>JBBDGP010000388.1:3335394-4585789 GCA_037952835.1 Lithobates septentrionalis
TTCGGCTCCCATTATTATGTCCAAGATTTGGGGATATTCCAGGGTGCAACTTTCGTTCCTGAATTGAGAACGCAAGGCATGTCTGAGTTGTATGTATTTGAACAATAATTGTTGCGGAATAGAGTATTCTTCCTTAAGAGTTTGAAATGCTTTAGGCCTAGCACTCGCCATTACCTGGTGCAGGTATATAATTCCATATCTGGCCCATAGAGTAGGGTCTGGTATTTTTTTAAGCTCCGCTAGCTGGTTGTTAGCCCATAAAGGAGTGTGAGAGTGAATGTACCCTATTTTAAGTTTTTTCTGGGCTAATCCCCATATTTGTTGGTGATGATTAAGTATCCCGTCATTAAATTGTGGACCTTTCCTATTAAACTGACCCCCTCGTAGTATAATTTGAAGTGGGGTAGATAAGGGACTGTCTGGGCTACTAGATACTAGTGTACTATACCGCTGTCTTTCATTATTATGGTAGTGATGCATGTGTGACAGCTGTGCCGCTATGTAATATTCCTGCAGATCTGGCAGAGATGTTCCCCCCATATCTGTAGGGTTTTTAAGGACATGACAAGCTACCTTATGTCTTTGATGTCCCTCAAAATAGATTCCATTTTTTTTGAAAATCCCGATAGGTATATATAGTGGGGCGTGCCATACCATGTATAGGATCTTGGGTAAGATAATCATTTTTATGATATTTATCCTCCCCATTACTCCCAGTGGTAGCTTGGACCAGGCTTGCGTTTTGGTTTTTATCATGGCAAACAATGGTTCTATGTTGTTGGTTGTGTATTCGCGTAGGTCTCTTGTAACCAGTACCCCTAAATATTTAATAGTGTTTACCCTGACTAATGGTAGTTCTGGATGTATATTGGTTGGGGGAAACTGGTCTATGGGGAGTATCTGCGATTTTTCCCAATTTATCCGTAGGCCTGAGAATTTTCCCATTTTATCTATAGTGTCCAAAGCTGCTTGTAGTGATGGGCCCTGATCGGCTAGATAGAGTATCGTGTCGTCTGCGTATAGTCCGATCTTCTCTATGTAGTTGCCTATTTTAAGTCCCACTATGTCCATGTCAGCTCTTATAGCTATGGCCAATGGCTCGGCTGCCAGGGCATATAGCAGTGGGGAAAGGGGACATCCCTGGCGTGTGCCTCTTTCTAGAGGAAATTGCCCCGACATACAACCATTAACGAAGACCCGTGCTTTTGGTGACTGATAGAGTATTTGTACCCACTGTATGCAATTGGGACCAAATCCATATTCTCGTAGACACTCCCATAGAAAAGACCATTCCACTGAATCAAAAGCCTTTGCTGTGTCCAGGGCCACCACTACTCTGGTACCCTGATTGTCGTGCTGTGCTTGAATATTTAAAAAAAGTCTTCTTATATTCATGGCCGTATTTTTCCCGGGCATAAAGCCGGTCTGGTCTGGGTGAATTAATGAAAGAATGACTTTATTTAGGCGGGATGCTAGGATTTTGGCCAGTATCTTAATATCTACTTGAAGTAGTGAGATTGGACGGTAGGACTCGGGATATCTAGGGTCTTTTCCTGGTTTAGGTAAAACTATTATCTGTGCTTCTTGCATTGATGGAGGGAGTGTTTTATGTTTAAATATTTGTTGATATAATTTTTGCAATTTCGGGACTAGTATATCAGGGAATGCAGTGTAGAATTCTAGTGGCAGGCCGTCTAGTCCGGGGGCCTTAGATTTAGCTAGCTGGGACAGTGCTTCAGATATATCCTCTTGGCTAATGGGGGCGTCTAATAGCTTAACCTGTTCTAATGTGAGTCTAGGGAACTGAATTCTGTGTAAGTGATTTTTAATTTCTTGTGTGGAGTATGTTGTCTGAGTTTTGTATAAATTCCTATAGAAGTTTAGGAAAATGTCTGCAACTTGGTGTGGGTCGGTCACCTCGTCTCCCTGTGGGGTAGCTAGGGTCACCACTACTGGAGGCTTTTCATTTATATGAGCTAAATATGCCAGTAATTTACCTGCTTGCTCCCCGTGTTCAAAGATTCTTTGTTTTTTGAAAATAACCTGTTGTTTGGCTTTCTCTATATGCATTTGGGTTACTGCTCTGGATTGCATTTGTACTTTATGGAGATTGTCAGTACTGGGTTCTTGTGCGTATACTTGTTCCAATTCCTGTAGTTTGTCAGTGGTCATCTGTAATAGCAGTTTAGAGGAATTTTTAAATCTGTTTATTCTTAATGAAAGTAGCCTACTAGCTTGATTTTTGAAGGTGTCCCAGACTGCAGTATCTGAATCTGTAATTCTTAAGTTGTTTAGGATATATTGTAGTTCTTGCCCTATGCTCTCGAGATCAGGCAGGACCGACAACCAGAATGGATTCAGCCTCCAATTAGAAGTGGGCATTGCTTTTAATAGAGATGCTGTTATCCAACAGGGTGAGTGGTCCGATAGAGCTCGTGGAGCCATACCCGACCCTGTAATTTTGGGCAGCAATGCATTTGAGACCAGTATAAAATCAATCCTGGACATCGTGTCACAGCCTACCGAGTGACATGTGTATGCTTTTTTAGTCGGGTTTTGCCATCTCCATACGTCTGTTAGCGCAAATTCTGTGAATAGTCTGCAGAGTCTGGTTTGGTGAGGCACAGTCCTGGATGCATCTCCCAGGCTTGGTCTGTCCAAATTTGGAATCATGGTTTGGTTAAAGTCACCCATCCAAATAGCTGGAACTGATGGGTTCTGTGCCTTGAATGCCAATCCCTTCAACACTACCTCAATCGAAAAAGGGGGGGGGATATAACACGCCAGAATCAATAGGGAGTTGCCTCCTATGGTGGCATGCAGGAAGATATATCTTCCTAATCTATCTGATTCTAGTGCGATTAGTTCAAAGGGCACTCTTTTGGCGACTAATATCGATACCCCCCTTGATTGATTGGTATGCGTGCTGTGGTATAACCATCCTATCCACGGTTTTTTTAAGGCTACCTGCATCTGGCCTGTGATATGTGTTTCTGTTAAAGCTATGATATCTGCTTTTTGTGATTTTAGAAATGTTAGTGCTGCGGTTCGCTTTACCTTATTCCGCATACCGCGTACGTTCCACGTCAAAAACTTTACACTGGCCATGTTAGTCTCTGAATATAGTTAGTGTAGCTGCCATCTAGTAAGATCACAAGATAGTGAAACCCCTTCAGTCTGCCTTTTCCACAGTGCCAGTCTACTAATACATATCTTATTGTTGACTGCATATTGCCTATCTAGCCGTATTCATCAATACTTATATTCCCAAAATAAAGCACAAAACTTATCCTTTTAACTGTTCCCATCCCTCCCAGCTGCACATCTCCCCAACCTGATGTGAGCATATATACCCAAACTGTCAGCATATAACATATCATCCAGCGGTTACACTCCGCTGGAGGCACAATTCTTAATAGCAATAGATGTGTTTTTCTTTTATGCTGAACCAACTTTGCTAAGGGGGCGACTGTTCCCCTGTCAATCATGGAGCGATTATAATCAGGACTACCACACATTGCAGTCAATGAGTTCCTTTTGCACTTTTCCTCCTTGCATCAGGTCAAATTATGTCCCATATTCCAGGATATTGTGGTACAGTTTATCCCTGTCATTTAGGAGTCTTGCAAAGCAGATCACTGTAGACTGTCCCCACTCTTCTCAAAATGTAAAGGCGCAACCGGTAACCTGCGCAACTTTATTTTATGATCCCGCATGTTCCATATCAAAGTTATACAGGAGCTAGCTCTCTTATCCTTATCCACTTCACTTGTACACAAGCTGTGTATGCCCCCATTCTTTATATCCCTAAACTGGATTCTGGTTCCCCACTGAGAGGTCTCTGTGACATTTGTATTGTAGGATTTTGTTCAAAGTCAGAAAGTACTCACTGTGGTTGTGTGAACATAGACAGATTAAGCAGGTCTGTCTCTGTGATCCAGCCATGCTGTCGCTGCCGCCGGGTCATCAAAGAACTGTACTCTTCCGTCTTCTTCCACCCGCAGCCTGGCGGGAAATAACATTGCATACTTGAGATGGAGGGTCCTCAGTCGGCGCTTCACTTCTTGATATTGTGCTCTTCTCCTTTGCACCTCGCTGGAAAAATCCGGGAATACTGCAATCTGGCTGTTCCCGATCTGTATATTTCCTCTCTCCCGGGTGAGTTTAAGGATTTTGTCTCGGTCCCGAAAATTTTGAAATTTGGCGATGAATGTGCGGGGAGGCGCTCCGGGTGGTGGTGGCCGCGCAGGGATGCGGTGCGCTCTCTCCACCGCAAACATTACTGAAAAGGCTTCCCGGCCGTATGTTTTGAGCAGGAGCGTTTCTAGGTAGGTTGCTGGGTCTGCGCCTTCCTCTTTCTCTGGCAGTCCTATGAAGCGGAGGTTACAGCGTCTGAGGCGGTTCTCCATGTCATCTTGATGGGCATGGAGTTGCTGTATCTGTCTCTGCATCTCCTCTGTAGTATGTCTCATGGGGTGCAGGGCATCCTCCGCGTTGCTGATTCTGGTTTCTGCCTCTGTGACCCTGTCTTTCAGTTTTGAGAAGTCCTGTCTTATCAGGGATATATCGATTTTCACTTCGTCTATCTTTGCAGTCAGGGTACCTTGAAGGGCGGCTATAGCGTCCAGCACTTTGGTGGTGTCTGACGTCTGAGGAGCGGGGCCCGTACACGTGTCGGCGCCATCTTCCTGCTGCATGTCTTTCTCCTGGCGGCGATATTGAGCGAGCTTATCTGTCGTCCCAGTGTTCCGTTTTGGCGGAGACATAGTCTGCTACGATCCCGGGATAAAAGGGAAGCCCGTGGGATGAATTACACCGGTGTATCATTTCGCAGGATCTCTTTCAGGAGTTTGTGTGCAGGGAGCTCTCTCTTTCTACGTCTCACTCCATTACTTGCCAGGCCACGTCCCAGGCGCTGCACTTTTAGAGGAGATCCGGAGGCCCAGGCACGTGAAGATCAGTCTTTTGGGGAGCCAGGCAGGCCAGGAGGACTAATAGGGCCGTTGCTGGGTGTAGCAAGATGGCCGCCGCTCCGAGGACCAGGCCGGAGCCGCGGGCCGTCCTACAAGCTGGTGCAGGGTGCAGAGGCTCAGCGCTGGGGGCCACAGGCAATCCGGGGGTCGAGGCAGGCAAAGATCAGTCTCGGGGGAGCTTGGTGTGTCCGGGAGATGAATAGGAGCCGCCGCCGGGTGGAGCAAAATGGCCGCCGCTCCAAGCACTAGGCCGAAGCCGGGGACTATCCTACAGGCAAGCCCCAGGGCGGAACGATCCGGTCTTTGTGGCCTCAGGCAGCGCTCTAGGCGGTCAGGCAGCACCAAGGGCCATGCAGGTGACGGGATAAGTCTGTTGGGGTGTAGTTTTCTGGCAGGATTGGTAGGATTAGGGCAGGATGGTTATTACAGGAGTTTGGGCAAGCGGAGCTCTCACTACAAGCGTCCTACTCCATAGCTCCTCAGGCCACGCCCCAGAACTTTCCATTGTTAAACAGCAAGATAACAAGCCCTGTATAATACAACCTTTTCTTTTACTTTCTGAAATTTTGCTATCAAAAACATTTTTCTCTAAAAATTCCTTCATCATCGTCCACGTCTGCTTACATTTTTCTGGAATTTCATAAGGACCGCCATGGCGCTTAATACATTTTAATACCCATCTGTTAACTTTATCAGAACTGACACTAGCTTCACACTGAGTAAGCATTTTGACTATATTACTAATAATTAAAAAAAAAAAAATATTTTACTCACCGCATTAGTTACTCCTTCAGCTTGCAGTTCAGGTCTTCTGGTACACGACACAGTCTTTTTGTTTCCAGTCTCCAGAGAATAATTCTGGGGTTCCCAACTTGTTAAATTTTGTAGATCAGACTCTCTTATGTCACAACCAGACATTAGAGTCACAGCACAGCTCTTGGTTCTTCATTAGACTTCTGTCCACCTCACAGGATTGTTGTCACCACCGACTTCTGTTACTAAGTCCGAAAATGCTCTTCTGGTCACTTGAACGGCACCAATGTAGTGATCGGGTATATGTATTAATATTTAGGTATTATTATAATGATGATGTAAGTACTCTTCCGCAGCAACCCAATTCTTCCAGAGAGATGCACTTTATTGACTTCTAACACAGAACAAAGTCCAAAGTCCACAGATGACAAAAAAATCAGACAGAGTAGATATAATTCAGAGCCCCATGTTCATAGGTCTGTGTGCATACACAGACAAGCCTCCCTACAAACCTATAGACTGAATGCCGTGTTATATTCACTAAATATTGAATGGCTGAGCAATTTGATTGGACGTTTCAATTTAGGACTTTGATTAGCTTTAGTCTTTCAAACAGACAACAACCCCCAGCCGTGAACAGCCATGAACCACCCCAATTTGCACTCCCGCATATCAACATCAACAAGTCCCCTTTAGATATGTGTAATTAGATTAACAGATACCACCTTAACACCCTTTTGAGCCCTTGGAATACCTACATTCCTGCATATAAACAAGCCCCCCTGATAAATTAGCCCCACAGGAGGGAGCCTCCGCTAGGCCAACCCAAAACACTCCTTGATCCCATTGTAACCCCCTCAAGTCTAATTACCATCAATAAATATTTCTTCTATGGTCCTTTAAACAATGTACCCTTTGAAATGTTCAATTAGGTTAACAGCCCATACCTCACACCCCTAGGTAGACTTGCATAAGACTAATGCCCCGTACACACGGTCGGACTTTGTTCGGACATTCCGACAACAAAATCCTCGGATTTTTTCCGACGGATGTTGGCTCAAACTTGTTTTGCCTACACACGGTCGCACAAAGTTGTCGGAATTTCCGATCGCCAAGAACGCGGTGACGTCAAGCACGTACGACGAGACTAGAAAAGGCCAGTTCAGAACCAAGCGAGGCACCCTTTGGGCTCCTTTTGCTAATCTCGTGTTAGTAAAAGTTTGGTGAGAGACGATTCGCGCTTTTTCAGACTCGTGGCTTTCAGATCGTTTTCTGCCGTTCAGTTTGTGCTTGTGGGTTTGTATCTGCTCTTCAGTGCGTGCAGTCAGTTCGTATTGGAGTTTTCTGTGCGATCTTGTCCGCTCGTTGCTGTTTTTCAGGTCGCTCTTCACAGGCCTTGCTGTTCTTCAGTGCGTTCTGTTACTTCGTTCTGAGCAGCCGACCGTTTTCTAGCCATGTTGCGTATGCGTACTCCTCGTAGAGTTCGTGCTGTGCGGGGGCTTGGTGTTGGGGTCCTGACCTTGACACAAGTCCAGTCCATGAACAGGGTGGGGAGGAGTTCATGGACCAAGAATTGGTTGCTTCAGCGTGACCAGTTCTCTCATATGCCTTTGCTCCGTGAGATCCGTGAGAATAATCCTGATGATTTCAGGAACTTTCTCAGGATGACGGACCCCGTATTTCACCGTTTGTTGGCTTCGCTGACCCCCTATATCAGCAGGCAGGATACCTGCATGAGGCAAGCCATCACTCCGGAGCAGAGGTTGGTCGCTACCTTGCGGTATTTGGCCACAGGGAGAAGCCTGCAGGACCTCAAGTTCTCGACAGGCATCTCCCCCCAGGCTCTGGGGATCATTATCCCAGAGACCTGTTCTGCCATCATCCAGGTCCTACAGAAGGAGTATATGAAGGTAAGATTTTTATCCTTTTATATCACATTTTATTGTATTGAATGTTTGATAATATATTGTATTTCTTTCCTCATTCCCTAATTACCATGATTGTATTATGCTGTGAATGTCCCCTTTGTCCTCATGCATGCTGGATTTTTATGTAATTATTATTTTAGGTCCTTCATACATATTTGCCCTTCAATAACCTCTCCAGCATGGTGTCTCCTGGCCCTATATTCACCTCATGTAGTTACTTAACAATGTATTTTATCAGCTCCATAGTAGTGCTTTACCCCAAACACCCCCTAAAATGTTTTGAAATGTTATTTTTGATTTAAATTCAGGCAGAGGGCCAGAGGCTTTTTTTTGTGGTGTCCCCAAATTTTTTGTAACCCTCCCTCCCCCAACTGCTAAGTCAGCTGATCCCAATTCTCTATCCTCAATCATCTATCTGCTGACTTTGCCAAACCCATACACACTTTACCCATCTCTTTAGTGCTCAGATTTATGGATGAATTCCCCAAAGCATGTAGTGCAAGGGCCTGCCTGAATACTTTCCAATGGTACTGTTTAAAGTTCTTGTATCCTATTATGATCTTGATAGGTAATAGCAGAATGTCCAAATGTGCTCAAATGTGTACAGTGTGTATTTATATCTTTGTATTATGACACTTCTTACCTGTCCAGTGGGCTGCCAATAGTGTAACTAAGGAGGGGCTGTTCCAAGTAATACCCTGTATTTAGGCATTCATCTCTCAATGAAGTGAAGAGGGTTACCTGTCCAAGAGTTCCCCCCCCTATAATGTTAGAAATGGCCCATGAGAGGGGGGGGGGGGAATATGATAGGTGTACCTTATACTTTGTTGTTGTTAAATTCCCCTTAATAAATGCTATCTGGAGGTTGACCCATAATGTTTGTGTCTAATCTGCTTGCCAGGTTTCTGTGAAAAAATAGTAATGTTTATTGTTTTTTCCTCAACAGTTTCCTTCCACGCCACAGGAATGGCAGACTGTGGCCTCCCACTTTGCCCAGCGGTGGGACTTTCCTAACTGTGGAGGGGCAATTGATGGGAAACACGTCCACATCGTCCCACCCCCCAACTCGGGGTCGTACTATTATAATTACAAGGGGTTTAATAGTATAGTGATGTTGGCGGTGGTGTCGGCTAATTACGACTTCTTGTATGTGGACGTGGGGAAGAATGGCCGGATGTCCGATGGTGGAGTGATCGCCCAGACGGAGTTCTACAGGCGTCTCCAGAATGGCAGCTTGGACTTGCCACCTCCAGAGGACAATGTTGAAGGTCTCCCATTTGTGTTCGTTGCTGATGAAGCATTTGCGCTGGGGGACCACCTGATGCGGCCATTCCCGATGAGGACCCTCACCCCGGAACAGAGGGTTTTTAATTACCGGCTGGCCAGAGCCCGAAGAGTGGTGGAGAACACATTTGGAATCCTGGCCAGCCGGTTCCGATTATTTATGACACCCATCCATATGTCGGAGTATAAACTGAACCATATAATACTTGCCTGCTGTGTTCTCCATAATTTTCTACGAAAACATTCAGCCAACTATGCTGGCTCAGTTGGGCCTGAGGCCGGAATCCCAAATACATCAACAATGACGGCACTTGAAAGCGGCCGTCCTGGCTTGCCCTCCCTGAATGCCCGTGATGTCCGGTTACGATACCTGGAGTTCTTTGCGGGTAGGGGGGCTATCAATATGCAGACAATATGTGACACCTTTTTCAAATAAAAAACAACCAAAATAAATTCTTGGTGGACATTTACTGCTTGTGTTTGTTTTAGCTGACCCTGACAGAAATGTGTTGAGTGCAGAAAATGTCGTGATTGGGTAACCTTATAAAAAACAGTGTTGGCTGGTACTTCCTAAATGCAAAAACACATTTCACTACACGTGCACTTGCAACTGCACTGAAACTGCACTTGTAGTGCAAAGTGTATTTGCCCTTAGGAAATAACCCCCATGTTTGCATAAAACAGAAATTACATCACCCCAAAAGTGTTGTAGTGTTGAGACAATAATCCACACATTCTTGAGTAAGGCACTTTTTTATACCTGCACAATCACATGCGCATTTACCAAAGGTTTTTAAAACAAACCAACATGTTTGTTGTATAACAATGTTTGCAGTAGCATTATGAAAAATCAAAATATCCATTTCAGATAAAACAGGCCTGTGTAAAACCAACAAGAAAGCCAAAAAACTTGAACTTACAAAGTTCACATTAGGTAAAACCTGAAGGCTATATCAGACATCAGTATTTAGGAACTGGGTTTGATATAGCGTTCAGATGGGGGGAAATCACCCCTGGAAAAGCCAAATTTGGAAGATGCACACCAATTTACAAATGTCCACATGTGCTATCTGCCATCATGGGGGATCAAGGGACGTGTTTGGGGGGAGCAAGCCCTTCCTCAACACTACTTTATAATTGAGGAAGGGGTTGCCCCCCCAAAACCCGTCCATTGATCTCCCGTGATGGCAGATAGCACATGTTGGCACACTGTGTGCATCCTCCAAATTTGGCTTTTCTAAACATTGAAAAAAGTTTGGTACGATAAAACAGGTGATTTTGTGGGATTTAAATTCGCCCCAAAACATCAATGATGTTATTATTTTTTTTAATAACATCACTGATTTGTTGATGTATGTTTTGCAATTCGAGATTACACCCCATGATCTCCCCGATCAGTATCTGGGCACTTTCAGATGTAAAACGTTCTCTCTCCCTCACATCACGATCACCTAAAAAGAGATAAAGAACAAAAAAAAAGGTCTCAAAAATCTGCCACCAGCCATCTCTTACCTGAGCCTGTGGTCGCAGACACTCACCTGTTGTGGTGCCAATCTCCACCACGTCTTCTTCTTCCTCCTGCTCAGCTTCTTGGGTTGGTATTTCCCCTTCTTCCAGAGGTGGGGGGTCTCTGGTCTCCTCAGATGAGGGGTGTCCTCCGAGTCTTTTCTCCCCTATGTAAAACAAAAATGGTATACTTAGCACACAGATATTTGATGGCAGAACTATAGAAATAGGAAACATTGCTTGGAAGTGGGGTACAATTGTCTATTTTAGCCGAGTTCCAAGATGTATATTTTTTATTGCCCTTTGTCAAGCTGCAATACTTTACCTGTTTGGTACAAGCTTCACAGATGGAGACCCCCCTATAGTATACACTGGAGCACCTGTGTGGCCCCCTAATAAAAATGGTGTTCTGGAGTTCCACACTAGTGCTCCAGTGTCCAGATGTGAAAGCAGCTGCTCAGTGTCCTCTCCTTACACACAATCTAGTTTGCATTTCATTCTAGTAACAAACCCATTTACACAAACAAATATTTGGCATCCAAGTAGGCCCCCAAAAATGTGTGAAAATGCATATGGCCTAAACAATGGTGTTCTAGAGGCCGAAAGAAAAATGTTTGATACGAACGAATAATGTGCCCATGAACATTAAAGTTGACCTTTGGAAACGTTACAACTAATCAAAGCATATGGAGCAGAACAAACGTAATAAAGACAGAAAGAATAGGAACACAGCACAACTACTTACTTTTTTGCAGCACTCTCCGGATCTTTCGGTACTGCTCTGGCTCTCTCAACTTCAGGTCCGACCACCGCTT
This sequence comes from Lithobates septentrionalis, assembly GCA_037952835.1. Lineage (NCBI taxonomy): Eukaryota > Metazoa > Chordata > Amphibia > Anura > Ranidae > Lithobates > Lithobates septentrionalis. The sequence continues at coordinate 3,346,654 of JBBDGP010000388.1, forward strand.
CCTGAGCTGATCTTTAGACCTTCGTACCCCGAAATTCCGCTCTAGACTCCTGACCACTTTCGCCATGATTTTGGCCTTTCGGATATTGGGGTTGGGGTAAGGCCCATATTTTCCGTCATAGTCGGACTTCCTCATGATGTCGACCATCTCCAACATCTCCCCAAACGACATATTTGTGGCCTTAAAACGTCTCCTTCTGGATCGGGACGTGCCTGGATCCGCCCTTTCCTCCTCCTCCTCCTCCTCGTTGCTACAATTAGCCCGCACCTGCTGTATGTCCGCCATCATGCTCTTCCCCCACTGCGCCGAACGAAAAGGGGCGGGGAATACACTAGAAAGAACGTCAGGGGCGGGCGGAGTTACACGCATGCGCAGTGTATATAAAGCGTAACACGCGTGCGTATTACGTACGATCTGTGAGCGGAGGAAGGAGCATTGAACGCGGCGATCGTAAGAACGAAGGTAAGAGACAAACTTGGGCCTATACTGCTTCTATAGATTGAGGCCTATATTGTAACAAGATTAGGAGAGTTTGGTGTGACATTAGGCTTTGTCTTGTGTTGTGTCTTGCAGTGAACATGGATATGGTACTGAAAGATCAGGACTTCATGTCACTATTCATTGATATGCTAAGGGAGCTGCCCTGTCTGTGGGAGATTAAACACCCCCATTACAAGAACCAAGCAAAGAGGAAGGCAGCACTGGAGCAATTGTGTGAAATTGTGAAGCAGGTGATCCCCACGGCAGACATCACCTATTTAAAGATCTTCATTGGTGGCCTGAGGAGCACATATCTAAGGGAGCGCAAGAAAGTCCTGGATTCACAGAGATCCGGAGCAGCAGATGACATCTATGTCCCCAGGATGTTGTACTACGACAGGCTGCACTTTCTGGCAGGCCAGACTGAACCCAGGCCATCCCTCTCAAGTCTTCCTTCCACGCTTCCTTCCCCCCCGGCTGAGGCTTCTGACGCCCAACCTGGGCCTTCCAGGTCATATGTGGAGGAGCCCAGATTGAGCCAGGTATAGCATTCCTCTAAATATTTCTGCTTGTCCAATCAATGATGTTAACTAGATGTTAGTTGGGAGTACTAATTTATGATTGTGATTGATGATGCAAAAACTAAAACCATGTCCCTTTTTCATACACAGGGAAGTCTCAGCCAGGAGGTGGCTGGGCCGAGCCGGCTGGCTGATCTGCAGGTCCCTCCACCCCCCCTGGAAACAGAAAGTGGCAGGAGGAGGAGTACCCTAGAGGAGGCTGCTATCAGATTTTTTTGTAGGGCTACAGGGGTCCTGGGAGCACCCCACACCAGGCAGGAGAACATTGCTGCATTCATAGCCTATAAAATGCAGAGGATGGAGGAGGGCCAAAAAGCCATGTGTGAGGCCCTCATATCAGAGGCTCTGGCGAAAGGTATGAGGGGCCAAATTACACCTCAAACACACCTTTGCGATGGTCCTCCTCCTCCTCCTGCAGGTCCTACTCCTCCTCCTGCCACATCTCCAACTGCACAGCCACAGCCCGGAAGGAAGTGTGAAAGGAAGACCAGACAGTGAGGACCCTGGATCCAGTCTGGTCGGCCAAAAGATGCAGCCTCTTGTGGTACCACAGCCTGGGGACACTGATGTCATCTGCTGCTATCCGAGTCTCTGTGAATCCCGGACCAGACTGCCCTCCCTTATATATGGACTCCTCAGGCCACCAATTTTGAGGTTTAAGAATTGATGTCTGCCGTGGGGGTCCCAGGCTTCGCTAATTTCTCCTGTTGATCCAGTGTTGCCTTCCTCTTTGTTTGGTTCTGAGCCCTTAATAAAGGATTTTTGTTTTGAATTATACTCTCCTATGTGTTTTACTTCAAAAATGATGGTTTGTTTGTGAGGATTCAGGTACATTTCTAATATACAATGTGAAATGAACAAGGGACACCAACAACAAACAATCTCCTGGAGATTAAATAATAAAAGATATCAATGGTGTTGGGGTAACTTGACACACAAAACACACACAAAAATATTCTGGAGTAAAAATAAAAATAACATTGAACAAAGATCAGCCTTGGAAAAAAATCCAAACATTAAAGAAAAAAAAAGGCTTAAAAACAAAAAAAAAAAACCCATAAAAAATATAAAACTGTCAGATGTGACAACTAATAACAATATATTGAGGGAATCCCACTAAAAAAACACAAATAAAACTTTGTGAGAAATGTGTGTGAATATGAGCAGCAAAACTACTTAATTCTTGTCACATTATAAAGAAGAAGAGAGTGCGCTGTATTAAACCATTTTTTACATTGCAGCGTGACGAAAGTGCTGTATCCATTGCGAACGCTAAGTTTACCAGAACGAGCTGTCCCGTGTCGGAATTTCTTCTGAGCATGCGTGGCACTTGGTGCGTCGGAACAGGCCACACACGGTCGGAATTGACGCGATCGGATTTTGTTGTCGGAAAATTTTATCTCCTGCTGTCCAACTTTGTGTGTCGGAAAATCCGATGGAAAATGTCCGATGGCGCCCACACACGGTCGGAATTTCCGACAACACGCTCCGATCGGACAATGTCCATCGGAAAATCCGACCGTGTGTACGGGGCATAACACATCAAAGGGTTTTCAGCTGTTATATTAAAATTGAGTTGGCTTGGACAAATCAACTGAATTTCTGCTCAACCCATACTCCAATACAATATTACACATAAATTGGCCAACATATTACAACAGATACCTGTTTGAATTAGGCCCTATCATATAATCTGCCTTCTTGCTTTACAGACTTGTTTACCAAGATCTACATAAGAGCAAGCCTTTTCTTACACAAAATGGACATCAGATTTGGAATGGTTGATACTGTTACAATATGGCGGGTGATGTTGTGGTCAGTAATGATCATCTGTAATTTCCCTACACGCTTTCCCCTTTTTTGATCATTGTTGAGCACTCTTCCACATAAATCCATCCACATTACCCTAGAATAATGCAGGTGAAGTGTATAAGATGGGAGAGTTCCCAAGATATGTCTATTACCTGATTAGATCTGTAGAGACACTAGGGTTATTGCCACCGATCTTCCATACATATTCTCACCTACTGATCCTCTAATGCAGATGGATACACATACATTTGTCCCTTACTAGCCTACAAATGAAAAGGCAATGTCCTTTCCTATCTTCACACAAACCTAGACAGGTAAGTTTACATAGAGATCGGAGAACATGTCCCCACTAGGAATGGAAAGGAATAGTACAAGACCTTTAAACAATCATCCAGCTTTACAAAAGCTTACACTCTAACTAAATATGAAATAAGATGAATCCAGTGCTTCTTATTCTGGCCCAACTGGTGGCATCCAGCTCCAGGTAGGTTCCAGGTGCAAGCCAACATGCAGCTGCAAGCTGCAGTAGGTTACGGGGTTTACGAGATTCAGTCCTATATGGAATAAAGTTGACATTCCTCCTGAAAGTCCCTCCTTCAAGTTGCGGGTGGCCGATCTCCAACCCCCCTCTAGCCGGTACAGCATAAGGACCCAAAGATGAAGGCGATACCCTACCCAGAGACCTCATCAACAGCTATGGGCCAGCAGAGAAATCTCCAGACTTGTGGCGTGGCCAAGTAAGTTGCCCCCTTCACACACTGAATAACATCTTTCCAACATCACCCTAAACATCAGTCACACTTCTTACTTTCCAGATTTCTTTACCAAGCTGTACAGTACAATTGTTAGGATTTCTAAAGCAACAACAGCTTGTGCAGCACTTTAAAAGGAGACAGTACGTTTACATCACAATTCAATATGACTCAATACAATTTACTAATCCCCCAGTGCAAATGGATGCACATACATTGGTCCCTTACTAGCCTACCTTTTTAACCACCTCAATACTGGGCACTTTCGCCCCCTTCCTTCCCAGACCAATTTTCAGCTTTCAGCGCTCTCGCACTTTTAATGACAATTACTCGGTCATGCTACACTGTACCCAAATGAAATTTTTATCATTTTGTTCGCACAAATAGAGCTTTCTTTTGGTGGTATTTATTCACGACTCCATTTTTTTTTTTTTTGCGATATAAGCGCAAAAATAGTGGAAATTTGGAAAAAAAACAATATTTTCTTTTTTCTGTTTTAAAAGAAATCCAGTAAAATCGAATTTTGTCATAAATTTAAGCCAAAATGTATTCTGCTACATGTTTTTGATAAAAAAAATCCTGTTAAGTGTATAATAATTGGTTTGTGTGATCACGGACATATGTACGCAAATGATCATGTACAGATGTGTGCAGGTGATCACGTACATATGTGTGCAGATTACCATTGGGACATGTGATTTTAGTGTGACATATGTGGGGGACAGCTTTTTTTATTATTTGGGGACATGTGTTTTGGGGACATGTGTGTTTTACATTATGTGGGGACATGTTTGTGTTTTACATTATGTGGGGACATGTGTGTGTTTTACATGTATGTATTTACATGTGTGTGTTGACATTAGGTTGGTGATCAGTGAGTAAAAAGCTGTAAAAAACAGCTCATACTCACTGATCATCAGCCGGCTGCAGCGATCCCCTCTCCTCTCCTCCTCAGCGACAACTTCCGTGTGAGGAGAGGAGAGCTGATCGCCTAGCAACCGGCTGTGTTTACATCACATGACAGCTGTGATTGGACACGGCCGTCATGTGATCAGGAGGGCCAATCACAGAGCCCTCCTGCCGATCCGAGATGCGCCGTGTCCGGGGGACACGAGCGCATCGGGATCGCGCCGCTGCGCGGGCACGCGCGCGCGCGATCCCGCTCCTTCTGAGGGACGTTCCTGAACGTCCACTCAGAAGGAGAGAGCGCCCACCCGGCCGTTTATGTACATTGGCCGGGTGGGAAGTAGTTAAAGGCAATGTACCATTGTTCACTCACCAAGATGTATGTACAGGCAAGCTAACCTGTAGATCTGAGAAATCTTCTCAACCTAAAAGATGCAAAAACTAAAATACTACCAACATGCAAACCATCTTTAATTTATACAGATACCTGAAACTGTCTGTATCTTTTTGTTGATATATATATATATATATATATATATATATATATATATATATATATAGAAAGATATATCTATCTTTATATATATATATACAGTGTGGACAGAAAGTATTCAGACCCCCTTACATTTTTCACTCTTTGTTATATTGCAGCCATTTGCTAAAATCATTTAAGTTCATTTTTTTCCTCATTAACCACTTGCTTACTAGGCACTTAAACCCCCCTCCTATCCAGACCAATTTTCAGCTTTCAGTGCTCTCACACTTTGAATGACAATTACTCAGTCATGCAACACTGTACCCAAATGATTTTTTTGTCCTTTTTTCATACAAATAGAGCTTTATTTTGGTGGTATTTGATCACCTCTGGGTTTTTTATTTTTTGCGCTATAAATGAAAAAAGACCGAAAATTTTGAAAAAAAACAAATTTTTCCTAATTTCTGTGATAAAATTTTGCAAATTCGTAATTTTTCTTCATAAATTTTGGCCACAATTCATACTGCTACATATCTTTGGTAAAAATAACCAAAAATTTGTGGAAATTATTTGGTCTGTGTGAAAGTTTTAGAGTCTACAAGCTATGGTGCAAATCATAAAAAAATTATCACATCTGATGTACTGAGGCCTATCTCATTTCCTGAGACCCTAACAAGCCAGGAAAGTACAAATGCCCCCCAAATAACCCCTTTTTGGAAAGTAGACATTTCAATGTATTTAGTTAGAGGCATGGTGAGTTATTTGAAGTTGTATTTTTTTCCCACAATTCTTTGCAAAATTGAGATTTTTTTTTTCCCCCCACAAAATTGTCATTGTAATAGCTTATTTCTCTCACATGGCATGTGTATACCACAAATGACACCCCAAAATACATTCTGCTACTCCTCCTGAGTATTACGATACCACATGTGTGGGACTTTTTCACTGCCTGGCCACATACAGAGGCCCAACATGCATGGAGCACCATCAGGTGTTCTAGGAGCATAAATTACACATCACATTTCTCAACCACCTATTACACTTTTGAAGGCCCTGGAGCACCAGGACAATGGAAACACCCACAAAATGACCACATTTTGGAAAGCTAACACCCCAACGTATAATCTATGAGGCATAATGAGTCTTTTGAATGGTTTATTTTTTTCCAGAAGTTTTTGGAAAATGTGGAAAAAAATGAAAACGTATTTTTTTTTACACAAAGTTGTCCGTTTATAAGATATTTCCAACACATAGCATTTAGATAGCAAAAATGACACCCCAAAATACATTCTGCTACTCCCCCTGAGTATTACGATACCACATGTGTGGGACTTTTTCACTGCCTGGCCACATACAGAGGCCCAACATGCATGGAGCACCATCAGGTGTTCTAGGAGCATAAATTACACATCACATTTCTCAACCACCTATTACACTTTTGAAGGCCCTGGAGCACCAGGACAATGGAAACACCCACAAAATGACCCCATTTTGGAAAGCTAACACCCCAACGTATAATCTATGAGGCATAATGAGTCTTTAGAATGGTTTATTTTTTTCCAAAAGTTTTTGGAAAATGTGGAAAAAAAATGAAAACGCATTTTTTTTTACACAAAGTTGTCCGTTTATAAGATATTTCCAACACATAGCATTTAGATAGCAAAAATGACACCCCAAAATACATTCTGCTACTCCTCCTGAGTATTACGATACCACATTCGTGGGACTTTTTCACTGCCTGGCCACATACAGAGGCCCAACATGCATGAAGCACCATCAGGTGTTCTAGGAGCATAAATTACACATCACATTTCTCAACCACCTATTGCACTTTTGAAGGCCCTGGAGCACCAGGACAATGGAAACACCCACAAAATGACCCCATTTTGGAAAGCTAACACCCCAACGTATAATCTATGAGGCATTATGAGTCTTTTGAATGTTTTTTTTTTTCCAGAAGTTTTTGGAAAATGTGGAAAAAAATGAAAACGCATTTTTTTTACACAAAGTTGTCTGTTTATAGGATATTTCCAACACATAGCATTTAGATAGCAAAAATGACACCCCAAAATACATTCTGCTACTCCTCCTGAGTATTACGATACCACATGTGTGGGACTTTTTCACTGCCTGGCCACATACAGAGGCCCAACATGCATGGAGCACCATCAGGTGTTCTAGGAGCATAAATTACACATCACATTTCTCAACCACCTATTGCACTTTTGAAGGCCCTGGAGCACCGGGACAATGGAAAAACCCACAAAATGACCCCATTTTGGAAAGCTAACACCCCAACGTATAATCTATGAGGCATAATGAGTCTTTTGAACGGTTCATTTTTTTCCAGAAGTTTTTGAAAAATGTGGAAAAAAAATGAAAACGCATTTTTTTTACACAAAGTTGTCGGTTTATAAGATATTTCCAACACATAGCATTTGGATAGCAAAAATGACACCCCAAAATACATTCTGCTACTCCTCCTGAGTATGGCGATACCACATGTGTGAGACTTCTACACAGCCTGGCCACATACAGAGATCCAACATGCAAGGAACACCGTCAGGTGTTCCAGGGACACATAGCATGCACATACCAAGAATTACACCCCAAAATACATTATGCTGAGCAAAGCGTAAACAAAAAAGATTACCTGTGGTTGTAGTAGCGCAGTTGTACACAGGAGGATAGCACTGGTCCAGGCAGCAGGCAGGGACTTGGTCAGCAGCGTCGAACACAATTGTCCAGGCAGCAGGCAGGGTTACTGTCCATATAAAGTCCAGGGTCAGTGCAGGCAGAGATATTGTCCGCAGTGCCAAAAATATTGGTCCTGGTAGTAGGCAGGTCCATGTGGTGTGGTCAGTGCAACAGGCAGAGGCATGACGGCAGTAAGTCCTACAGGCAGAAGTAGGGCCTTGTTCTGGACAGAATGGGGACAGGGGTAGAGGCTTCTCCCACCCAAATCTCTTTGAAGCCTCCGAGTCTCCAGACCCTAATCTAGGATTGAGAAAACAAAAAAAATAGTTTTCTTCATCCAGAAAAACAATTCTGGAGCCCCTCACATATGTGAGACCCCTGTGTTGAATCCCACTAGTCTAGTTGCAGGGTACAAGATCAGTCCAAGAGGCAGGCAAATATCATGGTCAAACAGTCCAAGGTCAGTTCCAGATCAGGCAGAGGTATGTACAGAATCGTTGGGCAGAAGCATGGTCGAATAACAGTCCAGGGTCAGTTCCAGATCAGGCAGAGGTATGTGCAGAATCGTTAGGCAGAAGCGTGGTCAAATAACAAGCCAGGGTCAGTTACAGAGGAGGCAGTGGCATAAGGGGTGTGAGGGTAAATTGCAGGAACGGAGGCTTACGTTTACCATACCTCACTAATAATTTAGTGAAGTATGGTAACAACGAAAACATTCACCTACGCAGAGGCCTGGTTCAGAGGGACATTGTGCATAATAATAAGATGTGTCTCTTCTGAATCCAGCTCTGGTACACACCTTACATTTTTTTTGCCGTCGTTGGCCTGTTGGTTTGGGAGGGATCTTATCTGGAAAGTGGCGTTCGGAGAGTCGACTTAGAACATCAGATCGGATATTTTCTGGGGGGCCGTTCGGGAATGTAAGGGCAGTGAAAACTTCCTCCTGGTAGCCAAGGAAGCGTTTGGGGTTTTGGGCGGAGTTACGATAAATGGCATAAGAATTGTAGATGGCCAAATGAAAAAAACAAATTGCGACTTTCTTATACCAATGGTATGTCCGTCTTGTGGCAAGGTACGGTTCCAGCATCTGGTCATTCAAGTCGACTCCCCCCATAAACAAATTATAGTCAAAGATGCATTTAGGTTTCTGTATGGGGCCATTTCTTCTGGGGATTTCCATGAAGGTATCATCGTGGATTGAAGACAACATGTACACATCTCTTTTGTCTCTCCACTTCACTGCCAAAATCTCGTTGTTTCGTAGACTCGCCGTTTCTCCTTTTCTCAATTTTTTATTGACCAGACTTTGAGGAAAGCCCTTCCGGTTCTTTTTGATGGTACCACATGCAGGCGTCTTCTTCCGATGCAGGTTGTGGAACAGGGGCAGAGATGTGTAGAAGTTATCTACGTACAGGTGGTAGCCTTTCTCCAGTAGGGGGTATGTGAGATCCCAAACAATTTTCCCGCTTGATCCCAAGTAGTCTGGGCAATTAGGGGGTTGCAGCTGGGTGTCCTTCCCTTCGTACACTTTGAAGGCATACAAGTAACCTGTGACTCGGTCACATAATTTGTATACCTTCACCCCATAGCGGGCCCTTTTACTGGGAATTTATTGCTTTATTTTAAGCCTGCCACTAAACTTAAGAAGGGACTCATCCACACATATGTTTTTGTCTGGGGTAAACAGCAGGGGGAATAGTGCAGAAAAATAATTTAAAAGTGGCCGAATTTTGAAAAGTCTATCATAGTTTGGGTCATTTCGGGGAGGGCACTGGGTATTGTCGTTGAAATGAAGAAACCTCAATATCATGAGGTATCTGTTTCTAGGCATTACCTTGGAGTATATTGGCATGTGTTGGAGGGGGTGGGTTGACCAATAGGACAGTAAAGTGTTTTTTTTTGTGAGTCCCATGTTAAATGTGAGCCCTAAAACAACCTTCAACTCCTCCACCGTTAGGTCTCTCCATTCGTAGGGACGGGCATAGTAGGACGTTGGATTATTCGCAATGAATTGCTGTGCATAAAGGTTGCACTGGGCCACAATACTTGACAGCATGTCCTCGGTAAAAATTAAATTAAAAAAACCTATTGGGGAAAAATTCTCCGTGTTCACCTGGACTCCTGGCTGGGCAGTGAAAGGGGGAATGTTGGCTTCTCCTGAATTAGGAGGAAGCCACAAGGGGTTCTGCAGGGCATAGGGAAGGCTGGCATGGGTCCTTGGCCTTTCTTGCAGAGGCACTGCGGTGCTGGTGGACGGGACTGCCGTGCTGGTGGACGGGACTGCCGTGCTGGTGGACGGGACTGCCGTGCTGGTGGATGGGACTGCGGTGCTTGTAGATGCCACTGCCTCCCCACCAGAACGCCTTCGTTTGGCGGGCCGAATCTCTTCCTCCTCTGAGTCACTCAGTGTTTCACTACTGAGGACTGGCTCATAATTTATGTCCGACTCGGAATCGGAAAGGGAATCTGAAAAAGAGAGCTCCCTGTTGCTCTCGTCGGCCTGGGACAGTATTTGGTACGCCTCCTCGGCGGAAAATCTTCTTTTGGCCATGGTTGCTAAGCCTGCACTGATGGGCACTGATGAGGCGGCACTGATGAGCACAGATGGGCACTGAGGTGGCACAGAGGGGCACTGATGAGGTGGAACAGATGTGCACTGATGAGGTGGAACAGATGTGCACTAATGAGGTGGAACAGATGTGCAGATGTGCACTGATGAGGTGGCACAGGTGGGCACTGATGAGGTGGCACAGGTGGGCACTGATGAGGCGGCACAGGTGGGCACTGATGAGGCAGCACAGGTGGGCACTGATGAGGCGGCACAGGTGGGCACTGATGAGGTGGAACAGATGTGCACTGAGATTGCACAGATGTGCACTTATGAGGTGGCACAGCTGGGCACTGATGGGATGGCACAGATGGGGCGGCACAGATGGGGCGGCACAGATGGGGCGGCACAGATGGAGCGGCACAGATGGGGCGGCACAGATGGAGCAGCACAGATGGGCACTGATGAGGCGGCACAGATGTGCACTGAGGCAGCACAGATGTGCACTGAGGCAGCACAGATGGGCACTGAGGCAGCACAGATGGGCACTGATGAGGTGGCACAGGTGGGCACTGATGAGGTGGCACAGGTGGGCACTGATGAGGTGGCACAGGTGGTCACTGATTGTGCAGATGTGCAGCTGGACACTGATCACCGCTGGGCAGACAGGTGGGCACCGATTGGCACAGGTGGGCACCGATTGGCACAGGTGGGCACCGATTGGCACTGTACTGATGGTGCACTGTATTGATGGTGCACTGTATTGATGGGGCACTGTATTGATGGGCACTGGGGGCACTGTAGGCACAGTAAATGACAAACGGACACTCACAGAAGGCTGACAGATCTCTCTCTCTCCTCACACGCTGTCTCTGTGTGAGGAGAGAGAGCCGGCAATGAGAGATGATCTCAATTGTTTACATTTTAGATCATCTCTCATTGGAGGCAGCGATCGCGCTGTAAACGGCCGCTGTGATTGGCCGTTTACAGCGATCTGTGATTGGCTGTGTCCAAGGGACACGGCCAACACAGAATTTCCCCGTTGCGCGCTCGTGAGCGTGCACGGGGAGCGAGGAAAGGGGAGGCCGTCATATGACGGCCTCCCGGGAATTGACATCCGCGCTGAAGCCGTCATTCGGCTACGGCTGGATGTCAGGAGGTTAATGTACACACAGCACCCCATATTGACAGAAAAACACAGAATTGTTGACATTTTTGTAGATTTATTAAAAAAGAAAAACTGAAATATCACATGGTCCTAAGTATTTAGACCCTTTGCTGTGACACTCATATATTTAACTCAGGTGCTGTCCATTTCTTCTGATCATCCTTGAGATGGTTCTACACCTTCATTTGAGTCCAGCTGTGTTTGATTATACTGATTGGACTTGATTAGGTAAGCCACACACCTGTCTATTATAAGACCCTACAGCTCACAGTGCATGTCAGAGCACATGAGAATCATGAGGTCAAAGGAACTTCCTGAAGAGCTCAGAGATAGAATTGTGGCAAGGCGCAGATTTGGTCAAGGTTACAAAGAAAATTCTGCTGCACTTAAGGTTCCTAAGAGCACAGTGGCCTCCATAATCCTTAAATGGAAGACGTTTGGGATGACCAGAACCCTTCCTAGAGCTGGCCGTCCGGCCAAACTGAGCTATCGGGGGAGAAGAGCCTTGGTGAGAGAGGTAAAGAAGAACCCAAAGATCACTGTGGTTGAGCACCAGAAATGCAGTCGAGAGATGGGAGAAAGTTGTAGAAAGTCAACCATCACTGCAGCCCTCCTCCAGTCAGGGCTTTATGGCAGAGTGGCCCGACCGAAGCCTCTCCTCAATGCAAGACACATGAAAGCCTGCATGGAGTTTGCTAAAAAAAACACCTGAAGGACTCCAAGATGGTGAGAAATAAGATTCTCTGGTCTGATGAGACCAAGATAGAACTTTTTGGCCTTAATTCTAAGCGGTATGTGTGGAGAAAACCAGGCACTGCTCATCACCTGTCCAATACAGTCCCAACAGTGAAGCATGGCGGTGGCAGCATCATGCGATGGGGGGGGGTTTCAGCTGCAGGGACAGGACAACTGGTTTCAATCAAGAGAAAGATGAATGCGGCCAAGTACAAGGATATCGTGGACGAAAACCTTTTCCAGAGTGCTCAGGACCTCAGACTGGGCTGAAGGTTTACCTTCCAACAAGACAATGACACTAAGCACACAGCTAAAATAACGAAGGAGTGGCTTCACAACAACTCCGTGACTGTTCTTGAATGGCCCAGCCACAGCCCTGACTTAAACCCAATTGAGCAACTCTGGAGAGACCTAAAAATGGCTGTCCACCAACGTTTACCATCCAACCTGACAGAACTGGAGAGGATCTGCAAGGAGGAATAGCAGAGGATCCCCAAATCCAGGTGTGAAAAACATGTTGCATCTTTCCCAAAAAGACTCATGGCTGTATTAGATCAAAAAGGTGCTTTTACTAAATACTGAGCAAAGGGTCTGAATACTTAGGACCATGTGATATTTCAGTTTTTCTTTTTTAATAAATCTGCAAAAATGTCAACAATTCTGTGTTTTTCTGTCAATATGGGGTGCTCTGTGTACATTAATGAGGAAAAAAATGAACTTAAATGATTTTAGCAAAAGGGCTGCAATATAACAAAGAGTGAAAAATTTAAGGGGGTCTGAATACTTTCCGTCCCCACTGTGTATATGTAGGAAGGCCAGTATGGTGGCCTGAATTTATGGGAGGAGCCCAGGGGGTACTTAAGCAGCCCGCTCACCTGTGGTGCTTGTCGGTTTCCTGTGCGCGATATACGTCACTAGGCCGACTATTCGACATACCAGCGTCCGCAAGTTCTTGCCTCGCAAAATTCCGTATTCGATACCGTTCTCAAAACTTTCGAAGTCCGCGTTTTTCGTTCGTAGTTTGTACCACGCGGCTGGCTTGGCTGTCGCAGGTAAGGTCCCGTCGGACTTTTCGTTTTCATATCAGGTCACTAAACCGTAATTTCAAAAATTTTCGTTTCACTCGCTTTTCATAAACTGCAATGTATATCGCATTTTTCGTTTCATGTCATGTCACTAAACCGTACTTTCAAATTTCGTTACTCGCACTTCACTATTGTAATGTATATCGCTCGTACTTTCGATATGTTACCATTTCGACAGCACCGCGACGCAGACGTCGCTTCATTTCTAGCATGTCGGTGTTTAAAATATGTATCAGTATACAGCCATAGCAAATCACAATTTCAAGTTATCGGATCAAGTCAGTTCGATACCAATCATTTCTCATTTCTGAAACATTCTAGAACTCATTTCTGACATTTCGAATCATTTCAAAACATTTCTCATTTCAGTCACCTACCGCGCTCCGATTCGAATCCAGTCGCATCAAAAAGATGCACCGATTCGTTCCGGTGTGCCCCAGTTATTTGGCCTCATTTCTATACATGCTCCAGAGTTACGTTATTGTCTGTCATTAATACCTCTGTCATGTTTTTTCACGTATCACGTTCCGTCACGAATCCAGTCGCATGCAAAAATGCACCGATTCATCTCGGCGTGCCCCAGGATTGGCCTCATTTCTATACATGCTCCAGAGTTTTGTTTGTCAGTCATTCATACCTCTGTCATGGTTATCATTTCATTTCCACCTATCACGTTCCGACATGAATCCAGTCGCATGGCAATGCACCGATTCGTCTCGGCGTGCCCCAGGATTGGCCTCATTTCTATACATGCTCCAGAGTTTTGTTTATCAGTCATTCATACCTCTGTCATGGTTATCATTTCACTTCCACCTATCACGTTCCGACATGAATCCAGTCGCATAGCAATGCAACGATTCGTCTCGGCGTGCCCCAGGATTGGCCTCATTTCTATACATGCTCCAGAGTTACGTTTTCAGTTATTCATACCTCTGTCATGGTTATCATTTCATTTCCACCTATCACGTTCCGACATGAATCCAGTCGCATGGCAATGCACCGATTCGTCTCGGCGTGCCCCAGGACTGGCCTCATTTCTATACATGCTCCAGAGTTACGTTTATCAGTAAAATTCGTACTTTCTGTCATGGTTATCATTTCATTTTTCACCTATCACGTTCCAACATGAATCCAGTCGCATGGCAATGCACCGATTCGTCTCGGCGTGCCCCAGGACTGGCCTCATTTCTATACATGCTCCAGAGTTACGTTTATCAGTAAATCGTACCTTCTGTCATGGTTATCATTTCATTTCCACGTATCACGTTCATACATGAATCCAGTCGCATGGAAACGCACCGATTCATTACGGCGTACCCCAGGGCTCGGCCTCATTTCTGATACATGCTTCAAAGTCCGGATCATAGCTAATCGCAGACGTCGGGGGATGGATCCATGTCCCTGCCATACAGCTTACTACCATTTCACTCCCACAACGCATCACTGTTCCAGAACCAGTCGCATCTGACATGCACCGATCCTTTACGGAATGCCTTGCTGGTTCCAAACAGCATTTCATACCATACCAGAGCTCGGTTGGTTGCCAGTCGCAAACACGGCACAACCAATTCAAGCCTCAGTCTAATAATCATTTCTCTCATTTCATTTCATATGATGCGCCGATTCGAATCCAGATGCAGCAAACAGGCACCAGATCGTCCCGGGTGCACCAATGTTTTCACTTGCCTCATTTCAATACATGCTCCAGAGCCCGGTTCTCGGTCGAATCAAAGATGACGACCAGGCCAGACCTCTGTCATGAAGTCCATTCATAATCAAGGCAAACATTTCGAATCATTTCATTGTCATACAAATCGTTGCTTAAAAAAAAAAAAAAAAAAAATCAGTTAGCAATCCCTTCACGAAGTCTCACCTTTTCGTTTTTCTCAGGTCAGTCAAAGTTCAGTAGGTCCACCCTGCACCAGGTTGGACGATATCCCCCCAGGTAAAAAAAAAAAAAAAAAAAGGGGAATGGGAGAATAAGTCGGGTAAGTATGACTCAGCGGATCAAAGAAAAAACTTGAAATTCATCTCACCCCTAATAGGTTACAGTCAACCAGGAAATAAAAGCTCAAGAGAATCCTCACCAGAGCAACCATGTCTCAGTCCGGCAGCGAAGACCTCACGGCCCCTCTGTCACCTTCTCCGGTCTCAGAAAGCGGCAGCGTGCAATCCCTTAGGGGATGGACTATCCCCAAACTGACGGCAGAGCTCAGACGCAGAGGTGTCCCCTTCCCCGCCACAGCAAGGAAAGGCGAGCTTTTCAAACTCCTCTTTCCCCCACCAGCAGCAGGACCCAGTACCCAACAGGCATCCCTTCAGTCGATATCATCGGCCATTGCGCAATTACACACGATGGTGTCATCTCTATCCACCTCAGTGGCAGACGTCCAAACCAGGGTTGCAATTCTCGAGGCCCGACCGGCCACGGCTGTCCCCGACCCAACGGCAACTCAAAGCTTGACACCTCTTCCTGCAGGTACCTCAGGCTCAAGCCACATTGTCTACCCCTCCCACCTGGTCCCAACCAGTATCAGGAAGGACATCTTGGACGGCAAGGACGTCAACCTGGCCTCTCTCCTCATTTCCGTACATGATTTGGCAGAAAATAAAGCCTACTCCTGGGGTGACATATCAGTGGTCCTTAAAGCCAAAGACCCCAGATTGAACCGCAAGCTAACAGTCTCAGAGTTTACCCTGGCCTTTGGCATGCTCAGAGATGTCCTGTGCTCAGTCACCCCTAGCAGGCGGGAAGAGTTAGATTTGTATCTCCATACTGTGGTAGACTTGGGCCACAAGTATGGAGGTTCTGCCTTTTACGATTACCATCGTTCCTTTTCAGCCAAGGCCGCGGCCAGACTCATACAGTTCCAGGTCACGACAGATTGGAGTCTCATGGACACAGAGCTCTTCTGCCGCCACTTTGCCGGCTTACGCTCACCTCTATGTGCGATTTGCCAGTCTTCCACCCACACTGCCACCTGGTGCGCCAATACGGCAATCAGACGGCCTTTCGAGTTTCCCTCTACCTCAGGTTCGGTACAGGGTCAGCCGATCCCTGAACCAACGCCTCAGGTGGACAGACTCGGACGCCCAGTCCGAACCGTGGGAGGGGCAGCCATCTGTAATAACTTTAATCAGGGGTCCTGCAACTTCAGCCAGTGCCGTCTACTTCACCTCTGCACCGTATGTCATAGAGCCCACCCTAGGATTTTGTGTGAAGTCAAGCAACACAAGAAGGCGTGACTAAGCCGGATCAACCTCTTATGGTTAGGATGGTATCTCACTTCACATCCCACCCCTTCCCTGGCCACCTTCCTTATCCAAGGCTTCACAGCAGGCTTTCACACCGGCCTCATTTCACTACCCCACACTACTCACAAATGTGCCAATCTTCGTTCGGCAGCCATTGACGAACAAGCCATAGACCAGCTCTTGCAGGCAGAGGTGGATCGAGGTTACGTGATAGGCCCTTTCAGTTGCCCCCCTTTCAACACATGGAGAGTCAGCCCTATTGGGCTTGTCAAGGGCAAGTTTTCAAATAAATTGCGTTTGGTGTACGACTTGTCTGCGCCTCATTCTTCCCACATACCCAGTCTCAATTCCCTGATCCCCTCCGAGGAGTTTTCCCTAAAATATTCTTCCGTGGACATGGCAATACAAGCGATCATCAAAGCAGGCACAGGCGCCTGGCTCTCCAAAGCCGACATCTCGGATGCCTTCAAGCTCCTGCCCATCCACCCAGCCCTTTGGTGCTGGCATGGCATCAAGTGGAAGGGAGCATATTATTTTGCTACAAAGCTCACCTTCGGTTCGAAGAGTAGCCCGTGGCTCTTCGACACGTTCGCCCAGTCCCTCGGTTGGATACTATTACACAAGGGTCAATGCCATGAAGTCATCCATTATCTAGATGACTTCCTACTGATAGAACCACCCAGCAAGCCCCCAGGAGATCTCGACAAACTTAGGGTAATTTTTGGAAACCTCAATGTTCCTATTGCCGAGCACAAAGTCGATGGCCCAGCAAATAGCATCACTTTTCTCGGGGTCAGCTTGGATACCTGCGCAATGCAAGCCAGTCTCCCCCTCGACAAACTAACACGCATTAGGGCAGTTCTTCACGAGTTTACACACACCAAGGACTGTACCAAAAAACAGTTGCAGTCCCTCCTGGGTATGCTCAACTTTGCTATGCGAATTATTCCACAAGGCCGCACATTTGTATCACGCTTACTCAGATTTCTGTCGGAAACTCAAGACCCTGATCAGATTTTGAATTTAGACTCCGCAGCCATAGCGGACCTATCCATGTGGGAGGAATTCTTGTCCGCCTGGAATGGCATATCTCTATTCATACCCATAGTTTCGGTCCATTCACCCCAGGTGGTAACGGACGCCGCAGCCTCCACAGGTTTCGCGGCAATTTTTGGCCATCATTGGTTTTCAGGACCCTGGCCTCAACAGATACTATTGATACCCGGCTTTTCCCAAACATCTGCCCTCTTTGAGCTTTACCCCATAGTGGCAGCCGCACAACTCTGGGGCCACCACTGGACAGGACAAACTGTAGTCTTTAGCACCGACAACCAGGCCACGGCAGACATCATCAACAAAGGCAGGTCCAAGTCCCTAGCAGTCATGTCCTTCCTGCGCAGGTTGGTACAACTGTCTTTACAACATCAGTTCAATATACACTGTGTATTTATTCCCGGCAGATACAACTCAGCAGCTGACGCACTGTCACGTTTCAATTATTCCTCTTTTTTCAAACAGGTTCCCGATGCCGATCCAATGTCGGCCCCTATCCCTATCTGGTCACAACTGACCCTGGACTAGTTCAACACTTACACGGAGCTACACAACTCATAAATCATTCCCTCTCCTACAACACACTTAAAGCCTACCAGACAGCTTGGAAGGCCTTTAACAAATTCCTCACGTCCTGCCGTAAAGGACCAACAGATATCAAGCAGGTACTGGCCTTCACTGCACACTGCCACACGCAGTTGGCCTTATCCTACAATACCATCCGGCTATACCTAGCCGGCATTCAACATTTTATGGCGCTTGAAGACCCCACGAAATCTTCATTATTCACATCTCACGCCATACGAGCCGTTTTAAGGGGAATTCAGAAACAACAACCAGTCATCAGCACTAAGCGCTTGCCCATTACGGGACCCATCTTTAGGGACATGTCAACGATTCTGGCTACCTCGCCATTCGGTCTGCTCCGCAGCACGGTCTTACAAGCAGCTATATATCTAGCGTACTATGGGTTCTTGCGCCCTGGCGAATTCACCGCTAACAAACCCACAGACCGGGTACTATGCAGACGACACTTACTTAGATACCAAGACCACTTCATCCTGCACCTCGAGGTCTCTAAAACCCAGCAAACGGGCTCAGGAGCGGACATTCACCTCTACAAAACCGACAACAGCTGGTGTCCAGTCGCCGTACTCAACCGGCTCCTGTCACTCCTGCCTGAACAACCAGACAGCAGTCCCCTTCTTCCGTTCCCAGTTAAACCCTTAAACGCCTCTCAGTTTGTGGAACACATAAGAATACTTCTCCGCAATCTTCATCTTAACCCTAGTCAGTATTCCGGACACTCGTTTCGCATCGGAGCAGCCTCCGCGGCATCCCGCCACGGTGTTCCAGACCACATCATCAAAAGACTGGGCAGGTGGAAATCAGCCTGCTTCGCCCGGTATATCCCCAACCCACAAACAGAGATGGCACAGGCATTCTCCAAATTGGCTCAATAAATAATTGAAAATCAATAAAATCATAACCCTACCTGAATGTTTTTGCCCCCTTATTTTGGCATACCGGCCATTAGACCAAGGCACACTTTCAGGTCCATTTCATATGGTAAGTCCACACTTTCAGGTCTATTTCCGATGGTAAGTCCTATCTTTACTGTAAGTGGTATCCACGTACATACCGGACATAGGGCTCCAACCATAAGTAGGAAGGCCAGTATGGTGGCCTGAATTTATGGGAGGAGCCCGGGGGGTACTTAAGCAGCCCGCTCACCTGTGGTGCTTGTCGGTTTCCTGTGCGCGATACCCACCCTCCCATCCCCATTTCACAGCATTTCTCAAACTATTCATTTCATTCATTTCTCTTACAGAATAATCATTTCTTAAACCAGGGTATGCCCCCTTATTTTGGCATACCGGCCATTAGACCAAGGCACACTTTCAGGTCCATTTCATATGGTAAGTCCACACTTTCAGGTCTATTTCCGATGGTAAGTCCTATCTTTACTGTAAGTGGTATCCACGTACATACCGGACATAGGGCTCCAACCATAAATATATATATATATATATATATATATATATATATATATATATATATATATATATATATATATATATTTTTTTTTTTTTTTTTTTTTTTTTTTTGCTGTCCGTAATAAATCGGAGTCTTTTAGTTGAATCAAATGGTCGAAAGTGAAACTGTCTAGAGAATTGATTCTTTCTTCTGTTTTGTCAATTTTAACCAAAAGATTACAAGCCTGCCCACCAGGACAAGGTAGACTCTTTTAGGGCAGGACCTCCACTAAACGACACTATGCTAACCTACTCGATGCTGGTCATCGTTTCTTTACTATTGGATGCCTGTTTGAATTAGGCCCTATCATATAATCTGCCTTCTTAATTACAGATTTGTTTACCAAGATCTACATACCGTATATAGTCGAGTATAAGTCAAAATTTTCAGTCCTTTTTTTTGGGCTGAAAGTGCCCCCCTCGACTTATACTCGAGTCACCGCCGTCTGTCTGCATGATCAGCGTGTCATGCAGGCAGACGGCGGCCGGCGTGTGATAATAAAGTTCGGAGGCTATTCCAGCTTTCAAAAGCTGCGCCTCCTGCTCGTCTGTGATAGGCTGAACAACTGTCAGTGTACAGCCTATCACGGACATTCTCTCATCCTCGTCCGTGGTATGAGAATGAGAGAATGTCTGTGATAGGCTGACCGCTGACTAAATCCCCCCAATCCCCTCTCCTAGTACAAATCCCCCTCCTTGCATAAATCCCCCAAACCCCCCCTTCTTGCATAAATCCCCCCCACCCCCTACCTAGCACAAATCCCCCAATCCCCCCTCCTTGCACAAACCCCCCTTCTCGCACAAATCCCCCCAATCCCCCCTCCTTGCAAAAACCCCCCTCTCGCACAAATCCCCCCCAATCCCCCCCTCGCACAAATCCCTCCAATTCCCCCTTCTCACACAAATCCCCCCAATCTCCCCTCCTCAGACAAATCCCCCCAATCCCCCCTCCTTGCACAAACCCCCCTCTAGCACAAATCCCCCCAATCCCCCTCCTCACACAAATGCCTCCAATCCCCCTCCTCGCACAAACCCCCCTTCTCGCACACATCACCCAATCACCCCTCCTCACACAAATCCCCCCAATCCCCCCTCCTCGCACAAATCCCCCCAATCCCCCCTCCTCGCACAAATCCTTCCAATTCCCCCCCCTCCTCGCACAAATCCCCCTTCTCGCACAAATCCCCCCAATCCCCCTCCTCGCATAAACCCCCCTTCTCACACAAATCCCCCCAATCCCCCCTCCTTGCACAAAACCCCCTTCTCGCACAAATCCCCCCAATCTCCCCTCCTTGGACAAATCCCCCCAATCCCCCCTCCTTGCACAAACCCCCCTCTCACACAAATCCCCCAATCCCCCTCCTCGCACAAATCCCCCCAATCCCCTTCTTCGCACAAATCCCTCCAATCCCCCTCCTCGCACAAATCCGTCCAATCCCCCCTCCTCACACAAACCCCCATTCTTGCACAAATCCCCCCAATTTCCCCTCCTCGCACAAATCCCCCCAATCCTCCATTCTTGCACAAATCCCCTCTCCTCGCATCAATCCCCCCTCCTCGCAAAATTCCCCCAATCCCCCTCCGTGCACAAATCCCCCCAATCCCCAATTCTTGCACAAACCCCCCAATACATTCTCATTTGTCATGTCTGGACAGATCCCAGATAGGGTGTGGAGGGGGCTCACCATGGGGGGGGGGGGCAAGGGGGGGATAGCTAGCTGGACTGGTTGGAGCTGCTATCTGGTGATAGCAGACAATGGTATGGGGGATCTGGGGAGGATGGGATCTGTTCCTGCAGACAATGGCATAAATTCGGAACTGACCTGTTTGTTGCTGGAATCAGGATGTGGATAGGATAGCTGCAGGGAAGGTGCTGTGGCTGCCAGCAATCGCAGCAGTCAAGGCGGCAGCGGCGGGCCTGGATGGATGCCCGACCCTGGCACCAGGAATGTCATTGGCCTTCCTCCTTCACATGACTGGAGCTCTGCTACACCCAGGCGGGGAGGATTCAGTGCAGCCGTACTGCCCGGAGAACTGCATGGTCACTTCTAATTACAAAAGCCGAGCTTCTGTATTAGATGTGATAGCAGTGAGAGGAAGATACAGAGCTAGCGCGGCTGAAAAAAAACCCTTGCCTCCGTGACCTGGGAATGGTGTTACCCCTCTAGCGGGTGTCACCCGGTGCGACCTGCACCTCACCTGTCCCCCATAGCAATACTGCTGGTGCCGCTTACCTTCCACAAGCCGCTGAGAGGCGGGATCAGGGCAGTTAAGAGCTGGCATGGAGGCTGCTGGCACACGGGATCGGGACCGCTGAGAGCCGGCATAGGCGCCGCTAATAGGCAAGATTGGGAGCTGGAGATGAGACGGAGCTGAGAGGCCTGCAAATGATGTCATCAGTTGCTAGGACGCCGGCGGTCCTAACAACCGATGACTGCATGGGGGGAGCAGAGATTGACAGATTTTCTATCAGGAATGCTCAATTGGTGCTGTGTGTGAAAGCACACATTGCACCCATTGAGGATACCACTACAGAGTGGAGCCCAGGGATGGAACTCGTTCCAGCTCTGGGCTCCGGGACTTCAGCCCAGATCCGCGGGACCCCGGGACTTACTTCAAATCGCAGAAAAGTCCCGTGGAATCCGGGACGGTTGGGAGGTATGACTACTTCTCTTGCTGCCCTCTCCCATGGTGGCCCTCTCTAGACTCACTCCCCCAGACCAAATGGATGGAAGGGAGGGGGAGTGGGAATGCCTCTAGCCCCACATAGCACCCCTTTAGGTACTTCAGCCACCTCCCTCTCTGTCACTATTCTCATTTGAGGCACATTGCATTTGTCTTTTCTCTCCAGTTTCTCTAAGGATAGCTGTGATCTACCAGCCCCCTGGACCAGTATCCTCCTTTCTTGATGACTTCTTTGGCTGGCTTCCCTACTTTCTCTCTTCTGAAATCCCCACAATAATTCTCGGTGGCTTCAACATCCCTGTTAATACTAACACTCCTACTACTTCCAAACTTCTCAGTCTAACCTCCTCCTCTGACCTGAAGCAATGAATACACGCTTCTACTCGCTCTCACAGGAACACCCTTGACCTTATTTTCTCCCACCTATGCACTCTGTGCATCCTCTCCAACAATCCTTACCTTCTCTCGGACCTCTACCCTATTGCCCTGTACACAAGATCGGACATTGATCGGACATTCCGACAACAAAATCCATCAGATTTTTTCCGATGGATGTTGGCTCAAACTTGTCTTGCATACACATGGTTGCACAAAGTTGTCAGAATTTCCGAACGTCAAGAACGCGGGGACGTACAACACGTACGACGGGACTATTAAAAGGGCAGTTCAATACCAATCCCCCCAATCCCCCCCTCGCACAAATCTCTCCAATCCCCCCTCCTCACACAAACCCCCCTTCTTGCACAAATCCCCCCAATCTCCCCTCTTCAGACAAATCCCCCCAATCCCCCCTCCTTGCACAAACCCCCTCTAGCAAAAATCCCCCAATCCCCCTCCTCACACAAATCCCTCCAATCCCTCCTCCTTGCACAAACCCCCCTTCTCGCACAAATCGCCCCAATCCCCCCTCCTCGCACAAATCCCCCCAATCCCCCTCCTCGCATAAACCCCCCTTCTCACACAAATCCCCCCAATCCCCCCTCCTTGCACAAAACCCCCTTCTCGCACAAATCCCCCCAATCTCACAAGATCGGACATTGATCGGACATTCCGACAACAAAATCCATCAGATTTTTTCCGATGGATGTTGGCTCAAACTTGTCTTGCATACACATGGTTGCACAAAGTTGTCAGAATTTCCGAACGTCAAGAACGCGGTGACGTACAACACGTACGACGGGACTATTAAAAGGGCAGTTCAATACCAAGCGCGCCACCCTTTGGGCTCCTTTTGCTAATGTTAGTTTGGTGACACGTGTTAGTAAAAGTTTGGTGAAAGACAATTCGCGCTTTTCAGACTTGTTTTACTTTGTGCTTGTGGGTTTGTATCTGGTCTTCAGTGCATGCAGTGAGTTCGTATTTGATTTTCCTGTCGCATCATGGCAGCATACACATTGGGTTGTGACTCCGCCTCCACAACCTGATAGGACCACATAGCTATAAATTAGAGAGTAGACACCTGCCCCAGTATTCTCTTATTTTTCCTCACCTGTCAGGACCGCACGGATCAGCACCCCCTTACCGCTTCGCCCCAGCCAGGTTCTAGCCTCTCCTGGGTGGAAGTCCTTCTTGTACAGCCTCTAAACGAGCTAAATGGAAGGAGCCCCACTCTGGTGATCTCAGGGGCACTCATCTCAACTCAAACTGTTTGCCATGATATAAGCCTTAAACAGGCTTCAAGTGCAACAGCCCACAAAAGCCTTAAACAGGCTTGCTGGAGGATTGGCCAGGGAAGCTTCAGTATCTCCTCATGAAATAAGCCTTAAACAGGCTTAATTGTGTGCAGCGGTCTCCATCCCCCCTCTCCCCTTCTCTCTTCCCCCCTCTCCTACCGTTTTTGTGCTCTGCTGGGCTCTGTTGTTCCATAGCTGCTGTGTGGGACCGCCGAGCGTTCTCGGCGTCCTCGCGCATGCGCAGTACGGCTCTCTGGGCGCCTCTATGCCGTTTTCCAGCTTCCAAGATGGCGCCGGGTGTCTCGCGGCGCTACTGCGCATGCGCAAGTGCCCGACGCTGATGGCGGCGAATTTAAAAACCCAGCACTAGCTGAGGTGCTGCTGCTGGTTGCTGCATGCTACAGATCGCCTGTCAATTGCAAAACACAGAGGAAAAACGCTCTACAAAGGTGGGTGACCCTTCTCCTATTCAGTTCTGTGTCAGGATCCCTGCTCGCTCTCTCTCTCTCTGCATTGCTGCTTGTTTTTTTCCCTGCAGGTTTCTAGCCCACTCACCATGGAGACCGCTGCCCCAGCAGATCACCGCCAGCCTACTAGGTAAGGGGGGGGAAGACAAGGGTAAGTAGTGAAGATTGAAAAAAGAGAGCACTTCTAATGCTGCCTAAATTGGTCAGCCCTACCAGGTCCTCAAGAACGTCTGCGTTAAGACAAAGAGAGTCCTCACGCAGGAGAAGCCGCTCCAGACATAGACGGAGCCGCTCCTACCATAGAAGAAGCCGCTCAAGAGGAAGCCACAGAAGAAGCCGCTCCAGGTCGCATTCCCGACATGGTCGATCCCGCCATAGAAGGTCGTCCTCACGCAGACACCGTTCCCCTGCACGCCATTCCCGTCCGGGAACGCATGCTGGATTTGCAGTGCGGCGGCTCTTCCGGATAAACTGGCTTGTCAGAAATGCCTGGAAGAGGCCACAAGAGAGAGAGCCTCGGAAGTTGGAGACTCAGCCCCTCAGGCCTCGATACCAGATGTGGATTTCTCCACCACTACCTCTCCAGCCCGGGCCAGCACATCAAAGGAGCAAGACTCCCTGTCTGATAATGAGGGTCTGGAGGTGTCGGCCGGATTCGACTTCGGTCTGATAGAGCCGTTTGTTAAATCGGTTAAGGAGGCAATAGAATGGGAGGAACCCCAGGAAGTCCAGCCAAAGCAAAGGAAATATTTTCCTCAGCTTAAGAAGGAACCAGAAACTTTTCCGTTCATCGACGAACTGGAAGACTTAATCAAAGAGGAGTGGCAGAGACCGGAGAAAAAATCTAGTCTGAATAACAGACTCCAGAAGCTATACCCACTCAAGGAGCCTAAAGTGAACCCTCTGGTGTCCTCTCCGGTAGTGGACGCATCTTTGATGCGCCTCGCCAGGCATGTTACCCTCCAGCTAGAAGATGCGGTAACGTTTAGAGACGTTCTCGACAGAAAGATCGACACGGATCTTAAGCGGGCTTACCTATCAGCTGGAGGTGCATGCAGGCCTGCAATAGCACTCGCGGCAGTAGGAAGGGCCATCTCGAGCTGGTCTTCAAGCACGGAAAAGCTGGTATCAGAGGGTGCAGACCAAGAGAAGATAGTGAAGGCATTACAAGAGTTAAGCTTGGCCGGTGATTTCGTGGCGGAAGCCTCAGTCGACACCATCAGGTCTGCATCAAAGTCTATGTTGGCCTCAGTGATGTCCAGAAGAGCTTTGTGGCTGAAGCCCTGGACGGCGGATCCGGCATCCAAGTCTAACTGGTGCCGTATTCCGTTCGACGGTGAGCACCTCTTCGGAACAAAGTTAGACACGGCTATCTCCAAGGTAACTGGTGGAAAATCTGGGCTCATTCCCTCGGATAGGAGGCCTAAACAGAGACCTCCTCCTTTTAAGCGGAATCTCCCAGAAAGGTATAGGGACGCGAAAGCGTACAGACCAGGGAAGGAGTACCGAAGGAACTGGAAGAACCCTCAAACCTCTTTCATGAAATTCCAGAAGCCTAAGACTCCCGCTTCCAGTGATCAGAAGCCTTTTTGAAGGTGTGCCCGTCCGGCCAGCGGTAGTGGGAGCAAGACTCTCCAGTTTCAAGCTGGTCTGGGCGGAGACCATACACGATACCTGGACCCTGGCCACTGTCAGTTTCGGCCACAGATGGTCCTTCAAGAATCGACCCCCAAGGGATCAATTCTGCCCAACCCATATTCCTCCACCTGGGGAGAAAAGGTTGTCCCTTCTAAACTATGTCCTAGAACTTCTTCAAAAACGAGCGATAATAGAGGTTCCGCCAGCACAACGAGGCAGGGGATTCTATTCTCCACTATTCCTCGTCAAAAAGAAGTCAGGGGACTTTCGGCCGGTTCTAGACCTGAAGAACATCAACAAGTCCATCAGAGTGGAGTCTTTCAGGATGGAAAGCCTGCAGTCTATCCTCCAGGCCATAAACTTAGGAGACTGGATGCTCTCCATAGATCTCCAGGATGCCTACCTGCACATACCAACCCACGTGGC
Source organism: Lithobates septentrionalis (assembly GCA_037952835.1). NCBI lineage: Eukaryota > Metazoa > Chordata > Amphibia > Anura > Ranidae > Lithobates > Lithobates septentrionalis. The sequence goes on from JBBDGP010000388.1 coordinate 3,373,126, forward strand.
ATTTCAAAAGTTCCTGCGATTCTCGGTGGGTCAGGGGCACTTCCAATTTTGAAGCCTCCCTTTCGGGATCTCTACGGCCCCCAGAACATTTACGAAGGTTCTGCTTCCAGTGATAGCCTCTTTGAGGGAGAAGGGTCTAAGGGTCCACCATTAGCTGGACGACATTCTTCTCCTCTCAAACAGCCAGGAATCACTCGTGCAACATCGCGAGGTCTTAGTTTCCACCCTAACGAGTCTGGGTTGGATAATCAACTGGCAGAAGAGCAACATTCAGCCTACTCAAAGGATGGTCTTCCTGGGAGCCGAATTAGACACCCGAGCCAACACGGTGGAACTGCCAAGGGAGAAGTTGTCCCTAATAATTCGGAAAGTGAAGGATGCGGTTCCAGCATCATGCCTACCGGCCAGAGCATACCTCAGCCTTCTGGGTTCCCTATCAGCGACCATTCCAATGGTCAGATGGGCGCAATGGAATACCAGACTGCTGCAAGCCTCCTTCCTGCGCCAGTGGGATGGATGGTCCATGTCCCAATTGATTCGCATCTCAGAGGAAGCCAGGCTATCTCTACGGTGGTGGACCCACTCCGGCAACCTTAGCAGATGCAAGCAGATAGTCATCCTCCACCAGGAGGTGGTAACTTTGGACGCCAGTCTGAAGGGATGGGGGGCACACTACCTACATTATGCAGCTCAGGGCCGCTGGCACTTCAAAACCAAGGATGTAGTATCAAACGTCCTAGAGATGAAGGCAGCCTTCCAAGCCCTCCTGGCATTCAGCTCACTTCTGAGAGGGAAACAGGTCCTCATTCAAATGGACAACCGAGTGGCTGTAGCCTACATCAACAGGCAGGGGGGTACCAAGAGCATCTCCATGATGCGGGAAGTTGGTCCGGTGATGCGATGGGCTCAACTGAACCTGCGGGACCTGAAGGCGGCCTATATTCCGGGGGTTCAGAACCTACTGGCGGATTCTCTCAGCAGAACATTCGTTTCCAACAACGAGTGGTGTCTAAGCCCGCAGGCCTTTGCCCTCATATGCCAGACATGGGCTCATCCAGACATAGACCTTGCAGCAACACCAGAGAACAAGAAGTGTCAGAGGTTTCTGTCAAGGAACCCCTTCCCCTCAGCGGAGGGAACGGATTGTCTCCAGCACGCCTGGAACTTTCGCCTAGGCTACATTTTTCCAGTGACCCCACTGATAGCCAAGTTCCTTCTGAGGCTCAAACATTCAACAGCTCTAGTCCTGGCTGTGATTCCCTTTTGGCCACGGAGGCCTTGGTTCACCACCCTCCTGCAACTGAGCACAGCGGATCCACTTCCACTCCCGGTGACAACGGATCTACTAACCCAGGGCCAGCTACTACATCCGAATCCAGAGAGATTGCACCTAGCGGCCTGGAGACTGAAAGGTCTAGGTTCCTAGATCAAGGTTGTTCTCAGAAGGTAGTCGATACCCTGCTTCAAGCCAGGAAATCCTCCACGAATAGCACCTACAAGAGGATCTGGGGAAAGTTCTCTTCCTTTGCTCAGGAACAAGGTTGGGACCCTTCTTCCCCATCAGCAATACAAGTGCTTGAGTTACTCCAGTCAGGTCTAGACAAAGGCCTTAGGTCCAGCACCCTGAAAGTCCAAGTCTCTGCCATCTCTGCTCTGACAGGGGTTAGGTGGACACTTAACCCTCTCGTGGTTCAATTTCAAAAAGCCTGCCTGAAGCTAAGGCCTCCCAGAAAGCCTTCATTTCCAACATGGGATCTATCAACTGTCCTAGAGATTCTATCCGGAGAACCATTCTTCCCACTGGAGGATACCTCCCTCTGGGACCTGACTCTAAAGGTATCATTCCTAATTGCCATCACATCGGCGAAGAGGGTCTCAGAAATGCAAGCTTTGCTGATCAAAGAACCGTATCTGATGATTTACCCAGACAGGCTAACCCTGAAGCCTTCAGACAAGTTTATCCCAAAAGTCTCCTCTTCGTTCCACTTTAACCAGGAGATTGACCTCCTGGCTTTGATCACGGATCAGGGCGTCCCTCATCCCCTGGATGTCAAGGGCAACATTCTGCATTACCTCTCGGTAACCAAGTCATTCAGAAAATGCGAGAACCTTTTAGCCATCCCACATGGGTTTAGGAAGGGCCAGGCAGCTTCTGCCCGTACCATCGCCTCTAGGCTCGTGAAAGCTATCAAGAAGGCCTACTCCTTAAGCACCTTACAGATTCCGGAAGATCTAAGAGCGCATTCCACCAGGGCAATGGCTACTTCATGGGCAGCTTACTGTAAAGTTTCAGCGGAAACCATTTGTAGAGCGGCCACTTGGTCTTTGAGGAAAACCTTCATTTCCCATTATAGAATAGACGCTGCACGCTTAGCAGCAGTTGAATTTGGGAGGGCCGTCATACAGGCCAACTCTTCAGTTTCTTGTCAATAAATTTAATTTTGCATTCCCACCCAGTTTGGCGAGTTACTCCCCAACGTGTATGCTGCCATGATGCGACAGGAAAACGGAAAATTGTATACTCACCTTTCCGTAATTTTCCTTTCCTGTCGCATCTTCATGGCAGCATACAATCACCCACCCTCTGAGGTGACATGTGTATATATTTACAGAGAATACTGGGGCGGGTGTCTACTCTCTAATTTATAGCTATGTGGTCCTATCAGGTTGTGGAGGCGGAGTCACAACCCAACGTGTATGCTGCCATGAAGATGTGACAGGAAAGGAAAATTACGGAAAGGTGAGTATACAATTTTCCGTTTTTCAGAGCGTTCTTGTCCGCTTGTTGCTGATTTTCAGGTCGCTCTCCACAGGCCTTGCTCTTCTTCAGTGTGTTCTGTTACTTCGTTCTGACCAGCCGACCGTTTTGAAGCCATGTTGCGTGTACGTACTCATCATAGAGTTCGTGCTGTGCGGGAGCTTGGTGTTGGGGTTCTTACTTTGATACAAGCCCAGTCCATGAACAGGGAGAGGAGGAGTTCATGGTCCAAGAATTGGTTGCTCCAGTGTGACCAATTCTGTCACATGCCTTTGCTCCGTGAGATCTGTGAGAATAATCCTGATGATTTCAGGAACTTTCTCAGGATGACGGACCCCGTTTTTCACCGTTTGTTGGCTTTGCTGACCCCTTATATCAGCAGGCAGGATAGCTGCATGCGGCAAGCCATCACTCCGGAGCAGAGGCTAGTCGCCACATTGCGGTACTTGATGACGGGGAGAAGCCTGCAGGACCTCAAGTTCTCGACAGACATCTCCCCCCAGGCTCTGGGGATCATTATTCCAGAGACCTGTTCTGCCATAATCCAGATCCTGCAGAAGGACTATATTAAAGTAAGATTTATCCTTTAAAATCTCATTATATGTATTTAATGTATGTTAATGTATTGTATTTCTTTCATTATTCCCTAATTACCATGATTGTAATATGCTGAGAATGTCCCCTTTGTCCTCATGCATGCTGGAATTTTTTAAAGTTTGTTTTTTGTCCTTTCATGCATATTTGCCTTCACTTACCTCCCCAGCATGCTATGCTGGGCCTATATCCACATAGTCTAGTCACTTAACAATGTATTTTGTCAGCTCCATTGTAGTGCTTTACCCTAAACACCCCCTAAAATGTGTACAAATGTTATTTGTGTCCTTAAATTCATGCAGAGTGCCAGAGGCTTTTTTTGGGGGTCCCCCCTCCCTCCAACCGCTAAGTCAACCGATACCAATTCTCTATCTGCTGACTTTGCCAAACCCATACACACTATACCTACCTCTTTTGTGGTCATATTTATGGATGAATTCCCCAAAGCATGTAGTGCAAGGACCTGCCTGAATACTTTCAAATGGTACTATTTAAAGTTTTTGTATAGTATTATTATCTTGATAGGTAATTGCAGAATGTAAAAATGTGCTCCAATTTGGACAGTGTGTATTTATATATTTGTATTATGACACTTCTTACCTGTCCAGTGGGCTGCCAATAGTGTAAGTAAGGAGGGGCTGGCCAAAGTAATACACATTACCGTATTTATCGGCATATAACACACACTTTTTTCCCCTTAAAATCAGGGGAAAATCATGGGTGTGTGTTATACGCCGATCCCCGACGATCTCCCCTGATTGTGAGCAGAGCCGAGCAAGCGCCAGCGATATACACATAGCCAAGTGTACTCATCTATTCTCGCCTCTACTCCCAGTCAGGGGCGGGACTGCGAGAGGAGCCGAAGTACACCCCGCTTTGTATTAGTCAGCACCACTCGCTCTTCTCCTCTCGCAATCAGTGGAGATGGGCGGGACTGCGAGAGGAGCAGTGGGGAGCAGAGTACACTCGGCTTTGTGTATCTCGCTGGTGCTCATTCCTCTCCGCTCACAGTCAGCGGAGATCGGCACCAATTTTAAACAATCAGCGGCTGGGTAATGCTGCAAAGAGACTGGCAAGGCTGCAAAGGCACTGGGCAATGCTGCAAAGGCACTGGGCAATGCTGCAAAGGCACTGGGCAAGGCTTTAGATGGACACTGGGCAAGGCTGCAATGATGGACAAGGTTGCAGATGGACAATGATAAGGCTACATTGATGGGCATTTAAATGTAAGTTTTTTTACCTTAAATTTCCCTTCTAAAAGTTTTTTCCTTAAAATTCCCTCCTAAACTTGGGGTGCGTGTTATACGTTGGCGCGTGTTATACGCCGTTAAATACGATATTTATGCATTCATCTCTCAATGAAGTGGATAGGGTTACCTGTCCAAAACATCCCCCCCCTAAAATTAATTTTTACAATGGGCCATCAGAGAGGGGTGAGGAATCTGATAGGTGGACCTTTTGTCTTTAAATACTCCCTAAAATAAATGTTCTAGTGATTTTGGCCAAGAATATTTGTGTCTAATCTGCTTTCAATGTTTATGTGCAAAAATGCTAAATTTTTTTTTTCTTGTTTGACGCAACAGTTTCCTTCCACGCCACAGGAATGGCAGACTGTGGCCTCCCACTTTGCCACCCGTTGGGACTTTCCCAGCCGCGGAGGGGCAATTGATGGGAAACACGTCTACATCGTCCCAGCCCCTAAATTGGGGTCATACTATTACAACTACAAGGGGTTCAATAGTGTTGTGATGTTGGCTGTGGTGTCGGCTACTTACGAGTTCCTCTATGTGGATGCGGGGAAGAATGGCCGGATGTCGAATGGTGGAGTCATTGCCCAGACCGAGTTCTACAGGCATCTCCAGAGGACAATGAGGAAGGACTCCCATTCGGCTTTGTTGCGGATGAAGCGTTTGCGCTGGGGGACCATCTTATGTGGCCATTCCCTATGAGAACCCTCACCCCAGACCAGAGGGTTGTTAATTACCGGTTGGCCAGAGCCAGAAGAGTGGTGGAGAACACATTTAGAATAATGGCCAACCGGTTCCGCCTCTTTCTTACACCGATACACATGGCAGAATATAAACTCAATCACATCATCCTGTCTTGCTGTGTTCTCCACAATTTTTTAAGGAGAAATTCTGTGAACTATGCTGCCTCAGGCTAGAATTATGAACGAACCAACCCTGATGGCGCTGGAAACTGGCCGTCCTGGCTTGCCCCCCCCAGAGTGCCCGCGAGGTCCGTTTAAGATACCTTGAATACTTTGCGGGTAGGGGGTTCATCGATATGCCAGACAATGTCTGAGAGATTTTTTAAGTAAAAATATCTTTGAAACTGAACAAATATTTGCTTTGATTTACTGCTTGTCTTTCTTTTAGCTGTCTCCTCGGTTATCTTTTAATGGTATTTTTTTTGGCCTTTTTCTTCAACAGTGCAAACAAAATTTCTTTGAGACATGAGGTGACAATCTCTTCTTTGGCTATTATTATTATGTTGTGGATCTGCTACACACACACCTTGTTTTTGTTGTTAATGTATGGAATGCATTACTGACAAAAATATTCATCATTTTCAGCACCATGATCGAAATGTGGGGAGTCATGAAAATGGCGTGATTGTGTAAAATTATAAAGCACTGTTGGGTGTTATTTACTAAAGGAAAATCCACTTTGCACTATAAGTGCACTTGAGACTGCACTGAGACTGCAGTTGTACTGCAAAGTGGATTTGCCTTTAGTAAATAGCACCCATTGTCACAGAAAAAAACAACTTTACTCCAAACACTGCTTTTGAGCATTGAAAGAAGAAGCCACACATCGTTGATTATCAAACTTTTACTTAAAGCACAATCACATGTGCGTTTATAAAAGGGTTTTTGAACAAACCAACATGTTTGTTGTATAACATTTTTTTAGGTCACATTAAGTTGAAATCAACTTTTATAGGTAAAACAGGCATGTTTAAAACCAGAAAAACAATACACAACTCTGGAACTTACAAAGTTCAACTTTAATAAAGTGAAGGCAATATCAGACATGAGTATGTACAAACTGTGTTTGATATTGCCTTAATCAGATGAGGTGATGTCACCCCTGTAAAAGCCAAATTTTGAAGATGCACACAAGTTGGGATTCAAAATGGAGATTTCCCTCCTGATCCCATTCCTAATGTCAACATGTGCTAGCTTCCATCATGGGGGATCAATGGACGTGTTTTGGGGGGTGCAACCCCTTCCTCTCACCTACTTTATTATCGAGGAAGGGGTGGCACCCACAAAACGCGTACATTGATCTTCCATGATGGCAGATAGCACATGTTGACACATTGTGTGCATCTTCAAAATTTGGCTTTTAAAATATGGAAAAATTAGTCATAAAAACAAAAATAAACAAGAAAAAAGTTAGGGATTTCTGGGTGTTTTAGATTCTCCCTAAAACATCAATGATTGATTGATGTTTTGCTTTAGATTTTCTAAATCCCTATTGCACCCCATTATCTCCCCGATGAGGATCTGGGCACTTTCACTGGTGAAATGACCTTCTTCCACAACATCCCCATCACCTAAAAAAAAACCACACATGTATTATAAATATGCAGGCATCCGTCTATTACCCGAAGCTGTGGTCGCAGACACTCACCTGTTGTGGTGACAGTTTCGCCAATTTCAACAACGTCTCCCTCCTCCTCTGGTTGGGTTTGGGGGATTTCCCCTTCTTCCTGAGGTAGGGAGTCCCTGGTCTCCTCTGATGAGTGGTGTCCTCCTAGTTTTTTCTCCCCTATGTGAAAAAAAAATAGGTATACTTAGCACACAGATATATGAGGGCAGAAATAGGAATAAGAAACATTGTTTGGAAGTGGTGTACAATTGTCTGTTTTGGCAGCATTCCAAGCTGAAGAATTTATTTTTTTACCTTTCTAAAGCTGGAATACTTACCTGTTTTGTGCAAGCTTCACAGATGGAGACACCCCTATAGTATTTACTGGAGCACCTGTGTGGGACACCCTAATAAAAAGTTTGCTCTGGTGTCCTACACTAGTGCTCCTGCGTCCAGATGTGTAAACAGCTGCTGAGTGTCCTCTCCTTACACAGAATCTAGTTTGCATTTCATTCTAGTTACAAACCCATCTAGACAACAAACTTTTTTTAATAGAAGTAGGCCAGAAAAAATGTATTGAACTGCATCTGGCCAAAACATCATATTTTTAGTGGCCAAACGAACAATGTTTCCTACGAATAATTAATGTGCCCATGAACATGAAAGTTGCCATTTTAAACTGTACAACAATAAATAAAAGCACATGGAGCAGCACAAACATTATAAAAAGAAAGAACAGGAACACAGGACAACTTCTTACTTTTTTGCAGCACTCTCCTGATCCTTCTATACTGATCGTGCTCCCTTAATTTGAGGTCCGACCATCATTTCCTCAGTTGATCCTTGGATCGTCGTACCCCAAAATTCCTGTGCAGACTCTTCACAACTTTCGCCATGATCTTGGCCTTTCTCACATTTGGGTTGGGGTAAGGGTCATACTTCCCGTCATAGTCGGTCCTTTTCAAGATGTCCACCATCTCCACCATCTCTACAAAGGCCATATTTGATGCCTTAAATCTCCTGTGGGATCGGGACGTTTCTGGCTCCGGGCTTTCCTCCTCCTCGTTGCTGCTGTTATCATGCACCTGCTCTGTCTCCGCCATGCGCTCTCCCCACTGCGCCGAAAGAGAAGGGGCGGGGAATAGACTAGAAAGAACGTCAGGGGCGGGCGTAGTTTCACGCATGCACAGTGTATATAAAGCGCAACACACGTGCGTCGTACGTACGATCTGTGAGCGGAGGAAGGAGTAGCGGAAGCGCTGATCGTGATAATGAAGGTACCATTTACCTTGGGCCTATACTGCTTATAGATTGAGGCCTATATTGGGACAAGATTAGGAGAGTTTAGCCTGACATTAGGGTTTGTTTTGTGTTGTGTCTTGCAGAGAAAATGGATCTAGTGAATGATCATGACTTTATCCCCATATTCCTTGATATGTACAGGGAGCTGCCCTGTCTGTGGCAGGTAAACCACCCCTTTTATAACAAAAAAACAAAGAGGAAGGCAGCGCTGGATCAATTGGTGGAATTTGTGGAGCCGGTGATCCCCACGGCAGACATCCCCTATTTGAAGGCCCTAATTGGTGGCATGAGGAGCATTTATCTTAAGGAGCGCAAGAAGGTCAAAGATACCCTGAGATCAGGTGCTGCAGCAGATGACATTTATGTCCCCAGGCTGTGGTACTATGACAGACTGCATTTTCTGGCAGGCTAGACTGAACCCAGGCCAGCACTCTCCACTCTTCCTTCAAGGCTTCCTTCCACCTCAGCTGAGGCTTCAGATGACCGACCTGGGCCTTCCAGGCAGCAAAATGTGGAGGAGCCCAGCTTGAGCCAGGTATATCATTTTTCTAAATATTTCTGTTTGTCAAATTAATGATGTTAAATATATGTTAGTTTTGATAAATCATTTCTGATTTCACAAAGTGTTTTACATATCAATAGACAGTAGTGGCCACTAGGGATGAGCTTCGTGTTCGAGTCGAACCCATGTTCGACTCGAACATTGGCTGTTCAGTCGTTCGCCGAATTCCAAACGTTATGGGCCGTTCGTGCCAAATTCGTGTGGCGCCTCACGTCCCATAATTCACTACGGTATCGCAGTGCATTGCTGGCTGATGATTGGCCAAGCATGCACTATGACCCGCATGCTTGGCCAATCACAGTGCCGTCGGTAGAGAGAGCTGTAATTGGCCAAAGCCAGGGTGGCCTTGGCCAATTATGGCTCAGGGGGTTTAGAACACGCCCCACACTATATAAGGCCGCCTGCACAGCGGCCCTGTGTAGTGTGTGTACCGGCGTTGAAAGAGAGATAGATAGACAGAGAGACAGTGTCATTTCATTTGAGTTAGATAGATTAGGCAGGACAATCAGTGAGTTACCTGCACTTACAGTGTATTGTGTATATATATGCATCCCAGGTGTTGCATATATATATATATATACACTGTATTCAGTTTAGCTAGATCCGTTTCTGTTATCTTCTTACTGACAGTCAGGCTTGTCTTGTTACAGTATTTACAGCTACCTGAAGAAAATTGCTGGTGTTCTTTTGATCCTATTAGTACCACAGTCAGGCAGCTAGATTAATTACAGTTAGTGCAGTGCGTCCTGCTCACAGTGTTCAGCTAAAACTACAAGTTAGTGTAGTGAGACCTCTGCACAGTGTTCATCTAAAGCTACAAGTTAGTGCAGTGCGTCCTGCTCACAGTGTTCAGATAAAACTACAAGTTAGTGTATGGAGACCTCTGCAGGAAGTGAGATGAAATCTACCCCTAGGAAGGGAAATTCTCTCCTGTAAGAGTTAATATGGGAAAAACATTTCTCCTTTCCACTGATGATTTCCAATCCTTGTTCCACAAAAAACCCCAAATTTTCAAAAAACATTTGTCATTGGGACAAAAAGTGAGGTGAAATCTTCTGAACAGGAGGACAGACAGCAAAACAAATGTCACAGGGGTGATAACCCTTCCCTATGTTTTCCAAAAAGCTTAAAAAAGATTTTTTGGCTGGAGCTAAACACGTTAAAAATGTACCCGTTCAAAATTACTAACAGATTCTACTTAACAACAAACCTACAGTCCCTGTCTTGTTTGCAACGCCTGTATACTGCTGTTCAGAGTATATAGGGCCTGGTGGCCCCACACCTTTCCTTATTTTAATTTGGGTGCGGGGTTCCCCTTAATATCCATACAAGACCCAAAGGGCCTGGTAATGGACTGGGGGGTACCCATGCCATTTGTCTCACTGATTTTCATCCATATTGCCAGGACCCGACATTACATTAAACCCGCAAGCAGTTTTAAATGAGATTTTTTCCTTTAAAAATGACATTTTGTGCAGGGACTGTTCTAAACACGGGAAACACGCGCCACTTTACAGGCATACTATAGACACCCCCCAGGTACGATATTTAAAGGAATATTTCACTTTTTTTTTTTTTACTTTAAGCATCATTAAAATCACTGCTCCTGAAAAAACGGCCGTTTTTAAAAGTTTTCTTTGCATTGATACATGCCCCCTGGGGCAGGACCCGGGTCCCCAAACCCTTTTTAGGACAATACCATGCAAATTAGCCTTTAAAATGAGCACTTTTGATTTCGAACGTTCGAGTCCCATAGACGTCAATGGGGTTCTAACGTTCGTGCGAATATTCGGTCCGTTCGCAGGTTCTGGTGCGAACCGAACCGGGGGTGTTCGGCTCATCCCTAGTGGCCACAAATGATTGTGACAAGAATGAAAAATGCTGGGGTCAGTATGATAGTCTTTTTTATTTATTAACATTCAATTTGCAACAGTCATGAGCTGAAAATTGTGTGTGATTGATGAACAAAAAACTAAAACTATGTCCCTTTTTCATACACAGGAAAGTCTCAGCCAGGAGGTGGCGGGGGTAAGTGGCAGCCAGGAGGTGGCCGGGCCCAGTAGCCTGCCTGATACCCAGGTCCCTCCCCTCGGCCTTCCACAAAAAAGTGGCAGGAAGAGGAGTAATCTGAAGGAGGCAGCAATTGGCCTATTTTGGAAGGCTACTGCGGTCCTCAGAACCCCCCCCCCCCCCCAGTGTTCAAGTGGACTTTGCCTACATTACAGCCTGCAAAATGCTGGAAATGGAGGAGGCGTTATTAGGCGTTATTATCACATATTAGGCGTTGGCCCGCCTCCATTTCCAGCATTTTGCAGGCTGTTATGTTATGTTCTGAGGGCCGCAGTAGCCTTCCAAAATAGGCCAATTGCTGCCTCCTTCAGGTTACTCCTCTTCCTGCCACTTTTTGGTTGAAGGCGGAAGGGAGGGACCTGGGTATCAGGCAGGCTACTGGGCCCGGCCACCTCCTGGCTGCCACTTTCCCCCGCCACCTCCTGGCTGAGACTTTCCTGTGTATGAAAAAGGGACATAGTTTTAGTTTTTAGTTCATCAATCACACACAATTTTCAGCTCATGACTGTTGCAAATTGAATGTTATAAATAGAAAAGACTATCATTCTAACCCCAGCATTTTTCATTCTTGTCACAATCATTTGTGGCCACTACTGTCTGTTGATATGTAAAACACTTTGTGAAATCAGAAATTAGGAATCCAAACTAACATATATTTGACATCATTAATTTGACCAACAGAAATATTTAGAAGAATGCTATACCTGACTCAAGCTGGGCTCCTCCACATGTTGCTGCCTGGAAGGCCCAGGTCAGAAGCCTCAGCTGAGGGGGAGGGAAGCGTGGAAGGAAGAGTGGAGAGTGCTGGCCTGGGTTCAGTCTGGCCTGCCAGAAATTGCAGTCTGTCATAGTACCAGAGCCTGGGGACATAAATGTCATCTGCAGCTCCTGATCTCTGGAAATCTTGGACCTTCTTGTGCTCCCTTAGATAAGTGCTCCTCATGCCACCAATTAGGGCCTTCAAATAGGGGATGTCTGCCGTTGGGATCACTAGCTTCACAAATTCCAGCAATTGATCCAGCGCTGCCTTCCTCTTTGGTTTATTCTTATAATGTGGGTGGTTTACCTGCCACAGACAGGGCAGCTCCCTGAACATATCAATGAATATTGGCATAAAGTCATGATCATTGACTAGATCCATTTTCTCTGCAAGACACAACAGAAGACAAACACTAATGTCAGGCTAAAGTCTTCTAATCTTGTCCCAATATAGGCCTCAATCTATAAGCGGTATAGGCCCAATTTTAAATGTTACCTTTGTTATCACGATCGGCGCTTCCTATACTCCTTCCTCCGCTCACAGATCGTACGTACGACGCACGCGTGTTATGCTTTATATACACTGCGCATGCGTGAAACTCCACCCTCCCCTGACGTTCTTTCTAGTCTATTCCCCGCCCCTTCTCTTTTGGCGCAGTGGGGAAAAGCACATGGCGGAGACAGAGCAGGTGTGTGATAATTACAGCAACGAGGAGGAGAAGGAGGAGGAAAGCCCGGAGCCAGAAACGTCACGATCCCAGAGGAGACAATTTAAGGCCTCAAATATGGCCTTTGTAGAGATGGTGGAGATGGTGGACATATTGAATAGGGCCGACTATGACGGGAAGCATGGACCTTACCCCAACCCAAATGTCAGAAAGGCCAAGATCATGGCGAAAGTTGTGAAGAGTCTGCAAATAAATTTTGGGGTAGTAGTTGTCCTGTGTTCCTATTCTTTATTTTTCTAACGTTCGTGCTGCTATATGTGCTTTTCATTACTGTTGTACACTTTAAAATGGCAACTTTCATGATCATGGACACATTATTCGTTCGTAGGAAACATTGTTCGTTCGGCCAATAAAACACCATTTTTTGTCCAGATGCATAAATCAATACATTTTTTATGCCCTACTTCTCTTAAAATAAGTTTTTTGTCTAGATGGGTTTGTAACTAGAATGAAATGCAAACTAGATTCTGTGTAAGGAGAGGACAGCTGTTTACACATCTGGACGCTGGAGCACTAGTGTGGGACAAAAGAACACCCTTTTTATTAGGGGTCCCACAAAGATGCTCCAGTGTATATTATAGGGGTGTCTCCATCTGTGAAGCTTGTACAAAACAGGTAAGTATTCAAGCTTGACAAAGGACAACAATATTTCTTCAGCTTGTTACTCTGCCAAAACAGACAATTGTACCCCACTTCCAAGCAATGTTTCATAATCCTATTTCTGCCATCAAATATCTGTGTGCTAAGTATTCCTATTTTTGTTCACATAGGGGAGAAAAGACTCGGAGGATACCACTAATCAGAGGAGACCACGGACCCCCCACCTCAGGAAGAAGGGGAAATCTCCCAAACCCAACCAGAGGAGGAGGAGGGAGACGTTGTGGAAATTGTCACCACAACAGGTGAGTGTCTGCGAGCACAGGCTCAGGTAAGAGATGGATGCCTGCATATTTATAATACATGGTGTGTTATATTTTTTTTCTTTTAGGTGATCGTGATGTTGTGGAAGAGGAATGTCATTTCACCAGTGAAAGTGCCCAGATCCTCATCGGGGAGATAATGGGGTGTAATAGGGATTTTAAAAACATCAAGCAAAACATCAATGATGTTCAAAACAAAATGAAGAACATCATTGATGTTTTAGGGAGAATTTAAAACACCCAGAAATCCCTAACTTATTGCAGCTTTATTATTATTATTTTTATGCCAAATTTTTTACATAGTATAGAAAAGCCAAATTTTGAAGATGTACACAGTGTGTCAACACGTTCTATCTGCCATCACGGGAGATCAATGTACATGTTTTGTGGGTGCAACCCCTTCCTCAATAATAAAGTAGCTGAGAGGAAGGGTTTGCACCCACAAAACACGTCCCTTGATCCCCCATGATGGCAGCTAGCACATGTTGACATTAGGCAATTTGTGTGCATCTTCAAAATTTGGCTTTTCAAGGGGTGACTTCACCCCATCTGCTGAACGCAATATCAAACAGTTTATAAATACTCATGTCTGATATTGCCTTCACTTTCTTGAAAAGTTGAACTTTGTAAGTTCCAGAGTTGTGTATTTTTTTATGGTTTTAAACCTGCCTGTTTTACCTTAATAAAAGGCAATTTCTACTTTTTTTAATGTGACCCAAAAAAATTTTCTACAACAAACATGTTGGTTTGTTCAAAAAACCTTTTAGAAATGCACATGTGATTGTGCTTTTATTAAAAAGATTGATAATCATTTTTTGGAGTAAAGTTGTTGTTTTCAGTGACAATGGGGGTTATTTACTAAAGGCAAATCCACTTTGCACTACAAGTGCAGTTTCAGTGCAGTCTCAAGTGCACTTGTAGTGCAAAGTGTATTTTCCTTTAGTAAATAACACCCAACAGTGCTTTCTAATTTCACACAATCACACCATTTTCAGGACTCCACAAATTTAGGGCATGGTGTTGAAAATTATTATTATTTTTGTCAGTAATGCATTACATACATTCACAATAAAAACAAGGTGTGTGTGTGTAGCAGACCCACAACATAATAATTAATAGTTAGCCGAAGAAGAGATTGTCACCTCATGTGTCAACGAAATTTGGTTTGCATTGTTGAAGAAAAAGCCCAAAAAATTAGACCATTAATAAAAGATAACCGAGGAGACAGCTAAAAGAAAGCCAAGCAGGAAATCAAAGCAAATATTTGTTCAGTTTAAAATATATTTTTATTTAAAAAATGTCTCAGACATTGTCTGGCATATCGATGGCCCCCCTACCCGCAAAGTATTCCATGTATCTTATACGGACCTCGCGGGGAATCTAGGGGGGCAAGCCAGGACGGCCAACTTCAAGTGCCGTCAGGGTTGGTTCATTAATATTAATTCCGGCCTCAGGCCCAACTGAGGCAGCATAGTTCCAAGAATTTCTCCTTAAAAAGTTGTGGAGAACATAGCAACACAGGATGATGTGATTCAATTTATATTCCGCCATGTGTATCGGTGTAAGAAATAGGCGGAACCAGCTGGCCATTATTCCAAACGTGTTCTCCATCACTCTTCTGGCTATGGCCAGCTGGTAATTAAAAACCCTCTGGTCCGGGGTGAGGGTCCTCATAGGGAATGGCTGCATAAGATGGTCCCCCAGCGCAAATGCTTCATCCGCAACGAAGACAAATGGGAGTCCTTCCGCATTGTCTTCTGGAGGTGGCAAGCCCAAGCTGCCATTCTGGAGACGCCTGTATAAATCCGTGTGGGCGATGACTCCACCATCTGACATCCGGCCATTCTTCCCCACGTCCACATACAGGAACTCGTAAGTAGCTGACACCACCGCCAACATCACAATACTATTGAACCCCTTGTAATTATAATAGTATGACCCCGAGTTGGGGGGTGGGACGATGTGGACGTGTTTCCCATCAATTGCCCCTACGCAGTTAGGAAAATCCCACCACTGGGCAAAGTGGGAGGCCACAGTCTGCCATTCCTGTGGGTTGGAAGGAAACTGTGGAGTCAAACAAGAACCAAAAATTAATCATTTTGCACATAAACATTGAAAGCAGATTAGACACAAACATCCTTGGCCAACATCAGTATAACATTTATTTTAGGGAGTATTTAAAGACAAAGGTATAAGGTCCACCTATCATATCCCCCCCCCCTTCTCATGGGCGATTTAAAACATTTTAGGGGGGGAGAGATGTTTTGGACAGGTAACCCTCTCCACTGCATTGAGAGATGAATGCCTAAATAATGTGTATTACTTTGGCCAGCCCCTTCTTACTTACACTATTGGCAGCCCACTGGACAGGTAAGAAGTGTCATAATACAAAGATATAAATACACACTGTACACATTTTAGCACATTTTTACATTCTGCTATTACCTATCAAGATAATAATAGGATACAAAAACTTGAAACAGTACCATTTGAAAGTATTCAGGCAGGCCCTTGCACTACATGCTTTGGTGAATTCATCCATAAATCTGACCACAAAAGAGGTAGGTATATAGTGTGTATGGGTTTGGCAAAGTCAGCAGATAGAGGATTGGTATCAGCTGAGTTAGCAGTTGGAGGGAGGGAGAGTTCCAAATGATTTTGGAACCCCAAAAAAAAGCCTCTGGCACCCTGCCAGGATTTAAAGCACAAAAAACATGTTTACACATTTTAGGGGGTGTTTAGGGTAAAGCACTACTATAGAGCTGACAAAATACATTGTTAAGTGACTAGACGAGGTGGATATAGGCCCTGGAGAGCATGCTGGGGAGGTAAGTGAAGGCAAATATGTATAAAGGACAAAAAAAAATGTCAAATAAAACCAGCATGCATGAGGACAAAGGGGACATTCACAGCATATTACAATCATGGTAATTAGGGAATAAGGAAATAAATACATTACATTAGCAAATATTAAATACAATAAAATCTGATGTTAAAGGATAAAAATCTTACCTTAATATACGGTATTTATCGGCGTATAACACGCGCTGGCGTATAACACGCGCTGGCGTATAACACGCACCCCAAGTTTAGGAGGGAATTATAAGGAAAAAAATGTTTTAAGGAAAAAAACTTACATTTAAATGCCCAATAATGCAGCCTTGCACAGCGTCCATCTGCATGCTTGTCCAGTTTCATTTGCAGCCTCGCAGTCATTTGCAGCCTTGCAGTCAGCAGCCTTGGTGTCATTTGCAGCCTTGCAGTCATTTGCAGCCTTGCAGTCAGCATCCTTGGTGTCATTTGCAGCCTTGCAGTCAGCAGCCTTGGTGTCATTTGCAGCCTTATCAGTGTCCATTTGCAGCCTTGCAGCTTTGTCAGTGCTGATCTGAAGCTTTCTGTGTCCATTTGCAGCCTTGCTCAGGCTGCATTTAAACTGCAGTGACTTTTCATTGTCACTGCAGTTTGAAAATGGCGCCGCCGGCGCTGAAATACACAGAGCCGGTCCTCGGCTCTTCTCGGCGGCTCTCGTTCACTTTCGGCTCCACTCGTAGTCCCGCCCGGGATGGGCGTGACTGTGAGCGGAGCTATCCGAACCTAGCCGAGTACACTCGGCTAGGTTCGGGCGGTGCTCGAGTGAAGCCGAAAGTGGTCGAGAAGAGCCGAGGACCGGCTCTGTGTATTTTGGCGCCGGCGGCGCCATTTTCAAATCGCGGTCGGCGATTTTGAAGCTCAGTCAGCGGGGGGATCGCAGGGGATCGACGTATAACACGCACCCGCGATTTTCCCCTGATTTTAAGGGGAAAAAAGTGCGTGTTATACGCCGATAAATACGGTACTCCTTCTGCAGGACCTGGATGATGGCAGAACAGGTCTCCGGGATAATGATCCCCAGAGCCTGAGGGGAGATGCCTGTCGAGAACTTGAGGTCCTGCAGGCTTCTCCCCATCGCCAAGTACCGCAGGGTGGCGACTAGTCTCTGCTCCGGAGTGATGGCTTGCCTCATGCAGGTATCCTGCCTGCTGATATAAGGGGTCAGCAAAGCCAACAAACGGTGACATACGGGGTCCGTCATCCTGAGAAAGTTCCTGAAATCGTCAGGATTATTTTCACGGATCTCACGGAGCAAAGGCATGTGACAGAATTGGTCACGCTGGAGCAACCAATTCTTGGTCCATGAACTCCCCTACGCCCTGTTCATGGACTGGGCTTATGTCAAAGTAAGAACCCCAACACCAAGCCCCCGCACAGCACAAACTCTACGATGAGTACGTACATGGCTAGAAAATGGTCGGCTGGTCAGAATGAAGTAACAGAACGCACTGAAGAACAGCAAAGACTGTGAAGAGCGACCTGAAAATCAGTAACGAATGGACAAGAACACAATGACAAATCAATGGGAACTCGCTGCATGCACTGAAGACCAGATACAAACCCACAAGCACAAACTGAACACCAGAAATACGATCTGAAAACCACAAGTCTGAAAAAGCGCAAATCGTCTCTCACCAAAGTTTTACTAATATGAGATTAGCAAAAGGAGCCCAAAGGGTGCCGTGCTTGGTATTGAACTGCCCTTTTATAGTCTCGTTGTATGTGGTGTACGTCACCGCATTCTTGGCGTTCGGAAATTCCGACAACTTTGTGTGAGCGTGTGTATGCAAGACAAGTTTGAGCCAACATCCGTCGGAAAAAATCCATAGATTTTGTTGTCGGAATGTCCGATCAATGTCCGACCGTGTGTACAGGGCATGAGTCTCAGAAAGTTTTAACCAATATAAATCTGCCCTCCAAAAATACAATTCATGCCTCCTCACTGTCAAGCAGACCTATTTTATCACTCTCATTAACAACTTATCATCCGGTCCCTGTCAACTCTTCTCTACCTTCAACTCTCTACTTCTTCCTCCACTGCCTTCACCCACTAACTCACTCACTGCCCAGGAGATTGCCAATCACTTCAAACATAAGATTGATTCGATTTGTGAGGAGATCTCCACTGTACAGATGACTTCTCCACCGAACACCCCATGTCCACAGGTACAATCATTACTTCGTTCATTCTAAAGTTGCTAAACTTTTCTCTAACGTCCACCTTACCACCTGCCCCCTGGACCCTGTTCCCTCACAAATGCTTCGTTCATCCTCTGGCTCTATTCTTCACTCCCTAACTCACATCTTCAATCTCTCCCTCTCTTCTGGCATCTTCCCAAACCCTCTAAAACATGCATTAGTCACACCCATTCTTAAAAAGCCCTCACTAGACCCCACCAATCTTAACAACCTATTGCCCCATCCTCTCTTTATTCAAACTCTTTGAACGTCTGGTCTACAACCGACTGAGAGACCACCTCACCAAGAATAACCTTCTTGATCCCCTTCAGTCTGGATACCGCCCTCAACACTCCACGGAAACTGCTCTCCTAAAAACTCACAAACGATCCGCTAAAAGCTAAATCCAATGGACACTATTCTGTACTCCTACTCCTAAACCTCTCTGCTGCCTTTCACACAGTGGTCCACCCCCTCCTCCTCAAAAAACTCCACGCCTTTCGTCTACGTGACTGGTTCACATCCTATTTATCCAGATGCAAATTGTTCCAGATGTAGAACCTAGATCCCGCATCTAGGTGCGCTATCCCTGTGATGCTGTGTCCCAGGCTGCATGCCGACATTAAAGCATCATCTTTTTGGAGTTACTCAAAAAAAGGGTATTGTTGAGGGGAATCAAGTCCGCAAGTGGGCATGATTTGGGTGGAACTACTTGGAAAGTAGGCATGATCTGCACAGAACCACCCAAAAGGAGGACATGATATGTGTGGGCCATGGACAGCGATAAAAGTGCCCTGGAGGACTGGGACGAAGAAGTTGGCAAATAGGAATGGGCTTGGGCGTGTTCGGCATCCCACCTGCCCGGTTCCTCCAGGAGGCAGACACTGCACACCGCTAATCACAGACACTGAGAAATTTCCCGATCCGCAGCTGCACAGATCAGGAAATGTCTCAGTGCCTGTGATTAGCGGTGTGCAATGTCGGCTTCCTGGCGGGATCGGGCAGGGGGGATCCCGAACAAGCCCGAGTCCATATCTTTTGGTAAGTATGCACTTCCTGTCCTAGGGTGAGAATGCTCACTTATTGTACTGTATCTTTGGTGGAGCAGGGTTTTGATCTCATAGGACTACAGAATATCTCCTTCTCTGCTCATCTCAATATCACAGGGGGTTGGGATTCTGTAGTCCACGGAGATAGCTGGGAACAATGTAACTGTCAGCAAAGACAAAGGCTTCACTGTCGGTTTCTCTTACCATGTAGCACCCGACAGCCAATCTGAAAGTTGCTTAGGGTGCCAGCATCGTGGGAACCCTAAACAGGTAAGTGTCCTAATATTAAAAGTCAACAGCTACAGTATTTGTAGCTGCTGACTTTTATTTTATTTTTTTTTTCTGGTTTTCAGTTTAGTGTTTATCTGGCTGGTACCCATGGGCGTGGGGGGGCAATTGCCTTCGTAAGAAGGTAGAGGTCGACTGATATATCGGAGAAGGGAGGAGGAACGTGAGGTTCCTCCCCCCTTCTCCACACGCTGTTGGCAGAGCAGCGCCGCGGTGTGTGAAACTGTATGGAGAGAGAGATTAGCTGTCAAAATTGAGGTTGGATGTCGGGGGTGGGCGGGACCTAGGGGGCAGGACCCAGCTATCCAACACCAGCCAATGGGATGGGATCTGGGTGGGCTGCTACGTGTATGTGGCCACGCCCCTTTTTAAAACAGCCCAATCATTGGCTGGATAGCTGCTGGGTCCCGTGTCCCGCCCATCCCGGGTCCCGCCCACCTCCGACATCACACTGAATTTGTCAGCTCCCCTCTCTCTCCATACAGTTTCACACAGTTACACTATCGGCTGTGAAACCTGCCATTGCCATCCAGTGCCACCTGCCAGTGCCATCTGCCAATGTCAACCAGTGCCTGCCAGTACCATCTGCCAGTGCCACCTGCCAACCAGTGCCACCTGCCAGTGCCAACCAGTGCCATCTGCCAGTGCCACCTGCCAGTGCCATCCAGTGCCACCTGCCAGTGCCATCTGCCAATGCAAACCAGTGCCTGCCAGTGCCACCTGCCAGTGCCAATCAGTGCCACCTGCCAGTGCCAATCAGTGCCTGCCAGTGCCACCTGCCAGTGCCAATCAGTACCATCTGCCAGTGCCATCTGCCAGTGCCAACCAGTGCCACCTGCCAGTGCCAATTAGTGCCATCTGCCAGTGCCAATTAGTGCCACATGCCAGTGCCAATTAGTGCCACCTGCCAATCAGTGCCAACCAGTGCCACTTGCCAGTGCCACCTGCCAGTGCCACCTGCCAGTGCCAATCAGTGCCACCTGCCAGTGCCAACCAGTGCCACTTGCCAGTGTCACCTGTCAGTGCCACCTGCCAGTGCCATGTGCCAGTGCCAATCAGTGCCACCTGTCAGTGCCTGCCAGTGCCACCTGCCAAAAAAAAATTGGCCTAAAATATCGGCCGCAAAAATGGGCATGATATATCGGCCATCGGCCGCCCCGATTTCTAAATATTGGCATCGACCAGAGAAAAACCCATATCGGTCGACCTCTATAGACCTCTATATAAGTGAAGACAGTTGCCCTGTGTAACGCAATGACCGCGGCGACAGCCGTGGACTTTTTTTCTACGTCTGCTGGCCTGGGGCTGCTCTCAGTCTGTTCCGACTTATCACAGATTGATACAGATATCTGTCCCTCCCTCACCCCCGGCTCGATCATCGGATTGGCTCTGACTGCCGCTCAGCTTGTGATTGACCGCCTCAGCCTGCCTGTGTAACGTCACTATGCCAATCCGGCTGGCGCGGCGCCGGCTCCTCCCACAGGTGCGTGCAGTGACCGAGAAAGATTACGCTGCCAGTGCTATCGCATCGCTGAAGAACCACAGGTAACAGCACTGCAGTGCCACTGTGCCAGTTAGGAGTAGAATATATATATATATATATATATATATATATATATATATATATATATTGCTTGGAAAGTTGAACAGCTGAGCTATTGCTGGAAAATATATTTGTGTTGTGTGTTATAATATCTTCTTCACTTTGTATGGAAGTTACTCAGTCTCTCAGGCATACCAGTCCATGATGCCCATATAAATATAGCCTAGAGAATGTACATCTTTCTATATTGCAATGTATTGCAATATATCTGTTGTGGCCATATTTTGATCTTGATGAAAACAATTTATACAGTATAGGCTGTTTTCATCAAGATCAAAATATGGCCACAACAGATGTATTGCAATACATTGCAAATAGGAAGATGTACATTCTCTAGGCCAGTGGTTCTCAACCTTCCTAGTGCCGTGACCCCTTGATAAAATTTCCCAAGTTGTGGGGACCCCAAACAGTAAGATTATTTTCATAGTGTGGGTTGTCAGCACCCAAGGCAAGACAAGTAATTTGTGCCCCTAACCAACGGACATTTAGAGCTCCCTGAGTCCCTTCCACTCGTACAGTAATTAAACCCCTTTTGGTACATTTTAGGATGTACCACTCTCTTTGTTCTCCTTTCTTTCCCTTTTATCTGTCTCTATCCTAATTTCTTGTTTTTTTCTAACCATCCCTCTCTGTAGCTGTCTTTCTTGTTCTTTCTCTTATTCTTTTCCTCCCTTTTTCTTTGTTCCTTCCCCTCTTTTCCTCTCCCTTCCATGTGTTCTCTATTTTTACTCCTTCTTTTACTCCTTGGTGTGGGGGGAATGGGATCAGTTGCAGTGCTGGCGGGGAGTTGGGATGAGTGGCAATGCTGGGGGGAGTTCTGATCAGCCAGCTTAGGTACTCTTGATCAAGGTCATCTGCTGATCTGAGAACTGTAGTGGGGACTTTTAATGGCAACTATAATCACAGGTAGTGTTACTCACTGTGACGCCAGCTCTGTGGTGTCTCGCAGCAGTCACACCTAAGCCGAAATCAGGAGATAGGGTCTCCTCCAGCCCCTCCCACTTCACATTCCTCACCAGTCAGCTGACCTCTAGTCTCTGCCCCCCAGCCATGCCGTGAACTGAATGGGCGGATGCGAGGAGGACAAGTGGGTGGCCGCAGGCTCAAGAAACAGCCCAGCTGGGCGGCCACAGGTACCAGGGACAGCCCTGCTGGGCGGCTGCAAAAAGACTGGGAGAGCGGGGCGGGCTTCAGGAACAGCCCAGGATTCGCTGACCTCTGGCAAATCATCATTCGACCCCCGAGGGGGTCCCGACCCCCAGGTTGAGAACCACTGCTCTAGACTATATTTATGTGGGCATGGAGTGAAGCTGAATTATCTCAAGAGCTATTTCACACTGCCACCTGGCCGCATTATCAGTAAAGCGCCGCTAGTTTTAGCAGCGCTTTACCATCGTTTTAACTGCGCTATTTGCCCGCTAGCGGGGTGCTTTTAACCCCCGCTAGCGGTCGAAGAAAGGGTTAAATGCGACTGTGTATCGCCGCTGCCCTGAAAAAAGTTCTGCGGGCGTCCATGCTGGTACCAGTTCAATCTGATCCCAAGTTCGTCAACCTGGTAGCTGGCTGTCATTGATAGGCCAACAAATTTTTCCTTAGCTGATGTACACAAAGGGAGGATGTGTGTGACATCATTGACCTACTATAGGCACATGGCCATATTAGGTCAATGATATCACGAGCCTTCCTGCACCTTTGTATACTGTACGTGCAGTTGCAGGGTGGGAAATCTACATCCTGCTGCTCATTGATTCAGCAATGACCTCTAACCTTCAGGTTTGGACCGAACCCAAGTTAAACCCTACTGCAGTGTGAGATGTATTTATTACCTTGGCTTCCTCCAATGTCAAAATGCTGCAAAAATGTAAAAAAACTTGTAGGGCAAAAAGTAATTATATACAGTATATTAACCACTTCAGCCCCGGACCATTAGGCTGCCTAAGGACCAGAGGACCTTTTCCAATTTGGCACTGCGTCGCTTTAACTGCTAATTGCGCGGTCATGCAATGCTGTACCCAAACAAAATTTGCGTCCTTTTCTTCCCACAAATAAAGCTTTCTTTTGATGGTATTTGATCACCTCTGCCGTTTTTATTTTTTGCGCTATAAACAGAAAAAGACCGAAAATTTTGAAAAAAAATGATATTTTCTACTTTTTGTTATAAAAAAAATCCAATAAACTCAATTTTAGTCATACATTTAGGCCAAAATGTATTCCGTCACATGTCTTTGGTAAAAAAAATGTCAATAAGTGTATATTTATTGGTTTGCGCAAAAGTTATAGCGTCTACAAGCTAGGGTACATTTTCTGGAGTTTACACAGCTTTTAGTTTATGACTGCCTATGTCATTTCTTGAGGTGCTAAAATGGCAGGGCAGTACAAAACCCCCCCAAATGACCCCATTTTGGAAAGTAGACACCCCAAGGAAATTGCTGGGAGGCATGTTGAGCTCATTGAATATTCATTTTTTTTGTCCCAAGTGATTGAATAATGAAAAAAAAAAAAAATTACAAAAAGTTGTCACTAAATGATATATTGCTCACACAGGCCATGGGCATATGTGGAATTGCACCCCAAAATACATTCAGCTGATTCTCCTGAGTACGGGGATACCACATGTGTGGGACTTTTTGGGAGCCTAGCCGCGTACGGGGCCCCCGAAAACCAATCACCGCCTTCAGGATTTCTAAGGGCGTAAATTTTTTATTTCACTCCTCACTACCTATCACAGTTTTGAAGGCCATAAAATGCCCAGATGGCACAAACCCCCCCCCCCCCCAAATGACCCCATTTTGGAAAGTAGACACCCCAAGCTATTTGCTGAGAGGCATGTTGAGTCCATGGAATATTTTATATTTTGACACAAGTTGCGGGAAAGTGACACTTTTTTTTTTTTGCACAAAGTTGTCACTAAATTATATATTGCTCACATAGGCCATGGGCTATGTGGAATTGCACCCCAAAATACATTTAGCTGCTTCTCCTGAGTATGGGGATACCACATGTGTGGGACTTTTTGGGAGCCTAGCCCCGTACCGGGCACCGAAAACCAATCTCTGCCTTCAGGATTTCTAAGGGTGTAAATTTGCAGCTCTCATTTGTTTTTGAAAATGAAGAAAGACAAGAAAAAACTTTTTTTTTTCTTTTTTCAATTTTCAAAACTTTGTGACAAAAAGTGAGGTTTGCAAAATACTCACTATACCTCTCAGCAAATAGCTTGGGGTGTCTACTTTCCAAAATAGGGTCATTTGGGGGGGGGGGGATTTGTGCCACCTGGGCATTCCATTGCCTCCGAAACTGTGATAGGCAGTGAAGAGTGAAATCAAAAATTTACGCCCTTAGAAAGCCTGAAGGCGGTGCTTGGTTTTCGGGGTCCCGTACGTGGCTAGGCTCCCAAGAAGTCTCACACATGTGGTATCCCCGTACTCAGGAGAAGCAACAGAATGTATTTTGGGGTGTAATTTCACATATTCCCATGGCATGTTTGAGCAATATATCATTTAGTGACAACTTTGTGCAAAAAAAAAAATAAATTGTCTCTTTCCCGCAACTTGTGTCACAATATAAAATATTCCATGGACTTGACATGCCTCTCAGCAAATAGCTTGGGGTGTCTACTTTCCCAAATGGGGTCATTTGGGGGGGTTTTGAACTGTCCTGGCATTTTATGCAGAACATTTAGAAGCTTATGTCACACATCACCCACTCTTCTAACCACTTGAAGACAAAGGCCTTTCTGACACTTTTTGTTTACATGAAAAAATATTTTTTTTTTGCAAGAAAATTACTTTTAACCCCCAAACATGATATATTTTTTAAAGCAAATGCCCTACAGATTAAAATGGTGGGTGTTTCATTTTTTTTTCACACAGTATTTGCGCAGCGATTTTTCAAACGCATTTTTTGGGGAAAAAACACACTTTTTTAAATTTTAATGCCCTAAAACACACTATATTACCCAAATGTTTGATGAAATAAAAAAGATGATCTTAAGCCGAGTACATGGATACCAAACATGACATGCTTTAAAATTGCGCACAAACGTGCAGTGGAAACAAAATAAATACATTTTTAAAAGCCTTTAAAAGCCTTTACAGGTTACCACTTTAGATTTACAGAGGAGGTCTACTGCTAAAATTACTGCCCTCGATCTGACCTTCATGGTGATACCTCACATGCATGGTGCAATTGCTGTTTACATTTGAAGCCAAACCAACGCTTGCGTTCGCCTTAGCGCAAGAGCAGAGGGGGACAGGGGTGCTTTTTTTTTCTTTATTATTTTTTTGCTTTTTTATCTTATTTTTAAACTGTTCCTTTCATTTTTTTTTTATCATTTTTATTGTTATCTCAGGGAATGTAAATATCCCCTATGATAGCAATAGGTAGTGACAGGTACTCTTTTTTGAAAAAATTGGGGTCTATTAGACCTTAGATCTCTCCTCTGCCCTCAAAGCATCTGACCACCCCAAGATCGGTGTGATAAAATGCTTTCCCAATTTCCCAATGGCGCTGTTTACATCCGGCGAAATCAGTCATGAAATGCTCGTAGCTTCTGGTTTCTTAGGCCATAGAGATGTTTGGAGCCACTCTGGTCTCTGATCAGCTCTATGGTCAGCTGACTGAATCACCGGCTGCATTCTCAGGTTCCCTGTTGAGACAGGAGAGCCAGAGAAAAACAAGGAAGACGGTGGGGGGGGGCATTCCCTCCCACTGCTTGTAAAAGCAGTCTAGAGGCTAATTAGCCGCTAGGATTGCTTTTACATGAAAGCCGACCGCTAGCTGAAAAGAATGATACCAAGATGATACCTAAACCTGCAGGCATCATTCTGGTATAACCACTCAAAGTCGTGAATGGCGTACCTGAAGACATAAAAATGGTTAAAAATAAAACACAGTAAACGGTGAAGTATAAAAAATTGCATACCTGAAGAGCAAACATGATAAAACATAATAAGAATAAAACATTGCAGAATAGAATACAGTAAAAAAGAGCAGAACAATAGAGAGAGAATAGAGAGAGAGAGAACTATAAAACGACAACTATTTTTTTTTATTTTTTTATATATATATTTTTTTTTTACACTTTTTTTTGTAACTAACTTTTATAACTGTAATAGGGCGTACACATGGTCGGACTTTGTTCGGACATTCCGACAACAAAGTCCTAGGATTTTTTCCGACGGATGTTGGCTCAAACTTGTCTTGCATACACACGGTCACACAAAGTTGTCGGAAAATGCGATCATTCTGAACGCTGTGACGTAAAACACGTACGTCGGGACTATAAACGGGGCAGTGGTCAATAGCTTTCATCTCTTTATTTATTCTGAGCATGCGTGGCACTTTGTCCGTCGGATTTGTGTACACACGATCGGAATTTCCGACAACGGATTTTGTTGTCGGAAAATTTTATTTCCTGCTCTCCAACTTTGTGTGTCGGAAAATCCGATGGAAAATGTCCGATGGAGCCCACACACGGTCGGAATTTCCGACAACACGCTCCGATTGGACATTTTCCATCAGAAAATCCGACCGTGTGTACGGGGCATAACCGGTTCCACGTTCGGGTCTCTCAAAATGCGATGGCATCTTGGGAGACCCTGTGAAAGTGTGCCTAGTCTGTGCAATGCTGTACGCTACGCTAATACTCAACTAGTGTATGGTAGCGTTCAAAACATTCACCAATGCAAAGACCAGGATTGACAGGACAGGAGGGACAATAATAGCGGGTGTCAC
The DNA here is from genome assembly GCA_037952835.1 of Lithobates septentrionalis. NCBI lineage: Eukaryota > Metazoa > Chordata > Amphibia > Anura > Ranidae > Lithobates > Lithobates septentrionalis. Next base: position 3,400,137 of record JBBDGP010000388.1, read on the forward strand.
GCCTATATCCGCGCTTGCTGCAGACACAACATCTTTTTTGGGGGGTTCGTTGGGTAGGGGTACTCCGACTGCATTTGGTTGGGGATGTGAATGGGGGAAGTACGGGCGCTGCAAAAGTGGTGGGTTCCCAATTAGGATTGGCGAATGCAGCAGGAAGGGCATTATGGGCACGGCGGGCCTGTTTGTCTTCTTCTTGGTGGCAGCGGAACACTACTTGGGCTTGCCACCTCACCAGCTTGAACTGCACTTATGGGACTCGCCACGTCACCAAGTGTTACTGCAGTGCTGGTTTGACTACGACCGGGGTGTACTAGGCCGCTGGTGCTTGCCAGTTCACCAAAACGCTACCAAAAAAACTGTTAGCGATCGCAAGGATCAGGCCTGACTCTGTGAACGCTGCAGTTATGCGTTTAGAGTTTTGTAAGTGACAGTGATTGATCGATACTGCACTTGGGTGGGCTGGGCTGGGCCGGGCGGAGGGGCAAAACGCAGGTGCTAGCAGGTATCTGGGCTGATCCCGCTAACACTGCATTTTTGGGAACCCTAAACTGCTGGGGATGCTAGTATAGATCTGATCAGATATTGATCCGTTCAGATACTACACCACTAAGGGAGGTGTACGGTGCGTGCGTGGGTGTTAGCGCTACTGGCACTAACCTGATGCTGCCTGGGGCTGGTGCTTGTCAGTTCACCAAAACGCTACCAAAAAAACTGTTAGTGATCGCAGGGATCAGGCCTGACTCCGCGAACGCTGCAGTTATGCGTTTAGTGTTTTGTAAGTGACAGTGATCGATCGATACTGCACTTGGGTGGGCTGGGCTGGGCTGGGCCAGGCGGAGGGGCAAAACGCAGGTGCTAGCAGGTATCTGGGCTGATCCCGCTAACACTGCGTTTTTGGGAACCCTAAACTGCTGGGGACGCTAGTATAGATCTGATCGGATCAGATATTGATCCGTTCAGATACTACACCACTAAGGGAGGTGTACGGTGCGTGCGTGGGTGTTAGCGGTACTGGCGCTAATCTGACGCTGCCTGGGGCTGGTGCTTGCCAGTTCACCAAAACGCTACCAAAAAAACTGTTAGCGATCGCAGGGATCAGGCCTGACTCCGCGAACGCTGCAGTTATGCATTTAGTGTTTTGTAAGTGACAGTGATCGATCGATACTGCACTTGGGTGGGCTGGGCTGGGCCGGCGGAGGGGTAAAACGCAGGTGCTAGCAGGTATCTGGGCTGATCCCGCTAACACTGCGTTTTTGGGAACCCTAAACTGCTGGGGACGCTAGTACAGATCTGATCGGATCAGATATTGATCCGTACAGATACTATACCACTAAGGGAGGCGTATGCTGCGTGCGTGGGTGTTAGCGGTACTGGCGCTAATCTGACACTGCCTGGGGTGACACATATCACCGCCGGGCGATCAGGGGGCTAAACCTTTATTCAGTAATAAATGGCGGGTGCCCTGACACTATAAAAAATAAACGAACTAACCAGCGTCACCCGTAACGGTTATACGGTGATCAGTGGTGAAAGGGTTAACTAGGGGGCAATCAAGGGGTTAAAACCTTAATTAGGAAGTATATGGGGTCCCTGTCGCTATAAAACGCTGACGGCGAACCTAAATATTTACCTCCCTAACTAGCGTCACCAGCGACACTAATACAGCGATCAGAAAAATGATTGCTTAGCGACACTGGCGACGGGGGGTGACCAAGGGGTTAAAACTTTATTGGGGGGGTTAGGGGGGTATCCTAGACCTAAAGGGGGCTAACAGTAACTGTCCCACCACACTAACTGTCACAAACTGACACCATGCAGTAATCAGAAAAAAAAAACTGCTTGGTGTCAGTGTGACAGGGGGGGGTGGGTTGGTGATCGGGGGGTAATCGGGGGGGGATCGGGGTTGTAATGTATGCCTGGCGTGTTCTACTGTATGTGTATGTTTGTGTAACTCACATTCCAGTCTTCTCTCCTCGGCGCCGGAACGGAAAATGCCGAGCCGAGGAGAGATGACATCATTTCCTCTGCCTCTGTGTACAATACAGAGGCAGGGAAATGATCCCATTGGCCAGGAGCGATCGCGAGGGGGGGGGCACGAATGGATGGCCTCCCCCTCACCACCGATCGCCGGGGAGGATTTGCCAACCGCCGCAGGCACCGGGGGGGGGTCCGATCGGACCCCCCACCCGCGGGAAGGCAAGGACGTACATGTACGCCCTTTTGCCTGCCCGTGCCACTCTGCCGACGTATATCGTCGTGCGGCGGTCGTCAAGTGATTAACCTGGGTTTACTGGAGAGGGTGTTGTTGTGCTTCTTTTGATGAAACCCTGGGAAATATAGATTAGTCCAATTCTCGTGAGAATGTGTGCCAGCACAATACAGGTTTGTCTTCTCACAAGGGTTGGGCTACTTTGCATTCTCCAGGATTTTACTAGAAGGAGCACAATATCACCCTAGCCTAGCATAGATTTTTTCCCTACATTATTTCTTTTTTTGTTATTCTGTATGGGGGGAGGGAAGCCCAGTAGCCAGAGACATTGTTGCTTCTCAAGGGGTTAATATGGCGTGCTCTGGATATAACTATATACATATAACTATGGGGGGGGGGGGGGGGAGACAGAGTCGAGCAACGTTAGGGGATGGGATAACTTGGTGGTAATGTTAAATGTTTCACTTCAAGTCCAAGAATTAGTCCATGTGAGGATAATAAGGTGCTGAGTATATAAAAGGCAGCCAGTCCATAAAAGCTAGAAGGAGCTCTGGAACAAGACAAGAGAAAAAAGGACGGCGCCCTCTAAGTGCAGCGTGTTTTACAATACCTACAAAACCTTAACTACATCATGGTACAAAAAATTGAAACTTAATACCAAGTACCAAGAGGATGGTCTCATCAAAAATAAGCTACAGAAGCTATGTATGGACTTCGAAGATTACAATTCAAATAAGATTTATTGTTGGAAAAAACCCAGACATAACCCACAGCAACCTGGTCCTTCTGAAAATTACCCTAAACATCCCATTCCATCTAGGTATGAGGGCCATACCCCTGTTCCTTTGATGAAATGTGTACCTAGGCCTACCCTTGCCCTTCCATCTAATCAACGTTTTTCCCATCTTCAACTAGGTTATTTAATCAGCGTAAGCGGCCATCACCTTTGGGACCAACACAGACCACCCTTACGCCAAATGATGGTGACCATTGTTCACCTCCGACGCAAGGCTCTTCCACCATTAATTCCAAAACCTCAACCAGAAAGACTGTAAAAAATAATAATAATACAAGTACCCCTATTCCTCCCATATCAGTTTCTACTTCAAAGACACATATTGACAAGGTCACATCAGGAGACATAATCCATCAGAATCCAATATTGCTCATTCTAGATTTCGGTATTGGAAATCTAAATATTATACAGCCTATGACTACAGACGTTTCCAGGCTTACCACTAATGTGACTATACCACCCATTAGAGATAATTCCATGATAGTACCTGTGAATGAACCAACAGCCTCCACTACCATTGCTTCTTTTTTAGTGATCACCCCCCAACCCTGCCCAAAAAGAAAGCTCACCGACGATGCAGGAGAGGCGGGAGACACAGACACAAAAAGGAAGGAAAAGTTGCGCAAACTGTAAACATTTTCAACCTCTCCGACCACACATTATCCATACCTGAACAATCACTATTAGCACGTGGTCTCACGTTTGCCCCTACAGCCTCCCCTAATCCATTCACTCTCTTTTTAGATCTAAATAGGTTCATTAGAAATATCACCATTAAATGTTTCTTCAACATTCAAATCACCAAAAAAGACAGTAACACTCCAGACATTGCTAGTGATCACGCAGAATGTAGTACCATAACTGAAGATCCCCCCATTCTAGGGCCTGCAGAACTTAAGGCCCTACATCAGTTATGCCGCGTACACACAAGCGGACTTTACGGCGGACTTTGCCCGGCGGATTTTTCGACGTACTTTACGACGGACTTTCTGAATGAATGGACTTGCCTACACACAATCCACCAAAGTCCGTCGAATTCGTACGTGATGACGTACGACCGGACTAAAACAAGGAAGTTCATAGCCAGTAGCCAATAGCTGCCCTAGCGTGGCTTTTTGTCCGTCGAACTAGCATACAGACGGCGGACTTTTCGACCGGACTCGATTTCAACGGATAAATTTTAAACAAGTTTCAAATCTAAGTCCGTCCAACTTTTGAGCAAACAAAGTCCGCTGGAGCCCACACACATCGAATTGTCCGACGAAATCCAGTCCGCCGGGCAAAGTCCGCCGTAAAGTCCGCTCGTGTGTACGCGGCATTAGAAGCTCTGTACACTGATTACCTTGTCGAATCATTAACTCAACATTTGCCTACGTCCCCACCCATTCAACACACTAAGTTTAGACTGAAATCAATTTTCTATCCCACTTTCGCCAAAGGACCATATGTTCAAACTTTTTATCAGGCTGTATATGCCGATATCTTACGAATGTGTATACAATCCAATTCACATACCCATACACCATCCAATCTAACCTCCGCAGAATGCACAGCCCTCAAATCACTTACCGACAATAAACAATTGGTCATTAGGCTAGCGGACAAAGGAGGAGGTATCGTAGTCGAAAACCGTACAGATTACATGATAGAAACCACCAGACTTCTATCTGACACCTCTACATACAAAACACTCCCCAGAGATCCTTTACCTAACTTTACTATTGAAGCACATGAAATAATAAACAGAGCAGCAACAGACGGTATAGTTACAGCACAAGGGGCCACATTTCTTAAACATGACTTTTATAAAAGGCCTTATTTTTACCATCTACCTAAGGTGCATAAAGACCCGATACATCCTCCTGGTAGACCCATAGTACACAGGACACCCTCCACTGACCCGTGAGACTCCTATCACTTGGGAACATGCGGATGAACCTATCTTACTGCCTATTATGCTGGAATTTATCTGCTCAAATGTGAGTGTTTTTAATCCACTGTAATAAATTTATTGTAAAACTTAGAGGGCGCCGTCCTTTTTTCTCTTGTCTTACATTGCTGCTTCTGACTGATAGACTCCGGAGATTTGGAGTGAGATTTTGTGATGTCACTACTTTGCTAGTCACTGTTCTCCTTGCTGGAGGCTCTGAAAGCAAAGCCCTGCCTCTACCAAGATGGCTGGCTCAACATCGAGGCACGCAGAACAAGATATGGTAAGTCAGTAATCAGCAAATTTGCCTTCTCTCTGCCCTCTTTTGGGCTGAGCTTCCAGAGTTCAAAATTGAATTATAAGTGAACTAGTGGAGTCAATAATATTACAATTCATTGCAATATGGACAAACTTGGACAGGGAGAAAACAATGGACAGGCAGGTGGTTCCGGAGGCATGGAGGTCTTTATGTGAGAACAAGACATTTGATGTAGACATTGGCGGCTCATACAGTGAATTGCTATTACGTACATTTTATTTTCCATAAAATATTTAATACTTTTTGGGAAAGGTTAATAGGAAAGAGATCTAGCTGTAGAATCTCAGACATTAAATTGTGCACAGGTTATTTGGTTAAGCATGTTTTGAGGCCAATGATTATTACTAAAGAACTTTACATCCTATTTGCATTTTAGGGACATTAATTACATTTCCCAATCCCAGATGACACAGTGATTCATTTTGTCATATATAAAGTGTTTCTTGCTAAATCTCTTATGCAAACACTACCTGAACTATGACTTGCTGTTGTATAATTCAGAAGCTTTGAGGGATTAATGACCAATTTCACTTTTGTTGTCCTAAATTGCAACACCCGCTCTCCCTGTGATGTTAAAGCGGAGTTCCACACAAAAATGGAACTTCCGCTTTTCGGAACCCTCCCCCCCTCCGGTGTCACATTTGGCACCTTTCAGGGGGGAGGGGGGTGCAGATACCTGTCTAAGACAGGTATCTGCACCCACTTCCGGCATAGACTCCCATGGGAGTCTATGCCTCTTCCCGTCCCCACCGCGCTGTCTCCTGGCAACACACAGCTCCCAGGAGAGAGCGGGGACCACTTGGGACGCGCAGCGCGACTCGCGCATGCGCAGTAGGTAACCGGGAAGTGAAGCCGCAATGCTTCACTTCCTGATTCCCTCACCTAGGATGGCGGCGGCAGCTGCCGAGAACCAAGCGGGTTCTCTGCGTCGCCTGCCGACATCGCTGGACCCTGGGACAGGTAAGTGGCCATGTATTAAAAGTCAGCAGCTGCAGTATTTGTAGCTGCTGGCTTTTAATATTTTTTTTTTTTGGCGGTGTGGGTGGACCCCTGCTTTAAGCCTGCACGTCTCTATTTCCAGACATCTCTCTCCAGCACAGTATATAAACCCTAATTGCACATAATTTGTGGCAGGTAATAATTATCGCTAAAATTAAAACCAATAGGCCTATTTATGAAAATAGAAAAAATGTAAGTTTAAAAAAAAGAGAACTCAGATAAAGTGACCAGGTGGCTTTACCCAGAAATTTAAAGCTGAAACCTGATTGGTCAAAATGGGCAGGGTCCTTACTTGGGGTTGGATTTGTTTCCTCCAATTTGTTTGAATATTCCCTCTAAATGTAACACTGAAGACTCTGTGCTGCATGCTTTAGGTGCAAATCTGCCTTTGGACTTTAATCTACCAACTAGTAAAGTTCAGGAAAAGGGATGGCTTTATGTTTACTGAGCTGCAGAGAAGCCTGTGATGCTTATCAGCAACCCATACAAGGCCACCTGACTGCTGGTTCACGAATTGCTACCCCTAATGAGTGCCAATAAATACACAGACTGCATGATTTTAAATGACTACAGCAGTCCTGTATTGATCAATTAAACAATTAAACTAAGGGAGAAGTATAGCCAAAGCTCTTTTGGCCCTACTTCTCCTATGGATCACAGGAGTGCAGTTCATTCTGCACTCCTGTGACCTGGTTTCAGCCGACAGCGGGCTAAAGTCAGCTGTTGGCTGACATCACACCACATGGTCAGGATCCACCCAGATGCCTGGCCTGGAACCTGGCTCAGTCTCTCAGCAATCCATTGAGAGCCTGAGCCAGCCCCTGCCGCCCAGTCCACAGCCTGGCGCTCCAGTGAGCATTGGAGGGGCAGAGCAGAGGGCCACCGACTGAAAGCCATGGCTCTCTGCTCAGAGCGGAGGGGAGAACTGAGCAATCAGTGGTGTTTGATCAGTTCTCAGTGCAGAGACTGCGGGGGACAGATGCAGTATTGGATTGAGCTGCATCCACCTAAGTGAGTATAATTGTTTTTTTTTAAATCCTGAACTTATCTTTTAATGCAGTGCTTAACCCCCGAAGAACCACTTGGTATGGCGGGTTCTCTGTACTTTGCCTGTGAACTGCTTCTTCCCCTCTGACACACCCAGTTAGGTAGTGAGATGCTACAAAAATTCTATATGAGCACAAACTGGGATTTTTTTTCAGCCGGAACACGGCGGAACGCTGTTCTGCTTCCTCCGGCACTGGACTGTGCATTCCGATCACTATTGTCACTTCTAAACACCAGAAGTCCCACTTCTGTAATTAGAAGTGACATAACTCCTGTCCTGGCCGCTGCAACAAATCCTCCTCGGGCGCAGCTGATGTTATGTACAGGCCCCCCCAGGCAGAAGGGACACTAGAGAGGAGTCCTCTCCCTAAGAAGTTCAGAGAACAGGGGCGGACTTGGCCGCTGATCTCATGCCCCAAAAAAGACTGCCACTGAGGCGGCCGAGACCTGTAACTGTCTTCACCACTGGCTCTACTGTCCACTGGTTTCTAAGGCTGCACCCCCTGGTGTCTAGCAACCAGTGTTGTCATGTCACGTCCCCACCCTAATGCAGAGAGAGGCCCCAGCATTCAAAGCGGAGAAGGACTTAACTTCCTCCTCCTAGACTGCTCCATGACCGTGCCTAATGCTTTCCACTTACCTCCACTTAACTTACATATATAGTGACAAGCGCGCATCCTGACACAGTGTGTAATATACAGTGTGTGTAATCCTTAGTGTTTTGAACCCTATAGGTGTGATATTGAATAATAAATATCCAAATTAATTTATGTGAAAAAAAAGTATTGAAGAATTTGTTATAGTTCCGCTAAATATTGAATTACCATGCTCCAAACAATATTGTGAAAATAATATAGTAAAAAATGTTGGCATAGTGACACCAGCCACAATGTTGCTAAAAAAAACTTTTGGTCAGCAACAATGTAGCATCCACTCATTACTCAAAATAATATTGTGAACATCATATGGTGAAATATAGTGGTATAGTGACACCAGCCACAATGTTGCAAAAAGACTCTTTGGTCAGCAACAATGTAGTATTCACTCCACACCTCAAAAATAGTGCTAGAAAAAAATAGTCTGTCAGTGAGAACTTCTTCCCCCTGAATATCCTGTGTAAGGATTTAAACAATAAAAAAATATGTATTCAAACTCAGTCCTCATAGAAATATATATGATGCTGATGATGAAATAAATCTTCTACTGGAATACAGCGATGATCTTCCCATTCAGAAATATAGTAGAAGAGGCCGCTTACCGGATCAGATGGATCTCTGGTTAGGGAGATCAAACAAGCTTGTTGCATTAGCCTGCCGGCTTCCCTGATTATCACCTGGATGTCAGTTGCAGGATCCTCATCCACTTTACCCAATCCACAGAACAGGTATCCTCTGTTTTTGGTATACAGGATTTCCACAACTCCAGAATGATTTTAAATCTTTGAATTATCCATAGTATAGCCAAACACCTCAGTGGGAACAAAGCGGGAGAAACTCCATAGTGCAGATGTGTATTTCAAAAAATGTATTTTTAAAAACTTTTTCACAGTCACTTCAACAGATTCCACTGCAGTTGGTCACAGCAATGACACACAGCACTCTAGGAACCGCAAATCAACAACTTCAAAAGTGCACAGCAAACGGGAACTAGATAAAAAACAGCTAAAAAACAGCTAAAAAGTTCAACTGCAAATTTTAGCAGACATGCAGCGAGGGAGCAAACCGACTGACTGCATGGGGAAAAAAACTAAAAAAACGTGATGGCATCACAGCCTCTCGCTCCACCCGACATGTTTCCCCTAAACAGGCTTCCACTGGGAACGGAGACATGGCTGGATATTGACACATCACGTTTATATACTCACAAGGCAGGAGAGACACCGGAAGTAACATTTCCACACTTCCTTCTTGTTGTCACTTAATATGTGGTCATTTTGTTTCCGGATTTACTTTAAAAACTAAAAAAAATTATACTTCATCATCCCATATGAGGAAAAAGGGAAAGATGAGACTGGAAATTACTATTAGAAAAAAAGATTTTTCCTCAAAAAACACTTTTTCTGGGAAAAATCTCATTTTTTAAAAACTCTTTTTTTATAAACTCTTTTTTAAAAGGGATTACCACAAATAGACTTTTACATATATATATATACGCATATCTAGGTATATTGGCGTTCTTGATTTGCATTTCAACTTATTATATATATACATATAAATTTATTACATTTTTCATAGGGGTTATTTTGTCCTAAGGTTATGCAGCAGTCTAACCAAAAAGAGGACTCTACTCCCTTAATACATTAATTCATTGTTATATAAAATTATCAACAATTGCAACACTTTAAAGGGGAAAACATCTAAATTCTTAAAAGCCGTTCGGAAGACTTCTATCTGTTATCAATGTAGCAGTTAATATCCCATTCTACATTGAGTCCCAGGGGCTTGTAACTTTGGAGGTCGTATATCCATCTGGTTTCACGACAAGAGATGGAAATATACCCCTTTACAATGTGGGGTATATTTTTCTATCGCTATCACCTTCAATAAAGCAGTATTCCTATTATGGTGGGTTCTAAAGTGTCTTGACACACTATGTCCTATGAAACCTCTCCTAATATTCCCCAAATGTTCCCCTATTCTAATATTTAGAGCACGGGTGGTCCTCCCCACGTATTGTAACCCGCAAGGGCAAATAAGCAGGTAGACCACCCCCACAGTGCTGCATGTAATGAAGTCCTTAATATCATGTTTTATTGGTAACATTGGAGGTGAAAGTCGTGGTTCTTACCATCTGAGAGGTCTTACATACCTTACACCTCCTGCATGGGTAGAACCCTTTAAGATTCCCAAACATACTAATCTTAGGGGGACATTCAATGGCACTTGGTGCTAATTTCTCCTTCAATGTCTGATTTTTTCTAAAAATGATGCTAGGTCTAAAAGGGAGAACCGGTCCCAAGATCTCATCCCCCCCTCAGAATATTCCAATACTTCTTCATAATTCTGTTTACCCACCAATGCTGTGATGAGAAGGTGGTGATAAAGGCCCACTCAAAATTCTTCTTTTTACCTTCATCCAAATTTTTAATTCTGGGTTTCAGGAGTTGTTCCCATTCTATATTGGCTATTTTTTCAAGTTCTACTTATAATATTTCAGATCTATATCCTTTATCCTCAAAACGTTTTTTTAGGACTTCAGCCTAAGCCCTGTAGTCCTCCATATTAGAACAGTTCCTCCTTACTCGCTGGAATTGGCCTTTAGGTATAGCTTTAAGCCAATCCGGATGATGGCAGCTTCCAATAGGAATGTAGCCATTCCTATCAGTTGTTTTAAAAAACGTTTTAGTGAACATTGTCCCTCACTCTTGGTGATTGTGAGGTCCAGAAAGTTGACTGACGTTTCACTATATTCATATGTGAAACTTATGCCCCATTTATTCGAATTAACCTTATCCATAAACGACTTCAATGATTCTACATCCCCTTTCCACAGAAAGAAGGCGTCATCAATGAACCTTCGCCAAAAAAGTAGGCGGGGGCAGTCCCATGCAAAGATATGGTCATTTTCCCACAGTGCCATAAATAAATTGGCGAGGCTGGGGGCAAACTTTGCCCACATTGCCACGCCAGTACACTGTAAGAAATACTGATCATTATAGAAGAAAAAATCATGTTCCATTGCAAATTTTAATAATTTCAGAACAAACTCTCTCGTTGACTGCTTGATGGAATTATCTCTACTCATATAGTATCTGGCAGCTGAGTAACCTAAATCATGTCGTATATTCGTATATAATGCGGAAATGTCCGCTGTTACTAGTAGGACATCATCATCCACTTTCATCTGTGAAATTTCATTGATAATCTGTGATGAATCCTTTAAGAAAGCTGGAGTCTTAGTTACCAGTGGTTCTAGAAAGAAATCTACAAACTTACCAACCCTAGAAGTGAGGGAGTCTATGCCACTTACTATCGGTCTACCTGGTGGCCGCACTGGGTTCTTATGTAGGTAATAGATAATCGCCATTTTAGGTGCCAAAGGTATCAGAAACTCCATTTCTTTTTTGTTGATAACACCTTTTTTGAAACCATCCTGAATTATCATATTAAGTTGCTTCCTATATCCCACCATGGGATCCCGCCTCAAAATGGTGTATGTGTTCCTGTCAGATAATAAATGATTCATTTCCTCCAAATAATCCTGTTTCTTGAGAAGGACAATTCCAGATGGATATACGACCTCCAAAGTTACAAGCCCCTGGGACTCAATGTAGAATGGGATATTAACTGCTACATTGATAACAGATAGAAGTCTTCCGAAAGGTTTTTAAGAATTTAGATGTTTTCCCCTTAACCACTTGACGACCGCCTCACGCCGATGTACGTCGGCAAAGTGGCACGGACAGGCAAAATCACGTACAGGGTACGTGATTTGCCTTCCGCGGGTGGGGGGTCCGATCGGACCCCCCCCCGGTGCCCGAGGCGGTCGTCTTTTGTCCAGCGGCGATCGGTGATGAGGGGGAGACCATCCGTTCGTGGCCCCCCCCTCGCGATCGCCGCCGGCCAATGAGAACACTCCTTTGCTGCTGTATGCTAAACAGCAGCAAAGGAAGTGATGTCATCTCCCCTCTGGTCGGTATTTTCCGTTCCGGCCCGAGGAGAGACGACATGTAAGTAAGTGCACAACACTACACACACACAGTAGAACATGCCAGGCACACAAAACACCCCGATCCCCCCCCCGATCGCCCCCCGATCCCCCCCCAATCACCCCCCCCCCCCCCTGTCACAAACTGACACCAGCAGTTTTTTTTTTTTTTTTTTTTTTTTTTTTCTGATTACTGCATAGTGTCAGTTTGTGACAGTTACTGTGTTGGGACAGTGTGTATTACCCCCCTTTAGGTCTAGGGTACCCCCCTAACCCCCCCTAATAAAGTTTTAACCCCTTGATCACCCCCTGTCACCAGTGTCGCTAAGCGATCATTTTTCTGATCGCTGTATTAGTGTCGCTGGTGACGCTAGTTAGTGAGGTAAATATTTAGGTTCGCCGTCAGCGTTTTATAGCGTCAGGGACCCCCATATACTACCTAATAAATGTTTTAACCCCTTGATTGCCCCCTAGTTAACCCTTTCACCACTGATCACCGTATAACCGTTACGGTTGACGCTGGTTAGTTCGTTTATTTTTTATAGTGTCAGGGCACCCGCCGTTTATTACCGAATAAAGGTTTAGCCCCCCGATCGCCCGGCGGTGATATGCGTCGCCCCAGGCAGCGTCAGATTAGCGCCAGTACCGCTAACACCCACGCACGCAGCATGCGCCTCCCTTAGTGGTATAGTATCTGATCGGATCAATATCTGATCCGATCAGATCTATACTAGCGTCCCCAGCAGTTTAGGGTTCCCAAAAACGCAGTGTTAGCGGGATCAGCCCAGATACCTGCTAGCACCTGCGTTTTGTGCCTCCGCCCAGCCCACCCAAGTGCAGTATCGATCGATCACTGTCACTTACAAGGCACTAAACGCATAACTGCAGCGTTCGCAGAGTCAGGCCTGATCCCTGCGATCGCTAACAGTTTTTTTGGTAGCATTTTGGTGAACTGGCAAGCGCCAGCCCCAGGCAGCGTCAGGTTAGCGCCAGTACCGCTAACACCCACGCACGCACCATACACCTCCCTTAGTGGTATAGTATCTGAACGGATCAATATCTGATCCGATCAGATCTATACTAGCGTCCCCAGCAGTTTAGGGTTCCCAAAAACGCAGTGTTAGCGGAATCAGCCCAGATACCTGCTAGCACCTGCGTTTTGCCCCTCCGCCCGGCCCAGCCCAGTCCACCCAAGTGCAGTATCGATCGATCACTGTCACTTACAAAACACTAAACGCATAACTGCAGCGTTCGCAGAGTCAGGCCTGATCCCTGCGATCGCTAACAGTTTTTTTTGTAGCGTTTTGGTGAACTGGCAAGCACCAGCCCCAGGCAGCGTCAGATTAGCGCCAGTACCGCTAACACCCACGCACGCACTGTACACCTCCCTTAGTGGTATAGTATCTGATCGCATCAATATCTGATCCGATCAGATCTATACTAGCGTCACCAGCAGTTTAGGGTTCCCAAAAACGCAGTGTTAGCGGGATCAGCCCAGATACCTGCTAGCACCTGCGTTTTGCCCCTCCGCCCGGCCCGGCCCAGCCCACCCAAGTGCAGTATCGATCGATCACTGTCACTTACAAAACACTAAACGCATAATTGCAGCGTTCGCAGAGTCAGGCCTGATCCCTGCGATCGCTAACAGTTTTTTGGTAGCGTTTTGGTGAACTGGCAAGCGCCAGCGGCCTAGTACACCCCGGTCGTAGTCAAACCAGCACTGCAGTAACACTTGGTGACGTGGTGAGTCCCATAAGTGCAGTTCAAGCTGGTGAGGTGGCAAGCACAAGTAGTGTCCCGCTGCCACCAGAAAGACAAACACAGGCCCGTCGTGCCCATAGTGCCCTTCCTACTGCATTCGCCAATCCTAATTGGGAACCCACCGCTTCTGCAGCGCCCGTACTTCCCCCATTCACATCCCCAACCAAATGCAGTCGGCTGCATGAGAGGCATTTTCTTTATGTCCTCCCGAGTACCCCTACCCAACGAACCCCCCCAAAAAAGATGTCGTGTCTGCAGCAAGCGCGGATATAGGCGTGACACCCGCTATTATTGTCCCTCCTGTCCTGACAATCCTGGTCTTTGCATTGGTGAATGTTTTGAACGCTACCATTCACTAGTTGAGTATTAGCGTAGGGTACAGCATTGCACAGACTAGGCACACTTTCACAGGGTCTCCCAAGATGCCATCGCATTTTGAGAGACCCGAACCTGGAACCGGTTACCGTTATAAAAGTTAGTTACAAAAAAAGTGTAAAAAAAAAAAAAAATAAGAAATAAAAAAAAATAGTTGTTGTTTTATTGTTCTCTCTCTCTCTATTCTCTCTCTCTATTGTTCTGCTCTTTTTTACTGTATTCTATTCTGCAATGTTTTATTGTTATTGTTATTATGTTTTATCATGTTTGTTTTTCAGGTGTGTAATTATTTACACTTTACTGTGCTTTATTGTTAACCATTGTTAACCATTTTTTTGTCTTCAGGTACGCCATTCACGACTTTGAGTGGTTATACCAGAATGATGCCTGCAGGTTTAGGTATCATCTTGGTATCATTCTTTTCAGCCAGCGGTCGGCTTTCATGTAAAAGCAATCCTAGCGGCTAATTAGCCTCTAGACTGCTTTTACAAGCCGTGGGAGGGAATGCCCCCCCCCCCACCGTCTTCCGTGTTTTTCTCTGGCTCTCCTGTCTCAACAGGGAACCTGAGAACGCAGCCGGTGATTCAGCCAGCTGACCATAGAGCTGATCAGAGACCAGAGTGGCTCCAAACATCTCTATGGCCTAAGAAACCGGAAGCTACGAGTATTTCATGACTTAGATTTCGCCGGATGTAAATAGCGCCATTGGGAAATTGGGGAAGCATTTTATCACACCGATCTTGGTGTGGTCAGATGCTTTGAGGGCAGAGGAGAGATCTAGGGTCTAATAGACCACAATTTTTTCAAAAAAGAGTACCTGTCACTACCTATTGCTATCATAGGGGATATTTACATTCCCCGAGATAACAATAAAAATGATTAAAAAAAAAAAAATATGAAAGGAACAGTTTAAAAGTAAGATTAAAAAAGCAAAAAAATAATAAAGAAAAAAAAAAACAAAAAAAAAACACCCCTGTCGCCCCCTGCTCTCGCGCTAAGGCGAACGCAAGCGGCGGTCTGTCGTCAAACGTAAACAGCAATTGCACCATGCATGTGAGGTATCACCGCGAAGGCCAGATCGAGTGCAGTAATTTTTCCAGTAGACCTCCTCTGTAAATCTAAAGTGGTAACCTGTAAAGGCTTTTGAAGGCTTTTAAACATGTATTTATTTTGTTGCCACTGCACGTTTGTGCGCAATTTTAAAGCATGTCATGTTTGGTATCCATGTACTCGGCCTAAGATCATCTTTTTTATTTCATCAAACATTTGGGCAATATAGCGTGTTTTAGTGCATTAAAATTAAAAAAAGTGTGTTTTTTCCCCAAAAAATGCGTTTGAAAAATCGCTGCGCAATTACTGTGTGAAAAAAAAAAATGAAACACCCACCATTTTAATCTGTAGGGCATTTGCTTTAAAAAAATATATAATGTTTGGGGGTTCAAAGTAATTTTTTTGCAAAAAAAAAAAACTTTTTCATGTAAACAATAAGTGTCAGAAAGGGCTTTGTCTTCAAGTGGTTAGAAGAGTGGGTGATGTGTGACATAAGCTTCTAAATGTTGTGCATAAAATGCCAGGACAGTTCAAAACCCCCCCAAATGACCCCATTTTGGAAAGTAGACACCCCAAGCTATTTGCTGAGAGGCATGTCGAGTCCATGGAATATTTTATATTGCGACACAAGTTGCGGGAAAGAGACAAATTTTTTTTTTTTTTGCACAAAGTTGTCACTAAATGATATATTGCTCAAACATGCCATGGAAATATGTGAAATTACACCCCAAAATACATTCTGCTGCTTCTCCTGAGTACGGGGATACCACATGTGTGAGACTTTTTGGGAGCCTAGCCGCGTACGGGACCCCGAAAACCAAGCACCGCCTTCAGGCTTTCTAAGGGCGTGAATTTTTGATTTCACTCTTCACTGCCTATCACAGTTTCGGAGGCCATGGAATGCCCAGGTGGCACAAAACCCCCCCAAATGACCCCATTTTGGAAAGTAGACACCCCAAGCTATTTGCTGAGAGGTATAGTGAGTATTTTGCAGACCTCACTTTTTGTCACAAAGTTTTGAAAATTGAAAAAAGAAAAAAAAAATGTTTTTTCTTGTCTTTCTTCATTTTCAAAAACAAATGAGAGCTGCAAAATACTCACCATGCCTTTCAGCAAATAGCTTGGGGTGTCTACTTTCCAAAATGGGGTCATTTGGGGGGGTTTTGTGCCACCTGGGCATTCCATGGCCTCCGAAACTGTGATAGGCAGTAAAGAGTGAAATCAAAAATTTTCACCCTTAGAAATCCTGAAGGCAGTGATTGGTTTTCGGGGTCCAGTACGCGGCTAGGCTCCCAAAAAGTCCCACACATGTGGTATCCCCATACTCAGGAGAAGCAGCTAAATGTATTTTGGGGTGCAATTCCACATATGCCCATGGCCTGTGTGAGCAATATATCATTTAGTGACAACTTTATGAAAAAAAAAAAAAAAAAAAAAAAAAAGTGTCACTTTCCCGCAACTTGTGTCAAAATATAAAATATTCCATGGACTCAATATGCCTCTCAGCAAATAGCTTGGGGTGTCTACTTTCCAAAATGGGGTCATTTTGGGGGGTTTTGTGCCACCTGGGCATTCCATGGCCTCCGAAACTGTGATAGGCAGTGAAGAGTGAAAGCAAAAATTTACACCCTTAGAAATCCTGAAGGCGGTGATTGGTTTTCGGGGCCCCGTACGCGGCTAGGCTCCCAAAAAGTCCCACACATGTGGTATCCCCATACTCAGGAGAAGCAGCTAAATGTATTTTGGGGTGCAATTCCACATAGGCCCATGGCCTGTGTGAGCAATATATCATTTAGTGACGACTTTTTGTAAATATTTTTTTTTTTTTTTTTTTTTGTCATTTTTCAATCACTTGGGACAAAAAAAATAAATATTCAATGGGTTCAACATGCCTCTCAGCAATTTCCTTGGGGTGTCTACTTTCCAAAATGGGGTCATTTGGGGGGGTTTTGTACTGCCCTGCCATTTTAGCACCTCAAGAAATGACATAGGCAGTCATAAACTAAAAGCTGTGTAAATTCCAGAAAATGTACCCTAGTTTGTAGACGCTATAACTTTTGCGCAAACCAATAAATATATGCTTATTGACATTTTTTTTACCAAAGACATGTGGCCGAATACATTTTGGCCTAAATGTATGACTAAAATTTAGTTTATTGGATTTTTTTTATAACAAAAAGTAGAAAATATCATTTTTTTTCAAAATTTTCGGTCTTTTTCCGTTTATAGCGCAAAAAATAAAAACCGCAGAGGTGATCAAATACCATCAAAAGAAAGCTCTATTTGTGGGAAGAAAAGGAAGCAAATTTCGTTTGGGTACAGCATTGCATGACCGCGCAATTAGCAGTTAAAGCGACGCAGTGCCAAATTGGAAAAAGACCTCTGGTCCTTAGGCAGCATAATGGTCCGGGGCTCAAGTGGTTAAAAGTGTTGCAATTGTTGATAATTTTATATAACAATGAATTAATGTATTAAGGGAGTAGAGTCCTCTTTTTGGTTAGACTGCTGCATAACCTTAGGACAAAATAACCCCTATGAAAAATGTAATAAATTTATATTTATATATATATAATAAGTTGAAACGCAAATCAAGAACGCCAATATACCTAGATATGCGTCATATATATATATATATATATATATATATATATATATATATATATATGTAAAAGTCTATTTGTGGTAATCCCTTTTAAAAAAGAGTTTATAAAAAAAGAGTTTTTAAAAAATGAGATTTTTCCCAGAAAAAGTGTTTTTTGAGGAAAAATATTTTTTCTTTTTTTCTAATAGTAATTTCCAGTCTCATCTTCCCCTTTTTCCTCATATGGGATGATGAAGTGTAATAATTTTTTAGTTTTTAAAGTAAATCCGGAAAGAAAATGACCACATATTAAGTGACAACAAGAAGGAAGTGTGGAAATGTTACTTCCGGTGTCTCTCCTGCCTTGTGAGTATATAAACGTGATGTGTCAATATCCAGCCATGTCTCCATTCCCAGTGGAAGCCTGTTTAGGGGAAACATGTCGGGTGGAGCTAGAGGCTGTGATGCCATCACGTTTTTTTAGTTTTTTTCCCCATGCAGTCGGTTTGCTCCCTCGCTGCATGTCTGCTAAAATTTGCAGTTGAACTTTTTAGCTGTTTTTTAGCTGTTTTTTATCTAGTTCCCGTTTGCTGTGCACTTTTGAAGTTGTTGATTTGCGGTTCCTAGAGTGCTGTGTGTCATTGCTGTGATCAACTGCAGTGGAATCTGTTGAAGTGACTGTGAAAAAGTTTTTAAAAATAAATTTTTTGAAATACACATCTGCACTATGGAGTTTCTCCCGCTTTGTTCCCACTGAGGTGTTTGGCTATACTATGGATAATTCAAAGATTTAAAATCATTCTGGAGTTGTGGAAATCCTGTATACCAAAAACAGAGGATACCTGTTCTGTGGATTGGGTAAAGTGGATGAAGATCCTGCAACTGACATCCAGGTGATAATCAGGGAAGCCGGCAGGCTAATGCAACAAGCTTGTTTGATCTCCCTAACCAGAGATCCATCTGATCCGGTAAACGGCCTCTTCTACTATATTTTCTGAATAGGAAGATCATCGCTGTATTCCAGTAGAAGATTTATTTCATCATCAGCATAATATATATTTCTATGAGGACTGAGTTTGAATACATATTTTTTTATTGTTTAAATCCTTACACAGGATATTCAGGGGGAAGAAGTTCTCACTGACAGACTATTTTTTTCTAGCACTATTTTTGAGGTGTGGAGTGAATACTACATTGTTGCTGACCAAAGAGTCTTTTTGCAACATTGTGGCTGGTGTCACTATACCACTATATTTCACCATATGATGTTCACAATATTATTTTGAGTAATGAGTGGATGCTACATTGTTGCTGACCAAAAGTTTTTTTTAGCAACATTGTGGCTGGTGTCACTATGCCAACATTTTTTACTATATTATTTTCACAATATTGTTTGGAGCATGGTAATTCAATATTTAGCGGAACTATAACAAATTCTTCAATACGTTTTTTTCACATAAATTATTTTGGATATTTATTATTCAATATCACACCTATAGGGTTCAAAACACTAAGGATTACACACACTGTATAATACACACTGTGTCAGGATGCGCGCTTGTCACTATATATGTATTGTATTAGGGTCTTTTGTATTTTTTTGACTAACACTAGCAGCTGCACCTAATATTTTATTTTATCTAATTTGTCTGGTTAGCGCAAAAGTTCTTTTTTCTTTATATTTTTTGTGAGTTATAAATACACTATTTTTTGCAGCTTTCCATAAATAATAGTTTTTTAAACACATACCAATAGAAACATATTTGTGTAGTGGAATATACGCCTTTGTGAGGGTAGAGAATGGATATTTTTGAATACCATAAAAGCAGGAAGATCAATCCGGAAGAAGTCTTTGACCAGACTACTCTGGAGACTGATAATATGAGAGGAATTTTTATGAGACTGAAAAATGTTTTAATTGCGGAGTTGCATGCATCATGGGATATTGTTTTTTTGGAGAGATACTTAAGAGAAAAAATGATCCCTAGAAGCCTTAGATGGCATGTCTACCCTGATAAAGGGGACCAAGAGCCTCAGGAGTGGTTCCTTTATTTTAATGGAGTAGGACTAGCGTTTTTGGATTTTTTAATCTCTAAGAAACGAAAAAAGGCCACTAAACTGCAACAAGAAATTAGTGAAATTAAGGAAAAACTCTCACCATATAATAAAGAAGGTTTATACCAGATTTATATAAAGGAACTCAGAGAGGAAGAGGAACAAAGGATAAAAAAGAGGAAAAAATATCTCAGGGACGTTGAAGATTACAAAACAAAAAACGTATTTAAATGGCAGGAACTGTATAGAGAGAGTAGTAAGGGAGACACAATGGATATGGAGAGTATGGAAACCAGCAATGGGGTACAAGTACCCCCTCCCCCAGGAAACAAGGAAGTGGAAGTGAGGTCGAGGTCCCCCTTACGTCGAGAAGAGGGGGGAAGAGGGGGGAAGGGACGCCCTTATAAGGTAAAAAAAACAAATAGAGGTCCCCCAAATAATCAATATCAACAGTCGCCCGTCAATTACTATCAAAGAAATGGAGGTAAATCACAGGCTTCAGGCCCCCAGAGGGAAAATAGAGGAAATAGACCACCTCACACCCCGCGAAATTACCATGACCAATATCCCCAGGGAAAAGTTAATATGGATTATATGGGTAGATACGAAGATCCTTCATTTAAGAGACCATATTGGAATGAGCAGCAGGGGGAAACATGGAATTCCCCCATTCCGCCCTGGAGGTACTAATCTCTTCGAGAGCGGTATGATAGTAACAGAGAAGAGGAGTACCCCAGAAGTAATTATGGGGGATATGGAAACTCCAATCCAGAACCCTATGGGGGGCCCCCCAATGTGGCCCCACTTAGAAATAAACCGGAGAGTTTTTTAGGGAAAAATCTAAACAAAAAAGGAAGACAAAAAGAGGATGCAGGGGAGGAAAACAGATCACCCAAAAAAAGAAAGAGATAGAAGGTGGGGGAATTTTTAATTTAAGTGGAATAGAATTAACTGAAACCGAACGTAAAACTCTGAACTTGGGTTCGGACATTCCGACAACAAAATCCTAGGATTTTTTCCGACGGATGTTGGCTCAAACTTGTTTTGTCTACAGACGGTCGCACAAAGTTGTCGGAATTTCCGATCGCCAACCACGCGGTCACGTACACCACGTACAACGAGACTAGAAAAGGCCGGTTCAGAACCAAGCGCGGCACCCTTTGGGCTCCTTTTGCTAATCTCGTGTTAGTAAAAGTTTGGTGAGAGACGATTCACGCTTTTTCAGACTTGTGGCTTTCAGATCGTTTTCTGCCGTTCAGTTTGTGCTTGTGGGTTTGTATCTGCTCTTCAGTGCGTGCAAGCAAGTTCCGCGTGACTTTAGTCATTTGTATTCTTGTTCGTTCGTTACTGTTTTTCAGGTCACTCTTCACAGGCCTTGCTGTTCTTCAGTGCGTTCTGTTACTTCTTTCTGAGCAGCCGACCGTTTTCTAGCCATGTTGCGTATGCGTACTCCTCGTAGAGTTCGTGCTGTGCGGGGGCTTGTTGTTGGGGTCCTGACCTTGACACAAGTCCAGTCCATGAACAGGGTGGGGAGGAGTTCATGGACCAAGAATTGGTTGCTTCAGCGTGACCAGTTCTCTCATATGCCTTTGCTCCGTGAGATCCGTGAGAATAATCCTGATGATTTCAGGAACTTTCTCAGGATGACGGACCCCGTGTTTCACCGTCTGTTGACTTCGCTGACCCCTTATATTAGCAGGCAGGATACCTGCATGAGGCAAGCCATCACTCCGGAGCAGAGGTTGGTCGCTACCCTGCGGTATTTGGCGACAGGGAGAAGCCTGCAGGACCTCAAGTTCTCGACAGGCATCTCCCCCCAGGC
This sequence comes from Lithobates septentrionalis, assembly GCA_037952835.1. Lineage (NCBI taxonomy): Eukaryota > Metazoa > Chordata > Amphibia > Anura > Ranidae > Lithobates > Lithobates septentrionalis. The sequence continues at coordinate 3,421,728 of JBBDGP010000388.1, forward strand.
TCTGGGGATCATTATCCCAGAGACCTGTTCTGCCATCATCCAGGTCCTGCAGAAGGAGTATATGAAGGTAAGATTTTTATCCTTTTATATCACATTTTATTGTATTGAATGTTTGTTAATATATTTTATTTATTTCCTCATTCCCTAATTACCATGATTGGAATATGCTGTGAATGTCCCCTTTGTTCTCATGCATGCTGGATTTTTATTTAATTATTATTTTAGGTCCTTCATACATATTTGCCCTTCAATAACCTCCCCAGCATGGTGTCTCCTGGCCCTATATTCACCGCATGTAGTCACTTAACAATGTATTTTATCAGCTCCATAGCAGTGCTTTACCCCAAACACCCCCTAAAATGTTTAGAAATGTTATTTTTGCTTAAAATTCAGGCAGAGTGCCAGAGGCTTTTTTTTTGTGGTGTCCCCAAATAATTTTAAGTAACCCTCCCTCCCCCAACTGCTAAGTCAGCTGATCCCAATTCTCTATGTATCCTCAATCATCTATCTGCTGACTTTGCCAAACCCATACACACTATACCCATCTCTTTTGTGGTCATATTTATGGATGAATTCCCCAAAGCATGTAGTGCAAGGGCCTGCCTGTATACTTTCAAATGGTACTGTTTAAAGTTTTTGTATTCTATTATTATCTTGATAGGTAATAGCAGAATGTCCAAATGTGTTCAAATGTGTACAATGTGTATTTATATCTTGGTTTTATGACACTTCTTACCTGTCCAGTGGTCTGCCAATAGTGTAACTAAGGAGGGGCTGTTCCAAGTAATACCCATTATTTAGGCATTCATCTCTCAATGAAGTGAAGAGGGTTACCTGTCCAAGATTTCCACACACCCCCTATAATGTTAGAAATGGCCCATGAGAGGGGGGGGGGGAATATGATAGGTGTACCTTATACTTTGGCGTTGTTAAATTCCCCTTAATAAATGCTATCTGAAAGTTGCCCCATAATGTTTGTGTCTAATCTGCTTGCCATGTTTCTGATCAAAAATAGTAATGTTTATCGTTTTTTCCTCAACAGTTTCCTTCCACGCCACAGGAATGGCAGACTGTGGCCTCCCACTTTGCCGAGCGGTGGGACTTTCCTAACTGCGGAGGGGCAATTGATGGGAAACACGTCCACATCGTCCCACCACCCAACTCGGGGTCATACTATTTCAACTATAAGGGGTTCAATAGTATAGTGATGTTGGCGGTGGTGTCGACTAATTACGACTTCCTGTATGTGGACGTGGGGAAGAATGGCCGGATGTCCGATGGTGGAGTCATCGCCCAGACTGAGTTTTATAGGCGTCTCCAGAATGGCAGCTTGGACTTGCCAGCTCCAGAGGACAATGTGGAAGGACTCCCATTTGTGTTCGTTGCTGATGAAGCCTTTGCGCTGGGGGACCACCTGATGCGGCCATTCCCAATGAGGACCCTCACCCCAGAACAGAGGGTTTTTAATTACCGGCTGGCCAGAGCCCGAAGAGTGGTGGAGAACACATTTGGAATCCTGGCCAGCCGGTTCCGACTATTTCTGACACCCATCCATATGGCGGAGTATAAACTGAACCATATTATACTTGCGTGCTGTGTTCTCCATAACTTTTTAAGGAAACATTCGGCCAACTATGCTGGCTCAGTTGGGCCTGAGGCCGGAATGATACATCAAACCACACTGACGGCGCTTGAAAGCGGCCGTCCTGGCTTGCCCTCCCTGAGTGCCCATGATGTCCGGTTACGCTACCTGGAGTTCTTTGCGGGTAGGGGGGCTATCAATATGCCAGCAAATCTGTGAAGCCTTTTTATAATAAAACAAAAAAAGAAATTCTTTGTGGACATTTACTGCTTGTGTTTGTTTTAGCTGACCCTGACAGAAATGTGTTGAGTCCAGAAAATGTCGTGATTGTGTAACCTTATTATACAAAGCACTGTTGGCTGTTATTTACTAAATGCAAAAACACATTTCACTACAAGTGCACTTGCAACTGCACTGAACCTGCACTTGTAGTGCAAAGTGGATTTGCCCTTAGGAAATAACCCCCATTTTCGCAGAAAACAGCAATTACATCACCCCAAAAGTGTTGTAGTGTTGAGACAATAATCCACACATTCTTGATTAACCAACTTTTTTATACCTGCACAATCACATGTGCATTTACCAAAGGTTTTTAAAACAAACCAACATGTTTGTTGTATAACAATTTTTGGAGTAGCATTATCCAAAATCGAAATGCCCATTTAAGATAAAACAGGCCTGTGTAAAACCAACAAGAAAGCCAAAAAACTTGAACTTACAAAGTTCACATTATGTAAAACCTGAAGGCTATATCAGACATCAGTATTTAGGAATTGGGTTTGATATAGCGTTCAGATGGGGGGAAATCACCCCTGGAAAAGCCAAATTTGGAAGATGCACACCAATTTACGAATGTCAACATGTGCTAGCTGCCATCACGGGGGATCAAGGGACGTGTTTTGGGGGAGCAAGCCCTTCCTCACCGCTACTTTATAATTGAGGAAGGGGTTGCACCCCCAAAACGCGTCCATTGATCTCCCGTGATGGCAGATAGCACATGTTGGCACACTGTGTGCATCCTCCAAATTTGGCTTTTCAAAACATTGCAAAAAGATTTAAAAGATTGGACCACAATCCAAAAAGTGATTTTGTGGGGTTTTAAATTCGCCCCAAAACATCAATGATGTTATTATTTTTTTGAATCACATCATTTATTTTTTTCTGGATGTTTTGCAATTCGACATTACACCCCATGATCTCCCCGATTAGGATCTGGGCACTTTCAGATGTGAAAGGATCTCGATCCCTCACATCACGATCACCTAAAAAGAGAGAAACAAAACAAAAACAGGTATCAAAAATCTGCCACCATTTATCTCTTACCTGAGTCTGTGGTCGCAGACACTCACCTGTTGTGGTGCCAATTTGCACCACATCTTCTTCTTCCTCCTGCTCTTCTTGGGTTGGTGGTATTTCCCCTTCTTCCATAGGTGGGGGGTCTGTGGTCTCCTCGGATGAGGGGTGTCCTCCGAGTCTTTTCTCCCCTATGTAAAACAAAAATGGTATAATTAGCACACAGATATTTGATGGCAGAACTAGAAATAGGAAACATTGCTTGGAAGTGGGGTACAATTGTCTATTTTAGCCGAGTTCCAAGATGTCTTTTTTTAATGCCCTTTGTCAAGCTGCAATACTTTACCTGTTTGGTACAAGCTTCACAGATGGAGACACCCCTATAGTATACACTGGAGCACCTGTGTGGCCCCCCTAATAAAAATGGTGTTCTGGGGTCCCACACTAGTGCTCCAGTGTCCAGATTTGAAAACAGCTGCTCAGTGTCCTCTCCTTACACACAATCTAGTTTGCATTTCATTCGAGTAACAAACCCATCTACACAAACAAATATTTGGCATCCAAGTAGGCCCCAAAAAAATGTGGGAAAATGCATATGGCCTAAACAATGGTGTTTTAGAGGGCGAAAGAAAAATGTTTGATACGAACGAATAATGGGCCCATGAACATTAAAGTTGCCCTTTTAAACATTACAATTAAGAAAAGCATATGGAGCAGCACGAACGGAATAAAGACAGAAAGAATAGGAACACAGCACAACTACTTACTTTTTTGCAGCACTCTCCGGATCTTTCGGTACTGCTCTGGCTCCCTTAATTTGAGGTCCGACCACCCCTTCCTGAGCTGATCTTTCGATCTTCGTACCCCGAAATTCTTGTGAAGACTTTTGACCACTTTCGCCATGATCTTGGCCTTTCTGATATTGGGGTTGGGGTAAGGCCCATACTTTCCGTCATAATCGGCATCTTCATGATGTCGACCATCCCCAACATCTCCCCAAAGGACATATTTGTGGCCTTAAAACGTCTCCTTCTGGATCGGGACGTGTCCGGATCCGGGCTTTCCTCCTCCTCCTCCTCGTTCCTGTAATTAGCACGCACCTGCTGTGACTCCGCCATGTGCTCTTCCCCCACTGCGCCGAACGAAAAGGGGCGGGAATAGAATAGAAAGAACGTCAGGGGCGGGCGGAGTTACACGCATGCGCAGTGTATATAAAGCGTAACACACGTGCGTATTACGTACGATCTGTGAGCGGAGGAAGGAGCATTTTACGCGCCGATCGTAAGAACGAAGGTAAGAGACAAACTTGTGCCTATACTGCTTCTACATTGAGGCCTATATTGTAACAAGATTAGGAGAGTTTTGTCTGACATTAGGCTTTGTCTTGTGTTGTGTCTTGCAGTGAACATGGATATGCTACTGAAAGACAATGACTTCATGTCAGTATTCCTAGATATGTTAAGGGAGCTGCCCTGTCTGTGGGAGATTAAACACCCCTATTTCAAGAACCAAGCAAAGAGGAAGGCAGCACTGGCGCAATTGTGTGAAATTGTGAAGCAGGTGATCCCCACGGCAGACATCACCTATTTAAAGATATTAATTGGTGGCCTGAGGAGCACATATCTAAGGGAGCGCAAGAAGGTCCTGGATTCACAGAGATCCGGAGCAGCAGATGACATCTATGTCCCCAGGATGTTGTACTACGACAGGCTGCATTTTCTGGCAGGCCAGACTGAACCCAGGCCATCCCTCTCCAGTCTTCCTTCCACGCTTCCTTCCCCCCCCCGGCTGAGGCTTCTGACACCCAACCTAGGCCTTCCAGGCCACATGTGGAGGAGCCCAGATTGAGCCAGGTATAGCATTCCTCTAAATATTTCTGCTTGTCCAATCAATGATGTTAACTAGATGTTAGTTGGGAGTACTAATTTAGGATTGTGATTGATGAAGCAAAAACTAAAACCATGTCCCTTTTTCATAAACAGGGAAGTCTCAGCCAGGAGGTGGTCGGGCCGAGCCGGCTGGCTGATCTGCAGGTCCCTCCACCCCCCCTGAAAAGAGAAAGTGGCAGTAGGAGGAGTGCCCTAGAGGAGGCTGGCAGAGGACTCTTTTGGAGGGCTACAGAGGTCCTGGGAGCATGACACACCGTGGAGGAGGACATTGCTGCCATCATTGCATATAAAATGCAGAGGATGGAGGAGGGACAACAAGTCATGTGTGAGGGGCTCATATCGGAGGCTCTTAAGAAATGTATGAGGGGCCAAATTACAGCTCAGACACACCTTTGCGATGGTCCTCCTCCTCCTCCTGCAGGTCCTCCTCCTCCTTCTCCTCCAGGTCCTCCCAGTCCTTCTCCTCCTCCAGGTCCTACTCCTCCTCCTGCCACATCTCCAACAGCACAGCCCGGAAGGAAGCGTGGAAGGAAGACCAGAAAGTGAGGACCCTGGATCCAGTCTGGTCGGCCAAAAAAAGCAGCCTCTTGTGGTACCACAGCCTGGGGACACAGATGTCATCTGCTGCTATCCGGATCTCTGCGAATTCTGGACCAGACTGCCCTCCCTTACATATGGACTCCTCAGGCCACCAATTTTGATGTTCAAGAATTGATGTCTGCCCTGGGGGTCCCAGGCTTCGCCAATTTCTCCTGTTGATCTAGTGTTGCCTTCCTCTTTGTTTGGTTCTGAGCCCTTAATAAATGATTTTTGTTTTGAATTATACTCTCCTATGTGTTTTACTTCAAAAAGGACAGTTTGTTTGTGAGGATTCAGGTACATTTCTAATATACAATGTGAAATGAACAAGGGACACCAACAACAAACAATCTCCTTGAGATTAAATAATAAAAGATATCAATGGTGTTGGGGTAACTTGACACACAAAACACACACAAAAATATTCTGGAGTAAAAATAAAAATAACATTGAACAAAGATCAGCCTTTGAAAAAATACAAACATTAAATAAAAAAAAAAAAAGTCTTAAAATCCCAAAAAAAATTAAATAAAAAAAAAAAAAATATCTCAGATGTGACAACTAATAACAATATATTCAGGGAATACCAATAAAAAAACAAAAAAAAAAACTTTGTGAGAAGTGTGTGTGAATATGAGCAGCAAAACTACTTCATTCTTCTCATATTATAAAGAAGAAGAGAGTGCGCTGTATTAAACCATTTTTAACATTGCAGCGTGACGAAAGTGCTGTATCCATTGCGAACGCTAAGTTTACCATAACGAGCTGTTCCGTGTCAGAATTTCTTCTGAGCATGCGTGGCACTTTGTGCGTCGGAACAGGCCACACACGGTCGAAATTGACACGATCGGATTTTGTTGTCGGAAAATTTTATCTCCTGCTCTCCAACTTTGTGTGTCGGAAAATCCGATGGAAAATGTCCGATGGAGCCCACACACGGTCGGAATTTCCGACAACACGCTCCGATCGGACATTTTCCATCGGAAAATCCGACCGTGTGTACGGGGCATATTAGTAAATTTCAAATGTTTATAGACCTCCAAAAATATGTGAGGAAATTAAACATAAAACGGCACTTCCTATCTAATCCCATTTTAAGAAATTCAGGATCACAGACGAATAGGATATCTAGAGGAACAGGATTCAGAAATGCGACCCTCTTTAATCCCCCTCAAAAACCGGCTCCCAGCATAGCGGTTTTCAAAAACCTAGTAATGCAAGATTTACAAAAGGTACGTTTTAAGAATTGCAATAATAATAAACAGAAGGAAATTCATAAAGGTATAGAAACTCTATGTGAGAAAAAAGAACTAATAATACGTCCTGCGGATAAGGGGGGAGGAATTGTCCTTCTCAAAAAACAGGATTATTTAGAGGAAATTAATCATTTATTATCTGACAGGAACACATACACCATTTTGAGGCGGGATCCCAAGGTGGGATATAGGAAGCAACTTAATATGATAATTCAGGATGGTTTCAAAAAAGGTGTTATCAACAAAAAAGAAATGGAGTTTCTGATACCTTTGGCACCTAAAATGGCAATTATCTATTACCTACCAAAAATACATAAGAACCCAGTGCAGCCACCAGGTAGACCGATAGTAAGTGGCATAGACTCCCTCACTTCTAGGGTTGGTAAGTTTGTAGATTTTTTTCTAGAACCGCTGGTAACTAAGACTCCAGCTTTCTTAAAGGATTCATCACAGATTATCAATGAAATTTCACAGATGAAAGTGGATGATGATGTCCTACTAGTAACAGCGGACGTTTCCGCATTATATACGAATATACGACATGATTTAGGTTATTCAGCTGCCAGATACTATATGAGTAGAGATAATTCCATCAAGCAGTCAACGAGAGAATTTGTTCTGAAATTATTAAAATTTGCAATGGAACATAATTTTTTCTTCTATAATGATCAGTATTTCTTACAGTGTACTGGCGTGGCAATGGGGGCAAAGTTTGCCCCCCGCCTCGCCAATTTATTTATGGCACTGTGGGAAAATGACCATATCTTTGCATGGGACTGTCCCCGTAACAAAACACTGGCCACCGCCCACACCCATAACTGGCCTTTTATGGGTGTGGGCGGTGGCCAGTGTTTTGTTACTGTACGTAAATTTGGGTCAGGGACACACTGGACGCCTTTGCTGCCATTGTGCTCTTGCTGGGTGTCCAGTGTGCTCCTGTCCCTTTAAGGGGGCTTGGGCCGCCTCCAGGCTCACCTGCCTACACCTATCCATTCAATGCATGTGCTTCCACTGTGGAGACACTTATAAATTTAGTAGTGTTAGGACTGCAAGTATACAGGGTGCCTTGACGAGGCCTTGCAGCTTTCACATGCGTTTGCAAATGTGTGCTAACTAAACCCCTGCTTTTAACAGACGGTTAGACAGGCTAATTTGGTTGGTCAGCAGACTGGTTGGTGAGTTGAGCTATGGAATTGTCTTTGTCTTGCATGGGACTGTCCCCGCCTACTTTTTTGGCGAAGGTTCATTGATGACGCCTTCTTTCTGTGGAAAGGGGATGTAGAATCATTGAAGTCGTTTATGGATAAGGTTAATTCGAATAAATGGGGCATAAGTTTCACATATGAATATAGTGAAACGTCAGTCAACTTTCTGGACCTCACAATTAGGGATGAGCCGAACACCCCCCGGTTCGGTTCGCACCAGAACCCGCGAACGGACCGAAAGTTCGCACGAACGTTAGAACCCCATTGACGTCTATGGGACTCGAACGTTCGAAATCAAAAGTGCTCATTTTAAAGGCTAATTTGCATGGTATTGTCCTAAAAAGGGTTTGGGGACCCGGGTCCTACCCCAGGGGACATGTATCAATGCAAAAAAAACTTTTAAAAACGGCCGTTTTTTCGGGAGCAGTGATTTTAATGATGCTTAAAGTAAAAAAAAAAAGTGAAATATTCCTTTAAATATCGTACCTGGGGGGTGTCTATAGTATGCCTGTAAAGTGACGCATGTTTCCCATGTTTAGAACAGTCCCTGCACCAAATGTCATTTTTAAAGGAAAAAATCTCATTTAAAACTGCTTGCGGGTTTAATGTCATGTCGGGTCATGGCAATATGGATGAAAATCAGTGAGACAAACGGCATGGGTACCCCCCCAGTCCATTACCAGGCCCTTTGGGTCCTGTATGGATATTAAGGGGAACCCCGCACCCAAATTAAAATAAGGAAAGGCCCTATATACTCTGAACAGCAGTATACAGGCGGTGCAAACAAGACAGGGACTGTAGGTTTGTTGTTAAGTAGAATCTCTTTGTAATTTTGAACGGGTACATTTTTAACGTGTTTAGCTCCAGCCAAAAAATCTTTTTTAAGCTTTTTGGAAAACATAGGGAAGGGTTATCACCCCTGTGACATTTGTTTTGCTGTCTTTCCTCCTCTTCAGAAGATTTCACCTCACTTTTTTGTCCCAATGAAAAATGTTTTTTGAAAATTTGGGTTTTTTTGTGGAACAAGGATTGGAAAGCATCAGTGGAAAGGAGAAATTGTTTTCCCATATTAACTCTTACAGGAGAGAATTTTCCTTCCTAGGGGTAGATTTCATCTCACTTCCTGTTGTCTCCTTCCGTTTGCAAGTAGGAGTCGTTTGTAAGTTAGATGTTTGAAAGTAGGGTCCTGCCCTATATACTCAGCAGAAATTTGGGCCTTAGGTGTTGCTGTGGCCACAACACTGTAAGCCCTCACAGGGCCCTGCTGTGAAATATTAGATCAAGAATTGTAATTACATGCCCCTGTTGAACAGGAGCTGAAAAATTAGGCCTTAGGCACTGGTGCTGGTGCCACAACACTGCAACCCCTCACAGACACTCTAGTTGGAATGCAGGAACGAGCCCTGCTGCAAAGTATTACATCAAAAATTGTAATTACACGCCCCTGTTAAACAGGGGCTGAAAAATTGTGCCTTAGGCACTGGTGGTGGCGCCCAGAACCAAAAATGTTCTTACAAGCTATCAGCGTGATGATTGAGGAGGAAGAGGATAATTACTCAGGGATAGTCACTCAGCATCAGCATAGGCAGTCTTTGAAGGGATCTGAGATTTCAAAAAAAAATATTCGGTTACATCAGCATCAGGTGCTTGGTAGCTGGTGGTGATCCAAGACTGATTCATTTTTATGAAGGTCAGCCGATCGACCGAGTCGGTGGACAGACGCACCCTGTGATCGGTTACCACGCCTCCAGCAGCAATGAATGTGCGTTCCGAAAGAACGCTGGATGCAGGACAGGCCAGTAGCTCAATTGCATACTGTGCAAGCTCTGGCCAGTGATCCATCCTCAAGACCCAGTAACCCAGAGGATTTTCGGTGGGAAAGGTGTCCAAGTCTGATCTTGCCCCTAGGTATTCCTGCACCATGTAAAACAGACGCTGGCGATGGTTGCTGGAACCGATCATACCTTGGGGCTGCGGACCAAAAAATTGTCTGAACGCATCGGTCAGACGGCCACCTTCTCCACCGCTCCTTCTTTGACTGACCGAAGCCTCAGCAACACGTTGTCCAGAAACAGGAGTTTGTAACCTCCCAGTCTCTGGGAATGCGTTGCACAGACCTTTCTGCAAGGCCTCCCGAAGATGTTTCATCCTCTGCTCCCTCTGCGATGGCAAGATAAGGTCCGCAACCTTACCCTTGTAACGTGGATCAAGGAGGGTTGCCAGCCAGTATTGGTCCTTCTCCTTGATACCACGAATACGAGGATCCTTACGCAGGTTTTGCAGGATCAGGGAGGCCATGCAGCGTAGGTTTGCTGAGGCATTCGGTCCGGAGTCCTCTGGGTCACTAAGGACAACAACGTCCGCAGCCACCTCCTCCCAGCCACATACAAGTCCATGTGTTCCTTGGGACTGATCCCTTAAAGACTGCTGCTGATGCTGAGTGCCAGGCTCCACCTCCATACTGACACAATCTTCCTCCTCCTCCTCCTCCTCCTCTTCCTGTGTGATCAGCGGGCACGCAGGAACACTGTCTGGATAAAGGGGGCCTTGAGAGCTAAGGAAGTCCTCCTCTTCCTGCCTCTGTTCTGCCTCAAGTGCCCTGTCCATTATTCCACGCAGCGTGTGCTCCAACAGGTGGACAAGGGGGACAGTGTCACTGATGCATGCACTGTCAGTGCTCACCATCCTCGTGGCCTCCTCGAATGGTGACAGGACAGTGCATGCATCCCTGATCATGGCCCACTGGCGTGGGGAAAAAAAACCAAGCTCCCCTGACCCTGTCCTGGTGCCATAGTCGCACAGGTACTCATTGATGGCCCTCTGCTGCGTGTGCAGCCGCTGCAGCATGGCCAACGTTGAGTTCCACCTGGTGGGCATGTCACAGATTAGGCAGTTCTTGGGCAGGTTAAACTCCTTTTGGAGGTCCGTCAGCCGAGCACTGGCATTATATGACCGGCGGAAATGCACACAGACTTTCCTGGCCTGCCTCAGGACATCCTGTAAGCCCGGGTACCTGCCCAAGAACCGCTGCACCACCAAGTTAAGGATGTGAGCCAAACAGGGCACATGGGTCAGTTGTCCCTGTCGGAGGGCAGAGAGGAGGTTGGTGCCATTGTCGCAAACCACCATTCCTGCCTTAAGTTGGCGTGGCGTCAACCACCTCTGAACCTGCCCCTGCAGAGCTGACAGAACCTCTGCCCCAGTGTGGCTCCTGTCCCCCAAGCACACCAGCTCAAGCACCGCATGGCATCTTTTGGCCTGCGTACTTGCGTAGCCCCTTGAACGCCTACGGAGCACCGCTGGTTCCGAGGAAGAGGCCATGGAGGAAGAAGAAGAGGAGGGGGTGGAAGAGAGAGGTATGTCACAATCAGCATTTTGGAGGCGTGGTGGCGGAACAACCTCCAACACTACTGCACCTTGTCCTGCATCCTTCCCAGCTGCCAGCAGAGTCACCCAATGCGCCGTGAAACTTAGGTAATGTCCCTGTCCATGCCTGCTGGACCATGAGTCAGCGGTAATATGCACCTTACCGCTGGCCGCCCTGTCCAGCGAGGCATGGACATTGCCTTCCACATGCCGGTAGAGAGCCGGAATCGCCTTCCGTGAGAAAAAGTGGCGTTTGGGTACCTGCCACTGAGGAACCGCACATTCCACAAACTCACGGAAGGGGGCAGAGTCTACCAACTGAAAAGGCAGCAGTTGAAGTGCTAGCAATTTTGCCAAGCTAGCATTCAACCGCTGGGCATGTGGATGGCTGGGAGCAAACTTCTTTTGGCGGTGCAGCAGCTGGGGCAGGGAAATTTGCCTGGTACAATCTGACGTCGGTGTACCAAAAGCAGATTGCCCACAAGTACTTGGCTGTGACACACCTAATTCTACACCTTCATTCCTCTCACTGCAGGTCTCAGAGAGGACTGAAGGTCTAGTGGGGTTGGAAATCTCAGCTGATGAGGAGCAAGGAGAGATCCTCTTTGTTCTTTGGTGTGGGTCTTTTAGATACGCTTGCCAACGAACTGCATGGCAGGTCAACATATGTCTGGTCAAGCATGTGGTACCCAAGCGGGAGATGTTTTTGCCACGCGAGATACGCTTGAGACATATGTTGCAAATAGCAGCGGTGCGATCTGATGCACTCGTCTCAAAAAAGGCCCACACCAAAGAACTTTTTGAATAACGCGCAGAGACTGCAGCGCCCTGCACATGTGGAGCTTTGGGGTGTGATGCAGTCAATGTGCTGCCCTTAGGCTGGCCCCTGGAGGGCATCCTGCCTCGTTGGTGATGTGCCTCCTCCTCCTCCTCCTCCTCTCTCCTATCAGGCACCCACGTTGAGTCAGTGACCTCATCATCCCCTCCCTCCTCATCACTGGAGCAAACCTGGCAGTATGCTGCAGCAGGGGGAGCATGACTGCCAGATTGCTGTCCTTCTTGGGCACCCCCTCTGTCCGTGCTCATGTTACTGCCTTCATCGAGCTCAGTATCATCATCAGAGCCTTCCAAACGCTGGGCATCCTCCTGGAGCATGTACCCAACACTGTGGTCAAACAGTTCGAGGGAATCCTCAGGAGGACATGGTGGAGCTAGGGAAGGAGTCACTGATGACATTGAGCTGAGGGAAGAGGCCGCTGCTTTGCCAGACAAAGCACCCTGGGCATGGGTGAGAGAGGATGAGGAGGATGAGGACGGCTTGGGCATCCACTCGACCAAGTCTTCCGCATGTTGCGGCTCAACACGGCCAGCTGCCGAAAAAAAGGCCAAGTGTGTCCCATGGCCACGTGCTGATGAGGATGCACCGTCTCCACGACCAGCACTAGACACAGAGCCTGCTTGCCCTCTCTTATTGGCTTGTGACTGTCTGCCTCTCCTTCTTGGCCTTCCAGACATACTAATGGCCTGTAGCTGCACTAAGCTGGGATAGAACACCTGTAATTTTCTTCAGGTAGCTTTATATACTGTAACCAGACAAGCCTGCCTGTCAGTAGGAAGATAACAGGAACGGATCTAGCTGAACACTGTGAGCAGGACGCACTGCACTAAATGTAAATAGCAGGAACGGATCTAGCTGAACACTGTGAGCAGGACGCACTGCACTAAATGTAAATAGCGGGAACGGATCTAGCTGAACACTGTGAGCAGGACGCACTGCACTAAATGTAAATAGCAGGAACAGATCTAGCTGAACACTGTGAGCAGGACGCACTGCACTAAATGTAAATAGCAGGAACGGATCTAGCTGAACACTGTGAGCAGGACGCACTGCACTAAATGTAAATAGCAGGAACAGATCTAGCTGAACACTGTGAGCAGGACGCACTGCACTAAATGTAAATAGCAGGAACAGATCTAGCTGAACACTGTGAGCAGGACGCACTGCACTAAATGTAAATAGCAGGAACGGATCTAGCTGAACACTGTGAGCAGGACGCACTGCACTAAATGTAAATAGCAGGAACGGATCTAGCTGAACACTGTGAGCAGGACGCACTGCACTAAATGTAAATAGCAGGAACGGATCTAGCTGAACACTGTGAGCAGGACGCACTGCACTAAATGTAAATAGCAGGAACAGATCTAGCTGAACACTGTGAGCAGGACGCACTGCACTAAATGTAAATAGCAGGAACGGATCTAGCTGAACACTGTGAGCAGGACGCACTGCACTAAATGTAAATAGCAGGAACGGATCTAGCTGAACACTGTGAGCAGGACACACTGCACTAAATGTAAATAGCAGGAACGGATCTAGCTGAACACTGTGAGCAGGACGCACTGCACTAAATGTAAATAGCAGGAACGGATCTAGCTGAAAACTGTGAGCAGGACGCACTGCACTAAATGTAAATAGCAGGAACGGATCTAGCTGAACACTGTGAGCAGGACGCACTGCACTAAATGTAAATAGCAGGAACGGATCTAGCTGAACACTGTGAGCAGGACGCACTGCACTAAATGTAAATAGCAGGAACGGATCTAGCTGAACACTGTGAGCAGGACGCACTGCACTAAATGTAAATAGCAGGAACGGATCTAGCTGAACACTGTGAGCAGGACGCACTGCACTAAATGTAAATAGCAGGAACGGATCTAGCTGAACACTGTGAGCAGGACGCACTGCACTAAATGTAAATAGCAGGAACTGATCTAGCTGAACACTGTGAGCAGGACGCACTGCACTAAATGTAAATAGCAGGAACGGATCTAGCTGAACAATGTGAGCAGGACGCACTGCACTAAATGTAAATAGCAGGAACGGATCTAGCTGAACACTGTGAGCAGGACGCACTGCACTAAATGTAAATAGCAGGAACGGATCTAGCTGAACACTGTGAGCAGGACGCACTGCACTAAATGTAAATAGCAGGAACGGATCTAGCTGAACACTGTGAGCAGGACGCACTGCACTAAATGTAAATAGCAGGAACGGATCTAGCTGAACACTGTGAGCAGGACGCACTGCACTAAATGTAAATAGCAGGAACGGATCTAGCTGAACACTGTGAGCAGGACGCACTGCACCAAATGTAAATAGTCTAGATAGAAGATAACAGGAACGGATCTAGCTAAACTGAATACAGTGTATATATATATATGCAACACCTGGGATGCATATATATACACAATACACTGTAAGTGCAGCTAACTGACTGACTGTTCTGCCTAATCTATCTAACTCAAATCAAATGACACTGTCTGTCTCTCTCTCTATCTCTCAGCACACCGGAACACACACTACACAGGGCCGCCGTGCAGGCGGCCTTATATAGTGTGGGGCGTGTACTAAATCCCCTGAGCCATAATTGGCCAAAGCCACCCTGGCTTTGGCCAATTACAGCTCTCTCTACTGACGGCGCTGTGATTGGCCAAGCATGCGGGTCATAGTGCATGCTTGGCCAATCATCAGCCAGCAATGCACTGCGATGCCGCAGTGAATTATGGGCCGTGACGCGCCACACGAATTTGGCGCGAACGGCCCATATCGTTCGCAATTCGGCGAACGACCGAACAGCCGATGTTCGAGTCGAACATGGGTTCGACTCGAACACGAAGCTCATCCCTACTCATAATCACCAAGAGTGAGGGACAATTGTTCACTAAAACGTTTTTTAAAACAACTGATAGGAATGGCTACATTACTATTGGAAGCTGCCACCATCCGGATTGACTTAAAGCTATACCCAAAGGCCAATTCCAGCGAGTAAGGAGGAACTGTTCTCATATGGAGGACTACAGGGCTCAGGCTGAAGTCCTAAAAAAATGTTTTGAGGATAAAGGATATAGATCTGAAATATTATAAGTAGAACTTGAAAAAATAGCCAATATAGAATGGGAACAACTCCTGAAACCCAGAATTAAAAATATGGATGAAAGTAAAAAGAAGAATTTTGAGTGGGCCTTTATCACCACCTTCTCATCACAGCATTGGTGGGTAAACAGAATTATTAAGAAGTATTGGAATATTCTGAGGGGGGATGAGATCTTGGGACCGGTTCTCCCTTTTAGACCTAGCATCATTTTTAGAAAAAATCAGACATTGAAGGAGAAATTAGCACCAAGTGCCATTGAATGTCCCCCTAAGATTAGTATGTTTGGGAATCTTAAAGGGTTCTACCCATGCAGGAGGTGTAAGGTATGTAAGACCTCTCAGACGGTAAGAACCACGACTTTCACCTCCAATGTTACCAATAAAACATATGATATTAAGGACTTCATTACATGCAGCACTGTGGGGGTGGTCTACCTGCTTATTTGCCCTTGTGGGTTACAATACGTGGGGAGGACCACCCGTGCTCTAAATATTAGAATAGGGGAACATTTGGGGAATATTAGGAGAGGTTTCATAGGACATAGTGTGTCAAGACACTTATATATATATGTAAAAGTCTATTTGTGGTAATCCCTTTTAAAAAAGAGTTTATAAAATAAGAGTTTTTAAAAAATTAGATTTTTTCCAGAAAAAGTGTTTTTTGAGGAAAAATATTTTTTTCTTTTTTTCTAATAGTAATTTCCAGTCTCATCTTCCCCTTTTTCCTCATATGGGATGATGAAGTGTAATAATTGTTTAGTTTTTAAAGTAAATCCGGAAAGAAAATGACCACATATTAAGTGACAACAAGAAGGAAGTGTGGAAATGTTACTTCCGGTGTCTCTCCTGCCTTGTGAGTATATAAACGTGATGTGTCAATATCCAGCCATGTCTCCATTCCCAGTGGAAGCCTGTTTAGGGGAAACATGTCGGGTGGAGCTAGAGGCTGTGATGCCATCACGTTTTTTTAGTTTTTTTCCGAATGCAGTCAGTCGGTTTGCTCCCTCGCTGCATGTCTGCTAAAATTTGCAGTTGAACTTTTTAGCTGTTTTTTAGCTGTTTTTTATCTGGTTCCCGTTTGCTGTGCACTTTTGAAGTTGTTGATTTGCGGTTCCTAGAGTGCTGTGTGTCATTGCTGTGACCAACTGCAGTGGAATCTGTTGAAGTGACTGTGAAAAAGGCTAATGCAACAAGCTTGTTTGATCTCCCTAACCAGAGATCCATCTGATCCGGTAAGCGGCCTCTTCTACTATATTTCTGAATGGGAAGATCATCGCTGTATTCCAGTAGAAGATGTATTTCATCATCAGCATAATATATATTTCTATGAGGACTGAGTTTGAATACATATTTTTTTATTGTTTAAAACCTTACACAGGATATTCAGGGGGAAGAAGTTCTCACTGACAGACTATTTTTTTTCTAGCACTATTTTTGAGGTGTGGAGTGAATACTACATTGTTGCTGACCAAAGAGTCTTTTTGCAACATTGTGGCTGGTGTCACTATACCACTATATTTCACCATATGATGTTCACAATATTATTTTGAGTAATGAGTGGATGCTACATTGTTGCTGACCAAAAGTTTTTTTAGCAACATTGTGGCTGGTGTCACTATGCTAACATTTTTTACTATGTTATTTTCACAATATTGTTTGGAGCATGGTAATTCAATATTTAGCGGAACTATAACAAATTCTTCAATAAGTTTTTTTCACATAAATTATTTTGAATATTTATTATTCAATATCACACCTATAGGGTTCAAAACACTAAGGATTACACACACTGTATAATACACACTGTGTCAGGATGCGCGCTTGTCACTATATATGTATTGTATTAGGGTATTTTGTATTTTTTTGACTAACACTAGCAGCTGCACCTAATATTTTATTTTATCTAATTTGTCTGGTTAGCCCAAAAGATCTTTTTTCTTTATATAACTCTCAAACTTAAAATGCTCAATATTAATTGAATATATACTGTATGTTGATAAGTACATGTACAATAGCTGGAAGGAGATTAAAGACTGCTTATGGACAAGGGACTGATTTGTTATTGTTATCTGCAACCGCCTCCATCCTGATGTTTAATTTGTGGTATTTGTGGCAGACACATGCTATGGGACCTCAGCTGTCATTGGCAAATTTGGACTTGAAAAGGTTTGCTACCCCCAAGGTAATTTGAAATCCAATTCAGCAGCTGCTGTATATTTTTCCCAGTTTGGTTGTTTATGTAGTTAGGGACCACACTTTGTAGAGGTGCCATGGTATGGCAATGGAGCTTCACGTATATTTGGGAATGTATATGCAACAAAAACCTCTATTGGAAACCATTTGTAGGTAAGTAGGGAATAATGGTTCCCCCATATGCATCTAACTTTCTTGGAGGTAAGAGGAATGAGAAGCAATATCCAAACAAATTTACCAACTTAGACCTAAACTTGTTTTAGAAAGACCAATCCAAAACAAACAAGTTAGATTAATATCGTTCAAACCTTCTCATAGAATTGCGTTGTACAATATAGGGTGCTACTAAATCCCATCCCATCTCTCCAGGCTACTTACAAGAAGTATGATGAAATGGACACACCCACAAATTAGATTGTTTGAAAGCTATGTATTTTGGCAATACTTTGTGGGTGTGCTCATCTCATTATACTTCCTCCATACAAATTGTTACACACAGTTTGCAAGCAAGGAGAGAAAAGACACGTTATTGTCTTGTCACAAAAATTGTAAGGGAAGGCCCCACAGCTGAAAAATACTGAAATCCTTTAAATTGCATGTCTCGGGGATGTCTTTAACCGCTTGACCTAGTAATGCAAGATTTACAAAAGGTACGTTTTAAGAATTGCAATAATAATAAACAGAAGGAAATTCATAAAGGTATAGAAACTCTATGTGAGAAAAAAGAACTAATAATACGTCCTGCGGATAAGGGGGGAGGAATTGTCCTTCTCAAAAAACAGGATTATTTAGAGGAAATTAATCATTTATTATCTGACAGGAACACATACACCATTTTGAGGCGGGATCCCAGGGTGGGATATAGGAAGCAACTTAATATGATAATTCAGGATGGTTTCAAAAAAGGTGTTATCAACAAAAAAGAAATGGAGTTTCTGATACCTTTGGCACCTAAAATGGCGATTATCTATTACCTACCAAAAATACATACGAACCCAGTGCGGCCACCAGGTAGACCGATAGTAAGTGGCATAGACTCCCTCACTTCTAGGGTTGGTAAGTTTGTAGATTTTTTTCTAGAACCGCTGGTAACTAAGACTCCAGCTTTCTTAAAGGATTCATCACAGATTATCAATGAAATTTCACAGATGAAAGTGGATGGTGATGTCCTACTAGTAACAGCGGACGTTTCCGCATTATATACGAATATACGACATGATTTAGGTTACTCAGCTGCCAGATACTATATGAGTAGAGATAATTCCATCAAGCAGTCAACGAGAGAATTTGTTCAGAAATTATTAAAATTTGCAATGGAACATAATTTTTTCTTCTATAATGATCAGTATTTCTTACAGTGTACTGGCGTGGCAATGGGGGCAAAGTTTGCCCCCAGCCTCGCCAATTTATTTATGGCACTGTGGGAAAATGACCATATCTTTGCATGGGACTGTCCCCGCCTACTTTTTTGGCGAAGGTTCATTGATGACGCCTTCTTTCTGTGGAAAGGGGATGTAGAATCATTGAAGTCGTTTATGGATAAGGTTAATTCGAATAAATGGGGCATAAGTTTCACATATGAATATAGTGAAACGTCAGTCAACTTTCTGGACCTCACAATCACCAAGAGTGAGGGACAATTGTTCACTAAAACGTTTTTTAAAACAACTGATAGGAATGGCTACATTCCTATTGGAAGCTGCTATCATCCGGATTGACTTAAAGCTATACCCAAAGGCCAATTCCAGCGAGTAAGGAGGAACTGTTCTCATATGGAGGACTACAGGGCTCAGGCTGAAGTCCTAAAAAAATGTTTTGAGGATAAAGGATATAGATCTGAAATATTATAAGTAGAACTTGAAAAAATAGCCAATATATGAACAACTCCTGAAACCCAGAATTAAAAATTTGGATGAAAGTAAAAAGAAGAATTTTGAGTGGGCCTTTATCACCACCTTCTCATCACAGCATTGGTGGGTAAACAGAATTATGAAGAAGTATTGGAATATTCTGAGGGGGGATGAGATCTTGGGACCGGTTCTCCCTTTTAGACCTAGCATCATTTTTAGAAAAAATCAGACATTGAAGGAGAAATTAGCACCAAGTGCCATTGAATGTCCCCCTAAGATTAGTATGTTTGGGAATCTTAAAGGGTTCTACCCATGCAGGAGGTGTAAGGTATGTAAGACCTCTCAGACGGTAAGAACCACGACTTTCACCTCCAATGTTACCAATAAAACATATGATATTAAGGACTTCATTACATGCAGCACTGTGGGGGTGGTCTACCTGCTTATTTGCCCTTGCGGGTTACAATACGTGGGGAGGACCACCCGTGCTCTAAATATTAGAATAGGGGAACATTTGGGGAATATTAGGAGAGGTTTCATAGGACATAGTGTGTCAAGACACTTTAGAACCCAACATAATAGGAATACTGCTTTATTGAAGGTGATAGCGATAGAAAAATATACCCCACATTGTAGAGGGGTATATTTCCATCTCTCGTTGTGAAACCAGATGGATATACGACCTCCAAAGTTACAAGCCCCTGGGACTCAATGTAGAATGGGATATTAACTGCTACATTGATAACAGATAGAAGTCTTCCGAACGGTTTTTAAGAATTTAGATGTTTTCCCCTTTAAAGTGTTGCAATTGTTGATAATTTTATATAACAATGAATTAATGTATTAAGGGAGTAGAGTCCTCTTTTTGGTTAGACTGCTGCATAACCTTAGGACAAAATAACCCCTTTGAAAAATGTAATACATTTATATGTATATATATAATAAGTTGAAACGCAAATCAAGAACGCCAATATACCTAGATATGCATATATATATATATATATATATATATATATATATAAAAAGGTCTATTTGTGGTAATCCCTTTTAACCACTTCAGCCCCGGAAGATTTTACCCCCTTCCTGACCAGAGCACTTTTTACAATTCGGCACTGCGTCGCTTTAACTGCTAATTGCGCGGTCATGAAATGCTGTACCCAAACGAAATTTGCGTCCTTTTCTTCCCACAAATAGAGCTTTCTTTTGATGGTATTTGATCACCTCTGCCGTTTTTATTTTTTGCGCTATAAACGGAAAAAGACCGAAAATTTTGAAAAAAAATGATATTTTCTAAATTTTAGTCATACATTTAGGCCAAAATGTATTCAGCCACATGTCTTTGGTAAAAAAAATGTCAATAAGCGTATATTTATTGGTTTGCGCAAAAGTTATAGCGTCTACAAACTAGGGTACATTTTCTGGAATTTACACAGCTTTTAGTTTATGACTGCCTATGTCATTTCTTGAGGTGCTAAAATGGCAGGGCAGTACAAAACCCCCCCAAATGACCCCATTTTGGAAAGTAGACACCCCAAGGAAATTGCTGAGAGGCATGTTGAACCCATTGAATATTTTTTTTTTTTGTCCCAAGTGATTGAATAATGACAAAAAAAAAAAATTACAAAAAGTTGTCACTAAATGATATATTGCTCACACAGGCCATGGGCATATGTGGAATTGCACCCCAAAATACATTCAGCTGCTTCTCCTGAGTACGGGGATACCACATGTGTGGGACTTTTTGGGAGCCTAGCCGCGTACGGGGCCCCGAAAACCAAGCACCGCCTTCAGGATTTCTAAGGGCATAAATTTTTGATTTCACGCCTCACTACCTATCACAGTTTTGAAGGCCATAAAAGGCCAAGATGGCACAAAACCCCCCCAAATGACCCCATTTTGGAAAGTAGACACCCCAACCTATTTGCTGAGAGGCATGGTGAGTATTTTGCAGCTCTCATTTGTTTTTGAAAATAAAGAAAGACCAGAAAAAAAAAAATTTTTTTCTTTTTTCAATTTTCAAAACTTTGTGACAAAAAGTGATGTCTGCAAAATACTCACTATACCTCTCAGCAAATAGCTTGGGGTGTCTACTTTCCAAAATGGGGTCATTTGGGGGGGGGTTGTGCCACCTGGGCATTCCATGGCCTCCGAAACTGTGATAGGCAGTGAAGAGTGAAATCAAAAATTTACACCCTTAGAAAGCCTGAAGGCGGTGCTTGGTTTTCGGGGTCCAGTGCGCGGCTAGGCTCCCAAAAAGTCTCACACATGTGGTATCCCCGTACTCAGGAGAAGCAGCAGAATGTATTTTGGGGTGTAATTTCACATATCCACATGGCATGTTTGAGCAATATATCATTTAGTGACAACTTTGTGCAAAAAAAAAAAAAAAAAATTTGTCTCTTTCACGCAACTTGTGTCACAATATAAAATATTCCATGGACTCGACATGACTCTCAGCAAATAGCTTGGGGTGTCTACTTTCCAAAATGGGGTCATTTGGGGGCGTTTTGAACTATCCTGGCATTTTATGCACAACATTTAGAAGTGTCACGAAGGACAAGTCGCCTCCGTTCGCCGGGCTGCGGGGCGCATGCGCAGGGGGTTGCTGTTGAGACGTGCACCCGTTCGCGGCCTGATGGTGCGGCACACGCGGGTGCACGGCGGCCCACGTGTGCGCGCCGTCGCCCGTGCGGGTGCCCGGTAGCGCGTCATGCTGACGCGCCCACTGGGAGGCTACTTTAGACGTCACCAGCACCCAGTCGGGTTGCTGGTTTGTCGTCAGTCTACCCTGCCTGTGTTTGAACTTCTGCTTCCTGTCTCTTGTGAAACCGACCTCCTGCCTGTACCTATGACCACTCTCTGCTTGCTAGATACCCCGACCTTCAGCCTGAACAACGACCACTCTTTGCTTGCTGGATACCTTGACCCTCTGCCTGAATAACGACCACTCTCTGTTTGCTGGATACCCCGATCTTCTGCCTGAATACGACCACTCTCTGTCTGCCGGATACCCTGACCTTCTGCCTGTTTAAGGATCACTCCCGCCCTGCTGGACCTCCTGGCTTCTGCCTGTGTCTCCAACCAATCTCCTCACGGGGCTGCCACCTCTCCTGATCCCCTCCGTCATAAGGACTTCCTAACCACCAGTCTGATCTCTCTTAACCTTGTTCTTGCACTTCCAGGCACTCCTCCAGAAGACTTCCTGCCTTCCAGGCCATCCGGAGTCCTCCCATCAGCTTTACCGGAGACCCGTGCCTCCGCGTGCTCTCGATCCCCTGTCTCACTTTCGGGGGTTCGGGTGCGCGTGGTCGTAAGGGCAAGCCGCTCTCGGCATCTCGGCCTCGGTGAGTATTGACTTGTGACAGTACAAACCAGCCAGATGTCCGAGGCCGACAGAGCGCGCTCTCCCTTGGAGATCTTATGCCAACAAGTCTCCGCCTTGGCCGACTCAGTACAGAGGCTGCAAGAGGGATATACGCAAGTTGATAGCCGCCTCCAACAACTAACGGGGGCACTCCCCCCTGCTGCCGCAGCTCCTGCACCTAGTAATGAAGGCCCGCTCCCTCAGGCCGCTGCCAGCCCTACAGTAGTCATGGCACTTCCGGAACCCAGGGTCCCCACACCGGAACGGTTCTCGGGGGACCGTAAGAAGTTCAGGGCCTTTAAGAATGCCTGCACCCTTTACTTCGCGTTGCAACCCCGAACCTTCGCATCAGAAGTGGTCAAGGTGGGATTTGCGATTTCTCTGCTATCAGAGGAACCTCAGTCCTGGGCGCACGGTCTGATGGAATCAGGGAGTCCGGTGCTTAATACTATTGACACATTCTTTGAAAGTATGGCCCAGCTGTATGATGACCCACAGCGTATGGCCACCGCCGAAGCTATCCTGCATCATCTTGTCCAGGGAAGGAGACCAATCGAGGATTACACGGTGGAATTCCGCAAATTGGCGGCCGACACTAACTGGAATGAGCCAGCCTTACGCTACCAGTACCGCCAAGGGCTATCAGAGCTCCTCAAGGATGAGCTAGCCAGGATGGAAACCCCCACATCTTTGGAGGAGTTAATTCAGGCAGCTACCAAATTAGATAGGCGCCTGAGGGAACGCCGGTCAGAACGTTTCCAAAATCCTCGCCCAGCATGGGCAACTCCAAGACTCCAACCCATTCCAGGATCTTCACCCATTACAGCAGGGCCTACTACACTTCCCGATTCCGAACCGATGCAGCTTAGTTTAGTACGACCACCACTCACCTCCGAAGAGAGACAACGTAGACGGCAGTCCAACCTGTGTCTCTATTGCGGGGGTGCCGGTCACTTTCTGCGCAACTGCCCGATAAGGCCTAGTAAGTCTTTTCAACCCAAAACAATGACCTACCAAGATAACAATACCTCTAAGTCTTACGTAATGTTATTTATCTCATTACAGCTACCGGAAGGGGAATCCCGCCTACCGGCGATCATTGACTCAGGAGCATGTAGCTGCTTTATGGACGCTGCTCTGGCCCGAACCTTGCATGTGCCTTTACAACCCAAAACGCAACACCTACAGGTCCACTTGGCGGATGGGTCCCTTCCCAGCTCAGGCCCAATCACCCAAGAGACTCGACCTATTCTAGCCACCACCGATTCAGGACACCAAGAACTTCTACGCCTGGACCTTATCCACTCTCCCATGTTCCCAGTCATCCTAGGCTTACCTTGGCTACAAGCCCACGATCCTCTTATTCAATGGAGTTCTAAGATGGTCTCATTTCCCTCCTCTTACTGTTCCCAGCACTGCCGCCCTCCGAAACCCAAGATCTGTGCTACAATCTCAGCTCCTTCAGTTAACCTCCAGCATGTCCCTCAGGAGTATCATGAGTTCCAGGAAGTTTTCAGCAAACAAATGGCCGATCGCCTTCCACCTCATCGTCCATACGACTGTCCAATCGACCTATTGCCAGGATCAGCAATTCCTTTTGGTCGCATCTTCCCCCTTTCCGAAACAGAGCTGGAGGCCCTCAAGCAATATATAGACGAGAACCTGGAAAAGGGGTTCATCCGTCCCTCATCTTCACCTGCCGGAGCAGGTATCTTCTTTGTCGGTAAGAAGGACGGTTCTCTTAGACCCTGTGTGGATTACCGGCAGTTGAACAACATTACTATCAAGAATCGGTACCCGCTGCCGCTCATCCCAGAGTTGTTCCAACGCTTTCGGTCAGCCAGAATTTTCTCCAAATTGGATCTCCGAGGGGCATATAATCTTATCAGAATTAGAGCCGGAGATGAATGGAAGACGGCCTTCAGATCAAGGTTCGGGCACTTCGAATACTTGGTGATGCCCTTTGGGCTCTGTAACGCGCCGGCTACATTCCAACACCTGGTGAATGACATTTTCCGCAAATACCTAGATGACTTCCTTGTAGTCTACCTGGATGATATCTTAGTTTTTTCATCTACACTGGAACTTCATAGGGATCACGTCAGAACAGTCCTGACCATTTTGAGACAGCACAAGCTTTATCTAAAAATGGAGAAGTGCGAATTTGAGAGATCAGTGGTGCAATTTTTAGGGTTCATCATTTCGGCAAATGGAGTAGAGATGGATCCTCAAAAGATACAGGCTATCCAGGAGTGGCCAGCTCCTTCTGATAAGAAAGGGGTCCAGCGCTTTATAGGGTTCGCTAACTTCTATCGGAAGTTCATTGTTGGATTCTCTGCCATAGTGGCACCCATCACTCAGTTAACCCGTCGGCACGGTTCATTCCAGTGGTCCCAAGAAGCACAAGAAGCTTTCATAAAGTTAAAGGATCTCTTCAGTTCCGCCCCTATTCTCCGGCATCCTGATCCTTCTCATCCATTCATATTGGAAGTGGATGCGTCAGAAATAGCCACGGGAGCAATCCTTTCTCAGAGACAAGGACCCAAGGCCATCTTACATCCAGTTGCATTTGCTTCTCGGAAACTCAGTGCGGCAGAACTAAACTACGACGTAGGTGACAGGGAGCTGCTGGCAATAAAATTTGCCCTGGAAGAATGGAGGTACTTACTTGAGGGGGCACTTCATCCAGTGATGATTTTCACAGACCACAAAAATCTTGAGTACCTCCGAACAGCAAAACGCCTCAAACCCAGACAAGCCCGTTGGGCCCTGTTCTTTTCGCGCTTCAATTTCCATATCTCCTACAGGCCTGGCAGTAAGAATGGAAAAGCAGATGCCCTTTCCCGGATGTTCTCAGCAGACCTCCAGACTTCAGAACCTAGTACAATCCTTGCACCTCAAAATTTTCTTGGGGTGACACAAACAGACCTAATGTCTTCAATCAAGAGATCGTCCAATACATGTACTGATCCAGGGGTACAATCCCTGAGGAAAGACGAAGGTCTCTTCTGGGTCCGGGGCAAGATCTTTGTACCCCAACAGACTCGGTTAACCACCCTCAAGATGTGCCACGACCATAAATTGGCCGGTCACTTTGGAGTTAGGAAGACAGCTGACTTGATCTCTCGCTCCTTCTGGTGGCCGGGTTGGAGACGAGATTGCAGGGAATATGTGGCCTCTTGTCTCCGTTGTCAACGCAACAAGGGCCAGAACACCAAATCCTGGGGTTTACTTAAACCACTACCCATTCCAGAACGACCATGGTCTGACGTGTCTATGGACTTTATTGTGGATCTACCAGTCTCAGAAGGCTACACTACCATCTTCGTTGTGGTCGACCGTCTGTCTAAGATGGCCCACTTTCTACCTATGATAGGTACTCCTTCCGCAGTAGAAACAGCCAACGTTTTTCTGAAAGAAGTCATAATGCCGCGTACACACGGTCGTACTTTTCGTCTACAAAAGTCCAACGGACGCTGACGGACTAAAGCTGGCTGGTAATCCGATCGTGTGTGGGCTTCTCCGGACTTTCAACGTACTTTTTTAGCCTCAAATCCGACGTACTTTAGATTTGAAACATGCTTTAAAACTTTACGACGGACTCGAGTCCGGTCGAAAAATCCGCTCGTCTGTGTGCTAGTCCGACGGACAAAAACCCACGCTAGGGCAGCTATTGGCTACTGGCTATGAACTTCCTTATTTTAGTCCGGTGTACGTCATCACGTAAGAATTCGACTGACTTTTGTGTGATCGTGTGTAGGCAAGTCTGTTCGTTAGAAAGTATGCCGCAAGTCCGTCGAAAGTCTGTCGGAAGTCTGTCGAACAGGCTGTCTGACTTTTGTAGACGAAAAGTACGACCGTGTGTACGCGGCATAAGACTTCACGGGGTACCAAAGAATATAGTGTCTGACAGAGGCGCGCAATTCACGTCCAAATTTTGAAAAGAACTTTGTAAGGCCTTGGATATTAGAGTATGCCTCTCATCAGCCTATCACCCTCAGAGCAATGGCCAAACGGAGAGGACAACTCAAACTTTGGAGCAGTACCTCCGTTGCTTCTGTTCAGGATCTCAGGATGATTGGGCAAAACTCCTTCCATATGCGGAATTTGCGTATAATAACTCAGTTCACGCGGCTACCAACCAAACGCCCTTTTGGGCCAATTGCGGGTTTCACCCCACGTTCCTGACTAAGGACACCCCTGAAATAACAGTTCCTGCAGTACAGGACAGAATCATAACCTTACAAACTAACTTCCAAGAAATCCAAAGTATGCTACAGAAAGCTCAAAAGGCCTACAAGGAGCAGTATGACCGAGGCAGGAAGGAGAATCCAACATTTAACATAGGGGAGGAGGTTTGGTTGTCCACCTCTAATCTCAAGCTGCAGTTGCCATCCCGAAAATTAGGACCTAAATTTATTGGCCCTTTTCCTATCAAAAGGATCATCAACCCTGTGGCCATGGAGTTAGCCCTGCCTAAAACATACAAGATTCATCCTGTCTTTCATGTATCTTTACTGAAGCCTGTGGTACCCAGTCCGTTTCCAGAAAGAGGAGAGGTTCCTCCCCCACCAATCAGGGTGGACGGTGAGAACGAGTTCGAGGTGGAGGCTATCCTGGGCTGTAGAAAGAAGGGCAGACAATTACAGTACCTGATCCAATGGAAGGGATACCCACCTGAAGACAATTCATGGGAGCCTGCGAAGAACCTACATGCCCCTCGCTTGATTCAAACCTTTCATCAAGACCATCCGGAGTTGATGTCTAGCCTGGGCGTCCAGTGTCCGCCCTTAGGAGGGGGGCACTGTCACGAAGGACAAGTCGCCTCCGTTCGCCGGGCTGCGGGGCGCATGCGCAGGGGGTTGCTGTTGAGACGTGCACCCGTTCGCGGCCTGATGGTGCGGCGCGCGTGGGTGCACGGCGGCCCACGTGTGCGCGCCGTCGCCCGTGCGGGTGCCCGGTAGCGCGTCATGCTGACGCGCCCACTGGGAGGCTACTTTAGACGTCACCAGCACCCAGTCGGGTTGCTGGTTTGTCGTCAGTCTACCCTGCCTGTGTTTGAACTTCTGCTTCCTGTCTCTTGTGAAACCGACCTCCTGCCTGTACCTACGACCACTCTCTGCTTGCTAGATACCCCGACCTTCGGCCTGAACAACGACCACTCTTTGCTTGCTGGATACCTTGACCCTCTGCCTGAATAACGACCACTCTCTGTTTGCTGGATACCCCGATCTTCTGCCTGAATACGACCACTCTCTGTCTGCCGGATACCCTGACCTTCTGCCTGTTTAAGGATCACTCCAGCCCTGCTGGACCTCCTGGCTTCTGCCTGTGTCTCCAACCAATCTCCTCACGGGGCTGCCACCTCTCCTGATCCCCTCCGTCATAAGGGCTTCCTAACCACCAGTCTGATCTCTCTTAACCTTGTTCTTGCACTTCCAGGCACTCCTCCAGAAGACTTCCTGCCTTCCAGGCCATCCGGAGTCCTCCCATCAGCTTTACCGGAGACCCGTGCCTCCGCGTGCTCTCGATCCCCTGTCTCACTTTCGGGGGTTCGGGTGCGCGTGGTCGTAAGGGCAAGCCGCTCTCGGCATCTCGGCCTCGGTGAGTATTGACTTGTGACAAGAAGCTTATGTCACACATCACCCACTCTTCTAACCACTTGAAGACAAAACCCTTTCTGACACTTTTTGATTAAGTGAAAAAAATATTTTTTTTTGCAAGAAAATTACTTTGAACCCCCAAACATTATATATTTTTTTAAAGCAAATGCCCTACAGATTAAAATGGTGGGTGTTTCATTTTTTTTTTCACACGTTATTTGCGCAGCGATTTTTCAAACGCATTTTTTGTGGAAAAAACACACTTTTTTAAATTTTAATGCAAAGCCGTGGCATTTTAATGCCAAATTTTAATGCAATGCAGTGGCAACAAAATTAATACATTTTTAAAAGCCTTTAAAAGCCTTTACAGGTTACCACTTTAGATTTACAGAGGAGGTCTACTGCTAAAAATACTGCCCTCGATCTGACCTTCGCGGTGATACCTCACATGCATGGTGCAATTGCTGTTTACATTTGACGCCAGACCGACGCTTGCGTTCGCCTTAGCGCGAGAGCAGGGGGGACAGGGGTGTTTTTTTTTTTTGTTTTTTTTTTCTTTATTATTTTTTTGCTTTTTTATCTTATTTTTAAACTGTTCCTTTCATTTTTATTTTTTTAAATCATTTTTATTGTTATCTCAGGGAATGTAAATATCCCCTATGATAGCAATAGGTAGTGACAGGTACTCTTTTTTGAAAAAATTGAGGTCTATTAGACCCTAGATCTCTCCTCTGCCCTCAAAGCATCTGACCACACCAAGATCGGTGTGATAAAATGCTTCCCCAATTTCCCAATGGCGCTGTTTACATCTGGCGAAATCTAAGTCATAAAATGCTCGTAGCTTCCGGTTTCTTAGACCATAGAGATGTTTGGAGCCACTCTGGTCTCTGATCAGCTCTATGGTCAGCTGTCTGAATCACCGGCTGCTTTCTCAGGTTCCCTGTTGAGACAGGAGAGCCAAAGAAAAACCCGGAAGACGGTGGGGGGGGCATTCCCTCCCACTGCTTGTAAAAGCAGTCTAGAGGCTAATTAGCCACTAGGATTGCTTTTACATGAAAGCCGACCGCTGGCTGAAAAGAATGATACCAAGATGATACCTAAACCTGCAGGCATCATTCTGGTATAACCACTCAAAGTCGTGAATGGCGTACCTGAAGACAAAAAAATGGTTAACAATAAAGCACAGTAAACAGTAAAGTATAAAAAATTGCATACCTGAAAAGCAAACATGATAAAACATAATAACAATAAAACATTGCAGAATAGAACACAGTAAAAAAGAGCAGAACAATAGAGAGAGAATAGAGAGAGAGAGAGAACAATAAAACGACAACTATTTTTTTTTATTTTTGTTTGTGTTTTTTTTGCAAACTTGTAACTTTTATAACTGTAACCGGTTCCAGGTTCAGGTCTCTCAAAATGCGATGGCATCTTGGGAGACCCTGTGAAAGTGTGTCCTAGTCTGTGGAATGCTGTACCCTACACTAATACTCAACTAGTGAATGGTAGCGTTTAAAACATTCACCAATGCAAAGACCAGGATTGTCAGGACAGGAGGGACAATAATAGCGGGTGTCACGCTTATATCCGCGCTTGCTGCAGACACAACATCTTTTTTGGGGGGGGTTCGTTGGGTAGGGGTACTCGGGAGGACATAAAGAAAATGCCTCTCATGCAGCCGACTGCATTTGGTTGGGGATGTGAATGGGGGAAGTACGGGCGCTGCAGAAGCGGTGGGTTCCCAATTAGGATTGGCGAATGCAGCAGGAAGGGCACTATGGGCACGACGGGCCTGTGTTTGTCTTTTTGGTGGCAGCGGGACACTACTTGTGCTTGCCACCTCACCAGCTTGAACTGCACTTATGGGACTCGTCACGTCACCACGTGTTACTGCAGTGCTGGTTTGACTACGACCAGGGTGTACTAGGCCGCTGGCGCTTGCCAGTTCACCAAAACGCTACAAAACAAACTGTTAGCGATCGCAGGGATCAGGCCTGACTCTGCGAACGCTGCAGTTATGCGTTTAGTGTTTTGTAAGTGACAGTGATCGATCGATACTGCACTTGGGTGGGCTGGGCTGGGCCGGGCGGAGGGGCAAAACGCAGGTGCTAGCAGGTATCTGGGCTGATCCCGCTAACACTGCGTTTTTGGGAACGCTAAACTGCTGGGGACGCTAGTATAGATCTGATTGGATCAGATATTGATCCGATCAGATACTATATCACTAAGGTAAGTGTACGGTGCGTGTGTGGGTGTTAGCGGTACTGGCGCTAACCTGACGCTGCCTAGGGCTGGTGCTTGCCAGTTCACCAAAACGCTACCAAAAAAACTGTTAGCGATCGCAGGGATCAGGCCTGACTCTGCGAACGCTGCAGTTATGCGTTTAGTGTTTTGTAAGTGACAGTGATCGATCGATACTGCACTTGGGTGGGCTGGGCTGGGCTGGGCTGGGCGGAGGGGCAAAACGCAGGTGCTAGCAGGTATCTGGGCTGATCCCGCTAACACTGCATTTTTGGGAACCCTAAACTGCTGGGGACGCTAGTATAGATCTGATCGGATCAGATATTGATGCGTCAGATACTATACCACTAAGGGAGGCGTATGCTGCGTGCGTGGGTGTTAGCGTTACTGGCGCTAATCTGACGCTGCCTGGGGCGACGCATATCACCGCCGGGCGATCAGGGGGCTAAACCTTTATTCGGTAATGAACGCCGGGTGCCCTGACACTATAAGAAATAAACAGTTATACGGTGATCAGTGGTGAAAGGGTTAACTAGGGGGCAATCAAGGGGTTAAAACATTTATTAGGTAGTATAATGGGGGTCCCTGTCGCTATAAAACGCTGAAGGCGAACCGAAATATTTACCTCCCTAACTAGCGTCACCAGCGACACTAATACAGCAGAAAAATGATCACTTAGCGACACTGGTGACAGGGGGTGATCAAGGGGTTAAAACTTTATTAGGGGGGGTTAGGGGGGTACCCTAGACCTACAGGGGGCTAACCCTAACTGTCCTAACACTTCTAACTGTCACAAACTGACACTATGCAGTAATCAGAAAAAAAAAAAAAACCTGCTTGGTGTCAGTTTGTGACGGGGGGGGGTGATTGGGGGGGATCGGGGGGCGATCAGGGGGGGATCGGGGGTGTTTAGTGTGCCTGGCATGTTCTACTGTGTGTGTGTAGTGTTGTGCACTAACTCACATGTCTTCTCTCCTCGGCGCTGGAACGGAACTCCCGAGCCAAGGAGAGATGACATCACATCCTCTGCCTCTGTGTACTATACAGAGGCAGGGGATGTTTCTCATTGGTTGGGAGCGATCGCGAGGTGGGGGCCACGATCGGATGGCCTCCCCCTCGTCTCTCAACTCTCCCAGCCAAATGCCGACTGCCGCTGGCACCGGGGGGGGGGACCGATCGGACCCCCCGCCCGTGGGAAGGCAATCACGTACCAGGTACGTGATTTTGCCTGCCCGTGCCATTCTGCTCACGTATATAGGCGTGAGGCGGTTGGCAAGTGGTTAAAAAAGAGTTTATAAAAAAAGAGTTTTTAAAAAATTTGATTTTTTCCAGAAAAAGTGTTTTTTGAGGAAAAATATTTTTTCTTTTTTTCTAATAGTAATTTCCAGTCTCATCTTCCCCTTTTTCCTCATATGGGATGATGAAGTATAATAATTTTTTAGTTTTTAAAGTAAATCCGGAAAGAAAATGACCACATATTAAGTGACAACAAGAAGGAAGTGTGGAAATGTTACTTCCGTTGTCTCTCCTGCCTTGTGAGTATATAAACGTGATGTGTCAATATCCAGCCATGTCTCCGTTCCCAGTGGAAGCCTGTTTAGGGGAAACATGTCGGGTGGAGCGAGAGGCTGTGATGCCATCATGTTTTTTTAGTTTTTTTCCCCATGCAGTCAGTCGGTTTGCTCCCTCGCTGCATGTCTGCTAAAATTTGCAGTTGAACTTTTTAGCTGTTTTTTAGCTGTTTTTTATCTGGTTCCCGTTTGCTGTGCACTTTTGAAGTTGTTGATTTGCGGTTCCTAGAGTGCTGTGTGTCATTGCTGTGACCAACTGCAGTGGAATCTGTTGAAGTGACTGTGAAAAAGTTTTTAAAAATAAATTTTTTGAAATGCACATCTGCACTATGGAGTTTCTCCCGCTTTGTTCCCACTGAGGTGTTTGGCTATACTATGGATAATTCAAAGATTTAAAATCATTCTGGAGTTGTGGAAATCCTGTATACCAAAAACAGAGGATACCTGTTCTGTGGATTGGGTAAAGTGGATGAAGATCCTGCAACTGACATCCAGGTGATAATCAGGGAAGCCGGCAGGCTAATGCAACAAGCTTGTTTGATCTCCCTAACCAGAGATCCATCTGATCCGGTAAGCGGCCTCTTCTACTATATTTCTGAATGGGAAGATCATCGCTGTATTCCAGTAGAAGATTTATTTCATCATCAGCATAATATATATTTCTATGAGGACTGAGTTTGAATACATATTTTTTTATTGTTTAAATCCTTACACAGGATATTCGGTGGGAAGAAGTTCTCACTGACAGACTATTTTTTTTCTAGCACTATCTTTGAGGTGTGGAGTGAATACTACATTGTTGCTGACCAAAGAGTCTTTTTGCAACATTGTGGCTGGTGTCACTATACCACTATATTTCACCATATGATGTTCACAATATTATTTTGAGTAATGAGTGGATGCTACATTGTTGCAAGTTTTTTTAGCAACATTGTGGCTGGTGTCACTATGCTAACATTTTTTACTATGTTATTTTCACAATATTGTTTGGAGCATGGTAATTCAATATTTAGCGGAACCATAACAAATTCTTCAATAAGTTTTTTTCACATAAATTATTTTGAATATTTATTATTCAATATCACACCTATAGGGTTCAAAACACTAAGGATTACACACACTGTATAATACACACTGTGTCAGGATGCGCGCTTGTCACTATATATGTATTGTATTAGGGTATTTTGTATTTTTTTGACTAACACTAGCAGCTGCACCTAATATTTTATTTTATCTAATTTGTCTGGTTAGCCCAAAAGTTCTTTTTTCTTTATATAACTCTCAAACTTAAAATGCTCAATATTAATTGAATATATACTGTATGTTGATAAGTACATGTACAATAGCTGGAAGGAGATTAAAGACTGCTTATGGACAAGGGACTGATTTGTTATTGTTATCTGCAACCGCCTCCATCCTGATGTTTAATTTGTGGTATTTGTGGCAGACACATGCTATGGGACCTCAGCTGCCATTGGCAAATTTGGACTTGAAAAGGTTTGCTACCCCCAAGGTAATTTGAAATCCAATTCAGCAGCTGCTGTATATTTTTCCCAGTTTGGTTGTTTATGTAGTTAGGGACCACACTTTGTAGAGGTGCCATGGTATGGCAATGGAGCTTCACGTATATTTGGGAATGTATATGCAACAAAAACCTCTATTGGAAACCATTTGTAGGTAAGTAGGGAATAATGGTTCCCCCATATGCATCTAACTTTCTTGGAGGTAAGAGGAATGAGAAGCAATATACAAACAAATTTACCAATTTAGACCTAAACTTGTTTTACAAAGATCAATCCAAAACAAACAAGTTAGATTAATACCGTTCAAACCTTCTCATAGAATTGCGTTGTACAATATAGGGTGCTACTAAATCCCATCCCATCTCTCCAGGCTACTTACAAGAAGTATGATGAAATGGACACACCCACAAATTATATTGTTTGAAAGCTATGTATTTTGGCAATACTTTGTGGGTGTGCTCATCTCATTATACTTCCTCCATACAAATTGTTACACACAGTTTGCAAGCAAGGAGAGAAAAGACACGTTATTGTCTCGTCACCAAAATTGTAAGGGAAGGCCCCACATCTGAAAAATACTGAAATCCTTTTAATTGCATGTCTTGGGGATGTCTTTAACCGCTTGACCTCCGGAAGATTTACCCTCCTTCGTGACCAAGCCAATTTTTGCAATACAGCACTGCGTTACTTGATTGATGGCACTGATTGCGAGGTCGCGCAACGCTGTACGGAAATGTCCTTTTTTCCCACTAATAGAGCTTTCTTTTGGTGGTATTTGATCACCTCTGCGTTTTTTATTTGTTGTGCTATGAATAAAAAGAGACCGACCACCTTATCTTATCTGCTATAAAACATATCCAATAAAAAAAATTGAAAACATTTCTTCATCAGTTTAGGCCAATATGTATTCTGCTACATATTTTTGGTAAAAAAAAATCCCATTAAGTGTATATTGATTGGTTTGCACAAAAGTTATAGCTTCTAGAAACTATGGAATATTTTTTATTTATTTTTTACTAGTAATGTTGGCGATCAGTGACTTATACAAGGACTGCGATATTGCGGTGGGCATTCTGACACTTTTGACACTTTTTGGGGACCAGTGACACTAATACAGTGATCAGTGCTAAAAATTTTCACTGTACTAATGACACTGACTATGAAGGGGTTAAACATCAAATGGGAGGTGCTTTTACTAGGAGAAGACATGGATCCTAGTCCCTGCTTTGCAAACACAGGATCCATGCCTTCCCTCCTGTTGGAATGACAATCTGCCTTGTTTACATAGGCAGATTGCAGTTCTGTCTCTCTGGCTGATGATCAGTGGGTAGCGGCAGAGGCACGCATTTGCGCCCCCCCCCCCCCCCCCCCCCGGAAGTGCATCCTGCACACAGCTGCCGCCTTGTAGCTGCTATAGGGCGGTCGGCAAGTGGTTAAAGTACATGTGAACTAATACCCTGTAAAACAACCCATTCCATTTAAAATACTGTATAAAAACAAGGCAAAACATATGTGTATATACATTAAATAACCCTTATAAAGACTTTTTTTTTTTTTTTAATTTTTTCTTTACCATAATCTCTGTTCTTAGCTGCATAAGGGGTTCAGAGAGCTGGCTGTGCATGGGGGCATGTCAGCAGAAGTATGGATATTGGAGAACATTGGCTCCCAGCACAGCCAGAAAACTGACCATATTGGGATGGGTGTGCTTTCATGCCTAGCGTGGTCAGTTTGAAATAGGAAAGCAGGTAACCGGAAGTATCACCAGGTATTTCGTACAAAGGAAGCAATACAAAGAGAACAGGATACTTTTAAACACGTACATGGTACAACAGGCATATATCAGGAATATGACATATCTAGTTTTCAAAGATGGCCTCAGTAACCATGTGCTTTGGCATTGTAGAACTATTTTTGCTTTACAATTAACTTTGTACCCCAAACTACTGTAGCCACCCTGTCATCAGATTTGTCTATTCAATTTAGTTCTCCTGGATAGTAGTGTTGCCTAGGTCAATTTGTAGTTTTCTCACTTGGTTTCTCCTCTAAGTTTGTGGGTGCTGCAGTTCCTGCTGCTGCCACTGGGTGTCACTGGTGCTCAGGGCAATAGTGATAGAAGTGGTGACAATCTTGAGCAATTGAGCATATGTGTCCCCTCTGACAACCACTAGGCGGTAATTGGTCAGTTGAGAATGCCAGGGGAAGATATAAATGTTTGGGGAGTGCCTACTAGTGAGCTCTCTTCCATCCAGGCTGTGGACTATGGAGGTGTGTGCAATTGTTTGTGCTATGTAGGCCAGAATCTGTTTGGGGCCTAGCACAGAATTCCTCAAGCTGCCCTGCTTGGTGGAGGAGGGTACAGCTCCCAAGGTGGGAGAGCCAGTGGATGGAAGTCCTGCTGGAGGATTGGTGTCCGCCCTGAGAGGAGCCTGGCACTCCCATGGATAGAGGAGAAATTTGGCGGAGTATGGAACCCTGATAACAGAGGAGACTTTTTAGACGACCTTCTCTCCCTGGGAGTTGAAACAATAAAGCTGAAGAAAAAGACTAAAGTGATTGGCACCCATCATTATCATGACTATCTCCACTGAGCCCATGGATCCACCATGGGGTAAATCTAGCCCTCTCACTGCGTTGGGGCATGTTTTCCCTGTCTCCGGCTAGGAAGGGCACTATACTACTATTAGATTAATTTCAATCAGAAATAGGCTTTTTTCAGGTAGTTTCAAAAGTGACATAACATGACAGAGGCGTAACAAGAACTTTCAGGGCACCGGTGCAAGAAACTATGAAGGGCCCCCCTGGCCCCCAACCGGGGCCCTTCCCACTGATCCCGGGGCCTTTTTCTCCCATCACAGGACCCTTTATTAGCTGTGTGAAGTTGGCACCCCATGTTTGTAAAACCTGAATAAAAATATACCATTCGTTTGTGCTGATTTGTGCCGCAAAAATGAGCGTTTGTGCCGATTCGGTTTCTGAGATATTAAACATTCAATTTAATGCAAGCCCCTCCCACTTTGCACCCCATGTCCCTGAATTTTAAAAACAATCGTGCCATTCGTTTGTGCCAGGTTTGTGCTGGTTTGTGCCGCAAAAATAAACGTTTGTGCTGCTTTGGTTGCAGAGATATTGTGCGTTATAGTTGCTGCAACCTCGCCCTCATTGCACCCCATGTTCCTGAATTTTAAAAACAAGCGCGCCATTCGTTTGTGCCGCAAAAATAAACGTTTGTGCCACTTTGGTTGCGGAGATTTTGTGCGTTATAGTTGCTGCAACCCCGCCCACTTTGCACCCCATGTTCCTGAATTTTAAAAACAAACGCACCATTCGTTTGTGCCGCATTTTTTGCCGCTTTGGTTTCGGAGATATTGAGTGGTATATGTTGTCAAACCACATTGACTTTGCACCTCGTTATTAAATCTTGCATACAACTAGATTTATTTGTTAGCAGTTTGTGCAGATTTGTGGATATTGTACATGATATTTTACTTCACATGCGTCGTTTTGCCACCCCCACAGGGATCCCCCCCCCTTTCCGATTCTCTAGTGCTGACTGGAAGAACAGACGGGGAGGGGGCGGGCACAGCTTGCTCTGGCTCTAGTGAATTTTTTTTTTTTTTTAAGCGCTTGCTGCCCGCCGGCTGTCATATGACGGCCAGGCGGCGCGGCTCTTGTTCTGGGAGGGCGTCATATGACGCTCTCGCCTTCCCGGCCCACCAGGCTCGCCTTCCTGGCCCGCCGACGGCAATCGCACACGCCCGTTGTGTCACTGGGGACCCGATGTGTGTTCCCGGCGGTCGCGATGTTTGCCGGGCACCCGCGATTGCCCGGTAACACAGCAGGACAGTGGATCTGTGTGTGTAAACACACAGATCCACGTCCTGTCAGAGGAGAGATGATTGATGGTGTGTTCCCAGTACAGAGGAACACCGATCAGTCTTCTCCCCTTGTGAATCCCCTCCCCCTACAGTTAGAATCACTTCCTAGGAACATAATTAACTCCTCGATCTCCCCCTAGTGTTAACCCCTTCCCTACCAGTAACATTTATACAGTAATCAGTGCAATTTTAGTGTACGGATCGCTGTATAAATGTGAATGGTCCCAAAAATGTGTCAAAATTGTCCGATCTGCCCACCGCAATATTGCAGATCGCCGCCATTACTAGTAAAAAAATAATAATAATGCCATAAATCCTTCCCCTATTTTGTAGACGCTGTAACTTTTGCGCAAACCAATCAATATACGCTTATTGTGATTTTTTTTTTTTTTTTTTTTTTTTTTTTTTTTTTTTTTTTTTTTTTTATAAACAAAAATGTGGAAGAATACATATTGCCCTAAACTTTGGAAAAATGTTGTTTTTTAAAAAAAAATTGGATATTTATTATAGCAAAAAGTAAAAAATAATTTTTTTTTTTTTTTTTCTTCAAAATTGTCGCTATTTTTTGTTTTTATAGCGCAAAAAATAAAAACCCGCAGAGGTGATCAAATACCACCAAAAGAAAGCTCTATTTGTGGGGGAAAAAATGATAACAATTTCATTTGGGTACAGTGTTGCATTACCGTGCATTTGTCATTCAAAATGTGACAGCGCTGAAAGCTTGAAAAATGGCCTGGGCAGGAAGGGGTGAAAGTGCCCAGTATTGAGGTGGTTAAATAAAGGATTTTTCAAAAACCTGTGTTGTTGTGTTTTTTTTTTTTTTTTTTTTTTCCAATAAAGGACTTTTTTATATGGTGTGTGTTTGACGGGCTGGAGCATGTTCGTTCTCCCCAGCTACATGTGGTTGTTCCTTTGGTTGCCTTCGACTGCTGTAGGTGCTTTTGGCATAGTGCGTACAGCAACCATTCAGGGTTTAACCAGGCTCAGCGAGCCGAAAGCTCATTATGTAATACTCGCCTGGAATCAAAGACCCCGCTGCGGTGCCGGTACACAGCACCGGCCGGCGACATGTTGTCCTGGAGTTACTTATGGGTATCGTGGCTCCGGCGCTGTGATTGGCCGGAGCTGCGATGACGTCATTCCTGCGTGCGGGAGCTGCCAGTCATGACCTCCTTTTGAAACGGCATGCGCACGTCTCTTTTGTAATAATTATAATAATTCTTTTTTCTTGAAACTTGGCTTACCACACTCACAAGCAAGCACTTATAACTTGCAACATAAAGCATGCTAATAGAGGCTCAGATGTGGCAAGTGCATTAAAATCTACAATGCTGCGGCCTGTCACAGACATGTTTACATGTTTAGAAATAAAACAATTTAAATATCAAAATTTATACGTCCTACCATAGGAATAATACTGAATTTCAAATTAAGTCAATGTAGTGTAAACTGTGCAATATTTTATGAAAAGCCACTTATATTTATTTATTGTAGACCCTGTTTAAGGCCTCATTCACACAGGCAAAAAATTTGTACTAATTTGTGTAGTGTTAATTTCTGTGTGCATCTGTATGCTGCACGTGCAAATACATGGCTCTATGCACACAGCTGCATATAGGACTGTGTTTTTGCATTGCTAACAAATGTGCACAGAAAAAGCAACAAGGGTGCATTTGGGTTTGCAAATCATGCACGTTTTCCATATGTACGCATGTGTATTTGCCTAAACACACATATGCATTTAAAGTTTGCTATACATTCTGGGCCTGCATAGTGCTAGAATGATTATCCCCTTAGCGCTGACCGTACGCACATACGACTTTAGGGGGTTATACCTGGATGATGCCTGCGGCTGCATGTATCACCCCAGTACCGTTTTTAAAGCGGGCGGTTGGCTCTTCGGGGATAGCAACCCATGCGGCTAAAAGCCGATCGGCTGTTATCTGGAGAACCGGGAGGAGACTACCCCCCTCCCGCCGCCTTTTGCCGCTCTTGCCAGGTCTCCCATCCCACCGGGAGACCCGAGCCATGATCCGGCACTTCCGCTGGCTAGAGTGAGACTGGAAGGAAGCCATAAACGGCTTCATACTAGTCTCCTATGTGTAAACAACATCACTTCCGGTTTACTCGGCTGCCAATGGCGCCGTTTTTAAAAAAATAACAATATTCAGAATCGCCGTTTTTGACGATCTGACTACTTTGAATTGCAAAGGAGAGATTTACGGTCTTTTAGACCTCCGATCCCTCCATAAAGAGTACCTGTCACCACCTATTACTATCGCAAGGGATGTTTAGAATCCTTGTGAGTGACGATCTAAAAAAAATAAATAAGAAAAAACATTTTTTATTTATTTATTTTTTTGAAAGCGCCCACCCGTCCCTGCGAGCTCACGCAACAAAAACACACACGTAAGTCGCGCCCGCATATGTGAATGGTGTTCAAATCACACATGTGAGGTATTGCCGCAGTCGTCAGAGTGAGAGCAATAATTGTAGCAAAAGACCTCCTCTGTAACTCTAACCTGGTAACCGTTTTTTACCGTATTTATCGGCGTATAACACGCACTTTTTTCCCCTTAAAATCAGGGGAAAGTCGCAGGTGCGTGTTATACGCCGATCCCCTGCGATCCCGAGCTGTCACAACTTCAAAATCGCCGACCGCGATTTGAAAATGGCGCCGCCGGCGCCGAAATACACAGAGCCGGTCCTCGGCTCTTTCCGGCGGCTCTCGTTCACTTTCGGCTCCACTCGTAGTCATGAGCGGGGCTATCCGAACCTAGCCGAGTAGGACCGGCTCTGTGTATTTCGGCGCCGGCGGTGCCATTTTCAAATTGCGGTCGGCGATTTTGAAGCCCAGGATGGCAGGGACAGGGGATCGAAGGCTGCACTGGGGAAGGCTGCACTGGGGAAGGCTGCACTGGGGAAGGCTGCACTGGCGAAGGCTGCACTGGCGAAGGCTGCACTGGCGAAGGCTGCACTGGCGAAGGCTGCACTGGCGAAGGCTGCACTGGCGAAGGCTGCACTGACGAAGGCTGCACTGACGAAGGCTGCACTGACGAAGGTCGCACTGACGAAGGCTGCACTGGGGCAAGGCTGCACTGACATGGCTGCAATGATGGGCATTTAAATGTAAGTTTTTTTTTTTTCCTTAAAATTCCCTCCTAAATTGGGGTGCGTGTTATACGCCGATAAATACGGTATTTTTAAAGTGCCGCCTATGGAGATTTTTAGGTACCATAGTTTGTTGTCATTCCACTAGTTTGCACAATTTTTAAGTGTGACATGTTAGGTATCTATTTACTCGGCGTAACATCATCTTTCACATTCTACAAAAAAATGAGCTAACTTTACTGATTAGTTTTTTTTTAATTCATGAAAGTGTATTTTTTCCTAAAACAAATGCGTTTGAAAGACCACTGTGAAAATACAGTGTGACATAAAATATTGCAACGATCGCCATTTTATTCTCTAGATTCTCTGATAAAAAATATATATATAAAATGTTTGGGGGTTCTACGTAATTTTCTAGCAAAAAATAAGGATTTTAACTTTTAAGCAACAAATGTCAGAAATAGGCTTAGGCATGAAACGGATTATGTACGAACTGACAGTAATTGCATATACACATTTGCAGTACAAAGATGCATATTTTGTGCACCTTTTGTAAACTCATATTTTGCAAATTCTGCTCATGCGTTGTGTGTTGACTTTAGGCCTCATGCTGTTGGGGCATTGAAAATTAAAAAAATAGCACACAGTCACTTCAGCACATTGGTGTGCAAAGGCAGAAATTTTTACTGCCATGTGTGACACATTCTGAAAAGACTCCGCCCCCGAGCACTGGAGATCACCATTATTTTCTAAACACATTTTGCTGGGTGCATACCTAGAATAAAAGGTGTTTAAATTGGTTGTATAGTGTTTTTTTTAACCACTTAAGCCCCGCTCACTGTATATATACGTCATTTTTTTGAAGATGGATATCTCGGTAACGGCAGCAGCTGCTGCCACAACCGAGATATCCATCTTTACAGTGAGCGATTCTGTACACGATAACGGTGGTCTCTGCGGCGGGTTCGCCGCGAGATCACCGTTATCGGCGGCGGGAGAGGTGCCACCCCCCCTCCCGCCGCTCTCCCGCGCCTTCCGCCGCTTACCGGAGCCGTCGGTAACGGCGGAGGCGATCGGGTCCTTTCCCTGCTGAGGTATGGAGACAAGTGAGGCCAAGATGGCCCCCACCCGTCTCCATACCATGTGACGGCCGGAGCGACGTCATTCGACGGCTCCGCCCACTCTCTTAAAGGCACAAATTTTTTTAATGTCATTTTTTTAAACAACTTTTTTTTTTTTTTTTTTTTTTTTTTGCATTTTAGTGTAAATATGAGATCTGAGGACTTTTTGACCCCAGATCTCATATTTAAGAGGACCTGTCATGCTTTTTTCTATTACAAGGGATGTTTACATTCCTTGTAATAGGAATAAAAGTGATCCAATTTTTTTTTTTTTTAAAAACAGTGAAAAAATAAATAAAATAAAATAAAATAAATAATAAAAAAAAAAAAAAAATTTTTTTAAAGCGCCCTGTCCCGACGAGCTCGCACGCAGAAGCGAACGCATACGTGAGTAGCGCCCGCATATGAAAACAGTGGTCAAACCACACATGTGAGGTATCGCCGCGACCGGTAGAGTGAGAGCAATAATTCTAGCCCTAGACCTCCTCTGTAACGCAAAACATGCAATCTGTAGAATTTTTTAAACGTCGCCTATGGAGATTTTTAAGGGTAAAAGTTTGACGCTATTCCACGAGCGGGCGCAATTTTGAAGCGTGACATGTTGGGTATCAATTTACTTGGCGTAACATTATATTTCACAATATAAAAAAAAATTGGGCTAACTTTACTGTTGTCTTATTTTTTTTTTCAAAAAAGTGAATTTTTTCCAAAAAAAGTGCGCTTTGAAGACCGCTGCGCAAATACGGTGCAAAAAAAAGTATTGCAATGACCGCTATTGTATTCTCTAGGATGTTAGAAAAAAAACAATATATAATGTTTGGGGGTTCTAAGTAATTTTCTAGCAAAAAAACCTGTTTTAAACTTGTAAACACCTAAAATCCAAAACGAGGCTGGTCTTTAAGTGGTTAACTTTTACCTACAGGTAAGCCTATAATAAGGCTAACTGTAGGTAAAAAAAAAATCTCCTAAACCTTTACGGTTTAGGAGATACTCCCCTTGCTATGCGCCGCTGACTGCCACTCACAGCGCTGGAACCGCGATACCCGGAAGACACGCTGAGGCAACATGACAGCTCCCTCGGCGTGGACCAGGTAAGATACCGAGGCCTTGTTCTAAGGTAAGTATTTCATAATGAGCTAGTATGCGGTGCATACTAGCTCATTATGCCTTTTGCTTTACAGGGGGAAAAAAAATAAAAAATTTCAGCGGGTATACAACCGCTTTAATGTACCCTAATGCCCTTGATTACCCTGTGTGTCCTTGATTACCCTGACAGGAAAGGTTTAAAGCATTTCTGCATGTTACTACAATGATTTTACATTCTGGCTAATCCTTAACACAGGATGTTTACAGTACATGGGGACATCAGTTATTAACACAACTAGTGTTGCCACCTGACCACTATATTAGGTTGTCGTGCTAGTATTGCAAAAAAATAGTTTGTATACACACAGCAAACACACAATCATCTATTCCAAATGTATTATTTTCATTGCAATTGCATACATTGAATAATTATTAATAATAAGTAAAATTAAAGATGTTAAAAATGAATTTACCCTGGATTCCCTGAGCTAGAAGTAAAATCATCAAGCAAAAAGTTGTTTGCGCTCCAATGCTGCCTTTTTCAGGCTGCAATATGAAGTGCAGTGCTGGTACAGTGGGAGGAGCTTTACATTAAGGAAACCCAAGCTGAGTTTAGTTTCTGTATGTAAGCTTTAATAACAAGGTGTAAAGTCAATGTGGTTTGACAACATATAACGCACAATATCTCCGCAACCAAAGCGGCACAAACGTTTATTTTTGCAGGACAAACCAGCTCAAACCCGGCACAAACGAATGGCACGTTTGTTTTTAAAATTCAGGAACATGTGGTGCAATGTGGGCGGGGTTGCAGCAACTATAACGCACAATATCTCCGCAACCAAAGCGGCACAAATGTTTATTTTTGCAGCACAAACCAGCACAAACGAATGGAGCATTTGTTTTTAAAATTCAGGAACATGGGGTGCAAAGTGGGCGGGGTTGCAGCAACTATAACACACAATATCTCCGCAACCAAAGCGGCACAAACATTTATTTTTGCGGCACAAACCAGCACAAACGAATGGCACGTTTTTTTTTTTTTTTTTAATTCAGGGACATGGGGTGCAAAGTGGGCGGGGCTTGCATTAAATTGAATGTTTAATATCTCAGAAACTGAACCAGCACAAACGCTCATTTTTGCTGCACAAACGCGGCACAAACGAATGGTATATTTTTATTCAGGTTTTACAAACATGGGGTGCCAACTTCACACAGCTCCCTTTATTACGGTCCCGCAGCGGGCCACCTGCCTGCCGTCTTAGGATCCCCTCACGGTGGCGGAATGCCAGAGCCCAGTCGCAAGTGCGACCTTAGCGACCCTGGTAGTTTCACCACTGGTGTCAGTAGTTTTGTTTTTGTTTTTTATTATTTTTTCACCATTTTTATTTTTTTTTACAATTTTATTCCTTATGATTTTTTTACATATTTTTAGCGGGCTAAAGTCAGCTGTCGGCTGACATCACACCACATAGTTGGGATCCACCCAGATGCCTGGACCGAATCCTGTCTCAGTCTCTTAGCAATTCACTGAGAGCCTGAGCCAGCCCCCCCTCCCCCTCCACAGCCCGGCGCTCCAGTGAGCACTGGAGGGGCAGAGCAGAAGGCCACCGACTGAAAGTCACGGCTCTCTGCTCAGAGTGGAGGGGTAGAACTGAGCAATCAGC
The DNA here is from genome assembly GCA_037952835.1 of Lithobates septentrionalis. NCBI lineage: Eukaryota > Metazoa > Chordata > Amphibia > Anura > Ranidae > Lithobates > Lithobates septentrionalis. Next base: position 3,466,037 of record JBBDGP010000388.1, read on the forward strand.
AGTGTTTGTTTGCTCAGTTCTCAGTGCAGAGACTGCGGGGGACAGGTGCAGCATTGGATCGAGCTGCATCCACCTAAGTGAGTATAATTGTATTTTTTTTTTAAATCCCAAACTTCTCTTAATGCAGTGCTTACCCCCGAAGAACCACTTGGTATGACAGGTTCTCTGTTCTTTGACAGGACCCTGTGAACTGCCCCTTCCCCTCTAACACACCTGGTTAGGTAGTGAGATGCTACAAAAAACCTATATGAGCACAAGCAGGGCTTTTTTTCAGCTGGAACGCTGTTCTGCCGCCTCCGGTACTGCACTGTGCATTCCAATCACTACTGTCACTTCTAAACACCAGAAGCCTCACTTCTGTAGTTAGAAGTGATAGCACTACTGTCCTGGCCACTGCAACAAATCCCTGGGCTCAGCTTATGTTATGTACAGGGGAGCGCCAGTGGCATTACTAAGGCTGGGCATCCAAGCGTTGCCCCGTTGTGATTGGCGGCACCCAAACCTTCTCTCACCACTGCCTGCCCTATCACACTAGAGGCAGGGAAGCTTCCACTAGGCTCCTCCTCAGCTCTGATGTCCCTTATGACAGATCATGAGGAGGAGCCTGGGAGGAAGAACATTTCCCCCGCTGCACCTAGCCGCGCTGTATCTGAGGTCTGTGTTGTGAGATGAGAGAAGAGATTTGAGGGATATAAGGAAAAGCATTAATGGCAGATTTTTGGGCACCAGTTCTCAAAAAGGATATCGGGGACCTGGAGAAAGTGCAGAGAAGGGCAACCAAACTTATAAGAGACATTTAGGAGCTCAGCTATGAGGAAAGATTAGAGGAACTGAATATATTCACTCTTGAGAAGAGGAGAATAAGGGGGGATATGATCAACATGTTCAAATATATAAGGGGTCCATATAGTGAAATTGGTGTTGAGTTATTCTCTTTACGGTCAACACAGAGGACACGGGGGCACTCTTTACGTCTAGAGGAAAAGAGATTAATCTCCAAATACGGAAAGGTTTCTTCACAGTAAGAGCTGTGAAAATATGGAATGTGTCCCGCCAGAGGTGGTTCTGGCCAGCTCAGTAGATTGCTTTAAGAAAGGCCTGGATACTTTCCTAAATGTACATAAAATAACTGGGTACGAACATTTATAGGTAAAGTTGATCCAGGTAAAATCCGATTGCCTCTTGGGGGATCAGGAAGGAATTTTTTCCCCTGCTGTAGCAAATTGGAGCATGCTCTGCTGGGTTTTTTTGCCTTCCTCTGGATCAACTGTGGGTATAGGGTATATTGGATTGTATGATATTTTTTATTTTATTTATTTATTTTTAATGGTTGAACTGGATGGACTTGTGTCTTTTTTCAACCTGACTAACTATGTAACTATATATACAGAGGGGGTGGAAGGGGAAGAGGATTTATACCTGGAGGGGTGAGGATTTGTGGTAGGAACCCTGCACTATGTTCGTAGATTCCTCCTGAACCCTGCACTCTGTTCGTAGCTTCCTCCTGAACCCTGCACTCTGTTCGTAGCTTCCTCCTGAACCCTGCACTCTGTTCATAGCTTCCTCCTGAACCCTGCACTCTGTATGTAGCACTCTCCTGAACCCTGCACTCGGTACGTAGCACCCTCCAGAACCCTGCACTCGGTACGTAGCACCCTCCAGAACCCTGCACTCGGTACGTAGCACCCTCCTGAACCCTGCACTCGGTACGTAGCACCCTCCTGAACCCTGCACTCGGTACGTAGCACCCTCCTGAACCCTGCACTCGGTACGTAGCACCCTCCTGAACCCTGCACTCGGTACGTAGCACCCTCCTGAACCCTGCACTCGGTACGTAGCACCCTCCTGAACCCTGCACTCGGTACGTAGCACCCTCCTGAACCCTGCACTCGGTACGTAGCACCCTCCTGAACCCTGCACTCGGTACGTAGCACCCTCCTGAACCCTGCACTCGGTACGTAGCACCCTCCTGAACCCTGGAGTGAACAGCACTGAAGAACAGCATGAGAATCCTTTGTACTTTTGTATTTTTGTACTGTTCTCTCTGCCAGATAAGCACCTATATTAAAGGGGTTTTAAACCTTCATGTTTTTTCACCTTAATGCATCCTATGCATTAAGGTGAAAAAACACCTGTCAGTGACCGCCCCCCCCGTTTTACTTACCAGAACCCTTGAACTTGACCCACGGGGACGTGCTGTCTCTCTGCCCGGGGTTCTTGGCTCTTGATTGGATAGATTGATAGCAGAGCAGCCATTGGCTCCCGCTGCTGTAAATCAATTCCAATGACACGAGCGCCGGGAGGCGGGGCTGAGTCCTGCATTCGGCCTCTATGGACGCCAAATGCTGGACTCGGGTGCGCGCCAGCAAGGTAACCCCCTCGGGGAAGCGCTTCTCCTAGGGGGTTATCTGATGCGAGGAGGAGCTGCGAGAGCCACCGGGGGACCCCAGAAGAGCAGGTTCGGGGCCACTCTGTGCAAAACGAGCTGCACGGTGGAGGTAAGTATGATATGTTTGTTATTTTAAAAAAAAAAAAAAAAATTTACCTTTACAAACACTTTAATTAATAACACAAAACAAATAGTATGACAACTGTTGAATTCTAAGAGAAGGTCTTTATTGTCCACTAACTCTGATCCAACCCTGTCCCTAGCCACACCCCACTGGCTCGAGGACAGCTCCAAATTGACCATTTTTCTGTCTTCCCAAGGGACTGAGCCATTGTAAAGACAACCAATACCAAAAAGGGAAGCTGCATACCACCAAATGGGCCCCACATTTTATAACCAAACCACTATTGCACATACTCCCTACCCACTAAGCTCCAATGACAAGTCATCTTCCTAAAATCCAACCTAGTTGACAAACGAGGGAGGGCAGGACCAGGGCCGAAACTAGGGGGGCTGGGGGGCACACGCCTCTGAGTGTTGCATCTGGGGGGGCGATGCCAGGGGTTCCCTCACCCCCACCCACACTGGGAAGCGCTGCTTTAAGGGTGTCACTTCCACCCGATCAAGTGTAATGGACAGGCAGCGCCTGCTGCCAAATACCGGAGAACCAAATAGGAGGGAGGCTGCTCAGCAGTGTTATAGAAAGGCATTTCCAGAGCGACGCTTCAGCATGGGAGAGCCTTTGTGGAACTGGAAATCATTTATTAGGACAAGAAGAGGGGTTTGTGGGGCCCTGTGAGGCCCTGGGCTAGGAAGTTGGGGTTGGTATGGCAAGGGATTGGGGGGTCTGGGGGGGTGCAGAGAATGCCCTGGACTGGGGGGGCAAAGGGGGCCCTGGACTTAGGGGGGGTGCAGAGGAGGCCCTGGACTGGGGGATGCAGTGGAGGCCCTGGGCTGAGATGGGGGGTGCAAAGGAGGCCCTGGATTGGGGGGTTCAGAGGAGGCCCTGGACTGGGGGGTGCGGTGGGGGCCTTGGGCTGATGAGGAGACACTGGGGGGGGGTACAGAGGAGACCCTGGACTTGACAGGTGCAGAGGAGGCCCCAGGATAGGGAGGGGGGTGCGGAGGAGGCCCTGGGCTGGGGGGGTGGTTCGGGCGAGGCCCTGGACTAGGATTAGGAGAGGAGGCCCTGGACTAGAAGGGTAGTTCACAAGAGGCCTTGGACTGGGAGGTGCAGGGGAGTGCAGAGAAAGCTTTGAACTAGGGGATGCAGAGGAGGCCCTGGACTGAGGTGGGGGTGCAGAGGAGGGGAGTACACAAGAGGCCCTGGACTGAGGTGGGGGGTGCAGAGGAGGCCCTGGACTGGGTGATGCAGAGGAGGCCCTAGACTTGGAGGGGAGTACACCGGAGGCCCTGGACTGGGGGGTGTAAAGGAGGCCCTGGACTTGAAAAGTGCTGTTGGTGTGGCAAAGGATCTAGATTCAGGGGGAATTGGAAGGCAGGGTGCAGAGGAGGCTCTAAACTTTGGGGGGGGGGCTGTAGAGGAGGCCTTGTACTAGAAGGGGAGTGCAGAAGAGGCCCTTGACTAGGAAATGGTGGTTGATGTGGCAAAGGCACCTGGATGGAAGGGGCACAAGGGAGATACTGAATTAGGTGAGGGGTGCCTGGAGGTTCCAGATTAGAAGAGGGGGTGTCTGGAGGCCCTGGACTAGGACAGCAGGTGTCTGGAGGCCCTGGACTATGAGAGGGGTATAGTGGAAGCCCTCTGGACTAGGAATGAGGGTGCCTGAAGGACCTGCCAGTTTAAGGGAGAAAGAGCCTCCCTAAAGTCTAAGCTATGGAAGAGCCTGCCTGGGCCCTGGAAGGTGAGTTCACAACATCAAAAGGGACATTTATCAATTGTCACAAGTAAGGCCAGACAGGAGCAGAGAGACAGGTCCTGTGATAGATGTATTGCTTGTTTGGCTGTACTTCTCCTGTGGATCACAGCAATGCAGATTGTTTTGCAGTCCTGCGACCCTCTATGACACGTTTTCAGCTGACAGCGGGTTGTTGGCTGACCTCACAGAGCCGGTCCAGTCTGGGTTAAGATCGCAACCATATAGTCAGAATCCACTCGCACTCCTGGACCAGCACCCAGCTCAGCCTGAGCCGGCTGCTCCTGTCCCCTCCACAGCCCAGTGTTTCAGTAGGTGTGGGGGGGGGGGGGGGGAACAGAGAGCCAGAGACTGACAACTACCAGTGCTCCACTCAGGGATCAGTGATCGACGGTGTCTGATTACTCAGTTCTCAGTCTTAGAGCCAGGGGGGGAGTGGAACAGATGCAGCATCCACCTACGTAAAAAAAAAAATACCCGACATCTCCTCTTTCCTGCTATCTGTCCCACTGTACTGTCTGTTAAATACTCTCTTGTGGCACAGTCATTAAAGCATATGGCCATTTAAGCCCCTCCCACTGATTCTGCAATCTGACCACAACCACAGTTTTGGCCGTGGCGTGCGCGGCGTTGCTATATTGCCACATACCATTTTCCTTGGAGGAGGTGCAAAAAAATGATCAGCCCCGGGTGCCAGATGTGCTAGCTATGCCACTGGGCAGGACAACCTTATCATTTCATCCACCCCTCTGGCATGATCTACCAGAAATTGTCACCCCCTACCCCTATGGTTCCTCCCAACCACTTGATGTAAACCTCCAATCAGATAAGGCTTCTTCCACCTATACTTTCCACATGCATTTTAACACCTTCCTGGGACTATTCCTCCCTCCAGTCAAGAACTTTCATTAAAGGCTAAGTTCACCTATTTTTTTTTTTTCTAAATTCCAGTTCCCCTCTGCACCAATATAGCATTCATGTACTTTTTTTGCAAAAAATATCAAGCTTTCCATAAAATCTACAGACACGTACCTTTCTGTCCTCCATCCATGATTCCAAAGGTATCTATTGCTTCTGCCTTACGTCCTTACAGACTGTAGGTTATGACACAGGAAGGAGTTGACCAGCTGACCTGATTAGCACACACCCTGCATAACTACCCACCCATTCCCAGGTACACATTTTTTTTAAATGAAATGCAATCAATCAGTGATCACCCTTCTCACTAAATACACAATCAGATTTCATAGTGTATGGCCATCTTTATACAAGTACATAGAAGGGAGTGGACAGAAACACTCAGCTGTCAAGCCCCGTTCACATCTCTGCATAGCGGTAACTCACTTTCCCACATGCATTTTTTTTTTTTTTTCTTTTTAGCAAGGCGGGAGACGTTTTGGAGCATTTTCACTTATCACACATAGGGCAGCCCACCCACCTGAATGTGCTGCCCTACACAGAGCAATCACCCAAAAGAAGCTTCAGAGCTTTTTTTAGAGCGGAGCTTGGTGCATTTTTACTGTGATTTTTTTTTTTTGGTGCAGCGCATTTCTGAAATGCAAGGAAACGCACAGATGTGAATGGAGCCTCATTGTTCTTGTGTTATCACACCAATTTCACTTTCAGGCCCCATTCACATCTAGCATAGTGGGAGTGAACGTTTTGTGGCTCATTTTTCCTGTGACACGCATAGGGCAACTTGCTGATTTCAATGGGCTGTGATATATGTAGCTTATGGGACATGTTGGCATTTTGCAGGTTGCGTGTTTTTTCACTGTGCGTTTTGCAGCATTTGCCCTCATTTTTTCACATGCCAAAATGTGTGTTTGCTTCTGTGTTTGGTGTGTTGTTAACCACTTCAGCCCCGGACCATTTGGCTGGTCAAAGACCAGAGGACTTTTTACAATTTGGCACTGCGCTGCTTTAACTGGTAATTGCACGGTCATGCAATGTTGTACCCAAATGAAATGTGCGTCCTTTTTTCCCACAAATAGAGCTTTCTTTTGATGGTATTTGATTGCCTCTGCGATTTATTTATTTATTTTTTTTGCGATATAAAACGGAAAAAGACTGAATTTTGAAAAAAAAATGATATTTTCTACTTTTTGTTATAAGAAAAATCCATCAAACTCAATTTTAGTGATACATTTAGGCCAAAATTTATTCAGCCACATGTGTTTGGTAAAAAAAATGCCAATAAGTGTATATTTATTGGTTTGCGCAAAAGTTGTAGCGTCTACAACTAGGGTACATTTTCTGGAATTTACACAGCTTTTAGTTAATGACTGCCTATCTCATTTCTTGAGGTGCTAAAATGGCAGGGCAATGCAAAACTTCCCCAAATGACCCAATTTTGGAAAGTAGACACACCAAGGAAATTGCTGAGAGGCATGTTGAGCCCATTGAATATTTTATTTTTTGTCCCAAGTGATTGAATAATGACAAAAAAATATATAAAAAGAATGTTTTTACAAAAACTTGTCCCTAAATGATACATTGCTCACACATGCCATGGTTATATGTGGAATTGCACCCCAAAATACATTTTGCTGCTTCTCCTGAGTACGGGGATACCACATGTGTAGGAGTTTTTGGGAGCCTAGCCACGTACGGGGCCCCGAAAACCAAGCACCGCCTTCAGGATTTCTAAAGGCATAAATTTTTAATTTCACTCCTCACTACCTATTATAGTTTTGAAGGCCATAAAATGCCAAGATGGCACAAAACCCAGCCAAATGACCCCATTTTGGAAAGTAGACACTGTTGCAGGAAAATGACAATTTTTTTTTTTTTTTTTTGCACAAAGTTGTCACTAAATGATATATTGCTCACACATGCCATGGACATATGCGGAATTACACCCCAAAATAAATTCTGCTGCTTCTCCTGAGTATGGGGATACCACATGTGTGGGACTTTTTGGGAGCCTAGCCGAGTACAGGGCCCCAGAATCCAATCACCGCCTTCAGGATTTCTAAGGGCGTAGATTTTATATTTCACTCCTCACTACCTATCACAGATTTGAAGACCATAAAATGCCAAGATGGCACAACCCCCCCCCCCCCCCCCCAATGACCCAATTTTGGAAAGTAGATACCCCAAGCTATTTGCTGAGAGGCATGTTGAGTCCATGGAATATTTTATATTTTGCCACAAGTTGCTGGAAAATGATAAACTTTTTTTTTTTTGCAGAAAGTTGTCACTAAATGATATATTGCTCAAACATGCCATGGGCATATGTGGAATTACACCCCAAAATACATTCTGCTACTTCTCCTGAGTACAGGGATACCACACATGTGGGACTCTTTGGGAGCCTAGCCGCGTAAGGGGCCCTGAAATACAAGCACCGCCTTCAGGATTTCTAAGGGCGTAGATTTTTGATTTCACTCCTCACTACCTATCACAGTTTCGAAGGCCATAAAATGCCAAGATAGCAAACCCCCCCCCCCCCAAATAAGCCCATTTTGGAAAGTAGACACCCCAAGCTACTGTTTGCTGAGAGGCATGGTGAGTATTTTGCAGCTCTCATTTGTTTTTGAAAATGAAGAAAGAAAAGAAAAATTTATTTTTTTTCCTTTTTTCAATTTTCAAAACTTTGTGACAAAAAGCAAGATCTGCAAAATACTCACCATACCTCTCAGCAAATGGCGTGGGCTGTCTACTTTACAAAATGGGGTAATTTGGGGGGGGGGGGGTTGCCATCTGGGCATTCCATGGCCTCCGAAACTGTGATAGGCAGTGAGGAGTGAAATCAAAAATGTACACCCTTAGAAAGCCCGAAGGCGGTGCTTGGTTTTCGGGGTCCCGTACACAGCTAGGCTCCCAAAAAGTCTCACGCATGTGGTATCCCCGTACTCAGGAGAAGCAACAGAATGTATTTTGGGGTGTAATTTCACATATGCCCATGACATGTTTGAGCAATATATCATTTAGTGGAAAAAACACACTCTTTTTAATTTTAATGCACTAAAGCACACTATATTGCCCAAATGTTTGATTAAATAAAAAAGATGATCTTAGGCGAGTACATGGATACCAAACATAACATGCTTTAAAATTGCGCACAAACGTGCAGCGGCGATAAACTACATACATTTTTAAAAGCCTTTTAAACGCCTTTTACAGGTTGCCAATTTAGATTTACAGAGGCGGTCTACTGCTAAAATTACTGCCCTCGATCTGACCTTCGCGGTGATAGCTCACATGTATGGTGCAATTGCTGTTTACATATGACGCCAGACTGACGCTTGCGTTCGCCTTTGCGCGAGAGCAGGGGGGGACAGGGTGCTTTTTTTTTTTTTTTTTTTTTTTTTAATTATTTCTTTTGCTTTTTTATTTTGTTTTTAAACTGTTCCTTTTCATTTATATTTTTATTATTTTTATTGTTATCTCAGGGAATGTAAATATCCCCTATTATAGCAATAGGTAGTGACAGGTACTCTTACTTGAAATAATTGGGGTCTATTAGACCCTATATCTCTCCTCTGCCCTCAAAGCATCTGACCACACCAAGATCGGTGTGATAAAATGCTTTCCCAATTTCCCAATGGCGCTGTTTATATCCGGAGAAATCGAAGTCATGAAATGCTTGTAGCTTCCGGTTTCTTAGGCCATAGAGATGATTGGAGCCATTCTGGTCTCTGATCAGCTCTATGGTCAGCTGGCGGAACCACCGGCTGCATTCTCAGGTTTCCTGTTGGTACAGGAGAGCCAGAGAAAACCATGGAAGATGTTGGGAGGGGACATTCCCTCCCACTGCTTGTAAAAACAGTCTAGAAGCTAATTAGCCACTAGGATTGCTTTTACATGAAAGCTGACCGCTGGCTGAAAAGAATGATACCCAGATGATACCTAAACCCGCAGGCATCATTCTGGTATAACAGCTCAAAGTCCAGCAACATACCAGTATGTTGCTGGTCCTTGTTGGGCATATATTGTAATCTTTTTTTTCATGCAGCCTGTGGGCTGAACGAAAAAAAGAGATTGATCGGTGGGTATGCCCACCATTAGAATATCTCCCTTCATCCACCCACTTCTGATGGACATACATGCACCATTTTGTTTTTAACTGTGGTGGTGAAATCACTTCTTACAGCTCTGGAGTCACGGCTTTATGTATCATGGGAGCAAACGCTGTTGCTGTCAAGATAAATCCGCGCTGCAGCTGAATGGCGTACCTGCTAAGCAAATGATGGTTAACAATAAAACAAAGTAACATTACAGTATAACAGTAAGACATACTATACCTGCAAAGCAAATAAAAAAAAAAACATAGTAAAAAATAAAACAATTTTTTACGCAACCTATACCTAAAATATATATATATGCCGAAGCATGGGGGCATCCGCCCCAAAAGTTAAGAGCAAATCGCTCCTCCACCCCTGCTGCCCCCATACTTCGGCATATATGCCCTTTTTTTAACTGGTGGTGGTGAAATCACCTCCGACAGCGCTGGAGTCACGGCTTTATGTATCGTGGGAGCAAACACTGTTGCTGTCAAGATGAATAAATCTGCGCTGCAGCTGAATGGCGTACCTGAAAACAAAAAGATGGTTAACAATAAAACACAATTAAACATTGCAGAATAGAATACAGTAAAAAAAAAGAGCAGAACAATAGAGAGAGAATAGAGAGAGAGAGAACAATAAAACGACATCTATATATTTTTTTTTTTTTTTTTTATATATTTTTTTGTTTTTTTTTTCTTTTTTACTTTTTTTTCTTTTACACTTTTATTTGTAACTGTAACTGTAATGGTTCGGTTCCAGGTTCGGGTCTCTCAAAATGCGATGGCATCTTGGGAGACCCTGTGAAAGTGCGCCTAGTCTGTGCAATGCTGTATCCTACGCTAATACTCAACTAGTGTTTGGTAGCATTCAAAACATTCACCAATGCAAAGACCAGGATTGTCAGGACAGGAGGGACAAAAATAGCGGGTGTCACGCCTAATATTTGCGCTTTCTACAGAAACGACATTTTCTTTGGGGGCTCGTTGGGTAGGGGTACATTCGGAAAATGCCTCTCATGCAGCCGGCTTACTGCATTTGGATTGGGAAGGTGAGGTGGAGCACCATCTGGAAACAAAAGGGCTCTGATGATCTCTTCCTGGAATTTAAGGAAGGATCCAGTCTGTCCTGAAGCTCTGTACAGCACATGAGCGTTCAGCAAAGCCAGTTGAAATAAGTATACAGACACTTTTTTATACCAGCGTCTGGCCTTACAGGCAACTAGGTACAGCGCCAACAACTGGTCGTTGAGGTACACCCCTCCCATATTTTGGTTATATTCGTGGACACAGAGGGGTTTCTCCACAACACCAGTCGCCGTAGTAATTTGGACTGTCGTGTCTGCATGAAGGGAGGTAAGAACAAAAACATTCTTATTATCCCTCCACTTCATAGCGAGCGAGTTATTACACTTCAAGCAGGCTCTCTTCCCCCAGCCTAAGACGAGAATCTACAAGCCGCTGGGGAAAGCCCCAGCGATTAGATCGCATAGTGCCACATGCTCCAATCTGAAGATCAAACAAGTGACTAAAAAGTGGCACGCTCGTGTAATAATTGTCCATATACAAATGGTACCCCTTTCCGAATAAGGGTGACACCAAATCGCACACAATCTTGCCAGCGCTTCCTATGTAGTCAGGGCAATTTGTCGGCTCTACGTGACTATCTCTTCCCTCGTAAACTATAAAACTACATGTATAGCCTGTGGCCCTGTCACAGAGCTTATACATCCTGACCCCGTATCTGGCACACTTGCTGGGAAGATACTGTTTGAATGACAAGCGGCCAGAAAACTTAATCAGGGACTCATCAACGCAGACAACTTGATGGGGAGTAAACAAGGCTGCAAAATGTTGGTTGAAGTGGTTTACAAGGGGCCGAATTTTGTACAGCCAATTGTATCCAGGGTCTCCAGGAGGACAACCGAGTTCATTGTTGTTGAAGTGCATGAACCACAAGATCTGCTCGTATAGTGCCCTGGCCATGGAAGCAGAGAACACGGGTATATGGTGAATTGGGTCAGTGGGCCAATATGATCGCAACTCACTCTTTTTAGTTAGGCCCATGTCGAGGGATAGGCCCAGAAAAGTCTTAAATTCGGAAACCGTAATTGGTTTCCAATCTCTGGCAAGGGAGGACTGGGGATTAGTGGCGATGTATTGACCAGCATACAAATTGCTGGTCCACAATAGATCTATAGAGATCTTCGGTGAAAAACTCCCCATCAAGTTGTCTGCGTTGATGAGTCCCCTGACACTACTTGTGCTTGCCACCTTGCCAGCTTGAACTGCACTTATGTCACCACGTGTTACTGCAGTGCTGGATGTAGGAACAGGGTGTACTAGGCCACTGGTGCTTTCCAGTTCACCAGAAGGAATAGCGGTGCTAGTACTTCTCTGCTCCATATGAGAGCCCTGCAGTTCTTGCAACAGCAGAAGAAAATCGGGGTCTGGTATGCCTGACCTTGGCAGAGACCACAACTCCGTCGTCAGAGCTATCTGTCATGGAGCCGCTGCTGTCTACAGGATCGTATTCTGAGCCTGAATCTGACAGATGAGTGACTTCCTCTTCACTGTCTGTCATGCTCAGAAACGTGTAGGCCTCTTCACTACTGTACCTTCGATCTGCCATTTTGGGCTCTAAATTTACTGGTACAGTAGTGAGATTCACAGGTAAAAAAGCTCCTAGACTGTCAGCAAATGTAACAAACGCTACCAAAAAAAAACTGTTAGCGATCGCAGGGATCAGGCCTGACTCTGCGAACACTGCAGTTATGTGTGTTTAGTGTTTTGTAAGTGACAGTGATCGATCGATACTGCTGGGCTGGGCGGAGGGGCAAAACGCAGGTGCTAGCAGCTATCAGGGCTGATCCCGCTAACACTGCGTTTTTGGGAACCCTAAACTGCTGGTGACGCTAGTATAGATCTGATCAGATCAGATATCAATCCGTTCAGACACTATACCACTAAGGGAGGTGTATGCTGTGTGCAAGGGTGTTAGCGGTACTGGCACTAATTTGATGCTGCCTGGGGCAATGCAGACCCTATCTGACACTAAAACCTAACTTATATCACCCGCCGGGCGATCAGGGGGTAAAACCTTTATTGGGTAATAAACTGCGGGTATAAAAAAAACAAACTAACTAACCAGCATCAACAGTTATACGGTGATCACTGGTGAAAGAGTTAACTAGGGGGCAATCAGGGGGTTAAAACCTTTATTAGATAGTATATGGGGGTACCTGACGCTATAAAAAGCTGACGGTGAACCTAAATACTTACCTGGCTAACTAGCGCCACCTGTGATACTAATACGGCGATCAGAAAAAAGATTGCTTAGTGAGTGACACTGGCGACAAGCGAAGAAGGGGTTAACTGGGGGGTGATCAAGGGGTTAAACCTTTATTAGGGGGGGTTAGGGGGGTACCCTAGACCTAAAGGGGCCTACCACTAATTGATAAACTAGTTGATAAACTCGTCTCCATGGCCCACCTCACTACATGTCCCCTGGACCCTGTCCCCTCTCAATTACTGCGACCACCTTCCCACTCTATTCTCAACTCCCTAACCCACATCTTCAACCTCTCCCTCTCCTCCGGCACCTTTCCTTCCCCGCTCAAACATGCACTGGTTACCCCCATACTCAAAAAACCCTCACTAGACCCCACCTGTTTGAATAACTTAAGACCTATCTCCCTTCTCCCGTTTGCCTCCAAGCTCATCGAACGCCTTGTTCATGACCAAATGAGTCGCTACCTCACGGACAACAACCTTCTCGACCCCCTACAGTCTGGCTTCCGTCTACAACATTCTACTGAAACTGCCCTACTAAAAATCACCAATGACCTAATAACTGCCAAAACCAATGGCCACTACTCCATACTCATACTTTTAGACCTCTCTGCTGCCTTTGACACAGTTGACCACCTGCTCCTCCTCAGCAAATTACACTCCCTTGGCCTCCGTGATTCTGCATTATCCTGGTTCTCCTCCTACCTATCTCAGCGCACTTTCAGTGTCACTTACAACTCCATCTTCTCCGCTCCCCTTCCTCTTTCTGTTGGGGTACCCCAAGGCTCTGTCCTTGGGCCTCTCCTTTTCTCACTCTATACCTCTTCCCAGGGCCAGTTGATAACCTCCCATGGCTTCCAATACCACCTCTATGCCGATGAGACACAGATCTATCTCTCCACTCCCCAACTCACCCCCACTATCTCCTCACGGATCTCAAACTTGCTGAATGACATATCGGTATGGATAAAAACAGCAAAGATTATACTCACAAACGAGCTATCGAAGCCAGCTTTAAAAGGGCGCAAATGCGCTGTTCTAAGGATCGACACACCAGGACCTATTGCCAAGAGGATCAGACCGGTGCAAATGGCCAATGGCTAACGCGTTTCAGGGGAGCACCCCCTTCTTCAGAGCCTGAACGGGCAATGGCTAGTCTCTCGAAATTGCCTCTCTATAGATATATATATATATATATATATATATATATATATATATATATATATATATATATATATATGTGTGTGTGCATAAATACCTGTGTTTGCCACACCCAATTGGTAGCGACGCCCCCTCACAAACAGCAACACCTACCCATTTGGGCTTACTCTCCCTACACCCCTCCCTCTATGTGCAAGCCCCATTTGCAGCCAGAAGATAGTACTGATAAAAACAAGCGACAGGCCTCGCTCTATGTTGCTTGTAGCAAAATCAGTATGGACCACAAAAAAAAAAAAAAAAAAAAAGGGGGGGGGTGATGGTGGGGGGGGGGGGTGATGGTGGGGGGGGGGGGGGTGATGGTGGGGGGGGGGGGGCGCCGACCACACATACCTTTCATCCCACAGACAGCTCCATAGGTAGCCCCATACCGTGGACAAACCGCAGTAAATACTACGGGACTTCTCTGGCTCCCAGGAGCCATATGAACACTGCACACAGCGTGTGGAACGCATGCCGCCCGAAGGACCAGGAAGCGCGGGCGTTCCTGCGTTCCACCCGCAACTTCCGGCCGATCGTGACGTCAGTTCCCCTTCTACAAGCGTCAGAGGACGCTGTGTGCAGGGGACACGGCCCGGAAGCGCGGGTGTGTTTGCGTTCCACCCGCTGCTTCCGGCCGTCATGGAGCTGCCTGTGAGTGGCCAGGAAAGTCGGTGCGCGCGCATCCCCGTTGGTCCGCGCGCCTCCCACCAATAGCTCCTAGGCTGATAATGCCTGCACAGTACGGCAGCATTCAAATTACAGCCACAGGCAGCTCGCAGCCCAAATCTCTCTATAAGGACCATTCATGGGATGAGAATAGAGGATAAAGATGTAATTGGTAGACGGCACATATATATGGTAAAAAATAGAGATTAATCTCAAATGGAGAGGTTGGTGAGGGGATCAAAATCGATACCAAATGAAATTACTAATAGATAATATTCCGTTGGTGTGATCCGCAGAGGTATCCTTACCAAGGTGCAATAGGTTAATACAACACATAATATATGTATGATTCATAAATTTGAAACACAGTAAATTAGACAGCATATAATATATATATATTTTTTTCCCATAAAATAAAGTATCTTGAAACGGTCAAAGCATGAAAATCCATAGCAACATTAAAATCAAAAAGAGATCCGTGCACTATGGTACCTGAATAATACTGATCAAAAAAATTAAATAATAACAATAAATAGAAGATCTAAAAACAAGTGCTCATCGGCCTAAAACATTAATAACACCGTTAAAAAACAGTAATAGAGAATACCGGCTAAGAGACTACGCACCACTCTATAGAGATACAAATGTTATAAATATAGTAAAATAAATAACCTATGGCAGGATATAACATACTATGTCAAATGGCCATAGTGACCGTCCCCCCAGCAAATGCCGTGGAGGATACCTCTGCGGACTAGCGTACCAAAAACGAGAGAGACCATTGCCCGTTTGCACCTAATGGAAAATGAACACTATACCCCAATGGCGGTGAAGTACATAAAATGACATGGACTACATATTGTTATCAAA
This sequence comes from Lithobates septentrionalis, assembly GCA_037952835.1. NCBI lineage: Eukaryota > Metazoa > Chordata > Amphibia > Anura > Ranidae > Lithobates > Lithobates septentrionalis. Next base: position 3,481,338 of record JBBDGP010000388.1, read on the forward strand.
TTAGCTACTGTCTAAACACCAACCACAGCCTGGTAACTAACTTCTACACATAGAACTGAAAACTGTATGACTACTACTACATCTGAAAAACCTATCTACCCCAAATCCTGGTCACTACACCTAGTGTACCCCATATGACCCAAAACTGAGCCCCAACCTGCACATTGGTGGCAATACGCACACTTGAAAGGTCAAACCCCAATTGACCTGGCTAGTGACCAGGATTTGGGGTAGATAGGTTTTTCAGATGTAGTAGTAGTCATACAGTTTTCAGTTCTATGTGTAGAAGTTAGTTACCAGGCTGTGGTTGGTGTTTAGACAGTAGCTAATTTGATAACAATATGTAGTCCATGTCATTTTATGTACTTCACCGCCATTGGGGTATAGTGTTCATTTTCCATTAGGTGCAAACGGGCAATGGTCTCTCTCGTTTTTGGTACGCTAGTCCGCAGAGGTATCCTCCACGGCATTTGCTGGGGGGACGGTCACTATGGCCATTTGACATAGTATGTTATATCCTGCCATAGGTTATTTATTTTACTATATTTATTACATTTGTATCTCTATAGAGTGGTGCGTAGTCTCTTAGCCGGTATTCTCTATTACTGTTTTTTAACGGTGTTATTAATGTTTTAGGCCGATGAGCACTTGTTTTTAGATCTTCTATTTATTGTTATTATTTAATTTTTTTGATCAGTATTATTCAGGTACCATAGTGCACGGATCTCTTTTTGATTTTAATGTTGCTATGGATTTTCATGCTTTGACCGTTTCAAGATACTTTATTTTATGGGAAAAAAATATATATATTATATGCTGTCTAATTTACTGTGTTTCAAATTTATGAATCATACATATATTATGTGTTGTATTAACCTATTGCACCTTGGTAAGGATACCTCTGCGGATCACACCAACGGAATATTATCTATTAGTAATTTCATTTGGTATCGATTTTGATCCCCTCACCAACCTCTCCATTTGAGATTAATCTCTATTTTTTACCATATATATGTGCCGTCTACCAATTACATCTTTATCCTCTATTCTCATCCCATGAATGGTCCTTATAGAGAGATTTGGGCTGCGAGCTGCCTGTGGCTGTAATTTGAATGCTGCCGTACTGTGCAGGCATTATCAGCCTAGAAGCTATTGGTGGGAGGCGCGCGGACCAACGGGGATGCGCGCGCACCGACTTTCCTGGCCACTCACAGGCAGCTCCATGACGGCCGGAAGCAGCGGGTGGAACGCAAACACACCCGCGCTTCCGGGCCGTGTCCCCTGCACGCAGCGTCCTCTGACGCTTGTAGAAGGGGAACTGACGTCACGATCGGCCGGAAGTTGCGGGTGGAACGCAGGAACGCCCGCGCTTCCTGGTCCTTCGGGCGGCATGCGTTCCACACGCTGTGTGCAGTGTTCATATGGCTCCTGGGAGCCAGAGAAGTCCCGTAGTATTTACTGCGGTTTGTCCACGGTATGGGGCTACCTATGGAGCTGTCTGTGGGATGAAAGGTATGTGTGGTCGGCGCCCCCCCCCCCCCCCCCCCCACCATCACCCCCCCCCCCCCTTTTTTTTTTTTTTTTTTTTTTTTTTTTTGTGGTCCATACTGATTTTGCTACAAGCAACATAGAGCGAGGCCTGTCGCTTGTTTTTATCAGTACTATCTTCTGGCTGCAAATGGGGCTTGCACATAGAGGGAGGGGTGTAGGGAGAGTAAGCCCAAATGGGTAGGTGTTGCTGTTTGTGAGGGGGCGTCGCTACCAATTGGGTGTGGCAAACACAGGTATTTATGCACACACACATATATATATATCTATAGAGAGGCAATTTCGAGAGACTAGCCATTGCCCGTTCAGGCTCTGAAGAAGGGGGTGCTCCCCTGAAACGCGTTAGCCATTGGCCATTTGCACCGGTCTGATCCTCTTGACAATAGGTCCTGGTGTGTCGATCCTTAGAACAGCGCATTTGCGCCCTTTTAAAGCTGGCTTCGATAGCTCGTTTGTGAGTATAATCTTGGCTGTTTTTATGCTGTAATAAAGTTTAATAGTGGTAATGCACTAGGTTAGTGCGCCCTCCTTCTTTTTCTGTTTTTTTCTAGCATGAATACCCATTGTTCAGAGGAGGGCTGCAAGACGCTAGGCAATACCTTGTTATAGGTGGTCGCACCACATGTTCAGTTCCTGGACACCTGAGCGCAGGAGAGATTTGTTTTATATCGGTATGGATGTCACACCACTTCCTAAAACTTAATCTTTCTAAAACTGAGCTTGTTATATTTCCTCCTTCACGGTCCCCCTCCTGTGACTTCACCATTAATATCAACAACACAACCATTGGTCCCTCCACACATGCCAGGGTCCTGGGTGTAATCCTTGACTCTGACCTCTCCTTCAGCCCCCATATCCAATCACTGGCTAAATCCTGCCGCCTTAACCTCCGCAACATCTCCAAAATTTGACCCTTCCTGACTAATGACACCACAAAGCAACTTATTCACTCCTTGATTATTTCCCGTCTCGACTACTGCAACTCTCTCCTTAATGGCCTACCCTTAAGCAGGCTATCCCCCCTTCAGTCTATTATGAATGCTGCTGCTAGACTAATACACCTCACTAATCGATCCGTGACTGCTGCTCCTCTCTGCCAATCCCTTCACTGGCTTCCCCTACCCCACCGTGTAAAATTCAAAATGCTAACCATAACATACAAGGCCATTCACAACATCACCTCCATCTACATCACCAACCTCATCTGCAGATATCGCCCAAATCATCCCCTCCGCGACTCCCAGGACCTCCTGCTCTCTAGCTCCCTTGTTACCTCCTCCCATGCTCGCCTTCAGGACTTCTCCAGAGCCTCTCCCATCCTCTGGAATTCCCTGCCCCAGTATGTCCAATCAGCCCCTACCCTGTCCACCTTTAGGAGATCCCTGAAAGCTCATTTATTCAGGGAAGCCTATCTCACACCCACATAACTGTCCCTGAGCCACCCCCATCAAATCATTCTTTGCAGCTATTACCTTTTGTACCACCACTCCCTCCCTTTAGAATGTAAGCTCTACGAGCAGGGCCCTCCTGTACCTTTTGTATTGAACTGTACTGTAATTGTGTTGTCCCCCTTATACATTGTAAAGCGCTGAGTAAACTGTTGGCGCCAGGCCCGGACTGGGACAAAAAATAGGCCCGGGCATTTTGGATTGAGCAGCCCATGATATGTTAACCGGCCCCTTCCCCACTCTCCACCCTGACAGATCCCCTGAGAGAGGGGAGGGGGGAACCCAGCAGAGGTGTGGAGGGGGGGGGGGGGTGCGACCAGGAAAGAGCATGGGGGTTGGAGAGCACAGGGAAGAACCTTGAGAACATGGGTGGGGCGAGAGCACAGGGGAGAGGCAGAGAACACAGGGAGGAAGAGGAGAGCACAGGGGGGCAGCGGAGAGCATGGGGGGAGGTGGAGAGCCCAGGGAGGACAACGGAGAGCATGGGGGATGTGGACAGCACAGGAGGGCTGGCGGAGAGCATGGGGTGATGGGAAGACTGGAAGAGCACAGGGGGGAGTGGTGGAGAGCATAGGGGGAGGTGGAGAGCATAGGGGGAGGTGGAGAGCATGGGGGGAGGTGGAGAGCATGGGGGGAGGTGGAGAGCATGGGGAATGTGAAGAGCACAGGGGGAAGCGGAGAGCGTGGGGGTAATGTGGAGAGCACGGAGGGTGGCAGAGAGCACGGGGGGTGGCAGAGAGCACGGGGGGTGGCAGAGAGCACGGGGGGTGGCAGAGAGCACGGGGGGTGGCAGAGAGCACGGGGGGTGGCAGAGAGCACAGGGGGTGGCAGAGAGCACAGGGGGTGGCAGAGAGCACAGGGGGTGGCAGAGAGCACAGGGGGTGGCAGAGAGCACAGGGGGAGGTGGAGAGCATGGGGGAGGTGGAGAGTATGAGGGGGTAGCAGAGAGCATGGGGGAAGGTGGAGAGCATGGGGGAAGGCGGAGAGCATGGGGGAAGGCGGAGAGCATGGAAGGTGGCAGAAAGCATGGGGGGGAGGTGGAGAGTATGAGAGGGGGGAGGTGGAGTGTATGAGAGGGAGGGTGGCAGAGAGCATGGGGGGAGGTGGAGAGTATGAGGAGGCGGAGAGTATGGGGGTGGCAGAGAGTATGGGGGTGGCAGAGAGTATGGGGGTGGCAGAGAGTATGGGGGTGGCAGAGAGTATGGGGGTGGCAGAGAGTATGGGGGTGGCAGAGAGTATGGGGGTGGCAGAGAGTATGGGGGTGGCAGAGAGTATGGGGGTGGCAGAGAGTATGGGGGTGGCAGAGAGTATGGGGGTGGCAGAGAGTATGGGGGTGGCAGAGAGTATGGGGGTGGCAGAGAGTATGGGGGTGGCAGAGAGTATAGGGGTGGCAGAGAGTATGGGGGTGGCAGAGAGTATGGGGGTGGCAGAGAGTATGGGGTTGGCAGAGAGCATGGGGGGTGGCAGAGAGCATGGGGGGAGGCAGAGAGCATGGGGGGAGGTGGAGACTATGAGGGGGTGGCAGAGAGCATGGGGGGGAGGTGGAGCGTATGGGGGGAGGTGGAGAGTATGGGGGGTAGGTGGAGCGTATGGGGGGTAGGTGGAGCGTATGGGGGGTAGGTGGAGCGTATGGGGGGTAGGTGGAGAGTATGGGGGGTGGCAGAGAGCATGGGGGGGAGGTGGAGCGTATGGGGGGAGGTGGAGAGTATGGGGGGAGGTGGAGAGTATGGGGGAGGTGGAGAGTATGGGGGGAGGTGGAGAGCATGGGGGGTGGCAGAGAGCATGGGGGGTGGCAGAGAGCATGGGGGGTGGCAGAGAGCATGGGGGGTGGCAGAGAGCATGGGGGGTGGCAGAGAGCATGGGGGGTGGCGGAGAGCATGGGGGGTGGCGGAGAGCATGGAGGGTGGCGGAGAGCATGGGGGGTGGCGGAGAGCATGGGGGGTGGCGGAGAGCATGGGGGGTGGCGGAGAGCATGGGGGGAGGCGGAGAGCATGTGGGGTGGCGGAGAGCATGGGGGGAGGCGGAGAGCATGGGGGGTGGCGGAGAGCATGGGGGGAGGCGGAGAGCATGGGGGGAGGCGGAGAGCATGGGGGGAGGCGGAGAGCATGGGGGGAGGCGGAGAGCATGGGGGGAGGCGGAGAGCATGGGGGGAGGCGGAGAGCATGGGGGGTGGCGGAGAGCATGGGGGGAGGCGGAGAGCATGGGGGGTGGCGGAGAGCATGGGGGGTGGCGGAGAGCATGGGGGGTGGCGGAGAGCATGGGGGGAGGCGGAGAGCATGGGGGGAGGCGGAGAGCATGTGGGGAGGCGGAGAGCATGGGGGGTGGCGGAGAGCATGGGGGGTGGCGGAGAGCATGGGGGGTGGCGGAGAGCATGGGGGGTGGCGGAGAGCATGGGGGGAGGCGGAGAGCATGTGGGGTGGCGGAGAGCATGGGGGGAGGCGGAGAGCATGGGGGGTGGCGGAGAGCATGGGGGGTGGCGGAGAGCATGGGGGGAGGCGGAGAGCATGGGGGGAGGCGGAGAGCATGGGGGGAGGCGGAGAGCATGGGGGGAGGCGGAGAGCATGGGGGGAGGCGGAGAGCATGGGGGGTGGCGGAGAGCATGGGGGGTGGCGGAGAGCATGGGGGGTGGCGGAGAGCATGGGGGGAGGCGGAGAGCATGTGGGGTGGCGGAGAGCATGGGGGGAGGCGGAGAGCATGGGGGTGGCGGAGAGCATGGCATGGGGGGGTGACAGACAGCATGGGGGGGTGACAGACAGCATGGGGGGGTGACAGACAGCATGGGGGGGTGGCAGACAGCATGGGGGGTGGCAGACAGCATGGGGGGTGGCAGACAGCATGGGGGGTGGCAGACAGCTGGGGGGTGGCAGACAGCATGGGGGGTGGCAGAGAGCATGGGGGGTGGCAGAGAGCATGGGGGGTGGCAGAGAGCATGGGGGGAGGCAGAGAGCATGGGGGGAGGCAGACAGCATGGGGGGTGGCAGAGAGTATAGGGGGAGGTGGAGAGTATGGGGGGGTGGAGAGTATGGGGGTGATGTGGAGAGCACGGGGTTGGCAGAGAGTATGGGTGCGGTGGAGAGCCCTGCGGGAGCAGCAGAGAGAAGCAGGATAGGAGGATCGGTGGGGGCGGCTGCATATAGAAGAATCATTTTCTCCATCTTCCTCCTGCAGTCTCGGAATGCCTGCTTCTCCTCTACCTCTCACAGGCATTCGATACTGCAGGAGGAAGATGGAGAAAATAATTGTTCTATATGCAGCCACCCCCACCGATCCTCCTATCTAGTTCACAGGGGAGGCTGAACTTACGTTTTCTGTTCCAGCACCTCTCGACATAACAGCGGCTCCAATGTGTCTGCTCTGGCTCCTCCCCCCGGCACTGACGGCTGACCTATACGTGCGGCCGTGCAGCCGTGGTGAGGCCGAAGACGTCTCATTTAGCTCCTCCCCCCGGCGCCGATGGCTGAGCTTAACTGGCAGCCGGGCGGCCGCGGAGAGGCTGGATGAGCGGCACAAGCTCAAGCCGTTGGGCCATGCAAGGACTGGCGGCCCCAGCGGCCGCGGCCCACCGGGCAAATGCCCGGTTTGCCCTATGGCCAATCCGGGCCTGGTTGGCGCTATATAAATCTCGTATAATAATACCACTAACTACCCTACCACTTATAACAGTCACAAATGACACCAATGCAGTAATCAGTAAAAAAAAAAAAAAAACTGCTATTGGTGTCACTGTGACAGGGGGTGCAGGGTGGGGGGTGATTGGGGGGTGATTTGTGTGCCTACATGTTCTACTGTTATAGTGTAGTGTTGGTGCACACTTACTTGATGTCTTCTCTCCTCAGTGCCGGAACGAAAAGACCGACACGGGGAGAGATTACATCACTTCCTCTGCTTCTGTTTACATTACAGAAGCAGAGGAAGCTTTTCATTCGTCAGGAGCGATCGCGAGGGGATGGCCATGAATCGGTGGCCTCCCCCTCAGCACGGATCGCTCCTGTAATGATTCCGACCACCACAGGCACCGGGGGGGGGCCGCTGGGAGGGCAGATATGCCCATATGCCTGCCCTGCCATTCTGCCAACGTACATCGGCGTGCGGCGGTCAGCAACTGGATAACAATTAATGGCAGTAAAAGCGCAACTAGTAATTTTAGGTGTATAAAGGTGGCCATACGCTATACAATCTGATTGTACAATCTCCTTTAGATTTACCAAATGTATATAATAGGAGAAAACCCCTATCTAGCCAATCACTCTGTATACAATTAAGCAGGCCCTTGCACTACATAATTGATGGCAGATCTAAAGGAGATTGTACAATCAGATTGTAAAGCGTATTGGCCACCTTTTATACACCTAAAATTTACTAGCTGCGTTTTCAGTGCCATTAATTGTTAACAACACACCAAACATAGAAGCAAACACACATTTTGGCATGTGAAAAAACAAATGGCAAAAGCTGCAAACACGCAACCTACAAAACGCCAACATGTCCCATAAACCACATATATCACAGCCCATTGAAATCAACAGGCTGCCCTATGCGTGTCACAGGAAAAACGAGACAAATGTGTGCTCCCACTATGCTAGATGTGAATGGGGCCTGAAAGTGAAATTGGTGCGATAACACAAGAACAATGAGGCTCCGATCACATCTGTGTGTTTCCTTGCATTTCATAAATGCGCTGCACCAAAAATCGCAGTAAAAAACGCACCAAGCTCCACTCTAAAAAAAAAAGTTCTGATGCTTCTTTGGGGCGATTGCTGTGTGTAGGGCAGCACATTCAGGTGGGTGGGCTGCCCTATGTGTGATGAGTGAAAATGCTCCAAAACGTCTCCCCACCTCGTTAAAAAAATAAAAAACCGTTGTGGGAATGCCCGCTATGCAGAGATGTGAAAGGGGCTTGACAGCTGAGTGTTTCTGTCCACTCCCTTCTATGTACTTGTAAAAAGATGGCCATACACTATGCAATCTGATTGTATATTTAGTGAGAAGAGTGATCACTGATTGATTGCATTTCATTTAAAAAAACGTGCACCTGGGAATAGGTGGGTGGAGGATGCAGGGTGTGTGTTAATGAGGTCAGCTGGTCAACTCCTTCCTGTGTCATGACCTACAGTCTGTAAGGACGTAAGACAGAAGCAATAGATACGTTTGGAATCATTGATGTCGGACAGTAAGGTATGTGTCTGTAGATTTTATGGAAAGCTTTGATATTTTTGCAAAAAAGTACATGAATGCTATATTGGTGCAGAGGGGAGCTGGAATTTAGAAAAAAAAAAGTGAACTTAGCCTTTATGTTCATCCCTCTGGGTCTTTCATTTTGTTTTCACCTGTAGATAATTAGCCATAGTCAATCAAAGCAAAAATAAACCGGAACCAGGGGCGTATATGCTGCGAGGCAAACAAGGCGTATGCCTTGGGCGGCATACATACAAGAAGTATGATGAAATGGACACACCCACAAACTATATTGTTTGAAAGCTATGTATTTAGGCAATACTTTGTGGGTGTGCCCATCTCATTATTCTTCCTCCATACAAATTGTTACACACATTTTGCAAGCAAGAAGAGAAAAGATACCTTATTGTCTTGTCACCAAAATTGTATGGGAAGGCCTCACAGCTGAAAAATACTCAAATCCTTTAACCACTTGCCTACCAGGCCAATTCTGACATTTCTCTCCTACATGTAAAAATCATAATTTTCCCCCCTCACCTTCCAGGACAGCTACTTGAGAGATGATCGGCTCCGCCCTCTACAGGAAACACAAATCAGATCAGAATTTAAAAGGCCCCTCCCTTTCCTCTGACCCTCAGTTGTTTTGTGTTTCCAGCCCCTCCAGGAGCACTGACACGTTTTTTGTTTTCCACTGGTCTGGTAACTGTGGTTGGTGGACCCCCCTTTTCTGGTTTCTTCCAGTACTGGTTGTGGCCAAGTCCTGGATGATGGTCTGTACCAGAAGGGTTCCCTATCTCTAAAGGATACTTGCCTTTGAAAATGCTGGCAACTCCCTTCTTTTCCCCAGCGCTGCTGTGTGGAAATGTGTCCTCCCAAATGCTTCATTCCGGTGTACCAAGATGGCGTCAGGAGGACTTCCGGTGATGCAGCAAGATGGCGCCGGAACCAGAAGTCACATGACGCACTTCTGGACGCCGAGTTCTCATAAGGAGCATGGTGTGGAGACACTGAGGACATGCTGCAGGGGGCTGGCCTGCTAAAAACGCCATTCTAGGTGAAGTTTTTGCGCTACAGCAGCAGTCTTCTCGGCGACCGTTCTCCGCTTACTTCATGGAGCTTGAGGACAGGTCTGAGGATGGAACATCCGCTCGTATTGAACCAGCGGCAGCATCCGGGTCCCATACTGCCCCCAAGGTAAGCCCTGGTCTGTGGATAGCTGCAGCAAGGGACTTCTTTTTGTATGGATCCTTTTTTCATGGCCCTTGTTTCTGCTCTCTTCTAGGCCAAACCGGTGAAGAAGAAATGTGGGAACTGTAGAGCCAGGCTCTCTGATAGTTACAAAAAGCTATTTTGTGAGGATTGTATCCCACCCAGAGCTAGTTCAGAGTCTTCCTCCTTTAAGGAGTTAATGACTTCTATGAAGGAAATGGTGGTTTCTTTTCAGTCACTGAATGACAGGGTTGCTAGTATAGGCCCTTCCTCCTCTAGACCCATAGCTCAAGATCCTTCAACGTCTGCCAGGTCCCTTCCCTTATTAGTATCTGAGACTTTTAGTTCACGCAATACCTCTGATCTGGAGGAAGGTGAGAATTCAGTCTCTTCATCTGATGAAAAGTCTGCATCAGAGAAGGATACAGGTAGCTCATCCAAGTATCTTTTTCCAGTGGAGGATATTGATGAACTATTAAAAGCAATTTATACCTCAGAGCAGATTGAGATACCACAGCATGCTCAATCTGTGCAGGATAAAATGTATAGGGGCCTTCAGGGACGGAAATCTAGCATCTTTCCGGTACATCAGTCTCTTAGAGACATGATTCTATCTGAATGGAAAGAACCTGAAAAATCCAGAGGACACAAAAGAAGATTTCCTTTTCAGCCTGACTTTGAGGAGGTTTTCTTTAAGTGTCCTAGATTAGATGCCCCTACGTCGCAGGTCTCCAAAAGAACAGATCTTTCTTTTGAGGATTCTGGGGTCCTTAAGGATCAAATGGATAGGAAGGCCGACTAATTGCTGCATAAGGCCTGGGATGCTTCAGCTGTTTCTTTAGGCCCAGCGGTTGCATCTACCTGTGTGGCCAGAAATTTAGATGTATGGGTACAGCGTCTAGATGATCTTCTGGCATCTGACACCCCCAAGGAAGAGATTAGAGAATCTCTCCCACTCATTGCCAAGTCAGTCGCCTTCCTAGCTGATGCAGCAGCAGATTCAGTGAAATCCGCAGCTAGGGCTTCTGCTCTCATTAATTCAGCTAGGCGAGCTATCTGGCTTAAATCTTGGGAAGGTGACCTTACCTCCAAGAATAAGCTCTGTGGCATTCCTTTCGAAGGTAAACTGTTGTTTGGTTCTTCCTTAGAAGAAGTCGTATCTCGTTCCTCTGAGAAAGGTAAACGATTCCCTTCTTCCCAAAGGAATAAGCCCCAGAATAAGAGGCCTTTTCGTGGCTTCCAAAACAAGGCTAATTTTAAAGCCAACAGGCAACAGGCTAAAAAGAAATGGTCCTTTAACAAAGACAAACTCAAAGGGGGAACTCCCTTTGCTCCTTCAGCCTCTTCCAAAAATACCCAGTGACGCCAGGTTAGGGATAGGGGGAAGATTGTGCCATTTCATCAAGGAATGGGCAGAAATTTCCACCAATTCCTTCATCCTTCAAACTCTGTTAAAGGGTTACAGATTGGAGTTCAAAAATCCCCCCCCCCCCCCCAGAGGTTTTTTCTTACCCACCTGCCGAGAGACCAAGAGAGATGGCAAGCCATGTTGAATTTGATCTCTGTGTGGGAAACAGAGGGAGTTATTTATCCTGTCCCAGTAGATCAGAAGTTCCGGGGATTTTACTCTCACGTCTTTCTGGTCAAGAAAGCTTCTGGCGGCTTTCGTATGGTCATAAATTTAAGCGTCCTGAACCAATACATAGTTTACAGACGTTGCTGCATGAAGAACATTTATTTAGTAGGAAATCTGTTGTTACCAAAGGTCTTCATGGTGACCCTGGACCTTCAGGACGTTTATCTTCATGTACCAATCTGCCAGAACCACCGAAGGTTCCTCAGGTTTGCAGTGCTCGTGGGAAACGAGCCGTCTCATTGGCAGTTCAATGCCCTTCCTTTTGGTCTCTCGGCAGCACCAAGGATTTTCACAAAAATCATGGCCGAAGTCATGGCCTTTTTTCGGATTCAAGGTGTATCAATCGTCCCATATCTAGAGGATTTTTTTCTCAGGGCAAGGAGTCCCTTATTCAGGACCTACAGTTGGTTTTGCGGACCTTTCAAAAATTAGGGTGGAAGGTCAACCAACAGAAATCTTGCCTAGTACCCTCACAGAGCATACTTTTCCTGGGTTATCTAATAGACTCTGTTGCCCTAAAGATTTTTCTCCCCGAAGAGAAAATTGTGAAAATTCTTCTCTCTGTGCAGGCCTTCAAACTGCTCCCTCAGACATCCCTTCGGTGAATCATGCAATTGCTGGGACTTATGACTGCAGCCATTCCAGGGGTGCCTTGGGCTAAATTGCACTCCAGACCCCTTCAGGCTTTTCTTTTGCTCCATTGGGATTGCAGGAAAAATTCTCTGGATCAGCTAGTAAAACTACCAGCAGGGAATTTTCTAGATCTCGCCTGGTGGGAGCAGCGAGAACATCTGCAGAGGGGGAAGGATTGGGCACAACATTGCCCGGTCAAAATTACCACAGACGCCAGTCTGTGGGGTTGGGGTGCTCACTCACAGGATTGGCGGGCTCAAGGAGCCTGGTTGCCAGAGGAAGCAGGTCGCTCCTCGAATTTCAGAGAACTTCTGGCTGTGAAGAAAGCACTTATGTCTCTGGAAGAGAGGGTCTATTCAAAGGACCTTTTAATATTTTCAGATAATGCCACAACAGTGGCGTACTTGAACAAACAAGGGGGCACTCGCTCTGAATCACTTCTGTCATTAACGCAGCAGATTTTGTCCTGGGCAAAGATCTATGTCACTTCAGTAAGGGCAGTTCACATCAAGGGGTCAGAAAATGTGCTGGCGGACTTTCTGAGCGGGTGAGCATCAGTTCCAGCGGTTGGGAACTACATCAAGGCACGTTCCAGGAGGTGGTGCTAAGATGGGGTCTCCCCAAAGTGGATCTTTTTGCCTCCAGTCTCAACAAACTACCAGCGTTCTTCTCTCTGGAGAGAGAAACAGAGTCCTTGGGGACGGATGCACTGTCCTTCCCTTGGGACTTCAGCCTGGCCTATGCCTTCCCTCCTTTTCCCTTTTTGCCCCTAGTGGTTCGCAACATTATTCAGGACAGAGCAGAAGTCGTTCTGATTGCCCCCTGGTGGCCCAGAAGGAGTTGGTTCTCCTCTCTGAAGGCCCTATCGGTGTATCCTCCCTGGCCCCTTCCAGTTCGGAAGGATCTACTCCATCAGGGACCAGTATTGCATCCAAACCCTCAGACCTTCCATTTGATGGCCTGGAGGCTGAGCAGCGCATCCTACAGTTAAGTGGATGTTCAGAGAGGGTTATTCATACTGTCCTGGACAGCCGTAAACTGGTCACAAGAAGAATCTATGGGAAAGTTTGGAAAACTTATTTCCTGGCAAAGGAAATTTGGTTTAGATTCTTTTTCCACTCCCTGCATTTTAGATTTTCTGCGGGAGGGAGTGGAAAAGGGCCTCTCTGTCAACACCCTTAGGGTTCAGGTTGCTGCCCTATCCTTATTTTCAGAGAGAAGACTAGCGGTAGATCCCTTAGTCAGGAGGTTCCTTTTAGCCAGAGCTAGGCATACTCCCAGGATCCTCAAACATGTTCCTCCCTGGGATCTGTCGTTGGTGTTAAATGCACTAACAAGGGCTCCTTTTGAGCCTTTGCATGAGGCTTCCCTGAAAATGATTTCTTTGAAGTTGTCCTTCCTTTTGGCTATTACGTCAGGACGAAGGATTTCTGATCTAGAGTCCTTTTCCTGTAAAGATCTCTTCCTGAGAATTTTAGAGGATAGGGTGGTGATTAAACCCGATCCACTCTATCTACCCAAAGTTTCTTCCAACTTTCATAGGTCCCGGGAGGTAGTCCTCCCTAGTTTCTGCACCTCTCCCAAAAATGCGGAAGAGGAAAGGTTTGGTCTTTTAGACGTAAAGAGATGTCTTCTACTTTATCTAGAAAAGACCAGTGGGTTTAGGAGTTCCTCCCAACTGTTTAGTTTTGTTCAGTGGCCCCAAGAAGGGGTCCAAAGCATCTAAAAGTTCTATTGCTAGGTGGATTAGGGGAGCTATCTGTGAGGCATATAAAGCGTCAGGTCGCACCCCTCCTTCTAGAATTAGGGCCCATTCAACGAGATCCATGGCCACATCATGGGCAGAAAGAGCGGGAGCTTCATGGGAAGATATCTCTAAAGCTGCCGTCTGGTCCTCCTCTCATGCATTTGTCAAGCATTATAGAGTTCAGATGCTTTCCAACCAGGACCTTTCCCTTGGTAGGAAAGTGCTTCAGGCTGTCGTCCCTCCCTAAGGTATAATATCTTGCTTATCCTCTCAAGTAGCTGTCCTGGAAAGTGAGGGGGGAAAACCCCCGTTAGACTTACCGGTAACGGTATTTCCAGGAACCTTCCAGGACAGCGTCTATATTCCCACCCTATTCTATTTTTTTACTGGTCAACTATGTTTCCCTGGTGCTGGTGTGTTTTTATGTTTTCTATTTTTTTCCTCTGCCGAGTGCACCTTCGGTGGAGGTTACTTGATCTTCTAAACGACTGAGGGTCAGAGGAAAGGGAGGGGCCTTTTAAATTCTATCTGATTTGTGTTTCCTGTAGAGGGCGGAGCCGATCATCTCTCAAGTAGCTGTCCTGGAAGGTTCCTGGAAATACCGTTACCGGTAAGTCTAACGGGGTTTTTTTTGCTAGAAAATCACATAGAACCCCTAAACATTATATATGTTTTTTTAGCAAAGACCATAGAGAATACAATAGCGGTCATTGCAACTTTTTATCTTGTACGGTATTTGCGCAGCAATTTTTTGAATGCGTTTTTTTTGGGGGAAAAAAAACAGTTTTGTGCTTTAAAAAAAAAAAAAAACAGTAAAGTTAGCCCAATGTTTTTGCATAATGTGAAAGATGAAGTTATGCTGAGTAAATAGATACCTAACATGTCACGCTTCAAAATTGCACACGCTCGTGGAATGGCGCCAAACTTCGCTATTTAAAAATCCCCATAGGCGACGCTTTAAAAATTTTTACTGGTTTCATGTTTTGAGTTACAGAGGAGGTCTAGGACCAAGATTATTGCTCTCGCTCTAACGTTCGCAGCGATACTTCACATGTGTGGTTTGAACACCGTTTTCATATGTGGGCGGGACTTATGTATGCGTTCGCTTCTGCGTGCAAGCTCACGGGGAAAGGGGCACGTTTATTTATTTTAGCTTGAAACTTTTTTTCCCAAAAAATTTTTTTTGATCACTTTTATTTCTATTACAAGGAATGTAAACATCCCTTGTAATAGGAATATGGCATGACAGGTGCTCTTTACAGTGAGATATGGGGTCAATAAGACCCCACATCTCACCTCTAGGCTGGGAAGCCTGAAATAAAAAAAAATAAAAAAGCTATCACCGCTTCCCAGCCGACGCAGCGCCGTTTTTTTGAATACAGAGTCCGGGCGTGAAGTCATAACATCGCGCCCGGCCTCCGAATGATCATAGAGACTCTGGCGACCATCTGGTCCGCCAGAAATCTCTATTTTGAACATCTGGGGCCGGCGGATCCTGTGTCCGACTCACCGATCGTAGCGGTGAGTCGGTAGAAGCACCAGAGGCCGGCGGGAGGGGGGGCGTCCCCTCTCACCTCCCATAAGAACGATCAAGCGGTGGAGCAGCCGCTATGATCATTCTTATGGTGCACAGATTCGCCAGCTCTAAAAGACGATAACTGAAGGATGCCTGTAGCTAAAACCGAAGACGTCATTTGGAGTACGGCAGGCGGGAAGCGGTTAAATTGCACATCTTGGGGATGTCTATAACCGCTTGACCTCCGGAAGATTTACCCTCCTTCCTGACCAGGCCATTTTTTGCGATACGGCACTGCGTTACTTTAACTGACGATTGCGCGGACGTGCAATACTGTACCCAAATGAAATGTATGTCTTTTTTTCACACTAATAAAGCTTTCTTTTGGTGGTATTTGATCACCCCTGCATTTTTTATTTTTTGTGCTAAAAATAAAAAGAGACCAACCATCGTATCTTATCTGCGATAAAACATATCTAATAAAAAAATCTAAAACATTTCTTCATCGGGGGCATGGCTTGGCGCGCCGTACACAGCCCTGAACCGGACTAGCAGCCCACAGATGCCGGGAAAGAGGTTCCCCAACACCCCTCACACCCGCTCATGCCATGGATCTGCTGCATACCCGGCGGGGAACATTCCTGAGCTCTTTAGGAACACAGCAGCGGAATGCAGCAGCGGCCTAGGATCCAAGATGGCGCCGACCAGCCACGAGGACGAATACAGTGAGGACTCTCAGTCTGCGCCAGAGGACACAGGCAGGGGTAAGAAAAGATCAGATCTCCCCCTCACTTACTCTGACATGTTTGTGATCGCTGCGGATATTAAATCAACCTTCTCAGCAGCGATCATCTGATTTAAAGATAAACCTACTGGTCCTTAATGAAAAACTGATATCTGCAGAGGCCGCAGGGAAACATAGAGACAGAGCCATTGCTAAACTTGAAAAGGCTTCCTGTGCACAAGCCCAATATTTCATAGCAATGAATAGGCACATTGAAGATTTGGACAACAGGGGCAGGAGATGTTACATTAAAGTGAGAGGGATCCCTGAAACAGTGGAGCATAACCAGATCATCCCAGCACTTCAGAGGGTCTTCAATAGTCTGTTGGAAAGACAAGAAGATACTGAGATAGACTTTGTCAGAGCTCACAGGGCCTTAAGACCAAAAGGTCCTGATACTGCTCCACCGAGGGACATTTTTTGTTGCTTTCAAAGCTTCACCCTAAAAGAAAATATAATGAGCAAGGCAAGAAGAAACGAACAAATAGTGTTTAATGGAGAGACTATAATGCTCTTTCAGGATCTTTCCCAAATCACCTTGAAAAACAGACGAGCCTTATGCCCTCTGCTGGAGAATCTCAGGGATAGAGATCTGCGATATGCATGGCATTTCCCCTTTGCCCTCACGGTCTCTGACAATGGACAACAACATGTCTTGCGCACACCTGCTGACCTGCCGGACGTCTGCACGGCCTTCAACCTAGGCCACACGGAACTGCCTGACTGGTATGCGGAATTCCTTCAGATCCCTCTGGAACATGTCCCACCCAGGTCCCCACTGCACACACCGGATAAAAGGCAAGCGAAGAAACAAAAGCAGAGCCGTGGAGGGGGATCCGGATTTGGGACTCCAGGGCCACAAATGGATCCTGTCGGGAATCAGGAAGACGATTAATGCTCCTGCAAACTCTCCTCTCTATTGTTCTGGCATTTGATGATTTCCCGAGACGAACACCTACCAGGAGATGCTCAGTACCCATGGGGACAAGTTCCTACACTTTTTTTTTTTTTTTTTTGCTTTTTGATCTAGTGTATCACAGACTTGCCCGAGTACATTTTCCATACTCTCATTGCTGTCTTCAGCCCAGTTCTGATATCATGGGACTTTGCAATCTATTATGGACCTTTCTTATCCCACATGGCCATACCCCGTTTGTCAGATGGATCAGAACTCCCCCTAATACCATCCCCTGATGGAAGATCTCGGTCTTCAAGAATAACTCTGACCTGTGTTGTTCTTCAGATCCTCAGGGCACTTCGGCAAAACAACGCCAGGGCCCATTACACCTCTTTCCAGTGATATTATCCCCCCTTTTAAGTCGGGTTTACAAAGTTTTAAAGTCACATTATTAGTGTTGCATAAGTGTGCCAGTTTACAAGTTTCATGGTTTATGTTTTAGACCCGCACTTATGTAAAGTTTTAATTTTTCAATTTTTGCATTCAAGTTTACGGTTGTGTGTACGCCAGCCACTTTCTCTCATAAATTACTTACTTCAATCCTCTCCTAAGATATGATCAGGTGGGTTGCCGCCGCGTCGTTAGTGCCTCCCTTCTACCCCACAGAGTGACCTCGTGCTCCGGTTTATGGACAAAAGGAACACTAAGACAAAAACCAGGTACCCTCTCCTGGGTGGGTCATACTGCCGAGGGGACGGTTCCCTGATATACGAACACTTCTTTTCTCTACATATACTTCAACCTATTCTTATTTCCTGCCTGTTTTCTTTTTCTTTTTTTTTTTTTTTTTTTTTTTGCTTTCAAAATCTTTTATTGGTTTATCAAAACAAAAAAATACAAACTCTGTAACAAAGTTTCATGTCACATCAACTGTTATACAGCAAACCCCTGAGGGGGATAGAAAGCTAACAATGAGAAGGCTATAGAAAACTGTCTAAATATTACAGAAAGGATCAATGCCTATTTGGTTGTTACTGATACACATAGAAAAAAAAGACCACTAAGTCCAATCACCGTTTCCTAGAAAGGCTCTAGGGGATCCCTCCGGCATCCCAACAGGGATCATGCTGTGCACAGGAGGATCCCCGGCGCCTCCCCTTTCCTATGATTATCCTGGAACCAAAGGGTCAAGGATATCGTTGTAAATAAGCTACTGCATGGGACATAAACCTTCTGTGTGAGGTAAAAAAACAAAACTCAGGTATTTGTCCCAATAACTAGGAATCTCCTTGCAGGGGATACTTTACATCATTTTCAGAAGGGCTTGTCCTAGTCTCCCTCAGCGGGTGAAGACAACAAAAGAAAACAAAATCGAAAAGAATAGGAGAGAATCAGGGAAGGGAGGAAAGTAAGAAAGGGAGGCTAGCCAGCCATCGGGAGGAGCCCCCGCCCCTCAATTTGTCCACTCTTAGTTTTGAGGTTGGACTCCGGGTATGAGAGAAATACCCACGAACTGTGCCCAAGGCTCCCAAACCGCTTCAAATTGCGCTTTTCTGTCATCTAAAATGCTTACCAGTTTCTCTTGGGACATAATCCAGGAAACTTTGCGAATTGCAGCCTTCACAGAGACTTTGGGCTGTTTCCAAGCCTTAGCAATGGTGAATTTTGCGCCTAGGAGGATGAAGTGTATAAGTTTACGTGAATGCTTTGGAGTCTTGGGCAAGCTATCATTGAGAAGAGCTATGGCCGGGGTTTTTGGGATTTTAATCTTGGTTATTTTCCGGATCAGGGAGAATATCTTACCCCAGAAGAACCTCAGTCTAGGGCACTCCCACCAGACGTGAGCCATTGAACCCAAGAGCTGACACCCACGAAAACACTTGGGGTCCGCTGTTGGGAACATTTTGGAAAGCTTGGCGGGGGTAAAATACCATCTTGTTATGACCTTGATACTTGATTCAATTAGGGAAATATTTTTAATGCCTTTAAAGGCTCTGTCAAAGGAGCTTCTCCATTTAGCAACTTCCCATTCAATGGCAAGATCACTTTCCCAGGCAAGCATATAAGGAGTCTTTTGGGTGTGGAGGGCTAGTGACTGGTAGATAACAGAGATCCCCCCCCCTGTTCCAAAGAGCGCCCACACCATAATTCATATGGCGTAAAGGCGTTATGTGAGGAAGTACCTCCTCTCCAGACTTGGCGGAGAAAATGTCTTATTTGGTGGAATCTAAAACGCTCAGAGTTCGGAATTTCAAGAAGCCTGATACCGAGTTCCAGAGAAATGGGTCCCTCATTGGTAAAGAAATGTCCGATTCGGTACAGTCCCTTGTCCAGCCACCAACAGAAAGCCTTGATATCTAACCCAGTGGCAAAATCAGGATTATTAAAGATGTGCGCTAGTGGTAAACATCTCAAGATTAGGGCGGGGTTGTTTCTTAGATTATCCCATAAGTGAAATGTTAGAGATGGGGAGAGTATTGGGGGTCTCTGTTTAGGGGGAGTCCAGAGAAGGAAGTCCAGGGTGTATGAGGGGGCAGCTCGTCTCTCTATCTGAATCCAATCTGCTTTCTCTGCTTTAGAGTAGACCGTGGAGAGTTGGACTAGCCTGGCGGCTTGAAAATACCAGAAAAGCTGAGCAGCCCCCATGCCCCCCTGAGTTCTGGGAAGGAAAAGGGTTCTTTGTTGAAATCTATGGCCTCTCCCCCCCCAGATAAATTTGGTGATTTTTTTTTTGGAATTTGGTCAAGTGATCCTTATTAATGTTTATGGGAATGGCCCTGAATAGGTATAGGAGTCTGGGCAAAAGCGTCATCTTCACTGCATGAATTCTACCCAACCAGGAAATCTCCCCCTTGGACCATGTTCCCAAGTCAGATGCTAACTTGCGGTACATTGGAGGGAAGTTCAAGGAATATAATTGTTCCGTTTTAGCTGTAAGTTTAATTCCTAAATAGTCTATGCATTGGTCATTCCATTTAAAGTCAAAGGAGCTTTGAAGTGCGGATACTGTTTCTGTCTGAAGGGAGATATTCAAAGCCGATGATTTAGAATAGTTGACCTTAAGGCCTGAGATACTAGAGAACTCTTTCAATAGTTTGCACAGATTTGGGAGTGATGTGGTAGGTGACGTTATGAAAAGGAGCATATCGTCAGCGAAGAGCCCACACTTGTGGACTTGGTCCCCACAGGTTACTCCATGAATATTTGGGTTCGATCTAATCGCTATCGCAAGTGTTTCTATGGCCATGGCGAAAATCAGAGGGGAGAGGGGGCAACAGTGTCTCGCTATTTGAAGGGGGTTTGGAATATTGGCCCTGCAGTCGGAGTACCGCTGCCGGGTTGGAGTAGAGGGATCGCAGAGTCCCTAAAAAGCCAGCCCCGAAGCCCCAGCTCTCGAGGAGGGAAAAAAGGTAAGGCCATTCAATCGAGTCGAAGGCCTTATGCAAATCTAAAGACAACAGCATTCCTGCCTGTTTGGGGCCCCCATCCCAATTAGATTGGAGAATGGAGACAATGTCCACCGCTCTCCTGATTTGATCTGGGCCCTGCCTCCCCGGGATAAATCCTACCTGGTCTTTGTGGACATACTGCTTGATAAAGGAGGCGAGTCGGTTGGCTAGAATTTTAGTGAGTATCTTGAGATCATTATTGATTAGGGAAATGGGCCTATAATTCTCTACTTCTTCATGATTCTTATTGGGTTTGGGAATTACTGCTATGAAAGCCTTGTTCAGATGTGGATCCAAGGGGAGGCCTGATTTTTTAGAGTTGAAAAATTTTGCCATATGGGGGGCCAGTATATCCCCGAACCTCTTATAATAAGGGACTGACAAGCCGTCCGGGCCCAGGACCGAGCCCGTCTTAAGGTTTTTAATAACCTCCCCTATCTCGTCCGAGGTGAAGGGTTCCTCCATAAGGTCTCTATGGTCCTTGGATAAAGAGGGCAGTTGAAGATTCGAGAAAAAGAAAGGGATCGAGGTGTCTCTCGGCTTTTGTGTGGTTTTGTATAATTCAGAATAAAATTTGTGGAAGGCCTTCATGATTTTAGATGGGTTGGCCCTTGGTGGGAGGCCCGCTATACGTAATTTGGGGAAAGTGTGAGAGTGGAATTTGGGGGAGAGTTTCGTAGCTAGCATCGTCCCAACTTTGTCCCTGTGGCAGTAAAATTTAGCTCCGCTCCATCTAATGTGTTTTTCGGCTTTTGCCGTTAAAGCTAGATTGAGTTCCAGTCTAATCGCATCTAGTTTCTCATTGAGCTCCCTAGATGGATGTTTTTTGTGATCGATTTTCAAAGAGATAAAGTTTTGCTCTAGTCTATGAATGTCTATCAGTCTCTCCTTTTTTAACTTGAGTTGCTAATCTGATGAGCTCACCTCGGACTGTGACCTTGTGGGCTGCCCATAGGGTTTTGGGGGAGATGTTTCCCACATTGTTTAGTCTGAAGTATTCCTTGATAGCGCCTGCTATCATCTTAGCGGGAACTGGGTCTCCTAGGAGAGACTCGTTCAATCTCCAATAAGAGCCCCCGCTCCGCGTCAGGACGTTTCTCATAGTCAGGAGGACCAGCGAGTGGTCCGACCAGACTATGTCTATGATTTTATCTTTGGAGGATAGGGGGATGAGGTTAGTTGGAATAAGTATGTGGTCAATCCTTGCGTAGGTCTGGTGGGGAGATGAGAAGTGTGTGAAGTCCCTACATTTGGGGTTTAGTTCCCTCCAGATATCTACCAAACCTTGGGAGTGAATCATTTTAGCTATTCTGGTGCTTAGTTTTGTGGGGTGTGTTAGCCTTTCTTTGAGTGGTTTAGTTTTGTCTAGGCCCTGGTCAAACGCTACATTTGAGTCCCCTCCCCATATGACTTTGCCCTCCAGGAGGGGGTTGAGAGTTGCAAAGAGGTTCTGGAAGAAAGTTGCTTGACCCTTATTAGGGGCATAGTAAGAGATGATGGAGTATAGTACTCCCTCCAGAGTGCCCTTTACCAGAATGAAACGTCCCTCTGGATCTTTAAGGTCAGAGATGTGGGTGAATTTACTGTTCTTAGAGAAAAGTATTGCAACACCTTTGGTTTTATTAGGAGCGTTGGCTAAGAAAAATTATGGATAGTAGGAGTGTAGGAACTTGGGACTGTACCGAATCGGGAAATGCGTCTCCTGCAGGAGCACTATGTCAAGTTTGAGGGATTTATAATGGTCAAAAGCTACTCTCCTTTTCCTAGGAGAATTGAGCCCTTGAGCGTTATGAGAAGCCACCTTGAGATCTAGTCCCTTAGACGACAGATCAGTCATTGGAACAGAGGGAGAAATGATCACCGGCCCAGCAGCCACTTACCTCGTGATGAGATATATTCATAGAGAGGGTGATGGGATGAAGGGTCCGACCTATGTCTGTACTCGGGAGGACCTGGGGCATCCCCAGATGGCCAGCTAGAAGAAAAAGAGATGATGAGAAAGGATAGAGGAAAGATAATGAGACATAAAGACAAAAAAACAAAAACAGTATCAAGGGTCCTCTAACTGGACCCGTGGAGGGCAGCGGTGTTTCTAACCGCCTAGTCTCCATTCTAAATCTTCTCCCACCCACTAAGGGCGAGAGAAGTCTCACTCTACGGGAGCATATTTGGTTCCCTAGGAGTGAGAGGAGGCGCAAGGGTACCACCCCGGACCCTTACTTCTAAATAACTGATTCGTAAATTGTGCATAACGAAGTCTAAGATCTTCAACTTGTTCATTGCAAAGTCAAAACACAACCTTAGACCTATAGCTACAGTCAAGAAAAATAAAAAAGGACTTAAAGAGCCACTAGCCCGGGGCTAACTACAACCATGAGCATGGATCTGGGTAGGAGAGGCTTGCTGAGTACTATGGAGATCAAAAGTTCTAGTGTTCGAGTCCCCAGTGCGGATTGAAAAGAAACCATCCTCTCACTTCTGAGAGGCAAAGGGAACCCGGGGACTGTTCTCCGTAGACGATTCACCTCGGTGATCCACATCAGCAAGCAGTATCGAGGCTTTAGCGGCAAGAAAGTGTCCTGTGTCCAGGGCCCCAACTGGGCCGTGAAATCAGAAGGGTGAGCATTAGCTCATTCAATGGAGGGAAACAATCCCACACAGAAAAGACCGTGGAAGATCTGGGTGAGTAAAAAGCCTTGAAAATCTGTTATGGAGGTCTTCCATCTTTACTCCTTTTAGAGGGGCCCTTGATCCAGAGGGGGGAGACTGGGCTGCCTGGCGGAGGGCGTTTGGACGAACCCGATGAAGATGAGGAAAGTTCCATGGGGGCTTCCTGGGAGATTAGTTTGAGGGATAGGAACAGTCTCTCACCGTCTGGGAGGTTAGAGAAAGCATAGGTCTTGGCTTGTAATGAAAACTTCACGGCAAAGGGGAATGTCCAGCGATATTTGATATCTCGTTCCATCAAGACCGAATGGAGGGGTTTGAGGGTACGTCTTCTTTGTATGGTGGACTGAGCCAGATCTGCAAAAACCTGGATTTGGTGTCCCTAATGTTGGAGCTTAGCCTTCAAACGTGATTGTCTCATTACCTCCTCTTTGACCGCACAGAAATGCGGTTTTACTATTACGTCCCTTTGGGAGCCATCTTTCCTCGGGGGTCCCAGAGCCCTGTGAGCCCTGTCCAGCTCTAGCCTGTGTGGCGGGATATTAGGGATAAGCTCTGAGATAAAGTCATGCACCGTGAGGGGGATATCCGTGAAGGATTCCGAGAGGCCTCTTATTCTAAATCTATACCTCCTGGACCTGTTCTCAAGTTCGTCGATTCTTGATAGGGCTGTGTCCAGTTGTTCTTGGACTGTCTGGATATGTGCGGCATTCTGGTTGGTTCTAGCGACCGTGTGGTCGATTTTGTCTTCCATAGCCTCAATTCTAGAGCCCAGGTTGGAAAGGTCCATTTTAATAGCATTAGTGATCTGGATTGCTGTATTAGCCAGTCCCTTTTCTAATAGTGCTGAGAACTTGGAAAAGAGATCTTCTTGGAGTGCAGAGATGTCACTAACTGAGCATCCAGGGGAAATGCCTGCTGACAAGGGGGGTTGAGGGGGTATATCTGAGGAAAAAGTACTATCTTCCCTCTGCTCACTGCTGTGTGGCTCTCTTTGGGCCCCCTGTGGGGCTTGATGCTGCTGCAGGCCCTGATGACCGGTCTGGAGCATGTTGGAGCCTCCCTGAGCTGCCTGGGCATAAGTCAGGATCGGGGGGGTGAGTATAGGTCTTTGCTCCGGCCGGCTGTGTGGCTGAGTGAGGCCTGATGTCATTGCCGGTGGCCATCTTGGTACACCCCTCCTCCGCCGCTGCCGCGAATTGCGGGCCTAGATCACGCCGGGCCTGGGCACCGGACATCTCACCGTGAGCCCCCGCTGTTCCCAAAGCGGGGGGAGTGCTCGGGTGGATCCTCCGCTGGCTGTGGCCTGAGATATGCCGCTCGTCGTGGTGCGGAGCTCCGGGCTTAAGCGGCCATTACGGAGCTCTCGCGCATGCGCCTAATCTGCTTGTTTTCTTTTCTTTATACACTTTTTCTGTGTCCATCTCCTGTATATGAGATATGAGAATAACCATTATTTGCCTCAATCCTAATTTTAGCACTAGTGTTAACCTGCCTCTGTCAGTTTTGCTTTTTGCAGTGGGATCCTTGGATCATCTCCTCCTGCACCGCCCGCATGGCCTACTCTTCCTTAGGACACAACCCTTCAGTGATATCGCACAATGTCAGAGGGCTGAACATCCCAGAACGCCGCTCGACCTTATTATGGGAGCTTAAAAAAGGTAGGCCCCATTTCGTATTTCTTCAAGAAACGCATTTCAAGACAAACCATATACCCAAACTTACAAACCAGTACTTCACGAGGGCCTTTCATGCCACCAACAGAGACTCCAGGTCTAAGGGGGTCTCCATACTAATTAGTAAAGACGCACCGTTCAACTTAATAGAACAAAAGTCAGACCCAAACGGCGGATTCATATTCTTAAAGGGTACATACGGAGACATACTAGTGACTCTTGCGAACGTATATTTCCCTAATGAAACACATGTCACGTTCTGCCACCAAATTACTGAAGAGCTCCGGGGGTTCTCTACGGGTTGCTTAATATTGGGGGGTGACTCCAATGTCCCATTAAACCCCCTGACGGACACATCAAATGGCAAGTCATGCCTCACCTACAGAATTCTTAAAAAAATAAAATCCATGTTACAATCCCTTCAATTGACGGACACATGGCGCTTTCTTAATCCTGAGGGTCGTGACTTTACACATTATTTCACCCCCCACTCCAGATATGCTCGACTAGACTACTTGTTCATCACACAAAAAGACCTAACCTCAGTAGAAGCAGCTCACATCGGGATTCAGTCGTTTTCAGATCACTCACCAATTTCCCTGAAGATTGACATATTGCACCCCCCTCCTAGACAACCAATGTGGAGACTTAACGCGTCTCTACTAACGGACCCAACAATACTCCCTTCAATTACCTCAGCCCTGACGGACTTTTTCAGATATAACTCTACCCAAGAGGCTGACCCGTTAATGGTATGGGAAGCCCATAAATGTACAATTAGGGGGGAATTGATTAAATGGGGCTCAAAACGCAAAAAAGAAAGAGAGGATAATATCCCTAAACTTGTCAAACAAATTCACACTTTAGAAGCCCAGCACAAACATTCACTCTCGACACTCACGGCCGGAAAGCTGCTTGAAGCTAGGAAAGACCTCCAACACATTCTTGACTCTAAAGCTAAACGCATGCTCTTCTTTAGGAAGAAACTGTATTATGAATCGGGTAACAAGCCGGGCAGACTCTTGGCTATGGTGTTGAAGGAACACGTAAACTCAAACAATATTGCGGGCATAAAAAAACAGAACGGGGAAACAGGGGTAACTACAGAGGCGATAGCCGCACAATTCCATGATTTCTACACTAAGCTATACAATCTTCCATCACAACGTAGACCTCAGGATATGGTAGGCGACAGGTCTCGACTCATCCAGAATTTTCTGAGTAAAAGCGGATTACCGAGATTACAAGATCTAGATGTTTCCACATTAGAAGCACCAATAACTCAATTAGAAATCAATCAAGTTATTAAGCTACTGAAATCAGGGAAAAGTCCAGGCCCTGATGGCTTTTCGGCCATCTATTACAAAACCTTCTCAAACATTATCACTGAACCATTCGCTGCTTCGCTGAACTCCATGTCCACACCTAGAGAGATGACACCCGATTTCCTCTCCGCGCATATTGTGGTGATTCCTAAAGCTGGCAAGGAACCCATGGACTGTGCCAGTTACCGTCCTATTTCCCTATTAAATTTAGATGCCAAACTCTTCGGGAAAATCCTGGCACTCCGCTTAAGCCCCCTCCTCCCTGACCTCATAGGTTTAGAACAGGTTGGTTTCGTACCTGGGAGGGAGGCAAAAGACAACGTCACCAAGGCCCTGCTTCTCATTCATGTGACAAGAGACGCGGACATTGAGGGCCTTCTTCTCTCTATGGACGTCTTTGAAAGGGTGGCGTGGGACTTTATGATAGCGGTGGCATGGGTCCCCACATGATGTTGTGGATTTCTGCTCTATACCACAATCCCACGGCAAGATTGAAAATTAATGGCTCCCTATCTGAAAAAGTTCAAACAATGGAACTAGGCAGGGATGCCCCTTGTCGCCATTGTTATTCATCCTAACGCTCGAACCCTTTATCAGGACGATAAATCTGAATGCAGCGATCAGAGGGTTCATGGTGCAGGACAGGGAGTTCAAGCTGGCAGTGTATGCAGATGACCTCCTGTTCTTCTTAACAAACCCAACAATTAGTATCCCTAACCTACTAAGAGAATTCTCCCTCTACGGCTTCTAATCGAACTTAAAGATTAATTACACGAAATCCGAAGCATTGAACATCTCCCTCTCGGACACATTACTAGAGCTGACCAAATCCAACTCATGCTTCAGATGGGACTCTAGATCTATTAAGTATCTGGGCACATGGTTGACACCACAAATACAGTCCATTTACGAACATAACTTCCCCCGCCTACTAAAATGTTGCACAGCAGATATCACAAATTGGCAAACAATGCACTTCTCATGGTTTAGACGGGCGGCAATATTCAAAATGGTAATTCTACCCAAAATCCTTTACCTAATGAGAACCCTTCCCATTAAAATCCCATCACATTTTTTTAGAATACTCAATTCAACCCTACTGAAGTTCCTCTGGAACCAACAAAAACCCAGATTAAAACTGGACAAACTGACCAACTCTAAAGAGATGGGGGGAATAGGGCTACCAAACTTTAAACACTATTACGCTTACCTAGATTAATTGACTGGCACTGCCACGGTAGGGCGAAGGACTGGGTTTCGCTGGAGGAATCCTTAAACACGGCCCAGCTGAAACTCTCTCCCTGGACCCCAAGACCAAAGACCCCTGTTAATACTCAGACTCACCCACTCACAGACAATACCTTAAAGATCTTACGCCACATTGCCAACTGTAAAGTCATTACTTCCTCCCTTAGCCCCCTGACACCATTGAGAGACAATCCTGACTTTCCCCCAGGCATAAGCACCACAACATTCCAACCCACCCAAGGAGACACACCACTACTAGCGGGTGACTGTTACGCCGGCAGCAAATTTAAAGACCTATCTACACTAAAACTTGAGGGTAATCTACCCCAACTGAGATGGTGGTCATCCCTCCAACTCAGAAGCTACCTAACCAAACGGAAACACACACAAGACTTTTATAGACCCCTGACCGACCTGGAGTCGGCGTGTCATGAGTGCTCCCTGCTACCTAAATCCACTTCAAATGCGTACTCATGGCTGCAACGCGCCAAGACCACGGGCATGGAAGGGCACAGAAGGAGATGGTCGGAGGAACTGCAGGAGGAGATCCCGGACAACAAGTGGAGGTATGCTTGCATATTGGCACATAAAAGTACTATAAGTTCTAAAATGCAAGAAACAGGCTACAAGCTGCTAACACATTGGTACAATACACCTGACAAGCTCCATAAATGGGATGCCCACAAATCAGCATTATGCTGGAGATGTCAGATGGATAGAGGCACGTTGCTCCATATCTGGTGGCAATGCCCCTTGATTATTCCTTACTGGAGCAATGTCAAAAAACTAATTAAAAAAATCACTGAGACCACTTTGAACCTAAATGCAGCTTAATGCCTGTTACACATCAATCACTTCACTCTCATAAAATACAAAAACTCATTTTCTAAACACCTCCTAAATGCGGCAAAAACACTGATACCATTGCATTGGAAATCCACTCGGGTGCCCTCCATCTCAGATTGGCTAAATAAAGTCAGAGATGTTTGCGAAATGGAGGATACCCTAGCACAAGACAACGGCAGAGTAGAAAGCTTCCAGAAAACCTGGCAGCCTTGGTTCGCGTAAGGACCATGATGAGGCCAAATCCATACATTTCTAACTACTGCTACATTTGGACACCCTTATATATACCTGTAATTCCTTTCCTATCCTTCTTCTCACCCTACTCACTACCCCTTTCCTCCTCTATGCTGAACAATGCCAACTGCAAAGTGTCATGGAGAATTAAGCAGTTTTAAGGTCAATCTTGGCTTACTCAACTCAATCCTCTTCTTTGACCGGTAACGCTGGTGAAACCACAATCCTGTAACTCACCCATAGATAATGCTCAATATATGTCTGGTTCTAACCTTTCATGAGTTTCCCACTCACTTCTAAGTTACTCAAGATAACTTTTAATCTACATGATTGCTGTTCTGATATGTTGTATTCAATG
Organism: Lithobates septentrionalis; assembly: GCA_037952835.1. Classification (NCBI taxonomy): domain Eukaryota; kingdom Metazoa; phylum Chordata; class Amphibia; order Anura; family Ranidae; genus Lithobates; species Lithobates septentrionalis. Next base: position 3,509,735 of record JBBDGP010000388.1, read on the forward strand.
TGCAGTTGTATCTGTGATTTGCGTATTGTGCATTTTTCTTTTCTTTTTCTCTATCTTCAATAATACCAAATGTTTAAAAAAAACATTTCTTCATCAGTTTAGGCCAATATGTATTCTGCTACATATTTTTGGCAAAAAAAAATCCCATTAAGTGTATATTGATTGGTTTGCACAAAAGTTATAGCTTCTAGAAACTATGGGATCTTTTTTATTTTTATTTGTTTTTTGTTTTTTCGAGTAATGGTGGCTATCAGTGACTCATAGCAGGACTGCAATATTGCGGTGGACATTCTGACACTTTTGACACTCTTTGGGGACCAGTGACATTAATATAGTGACCAGTGCTAAAAATATGCACTGTCACTGTACTAATGACACTGGCTGGGAAGGGGTTAAACATTAAAGGGTTAACTATGTGCCTGACAAGTGTTTTTCTAAACTGTGGGAGGTGCTTTTACTAGAGGAAAACATGGATCCTAGGCCTTGCTTTGCAGACACAGGATCCATGCCTTCCCTCCTGTTAGAACGACAATCTGCCTTGTTTACATAGGCAGATTGCAGTTCTGTCTCTCTGGCTGATGATCAGTGGGTAGCGGCGGAGACACGCTTTCGTGCCCCCCCCCCACCCGGAAGTGCAAGATCATGTATATACGTGATCCTGCACACAGTTGCTGCCTTGTAGCTGCTATAGGGCGGTCGGCAAGTGGTTAAAGTATATGTGAACAAATATCCTGTAAAACAACCCATTCCATTGAAAATAGAAATGCAAGGCAAAACATTTGTGTATATACATTAAATAAATCTTATAAATACCCTTTTTTTACCATGACCTCTGTTCTCAGCTGCGAAAGAGGTTCCAGGAGCTGGGGGTGAAGAAACAGCAGGATACTGATCTTCCCAGTGAATGGCTGTGCAGAAGGGCATGTCAGCACAAGTCTGAACATTGGAGGACATTGGAGAACATTGGCTCCCAGCACAGCCAAAAAACTGACCATATTGGTATGGATATGCTCTCATGTCTAGCGTGGTCAGTTTGAAATAGGAAAGCAGGTAACCCGAAGTATCACCAGGTATTTCGCACAAAAGAAGCAATACAAAGGGAACATGATACTTATAAACACGTACATGGTACAACAGGCACATATCAAGAATATGACATATTCTTTAGGTTGCAGCACGGTTTTCAGAGATGGCCTCAGTAACTACGTGCTTTGGCATTGTAGAACTATTTTTGCTTTTCAATTAACTTTGCACCCTAAACTACTGTAGCCACCCTGTCATCAGAGGTGTCTATTACATTTAGTTCTCCTGGATAGTAGTGTTGCCTAGGCCAATTTGTAGCTTTCTCACTTGGTTTCTCTAAGTTTGGGTGTCACTTGTGCTCAGGGCAATAGTCATGGAGGTGGTGACAATCTTGAGGAATTGAGCATTTATGTCCCTTCTGACAACCACTAGTAGGTTAATGGCCAGTGGAGGCTATAAATAATTAGGGAGTGCCTAGTGGTGAGTTCTCTTCCATCCAGGCTGTAGACTAGGGAGGTGTGTGCAATTGTTTGTGCTATTAAGGCCAGAATCTGTTTGGCGCCTAGCACAGAATTCCTCAAGCTGCCCTGCCTAGTTGAGGAGGGTACAGCGCCCAAGGTGGGAGAGCCAGTGGATGGAAGTCCTGCTGGAGGAGGATTGCTCAGAGGAGCCTGGCACTCTCATGGATAGAGGGGAAATCTGGCAGAGTATGGAACCCTGATAACAGAGGAGACATTTCACTCGAACCCTCTCTCCCTCTCTCCCTGGGAGTCGAAACAATAAAGCTGAAGACCAAAGTAATTGACACCCATCATTGTCATGACTATCTTCACTAAGCCCATGGGGTAACGCTAGCCCTCTCACTGGGTTGGGGCATGTGTTCCCTGTCTCCGGCTAGGAGGGGCACTATACTACCATGAAGGGCCCCCCTGGTCCCCAACCGGGGCCCTTACCACTGATCCCGGGGCCCTTTTCTCCCATCAGGGGACCCTTTATTACGGTCCTGCAGCGGGCCACATTCCTGTCATCTTGGGGTCCCCCCCCAAGGTGGCGGAACGCCAGAGCCCAGTCGCAAGTATGACCTTTGTGACCCTGGTAGTTTCACCACTGGTGTCAGTAGTTTTTTTATTTTTGTTCTATTTTTTCATTATTTTTTTCACCATTTTAGTTTATTTTTTTACAATTTTTTAAAATTAGTTTTTTACCTATTTTTAGGACCCCCAATAGGGGGCTTTGGTGAAATATTAGGGGTCTAAACAGACAGATGTAGTGCTGGCCCTGACCTCCAAAGGCCTAATGGTGACCTCCAGACTTGGGGAGAGCTGACATCCTTCCTTGTAGAGTGGGTTACTAGGCATATTGGGTGTAATGCAAGATGGAAAGATTGGGCGCCAGTCACTTTTTGGATGCGAACAGAAGAGATTTATTGTCTCTTTACAAGAACTGGAGGAGAGAGGGTTAGGGCAGGGGCGTAACTAGAACCTTCAGGGCCCCGGTGCAAGGAACCATGAAGGGCCCCCCTGACCTTTGGTCCCGAGGCCCTTACCAATGATTCTGGGGTCCCTTTCTAGCACTGCGGGGCCCTTGATTATGGTCCTGCAGCAGGACCCCTTCCTGACATCTTGGTAGGGTTGCCACCCATTTTTCAAGCCAAACCCAAAGACTTTAGCAACGCACAGCAAATTCCTTTTTGTAGTATACACTATACATGTATTTTGTGATTAAATAACAATTCTAATTGCATATATTTAAATCCACAGAGTTCCCCTTTACATCTGAATATGCAGAGTTTCCCATTTACATCTGAACTTGCAGAGTTCCCCTAAACTGTAATGCCACGTACACACGGTCGGACTTTGTTCGGACATTCCGACAACAAAATCCTCTGATTTTTTTCCGACGGATGTTGGCTCAAACTTGTTTTGCCTACACACAGTCGCACAAAGTTGTCGGAATTTCCGATCGACAACCACGCGGTCACGTACACCACGTACGACGAGACTAGAAAAGGCCGGTTCAGAACCAAGCGCGGCACCCTTTGGGCTCCTTTTGCTAATCTCGTGTTAGTAAAAGTTTGGTGAGAGACGATTCGCGCTTTTTCAGACTCGTGGCTTTCAGACCGTTTTCTGCCGTTCAGTTTGTGCTTGTGGGTTTGTATCTGCTCTTCAGTGCGTGCAAGCAAGTTCTGCGTGACTTTAAGGAGTCATTGTATTCTTGTTCGTTCGTTACTGGTTTTCAGGTCGCTCTTCACAGGCCTTGCTGTTCTTCAGTGCGTTCTGTTACTTCGTTCTGAGCAGCCGACCGTTTTCTAGCCATGTTTCGTATGCGTACTCCTCGTAGAGTTCGTGCTGTGCGGGGGCTTGGTGTTGGGGTCCTGACCTTGACACAAGTCCAGTCCATGAACAGGGTGGGGAGGAGTTCATGGACCAAGAATTGGTTGCTTCAGCATGACCAGTTCTCTCATATGCCTTTGCTCCGTGAGATCCGTGAGAATAATCCTGATGATTTCAGGAACTTTCTCAGGATGACGGACCCCGTGTTTCACCGTTTGTTGGCTTCGCTGACCCCCTATATCAGCAGGCAGGATACCTGCATGAGGCAAGCCATCACTCCGGAGCAGAGGTTGGTCGCTACCTTGCGGTATTTGGCCACAGGGAGAAGCCTGCAGGACCTCAAGTTCTCGACAGGCATCTCCCCCCAGGCTCTGGGGATCATTATCCCAGAGACCTGTTCTGCCATCATCCAGGTCCTGCAGAAGGAGTATATGAAGGTAAGATTTTTATCCTTTAATATCACATTTTATTGTATTGAATGTTTGATAATATATTGTATTTCTTTCCTCATTCCCTAATTCCCATGATTGTAATATGCTGTGAATGTCCCCTTTGTCCTCATGCATGCTGGATTTTTATGTAATTATTATTTTAGGTCCTTCATACATATTTGCCCTTCAATAACTTCCCCAGCATGGTCTCTCCTGCCCTATATTCACCTCATGTAGTCACTTAACAATGTATTTTTATCAGCTCCATAGTAGTGCTTTACCCCAAACACCCCCTAAAATGTTTGGAACTGTTATTTTAGCTTTAAATTCAGGCAGAGTGGCAGAGGCTTTTTTTGTGGTGTCCCCAAATTTTTGGAACCCTCCCTCCCCCAACTGCTAAGTCAGCTGATCCCAATTCTCTATCTATCCTCATTCATCTATCTGCTGACTTTGCCAAACCCATACACACTATACCCATCTCTTTACTGGTCAGATTTATGGATGAATTCCTCAAAGCATGTAGTGCAAGGGCCTGCCTGTATACTTTCCAATGGTACTGTTTAAATTTTTGGTATCCTATTATTATCTGGATAGGTAATAGCAGAATGTCCAAATGTCCTCAAATGTGTACAGTGTGTATTTATATCTTTGTATTATGACAAATCTTACCTGTCCAGTGGTCTGCCAATAGTGTAACTAAGGAGGGTCTGTTCCAAGTAATACCCATTATTTAGGCATTCATCTCTCAATGAAGTGAAGAGGGTTACCTGTCCAAGAGTTCCCCCCCCTATAATGTTAGAAATGGCCCATGAGAGGGGGGGAGGGGGAATATGATAGGTGTACCTTATACTTTGTTGTTGTTAAATTCCCCCTAGTAAATGCTATCTGGAGGTTGACCCAGAATGTTTGTGTGTAATCTGCTTGCCATGTTTCTGTGAAAAAATAGTAATGTTTATTGTTTTTTCCTCAACAGTTTCCTTCAACGCCACAGGAATGGCAGACTGTGGCCTCCCACTTTGCCCAGCGGTGGGACTTTCCTAACTGCGGAGGGGCAATTGATGGGAAACACGTCCACATCGTCCCACCACCCAACTCGGGGTCGTACTATTATAATTACAAGGGGTTTAATAGTATAGTGATGTTGGCGGTGGTGTCGGCTAATTACGAGTTTCTGTATGTGGACGTGGGGAAGAATGGCCGGATGTCCGATGGTGGAGTGATAGCCCAGACGGAGTTCTACAGGCGTCTCCAGAATGGCAGCTTGGACTTGCCACCTCCAGAGGACAATGTTGAAGGTCTTCCATTTGTGTTCGTGGCTGATGAAGCATTTGCGCTGGGGGACCACCTGATGCGGCCATTCCTGATGAGGACCCTCACCCCGGAACAGAGGGTTTTTAATTACCGGCTGGCCAGAGCCCGAAGAGTGGTGGAGAACACATTTGGAATCCTGGCCAGCCGGTTTCGATTATTTCTGACACCCATCCATATGGCGGAGTATAAACGGAACCATATAATACTTGTCTGCTGTGTTCTCCATAATTTTTTAAGAAAACATTCAGCAAACTATGCTTGCTCAGTTGGGCCTGAGGCCGGAAATCCAAATCCATCAACACTAACGGCGCTTGAAAGTGGCCGTCCTGGCTTGCCCTCCCTGAGTGCCCGTGATGTCCGGTTACGCTACCTGGAGTTCTTTGCGGGTAGGGGGGCTATCAATATGCCAGACAATCTGTGAAAACTTTTTAAAATAAAAACCAACCAAAAAAAATTCTTTGTGGACATTTACTGCTTGTGTTTGTTTTAGCTGACCCTGACAGAAATGTGTTGAGTGCAGAAAATGTCGTGATTGGGTAACCTTATAAAAAACTGTGTTGGCTGGTACTTCCTAAATGCAAAAACACATTTCACTACAAGTGCACTTGCAACTGCACTGAACCTGCACTTGTAGTGCAAAGTGTATTTTCCCTTAGGAAATAACCCCCATTTTTGCATAAAACAGCAATTACATCACCCCAAAAGTGTTGTAGTGTTGAGACAATAATCCACACATTCTTGATTAAGCCACTTTTTTATAGCTGCACAATCACATGTGCATTTACGAAAGGTTTTTAAAACAAACCAACATGTTTGTTGTATAACAATTTTTGCAGTAGCATTATCAAAATTCGAAATATCCATTTCGGATACAACAGGCCTGTGTAAAACCAACAAGAAAGCCAAAAAACTTGAACTTACAAAGTTCACATATGGTAAAACCTGAAGGCTATATCAGACATCAGTATTTAGGAACTGTGTTTGATATAGCGTTCAGATGGGGGGAACTCACCCCTGGAAAAGCCAAATTTGGAAGATGCACACAAATTTACGAATGTCAACATGTGCTATCTGCCATCAGGGGGGATCAAGGGACGTGTTTTGGGGGAGCAAGCCCTTCCTCAACGCGACTTTAGAATTGAGGAAGGGTTTGCACCCCCAAAACGCGTCCATTGATCTCCCGTGATGGCAGATAGCACATGTTGGCACACTGTGTGCGTCCTCCAAATTTGGCTTTTCTAAACATTGTCAAAATTTTTGTAAGATTGGACCACAATAAAACGGGTGATTTTGTGGGTTTTAAATTCGCCCCAAAACATCAATGATGTTATTATTTTTTTTAATAACATCACTGATTTGTTGCTGTATGTTGTGTAATTCGAGATTACACCCCATGATCTCCCCGATCAGGATCTGGGCACTTTCAGATGTGAAACGTTCTCTCTCCCTCACATCACGATCACCTAAAAAGAGATAAAGAACAAAAAAAAAGGTCTCAAAAATCTGCCACCATCCATCTCTTTTACCTGAGCCTGTGGTCGCAGACACTCACCTGTTGTGGTGCCAATCTCCACCACATCTTCTTCTTCCTCCTGCTCTTCTTCTTGGGTTGGTGTTAGTTCCCCTTATTCCAGAGGTGGGGGGTCTGTGGTCTCCTGGGATGAGGGGTGTCCTCCAAGTCTTTTCTCCCCTATGTAAAACAAAAATGGTATAATTAGCACACAGATATTTGATGGCAGAACTAGAAATAGGAAACATTGCTTGGAAGTGGGGTACAATTGTCTATTTTAGCCGAGTTCAAAGATGTATATTTTTTCTTGCCCTTTGTCAAGCTGCAATACTTTACCTGTTTGGTACAAACTTCACAGATGTAGCCCCCCCTATAGTATACACTGGAGCACCTGTGTGCCCCCCCTAATAAAAAGAGTGTTCTTGTGTCCCACACTAGTGCTCCAGTGTCCAGATGTGAAAACAGCTGCTCAGTGTCCTCTCCTTACACACAATCTAGTTGGCATTTCATTCTAGTAACAAAGCCATCTACACAAACAAATATTTGGCATCCAAGTAGGCCCCAAAAAAATGTGGGAAAATGCATATGGCCTAAACAATGGTGTTCTAGAGGCCGAAAGAAAAATGTTTGATACGAACGAATAATGGGCCCATGAACATTAAAGTTGCCCTTTTTAAACGTTACAATTAATAAAAGCATATGGAGCAGCACGAACGGAATAAAGACAGAAAGAATAGGAACACAGCACAACTACTTACTTTTTTGCAGCACTCTCCGGATCTTTCGGTACTGCTCTGGCTCTCTCAACTTCAGGTCCGACCACCGTTTCCTGAGCTGATCTTTTGATCTTCGGACCCCGAAATTCCTCTCAAGACTCCTGACCACTTTCGCCATGATCTTGGCCTTTCGGATGTTCGGGTTGGGGTAAGGCCCATATTTTCCGTCATAGTCGGACTTCCTCATGATGTCGACCATCTCCAACATCTCCCCAAACGACATATTTGTGGCCTTAAAACGTCTCCTTCTGGATCGGGACGTGCCTGGATCCGGGCTTTCCTCCTCCTCGTTGCTATAATTAGCACGCACCTGCTGTAACTCCGCCATCATGCTCTTCCCCCACTGCGCCGAACGAAAAGGGGCAGGAAATAGACTAGAAAGAACGCCAGGGGCGGGCAGAGTTACACGCATGCGCAGTGTTTATAAAGCGTAACACGCGTGCGTATTACGTACGATCTGTGAGCGGAGGAAGGAGCATTGGACGCGCCGATCGTAAGAATGAAGGTAAGAGACAAACTTGTGCCTATACTGCTTCTAGATTGAGGCCTCTATTGTAACAAGATTAGGAGAGTTTTGTCTGACATTAGGCTTTGTCTTGTGTTGTGTCTTGCAGTGAACATGGATATCTTAATGAGGGATACTGACTTCATGTCACTATTCATTGATATGCTAAGTGAGCTGCCCTGTCTGTGGGAGATTACCCACCCCCATTTCAAGAACCAAGCAAAGAGGAAGGCAGCACTGGTGAAATTGTGAAGCAGGTGATCCCCACGGCAGACATCACCTATTTAAAGATTTTCATTGGTGGCCTGAGGAGCACATATCTGAGGGAGCGCAAGAAAGTCCTGGATTCGCAGAGATCCGGAGCAGCAGATGACATCTATGTCCCCAGGATGTTGTACTACGACAGGCTGCACTTTCTGGCAGGCCAGACTGAACCCAGGCCATCCCTCTCAAGTCTTCCTTCCACGCTTCCTTCCCCCCTGGCTGAGGCTTCTGACGACCAACCTGGGCCTTCCAGGCGATATGTGGAGGAGCCCAGATTGAGCCAGGTATAGCATTCCTCTAAATATTTCTGCTTGTCCAATCAATGATGTTAACTAGATGTTAGTTGGGAGTACTAATTTTATGATTGTGATTGATGATGCAAAAACTAAAACCATGTCCCTTTTTCATACACAGGGAAGTCTCAGCCAGGAGGTGGCCGGGCCGAGCCGGCTGGCTGATATCAAGGTCCCCCCACCCCCCCTGAAAACAGAAAGTGGCAGTAGGAGGAGTACCCTAGAGGAGGCGGCTATCAGATTCTTTTGGAGGGCTACAGAGGTCCTGGGAGCACCACACACCATGCAGGAGAACATTGCTGCATTCATAGCATCTAAAATGCAGAGGATGGAGGAGGGCCAAAAAGCCATGTGTGAGGCCCTCATATTGGAGGCTCTGGAGAAAGGTATGAGGGGCCAAATTACACCTCACACACATCTTTGGGATGGTCCTCCTCCTGCAGGTCCTCCTCCTCCCTCTCCTCCAGGTCCTCCCAGTCCTCCTCCAGGTCCCCCCAGTCCTCCTCCTCCTCCAGGTCCTACTCCTCCTCCTGCCACATCTCCAACTGCACAGCCACAGCCCGGAAGGAAGCGTGAAAGGAAGACCAGACAGTGATTGCCCTGGGTTCAGTCTAGGGTTGCCACCTGTCCGGGATTCACCCGGACAGTACGGGTTTTGAAACATGTGCCCGGGTCTCTGCCCACCTGAGACCCGGGCACATTATTCATTTCAGACCCGTGGCTCCCTGTGCCGAAGCTGTGTCATCAGTGCGGCCGTGGAGTTCGGGTCCGTAGCGCCGCCTTAGCGTTGCTTGATTTCTGCTCCTGCTCAGCTGTCTGAGTGCAGGACGGAGTCGGGACACAGAGGCGGAGCCTCCATGTTACCGGCCGGGTGCTCTCCTCCAATCCTCTGGCTGCCAGCAGAAGGGACAAGGAGGTGGGCGGAGCCTCCCCATTCCCTGCTGGAATGTGTGCACAGATCGCGCTGGGACTGGAGCCCAGCTTGTAAGGTAAGTTTTTACCATCCATGTCAGGATTTCAAAGTACTCTCACCTCTCCCCCCACCATACACCATACATATATACATACACCCCCCTCCCCCCACCATACACTATACATACACCCCCCTCCCCCCACCATACACTATACATACACCCCCCCTCCCCCCACTATACACTATACATACACCCCCCCTCCCCCCACCATACACTATACATACACCCCCCCTCCCCCCACCATACACTATACATACATACATACACCCCCCTCCCCCCACCATACACTATACATACACCCCCCTCCCCCCACTATACATACACCCCCCCTCCCCCCACTATACATACACTATACATACACCCCCCCTCCCCCCACCATACACTATACATACACCCCCCTCCCCCCACCATACACTATACATACACCCCCCCTCCCCCCACTATACACTATACATACACCCCCCCCTCCCCCCACCATACACTATACATACACCCCCCCTCCCCCCACCATACACTATACATACACCCCCCCTCCCCCCACCATACACTATACATACACCCCCCCTCCCCCCATCATACACTATACATACACCCCCCTCCCCCCACTATACACTATACATACACCCCCCCTCCCCCCACCATACACTATACATACACCCCCCCTCCCCCCACTATACACTATACATACACCCCCCCTCCCCCCACCATACACTATACATACACCCCCCCTCCCCCCACCATACACTATACATACATACATTCACCCCCCTCCCCCCACTATACACTATACATACACCCCCCCTCCCCCCACCATACACTATACATACATACATACACCCCCCTCCCCCCACCATACACTATACATACATAAATACGTACACCCCCTCCCCCCACCATCCATATAGTTCTCTCCTCCTCATACACCATCCATATATACAGTCCCCCCCATATATACAGTTCTCCCCCCCATACACCATCTATATATACAGTCCCCCCCATATATACAGTCCTCCCCCCATACACCATCCATATATACAGTCCTCCCCCCATATATACAGTCCTCTCCATATATACAGTCCTCTCCATATATTCAGTCCCCCCCATATATACAGTTCTCCACCCCCCCATATACCATCTATAGATACTGTTCTCCACCCCCCCATACACCATCCATATATACAGTTCTCACCGGGTGACACAGTCCACTGCCCTACTGACACTGTCCTCTGCCCTACTGATACCATCCTCTGCTCTACTGACACCATCCACTGCTCTACTGACACCGTCCACTGCTCTACTGACACCATCCACTGCCCTACTGACACCGTCCACTGCTCTACTGACACCATCCACTGCCCTACTGACACCGTCCTCTGCTCTACTGACACCGTCCACTGCCCTACTGACACCGTCCTCTGCTCTACTGACACCGTCCTCTGCTCTACTGACACCGTCCTCTGCTCTACTGACACCGTCCACTGCTCTACTGACACCATCCACTGCTCTACTGACACCGTTCACTGCTCTACTGACACCATCCACTGCTCTACTGACACCGTCCACTGCTCTACTGACACCGTCCTCTGCCCTTCTAACACCGTCCACTGCTCTAATGACACCATCCACTCTACTGACACCATCCACTGCCCTACTGACACCATCCTCTGCTCTACTGACACCATCCTCTGCTCTACTGACACCGTCCTCTGCTCTACTGACACCGTCCTCTGCTCTACTGACACCGTCCTCTGCTCTACTGACACCGTCCACTGCTCTACTGACACCATCCACTCTACTGACACCATCCACTGCCCTACTGACACTGTCCTCTGCCCTACTGACACTGTCCTCTGCCCTACTGACACCATCCTCTGCCCTACTGACACCATCCACTGCTCTACTGACACCGTCCTCTGCCATACTGACACCATCCACTGCTCTACTGACACCATCCACTGCTCTACTGACACCATCCACTGCCCTACTGACACCATCCACTGCTCTACTGACACCGTCCACTGCTCTACTGACACCGTCCACTGCTCTACTGACACCGTCCACTGCTCTACTGACACCATCCACTGCCATACTGACACCTTCCACTGCCCTACTGACACCATTCACTGCCCTACTGACCCCATCCACTGCTCTACTGACACTGTCCTCTGCCATACTGACACCGTCCTTTGCTCTACTGACACCGTCCACTGCTCTACTGACACCGTCCTCTGCCCTTCTGACACCGTCCACTGCTCTACTGACACCGTCCACTGCCCTACTGACACCGTCCACTGCCCTACTGACACCGTCCACTGCTCTACTGACACCATCCACTGCCCTACTGACACCATCCACTGCCCTACTGACACCATCCACTGCCCTACTGACACCATCCACTGCTCTACTGACACCGTCCACTGCTCTACTGACACCATCCACTCTACTGACACCATCCACTGCTCTACTGACACCGTCCACTGCTCTACTGACACCGTCCTCTGCCCTTCTAACACCGTCCACTGCTCTAATGACACCATCCACTCTACTGACACCATCCACTGCCCTACTGACACCATCCTCTGCTCTACTGACACCGTCCTCTGCTCTACTGACACCGTCCACTGCTCTACTGACACCATCCACTCTACTGACACCATCCACTGCCCTACTGACACTGTCCTCTGCCCTACTGACACCATCCACTGCTCTACTGACACCGTCCTCTGCCATACTGACACCATCCACTGCTCTACTGACACCATCCACTGCTCTACTGACACCATCCACTGCCCTACTGACACCATCCACTGCTCTACTGACACCGTCCACTGCTCTACTGACACCATCCACTCTACTGACACCATCCACTGCCATACTGACACCTTCCACTGCCCTACTGACACCATTCACTGCCCTACTGACCCCATCCACTGCTCTACTGACACCGTCCTCTGCCATACTGACACTGTCCACTGCCCTACTGACACCGTCCTTTGCTCTACTGACACCGTCCACTGCTCTACTGACACCGTCCGCTGCTCTACTGACACCGTCCGCTGCTCTACTGACACCTTCCACTGCCCTTCTGACACCGTCCACTGCCCTACTGACACCGTCCACTGCCCTACTGACACCGTCCACTGCGCTACTGGCTGACAGTGTCCGCTTTTATGGTAGGCTATTTTCATATTTTAACTGACATTTCTTTTATTAATCGAATCATATTTTATGGGTACACTAATGCTTTTGTTTTATTTAACCATGCTCCTTTAAGTCCCCCCCCCCACTGGTAATGCAATTAACAGCCACTGTTCACTGTAGCACACCTCATTACTACTCTCTTTGGGTAACCCAAGGTATTTTACAATCATATAGCATGTACTACAAAATAATTGCCGTGCGCTGCAAAAGTGTTCGGGTTTGGCTTGAAGAAAAGGTGGCAACCCTAGTTCAGTCTGGTCGGCCAAAAAATGCAGCCTCTTGTGGTACCACAGCCTGGGGACACAGATGTCATCTGCTGCTATCCGAGTCTCTGTGAATCATGGACCAGACTGCCCTCCCTTAGATATGGACTCCTCAGGCCACCAATTTTGATGTTGAAGAATTGTCTGCCGTGGGGGTCCCAGGCTTCGCTAATTTCTCATGTTGATCCAGTGTTCCTTCCTCTTTGTTTGGTTCTGATACCTTACTAAAGGATTTTTGTTTTGAATTATACTCTCCTATGTGTTTTACTTCAAAAAGGACAGTTTGTTTGTGAGGATTCAGGTACATTTCAAATATACAATGTGAAATGAACAAGGGACACCAACAACAAACAATCTCCTGGAGATTAAATAATAAAAGATATCAATGGTGTTGGGGTAACTTGACACACAAAACACACACAAAAATATTCTGGAGTAAAAATAAAAATAACGTTGAACAAAGATCAGCCTTGGAAAAAATCCAAACATTAAAGAAAAAAAAAGGCTTAAAATCCAAAAAAAATATATAAATAAATAAATAAATAAAACTGTCAGATGTGACAACTAATAACAATATATTGAGGGAATCGCACTAAAAAAACACAAATAAAAGTTTGTGAGAAGTGTGTGTGAATATGAGCAGCAAAACTACTTAATTCTTGTCACATTATAAAGAAGAAGAGAGTGCGCTGTATTAAACCATTTTTAAGATTGCAGCGTGACGAAAGTGCTGTATCCATTGCGAACGCTAAGTTTACCAGAACGAGCTGTCCCGTGTCGGAATTTCTTCTGAGCATGCGTGGCACTTTGTGCGTCGGAACAGGCCACACACGGTCGGAATTGACGCGATCGGATTTTGTTGTCGGAAAATTTTATCTCCTGCTGTCCAACTTTGTGTGTCGGAAAATCCGATGAAAAATGTCCGATGGCGCCCACACACGGTCGGAATTTCCGACAACACGCTCCGATTGGACATTGTCCATCGGAAAATCCGACCGTGTGTACGGGGCATAAGGGTCCCCCCTTACTGTACAGACTCTGATATAAGGGAGAACTCTGGGGACTTTGATTTAAGGAAGAACAGTGAGAACTCTGATATAAGGGGGTCCTTGGTAACTGGAGCCCCCACTTACATCAATGTCCCCAGCATTCCCCTTTTAGTCAGGGTTCCCAGAGCCCCTGTTACTTAAGAGTCTGTAGAATTTCCATTTTCCACCCATTGTTCTGTATGGGGAGGTGGATGTAAATGGATATGTTTACATTTACACCTGCCTGGATCTGATCCAATGAGAACAGATGGATGGAGATCCATTCACCATCTGTCTAGTGGATTGGATGACAGTCAGACTGGCCCATAGAGAATAGTGAGCTGCGTCCCTGTCTGCTCTGTACAAGTGGAGCATACACGGACCTGTCATCCGCCTGCTCAGTGGGGATCAGCGGAGAGATCCCCTGCTGAGCAGGCAGGTCCGCCTTTGTAAAAGGGCCCTAAGGGGGAGCTCTGTGGATTGTAATGTAAAGGGGAACTCTGATGTAAGGGGTGCTCTGGGAACCCTGATGTAGGGGGATCTCTGCTCATCAAAGCCCCACTTACATCAGAGTCCCCCTTTACATTACAGTCCACAGAGCTCTCACTTACATTGGTGTGCTCAGAGGGTGGCGAGAGCAGAGAGGAAGGGAGGGACACTTCACTCAACATAAATGGAGGCTTGGGCCCTGGAGTTCTGCCAGTACTGTGGTCAGCAAGCAAGGCCTACTAGCCTGTGCTATACATACACACAGGCTGGCAGAGCATGCTGGGGCTTGTAGTGCACCACACCAGGGAAAAACCAGTGGGCTGCTGTGTTGGTAGAGGGGCTCTGGAGGTGACAACACTCTCTCTATTCAGTCCCCTCATTGACTGACCCACCTGTGTGCTGCTTTGTTTTCAACCACTGAGATGTTTGATTAGGAAGGAAGGCTGTCCTGGAGAGCTGTGGATCCCCTGTGGAGGTTTGCAGCATCCATGGTACAAGCTGTCCTTCCCTCCACGATCTAGTAGCTTGCCGACTGTTGAACTTTCCATTTGAAAGGCACAGAGTTGCCGGGGATTGGAATGTGGGCGGAGCCATGGGTGCACACACACACACACACGGGAGGAGGAGAAGAGCCTGCTCACAATATCTCTTTCCTCTCCTGTCCCTGTGAGGAGGGAGGGCGGGCTGTCAGCAAGTACGGGGTCTGTGCACTGCAGTGTGAGAAAGAACCCTGGAGCCGTATCCCGGGCTTTTGGGGCCCCCCCACAGTGGCAGAACTAGAGGGCCCAGTCGCAAGTGCAACTGCTGCGACCCTGAAAATTCCGCCACTGGGTTAGGGCCAGGATACCCTTAGGCTGATGCAATGGTAACTGGCAGACTCTGAGACAAAATAGGCAGGCAGCTATACAGGATAAGGGCCTTCCAGCTGGATACGGTCCCTGTATTTGTAGAACTGCTGTCTCCTATGGCAACTGAACTTGCAACAGTCAATAGTGATCCTTACATGTAACTCACAGTAACTTGGTATAGATCTTTTCTTACATCTCACAGTGTCCTATTGTAGATCTTTATCATTATCAGACCTCCAGTTAGACCAAGTTTCTTTGGAGATTTTAAAGGGTACTATTTATGTAGGAAATGTGAGGTTTGCCAAAATAATTGCCTTGGGGAGAGACAATATCTCTTCTTTGGCTCTAATGTCACTGGTCAGACATACAATGTAAATGTTTTTATTACGTGTTCGACTAAATGTGGTTTATTTGATCAGGTGCCCGTGTGGCCTACATTATGTAGGCCGCACTATTTGTAAATTGGAAACCAGGCTCAATCAAGGAGCATCTGGCCAACATCCGCAAAGGTTTTTAAAACCATAGTCTGTCAAACACTTTGCGCTATGCCATGGTAAAAAGCCTTAAAGGCACTTACTTTATGGCTATAGACAAATTCAATTCCCATTGGAGAGGTAGTCATACCAGGAGAGAGATCTCAAAGATGGAAACCTGGTGGATTTTTTGTTTAAAATCCTACAGACCTCATGGGTTGAACATAGAATGGGACGCTAATTCCTTCATAAATAATAGCTGAATTTTGAGGATGCTCACTATTATATGTTTTTGATTTTATTCATTTTAAATTAGGAATTTTTATTAATTATTTTGATGGCAGCACTCTTCAACTGGCCCTTGATCAGGCCTTTTATTTGTTTTTAATATACTGTAGTAGTTTTTTTTTTGGCCTTCTGAAAAAGTTTTTTATTTATTAACATTTCTTTTTTCCATTTTGCCCAATTTTTTTTCGAGCCCAGTCTCAGAAACCAGATTAATAAGATATGCATTGTATATGCATTGTCTTTACTCTGGTCTCCCTTAATATGGCCACTGTGGGTGGGCTGGGCTATATACATCCTAGCTTTGCTGTTAGCATTCGGCGGTGACGTGGTTATGCTACCAGCGGATGAGAGTGAGGTTTGGAGCGCAAGGAAGAAGAAGGGCTTTCATTCATCACGCCCTCTCCCTATAAATAGAGAAAGTGATGATCTCCAAGCCATGCCCCCGATGACGTTCCTCATTGGATGAAACGCCACATAGGGTGGAACTTGGAGATCTGACATCACACAGCTATACGTGCTGACCGCAGCCATTTTGTCGGTTGGAAACAATTGAAACCCAGGACTGTTGTAGTTCCTGACATGCCTGTTTTTAACTTGTGAAATTTGAGTATTCTGAATGTTTTTTTATGCAATAAAATTGCCTTGATTCTACGTACTGCACCATGAGGAGTTGCTCTCTTTTCATTTTAATATATGAACCCGTGGATATACCACTTGCTGAGATATTCAAGATCCTGTCATCTACTGCCTGAGTGGAGTGGAATCGTGAAATATGGATATAACATGCAAATTTGACCACCTATAATTTAGTGGTCCACTGTTTCCGGTAAGAGGCCTGGTGTGTTGTTATTCGGTGGAGGACTTATCATTTCACCTCAGCTGTTCTGTGTGCACCATGGGTGATTCCAGTTGCTTCTGAACTTGGACTTTTTACGCTGGATTATAGTGGACTTTTTGTTTGTACAGATATGCTTTTATTGTTTAGCGCTGCATACACCTATATATATTTTTTATTACATTGTTACCAACAATTTATGCTAGCTGTTTTGTAGTTATTATAGCACAGTGATTAATTTATGTTTTGATTGAAAAATATGTATTAGTTTTGACGTTGGTGTATTTTCTTATCATTTAGCTTCTCCATTGCCCAGGAAACCATTGTGGTCAAACCCCTTTTGAGGTCCAAGCTAAAATTCCAATTTTTACATTGTTACATTGGTCCAGCTTGGTAAGTATTGCTTAGTCCAGCTTGCTAAGTATTTGTGCCATACCTGTGGAAGTTGGGAAATCACTGTAGTAGGCAACCCACTTTGAGGTCCAAGGTCCATGAAGTTTAGGTGTGCCATTTTTTCTATTCTCTGATTGGACGAGGTAGGCCAGTTATGTCACAATTTTCAACTTGTCTATTCAAAGAACACATTGGGGTTGATTTGCTAAAACTAAAGAGTGCAAAATCTGGTGCAGCTCTGCATAGAAACTAGGTTTCAGCTTCCAGGTTTTAACCCTGGTCAGTGGCGTAGCGTGGGGGGTGCAGGGGGTGCCGTGGCCATGGGCGCGACATTTAGGGAGGCGCCAGTATGTGTCACTGGCTGCCTCCTCCTAATTTATCGATCCTGTGTCCCCGGCCCGGCCGCCATGTTAAGTGGCCAGCGCCCTGTGATTGGGCGTATGGGGGTCATGTGAGGCGTAGGGCTGGCCTGTCCTAGATCGCTCCTGAAGTCCTGCCTCCGCACATGACCCCCCATACGCCCAATCACAGGGCGCCGGACACTGAACATGGCTGCAGCCAGAGCGCAGGGGAGAGAAGAATATGAGCCACCGCTGTCCTCTCCTCCTCCTCCGGATCGATGCAGGCCAAGATAAGAAGGTGAGTGAGAGTCTTGTTACTGGCCGGGGGGGGCGAGAGAGAGAGAGAGAGACTGTAGGCAGGACGGTGTAGTGTAGTGTAGTGTAGTGTAGTGGTTAGTATAGTGTAGTTTAGTATGGAGGTCAGTGTAGTGTAGTGGTCAGTATGGGGGGCAGTGTAGTGTAGTATAGTGGTCAGTGTAGTATGGTGGTCAGTGTAGTGTAGTATAGTGGTTAGTGTAGTATAGTATAGTGGTCAGTATAGTATAGTATAGTGGTCAGTATAGTGTAGTTTAGTATGGAGGTCAGTGTAGTGTATTGGACAGTATAGTATAGTGGACAGTGTAGTATGGTGGTCAGTATAGTGTAGTATAGTGGACAGTATAGTGGTTAGTATAGTATAGTGGTTAGCATAGTGGTCAGTATAGTGTAGTTTAGTATGGAGGTCAGTGTAGTATAGTGGTTAGTATGGTGTTTAGTGTAGTGGACAGTATAGTGGTCAGTATAGTGTAGTGGACAGTGTAGTGTAGTATGGTGGTCAGTATAGTGGACAGTGTAGTATAGTGGTCAGTGTAGTGTAGTATAGTGGTCAGTGTAGTGTAGTATGGTGGTCAGTGTAGTGTAGTATAGTGGTCAGTGTAGTGTAGTATGGTGGTCAGTATAGTGGACAGTGTAGTATAGTGGACAGTGTAGTGTAGTATGGTGGTCAGTATAGTGTAGTATAGTGGTTAGTGTAGTATAGTATAGTGTAGTTTAGTATGGAGGTCAGTGTAGTGTAGTGGACAGTATAGTATGGTGGTCAGTGTAATGTAGTATAGTGGACAGTGTAGTATAGTGGACAGTGTAGTATGGTGGTCAGTATAATGTAGTATGGTGGACAGTGTAGTATGGTGGTCAGTATAATGTAGTATGGTGGACAGTGTAGTATAACAGACAGTGTAGTATAGTGGTCAGTATAGTGGTTAGTGTAGTATAGTATAGTGGTTAGTATAGTGTAGTTTAGTATGGAGGTCAGTGTAGTGTAGTGGTCAGTGTAGTGTAGTATAGTGGTCAGTGTAGTGTAGTATGGTGGTCAGTGTAGTATGGTGGTCAGTATAGTGGACAGTGTAGTATAGTGGACAGTGTAGTGTAGTATTGTGGTCAGTATAGTGGACAGTGTAGTGTAGTATGGTGGTCAGTGTAGTGTAGTATAGTGGTCAGTATAGTGTAGTTTAGTATGGAGGTCAGTGTAGTGTAGTGGACAGTGTAGTATAACAGACAGTGCAGTATAGTGGTCAGTGTAGTGTAATATAGTGGTCAGTATAGTGGTTAGTGTAGTAAAGTATAGTGGTTAGTATAGTGTAGTTTAGTATGGAGGTCAGTGTAGTATAGTGGACAGTATAGTGTAGTGTAGTATAGTGGACAGTGTAGTATGGTGGTCAGTATAGTGTAGTATAGTGGTCAGTGTAGTATAGTGGACAGTGTAGTATGATAGTCAGTATAGTGTAGTATAGTGGACAGTGTAGTGTAGTATAGTGGTCAGTGTAGTGTAGTATAGTGGTCAGTGTAGTGTAGTATAGTGGTCAGTGTAGTGTAGTATGGTGGTCAGTGTAGTGTAGTATGGTGGTCAGTATAGTGTAGTATAGTGGTCAGTGTAGTGTAGTATAGTGGACAGTGTAGTATGGTGGTCAGTATAGTGTAGTATAGTGGTCAGTGTAGTATAGTGGACAGTGTAGTATGATAGTCAGTATAGTGTAGTATAGTGGACAGTGTAGTATGGTGGTCAGTATAGTGTAGTATAGTGGTCAGTGTAGTATAGTGGACAGTGTAGTATGATAGTCAGTATAGTGTAGTATAGTGGTCAGTGTACTGTAGTATAGTGTAGTATAGTGGTCAGTATAGTGTAGTATAGTGGTCAGTGTAGTATAGTGGACAGTGTAGTATGATAGTCAGTATAGTGTAGTATAGTGGTCAGTGTACTGTAGTATAGTGTAGTATAGTGGACAGTATAGTGTAGTATAGTGGACAGTATAGTGTAGTATAGTGGACAGTTTAGTGTAGTATAGTGGACAGTATAGTGTAGTATAGTGGTCAGTATAGTGCAGTCTAGTGGACAGTATAGTGTAGTCTAGTGGACAGTATAGTTTAGTCTAGTGGTCAGTGTAGTGTAGTATAGTGGACAGTGTAGTGTAGTATAGTGTACAGTGTAGTGTAGTATAGTGGTCAGTATAGTGTAGTATAGTGTAGTATAGTGGACAGTATAGTGTAGTATAGTGTAGTATAGTGGACAGTATAGTGTAGTATAGTGGACAGTTTAGTGTAGTATAGTGGACAGTATAGTGATCAGTATAGTGCAGTCTAGTGGACAGTATAGTGCAGTCTAGTGGACAGTATAGTTTAGTCTAGTGGTCAGTGTAGTGTAGTATAGTGTACAGTGTAGTGTAGTATAGTGGTCAGTATAGTGTAGTATAGTGGTCAGTATAGTGTAGTATAGTGGACAGTATAGTGTAGTATAGTGGTCAGTGTAGTATAGTATAGTGGACAGTGTAGTGTAGTCAGTGGCATAGCGTGGGTTGTCAGCACCCGGGGCAAGGCAAGTAATTTGCGCCCCCCCCCAACCTGCGGACTTTTAGCTATCCCTGAGTCCCTTCAAATACAATAGTACTGACCTACCTGATTCCTATACTGACCACTACACTGAGAACTACACTGTCCACTACACTACATTGTCCACTACACTGACCACTATACTATACTGACCACTACACTGACCACTATACTATACTGACCACTATACTGACCACTATACTATACTGTCCGCTATATTACACTTACCACTACACTGACCACTACACTGACCACCATACTACACTGTCCACTATACTGACCACTATACTACACTACACTGTCCACTATACTACACTGTCCACTATACTACATTACACTGACCACTATACTACACTACACTTGACCACCATACTACACTGTCCACTATACTGACCACTATACTACACTGTCCACTATACTACATTACACTGACCACTATACTACACTACACTTGACCACCATACTACACTGACCACTATACTACACTATACTGACCACCATACTACACTGTCCACTATACTACACTATACTGACCACCATACTACACTGACCACTATACTACACTATACTGACCACCATACTACACTGACCACTATACTACACTGTCCATTATACTACACTATACTGACCACCATACTACACTGTCCACTATACTACATTATACTGACCACCATACTCCACTGACCACTATACTACACTGTCCACTATACTACACTGTCCACTATACTACACTGACCACCATACTACACTGACCACCATACTACACTGACCACCATACTACACTGTCCACTATACTACACTGTCCACCATAGTACACTGTCCACCATAGTACACTGTCCACCATAGTACACTGACCACCATACTACACTGACCACCATACTACACTGACCACCATACTACACTGACCACCATACTCCACTGTCCACTATACTACACTATACTGACCACCATACTACACTGACCACCATACTACACTGACCACTATACTACACTGTCCACTATACTACACTGTCCACCATACTACACTGTCCACCATACTACACTGTCCACTATACTACACTGTCCACTATACTACACTGTCCACTATACTACACTGTCCACTATACTACACTGTCCACTATACTACGCTGACCACTATACTACGCTGACCACTATACTACGCTGACCACTATACTACGCTGACCACTATACTACACTGACCACCATACTACACTGACCACTATACTACACTGACCAATACACTACACTGATCACTATACTACACTGACCTCTATACTACACTGTCCACTATACTACACTATACTGACCACCATACTACACTGTCCACTATACTACACTGACCACCATACTACACTGTCCACTATACTACACTGTCCACTATACTACACTGTCCACTATACTACACTGACCACCATACTACACTGTCCACCATACTACACTGTCCACCATACTACACTGACCACCATACTACACTGACCACCATACTACACTGTCCACCATACTACACTGTCCACCATACTACACTGTCCACCATACTACACTGTCCACCATACTAGACTGACCACTATACTACACTGACCACCATACTACACTGACCACCATACTACACTGTCCACCATACTACATTGACCACCATACTACACTGACCACCATACTACACTGACCACCATACTACACTGACCACTATACTACACTGACCACCATACTACACTGACCACCATACTACACTGACCACCATACTACACTGACCACCATACTACACTGACCACCATACTACACTGACCACCATACTACACTGACCACCATACTACACTGTCCACTACACTAACCACTACACTGACCACTATACTACACTGTCCCCCATACTACACTGTCCACTATACTACACTGACCACCATACTACACTGACCACCATACTACACTGTCCACTATACTACACTACACTGACCACCATACTACACTGTCCACTATACTACACTGACCACCATACTACACTGACCACCATACTACACTGACCACCATACTACACTGTCCACTATACTACACTGACCACCATACTACACTGACCACTATACTACACTGTCCACTATACTACACTGACCACTACACTGACCACTATACTACACTACACTGACCACCATACTACACTGTCCACTATACTACACTGTCCACTATACTACACTGACCACCATACTACACTGTCCACTATACTACACTGTCCACTATACTACACTGACCACCATACTACACTGACCACCATACTACACTGTCCACTATACTACACTACACTGACCACCATACTACACTGTCCACTATACTACACTACACTGACCACCATAATACACTGTCCACTATACTACACTGACCACCATACTACACTGTCCACTATACTACACTGACCACCATACTACACTGACCACCATACTACACTGACCACCATACTACACTGACCACCATACTACACTGACCACCATACTACACTGACCACCATACTACACTGACCACCATACTACACTGACCACCATACTACACTGACCACCATACTACACTGACCACCATACTACACTGACCACCATACTACACTGACCACCATACTACACTGACCACCATACTACACTGACCACTATACTACACTGTCCACTATACTACACTGTCCACTACACTACACTGTCCACTACACTACACTATACTGACCACCATACTACACTGTCCACTATACTACACTGACCACCATACTACACTGTCCACCATACTATACTGTCCACTATACTATACTAACCACTACACTACACTGTCCACTATACTGACCACCATACTACACTGCCCACTATACTACACTGCCCACTATACTACACTGCCCACTATACTACACTGCCCACTATACTACACTGCCCACTATACTACACTGACCACCATACAACACTGACCACCATACTACACTGACCACCATACTACACTGACCACCATACTACACTGACCACCATACTACACTGACCACCATACTACACTGACCACCATACTACACTGACCACCATACTACACTGACCACCATACTACACTGACCACCATACTACACTGTCCACCATACTACACTGTCCACTATACTACACTGACCACCATACTACACTGACCACCATACTACACTGACCACCATACTACACTGACCACCATACTACACTGACCACCATACTACACTGACCACCATACTACACTGACCACCATACTACACTGTCCACTACACTACACTGTCCACTACACTACACTGTCCACTACACTACACTGTCCACTACACTGTCCACTACACTACACTGTCCACTACACTACACTATACTGACCACCATACTACACTGTCCACTATACTACACTGACCACCATACTACACTGTCCACCATACTATACTGTCCACCATACTATACTGTCCACTATACTATACTAACCACTACACTACACTGCCCACTATACTACACTGACCACCATACTACACTGTCCACCATACTATACTGTCCACTATACTATACTAACCACTACACGGCCCACTATACTACACTGACCACTACACTACACTGTCCACTATACTACACTGACCACCATACTACACTGACCACCATACTACACTGACCACCATACTACACTGACCACCATACTACACTGTCCACTACACTACACTGTCCACTACACTACACTGTCCACTACACTACACTATACTGACCACCATACTACACTGTCCACTATACTACACTGTCCACTATACTACACTGACCACCATACTATACTGTCCACTATACTATACTAACCACTACACTGTCCACTATACTGACCACCATACTACACTGTCCACTACACTACACTACACTGACCTCCATACTAAACTACACTATACCGACCACTATGCTAACCACTATACTATACTACACTAACCACTATACTATACTACACTAACCACTATACTATACTACACTAGCCACTATACTATACTACACTAACCACTATACTGACCACCATACTACACTGACCACCATACTACACTGACCACCATACTACACTGACCACCATACTACACTGACCACCATACTACACTGACCACCATACTACACTGTCCACTACACTACACTGTCCACTACACTACACTGTCCACTACACTACACTATACTGACCACCATACTACACTGTCCACTATACTACACTGTCCACTATACTACACTGACCACCATACTATACTGTCTACTATACTAACCACTACACTGTCCACTATACTGACCACCATACTACACTGCCCACTATACTACACTGACCACTATACTACACTGTCCACTACACTACACTACACTGACCTCCATACTAAACTACACTATACTGACCACTATGCTAACCACTATACTATACTACACTAACCACTATACTATACTACACTAACCACTATACTATACTACACTAGCCACTATACTATACTACACTAACCACTATACTGACCACTATACTACACTATACTGTCCACTACACTGCCTCCCATAGTGACCACTACACTGACCTCCATACTATACTACACTACACTGTCCTGCCTACAGTCTCTCTCTCGCCCCCCTCCCTCCCCCTCCCAGTAACATGACTCTCACTCACCTTCTTGTCCTGGCTGCATCGATCCGGATGAGGAGGAGAACACAGCGGCGGCTCACATTCTTCTCTACCCTGCGCTCTGCTTGCTGCCATGTTCAGTATCCAGCGCCCTGTGATTGGGCGTATGGGGGGTCATGTGCGGAGGCGGGACTTCAGGAGCGATCGAGGACAGGCCAGCCCTACGCCTCACATGACCCCCATACACCCAATCACAGGGCACCGGACACTTAACATGGCGGCCGGAGCCCGGGGACACAAAATTAGAAATTAGGAGGAGGCAGCCAGTGACACATACTGGCGCCCCCCTAAATATCGCGCCCGGGGCCACGGCACCCCCTGCACCCCCCACGCTACGCCACTGAGTGTAGTATAGTGGACAGTGTAGTGTAGTATAGTGGACAATGTAGTGTAGTGGACAGTGTAGTTCTCAGTGTAGTGGTCAGTATAGGAATCAGGTAGGTCAGTACTATTGTATTTGAAGGGACTCAGGGATAGCTAAAAGTCCGCAGGTTAGGGGGCGCAAATTACTTGCCTTGCCCCGGGTGCTGACAACCCACGCTACACCACTGACCCTGGTTTATACTGGTGAGGCTTTGAAATTGTGCTACTTCAGTGTGTTTTCATAGCCGCACATCAGTGCAATTTTTACCTCCGATTTCATTGCGGCTTGTGACTTTATTTAACAGAAGTCAGTGCGAGTTGCAATGAAATCAGAAACAAGTAGTGCAGGAAGCTTTTTCAAAGTCACTACGACATGAGTCGCGGCAACTTGAACGGTTCCATTGCCTGCAATAGGGTGTGACTTGTCATGCGATTTTTTTTTTAACTGTCAAACTGCATGGCAAATCACACCAGTGTGAACCAGGGCTAAGCCCCCGTTTACATTGATAATATAGAACATTTCGCGCAATATTTACTTGAGTGATGTGTATAGGGTGGGGTAAGAGCAAAAGTGATTGAGGTATTGGTAACTGTGATAGTGTTAATAAGGATCTACAATCTCTATATTAAAACATAAATCTATTACCACTGATTAACAGTGGAGTGATAATGCTGTGTTTGAAAGTGCATCCGTGCAAATGGTTAAAATAACCAAACAACCATAAAGTGACAGCTAGCTCCAATAGCATAGATACATTGATGCAAATAAATATTAAATATTAGTGAGTAAATATCATAAATAACATAAATTAAAAAATAAAAAATAGTAATTTCCAACTGTGAATAATTAATAAAGTGCAACCCATCAAAAGGATGAATAAAATATATACAAAAAATATCGAGAATTAATTGCAATTAATGCCATCATCATCCAGATACATGTGTCTTAAAACAATGATGACAGCATTTGTAAAATTGAAGAAAAACAGTTCATAGATTTATAAATAGGTGGCGCTGTTGTAGAGGTAGAAAAGTCCTTCTATTAAGATCTGTGTATGTCTTTATGTGTTAAATAGGTCGTTCCTATAGTGGTGCCTCCTAGTTCAGTCTCTCAGAACTCTCACCTTAAAACAGTAGAAATCAAGCTTTGGTAAAATGCCTTTTGAAGTGTAGAAGTACTGTCTGGTAACTAGGGATGAGCCGAACACCCCCCGGTTCGGTTCGCACCAGAACCCGCGAACGGACCGCAAGTTCGCACGAACGTTAGAACCCCATTGACGTCTATGGGACTCGAACGTTCGAAATCAAAAGTGCTCATTTTAAAGGCTAATTTGCATGGTATTGTCCTAAAAAGGGTGTGGGGACCCGGGTCCTACCCCAGGGGACATGTATCAATGCAAAAAAAACTTTTAAAAACGGCCGTTTTTTCGGGAGCAGTGATTTTAATGATGCTTAAAGTAAAAAAAAAAAAGTGAAATATTCCTTTAAATATCGTACCTGGGGGGTGTCTATAGTATGCCTGTAAAGTGACGCGTGTTTCCCATGTTTAGAACAGTCCCTGCACCAAATGTCATTTTTAAAGGAAAAAATCTCATTTAAAACTGCTTGCGGGTTTAATGTCATGTCGGGTCCTGGCAATATGGATGAAAATCAGTGAGACAAACGGCATGGGTACCCCCCAGTCCATTACCAGGCCCTTTGGGTCTTGTATGGATATTAAGGGGAACCCCGCACCCAAATTAAAATAAGGAAAGGTCCCTATATACTCTGAACAGCAGTATACAGGCGGTGCAAACAAGACAGGGACTGTAGGTTTGTTGTTAAGTAGAATCTGTTTGTAATTTTGAACATTTTTAACGTGTTTAGCTCCAGCCAAAAAATCTTTTCTAAGCTTTTTGGAAAACATAGGGAAGGGTTATCACCCCTGTGACATTTGTTTTGCGTCTTTCCTCCTCTTCAGAAGATTTCACCTCACTTTTTTGTCCCAATGAAAAATGTTTTTTGAAAATTTGGGTTTTTTTGTGGAACAAGGATTGGAAAGCATCAGTGGAAAGGAGAAATTGTTTTCCCATATTAACTCTTACATGAGAGAATTTCCCTTCCTAGGGGTAGATTTCATCTCACTTCCTGTTGTCTCCTTCCGTTTGCAAGTAGGAGTCGTTTGTAAGTTAGATGTTTGAAAGTAGGGTCCTGCCCTATATACTCAGCAGAAATTTGGGCCTTAGGTGTTGCTGTGGCCAAAACACTGTAAGCCCTCACAGGGCCCTGCTGTGAAATATTAGATCAAGAATTGTAATTACATGCCCCTGTTGAACAGGAGCTGAAAAATTAGGCCTTAGGCACTGGTGCTGGTGCCACAACACTGCAACCCCTCACAGACACTCTAGTTGGAACGCAGGAACGAGCCCTGCTGCAAAGTATTGCATCAAAAATTGTAATTACACGCCCCTGTTAGACAGGGGCAGAAAAATTGGGCCTTAGGCACTGGTGCTGGTGCCACAACACTGCAACCCCTCACAGACACTCTAGTTGGAACGCAGGAACGAGCCCTGCTGCAAAGTATTGCATCAAAAATTGTAATTACACGCCCCTGTTAGACAGGGGCAGAAAAATTGGGCCTTAGGCACTGGTGCTGGTGCCACAACACTGCAACCCCTCACAGACACTCTAGTTGGAACGCAGGAACGAACCCTGCTGCAAAGTATTGCATCAAAAATTGTAATTACACGCCCCTGTTAGACAGGGGCAGAAAAATTGGGCCTTAGGCACTGGTGCTGGTGCCACAACACTGCAACCCCTCACAGACACTCTAGTTGGAACGCAGGAACGAGCCCTGCTGCAAAGTATTGCATCAAAAATTGTAATTACACGCCCCTGTTAGACAGGGGCAGAAAAATTGGGCCTTAGGCACTGGTGCTGGTGCCACAACACTGCAACCCCTCACAGACACTCTAGTTGGAATGCAGGAACGAGCCCTGCTGCAAAGTATTACATCAAAAATTGTAATTACACGCCCCTGTTAAACAGGGGCTGAAAAATTGTGCCTTAGGCACTGGTGGTGGCGCCCAGAACCAAAAATGTTCTTACAAGCTATCAGCGTGATGATTGAGGAGGAAGAGGATAATTACTCAGGGATAGTCACTCAGCATCAGCATAGGCAGTCTTTGAAGGGATCTGAAAAAAATTATTCAGTTACATCAGCATCAGGTGCTTGGTAGCTGGTGGTGATCCAAGACTGATTCATTTTTATGAAGGTCAGCCGATCGACCGAGTCAGTGGACAGACGCACCCTGTGATCGGTTACCACGCCTCCAGCAGCACTGAATGTGCGTTCCGAAAGAACGCTGGATGCAGGACAGGCCAGTAGCTCAATTGCATACTGTGCAAGCTCTGGCCAGTGATCCATCCTCAAGACCCAGTAACCCAGAGGATTTTCGGTGGGAAAGGTGTCCAAGTCTGATCTTGCCCCTAGGTATTCCTGCACCATGTAAAACAGACGCTGGCGATGGTTGCTGGAACCGATCATACCTTGGGGCTGCGGACCAAAAAATTGTCTGAACGCATCGGTCAGACGGCCACCTTCTCCACCGCTCCTTCTTTGACTGACCGAAGCCTCAGCAACACGTTGTCCAGAAACAGGAGTTTGTAACCTCCCAGTCTCTGGGAACGCGTTGCACAGACCTTTCTGCAAGGCCTCCCGAAGATGTTTCATCCTCTGCTCCCTCTGCGATGGCAAGATAAGGTCCGCAACCTTACCCTTGTAACGTGGATCAAGGAGGGTTGCCAGCCAGTATTGGTCCTTCTCCTTGATACCACGAATACGAGGATCCTTACGCAGGCTTTGCAGGATCAGGGAGGCCATGCAGCGTAGGTTTGCTGAGGCATTCGGTCCGGAGTCCTCTGGGTCACTAAGGACAACAACGTCCGCAGCCACCTCCTCCCAGCCACGTACAAGTCCATGTGTTCCTTGGGACTGATCCCTTAAAGACTGCTGATGCTGAGTGCCAGGCTCCACCTCCATACTGACACAATCTTCCTCCTCCTCCTCCTCCTCCTCCTCCTCGTCCTCTTCCTGTGTGATCGGCGGGCACGCAGGAACACTGTCTGGATAAAGGGGGCCTTGAGAGCTAAGGAAGTCCTCCTCTTCCTGCCTCTGTTCTGCCTCAAGTGCCCTGTCCATTATTCCACGCAGCGTGTGCTCCAACAGGTGGACAAGGGGGACAGTGTCACTGATGCATGCACTGTCAGTGCTCACCATCCTCGTGGCCTCCTCGAATGGTGACAGGACAGTGCATGCATCCCTGATCATGGCCCACTGGCGTGGGGAAAAAAAAACAAGGTCCCCTGACCCTGTCCTGGTGCCATAGTCGCACAGGTACTCATTTATGGCCCTCTGCTGCGTGTGCAGCCGCTGCAGCATGGCCAATGTCGAGTTCCACCTGGTGGGCATGTCACAGATTAGGCGGTTCTTGGGCAGGTTAAACTCCTTTTGGAGGTCCGTCAGCCGAGCACTGGCATTATATGACCGGCGGAAATGCACACAGACTTTCCTGGCCTGCCTCAGGACATCCTGTAAGCCCGGGTACCTGCCCAAGAACCGCTGCACCACCAAGTTAAGGACGTGAGCCAAACAGGGCACATGGGTCAGTTGTCCCTGTCGGAGGGCAGAGAGGAGGTTGGTGCCATTGTCGCAAACCACCATTCCTGCCTTAAGTTGGCGTGGCGTCAACCACCTCTGAACCTGACCCTGCAGAGCTGACAGAACCTCTGCCCCAGTGTGGCTCCTGTCCCCCAAGCACACCAGCTCAAGCACCGCATGGCATCTTTTGGCCTGCGTACTTGCGTAGCCCCTTGAACGCCTACGGAGCACCGCTGGTTCCGAGGAAGAGGCCATGGAGGAAGAAGAAGAGGAGGGGGTGGAGGAGAGAGGTGTGTCACAATCAGCATTTTGGAGGCGTGGTGGCGGAACAACCTCCAACACTACTGCACCTTGTCCTGCATCCTTCCCAGCTGCCAGCAGAGTCACCCAATGCGCCGTGAAACTTAAGTAACGTCCCTGTCCATGCCTGCTGGACCATGAGTCAGCGGTAATATGCACCTTACCGCTGACCGCCCTGTCCAGCGAGGCATGGACATTGCCTTCCACATGCCGGTAGAGAGCTGGAATCGCCTTCCATGAGAAAAAGTGGCGTTTGGGTACCTGCCACTGAGGAACCGCACATTCCACAAACTCACGGAAGGGGGCAGAGTCTACCAACTGAAAAGGCAGCAGTTGAAGTGCTAGCAATTTTGCCAAGCTAGCATTCAACCGCTGGGCATGTGGATGGCTGGGAGCAAACTTCTTTCGGCGGTGCAGCAGCTGGGGCAGGGAAATTTGCCTGGTACAATCTGGCGTCGGTGTACCAAAAGCAGATTGCCCACAAGTACTTGGCTGTGACACACCTAATTCTACACCTTCATTCCTCTCACTGCAGGTCTCAGAGAGGACTGAAGGTCTAGTGGGGTTGGAAATCTCAGCTGATGAGGAGCAAGGAGAGATCCTCTTTGTTCTTTGGTGTGGGTCTTTTAGATATGCTTGCCAACGAACTGCATGGCAGGTCAACATATGTCTGGTCAAGCATGTGGTACCCAAGCGGGAGATGTTTTGGCCACGCGAGATACGCTTGAGACATATGTTGCAAATAGCAGCGGTGCGATCTGATGTACTCGTCTCAAAAAAGGCCCACACCAAAGAACTTTTTGAATAACGCGCAGAGACTGCAGCGCCCTGCACATGTGGAGCTTTGGGGTGTGATGCAGTCAATGTGCTGCCCTTAGGCTGGCCCCTGGAGGGCATCCTGCCTCGTTGGTGATGTGCCGCCTCCTCCTCCTCCTCCTCCTCTCTCCTATCAGGCACCCACGTTGAGTCAGTGACCTCATCATCCCCTCCCTCCTCATCACTGGAGCAAACCTGGCAGTATGCTGCAGCAGGGGGAGCATGACTGCCAGATTGCTGTCCTTCTTGGGCACCCCCTCTGTCCGTGCTCATGTTACTGCCTTCATCGAGCTCAGTATCATCATCAGAGCCTTCCAAACGCTGGGCATCCTCCTGGAGCATGTACCCAACACTGTGGTCAAACAGTTCGAGGGAATCCTCATGAGGACATGGTGGAGCTAGGGAAGGAGTCACTGATGACATTGAGCTGAGGGAAGAGGCCGCTGCTTTGCCAGACAAAGCACCCTGGGCATGGGTGAGAGAGGATGAGGAGGATGAGGACGGCTTGGTCATCCACTCGACCAAGTTTTCTGCATGTTGCGGCTCAACACGGCCAGCTGCCGAAAAAAAGGCCAAGCGTGTCCCATGGCCACGTGCTGATGAGGATGCACCGTCTCCACGACCAGCACTAGACACAGAGCCTGCTTGCCCTCTCTTATTGGCTTGTGACTGTCTGCCTCTCCTTCTTGGCCTTCCAGACATACTAATGGCCTGTAGCTGCACTAAGCTGGGATAGAACACCTGTAATTTTCTTCAGGTAGCTTTATATACTGTAACCAGACAAGCCTGCCTGTCAGTAGGAAGATAACAGGAACGGATCTAGCTGAACACTGTGAGCAGGACGCACTGCACTAAATGTAAATAGCAGGAACGGATCTAGCTGAACACTGTGAGCAGGACGCACTGACTGCACTAAATGTAAATAGCAGGAACGGATCTAGCTGAACACTGTGAGCAGGACGCACTGCACTAAATGTAAATAGCAGGAACAGATCTAGCTGAACACTGTGAGCAGGACGCACTGCACTAAATGTAAATAGCAGGAACGGATCTAGCTGAACACTGTGAGCAGGACGCACTGACTGCACTAAATGTAAATAGCAGGAACAGATCTAGCTGAACACTGTGAGCAGGACGCACTGCACTAAATGTAAATAGCAGGAACGGATCTAGCTGAACACTGTGAGCAGGACGCACTGACTGCACTAAATGTAAATAGCAGGAACAGATCTAGCTGAACACTGTGAGCAGGACGCACTGCACTAAATGTAAATAGCAGGAACAGATCTAGCTGAACACTGTGAGCAGGACGCACTGCACTAAATGTAAATAGCAGGAACGGATCTAGCTGAACACTGTGAGCAGGACGCACTGACTGCACTAAATGTAAATAGCAGGAACAGATCTAGCTGAACACTGTGAGCAGGACGCACTGCACTAAATGTAAATAGCAGGAACAGATCTAGCTGAACACTGTGAGCAGGACGCACTGCACTAAATGTAAATAGCAGGAACGGATCTAGCTGAACACTGTGAGCAGGACGCACTGCACTAAATGTAAATAGCAGGAACGGATCTAGCTGAACACTGTGAGCAGGACGCACTGCACTAAATGTAAATAGCAGGAACGGATCTAGCTGAACACTGTGAGCAGGACGCACTGCACTAAATGTAAATAGCAGGAACGGATCTAGCTGAACACTGTGAGCAGGACGCACTGACTGCACTAAATGTAAATAGCAGGAACGGATCTAGCTGAACACTGTGAGCAGGACGCACTGCACTAAATGTAAATAGCAGGAACGGATCTAGCTGAACACTGTGAGCAGGACGCACTGCACTAAATGTAAATAGCAGGAACGGATCTAGCTGAACACTGTGAGCAGGACGCACTGACTGCACTAAATGTAAATAGCAGGAACGGATCTAGCTGAACACTGTGAGCAGGACGCACTGCACTAAATGTAAATAGCAGGAACGGATCTAGCTGAACACTGTGAGCAGGACGCACTGCACTAAATGTAAATAGCAGGAACGGATCTAGCTGAACACTGTGAGCAGGACGCACTGCACTAAATGTAAATAGCAGGAACGGATCTAGCTGAACACTGTGAGCAGGACGCACTGCACTAAATGTAAATAGCAGGAACGGATCTAGCTGAACACTGTGAGCAGGACGCACTGCACTAAATGTAAATAGCAGGAACGGATCTAGCTGAACACTGTGAGCAGGACGCACTGACTGCACTAAATGTAAATAGCAGGAACGGATCTAGCTGAACACTGTGAGCAGGACGCACTGACTGCACTAAATGTAAATAGCAGGAACGGATCTAGCTGAACACTGTGAGCAGGACGCACTGCACTAAATGTAAATAGCAGGAACGGATCTAGCTGAACACTGTGAGCAGGACGCACTGCACTAAATGTAAATAGCAGGAACGGATCTAGCTGAACACTGTGAGCAGGACGCACTGCACTAAATGTAAATAGCAGGAACGGATCTAGCTGAACACTGTGAGCAGGACGCACTGACTGCACTAAATGTAAATAGCAGGAACGGATCTAGCTGAACACTGTGAGCAGGACGCACTGCACTAAATGTAAATAGCAGGAACGGATCTAGCTGAACACTGTGAGCAGGACGCACTGCACTAAATGTAAATAGCAGGAACGGATCTAGCTGAACACTGTGAGCAGGACGCACTGACTGCACTAAATGTAAATAGCAGGAACGGATCTAGCTGAACACTGTGAGCAGGACGCACTGCACTAAATGTAAATAGCAGGAACGGATCTAGCTGAACACTGTGAGCAGGACGCACTGCACTAAATGTAAATAGCAGGAACGGATCTAGCTGAACACTGTGAGCAGGACGCACTGCACTAAATGTAAATAGCAGGAACGGATCTAGCTGAACACTGTGAGCAGGACGCACTGCACTAAATGTAAATAGCAGGAACGGATCTAGCTGAACACTGTGAGCAGGACGCACTGCACTAAATGTAAATAGCAGGAACGGATCTAGCTGAACACTGTGAGCAGGACGCACTGACTGCACTAAATGTAAATAGCAGGAACGGATCTAGCTGAACACTGTGAGCAGGACGCACTGACTGCACTAAATGTAAATAGCAGGAACGGATCTAGCTGAACACTGTGAGCAGGACGCACTGCACTAAATGTAAATAGCAGGAACAGATCTAGCTGAACACTGTGAGCAGGACGCACTGACTGCACTAAATGTAAATAGCAGGAACAGATCTAGCTGAACACTGTGAGCAGGACGCACTGCACTAAATGTAAATAGCAGGAACGGATCTAGCTGAACACTGTGAGCAGGACGCACTGCACTAAATGTAAATAGCAGGAACGGATCTAGCTGAACACTGTGAGCAGGACGCACTGACTGCACTAAATGTAAATAGCAGGAACGGATCTAGCTGAACACTGTGAGCAGGACGCACTGCACTAAATGTAAATAGCAGGAACGGATCTAGCTGAACACTGTGAGCAGGACGCACTGCACTAAATGTAAATAGCAGGAACGGATCTAGCTGAACACTGTGAGCAGGACGCACTGCACTAAATGTAAATAGCAGGAACGGATCTAGCTGAACACTGTGAGCAGGACGCACTGACTGCACTAAATGTAAATAGCAGGAACGGATCTAGCTGAACACTGTGAGCAGGACGCACTGACTGCACTAAATGTAAATAGCAGGAACGGATCTAGCTGAACACTGTGAGCAGGACGCACTGCACTAAATGTAAATAGCAGGAACGGATCTAGCTGAACACTGTGAGCAGGACGCACTGCACTAAATGTAAATAGCAGGAACGGATCTAGCTGAACACTGTGAGCAGGACGCACTGCACTAAATGTAAATAGCAGGAACGGATCTAGCTGAACACTGTGAGCAGGACGCACTGACTGCACTAAATGTAAATAGCAGGAACGGATCTAGCTGAACACTGTGAGCAGGACGCACTGACTGCACTAAATGTAAATAGCAGGAACGGATCTAGCTGAACACTGTGAGCAGGACGCACTGCACTAAATGTAAATAGCAGGAACAGATCTAGCTGAACACTGTGAGCAGGACGCACTGACTGCACTAAATGTAAATAGCAGGAACAGATCTAGCTGAACACTGTGAGCAGGACGCACTGCACTAAATGTAAATAGCAGGAACGGATCTAGCTGAACACTGTGAGCAGGACGCACTGCACTAAATGTAAAGAGCAGGAACAGATCTAGCTGAACACTGTGAGCAGGACGCACTGCACTAAATGTAAAGAGCAGGAACAGATCTAGCCTAATCTAGCTCTCAAATCAAATGGCACTGTCTGTCTCTCTCTCTATCAGCACACCGGAACACACTACACAGGGCCGCCGTGCAGGCGGCCTTATATAGTGTGGGGCGTGTACTAAATCCCCTGAGCCATAATTGGCCAAAGCCACCCTGGCTTTGGCCAATTACAGCTCTCTCTACTGACGGCGCTGTGATTGGCCAAGCATGCGGGTCATAGTGCATGCTTGGCCAATCATCAGCCAGCAATGCACTGCGATGCCGCAGTGAATTATGGGCCGTGACGCGCCACACGAATTTGGCGCGAACGGCCCATAACGTTCGCAATTCGACGGACGGTCGAACAGCCGATGTTCGAGTCGAACATGGGTTCGACTCGAACACGAAGCTCATCCCTACTGGTAACTTCTCCTTTTTGCTGCTCAGCTCTCCTTATTATCTCCTTATTTCCTCCGCTCTAGTGTAGCTCAGACCCAGGGGAGGAAGAGGGGGGAGAGAGAGGGGGGGAGACAAAGAGAAGGGAGGGGGAGAGAGAAGATAGGCTCCACTAGTGTATTATTGTTTTTAAGCAAAGGGAGATATTTATTTAATCTATGCTCTTACATTTACAAGCATATAAATAGGCAGAGTAAAAACGTATGAGAAGCCTGGCGTTCTCAGCGCCCTCTCACTTGTGTAGACAGCTGTGTGCCGCTCCAGCCAATCCCTACGCGTTACGACACGTCACGTGTCTTCATCTGGGGGTCTTCATCTGTCCCCAGATGAAGACACGTGACGTGTCGTAACGCGTAGGGATTGGCTGGAGCGGCACACAGCTGTCTACACAAGTGAGAGGGCGCTGAGAACGCCAGGCTTCTCATACGTTTTTACTCTGCCTATTTATATGCTTGTAAATGTAAGAGCATAGATTAAATAAATATCTCCCTTTGCTTAAAAACAATAATACACTAGTGGAGCCTATCTTCTCTCTCCCCCTCCCTTCTCTTTGTCTCCCCCCCTCTCTCTCCCCCCTCTTCCTCCCCTGGGTCTGAGCTACACTAGAGCGGAGGAAATAAGGAGATAATAAGGAGAGCTGAGCAGCAAAAAGGAGAAGTTACCAGACAGTACTTCTACACTTCAAAAGGCATTTTACCAAAGCTTGATTTCTACTGTTTTAAGGTGAGAGTTCTGAGAGACTGAACTAGGAGGCACCACTATAGGAACGACCTATTTAACACATAAAGACATACACAGATCTTAATAGAAGGACTTTTCTACCTCTACAACAGCGCCACCTATTTATAAATCTATGAACTGTTTTTCTTCAATTTTACAAATGCTGTCATCATTGTTTTAAGACACATGTATCTGGATGATGATGGCATTAATTGCAATTAATTCTCGATATTTTTTGTATATATTTTATTCATCCTTTTGATGGGTTGCACTTTATTAATTATTCACAGTTGGAAATTACTATTTTTTATTTTTTAATTTATGTTATTTATGATATTTACTCACTAATATTTAATATTTATTTGCATCAATGTATCTATGCTATTGGAGCTAGCTGTCACTTTATGGTTGTTTGGTTATTTTAACCATTTGCACGGATGCACTTTCAAACACAGCATTATCACTCCACTGTTAATCAGTGGTAATAGATTTATGTTTTAATATAGAGATTGTAGATCCTTATTAACACTATCACAGTTACCAATACCTCAATCACTTTTGCTCTTACCCCACCCTATACACATCACTCAAGTAAATATTGTGCGAAATTTTCTATATTATCATTTCATTAAGTGGTTGTGTGAGCACTTGTATTTTGCAGCAATATTTTTATTTTTATTTTATCTTTATATCCATTCATATATTAACCTACACTATCGTGTTATTAGTATTTGTCACATCCACTAGCGCGAAGGAAATTTTACTATTCCCCGTTTACATTGACTGCGGCTTTTAAATCGTGCAACTTCATCTAAAAATCGCAAGGTTTCAAAGCCGCATGTCAGTGCGACTTCGGACGCGACTTGGAAGACATATGTGCGGCTTCATACACAGATGTCTCTACAAGTCGCACCCGAAAACGCCAAAAGTCGTGCAGGAACTACTTTTTCTAATCGGTGCGGCGCCGCAAACTCTGCGTCACACATTTGAACAGAACGATTGCCGGAAATAGGCTGTGACTTGTCATACGCTTTGACCTGTCAAAGCACATGACAAGTCACTCCAATGTGAATGGGGGCTTATTGTCAAAGCTTGATTGAACAAGTGGAAGTTAGAAGCTGATTGGCTACCATGCACAACTGCACCAGATGGGTTTTAGTAAATCAACACCTTTTTCATTCATAGTGTTCTGAATGATGCCTATGCTGAGCGTGTGACCTCATGTGTCCACGATGTAGCAGGACAGCTGCTCGGCTCAGGATCCAGCAGTAGGATCACTGTAGTAGCGGTGTCCAGCACAGTAATTTCCAGTTTTTATGGGGATCTAACAGGTATGGCATATACATACGTACTTTAGCCAAAGCTGCGCCTATGTAAAAATCGCCATACCTATACTTCAGCTTTAGATCTCAGTCCACACTATTGTCCGCATGTGAATTGCATAGGGACTGCACTGCAGTCCTGTTCAATTCACATGCTATTCAGTGTGGTGCGATTTTCATTTCATTCATTTTGAATGGGCTCAGATCGCCCTGCATCAGACCAAAGCCGTGCATGCACCAATAGTTGGAAGTGCACTGCAACCGGATCGCATGGTAGTTTTGTACCGTACAATCCAGAGAGATCTGGTTCTGGCAAACGTTTGGGGTGTCATTAAGATTGCACTGACCCTGCTGTTGATCACAAGGGCAGAGCGATTTGAATGTGGTGCGGGAAATGCACACGGTTTGTGGGATTTCCCTCACCGCATTCGTGTGAACCTACGCTAAAGGAAAGCATGCCTACCTGTAAGTAGAAATGGGCAATCGTTGACAGTTTAGATGTCACAGACCAAAAAAATTGCTATGGAAAACATTCTTCCAAATTACAAAAGGCCATCATATAGCAACATGAGAAATGTTCCCATTGTTTTCAGAGGCTTCTAATAGGCGTTGATGTCTAACTGGCCCATCTTCTATTGTACATTGCATTCCAAAACTAAATTATTAGGTCAGATACTGCTTGCCTTTTATCTGACCCTCTGGGCACTATTCCTTCCACTGGACCCCAATGATGGGGCACTCATCATCCCAGTGACACCAACAACAAGGGACTATTCCTCCCTATTCCTGACAACACTAGACATGCGCAGAACTGAAAATGTTGTTTAGTTTAGTTTCGGATAGATTTCTTATGTTACTAATTTTGTTTTGTTATGGAATTCTGCACCCCCACCCCAAAGCACCTTGTCCCCATATTGACCCCGTTCCGTGACGCACAGTATCCGGAGGACCTGACGGTCACAGACATTCCTGGATGCGTGCCCGGGGGGTGGGGGGGGACGACACGGGAATCGCGATTCTGGGAGGACATCATTGTACACCCTCCCAGAATTAGCCGACCGCAATGTTGCTGTTATTCGGCTATGGCCCGGTTGGCAAGTGGTTCAGGCTGTACCTACAAATAGGAATGTAGGTACAAATGTACCTGGAACAAACATGGTCACCTTTATGCCAAGGCGTTGAAAGCTCGTTCACATGTGTGGCACCCTCTGAAGAGCAATATGTGTTAGATCGCTTTTCAGAGGGCATTTGACAGGCTGTGAGGAGGGAATATGTTGCCTCCTCTCTGACTGATTTAAAACAATAAATGCTGCACTACCCTATCACAATCATGTGCATTGCACAAGGTTGCATGGTGGTTGCAGCACGGCCCCATAGACCTGCATTAGTTGTGTTCGGCGGTGGTAAAGCCCGCCGAATGCGACATGCTCTTTCATTTTGGCCATGGCATGTCCTGAGCGGCTGCATGTCAGTGTTCAGCTGGGCAGCCGGGGACGCTAGAACCACAGCTCAGCCACCTGGTTTTACTGCCCCTGGCAGCTCGTCTGGGCAAGGTCTAACTATGAATCCAATGTATCTGTATTTTGATTTCTAATAACATCCAATTTATGTATCTGGTGGATGGAGAACCCCATTTGTCATGTGGTACTTCATATTCCCATCGCACACTTTCCTGGATAAGCTCATAAAATATGGGTGCTGCAGCAACAACCAGTTGGATACTGGTTCAAGTCAAAATGGAAATATTTGCCAGCACACCATGGAACAGCGTAGATAGCGTCCAAACGTGTAGTTTATTGCATGATCACAACACAAAGAGAGTGCAACGTTTCGGAGTCACGCAGGACCCCTTTCACATGCCTGACGAAGGGGTCCTGCGTGACTCCGAATTGTTGCACTCTCTTTGTGTTGTGATCATGCAATAAACTACACGTTTTGACGCTATCTACGCTGTTCCATGGTTTGCTGGCAAATATTTCCATTTGTCATGTGGACTACTTTGCTAGCCTAGGCAAGGCTGTGGTTGCCGGTGAGGGCTTGCATGTCTTGCACCTGGGTCCAGGGCTGCTGTTAGAAATCATGGAGCCCCATACAGCCTACTGGACTCTTAAAAGAGAACCGAATGGCAGCTGATTCAGTGCATATGTCCTCTCCGGTTGCTCAGAAGAACTGCACGTCAATCTGCTTAAAGGCATTGTATAGTGCACCAAG
This sequence comes from Lithobates septentrionalis, assembly GCA_037952835.1. Taxonomy (NCBI): domain Eukaryota; kingdom Metazoa; phylum Chordata; class Amphibia; order Anura; family Ranidae; genus Lithobates; species Lithobates septentrionalis. The sequence continues at coordinate 3,549,928 of JBBDGP010000388.1, forward strand.
CACCGCATTTCTTTTTTTTTTGTTAGAACATGGCTGGGAGGAGCCAGATAGTGTAATCCTCAGTGACCCTGAGGACACTGATTTTCATGCCTCCACAAATTTGTGATGCATGGACTCCCTTATTCTTCAAAGCCTGCGAAAGAACCAGAGAATTTGTGGCATCAAGGATAAGAATCATTATTGGTTGGCAACACTCCTTGACCACCGTTACAAGGAGAACGTTTCGGAACTCATCCTGCCTTTTCTGAGGGAGCACAGGATGAAATATCTTGAGGATGCCTTAAAGAGGAGTATATGAAACACCTTTCCAGACTCTAGTAGGTTAAAGCCTAATGGAAAAGGTATTTTTGAGGCTTCTGTTGGTCAAAGGAAGAGCAGTGGAGAAGGGGGCTACCTAAGTGATGCATTTAAAAATGTTTTTAGTCCTCAGCGCCCTGGTCTGTCAGCTTCAAGATCCCATCGGCAGCATCTGCATTATATGGTGAAAGATTATCTAGGGGCAAAAACAGACGTGGAGAGCTTTCCGGTAGACAATCCACTGGGTTACTGGGTCATGAAAATGAACCACTGGCTTTTTTCGCACCTGTGTGACATAATTATAACAGAATCCAATCCTGCGTTTGGGTTATGGTGTGAAGGCAACACCAAAACCCAAGGCCAAATTTTTCCACACCTGTTTCTTCTATCCAAAGTCTGCGAAAGAGACACCAGACTTTATCTTAACCACTTGCCAACCGCCCTATAGCCAAATGACGGCTGCAGGGCGGCTGGATAACTCTGGGATCACGTCATATGACGTGATTCCAGAAAACTGCTCCCGCGCGCCCCCTGGGGCGCGCACACGGGAACATCCGTGACCGCCGGGTCCAGAGGACCCGGCGCATCACGGATCACGGTAAACGGCCGCTGATCGCGGCCGTTTACCATGTGATCGCTCCGTCAAATGACGGAGCGATCACATGTAAACAAACCATGTTATGACGCCGGTTCCTCCCTCCCCTCTCTGTACCGATCGGTACAGAGGGGGAGAGATCGGATGTGAGCCGCGCTGTGGGCTGGATGTGTAGTGCCCACAGCGCAGCTCAGTGACATGTACAGTCACATCCATCCCTCCATGCTCAGCCATCCCCCCCTATGCTCTGCAATGACCCTGTGCAATACTCTGCAACCCTGTGCAATACTCTGCAACCCTGTGAAATACTCTGCAAATCTGTGCAATACTCTGCAACCCTGTGCAATACTCTGCAACCCTGTGAAATACTCTGCAACCCTGTGCAATACTCTGCAACCCTGTGCAATACTCTGCAACCCTGTGCAATACTCTGCAACCCTGTGCAATACTCTGCAATGATCCTGTGCAACCCTGTGCAATACTCTGCAATGATCCTGTGCAATACTCTGCAATGATCCTGTGCAACCCTGTGCAATACTCTGCAATGATCCTGTGCAACCCTGTGCCATACTCCGCCATACTCCGCCATGCCCCGCCATGCCCCGCCATACTCCGCCATGCCCCGCCATGCCCCGCCATGCCCCGCCATACTCCGCCATGCCCCGCCATACTCCGCCATACCCCGCCATGCCCCGCCATACCCCGCCATGCCCCGCCACACCCCGCCACACCCCGCCATGCCCCGCCATGCCCCGCCATACTCCGCCATGCCCCGCCATACTCCGCCATGCCCCGCCATACTCCGCCATGCCCCGCCATACTCCGCCATGCCCCGCCATACTCCGCCATACTCCGCCATGCTCCGCCATACTCCGCCATGCTCCGCCATACTCCGCCATGCCCCGCCATACTCCGCCATACTCCGCCATGCTCCGCCATACTCCGCCATGCTCCGCCATGCCCCGCCATACCCCGCCATGCCCCGCCATACCCAGCCATACTTTGCCATGCTCAGCCATACTCGGCCATGCTCGGGTGTACTCGGCCTCTGTATGTGGCCAGGCTGTGGAAGTCTCATACATGTGGTATCGCCGTACTCAGGAGGAGCAGGAGAATCTATTTTGGGGTGTCATTTTTGGTATGTCATCATACGACATCCTTGACTTTGTGCGGGGATATCTGAATGATGGGTGCAGCTACAGGCATCATTCAGATATCATCTTTTTCAGCCGGCGATTCCCTACACCATAAGAACGATCATAGCGGCTGTTACACTGCTTGATCATTCTTACGGGAGGCGAGAGGGGACGCCCCCCCCCCCCTCGCCGCCCTCAGGTGCTTCTACCGACTCACCGCTACGATCAAAGCCAGGATCATTTTTTTATTTTTTTATTTCAGTCTTCCCAGCCTAGAGGTGAGATGTGGGGTCTTATTGACCCCATATCTCACTGTAAAGAGGACCTGTTATGCCATATTCCTATTACAGGGGATGTTTACATTCCTTGTAATAGAAATAAAAGTGATCAAAAAATGTATTTTTTGGAAAAAAGCCTCAAACTAAAATAAATAAAGTAAAATGAACAATAAAAATAAATAAATAAATTTCCCCGTGTACCCGTGTGCTCGCAGTCAGAAGCGAACGCATACGTAAGTTGCGCCCACATATGAAAATGGTGTTCAAACCACACATGTGAGGTATCGCTGCGATCGGAAGAGCGAGAGCAATAATTTTGGCCCTAGACCTCCTCTGTAACTCACAACATGTAACCAGTAAAATTTTTTAAAGCGTCTCCTATGGGGATTTTTAAGTAGCGAAGTTTGGCGCCATTCCACGAGCGTGTGCAATTTTGAAGGGTGACATGTTAGGTATCTATTTACTCGGCATAACTTCATTATTCACATTATGTAAAAACATTGGGCTAACTTTACTGTTTTGTTTTTTTTGAAAGCACAAAACTGTTTTTTTTTTTCAAACAAAACGTGTTCGAAAAATTGCTGCGCAAATACAGTGCGAGATAAAAAGTTGCAATGACCGCCATTGTATTCTCTAGGGTCTTTGCTAAAAAAATATATATAATGTTTTGGGGTTCTATGTAATTTTCTAGCAAATAAATTATGATTTTTACATGTAGGAGAGAAATGTCAGAATTGGCCTGGGCACTCCAGAACGCCTGATGGTGCTCCCCTGCATGTTGGGCCTCTGTATGTGGCCATGCTGTGTAAAAGTCTCACACATGTGGTATCGCCATACTCGGGAGTAATAGCAGAATGTGTTTTGGGGTGTAATTTGTGGTATGCATATGCGGTGTGTGAGAAATAACCTGCTAATATGACAATTTTGTGAAAAAAAAAAAAAAAAGAAAAAATAAATCTTGATTTTGCAAAGAATTGTGGGAAAAAATGACAACTTCAAAAAACTCATCATGCATCTTTCTAAATACCTTGGAATGTCTTCTTTCCAAAAAGGGGTCATTTGGGGGGTATTTGTACTTTTCTGGCATGTTAAGGTCTCAAGAAATGAGATAGGCCGTCAGTACTTCAGGTGTGATCAATTTTCAGAGATTGGCACCATAGTTGTGGACTCTATAACTTTCACAAAGACCAAATAATATCCACCGATTTGGGTTATTTTTACCAAAGATATGTAGCGGTATACATTTTGGCCAAAATATATGAAGAAAAATTACTAATTTGCAAAATTTTATAACAGAAACGAAGAAAAAAAGGAAAATTTTATTGTCAAATACTTACCGTAATTTTCCTTTCCTGATGGACTCCATGGCAGCCTACGTGTGGTTAACCCCGCCTCCTCTCCAATGCTATAGGACCCCATTCCCATAAATGAGTGCTCACCACTAGCTACTGTGTTCTGTAACTAGCCTACTCGTTGACCAATGGGTGGGAACTCCGTCTGCCATGGAGTCCATCAGGAAAGGAAAATTACGGTAAGTATTTGACAATAAATTTTCCTTTTTCCTGACAGACTCCATGGCAGCCTACGTGTGGGAAATAACTAGCCAACCACACGGGTGGGTATGCATGATCAAAACATAAATTTTAATTTGTCCTATCGGTCGATAGGATTTGTAACCCAAAGTTTACAGAGGATAGTGAGGCAGGCTCTATACAATAATGCAACATGAAGGTATTAATAGAAGCCCATGAAGCTGCCTTGCAGATGGTATCTGGAGCCACATGTCGAGCCGCTGCCCACAAGGCTGCCATTCCTCTGGTGGAATGGGCTGTCACCGCCTTTGGAGGAGCCAAGCCCTTAGCCCTATATGCCTGTTGTATGGTCTGTACGATCCAGGACGTGATAGTCCTGGTTGAGGCTTTTTTCCCTATATTGCTGCCTGAGTGAAGCACGAAGAGATGACTAGAACGTCTAAAGGGAGAAGTAACTTTGACATATTCCTTGATAGCTTCGCCCACATCTAGAGGGTGATTCTCAGTGGACCCTGGGGTCCTAAATGTAGGTAAAACGATCTCTTGATTGACGTGGAATACTGAAGACACTTTTGGGTTGGAACCCAGCATAGGAATGAGGACTACCCGGTCCGGGAAAAACGTTAGGAAGGGTTCTTCGTGACCAAGTGATGCAATTTCAGAGACCCTTTTGGCTGAGGTAATGGCCACTAAGAAGGCCACGTTTGCTGAAAAGACCTTGATAGGGAGCGGGGAGGGCCCCGAAGTACTGAGTCCAGAGATCGAGTCAAGGACTAACGGAAGGTCCCATTTGGGGAACCTAGGCTTTCTCTGGGGCTTGAGTCTCGATGCGCCTCGGAAAAATTGTCTAACCAGAGGATGAACTGCCCATGAAGTGCCGGAGAAGGCCGAAAGTGCCGAAACTTGAACTCTCAGAGAGCTGACAGATAGATGTAAATCTAGGCCCGTTTGGAGGAAACTGAGAACGTCCTGGACTTCTGGATGTCTAAAAGACCTGCCCTGAGGAGAGCAGAACTCCACGAATTTGGACCAGATCCTTCCATAGACTTTATTTGTACTGGATCTTCTCGAGCTCATGAGAGTAGATATTACTTCTGAGGCACAACCTAGGGATTCCAGCCTCTCCCTCTCAAGAACCAGACCATCAGTCTCAGCACCGCAGGACAAGGGTGCAGGACTGACCCTTGAGAAAGAAGGTCCGGTCTGAGAGGGAGAGGCACTGGGTCCCGACAGCTGAGCTGGACCAGGAGAGGGAACCAAGGCCTGTTCGGCCAGTAGGGAGCTATTGTCACCACCTCCACTGGCTCTGCTCGGAGCCTCTGCAGGAATCTCAGCATAACTGGCAGTGGCGGAAAGGCGTATGCCCGCTTGAACCTCCACTGATCCGTCAAGGCATCTGTCCCGATGGCTTGACTGCAGAGCCCCCGGGTGTAGAACTTCTTCAGCTTGCGATTGCAGGGGGAAGCAAACAGATCTACCTCGGGATCGGTCTTTAGTGACAAGATCCACCTGAACGTCTCTATGTGGAGAGACCACTCGTTGTTGTCCAACTCGGTCCGTGACAGGAAGTCTGCTTGAGTGTTTTGGACGCCTGGGACAAAGACTGCCGAGATGTTGGCAAGGTATTTCTGCGCCCACGATAGGATGGGCTCGACTTCCCGAAGGAGTGTGGGACTCCGAGTACCCCCTTGCCTCTTCACATATGATACTGCTGTGGTGTTGTCCATTCTCAACAGCACTGACTCCCCCATCAGGAGATGAGAGAAGAACTGTAGGGCACACCAGGCCGCACAAAGTTCCAATACATTCGATCCAGGATTGGGGAGACATGTTTCCCACTTGCCCTGGGCCAGGTTCGACCCACAAAGGGCTCCCCAACCGGTACCGCTGGCATCGGTCGTGACCGTCACCCAGGAGATGGGAGCGATGGAGTGGCAAGTCAGGAGGTTCTTGCGCTGAAGCCACCAGAAGAGGCTGTTTCTCATTGTAGATGTTATGCGGATGACCTGATTCTTGTCCCCTGACTTCCATTGCCGTAGGAGGCCTGACTGGAAGGGACGCAATCTCCATAAGGCCCATTTGACCATGGGAGTCGTAGAAACCATCGTGCCGACGACTTTCAGGCACTGAGAGGCTTTCATTTGCCGTGCATGTAGAGCCCGGGAGACTCTGTCTCGAACTGTAGGAATTTTCTGTAGTGGAAGGGAGATAGTGTTTGCCACTGTATCGAACTGGGCTCCCAGATATATTAGACGCTGAGTTGGGCTCAGTTGACTCTTTTCTATGTTTAGGAGCCACCTGAAGTTGGACAGAGTGGAGATTACTTGATCCCGGTGGACCAGCAACTGCTCCCTGCTCTGGGACAGCACCAGCAGGTCGTCCAGGTAGTGGTAAAGACGTACCCCTTCGGATCTTATTAGTGCCACCGTAGCTAGGAGGACCTTTGAAAAGACCCGGGGGGACGTTGTCAGCCCGAAGGGGAGGCAAATAAATTGAAGATGATCTGACCCAATGTGAAAGCGGAGGCATTTGTGAAATTCTTTTTCCACTGGAACGTGGAAATAAGCGTCCTTCAGGTCGATTGATATCATCCAGTCGCCTGGTTGTATGGCTCTCTGAATGGTCACCAAGGTTTCCATCTTGAACCTTCCATTCTCTATGAATCCGTTGAGATATGTGAGGTCTATGACTGGGCGCCAAGAGCCCCCCTTTTTTTGAACTAGGAAGAGAGGGGAGTATATCCCCTGGAACCATTCGTCCTGTGGTACATGTACTACTGCTCCTTGAATTTTCAGGAGGTCCACATAGGACAGCAAAATTTGTTTCTGATCCTCTGCCCGAGGGAGAAGAGTGGAGACGAACCTTGGGTGCGGAGTCCTGGAAAAGGCCCATCTGTGGCCTGACGAGACCGTCCTTATGACCCAAAAGTCTGAGATCGAGGCCACCCAGACGTGCCGGAAGAGGAGCAGACGAGCCCCTACCCGGCCCGCCTGGGCGGGCGTAATCTCAAAAAGATTTAGCCTGATCACGAGCACTGGACGTTTGATTTTTAACGGGTTTGCGGAAGGATGACTGCCCTCTGCTCCAATTCTTCCTAAAGTCCCGGCCAGGCTTGTAGGAGCGTGCTTCCCTGGAGCGCTCCGGACTTCGTCTTCTGAACTGGGGTTTCTTTCGACCCAGCATGCGCCTGTCCTGGGGAAGAAAACCCGATTTGCCACCTGTGGCTCGCGTAATGGCATCGTCAAGCTTATTGCCAAACAGTGAGGACCCCTCAAACGGGATTTTACACCACGCTTGCTTAGAACCAGGGTCCGCAAGCCAGGGACGCAACCAGAGGGCTCTCTTGGCCGTAACTGAGGACAGCATAATACGAGCCAGAAGGCGGATCAGGTCAATGGACGCCTCCCCCAGGAAGACCGCTGCAAGCTTCAGCTCTGCGGCTGCTGAACTTCCAGCCAGTTCTTCTGACACGCCTTTAAGGAAGGATTCCACGTTCTCCGTCCAGGCCTCCATGGCCTTAGACATGGCCGCTAATGCCAGGGCTGGTTAACAGGCCATACCCGCGAGCCCATAGATTCTTTTTAGATCTAGGTCTATCTTCCTCTCGAGCCCATCTTTAAAAGATACTGCGTCTTCTAGAGGAAGAGTCACATGTTTGGCCAGACGCATAAGAGCTGCGTCCACAAGGGGAGTATTCTCCAAATTCTTTACTTCTTCTGACTTGAAGGGGTACAATCTGGAGGTTTTATTAGACATGGAGGATTTTTTCTCTGTTTTACTCCATTCTTCCTCAATGATTTCCTTTAGCTCTGGAAGGAGCGGAAAGTTTGCGCGTTCTCTCCCCAGGTGCTTGAAGAATTTTTTCTGCTTGGCTGGGGGAGTGGAAGGGTCTTCCCACTTCAAGGCTTCCTTGATCGCTTTGATTAAAGGGGAAACCATCGCGAAGTCGAACCCTCCAATGACCTCCTCATTAATAGACTCATCCTCTGAGGAGTCAGGAGAGGTAATATAGGGCTGCGAAGTACCCGGATCATCACGGGCCTCTTCCGCCGGCGGGCCAGACGCAGTGGTAGACTGGCTCAATGTGCGAGGTGCTTCCCTCTCCATTAGGGATTGCTGTACCACTCGTTTCACAAGAGACTCTAAACGCTGGTTTTCCGTCTCTTTTTCCCCAACCGCACGGGCAAAACAACGGTCACATAAGGACTTGCCCTCCGGAACTCGTGTCCTACATCCCCAGCAGGCTCTGTGGTCTGAGCGGCTGTCATGGCGGTGGGAGCGGTGTCTTGAGGAGGAACGAGAGCGTCTCCTCTGGTGGGATCCGGACTGTGAATCTCGTCTGGATGAAGATGAATTGTATTGTGGCTTGGCAAGGTCATTGGCATTCTGGACCGCATTTAGCGGGTCCGACCTAGAAGGGCTGGGAAGAGAAAAAATAGGGGAAGGGGAGAGAAGAAAGGTAGAACATGGTATCAGCACGACAATAATGTGCATAAATCTCATCCCCTCCCCTCACGAGCACATACCTTGTGCGTGAGGGCTGGCCACTTAAAGGCGGTGAATTGTCCATAACCAGGGACACGAAATGTCACTTTAATAGTCTGCAGGGATAATGGTCTAAGAAAACCTAGGCATCAAAATATGAGAAGGTTTTAGAGAAAAGAAAAAACTCTGCTTGCCGCATAGGCATGTATCAATGTATATTCGAGGCAAAGGAAAAACAACTTCCAGCCGCACAAGTATATATTTAGATAGACATATATAAAGATAAAAGAACATTTTCCATTATTTTTTTATTTTTTTTATTTTTTGCAGAGGTTGCCACCACTCACCTAGAGACCAGCAGGGATCCGCTCCTCCTTTCCCTACCAAGGGAGATCCCAACTCAGCAGGACAGGAGGGCGGAATTTAAATTCCCCGCCTGTGACATCATTATCCCCTACTGCGCATGCGCAAAGGGGAACCACCGTACTGCGCCTGCGCGGACGACGAACGAGCCGCCGCACTGCGCATGCGCGAGCCAAACCTCGCTCTCGGAGTGGCTACAGCGCAGGTGCCAGCGGCGGAGACTGCCGCAACCCGGAAGTGCCGTGGCGGGCTGGAACGCACGCGAACCAGCCGCCATGAGGGGGATAGGACACACTGGACCACCAGGGAAAATACATACAACACATAGAAACACTGCCATGGAGTATGAGAAAACATCCACAGACCTTGCCAGCCGTTGATGAGAACTGTCCGCCGGGCATACAGAGGCGACCACCCATCCACCAAGGGGGAACATTCAAGCCTCTTTAAGCTACTCGCCCGCTCATAGCTGGGCTTTTTGAGCTGCACCGCACAGGTATGCCAATCTTGGATTCAATCAATCTTGATGCGAACAGCATGTGTAGGTCCATAGAGGAGGACAAAAAAGGAACACAGTAGCTAGTGGTGAGCACTCATTTATGGGAATGGGGTCCTATAGCATTGGAGAGGAGGCGGGGTTAACCACACGTAGGCTGCCATGGAGTCTGTCAGGAAATGCATTTTTTTACAGAATTTTCGGTCTTTTTTCTTTTATAGCGCAAAAAATAAAGAACCCAGCGGTGATTAAATACCACCAAAAGAAAGCTCTATTTGTGTGAAAAAAAGGACAAAAAATTTATTTGGGTACAGTGTTGCATGACTGAGTAATTGTCATTCAAAGTGTGAGAGCACCGAAAGCTGAAAATTGGTCTGGTTAGGAAGGGGGTTTAAGTGCCCAGTGGTCAAGTGGTTTAAAAAAATTGTTAATCTTGGCCTGAGTGTACTATATTTGGCTTCTTCACATAGGGCTTGCTCACTGTGGTAAAAAACTTTTTTTTTCTTTTTCTTCTGTATGTCAGTTTGGCTGCAGCAGGTTCTATACACGGTAGAGATGGGCCACTTTAGAGGCAGACTACGGGACCCCCCAGGCACTATATTTAACCACTTCCCTACCCGCCCATAGTAATGTAGCGCTGGTAGATTTTCATCTACCGCTTATAGGTAAATTTAGTGGGTTATCTGTTTTATACATAGTCAGATTTAGCCTCTGTTCCAGTTTGGCTGTGTTGCATGTAGTTTCACACTGTGCCTGTGGGTGTTGTTGTCGCCATGGGTCGGTGTTGGAAAGGCAACGCGCTGAAGCGTATGGGTGCTCTTCTGTCCCGGAGTTAACTCGGTGGAGGTGGTCCTCCGAGTTGCATTCTGGGAGAGGGTATTTATGGGACGGACGCCATGTTTTAGGGTTTTTTTGGTTCCACCTGCTGGACCTCCTGGCCGACAGGTATGTGTTAGGAGTACTAACGTGTGGTCCTTCGACCGGGAGGACCACGTTGCTGCAGCGTGTGGGTGGGCCCAGAAGCCTGTCTGGGGCCTACCACAGCAGCGAGGGAATGGTCCTGTGCTGTCTGTCCTACGGGAAGAAGCTGGACAACTGAGAAGATCCCAGGGGAGGACTCATCATGGAAGGATCATGCAGAGTGCTGGTCTGGAGAGGGGCCTGGTGATTTAGTTGGAGGACGCATCCTAAAGTTAACCTACCGCATAGTACTGCCGGGTTGGCTTAAAGGTTCTAGTGCTGTGTTTGCTGTCCATCGTAAACCATTACATCCTGTGGCATAGGATCGTACGGGTTTCTATTCCATTCAAGTCTGTGGCAGAGACTTTTGTTCGTGCTGCGTGCCGGTTGCTAGGTTAGTGAGAGAAACCTATCCGGGCGGGCAAAGATTCAACTCTAAAAGAGTACATTCATCTACAAGATTCCAATTCATAATACTACATCAAAAAAAGGTATTTGAACTTCCCTGCAACTCTTCTTCTACCTCTTTCCTGCTACTTCCTTTTAGTTACTCTTTATTAAAGCATTGGAAAAGATACTCAAGTGTCTGGTGTCTACACTGTCTGGGAGGAAACTCAACGGGACCCTAGACCCGGTTCTGGTGAAATTGAGGTAACAAAGGTGACAGTAACAGCCCGCTTTAAACCAGCAACTCCACCGTGAGTTAGTGCTACAGTAACATGACGCCCACAGATGGGACGTCCTGAGCTTCCCGGCCGTCTAGGGGGCGCGCGCGCGCCCACCGCATTGCTCGGGACCCGGTGCGTGTGCCCGGCGGCCGCGATGTCCGCCGGACACCCGCGATGTCCGCCGGGCACCCGCGATTGCCCGGTAACCAAGCAGGACCATGGATCTGTGTGTGTAAACACACAGATCCACATCCTGTCAGGGGAGAGAAGACCGATGGTGTGTTCTCAGTACAGGGGAACACCGATCGGTCTCCTCCCCTTGTGAGTCCCCGCCCCCTACAGTTAGAAACACTCCCTAGCAAACATAGTTAACCCCTCTATCACCACCTAGTGCTAACCCCTTCCCTGCCTGTCACATTTACACAGTAATCAGTGCAATAATATAGCACTGATCGCTGTATAAATGTGAATGGTCCCAAAATAGTGTCAAAAGTGTCCGATGTGTCCGCCATAATGTCGCAGTCACGAAAAAAAAACGCAGATCGCTGCCATTACTAGTAAAAAAAAAAAAAAATCCACAAATCTATCCCCTGTTTTGTAGATGCTATAACATTTGCGCAAACCAATCAATATACGCTTATTGCGATTTTTTTTTTTTTTTTTTTTTTTTTTTTTTTTTTTTTTTTTTTCTTTACCAAAATTTTTTAAATTATCGCTCCTCTTTTTGTTTATAGCACTAAAAAAAATTAAAATCACTGCTTATTTAAAAATTATATTTTTTTCACTTTTTTTTTTTTTGCATTGATACGTGTCCCCCAGGGTAGGACCCCATACCCTTTTCATGACCAATAACTTGCATATAAGCCTTAAAAATTGGGACTTTTTTTTTTTTTTGAGTTCTGGTCCCATAGACTTTTTAATAGGGTTTTGGGTTCTGGTCAGAACTTTTTCTCTGTCTCAGTGTTCTGCCCACCACTACAACTTGCATGCTTGCCTAAAGATTGACAATGTTTGGATAGGCAATCTAATGCTCAAAGTCCTCCACCTAAGACGTTTTATTTATTTATTCATGAGCCCTGATAAAGAGAAAATATTGTAACCCTTGAAACACTTTACATTTACTCATATGCCCTGATGGAGAGAAAATATGAACCCCCGAAACATGTTGGCTTTTTGTACAAATTCTACTTGAACAGTTTTTTTATCAAATTTAATTTGTACCTTGGACTTCAATACCTTGGTCTGGCACATAATTCCTATTTCTTTCTCTAGTCCAACTAAAAAGCAGTTTTATGTATTGAGCTTAGCCAACCAATAAATGCTCCATAGCAATTTTATCTATTTTTACGTAGAGTGACATTATAAAGCAGGAAATAATAATAGATAGGTCTAAATAATATTTATTACCTGTCTTGCTTTCTTAAAGCTCCTACAAATACTAGAAGTATCCACAATGCTGCTGTTAGAAATCACAGGGCCCCCTACAGCCTACCTGACAGGGCCCCCTCCCCGCCGAAAGTGACCGAGGGCATACATTTTATTAGTCCTTTTCTCTACAGCCTCAGCTGCACAGATGAATGAATTGGAAGCACTCTGAGGCTTCCTGCTCATTCACAAACTGAAGCATAGTAAACACAGTTTACTATGCTTAAGTGATGAATGAACACAGGAGTGATTGTAACCGATCACTCTGTTCAGGAAAGGAAAGGGCCAGTAAGTAACATTTACTGGCTCCTTCCCCGCTCTCCATCAGGAGAAGCTGACAGGGGGGCAGGATCGGTGTCTGCAATAAGACATTACAGCTGGCCCTCCTGCTCAGCAGGTGGCTGGGCCCCCCTTTTGAACTGATGGGGCCCGGGCCCAGTACAGGAGGGCTGGCTGTACTGCCTATCAGTGGCCCTGAGTATCCATTACAGTGGGAATTGTTCAGATAATGCTTGGTTCTCTGTTGTAACTCTAAACACATACATACTGAAGCCAACATGTCATAGGCAGTTGTAGATGGTGGGCTTTACAGATTTTTCATTGTAAATGTTACTATTTTCCTTTGACATAATTAACACTTTACAAGCCGATACAGGTATCAGAAATTAAAATAAGGAATCATGAGCATTTAAGAGCTGAACGTTGCAGTTTTAATTGAAAACCTTGACAATCATCCATGAAATATTCCTGTTTTAGTTATCAATGCTTTAAATGTAGACCACGCAGTCTGATGTTGCTCCCATTGCTCTGGCCACTTTGTTGCAGTTAACAGTCTTGCCATTTTCAGTTGCAGCTAAAATCTATGAATATCTTCTTCTAGTTGTCTTACTCCTTGGATTCTAGTGTGCGGACTTGTTTTCCTTTTTTTCATGCTACCACAGTTATTTTCCCTACTGTAGAGACAAAACAATACAACATGTTTGTTTTTGCGCTCATTCAAAAGTCTGGATTGAGGATTTCAAAAGTCTGAATTGATGTTTAACAGAAGTATCTTCATGCTCCGCAACATTTCAACACGTGCTGCATAACAGCCAACATCTACATTCAGGGTAATCAATAGTACTTGACTATGAACCTAATAGCTGACCTGATAGCTGACAACATAAGTCGTCCTTTAAGGTCTGGATAAATACATTTCCTCCACATGACAATTTATAGAAGCAGTGTAATTTTTCAAAAAAGCTTAACTTTTATCATTAAGTAGACAGTCTCCAAAGTAGACCTTTTAAATTAACTTTAATTGTGTCCTGCCTCCTCCCCCTCCCTTTCTAACATTTGGAAATTCATTTTATTTTAATTTTTTTAAGTTAAAGCTGGACTCCAGGAATTCAGCTACTTTGTACCGCAGGCATACCATGAGTTAAGTCCAACGAGGGGCCTGCCATCTTGTAGACTTATCTCTATTAAAACACACAGGGGGCGCCTCTAAGTGCAAAATTTATAAGAATTTTAATGGAACAGCCAAATAAACACTCACATGTGTTCCATAAGAATGTGCATATCTAGTAGTATCAACAAAAGGGTTGCCCAATGATTTGCATATTTTGACTTTAAACATAAAAGTCAAGCTAAGCCCCTCTACCCCATGAGTCTCCTTATTGGTTAGGGATGCCACCCATTATGTTAAAAGACTGATAGAGAGCTCAAGAGGAAGGAAGGTGTAGAGCCAGGCTAGAATTTTACAGAAGTATAGAATGGCTTATAAATACAGGTGCCTCTATCTCTGATTGTTTTGATGAAGTACTCGATCACCTAGAAGAATCGAGAACCCAATGGTGACTCTCCCACTCCCTTCATAATAAAAAAATCTATTGTGTCTGTAACTGCTATATAAATACATAAAATACAAACCTCTGTCACAAGTTCACTGTTACATGGATACTTATAGCTTGCTCCTCCAGTCTCCCCTAGAATCGGAGACAATAAAGAAAGTTTGAGAAATGGTGACAGGTTAAAGGTCTAAAACAAAGAACAACATATCCCTTCATTTTGCATGGTGAGTCCCCTCTATGCCATTAGATGTCATTTAGACTCTTGGACATTTGGATGAGTCTAGGTAGATTGTATTCCCAACTCCAACCAAGACAAAGGAACCAAGTTTCAACCACAACAGATGCTCACAGCTTTCTACACATGAGCTCAGGCCTGGTGCAAGGATTTTTGACACCCTAGGCTAAACCTCATTATGCTCCCCCTATTGGCTCCACCCATGACTCCACCCCCCATTTGCCCTGTCCATGTATACAGTGAAGGTGGCGGGTTGAAGATCGCCACCTATTTCTTCGTAGTAGTATATAGACAGGCTGGTGTAAAGGGGAACTCTGATGTAAGGTGGTCGCTGATCACCAGAGCCCCCTTACATCAGAGTCTGCAGCATTCCCCCTTACATTACGATCCGCAGAGTTCACCTTTTTACATCACAGTCTGCAGCATCAGTGTTCACAGTGTAAAGGCAGGGCAAGGAGGAACTCTGCAGACTCTAATTTAAAGGGGAATTCTGTGGACTGTGGCGTAAAGGGAAACTCTGATATAGGGGGGGGGTCTCTGGTTACATCAGCATACACAGCATACACTATGGTAAGGGGGGACACTGATGTAAGAAGGGAGTGAGGGCACTGATATAAGGGGAAGTGGTCCCCTTATCTTAGGGTCCCTACTCCCCTCTTACATCAATGTCCCCCTGCAGATTCTTTTCATCAGATGGCAGGGCAGTCTGCGGCATGGAGCTGTTATGCACTGACCTAAAGTTTCTGGTGCAGTCCAGAGCACCGAGGGCAGGAATGGATCCACTTCTCCTTCCACTCTCTCTCCTTGCAGTGTGTTTTAAAAGTGGAAAAGGCACCTTTACGCGCATGGGATCAGTGGACCACCCCGATTCCCCGAGCCCTTCAGTGGACCCCCCCCCCCCAAAGCCAAGCCCTTCAGTGGACCACCCCACCCCTTGCCCGAGCCGAGCTTTGAACCAAGTGGCCTGGAGAGAGGAGGGGGGGTGGGGAACAGCAGCAGAAGGACAGAGGCTGTATCAACACAGAAGCTTGCCTTGTTCCCATCCATTGAAAACTGTGGCCCGGACGGGACGAGAGCAAAGCTCCCTGTTTTTTTCATGAACATAACTCTGCTCTGCCATGACATAGGCATATAGGTTTACTGAGTCTGCTTGTATGTATAGGCATGTATTGCACCATGCAATTTTGATGCCTGTATATTAGTTAGGATTCTCTGACATTACCTGTTACTATTTCTTGTGCTACAACAGAGGCTGTCTGGAAGATCGAGACCCTGTTCTGCAAATATGTTGTTAAAGTGAACTCGGTTGCTGTGCCATTGACCTAAAAGAAAAAAGATATCAATATTTAACTTGAAAAAAAGATACATCAATCAGACTTTAGGAGAAAATGAACATGCCTAATACAGCATTAAATTAATGGCCTTAAAGGACAATGTGCAGATTGGGGAAGGCCCCTGCAGACACTGTCACTTTTATCTGCATGGACAAGGTGACATTATTTCTTAAAAGTGGCCCTCATGTCTTTCCCTACATGGGCAAAGTACAGGTTCACTTGAAATATGTGCATTTTAAACATACACTGCAACTGAAGCTCAGTCCCCTGAAGTATGCAAGCCTTGGCCCAAAACCACCTCCTAGCCCAGCCAAGCATATCTACCTCCCTCTGTTCTCAGCTGCATGAGAATGGGAGAGAAGCAGCAGCACACTGAGCTTCCCAGTGAGTGGCATTGCAGTGAGGGTGTGTCGGGACAAGGCTGATCATTGGAGGGGAGCTGATCCCAGCATAGCTAGAGAACTGATCACAATGTGCTCTCCTGCTCAGTGTAGTCAGTTTTTAATAGGAAAGCAAGTGGACTAGCAGCAACACACATAAATGAAGCAATACAAAGAGCAGGATACTTTCTCATACAAATACATGGTACAGCAGGCACATATCCGGAATATGAAGTGGTGCTGTAACAAACGCTTTAAGCTAAATATGGACGCCAAATTATACGCTGAAGCCATTGCGCTCCGACTTATGCCCCTGGTTCCTCAGTGGATATCAAGAGACCAAAATGGATTTCATCCCAGGCAGGGAGGCTCAGGATAATTCTCTAAGAACATTGTCCCTGATCTCATACGTGCGTAAGTTTCCCCCAGCCCACCCTCCTCTTATGTACTGATGCTGAGAAAGCGTTTGATAGGGTGGACTTGGAGTATCTGATGTCAACATTATCACACTTGGGTGTTGGCCCGACCATGCTAATGAGAATTTTCGCACTTTACAGCTCCCCTACGGCACAGCTACGATTTAATGACACTTTAAGTGATCCCTTCACCTTGCACAATGGCACTTGCCAAGGCTTGTCCCCTTTCACCAACTCTCTTCGCCCTTTTCCTAGAACCTTTCCTTGCGACGATACGGAACAACCCCAACATTCACAGAAATAAAATAGGCTTTATGGAACTTAAGTACGTGGCGTACACGGATGACATTCTTTTCTATGTCCAACAACCCCTTCTCTCCCTTCCCAACCTAATGTCGGCCTTCACTAAATTTGGAGACATTTCTAATTTTAAAATTAATCTATCCAAGTCGGAAATTCTGAACATCTCGATCTCTCATAAAACAGCAGAACATCTGAAATCATTCTTCCCCTTTAGTTGGTAACCTCACTCACTAAAATACCTGGGAATATTCCTTACGCCTAATCCAGCCTCCCTATTCCATGTGAATTTCATCCCTTTACTGAACTCGATTAGAGCAGACCTACATAATTGGACCCAGCTGGCTCACTCGTGGCTGGGGAGAATTAGCATTGTGAAGATAAACATTTTACCCAGGCTGCTCTTCTTATTCCAAATGATCCCTTATAAGGTCCAGCCGGGGTTCTTCACAGTGTTACAATCTATAATATGCAAGCATGCATGGAACCGCAAGCGACCCCAAATTGCTAGAAATTTGCTAATTAAACCTAAAAGAGAAGGGGGCCTAGCGTTACTGGATTTTAAGTGTTACTTTTTGGCGATTATATTGAATAGGCTGTCAGATTGGAAATACCAGAAGGAATCCAAACTATGGGTGCAACTAGAACTATACCTGAGCGGTGTAGACTTATTCCCTCTGATCTGGATATGTCAGGAAATGTTCCATCCGCTGGTAAGACCTGTTATTTGGCATGCAGTACTGAGGTCCACCAGCAGGTGTCTCCTGGCAGTTTGGAACTGTCAGGAGAGCTTTTCCCTGTTAATAGTATATTATCTTTGGGCCGCAGTACTGGCGTCCACCAGTGGATGGATCCTGGCAGTGTGGAGCAGACAGTACCTCCTACAATCAGGTGTCACTTGAGGCCAATCACAGGCCTATAAATACCCGGCAAACATTCACATGTTTGCCTTGATTTCTTCATTGCCTCCTGACCTGCTAGCAATCTGATCCTGTGCCCTGAACCTGATCCTGTCTCCCTGTCTCGGACCCTATCCTGTCTCCCTGTCTCGGACCCTATCCTGTCCCACCTGTTACCTTGCATCCCTGCCTGCAGTCTGACCCATCCATCCTCTCCCTGTCCTGTGTTCCATACCCCATCTGCTGACCTCCCTGTGTATGACCTTGGCCTGGCTTACGTTTATGTCTCTGGAACATCCCCTGTCCATCTGCTGATCTGCTGTGTATGACCCTGGCCTGGCTATTGTTTATGAACCTGGTATTTCCCATTTATTGCACTTATCTGTCTGTTGTTATTTGTGGGTCTCTGTCTGTGGTTGGTTATTGCACTGTGTCATATTGGAGTTGGTTGTATTATATTACTCTCTCACTTTAATAAATTATATTTTCACGTATATACGTTTGGGTGTCCTCTGTCGCAGATCACACGGTTCTGGTCACACCTGTTCATGACAGTAAATCAAGGCCATCTCTGACCAGAAGTGACTGCACAGAGGAACCATTGTAGTGCTATTAAAATGCAATCAGAAACAGTTGTTCTCCTTGCCTCACTGGTGTTGGAGGATAACAATTACTGTCGTCTGGTATTGAAAGAGTGGGCCAGGGATCAGCTCCTGGAGTGTATCCGTCTGGCCCATTCTCTGGTTGATCAGGGTAGATTACTGTTTGAAAACGTTCAGCCCCTGATACAGGTGTGTGCTGAGCTAGCCTTGTCTAGCAGTCCTAAAGGAAGTGATGATTTTTCTCCCCCCTTCAGTAGTGATCAGGTGGAGTCTCTGGTATGGCTGTTGGAGGATGATGCTGTATACTTTCTGGAGCATTATTCAGCTTGTCCTAAACAGGTGCTAGTGGATTGTATAGATTCGGTGCAGTCCCTGGTTAGACAGGCAGTATGTGAACCCACGTTTGTTCAACCTGTACTACGGGCATGGTCAGACTTATTATCTCCAGCTTCGGTCAGCTCTGCACAACCCAGACCTGATATTAGACACCTACCTGCCCAGGAGTCTTTTTTCGCTTCACCCATGGCAACCTCTGTTTCGGCCCAATATACCCTGCTTCCCACCAAATATCGATACCCTGTCCCTACCCGCTGCACCTATCCTGCATTCAACCCACCTGCCTCTTCTCAGCTGTCCACAAACCCACAGGAACTTCCTCCAGCTACTGTTACCGCTTCTCTGCCATATCCCAATCCTCCTTTCCAGTCTGCTGCACCCCTCACCTACAGAGCTTCAGTGGCTAAGCCAAAGAAAAAACTAAAGTTTTTTCCAACCAAGACGATCCTGCCAGTAACCCAACCTGCCTCCGCACCAGCTAATCCAACCCATACCATCATGCCAGTGTCCAATCCTGCCTCCCCGCCAGCTGATCTGTTCCAGCCTGATGTGTTCCTGTGTGCCGCCCAGCCTGATGTTCCGATGCCTGCTGTTGTGCCAGTACCTGCTGTTCTGCCTGATGTGCCAGTGTCTGTGCCTGCTGCCCAGTCTGAAGTTTCAGTACCAGCTGCCCGGTTTGAAGTTCCAGTACCTGCTATCCAGTCCGATGTACCTGCTGTTAAGCCTGTTGTGCCAGTACCTGCTGTTCTGCCTGATGTGCCAGCACCTGTGCCCACTGTCCAATCTGAAGTTCCAGTACCGACTGACCAGATTGAAGTTCCAGTACCTGCTATCCAGTCTGATGTACCTGCTGTTCAGCCTGTTGTGCCAGTACCTGCTGTTCCGCCTGATGTGCCAGCACCTGTGCCCACTGTCCAGTCTGAAGTTCCAGTACCGGCTGCCCGGTTTGAGGTTCCAGTACCTGCTATTCAGTCCACTGCACCTCCTGTTCTGCCTAATGTGCCAGCACCTGTGCCCACCATCCCGTCTGAAGTTCCAGTACCAGCTGCCCGGTTTGAAGTTCCAGTACCTGCTATCCAGTCCGATGCACCTGCTGTTCAGCCTGTTGTGCCAGCACCTGCTGTTTTGCCTGATGTGCCAGTGCCTGCTGCCCAGTCTGAAGTTCCAGTACCAGCTGCCCGGTTTGAAGTTCCAGTACCTGCTATTCAGTCCACTGCACCTGCTGTTCTGCCAAATGTGCCAGCACCTGTGCCCACTGTCCAGTCTGAAGTTTCAGTACCAGCTGCCCGGTTTGAAGTTCCAGTACCTGCTATCCAGTCCGATGTACCTGCTGTTCAGCCTGTTGTGCCAGTACCTGCTGTTCTGCCTGATGTGCCAGCACCTGTGCCCACTGTCCAGGCTGAAGTTCCAGTACCAGCTGCCCGGTTTGAAGTTCCAGTACCTGCTATCCAGTCCAATGTACCTGCTGTTCAACCTGTTGTGCCAGTACCTGCTGTTCTGCCTGATGTGCCAGCACCTGTGCCCACTGTCCAATCTGAAGTTCCAGTACCGGCTGACCGGTTTGAAGTTCCAGTACCTGCTATCCAGTCTGATGTACCTGCTGTTCAGCCTGTTGTGCCAGTACCTGCTGTTCTGCCTGATGTGCCAGCACCTGTGCCCACTGTCCAGTCTGAAGTTCCAGTACCAGCTGCCCGGTTTGAAGTTCCAGTACCTGCTATCCAGTCCGATGTACCTGCTGTTCAACCTGTTGTGCCAGTACCTGCTGTTCTGCCTGATGTGCCAGCACCTGTGCCCACTGTCCAATCTGAAGTTCCAGTACCGGCTGACCGGTTTGAAGTTCCAGTACCTGCTATTCAGTCCACTGCACCTGCTGTTCTGCCTAATGTGCCAGCACCTGTGCCCACCGTCCAGTCTGAAGTTCCAGTACCAGCTGCCCGGTTTGAAGTTCCAGTACCTGCTATCCAGTCCGATGTGCCTGCTGTTCAGCTTGTTGTGCCAGCACCTGCTGTTCTGCCTGATGTGCCTACTGCCCAGTCTGAAGTTCTAGTACCTGTTGCCCAGCCTGATGTCTCGGTGCCAGCCCTCCAGCCTGATGTCTCGGTGCCAGCCCTCCAGCCTGATGTCTCGGTGCCAGCCCTCCAGCCTGATGTCTCGGTGCCAGCCCTCCAGCCTGATGTCGCGGTGCCAGCCCTCCAGCCTGATGTCGCGGTGCCAGCCCTCCAGCCTGATGTCACGGTGCCAGCCCTCCAGCCTGATGTCGCGGTGCCAGCCCTCCAGCCTGATGTCGCGGTGCCAGCCCTCCAGCCCGATGTCCCGGTGCCAGCCCGATGTCCCGGTGCCAGCCCTCCAGCCCGATGTCCCGGTGCCAGCCCTCCAGCCCGATGTCCCGGTGCCAGCCCTCCAGCCTGATGTCCCGGTGTTTGCCCTCCAGCCTGATGTCCCGGTGTCTGCCCTCCAGCTTGCTGTTCAACCTGATGTGCCAGCACCTGTGCCCACTGTCCAGTCTGAAGTTCCAGTACCGGCTGCCTGGTTTGATGTTCCAGTACCTGCTATTCAGTCCACTGCACCTGCTGTTCTGCCTAATGTGCCAGCACCTGTGCCCACCGTCCAGTCTGAAGTTCCAGTACCAGCTGCCCGGTTTGAAGTTCCAGTACCTGCTATCCAGTCCGATGCACCTGCTGTTCAGCCTGTTGTGCCAGCACCTGCTGTTTTGCCTGATGTGCCAGTGCCTGCTGCCCAGTCTGAAGTTCCAGTACCAGCTGCCCGGTTTGAAGTTCCAGTACCTGCTATTCAGTCCACTGCACCTGCTGTTCTGCCTAATGTGCCAGCACCTGTGCCCACCGTCCAGTCTGAAGTTCCAGTACCAGCTGCCCGGTTTGAAGTTCCAGTACCTGCTATCCAGTCCGATGTGCCTGCTGTTCAGCTTGTTGTGCCAGCACCTGCTGTTCTGCCTGATGTGCCTACTGCCCAGTCTGAAGTTCTAGTACCTGTTGCCCAGCCTGATGTCTCGGTGCCAGCCCTCCAGCCTGATGTCGCGGTGCCAGCCCTCCAGCCTGATGTCGCGGTGCCAGCCCTCCAGCCTGATGTCGCGGTGCCAGCCCTCCAGCCTGATGTCGCGGTGCCAGCCCTCCAGCCTGATGTCCCATGCCAGCCCTCCAGCCTGATGTCCCGGTGCCAGCCCTCCAGCCTGATGTCCCGGTGTCTGCCCTCCAGCCTGATGTCCCGGTGTCTGCCCTCCAGCTTGCTGTTCCGCCTGATGTGCCAGCACCTGTGCCCACTGTCCAGTCTGAAGTTCCAGTACCGGCTGCCCGGTTTGAAGTTCCAGTACCTGCTATTCAGTCCACTGCACCTGCTGTTCTGCCTAATGTGCCAGCACCTGTGCCCACCGTCCAGTCTGAAGTTCCAGTACCAGCTGCCCGGTTTGAAGTTCCAGTACCTGCTATCCAGTCCGATGCACCTGCTGTTCAGCCTGTTGTGCCAGCACCTGCTGTTTTGCCTGATGTGCCAGTGCCTGCTGCCCAGTCTGAAGTTCCAGTACCAGCTGCCCGGTTTGAAGTTCCAGTACCTGCTATCCAGTCCGATGTACCTGCTGTTCAGCCTGTTGTGCCAGTACCTGCTGTTCTGCCTGATGTGCCAGCACCTGTGCCCACTGTCCAGTCTGAAGTTCCAGTACCAGCTGCCCGGTTTGAAGTTCCAGTACCTGCTATCCAGTCCGATGTACCTGCTGTTCAGCCTGTTGTGCCAGTACCTGCTGTTCTGCCTGATGTACCAGCACCTGTGCCCACTGTCCAATCTGAAGTTCCAGTACCGGCTGACCGGTTTGAAGTTCCAGTACCTGCTATCCGGTCTGATGTACCTGCTGTTCAGCCTGTTGTGCCAGTACCTGTTGTTCTGCCTGATGTGCCAGCACCTGTGCCCACTGTCCAGTCTGAAGTTCCAGTACCAGCTGCCTGGTTTGAAGTTCCAGTACCTGCTATCCAGTCCGATGTACCTGCTGTTCAACCTGTTGTGCCAGTACCTGCTGTTCTGCCTGATGTGCCAGCACCTGTGCCCACTGTCCAATCTGAAGTTCCAGTACCGGCTGCCCGGTTTGAAGTTCCAGTACCGGCTATTCAGTCCACTGCACCTGCTGTTCTGCCTAATGTGCCAGCACCTGTGCCCACCGTCCAGTCTGAAGTTCCAGTACCGGCTGCCCGGTTTGAAGTTCCAGTACCTGCTATTCAGTCCACTGCACCTGCTGTTCTGCCTAATGTGCCAGCACCTGTGCCCACCGTCCAGTCTGAAGTTCCAGTACCAGCTGCCCGGTTTGAAGTTCCAGTACCTGCTATCCAGTCCGATGCACCTGCTGTTCAGCCTGTTGTGCCAGCACCTGCTGTTTTGCCTGATGTGCCAGTGCCTGCTGCCCAGTCTGAAGTTCCAGTACCAGCTGCCCGGTTTGAAGTTCCAGTACCTGCTATCCAGTCCGATGTACCTGCTGTTCAGCCTGTTGTGCCAGTACCTGCTGTTCTGCCTGATGTGCCAGCACCTGTGCCCACTGTCCAGTCTGAAGTTCCAGTACCAGCTGCCCGGTTTGAAGTTCCAGTACCTGCTATCCAGTCCGATGTACCTGCTGTTCAGGCTGTTGTGCCAGTACCTGCTGTTCTGCCTGATGTACCAGCACCTGTGCCCACTGTCCAATCTGAAGTTCCAGTACCGGCTGACCGGTTTGAAGTTCCAGTACCTGCTATCCGGTCTGATGTACCTGCTGTTCAGCCTGTTGTGCCAGTACCTGTTGTTCTGCCTGATGTGCCAGCACCTGTGCCCACTGTCCAGTCTGAAGTTCCAGTACCAGCTGCCTGGTTTGAAGTTCCAGTACCTGCTATCCAGTCCGAGGTACCTGCTGTTCAACCTGTTGTGCCAGTACCTGCTGTTCTGCCTGATGTGCCAGCACCTGTGCCCACTGTCCAATCTGAAGTTCCAGTACCGGCTGCCCGGTTTGAAGTTCCAGTACCGGCTATTCAGTCCACTGCACCTGCTGTTCTGCCTAATGTGCCAGCACCTGTGCCCACCGTCCAGTCTGAAGTTCCAGTACCAGCTGCCCGGTTTGAAGTTCCAGTACCTGCTATCCAGTCCGATGTGCTTGCTGTTCAGCTTGTTGTGCCAGCACCTGCTGTTATGCCTGATGTGCCTACTGCCCAGTCTGAAGTTCTAGTACCTGTTGCCCAGCCTGATGTCCCGGTGCCAGCCCTCCAGCCTGATGTCCCGGTGCCAGCCCTCCAGCCTGATGTCCCGATGCCAGCCCTCCAGCCTGATGTCCCGGTGCCAGCCCTCCAGCCTGATGTCCCGTGCCAGCCCTCCAGCCTGATGTCCCGGTGCCAGCCCTCCAGCCTGATGTCTCGGTGCCAGCCCTCCAGCCTGATGTCCCGGTGCCAGCCCTCCAGCCTGATGTCCCGGTGCCAGCCCTCCAGCCCGATGTCGCGGTGCCAGCCCTCCAGCCCGATGTCGCGGTGCCAGCCCTCCAGCCCGATGTCGCGGTGCCAGCCCTCCAGCCCGATGTCGCGGTGCCAGCCCTCCAGCCCGATGTCGCGGTGCCAGCCCTCCAGCCCGATGTCGCGGTGCCAGCCCTCCAGCCCGATGTCGCGGTGCCAGCCCTCCAGCCCGATGTCGCGGTGCCAGCCCTCCAGCCCGATGTCGCGGTGCCAGCCCTCCAGCCCGATGTCGCGGTGCCAGCCCTCCAGCCCGATGTCGCGGTGCCAGCCCTCCAGCCCGATGTCGCGGTGCCAGCCCTCCAGCCCGATGTCGCGGTGCCAGCCCTCCAGCCCGATGTCGCGGTGCCAGCCCTCCAGCCCGATGTCGCGGTGCCAGCCCTCCAGCCCGATGTCGCGGTGCCAGCCCTCCAGCCCGATGTCCCGGTGTCTGCCCTCCAGCCCGATGTCCCGGTGTCTGCCCTCCAGCCCGATGTCCCGGTGTCTGCCCTCCAGCCCGATGTCCCGGTGTCTGCCCTCCAGCCCGATGTCCCGGTGTCTGCCCTCCAGCCCGATGTCCCGGTGTCTGCCCTCCAGCCCGATGTCCCGGTGTCTGCCCTCCAGCCCGATGTCCCGGTGTCTGCCCTCCAGCCCGATGTCCCGGTGTCTGCCCTCCAGCCCGATGTCCCGGTGTCTGCCCTCCAGCCCGATGTCCCGGTGTCTGCCCTCCAGCCCGATGTCCCGGTGTCTGCCCTCCAGCCCGATGTCCCGGTGTCTGCCCTCCAGCCCGATGTCCCGGTGTCTGCCCTCCAGCCCGATGTCGCGGTGCCAGCCCTCCAGCCCGATGTCACGGTGCCAGCCCTCCAGCCCGATGTCGCGGGGCCAGCCCTCCAGCCCGATGTCGCGGGGCCAGCCCTCCAGCCCGATGTCGCGGGGCCAGCCCTCCAGCCCGATGTCGCGGTGCCAGCCCTCCAGCCCGATGTCGCGGTGCCAGCCCTCCAGCCCGATGTCGCGGTGCCAGCCCTCCAGCCCGATGTCGCGGGGCCAGCCCTCCAGCCCGATGTCGCGGGGCCAGCCCTCCAGCCCGATGTCGCGGTGCCAGCTCTCCAGCCCGATGTCGCGGTGCCAGCCCTCCAGCCCGATGTCGCGGTGCCAGCCCTCCAGCCCGATGTCGCGGTGCCAGCCCTCCAGCCCGATGTCGCGGTGCCAGCCCTCCAGCCCGATGTCGCGGTGCCAGCCCTCCAGCCCGATGTCCCGGTGTCTGCCCTCCAGCCCGATGTCCCGGTGTCTGCCCTCCAGCCCGATGTCCCGGTGTCTGCCCTCCAGCCCGATGTCCCGGTGTCTGCCCTCCAGCCCGATGTCCCGGTGTCTGCCCTCCAGCCCGATGTCCCGGTGTCTGCCCTCCAGCCCGATGTCCCGGTGTCTGCCCTCCAGCCCGATGTCCCGGTGTCTGCCCTCCAGCCCGATGTCCCGGTGTCTGCCCTCCAGCCCGATGTCCCGATGTCTGCCCTCCAGCCCGATGTCCCGGTGTCTGCCCTCCAGCCCGATGTCCCGGTGTCTGCCCTCCAGCCCGATGTCTCGGTGTCTGCTCTCCAGCTTGATGAGCCTGCTGCCCAGCGTGAAGTGCCCATGCCTGTTGTGCCACCACCTGTTGTTCTGCCTGTTGTGCCACCACCTGTTCTGCCTGTTGTGCCACAATCTGTTCTGCCTGTTGTGCCACCATCTGTTCTGCCTGTTGTGCCACCATCTGTTCTGCCTGTTGTGCCACCATCTGTTGTTTTGCTTGATGCCATAGACTATGGACAATTACAACCTTTGAGGGGGGGTACTGTCAGGAAATGTTCCATCCGCTGGTAAGACCTGTTATTTGGCATGCAGTACTGAGGTCCACCAGCAGGTGTCTCCTGGCAGTTTGGAACTGTCAGGAGAGCTTTTCCCTGTTAATAGAGTAATGGAAATTTGTACGTTCTGTATATAATTGTATTGTATTTTGTATGTATTGCACACTGCCCTCACTGTGCACACAGCACTAATAATGTTTTCAGTAAATGTTTACATTCTTTTGAGTCCTGATTAGAAGTAGCCTGCCTATGTAACGCCCCTTGTTACCATAAACGTACAATTGTAATAATAATGTGATACCTACGTAATCATGTGCATAAAAACCTTCAATTGCATCATAATAAAGCAGAACAGTAATTTGGAAAGATGCTGAGCGTATCTTTTGTGTCTGTTCCCTACTGCAGTAGTTATTAATTTGGAACCACTAATCAATATGAGGATAGGAGTTGCCTATCATCAATTTAACCGAGTCAGCATGGCGAGCCAGCCAGGAGGGGATTCCAGGTGACCCTGAGTATCCGAAACGAGGAGCTTGAGACGATCCGGGAATTTCTGATAATCAGCCGGCTGAGGTAAGCCTTTTGCTTACATTTGAGTTATCAGACTTCCTTGATCGGTAAGGCATTTTTGGGACAAAGGGTACCTATTTTACTCCCACCACCAATCAATACGAACTGTATTGATTGGTGGTTATATGTTATGTTGTCCTTGTCTACTGTCCATCGGAGTGTTATAGATAAGAAAGGGAAGAATAGTGCTGTTCACAGGTATATGTAGTACATCTGCTAGATAAAGTAGTTTAGAGGCAAGAGGGTATAGGCACATGTAGAGAAGACTGGCCAGTCATTAAGGGCATTGAATTAAGTAAGGGAATGAAGGGTAAGAGACCCTCAAAAATGCCCAGCGCAAGAGGAGCGCTATATATGAACCAAAGGTGCGGTTCCGCCTATACTGAGCCCCTAGATTAATTGTTAGAGTGGACAGGGATCCACAATGGGTAACTGGGTTACCAAAGTCCACAGGGACTAAGAATCATGCAGAGTAAACAGCTAGAGAAACAGCTATCTATGTGAGCAGTATGGATCAAGGGTGACATTAACACTAGACAGAAAGGCACTACAACTATTAGAGTCAGAAACAGAGAAATGAGAGTTAAAACAGAATACTTTATATGTTGTCAGAGAGGGAAGATGGGATGAGCACTGTGGCTGCCCGTCTGATCATAGAAGCTAGATATAAAAGATATCTGAACAAAATAAGGAATGCAGAATTTAGGCAGGGAAATAGTAAAGTGTTAAAAGAAAGTGAGAGAATGATATGCATGTGTTGTGTACAAATGGGAAAAATGTAAGCGATTTTAGAGAGATATTGGTGTATGTGTGTGCGAATGCTGGGACCTTTAGTTCTATTGCTTGTGTGTGTCATGTACGCAGATGTGACCCCCTCCTTTGTGCTCTCCTGAAAGAAATGTGGCTGAGATGAGAGGTCAGTGATAAGCTGGAAGGACACCATGCCAATTCCAGTTTTTTAGACAAAACATTTATAACAAAATGTGCCAGGTTAACGAATCTAATGGTAAACAATGTGATCACAATTATTTTGAATCTGTTTTCCAAACATGGTAAAATGAAGGTTACATTTAACCGTGTATTACACAAATTGAATATCCTTTGATAGTGGAAACAGTGCATTTAAAAAAGGGAAATTAAGTAAAATTAAGTAATAATGAGTATTCATTTCTAATATGAGTTTAACAGTAATATAGATACATTGAAACTGGTTTAGACAACCTTTGGTTGGAAATGAAATCCAGGTTATTGGGGAAATTTGTAAAAATGGGATTAGTTTAGATTAAGATAACAATTTTTGTAATTTTACATTTATTCAATAAGCTCTTATTTAGAGAAAAAAAAGATTAAGATGAGGTTGTTATTTGGAATAAATCTGCCATAATATTTAACAAAGCCAAGATGGATGGGATACATAAGAAGTTTTTCTACAAAAATGAAATTTCAAGGTTCTTGATAATAACTTGATGTGCGGTCCATGATGTGAGAGTTATAATAAATAAAATTTAAATATAACAGACCCATCACATCAAGTCCACACACTCTGTTAGGATAGATGCTACCTGCAGCCAGTTGTTTTATAGTTTTTGATGCTTTGTGGTCCATAATACAGATTGGTCCTTTTGTTTTTATTTATTTTTATTTTTGAAATCCAAAGCAGAATGTGTGGATTGTGAAATGATGTGCCCCTTTTCCTTTTAAGTGCAGTGGTATAAGCAGAAGAATATTTTGGATTTATGGACATCTCTCCATGACCGCAGGGTATTGTTATCGTTTATTATAATATTGCCAGGAAAAAGTTGTCTTTTGAAACATGAAACTGAAGTTCTTACACAAACAGCGTGATAGAAAACAAGCCATTGTAATATATTTATGGAAGCTGGACCCAGTAATGAAGGGTTCATCCCGATATATCAGAGCTGTAGCTTTATGCAAAGGTGCTATTAGACAAAGTTACAGACATTATTTTGGTCAAACATTTAATTTTGAATGGTCCGACATTCTGCGCAGCAAATATACAGCTAACTAAATGTTTGTCTAATTAAAGGTTTAAAATATGAGTTTGTTTATGTACAAATCTAACAATGAAAAATGCGTACATTTATTCAAAAGAAAGGAAAAGACACGTGTTAAATTGATGACGTAGGAATCAGCTGCTGTGAGCCCAGTGCAGGACACACTCCCTGAAGACCCAGATATTTAATTTTTTGTAGATTTGAGTATGCAGTTTATCACCCAGAAGGATACTCTGTATTCAAAGTCATTGGATCTTTTTTTCCCAGCTCAAGAAGCAGAGCTCCATGTTTTAGCAAAGCCTGTGAGCTTTAAAAAGAATGTATATTTATATAGATAGTTGAGATATCGAGAGCTTTTGGTTCCATTTGAAGGGCCAGAAGTTTGTTTTTACTTCGGCAGGTAAACCAATCAAGCATGCCAGGTTAATTTGATCTGCTGTTTTCAGCCTTCCAGGTTCTTGCTGAGGTAGCCATATTAACTTTGACACATGGAAGCAGACCAGGTGACTAAGGATGCTGCATTTACAGCCCCGGACACTTGATGGGTCTGTGCAACTCACAGATTCCACCCTAGTTCTGGCCGAGTATAGCTGGGATTAATAATTCAACTTTAAGGACCCCAGAACGAGAAGAACAAGTGGTCCACAGGGGGCAACTTCTTATGAAACAGGACTTTGGAAAAGGTGATCATTTATGTCTGCCAGCCACTCTTTTCCCTCCAGCTTTTGACACATGGACCGTGTCATCAGTCACAAGCAGTTATGGCTGCCTTAGTAAATGAGCATGGGATAGAGCCAGGGCTTCTCCACAGTTGTTTTTATAACATACCACTTCTTGTTTTACCTGTTACCAAAGGTGTTACCAAAAGCTGAACATCCCTTCCAGAGATTACAAAAAGATATATCCAGATGCCCAAGTTAGGATCTTACGAGTATGCATTTTGTCTGTATGGACATGTTTTTTGGATGTCCAGTGGCAAATGCTACTGCAAAGGCCACAGTAAAAAGTGTTATCAGAAGTAGTTTGTAAGTACAGAGTGCAGAAAGTACAGAGAGTAACAGGGGAAATCATTTTTTATAGGAGAGTCCTTACTAGAAGTTTTGAGGTTTTATTTTTACACCCCCTACTGTCTACAATGTAGCGGAAAAAGTAGAGTAAGAAACTAGAAAACTTTTGCCTGAATGTTTTCTTATATTTTATCAGGCCCCTAAGGGGGATGTTGGACTCTCTCCCTATGGGATTTGGTTTGGGAGTGTGTTACTCACTTGCTTATATTTTGTCTCAGCAGCTGAAGGCCTCCTTTCGGATCTCACAGAGAATGTTGCTGATCTTTTAAGGTTTTTGACAAACTAATTTATGTGTTTTCTCCCCAATTCCAGATCCTAAAAGTTTGGAAGGATCTAAAACTAAAGCCAGGTGACTTTTGGATTGTTAAGAGACCTTTATATATAAGGAAATGTTTGGAGACTCAATACAGCATCTATTTCATGTACAGTTTTTGCAAAACTTGAAGGAAAAGTCACCTGGATCCACACCAGACACTGCAAAAATGACTAAATTAAAGAAATCTCTGTGTTTGATTTGTTTCCCTCTTGTGATCACAGTCTAGGGTACTTTTTGATTCAATTACTTTAATTGTAAGGGATATATATATATTTGAAAAGTAGTTTAGCCATGTTGAAGTCATATTTGTCTTTTGTATGTCTTCCATTTTATGTAGAATTGTCTGTGTTTACATATGCTGCTAAGTCCGCATGCTCACAATTAAGCTAGAAGGCCATTCTGGCCACAGGAGTGTACAGCCAGTACTCTGTAAATATTTCTTATCAATCATTTGTTTTTCACAATGAAAAGTCATTTGGTAATGAAAAAGTTGCTCAGCTATTATTTTCTCCACAATGGAGTTTTTTTTGCCTCTTTGGCCAGGACTACCTCCACCTAAGCATGTGGAGGTTCCAGGTTAAAGGTGATAGCAGGTGTAGTTAGTGATCAAAATATTGATCAAAAGAGGGGAGACTGTAATGGAAATTTGTACGTTCTGTATATAATTGTATTGTATTTTGTATGTATTGCACACTGCCCTCACTGTGCACACAGCACTAATAATGTTTTCAGTAAATGTTTACATTCTTTCGAGTCCTGATTAGAAGTAGCCTGCCTATGTAACGCCCCTTGTTACCATAAACGTACAATTGTAATAATAATGTGATACCTACGTAATCATGTGCATAAAAACCTTCAATTGCGTCATAATAAAGCAGAACAGTAATTTGGAAAGATGCGTATCTTTTGTGTCTGTTCCCTACTGCAGTAGTTATTATTAATTTGGAACCACTAATCAATATGAGGATAGGAGTTGCCTATCATCAATTTAACCGAGTCAGCAGTATATTATCTTTGGGCCGCAGTACTGGCGTCCACCAGCGGATGGATCCTGGCAGTGTGGAGCAGACAGTACCTCCTACAATCAGGTGTCACTTGAGGCCAATCACAGGCCTATAAATACCCGGCAAACATTCACATGTTTGCCTTGATTTCTTCATTGCCTCCTGACCTGCTAGCAATCTGATCCTGTGCCCTGAACCTGATCCTGTCTCCCTGTCTCGGACCCTATCCTGTCCCACCTGTTACCTTGAATCCCTGCCTGCAGTCTGACCCATCCATCCTCTCCCTGTCCTGTGTTCCATACCCCATCTGCTGACCTCCCTGTGTATGACCTTTGGCCTGGCTTACGTTTATGTCTCTGGAACATCCCCTGTCCATCTGCTGATCTGCTGTGTATGACCCTGGCCTGGCTATTGTTTATGAACCTGGTATTTCCCATTTATTGCACTTATCTGTCTGTTTTTATTTGTGGGTCTCTGTCTGTGGTTGGTTATTGCACTGTGTCATATTGGAGTTGGTTGTATTATATTACTCTCTCACTTTAATAAATTATATTTTCACGTATATACGTTTGGGTGTCCTCTGACGCAGATCACACGGGTCTGGTCACACCTGTTCATGACAGGATACCTAGTAAATTCCGTAAACTTTCCTTATCTACTTCACCTCTTACCAAGTCCTCCTTTGCGATGTGGGACTCACTGTGTAAAATGCATAAATAGCTTCACAATTCTCCTTTAATGCAACTAACGGGACATGACTATTTCCCTCCGGGAAACCTTGACCCTAAATTCAGCAGCTGGATCTCCATGTCCCCAATCCTATTACATCAAATGAGAATGTCCTATGGTATCTTACCCATATCCACACTTTTACCATCCCACACAACCTCATTTATGGACCAATGGAAATACCATCAACTCTCAAGGTTCGTCAAATCTCTACCACAACCACCACGCTCCCTGTCGGATCTAACTCCAGTGGAGAGATTATTTGTTGATGATCAACCACCCGAGAAACCTATCTCCTACTTCTACCAGGCACTACTGGCCCTAACTTCACCGGCTCAACCCGCATTCCTGTCTAAATGTGAACAAGATCTTCAAAGCCCTCTCTCAGGAACACAATGCTCAACGATACTTCAACTAACCCACATCTCTTCCATATCCTCCAAAGTGGCAGAGGTAAACTACAAAATGTTGACAAGATGGCACTATACCCCTGTCATGCTGCACCAAGTCTTCCCATCCATATCAGCGCTATGTTGGCGGGGATGTGGAGAACAAGCAACACATGCTCACATCTGGTGGCTTTGCCCACGCATCCGACTATATTGTGCTACTATATTATATTGGATCAAAGAGATTCAGGGCTATGCAGTTCCAAATGATCCATGGGTGATACTGTTCAACTGTACAGGCAGATCAATAGGACTGTATAAAAAAATCCATAACACCCCACCTCTTGAATGCAGCCAAGGTGCTTATTCCCAAACTGTGGAAACAACAGAATATACCCACATTACGCCAATGGCTAATGGAGGTAGATCACATATACCATATGGAGATAGCACTTACTCCCTCGACATAAATCAGAACTATCCAAGAAAATATGGTCCTGTTGGTTTGCCTTCAAATTCTCAGCCACATATGCGGAAATCATATCTCAGATGGTATAAGCTGATGACTAGTTTATTACTGTACAAGCAGGTGTCCTATTGAGGCAGGATACTACTCCCCCTTCCCCTCCCCCTCCCCGATTTATATCTCTCTCCCTTTTATTTTATCACTATCTTTCTCTATTTTCCCTCTTGGTTCTATACAGTTCTTTAAATTGATGTTTTTACAATGTGGTACATCAGACCCTTATAAGGCAATTACTTCTGCATCTGACACCATGTCAAAACCAAAGAGTCACGCTGGTCCATATCTAATGACCAGCCCTTAGTCCTCAATTTCGTTAAGTGTACATATTCTGATCCCACAAGCTATTCCCATTCCATGCTGTGATGTGTGACTATTGTGTTGGCCTATTGGGGAAATGTACCCATATTTCATTGTAAACTGTTTTATACCTTACAATAAAAAAAAGTATTAAAAAGCAACAAAAAAAAACGCTCCCAGGCTTGTCACACATTTCATGTGTGGATTATGTAGGGACAGGTCACCCATCTGACAAGGACAGTCATTGGTGGCAGAGGGAGGTTCCAGGTGAGTAGGGAAAGGATAGGGACACGCCACCCTACCCCAAGACCTCCCCATTTGGGTACGGACTGACCAGGTCACATTCCGTCCCTCAGGACATCTGAGACCTGCTCTGCTACACATTGCTGTTACTTGCCCTGAATGCTCCCGGTCGCAGTCAGGTGCCTTCCCACCAGGTTTTTTTTGTAAATTACTGGATTCTTCATGAATACAAGTTCTCTTCTCTACACCCGGAGTCTGTGTAATTACTGCTGCCCCACCATGCTGCACCTCCCCACATACTGTCATCGCTGGCTTTTACCAAATGTCAAACAGCAGAGAGGATGGGTGTAGTTCTAATAAAGGACAAAGTTGGAGAAAAAGTCTACAAGAATAATGAACTGACAGATAGAGGAGGTTTTCACTTACTGAGCTTAAATACAAGAGTGCTTTGTTGCCATTCATTCTATAATCCTTGATGTTTGGTAGCTAGGAAAAAAAAAGAAATGGAAAAGATGTAATGGCGACCCACCTTTGCTTCGTATTGACATATTTTAAAACCTATTATGAAATAATTTCACTATAACCCTACCCTATTACATCATTAAAAAAAAACTATATACTTTTTTTCCATGTTTCTTCAATCAGGTTTGATAATGTCACAGATCCTCTTCATCCTCTTCTTCCACCAGCAGTATGCAAGCAGGTGCCAAACATTTTAAACATTTTAATGATGTTTAATGTGTTGCTGGTATCATTGGGGTTAACTTGCTGTGATGTGTCTATTTGGCCTGTGAAGAGTCCTGTAGCAAGGTGGTATTTAAACATAAGAGTGTGGGTCTGTAGGGCTCTCTTGCTTGGAAGACTCTTCATGGAAAGGAGAGGGACCGTACATCGAGAGATGTAGTGTGGCACTGAAAAGGGTCACCAATTAGTAGGACTCTGAGCAGGACTATTAATGAGTGCACGACTGAAAGATGGGAACTACTATAATCTAAAGGTATGGGACATGTATAGCTGAAATCCTGCCTAAATTTAAAAATGAATGCAGATTGTGTGGAAAACTGTTAAGTTGCCATGTGAACGCTGATTCTAAACTGTCTGAAAAAGTTTGTATGTTTTGCCAACTTTATTCAGTAAATGGAGTTGTTGGTTAAGTGCATTGTCTGGTCTGATTTGCTGGGAATACTTAGTGAAATCCTACAGTGTATGGGAGTGAGGAACACAATGGGGGTTATTTACTAAAGAAAAATCTACTTTGCACTGCAAGTGCAGTTGAAAGTCCACTCATTTCAGATCTACCCCTTAGATTTAGAGCGACTGCACTTCCGAGTGCACTTTCAAGTGCACTTGCAGTGCAAAGTGAATTTGCCTTTCGTAAATAACCCCCATTGCGTAGTTAAATGTTCAACTTTCTGAGTAATAGAGAACGAAAGGTAAAACAAGGAGAAGCAGCCAGTTGGGAGCGGAGACGGTGATGGCCGATAACAGAGGTTCTGAAAGAGGGGTTGATTGGTAGCTGTATGGTCTAGCCTTTAAGTGGCAAGGACTCAAAGCTAGGGCCTGCTGCATAGCAAAACCCTCCTATGAACTGGGCCTAAGTTGGAGTGGGAGAGACCTTGCAAAGTATACAACAGTTTCTCTCTATGCCTTTGGGTTGAAGAGCAAAGTGTAGCGTGTGTTAAAGAACTGGTGGAGGCAGTTCGGAGTTCTATGCTATCTCCCTCAAAATAGTTTGGCAGTCAGTGCTGAGACAAGTGTCACTCGTAGGAGAAAAGACATTCTCCTTCTGGTGTGGGGCCCGGTGTAACTGGTTGGACTCTGGCCATGAGAGGGTGATAATTTACACATTGTATGGCACCAACATGCAAAAAGTAAAACTATCATTAGGTCATGGCATGCTGGTTTCAACAAGAGCCTACTCTCTACTCCAGTGGAGCGCTTTGACCCCAGGGCTCACAGGAAGTCCATTAAATTACCGGTATGTTAGGCATCAGGATTATTAATCCATTCTTTGTGAATGATCAAGAGTGAGCATATTTAGACTATGGAGGCATTCAAATCAGATTTTGATTGGTAGGGTTGAGAATCCCTTCCTACAGAATGGAAGGTCATGCATTTGGTCTTCCTAATCATTAGGCAAATTCATTTACTTTTTTTTGTGATGCACCATGAAATTACACCGCAATTATCAAACAGGCCAGTTATTTTCCACAATATCCCCCTGCAGCCCATTTAAACTGCTATTTAACCTGGCCCCCAAATATTTTATCTAGTCAGTGTATATCAAATGTGCTTGTTCTAACCAATGCTTTTCAGTCAAAAAATTGTGAGACTTACCTGGCTTACTGAACTAAAGTCAGCACTATATCCAGTCAGTATGTCAACAGACACAATAGTATCGCCACTCTCATCTCTATCTCCTGTGTATCTGAAATAGGAAAATTACATTTTGTAAGAATAGAAAATTAAATGTACAAGGGCTATACCAAATGTAATGCACAGGCTTACTGTTGTCAATGCATTTCCCCATAGATATCTGACAATGGAACAGATCTTTACTCATGTCATACTGACAGCTGTAAAAGATGTATTTCCCATCATTTGTTACTGTTGCAGTGGTCATCAGAAAAAGCGGAAAGATTAAATCTCCCTGGCAGGGACCCAGACAACAATGAAACCCTGACAAGGCTTGTAACCTTTCCCCGCTCTATCCAAAACAAAAAAGGGTAGCGATACACTTTGGATTCACTCAAAGTTCTATGACAACAAAAGAAAAATTCCAATCAGTGAATAATAGGCACTGTAAATGAACAAAATTAACACCCTCTTAACCAATTTTAAGTCCAGGTTAACCATAACCACTGGCCAATTTTTAGCTTTCAGCGCTGTTTAGTTGTTTTTTCGTTTATGTAGAAAAAAAAAAAACACTTAAAAAAAAGTTTTTCTTCATTTCTGATATAAAATTTTGCAAATAAGTAATTGTTCTTCATAAATGTATTCCAAAATGTATTCTGCTACATTTCTTCTGTGAAAATAACCCAAATCAATGTATTTTTTTTAATGTATAGGAAAGTTTCAGAGTCCGCAAACTATGCAATACTGTATATCTGAAAATTGATCAATCCTGATGTACTGACGGACATTCTTGGGGGCCAAAAATGCCTGGACAGTAAAAATACCCCCCAAAATGACCCCTTTTTGGAAAGTAGACAGTCCAAGGTATTTAGTAAGAGGCATGGCAGGTTTTTTAAGTTGTAATTTTTTGTCATAATTGTTTAGAAGATTAAGATTTTTTACTTACTGTCACCAGTTCAGTACAGTGTCCTCATAAAACTGGTGTGGCGGTGATCAGGGACACTGACTGGTGACAGTAAGAAAATGTTTTTTACATTTGTACATTTTTTTTTTTACATTTTTTTTTTTTTGTTGCAATTACTACACACTGTAACCAGAGCAATATAATGTTGCCATAGTAACAATTTACTGGATTTTTTTTTTACACATTATGTTTGCTAATAGCAATGTATTACATTGCTATAAGCAAGCATTTTACTGAATGTAACTGATTCATCCAGTCTGTTTTGTTGTGATTAGTTGTGATTGGTCAAAGCTAATCACATGGTACAGATGGGCTGTGATTAGCCCTGTCTATACCATGTGATTGAATTGACCAATCACAGCTAGAAACACAGATGTACATATTGGATGGCTTGAAAGGAAGCCACACATTGTGTATAACTGTCATGTGACTTGCTGTGATTCATCATGGCGGTCACATGGTACCGGAAGCGAGCCGGTACTCGGATTGGTCATCAGCTGTGTCCCCTGATAAAGGGGAATTGGGGAGGCCCCAAAACACGTTGTCGACATTTGTTCACAGAGGTACCTGATAGAAACTGTAACATCGACCTTTCTTGCTAGCCCACCGAAGCAATTCAATGCTGTTGCCTGGGCAGTCAATTCAAAAGCAGCATCTTTTCCTTTAGCAATCTTTGTGTTGTAGGAAGTCGAAAGCTGAAAAGGGAAAGACCGAGAGAGAATGAGAATGGGAGAGAGAGCGTAAGGGAAAGATAAAAAAAAAGGGAGAGAGATAAAGAAGAGAGAGGCAAAGAAGGAGAGAGAAGGGGATAAATGAGAGAGTAGAGAGAAAAAGAGATAAAGTAGAAAGAGAAAAAAAAAAACCCATTCATATGAGGCAATTAGCTACCCCATCTGTCTTTTACCTGGACCTGTTCCTCCCAGTACTGGTGTCCCATTTGAGTCTACATGTACAGACACAGCTGCTGTGTCCCTGCATGACACGTGGATGTGGGTCTTTGAACGCACACAGGGTGAATTTGGGGACCTGCACACACCCGCATATTATATAGTGTAGCCCCCTTTCCTAAACAGGGGCTACTATGTCAATGTCGTGTTTTCCCTAAGCTGAAGTTGGCTTGTGATTTCTCACTCGTCAGTAGGTGTCACTGGTCATGGTAGCAGATTTCACAAACAAAACTACTGCATGTTATGAATATTTATATTTCCTTCAGCCAATCCAGTAGCAGATGTAGGGCACTGGTGCATGCTGGGGGAGAATATACACATTTGGGACAGGCCACATGCTCACTCTCGTCCCCTGGGCTGAGGTATGGGGAGATGCCGCTGGATGGAGCTCT
Organism: Lithobates septentrionalis; assembly: GCA_037952835.1. Taxonomy (NCBI): domain Eukaryota; kingdom Metazoa; phylum Chordata; class Amphibia; order Anura; family Ranidae; genus Lithobates; species Lithobates septentrionalis. The sequence goes on from JBBDGP010000388.1 coordinate 3,587,596, forward strand.
GCTGTTAGGCCCAATAGCCTGGTTTGGGGCCTGAAATGTGCTGAAGTGGTTCTAAAGCTGTCCTGCCTGGTCTGGAGGAAGCTATGCCAAGGAGGAGACCAGGGGAGGTCCCTTGCTGGAGAGAGCCAGGAAGAAGGTTGGTTTCTCAGAAGGGCCTAGTGACTCACTTGGAGGGCACACTGACGTTTGGGAACGTGCTAACAGTGTTGCCGGGTTGACTTAAAGGTTCTGACACTTAAGCTGGACATTGATCTGGATCTAGAGAGTCTGTAATGCCTCGTTTCCACTGAGCGGAACGGTCTGGGTCGTTACAGTTTGGAAGTGTTAGAATGTCCAGCCTATTCAGGTGAGAGTTTCCACTGCAAGTTGGACCGACAGGGGCCATACAGGGTTTAGAAAAAATGCCTTTGATGTGAGCATTGACGTTTTTTCTGTCTGCCAATCAGTGGAATGTATTGTGTGATGCCAGTAGCTCTGCCCTAACCATACCGTACCATTTTCTATGGCCCCACATCTGAAGCAGGACCATGAATGGTGCGGTATGGTTCAGTTGTATGGGCCGCTTTCATAATGGAAACACTCAAAATAGCGTACCGTACCAAACCAACCCGAACCGATCCGCTCAGTGGAAACGAGGCATAAGTGATCTGCTATGGTATGTGGGACCCCTAACCCTCACCTCCATCATTCTGCAAGAAAACTCTGAAAAGGCAAAAGTGACTGGTTCCCAATATCCTTTCTTGGTCCCCTAATTTTTGGCATGGACTCACTCAGCCCTGGGGTGAAATGCTAGCCCACCCCCTGGCCTCTGGAAGTGCCATCTTGCCATTGGGATGGGTGCTACACAGGGACACCGTGGCTTTGTCTGTGCAACCGCTGGTCCCGATAGACTAAAATGGGACACCAGCATAGTGATGCAAGAAGGAGTGAGGATGGGGGAGGGGAAGAGGGATTTTGGAATGAATGTAATTTCATTCCAAAATGAACCACATAGTCTCTTTGAAATTTGTTCATTGTAGAAAAATTTTCCATCCTGCTCCTTCGAATTTTCTCATTACTATGGCAAATATGAACCCAGTAGCAATTAGAAAATCCAAATTTCAAGTGAAGTTCTACCAGCTTATGACCAGCTTAACTGCAATTAATCATCTGCCCTTAGTCAAGATGACAGTTGCTGGAAATGCAAGTGGGTGTTTTTTCAAAGTGATTTCCCAACATACTAAAGCATGGAGACATGAATGGATGGAGAAGTTTGGTTTGAATACGTTTGTGGTGCTGAGATACAGTTTAGGTATGCCTTAGGGCCTCTGTTCACATCAGAACGCAGAGTAGGAAACTCATGTTCCATGCACGTTTCCTGCATCGTGTTCAAAATGCACTGCAGTTGCAATCTGCAGTGGGTATCAATGCGAGCTGCCGATAGTGACTGCATTGGTGTTCAGGAGCACAAGCCTCCGCTGGCAGTGGGAACATAGCCCAACTGCATGTAGGACATACACTGTGTGCACAATTATTGAACAACTACAGTGCTCTCGGTCAATCCAAAATGGTAATAAACCTCAAACCTGAATATTTAAGAAAGTAAAAGTTAGGTTTTTGCTTTCTTAGGATAATATCTATGTGTGCACAATTATTGGGCAACTATTAGTGTGCAGAATTATTATGCAACTAAATAAAAAACGAAAATTTTCCAATCTCACTTTTTTTTTTATCTGTTAAAGTGAGAATACTAAACAAACAACTCAAAATTTACAAATAAACATTTCTGACATAAAAAAAAAACAGTGACCAATATAGGCACCCTTCTTCTCAATAACAGTCATAAGCCTTCCATTCTTGGAGCCTGTCAGTTTCTTGATCTGTTGACGATCAACTTTTTGCGCAGCAGCAACCAGAGCCTCCCAGACACTGTTCAGAGAGGTGTATGGTTTTCCTTCACCGCAAATCTCCCATTTAAGAAGGGCCCACAAGCTCCCAAAAGGGTTTAGGTCAGGGGAGGAAGGGGCCATGCCATTATTCTTTCATTTTTTTCCTGTACCACTGCTTGAAGAAAGTGTTTTCTGAAAACTGGCAGTAGGTTTTGGAGTTGATTTTGAGTCCATCTTCAACCCAAAAAGGTCCAACTAGCTCAACTTTAATAATAATACCAGCCCATACCAGTACCTCACCTCCATCTTGCTGGCATCTGAGGCAAAGTGGAGCTCTGTGCCTGTTACTGATCCAGGCCCAGGCTCATCCATCTGGTCCATCAAGAGTCACTCTCATCAAAACTTTGAAAAATCAGTTTTTCAGATATTTCTAGGCCCAGTCTTGACATTTCAACTTTTGTGTCTTGTTCAGTGGTGGTCAGGTTTCCGCCTTCCTTCCCTTGGCCATGTCTCTGAGCACTGAACACCTTGTACTTCTGGCCACTCCAGGTAGATTGCAGTTCTGGAATATGATATCACTGGAGGATAATGGGTTCCTGGTAGCTTCACGTTTGATTTGTCTCAAATCTTTGGCAGTTAATTTGCAGGGTTTTTTCTCAATGCGTTTCTTGCGACCCTTTTGACTATTTTCATCACGCCCTAATATCTTAGCAGTGCTGAATCCCTCTGAAAGACTTTACAATTTTTGACTTTTCAGAGTCAGTTAAATCTTTTTTTTGGCCCATTTTGCCTGAGGAAAAGTAGATGGCTAATTATGCACACCTTGATATAGGGTTATGATCTCCTTAGGCCACACCCTCCCTCATTACACAAATACATATCACCTGATATGCTTGAATCCAATAAGCATTCAAGTTTACACAGCTTGGAGTTGGACAATATGCATAAAAATTATGATTTGGTCAAAATATTCACTTGCCTAATAATTGTACACAGTGTAGTCGCTACATTTTCATCAATGGATGCTTTTGCGTTAAACCATGCGTTGGGGTGATGAATGCGTTTTTAAAATTGAAGTTGCATATATGCATTTATAAATAAAGCCAGTCAGGTTGTACTGGTGAGGATTATTTCTTGTACACTTTCAGGAACACTTTTCCTAGAGAGAGGTTCTCTTTAGTGATGCCGCCTATCTTACCTGAATAAAAGGGCTGCCTTTTCCGGTCACGATGAATTTGTAATCCGCAAAAGGTGAAGAGATTTCCTTACTCTGGAGTAGAAATCTATTTTGTTTGTTAATCGTCACATTGAAAACCCCTGTGTCATTTTGACGTAAGGAAACCACAACATTGGTCTCATTGGTATTAATTTTTCGTCCAAAGCGCGTCAGAGCTTCAGTTGCTGATGATGTAGGCTGAAAGAAAAAAAGAAATGGATGAAAAATGAAAAAAAAAAGCTAATAGTTTAGAGGACAATTTAGATTTTTTTTTTTTTATACCTAGTTTCACCAAGATCCCTTTCACACTGGGGTGCTTTTACCCCCCCCCCCCCCCCGCTAGCGGCCGAGAAAGGGTTAAAACCATCGCAAAGCGCTGATGCAGCAGCGCTATGCCGGCAGTATAGCTGCGCTGCCCCATTGATTTCAATGGACAGGAGCGGTGTATACACCGCTCCGTCACCGCTCCAAAGATGCTGCTTGCAGGAGTTTTTTTAATGTCCTGCAAGCACACCACTCCTGTGTGAAAGCACTCGGGCTTTCACACTGGAGAGACAGGAGCAGCGCTTTACAGGCGCTATGAAGACGCTATTTTTAGCGCTGTAGCGCCTGTAAAGCGCTTCAGTGTGAAAGGGGTCTAAGAGTTGGTTCAGACCAAAATATCTACGTGATGGATGTGCATACACATTTATAAATTTATTTTTTTTTATACATTTTTTTTTTATTTTCAATACTTTCCAGTGCATTTTTTTCCCTTTTTTTTTTAACACTTGAAAAATCTTTATCTTAATTTAGGGCGATGTGCGTTCCGGTGTATTTACATGTGTTTGGCAAAATTCCAGATGCGTTCCAAAGAAAATAAAAATCTAAATGCCTAATCTGAATTTTGCAATTTTGACATGTGTTTGTAAAACTGTACATAAATATCATCACAACTATTTTGTGCATACCTTGTTTTTTCATGACAAGTTGGGCTTTCATTAGTAGTAGTTAGTAAATAGTTAGGGTAGTAAACAGTTATGGATAACTCCTGATTTTTTTTTTTATTATTATCTGTATATTTCTTGTTACTACCATAACCTACCACCAAAGAACAACCCAAAATATATTATCCTGCTCCTGGCAATTGCAATTATACCACATATGCCTATGTTATTTGTTGTTTGTAACCGTAGTACAGCCCAGAAGCACTAAGGTGGATTTGCTTTTTTTGTTCTTTTTTTGCTTTTTTTTTTTTTTTGTCCTACCTAAAACACACTGGCCCTAACTGACACTGATGCTAATTAAAAAAAAAATCCTGTCCAAAATATACTGACCCTGACCTTTGGCTCTGACCTTGAACCAAACACTAACCCTGGCACTGACCTCAATCAAACATTGATCTAGGTTTCTTCTTTATTTTATTATTTATTTAAAACATTTTTACAAACCCTTTTTTTTAACGTTCTGCAAGGAACGAGAAAGATACAGTGTATCCTTTTTCTCCATTCACAGAAAGAAAATAACACAGGGGCAGGCTTCACAGTGACTGATCACTGTGGTAGCCAATCAGAGGCTACCACAGCGATCAGTTGACCCGGAATCGGGAGACCTAGGTCCCGATCATTAGTACAGGGCCCGGGGCTCTCGTGAGACCCCAGTCTCTGTGCTTAGAGCACGCCATGCGGTGCACTCCCAGCACAAAGGGAGAAACACATATATGCGGCTTCACATAAAAAAGCCTAGTGCAGTGAGGCCGCATAAGAGTGTTACGTCGTTGTGAAGGGGTTAAAGTAGAATCATAGGCAAAACTTGTTTTTTCAATTTGGATAGAGTAAGGGAAGGTTATAACCCCTGTCAGTTTACTTTTGCCATCTGTGTCCCATTGGGGAGACTTCCCTTCACTTCCTGTCCCATAGCCAAACAGGACGTGAGAGGAAGTTCCTGCAATTTAGGGAATTCCTTGGGGACCCCCAGGTCACCAGAACTAGCGTCCCCATTGGAAGATATCCCCTCTATTACTTTTCTGGAGACAACCCTAAATTTTGTGATTTTCTTTTACTTTCCCATTCAATGGGAAAACGAGACAAATAAAGAGGATGAATCCCCCTAATGACTGCAATAAAACCTGACAGGTGTTCTAACCCCTCTCCACTCTGTCCATAACTAAAAAAAAAAAAAAAGTTTTTCCTTTAGTTCTACTTTTAGGGCTGGTTCATACCAGTTCAGTTCATTTTTAAATGCCATCAAAAGCACGTGCACAGTGTTTTCCATGTATTCCAATGGTCCTAGTTCACACAAGTAGGGTCAGTTCTAATACAGTCAACAAAACTAGAACATGATGCATTTTTTCATCTGGAATGTAGAAAAAAATGTAAATGCAGCAGAATGTCCTTAACAAAACTTTGTCAATCCTTAGACCAAAAAAAAAAACTAAAAAGATGCATATTTTCTTCTTTGATGAGTGCTCAATTAAAAAAAAAAAAGTGTTACTGTACAAAAAAAGTATACATTTCATTCTGGAATTTCTCCTATTTAAAATAACACTTAAAATTTGATTCTGGAATGGAGCGTTGCAAAGTTTATGAAATAAAGGGTTTTTTTTCCAATCAATTTTGAGCTTTTTTTAAAAATTGACACTAAAATAAAAAAGAACAAACAAAACAAAAATGAAAAACAAAAAATTGGAATAAGAAACGTAGGATTATAATAGTTAAAGCGAGAAGGATAAGAATTAGTTAATTAGGGCCGATTATGGTAAACTAAAAGTTAAAGTACAAATTTTTTTTGAAAAAAAAAAAAAAAAAGACAATGTCCCAACTTCCCTGTAGTTAAGTAGGTCGCCCTTACTGCTCTAGTCAACAGCGCTCCAGCTTTATAAAAAGAAGCTGTTGATTTGAGTAGCGTTTCGGGGGGCATGTCTAACAGCTGGAGAGCCATGGTCCAACTCACCTATGTGCTGACAGCACAGAATATTTTAATTCTGCCATTCCAATCCTCTCTTTATTTTATGTATTACAGGTACTTATATAGCGCCATAAATTTACGCAGCACTTTACATATCCACTTGCTTACCGGGCACTTAAACCCCCCTCCTATCCAGACCAATTTTTAGTTTTCGGCGCTGACGCACTTTGAATGACAATTGCGCGGTCATACAACACTGTACCTAAATGAAATTTTTATCATTTTTTCACCACAAATAGAGCTTTCTTTTGGTGGTATTTGATCACCTCTGCGGTTTTTACTTTTTATTAAAAAAATGTAAAAAACTGAATTTTTAAAAAAAAAAAAAGTTTATTTTTTTATATTTTGTTATAAAAAATTTTAAACGGGTAATTTTTCTCCTTCATTGATGTACGCTGATGAGGCGGCAGTGATGGGCACTGATAGGCGGCAGTGATGGGCACTGATGGGTGGCAGTGATGGGCACTGATGGGTGGCAGTGATGGGCAGCACTGGCAGGTGGCACTGATTGGCACTACAGGTGGGCATTGATAGGTGGTACTTGTGGGCATTGATAGGTGTCACTTGTGGGCACTGTTAGGTGGCACTGTGGGCACTGTTAGGTGGCACTGTGGGCACTGTTAGGTGGCACTGTGGGCACTATTAGGTGGCACTTTAATTGGGCACTGATGAGGCAGATGTGCCTCTTCCACTTGGGGACCGATGTCCCTCACATCCGATCCGGTGATCGGCTTTTTTTTCTACTCGCGCTGTCAGCGTGAGTAAAAAAAAAAAACGATTACCGATCTTTTGTTTACATCATGTGATCAGCTGTCATTGGCTGACAGCTGATCACATGGTAAGGGGCCGGGACCGGCCCCTTACACAGATCGGTGATCAGCCGAGTCTCAGAGACTCGGTGATCACAACGCGCCCAGCGCGCGCCCTACAGGGCGCACGCAGGGAGCGTGCACAGGGGAGGCCGTCATATGACGGCCTCCCGGGAATGTAGGTCCGCGCTGTAGCCGTCATTCGGCTATAGCGCGGATGCCAAGAAGATATACACTCACCAGCCACTTTATTAGGTACACCTTGCTAGTACCGGGTTGGACCCCATTTTGCCTTCAGAACTGCCTTAATTCTTCCTGGCACAGATTCAACAAAGTGTTGGAAACATTCCTCTGAGATTTTGGTCCATAGTGACATGTTAGCATCACGCAGATTTGTCGGCTGCACATCCATGATGCCAATCTCCCGTTCCACCACATCAGAAAGGTGCTCTATTGGATTGAGATCTGGTGACTGTGGAGGCCATTGGAGTACAGTGACCTCATTGTCATGTTCAAGAAACCAGTGGTGAGATGATTTGAGCTTTGTGACATGGTGCATTATCCTGCTGGAAGTGGTCATCAGAAGATGGGTACACTGTAGTACATCACTGTAAGGGATGGACATGGTCAACAACAATACTCAGGTAGGCCGTGGTGTTTAAACGATGCTCGATTGGTACTAAGGGGCCAAAAGTGTGCCAAGAAAATATCTCCCACACTATGACACCATCACCACCAGCCTGAACTGAACATACAAGGCAGGATGGATCCATGCTTTCATGTTAACACCAAATTCTGACCCTACCATCTGAATGTTGTAGCTGAAATCGAGACTCATCAGACCAGGCAACGTTTTTCCAATCTTCTATTGTCCAATTTTGGTGATCCTGTGTGAATTGTAGCCTCAGTTTCCTGTTCTTAGCTGACAGGAGTGGAGCTCAGTGTGGTCTTCTGCTGCTGAAACACATCTGCTTCAAGGTTCCATGCATTGTGCATTCAGGGATGGTATTCTGCATACCTTGGTTGTAACAAGTGGTAATTTTAGTTACTGTTGCCTTTCCATCATCTCAAACAAGTCTGCCCATTCTCCTCTGACATCAACAAGGCATTTTCCTCCACACAACTGGCGCTCACTGGATAATTTCTCTTTTCTCTTTTGCTCTTTTTCGGACCATGCTCTGTAAACCCTAGAGATGGTTGTGCGTAAAAATCCTGGGAGATCAGCAGTTTTTGAAATACTCAGACCAGCCCAGCTGGCACCGACAACCATGCCACGTTCAAAGTCACTTAAATACCCTTTCTTCCCCATTCTGATGCTCGTTTGAACTTCAAGTCGCCTTCACTAAGTCTAGATGGCTAAACGCATTGAGTTGCTGCCATGTGATTGGCTAATTAGCAGTTTGTGGTACCAAGCAGTTGAACAGGTGTACCTAATAAAGTGGCCGGTGAGTGTATATTGTACACTTACTTCAGTCCCTGCCTTCAAGGAGCTTACAGTCTAAGGTCCCTACTTCATATTCATACATTAGGGCCAATAAACCTTCCAAAATGTCTCTGGAGTGTGGGAGTAAATCAGAATACCTGGAGGAAACCCACCCAGGCACAGGGAAAACATGCACACTCCAGGCAGGTTTTGCCGTGCTTGGGATTAGAACCAACTACCCTAGGGCTGCTAGGCGGAAGTGCTAACCACTTAGCCGCTCTGTCTTTAAATGCTTTCAGAGTCACTGACCTGAAACAAGTGTGCCAAACCTGGGGTTCTTCTACCATTTTCTTCCTACTTCTGAAAATGCTAGTTTCCTGGCTGTCTCTGGCTTTGATCTTTCTGATTCACAGACCCGGAGCAAAAATGCAGTAAACGAATCTGTATATTTGTCCCATCAGCCAGATGCAGATCACTGGTATATAGTGCAGAGATAGCCTAAAAAATTACTCTATGATTTTAGACACTATTCACTAGCAAATCTGGATGTACATCTGGCTGATGGGTCATAAAGGATTCACTGGCATGGGTGCGCCCACTGGCACAGAATGAGGAATAATTCTCATGTTTTTTGGGTACGTGATGTGAATGAGACAGGTGGATACCTTACGTTCAAAGAAGGCTTTACTGTGCTGTGGCAACCATTGTAAAACTTTGGCCACAATTATATAGTAAATTTGATATATTTTTTACCTGTGAAGCGTAAAAACCTCCATATCGGGTCATTCGACCAGACAGCCCTTTTGCTATACTGCCCATTTTGTTTAAAAGATCTTGACTGGGGTTTGGGTGTTTCGTCAGGCCTATCAACATGCTTGATGTGATCAAGACGTCTCCAGTACTCGATGTTGGGAGAAACTGATAGAATACTAACTTCGCTTCGTTGTCATTCCTCCAAAAAATTGTGTCACCTAGAGATGAGCGAAATAAGGTTCAATTATTATGCAGGGAACATGAGGAGAGATGACACGTGGTTGAAGGAAAGAACATTGCATAATCTAAGGCTTTCTTATAGAATTAAACCATCAATATTACCATTGCTGATGGACTTGGCATCTAGGGCATCATAGTAGGTCTGCCACTTGTTCCAGTCTCCAACTGAAGCTGCAGCATTTAACATGTAAGATTGGGTCAAAGTATTCTGGCTTTCAAAGTCTGCATTATTAAGACACCTGTTTACACCGTCTAACAACGGTCCCTAGAAAGGAAAGCAGCACATTACAATAAAATCATTTCACATAGTTTAGCTTCTATGTAGTGCAACAATAATTAATATACCACTCAACACTGGAGATCAAAGAGACCTGAATCCCAGAAGAGAACATGTTTTGAAATAGCAACAAGGGGACTTTAAAGGTGCCATAACACACAGATCATAAAAAATGATTATTTTTTTTTAATTATACTTCTACATTAAAAATATGTAACTACAAATGAACATTTAAAGCAAGCAAGGAATATCAAATACAAATTCTTATGTTTTTGACAAATGCTCTTCACTTGACATGTTTCGCCAGTTGGCTTCGTCAGGAGCTGTAAAGCATTATACACTATATTACCAAAAGTATTGTGATGCCAGCTTTTACACACACATAAACTATATTGGCATCCCAGTCTCAGTCTCTAGCGTTCAATATTGAGTTGGCCCACCCTTTGCAGCTATAACAGCTTCAACTCTTCAGGTAAGGCTGTCCACAAGATTTAGGAGTGTGTCTATGAGAATGTTTGCCCATTCTTTCAGAAGCACATTTGTGAGGTCAGGCACTGATGTGGAGGAAAAGGCCTGGCTCGCAGTCTCTGCTCTAATTCATCCCAAAGGTGTTCTATTGGGTTGAGGTTAGGACTTAGGTTAGGTCAGGATTCCTCCACCCCAAACTCGCTCATCCATGTATTTATGGACCTTGCCTTGTGCACTGGTGCACAGTCATGTTGAAACAGGAAGGGACCATCCCCAAACTGTTCCCACAAAGTTGTCAAAAATGTCTTGGTATGCTGACACCTTAAGAGTTCCCTTCACTGGAACTAAGAGGCCAAGCCCAACCCCTAAAAGACAACCCCACACCATAATCCCCCCTTCACCAAATGATTTGGATCAGTGCACAAAGCAAGGTCCATAAAGACAGAGCGAGTTTGGGGTGGGGGAACTTGACTGGCCTGCACAGAGTCCTGACCTAAACCCGATAGAACACCTTTGGGATGAATTAGAGCGGAGACTGTGAGGCAGGCTTTTCCCTCCACATCAGGGCCTGACTTCACAAATGTGCTTCTAGAAGATTGGTCAAACATTCCCATAGACATGCTCCTAAACCTTGTGGACAGAGTGGAAGCTGTTATAGCTGCAAAGGGTGGGATGCCATTAAAGTTTGTGTAAATCCCAATACTTTTGGTAATATTATGTACTTCAACATTAAAAATATGGAAATGCAAATGAATATTAAAAACACGCAAGGAATATTGAATACAAATTCTTATGTTGTTGACAAATGCTCTTTGCTCAAGATGTTTCACCAGACGGCTTCTTCCGGAGCAATAAAGCATTATATATTGTGTATTGTGACAGACCTAGCCAGGACAGAGGCTTTTGGAGGGGACTGAATGCTAGCCTCTTGCCTACCGATTATGGGCCCTGGCATTTGGGGGAACGGTGCTCTTTGTGAGATGTATGCCTGGGGACCCTTGAGGTGGCATTACTTTAGATTCAGGTCCATATCCCCCCAAGAGACACAGACTCTGGGGACCCTGTATTTGCCATATTACAAATAGTGACTGATTCATAATGTTGGGACAAATACTGTTAGGAGATGCTGATGTCAATTCCAGCCACCTGTCTCTGTCCGTGTCTGCTACAATTTAAATTAGTCTAGTATGATTTGTCACAGCATCTAAAGAGTCTTTTCATCCAGTGTGCTAATTAACCCTGCAATTGTATTGAGATGTATGATAATGTGTATTGTATAGTCGGTGAGCTAGGAGACATGAAGTCTGTCCTAAAGGTCATGTCTCTGAGTGACCTAGGCTGTCTAAAGGGTTAGATAATTAGCTCATGTTAATTAGGTTTCTGGTGAGAGGTTGTAGTTTCATCCCCCTGTATATATTTGTGTGGGATCTCAAAATAAAGATTCATTCCTGTCTTGAACCTCAACACAGAGCCTCGTCTCGTACTTGGGGGGAGAATTATTCGTATAGGTTTCTTGTTCAGCTGATTGGAGTGTTCGGTAGATGCCTTTATGTTCGACTATGGAATTCATACTCGGGGTGTCGTTACAACTGGTGGCAAGCAGCGGGTTCATTCCCACAGCCCAGAAGGACAGCTACAAGAGGACACAGGCCAATGGAAGCACAGTATGAACGGCTAAAGCGTTCTACCCTCAAGGACTTACTGGAGAACCGGGGGCCGACCGGCCAACAACCGTAAGAAGAGGGACATTATCGCAGAACTAGTCGAAATGGATAGAGCCGAAAGACCCAACATAACCGAAAGGCCCAGCGTAACAGGCAGGACACCCGAAGAGGTAAGACTGGCATATTATGGTCCTAACCCTACAGCGGAGATCATAGATCTAGTTATAGCGGCTGTGGAGGCAAATTGGCTACAGCAAAGAGGTGCTGCAGCAGCAGAAGTCACAGCAGCACCATCTGAAAGGAGAGGAGAGGTACAGATACCAGCCTCCATGGAAGAGGAATTCAGAAGGAGGTTGCGAGAGATGCAGATACAGCATAGAGGACCAGGATCAGAGCAGGTCCTGCTGGGATGGTCTGATTCTATCCGCTGCGAACTCTGGAAGAAAGCGCTAGCTCTCGAGCAGCAACACCAGGGAAAAGTTCTCCCCTCCATCCACGTAAGGTACTGGTCGCAGTATGAAGTACGAATGCTGTTATTGGGGGAACAACCGAAGCAGGAGTGGACAGCTGAGTTAAGCAGGCTGATCCGGGCAGAGATGCGGTTGGACGAGAGCTACAGAGCCCTCCGGTGGTATGTAGCCCAAGAGTACCCGTGGTCAGCGGATGACAGCCCCACGGAAGGCTTTGACTATGATGTCCTGGGATTGTTGTATTGGAAGCTGTCCAGGGACCCTGACTTTGGGAGTGATCGGGAGTGGCGTTTGGAGGAGATAATGGAGCACAGAGAGCAAAGACTGAATGTCTCGGAAGGGCACTGGGCACTGGAAGATTTGGAGTTTATGGCCGTTCAGGAATGGGAGCTGGAGATCATGGGAGCTGGAGATCGCCTACAGACAGCTGCTAGACTCTGCTCAGCAGCAGGGTGTGGCTCCCTTTGCCTGGGACTATCAGGAAATACCAGTTGACAACTCCGAAATCCTGGCTGAAGAATCGGCAGTGGAAAATCTGGAGATTGCCATCCGCAAAGCTGAAGTGCTGACAACAGGGCAGAGTTCTGCTAACCTCTGCCCAGCACTGATAGCATCTTCTGGGTTCTACAGTCATGAGATTGTGAACTTCTATCCCCAGACACCAGTTGCAGATGCAGGGGATTTGATAGACTTTTCTACTGAGGAAGAACAACCTGATGAGCCTCCAGCAGAAGAGCTGGTATCAGGGCCAAATTTCAGTGTGCTCTGCCCAGCACCAACGGCAGTATCTGTGGAGTTGCAAGGAACGTCCCCAGCTGAGGCGCTGGTCACCGGACAGAGGGTCCAAGACCTCTGCCCCACACCTGTGGGAGTTCCGGAGGCTTATGGTGAGAAGGTGGCAATCACTTCCCAGCAGCCAGATGAGGGAACAGAAAAGGAAGCAGCCAGCTCACCTCCCCAATGGCAGGTGCACAGTTTGGGAGGGGAGGAATTCAGCCTCCTGCCCCAATGGTTAGCCGAAGCTGATGGTGTGGAGTCCCCAGCAGAAGTGCTGGCAACAGGGCAGAGTGCTACCAAACCCTTCCCAGCGAAGGCAACTACTGTGGAGTTCCAGGGAGCTGGGGCAGTCGGCTCATCTCTCCAGCCACAGATCACAGAATGTATGGACTTAATGGACTGTTCAGAGGATGTTATAGATTATGCCTCACCTGCTCAAGTACGGGCAGCAGGACAGAGTACTGCAGACCCCTGCTCTACACCCATGGCAGTTTCGGAGGCCTGAGGTGAGAAGGTGATGGTTCCTCTCTCCCAGTGGATTTCAGAGATGCAGGGAGGAGAAGCAGCCATTTTCCCTCCCCAATAAGGGTTTGTGCACCTGGGAGACAATACCAGTGAAAAGGAGTTCCAACAGCAGACGGCGCCCCAGAATGATGATACCACCCTCAACTAACAGAGGATGAATTTCCTGCAAAGGTGGATGGGGCTTCAGTCCCTACCTGTATACCCCAGGGATGCTGGGCAGTCGGCCCAGATCCCCAACAGCATGACGGAGTGAGCCCAGTCACCCTGTCTTCTCTCCAGCGGCTGAAAGGACTCCAGGGAGAAGGGCCAGTCCAGGCCTCTCCCCAGAGGTGGATATGTTCTCTGAGAGAGAAAGAGGTTGGCTGGGTGAGTAATACTCTGTTTGGAACAATTTGTTTGGGGTACTGTATGGGTACCAGCATTAGAGGACTGGAACTACTGACTAACCTGGAAGTCAACCCGTCTGGGGTCTCCTGTGTTAGTCTCCTGCCGAAAGGCGAGAAATGTGACAGACCTAGCCGGGACAGAAGCTTTTGGAGGGGACTGAATGCTAGCCTCTTGCCTACCGATTATGGGCCCTAGCATTTGGGGGAACGGTGCTCTTTGTGAGCTGTATGCCGGTGGACCCTTGAGGTGGCGTTACTTTAGATTCGGGTCCATATCCCCCCAAGAGACACAGACCCTGGGGATCCTGTATTTGCCATATTACAAATAGTGACTGATTCATACTGTTGGGACAAATACTGTTAGGAGATGCTGATGTCAATTCCAGCCACCTGTCTCTGTCTGTGTCTGCTACAATGTAAATTAGTCTAGTATGATTTGTCACAGCTTCTAAAGAGTCTTTTCATCCAGTGTGATTGTCGCGGGAGTATCCAGGAGTCAGCCCTACCTTGTTATCTAACCCCTTGTGTTAAATGTGTATAAAAAGGCTGTATTCTGTCCAATAAAGCATTCAAGATTCTACAAGCTATTTTCGGCTAGACTTGTATTCAATGCAGCTACAATAATATATCTCTCTGATGGTCAGACTGGAGGAAGCGGTGTTACTGACGGAAGCACTCAGTGGAGTGTGGGATAGGATCCGTCACAATTGGTGGCAGCGGTGGGATGCTTCCTCTTGCCTAGGCACACCCAAATCACCACCGGGACCCCCTGCTCCTAATAGCAGATGGAACATCACTACGCCAGACTCAAGCGCAGCACCTTGAAGGATCTCTTGGAAGCCCGTGGAAAAGTCTCCAGCAACAAATCCAAAGCGACTCTCATCACTGAACTAATGGAGATTGACCAGGCCAGCAACCCACCAGCAGATACCTCAGAGGCGACAGAGTTCCAGCGTGACGTCCAGTGGCGACTGGCCTTGTATGGTACTCACCCCCCGCAGGAGGGGTGTTACGAGAGGTGTCCCAGCTGACCAAGGAGCGTCAGTTATGTTCAACCGGGAAGCTCCAGCGGCCCGCAAAAAGCTACCCTATGCCGCCTTACGCATGTTTCAAGATGGTGAAGATGAGATAGATGTTTACCTGGAAATGTTTGAGCGGCAATGCGGTCTGCAAGGTGTCAATAAAGCAGATTGGGTCACGCTCCTGGTCAGCCGTCTCACAGGAAGGGCTGCAGAGGCGTACAATAATGTCCCTGATGAGATCAGCCAGGACTATGACCGGGTAAAAGAAAGACTATTGGCTCACTTCGGCATTACTCCAGAGGCATACTGTTTGAGGTTTTGCCACCTCCGCCGAAAGGTGAGAGAGCCTTACACAGAATGGGCTCATCAAATGACCCGAGCAGCGGAGAGTTGGATGACCGGGTGCCAAGCTGTTACCATGGCAGATGCGCTCCAGCTAATCCTCCTGGAACAATTCTACGATCATACCCCACATGAAGTTAGAGACTGGGTAAAGGATCGGCGGCCAGTCACAGTAGATGAAGCTGCCACCCTAGCTGACCAATACGTGGATTCAAGGCGGACTGTACAACCAGAGCCTAAGACCCCAGCTCGGCCTGTCCCCAACATTCCACGGAGCGTTGCCCCTCCACACCAGCCGTCGATCCCCGGCCCCACTCAGCTACCATCTTCACGAGGAAAAGGGGACCTCTGCTACAGATGCAACCAAGCAGGGCATGTTAGGAGGTATTGTCCGCAGAATGTTTCCCAGGACGCGCGGAACAACAGGCCCCTTGGACCTGCCCGGGCTGCTGCACACTGTCTCGAGAGAGATGATGTGACTTACCCAAGCGAGGAGAATATTGGAATTCTACATGAGGCAGACCCTGTGCAAGCTGCCACTACAGATAATCGTTTGCACCATCGACAAGCCGTGTGGATTAATGGTCGGGCTGCCCAGGGACTGCGGGACACGGAAGCTACTATTACCCTGATACAGTCCCGAATGATAAACCCGGCAGAGCAGACGGGACGGTCTGTGGCTGTGCGGGTGGCCGGGGGAAATGTTATGCGGGTCCCCACTGCCAGGGTTCACCTTGATTGGGGTTCGGGGGCCAAAGAAATGGAAGTGGGAATAATGCAGAACTTACCTGCAGAGGTTTTGTTGGGCAACGATTTGGGACGTTTAAATTCAGCCTTCTCCCTGGATGTATCCCCGGAAGCCTATCCTGTTACCACCCACCAGCAAGCCCGGATGGAGGTGCGCTCCCTCGAGGACGGGACCCAGGTAAGACCTGTCACCCCTGACCTAGACTGTACTACCCCAACTATCCCTACCCCGACTTGGACTTCTCCCCAAGACTTTGCTCAGGCAACTCTTAGCGACCCTTCCTTAGCTAGCTATAGGTAAAGAGCAGGATTGGACCCTGGGGGGTTGGAGAGGGAGCGAATAGAGTGGGTCCAGGGATTACTCTATCGGGTTACTGAGGGAAAGTCAGCCTCCCATCCACCCAAGCGGCAGCTGGTTGTGCCGCAGAAATATCGGCATGACCTGCTGCACATTGGGCATGACATACCCTTAGCCGGACACCTGGAGATGTCCCGGACCCTCCACCGTCTGACTCAGTCGTTTTTTTGGCCAGGGATTACAGGGGATGTCCGACAGTATTGCCGGACCTGTGACACATGCCAGCGGGTGGGTAAGCATGGGGGCCTGCTGAAAGCTCCCCTACACCCTTTACCGATCATTGATGAACCCTTTAGCCACGTTGCCGTAGACCTGGTTGGACCATTGCCCAGACCTAGTCCTTCTGGGAAGAAATATATCCTTACTGTTGTGGATTATGCCACCCGGTACCCGGAGGCCATTCCCCTGGCAAATATCCATGCAGAAACTGTGGCTGATGCTTTGCTCCGGATCTTTGCCAGGGGGTGTTTCCCTCGGGAAATCATCTCTGACCAGGGGACCCAGTTCACTGCTGAGCTCACTCAGCAGTTATGGAGGCTCTGTGGGATAAAGCCCCTACAGAGCTCTCCCTATCACCCCCAGACCAACGGACTGTGTGAGAGGTTCAATGGAACACTGAAACAGCTGCTTAGGACATTTGCAACCTCTCACAGGGATTGGGAGAGATATCTGCCACACCTTCTCTTTGCTTACCGGGAGGTGCCACAGGAATCTACCGGGTTCTCCCCATTTGAGTTAATGTATGGGAGGCGGGTGAGGGGGCCCCTAGATCTAGTCAGAGCCCACTGGGAAGGGGGAATTGATCCCCAAGGGTCCTCTATCATAGCATACGTTCTTGAGTTTAGGGACAGACTGAAGGAACTCACGGACCCTGTCCAGGAGAACCTTCGGGCTGCCCAAAGGCGGCAGAAATGATGGTACGATTGTATTGCTCGGAACCGCACTCTGGAGGTTGGGCAGAAGGTTCTTGCCCTCAGGCCAACCAAGCAGGACAAGTTACAGGCCACTTGGCAGGGACCTTACCGGGTTGTGGCAAAGCTCTGTGACGCAACCTACCTAGTGGCTAAATGTTCGGATGAAAGAGTCCGACGGACCTTTCATGTGAACATGTTGAAAGCATACTGGGAAAGATCAGGAGAGGTAGCCGCTATATGTGCTCCAGCTGTGGAAGATTCTGAGAATCTTCCCCTGCTGGTGCTCCCGGAGCTAAAAAGAATTACTGCAGGGATAGAGACGATAAAGCTTGACGACCAGCTAGAGCCGAAGCAGAGAGAACAAGCTAGACAGGTCCTTAGTCAGAGAAGGGAAATGTTCTCCACAGTCCCTGGGTAAACTACTATGGCAGTGCATCGTGTGGAGACCCCGGGACAACTGCCACTAAGACAGGCGGCTTACCGGATACCTGACGCAGTGAGAGAGGGGATGCGTCATGAGATTAAGGAGATGCTTGAGTTGGGAGTCATTGAGCCATCCAGCAGCCCCTGGGCTTCCCAGGTGGTCCTTGTACTGAAGCGGGATGGCACAACTCGCTTCTGTGTAGACTACCGCAGGTTAAACGAGTGCACCACCACTGATGCTTACCCTATGCCCCGGGTCGATGATCTGTTAGATCGCATTACTCATGGAAAATTCCTGACAACCCTTGACCTATGCAAAGGGTACTGGCAAATTCCTCTGGATGCGGAACCTATTCTGAAATCGGCGTTCATTACCCCATTACCAGTCTAAAGTAATGCCATTTGGGATGAAGAATGCACCGGCGACTTTCCAGAGGATGGTAGACCAACTCCTTGATGGCCTCCAGGACTATGCTTGTGCATATCTGGACGACATTGCGATCTACAGTGATACCTGGCAGGACCATCTGGTTCACCTGGGTGTCATGTTAGACCGCATCAAGGCTGCAGGACTAACCCTTAAGCCAGAGAAATGCAGCATAGGGATGTCCGAGGTACAGTACCTTGGACATCGAGTAGGCAGTGGACAACAATGACCTGAGCCTGCTAAGATTGAGGCAGTTGCCAAGTGGCTGACCCCCCGTACTAAAACCCAGGTCCTGGCGTTCCTCGGCACAGCTGGGTACTATAGGAAATTTGTCCCGCAATATAGTTCCATCGCTAAGCCCCTGACAGACCTGACTAAGAAGCACCTTCCCCGACAGGTACTGTGGTCCCCCGAGTGTGAAGCTGCCTTCCAACGATTAAAGAATGCACTGACTTCAGCTCCTGTTCTAGCTGCCCCTGACCCAACCAAACGTTTTTGTGTCCACACAGATGCCTCTACATTTGGGCTGGGGGCAGTACTGAGCCAAGTAGGACCTGATGGCGGTGAGCACCCAGTGGCCTACATCAGTCGGAAGCTGCTGCCCAGGGAAGTCGGTTATGCAGCCATGGAGAAGGAGTGTTTGGCTCTGGTGTGGGCTCTCAAGAAATTCCAACCTTATCTCTACGGACGATCTTTTACGGTGCTCACCGACCACAATCCATTAATCTGGCTTAATCGGGTCTCCGGGGATAATGGACGTTTGTTGCGATGGAGCTTGGCACTGCAGCCTTACAATTTTACCATACAGTATCGGCCAGGAAAGCAGAATGGGAACGCTGATGGACTTTCCCGACAAACTGAACTATAAAACTCTCCCGGACAGCCCCAAGCTGACCCGTGGTGGATCTAATTGGGTCTGCCGGACTATGGGACAGGGGGGGGGGGGGCACTGTCGTGGACACTGGCTGCAAGGACCTTTTTCTGTCCACATTCACCCTGTTATTTGGTATTTCTATATTAATCTTTTTTTTTGTTATTTTTTTTGGACTTGCCCAAAGACTATTCTTGGTTGTTTATTCTGAACAATACCTGATTCTTGAAAGAGCTGATCACATTAACCTGCGGAGACGAACTGTCTGGTCACCAGGTCTGCCTTAAGTGTTGTGTTAATTACCATGTTAATTATTTTATTGTCTTTTAAGTTTTTGCTAGAGGGGAGGGGAGGAGTATCCATGAGTCAGCCCTACCTCGTTATCTAACCCCTTGTGTTAAATGTGTATAAAAAGGCTGTATTCTGTCCAATAAAGCATTCAAGATTCTACAAGCTATTTTCGGCTAGACTTGTATTCAATGCAGCTATAATAATATATCTCACTGATGGTCAGACTGGAGGAAGCGGTGTTACTGACGGAAGCACTCAGTGGAGTGTGGGATAGGATCCGTCACAGTGATAATTAACCCTGCAATTGTAATGAGATGTATGATAATGTGTATTGTATAGTCGGTGAGCTAGGAGACATGAAGTTTGTCCTAAAGGTCATGTCTCTGAGTCACCTAGGCTGTCTAAAGGATTAGATAATTAGCTCATGTTAATTAGGTTTCTGGTGAGAGGTTGTAGTTTAATCCTGCTGTATATATTTGTGTGAGATCTCAAAATAAAGATTCATTCCTGTCTTGAACCTCAACACAGAGCCTCGCCTCGTACTTGGGGGGAGAATTATTCGTATGGGTTTCTTGTTCTGCTGATTTGAGTGTTCGGTAGCTGTCTTTGTGCTGGAATATGGAATGTCCTAAACGACTTTAACCCCTTTCATACTCGGGGTGTCGTTACATATATATTGTCACAACATCGATATTCAAAGGTTGTTTAAACAGCCTTCACAAGGAGTCACTAATGCCTCGTTTCCACCGAGCGGATTGGTTTGGTTCAGTTTGGTACGCTATTTTGGGTGTTTCCATTATGAAAGCGGCCCATACAACCGAACCGTACTGCTCCATTCAGGGTCCTGCTTCAGATGTGGGGCCATAGAAAATGGAACGGTTCGGTTAGGGCGGAGCTACGATACATTCCACTGATTGGTGGACGTGCGACGCCATGCTAGGCATTTTTTCTAAACCCACGTATGGCCCCTGTCGGTCTGACTTGCAGTGGAAACGCTCAACTGAATAGGCCAGACCATTCTAGGCCTTCCAAACTGTACCAACCCGAACCGATCCGCTCAGTAGAAACGAGGCATTAGATTCATACTTAAAGGGAACTGGCCCCACCAGTACTAGTAGGTCATAGGGAGAACAAATGGAGACCAAGAGGATCCTTCCATAAACTTAGAGTAATCCCGAAGGTACCCTTATATTCAATAAACTGATAAAACAACCTCAAGAGGGGTTTCGAGAGGGGTTTCAATTAGGAAGCCAAAGATCTTTTCCAGAATCTTTCTTTCAAAGATCTTTCCCGGAAGCTAACGTGAAAAGTTCACAAAGTGATAGCCTACTCCATGAGCAAACAAAAAACCCCAGAAACAGGACAACAATCATCCCAGGATTGTGGGTAGGGTCCCAGTGAATATCCTGTAGGCCCACAGAATCCTTGTGTATGTTGTTCAATCAACCTTTGAATATTGATGTTGTGACAATAAATATAATGCTTTATGGATCCTGAAGAAGCTGACTGGCGAAACAACATAAGAATTTGTATTCGATATTCCTTGCTTGTTTTTAATATTTGTATTTACATATTCTTAATGGTAGCGTATAATAAACAAACATTTTTATGATCTGCATGTCAACTGTAAAGCCCCCTTATTTCCGTTACAAAAAATGTTCTATATAGTGCAGTGCATCCCACAAGGAGGGATATTTGTTGCGCACAGTACCATCCTCCTTTCTCCAAAACTCACAATACTGTGAAAAAATGTCTAGATTTAAATCTGTTGTCTATGCTGCAGAAAGGAACTACAACTTTTTAAAGCCCCAGAGCAGAATAAATACCACAAGCGCCCAGCAATGATCACTCTCAGTCTGTTGGTACTTAGATTGTTGTCTTGCAAGCTGGAAAATATCTGCACAGATTGAGGCTGAGGGTGCCATTGTCACATGTAGGATACAGTTTTGTGAAAAAGTATTTGCCCCGTTAAGATTTTTTATTTTTTTGCATATTTGTCACACTTAAATTACTTGGATCATCAAACAAATGTTATTATTACACAGATAGCCCGAGTAAATACAAAATGCAGTTTCTAAATAATGGTTTCATTTATTAAGGCAAAAAAGCTGCCCAAACCTGCCTGGCTTTATGTGAAAAAGTATTTGCCCCCTAAACCTAACAACTGGTTGTGCCATCCTTGGCGGCAACAACTGCAATCAAGCGTTTGCGATAACTGTCAATGAGTCTTTTACATTGCTGTGGAGCAATTTTGGCCCACTCTTCTTTGCAGAATTGTTTTAATTCAGCCACATTGGAGGGTTTTCCAGCATGAACGGCCTGTGTAAGGTCATGATACAGCATATCAATTGGATTTAAGCCTGGTCTTTGACTAGGCCACTCCAAAACCTAAATTTTGCTTTGTTTGAACCATTTGGAGGTGGATTTGCTGTTGTGTTTCAGATCATTGTCCTGCTGCATAATCCAAGTGCACTTAAGATTGAGGTCACGAACTGATGACCGGACATTCTCCATTAGGATTTTCTGGTAGAGCTCAGAATTCATGGTTCCATCAATTATGGTAAGTTGTCCAGGTCCTGAAGCTGCAAAGCAGCCCCGGACCATCACGCTACCACCACCATGTCTGACTGTTGGTATGATGTTCTTGTTATGAAATGCTGTATTCCTTTTATTCCAGATGTAACGGGACGTACACCTTCCAAAAAGTAAAATTTTTGTCTCATCAGTCCACAGAATATTTGCCTAAAAGTCTTGGGAATAATTAAGATGTTTTTTGGTAAATGTGAGATGAGCTTTTGTGTTATTTTGGTCAGCAGTGGCTTTGGCCTTGGAACTCTCCCATGGATGCCATTTTTGCCCAGTCTCTTTCTTATTGTTAAATCATGAACACTGATCTTACCTGTGGCAAGTGAGGCCTGCAGTTCTTTAGATGTTGTTCTGGGTTCTTTTTTGACCTCTTGGATGAGTCGTCATCATGCTCTTTGAGTAATTTTTGTAGGCTGGCCACTCCTGGGAAGGTTCACCACTGTTCCATGTTATCTCCATTTGTGGATAATGGCTCTCCCTAGGGTTCACTGGAGTTCCAAAGCCTTCCTCTTCGCCGCTCAGCTTGGCCGTTGATTGGTTACAGTGGATGGATTGAAAGCAGCGCAGCCATTGGCTCGTGCTGCTGTCAATCACATCCTATGACGTTGCGCGCCGGGGGCGGGGCCGAGTGATACAGTGAGCGGCTATGGCCGCCGGCTGTATCACAGGAGCACGCCCGCAAGCTCGCATGAAGGTGTTGAGTCCTTGCGGGGTGAGCCGAGACAGCCGCCGAGGGACCCCAGAAGACCAGGTTCGGGGCCACTCTGTGCAAAATAAGCTGCACAGTGGAGGTATGTATAATATGTTTGTTATTTCAAAAAAAAAAATTATCTTTAGTGATCCCTTAATAAATGAAATAATAATTTAAAAACTGCATCTTGGATTTACTCATGTTATCTTTGTGTAATATTAACATTTGTTTGATGATCTGAATCATTTAAGTGTGAGAAATATGCAAAAAAATAAAAAATCAGGAAGGGGCAAATACTTTTTCACACAACTGTAAATAAATATTGTCTAAACACAAAATCCATGTGTTTTGTTACTTGGATCTCAGTTTGTATATCCTCCAGGTCTGTGCAGGAATCCAGTGTAAAACGTCGCCTCTGTGCAGGAGCTTCTTGTATTAAAGACCAGTCACTGTTGCTCTCTCTCCATGTGCAGAGTGACTGGTCTGTTCTCTGCCCCTCTCCTGTAGTTTTCCATAGGCAGGCTGTAGTGGGTGGACATGTTGCGACACCCGCCAGCACAGGCTATGTACAGCACAGGCTATGTACAGCACAGTGAAGTAGTCAATCCATTTTTAAGATAATCATAGGGTTTGTAAAGGTTTTTGCACACAAAGTTAATTTATATCCTCCACAGCAAATTATGTACTTACTGCAGCACTATATTTAAGAGAAATTTCCTGTAGTATAGATGCCGCCAGGGCATTGTACTGGATGGTGGCATTAACCTTCTCCTGTGAAAGAAATACAAATGTTTAAATGCTTTATCCAATATAAATATATATATTACAAAGCTTATAGCAATCACCCTTTAAATTAAAAACTCTACAAAAACAAAAGGTAAATCAGTAATAAGTAAAGATTAGCTACAGGGAAACCACATCCAATATCGGTGTCTAGTCCTGTTGCACTTATGTTTTTGAAAGAAAATATAGGAACCAATGGGTTCCAAACCCACGCAAATCAATAACCAAAAAACAAATAAACTACAAAGCTACAATAGGGAGCTGTGTTTTGTAAAGTGTACAAACACCTATAACATGAAAAGAAACAAAGGAACCGCGCTCTTATATCATAAATTACATATCACCATAGTGAATAAATAAATAAATAAATACATCTTCATTTAAATTATAACAGATACATAAAAATTGTGAAGTCCATATATAGATCCCACACATGAATAATGTCCTCAGTGAGTATAGGAAAGGTTCCTCTCCACCACTATACAGACACACTATGCACTCACCAGACCTTATTGACCCCCATTACAGGGGTCAAATTACGCATATGGAAAATCCAAGGTGTCATACATGAGGTCACAGGAATTAATTCAAACTGCTGCTGTCATTCATTCAATATATATGTAGATAACATATTCAAAGCTCCAGTGTTGCCATATAGAGAGGGAGAGGAAAGAACACTCTCATGGTGCACTATTTCAAATTATTTATTTAACCGCTTGCCGACCAGCCGCCGTCATTATACTGCGGCAGGACGGCTCGATCCCGCGAGCCGCCGTAGCTATACGTCGGCTCCTTTAAGCGGGATAGCAGGCGTGCGCACGCACCCCCCCCTGCACTGCGGGGGTGCCGATGCTCATGGCTGATGGTCGCGATGACTGCCCGCCACGAGCGATCGTGAGCACGAGAACAGGGACGTGTGTGTTTAAACACACAAATCCCTGTTCTGTGAGGAGAGACAGATCGTGAGTTCCTAATAGCAAGAATTCACGATCTGTAATTTCCTCTAGGTCAGTCCCCTCCCCCTACAGTTAGAAACACAGACAGGGAACACAGTTAACCCCTTGATCGCCCCCTAGTGTTAACCCCTTCCCTGCCAATGACATTTTTACAGTAATCAGTGCATTTTTGTAGCACTGATCGCTGTATAAATGCCAATGGTCCCAAAAATGTGTCAAAAGTGTCTGATGTGCCTGCCATAATGTCACAGTCCCGTCAAAAATCACAGATCGCCACCATTAAATTATAATAAAAATGCTATAAATCTATCCCCTATTTTGTAGACGCTATAACTTTTGCGCAAACCAATCAGTATACGCTTATTGCGATTTTTGTACCAAAAATATGTAGAAGAATACATATCGGTCTAAACTGAGAAAAAATTTGCGCTTTTTTTTTTTTTTTAAAAATGGGGATGTTTATTATAGCAAAAAGTACAAAATATTGTGTTTTTTCAAAATTGTCGCTCTTTTTTTGTTTATAGCGCAAAAATTAAAAACCGCAGAGATGATCAAATACCACCAAAAGAAAGCTCTATTTGTGGGAAAAAAGCGTTGCACGACCGCGCAATTGTCAGTTAAAGCGAAGCAGTGCCGAATCGCAAAAAAGGGCCTGGTAATTTAGCAGCCAAATCTTCCGGGGCTGAAGTGGTTAAAAAAAGAAAGTTGTATTGCACTTACATCAACGAAAACGGGGATCAGCATGTATTGTATAGGAATCACCGGTTTGCACTCCACCTGCGTTCCAGCTGAACAGAAATTACGTATCTCAAACACTACCCAACACTGTTTTGTCAGCCTACGTCTGACACCTTCAGGCTGACGAAACAGCATTGGGTGATGCTTGAAATACGTCATTTCCGGTCAGCTAGAACACAGGTGGAGCACAAACCGGTGATTCCTAAGCCTCTTTTTTAAATAAATGATATGAAATACTCTCCCTCTCTATATGGCAACACTGGTGCTTTGAATATGTTATCTACACGTATATTGAATGGATGACAGCAGCGGTTTGAATTAATTCCTGTGACCTCATGTATGACATCTTGGATTTTCCCATATTCGTAATTTGACTTCCTGTAATAGAAGTCAATTAAGTCTGGTGAGTGTATAGTTGGTTGTGGAGAGGAACCTTTCCTATACTCACTGAGGACATTATTCATGTGTGGGATCTATACATGGAATTTTTATGTATCTGTTATCATTTAAATGAGGATGTATTTATTTATTTGTTTATTTACTATGGTAATATGTAATTTATGATATAAGAGCGCGGTTCCTTTGTTTCTTTTCACGTTTTAGGTGTTTTTACACTTTACAAAACACAGCTCCCTATTGTAGCTTTGTAGTTTATTTGTTTTTTGGTTATTGATTTGCGCGGGTTTGGAACCCATTGGTTCCTATATTTTCTTTAAAAAAAATAAGTGCAAAGGGACTAGACACCAATATTGGACGTGGTTTCCCTGTAGCTAATCTTTACTTATTACTGATTTACCTTAACTTGTTCTGCACTGTGTCTCTGGTGGGGGTGGCCATCTTGGTAAACCCTGTGACCCCGCCCCCTCTGATGTCACGAGGAAAGCCACAGGGAAGTCCCCATCAAGTCCCCGTGCGTTAGAGGGGCCACCTGGTGACCCCGCCCTCCATTATTTAAGAAGTGTCAGAAGAAGAGAAGCGTCACACAGCGGGAGCCTCCCATGGATGCGAAGCGGCCCAAGAACGAAGCGGGGAAGAAGACGCCGCGGTGGAAGATGCCAGACAAGAACACCGGAGCAAGAAGCAGAGGATTGGAGGAACCAGAGGAAGAAGAAGATGGAGGAAGAAACCAAAGAAAGAAGACCCGAAGAAGATGGAAAGAAGAAGACTTTAAATAAAGGAATTGTCAAAAACTGTCTCTTGTAATTTTTAACATTTTTGACACTTTTGTACCCCATTACCATTTCACACAGGGGGGGCGGGATCTGGGGGTCCCCTTGTTAAAGGGGGCTTCCAGATTCCGATAAGCCTCCCACCTGCAGACCCCCACAACCACCGGCCAAGGTTTGTGGGGATGAGGCCCTTGTCCTCATCAACATGGGGGCAAGGTGCTTTGGGGGGGCTGCTAATGTTGAGGGCATATGGCCTGGTACGGTTCAGGAGGGGGGGGGCGCTGCCAGGTTGTGTTCTCAGATAAGGGTCTGGTATGGATTTTTGGGGGGACCCCACACCATTTTTTTTTAATTTTGGCGCGGGGTTCCCCTTAATATCCATACCAGACCTGAAGGGCCTGGTATGGAATTTAGGGGGATCCCCACGCCATTCTTTTTTTAAATTTTGGTTCAGGGTTCCCCTGTGGGGAAATCCCATGCCGTTTTTATCAATGAACTCTTATGTGTATTGTCAGACCGACAATTCATTAATAGCTGCGAGTAGTTTTAAATGACTTTTTTCCTTTGAAACGTCATTTTGCTGTCAGACTGTTCTAAACACGGGAAACATGTGCCCCTTTACAGGCATACTATAGACACCCCCAGGTACAAAATTTAAAGGAATATTACACTTTTATTGTTTCACTTTAAGCATTATTAAAATCGCTGCCCCCGAAAAAACTGCCGTTTTTAAAACTTTTTTTTGTATTAATACATGTCCCTTGGGGCAGGACCCAGGTCCCCAAACACTTTTTATGACAATACGAATTTGCCGTGAACACCCCAAATTGTTCGCTTTTCGGCGAACTGGTGAACAGCCGATGTTCGAGCCGAACATGAGTTCCAATTAGAACTCGAAGCTCATCCCTATTAACAACGTATGTATGTACAGCCCTAATATTATATTTTTTATTTTGGGTTTGGATATATTTTTTTAACACAAGATACAGCATTTTAAACACGTGTTCATTTTACTGGCGTCAATGACCCCTTATACAGTTCTACCTTTAGCGGGAACAAGCACCCCCCACCCCCATTTACAGCGTCTTCTAGGGTGTCGGGAACCTGACAATTTCTGGCTTTCCCGGTGCCATTTTCCTTGCATAATGTGCTTTCTCAGTGCCCCCTGTTACACTGTCTGTTGGCTCTAAATGGGCAAAGTGATAGAATCTCTTTAGTCAAAATAGAACTGGGTGGCATTGTAGTTTTTTCTTCAGCCTACAGAAAAAGCCTGCTGAGATCCATGGATTTAAAAAAAAAAAAATCAGTTAGCATTGCACTCACCTGGTAGATGGACCAGTACCCTATGGGGTTAAGACAGCCGCTTTCCAAGTCCTGTGTTCTGCTTATATATAGAAGGGTTTGGGTTGAGATGTGCTCATCAATATAAATATATTTGTCCAGATAGAAAATTGTGCGAAGACTTAACATGGTCCCCCTGAAAAAAAAGAAAAAGAAAATCCTTAACTGTGTCCACTCCCACTCTCTCTGCCCTTTAACCACTTCAAAACCTGACCAATTATGACACTTTTTCTGTGGGTTGGCATCTGGTGATGGAACTTAGAGAATATTGACTGAATGGTAGTTTATCCCTTTAACAGGGTCTTTACGCTCGGAGGACAGGAACAGGTGGTCACTGTGATTGACTGCCACAGTGGTCACATGATCGGGGTTGGTCCTGCATGTTCCTGATTATTAGTAGAGACTGGAAGATGTCTTTGACAGCTCAGTCTCTGTGCTTGGAGCATACAGTGAGCATGCTCAGCTCAAGTGTGAATGTAGATTTAGTCCTGCTAATCTCCTCCAACCACTTTCTATCAACATGCATACCTTCCAGTGATGACTGCATGGCATTTCTCAGCAAGGGATTACTGGTAGTGACAACACTAGTCTATATATAACGTGTGTTCAAACAACCATTTGCAATCTCCTTGGGAAGCCCATGTGACAGGGGACAGACCATTGTCACCTTAAAACAGGAAGTGCCTGCACACACATCTTCATGGCACTGGGTATGTGAATGAAAGCTGAACATTTAAAAAAATTTAAAATGACTTTTGGAATTACATTAACATGTTAACGCTTTTATGAAATTTTAGTGATTGGAGCTTACACCTAATTAACTTTGGTATAATAGTCCAGCTTACCTTTCAGGGATGGTGTTTGTGGTTGTTATTCACTTGTATTCTATCCCTGCCAGAGTTAAAAATGTCAATCCAGTCAGTGTCAGACTGTGGGGCCCCCATAGAGGATGACCTGGGATTGCAGCTAATAACTAATACTCTGTCCAAGTTGCTGGAGGAACACAAACCTGCCAGCTAAAGTGGAACTAAAATTTCTCCATCAACATGAACCATTTTTCATCCTTATGCTGCTAGCATTAGTAAATAGATAGGAAGGTATATTATATTTACTTGTCTTAAACGTTTTTTTTTTTTTTTTTACCTTAGTTGCTTCCTGGTTTCAGGCCTAGGCCAAAATGATGGCATACATCCAAGGGTTCCTCATGGTAGGAGGGGCTTTCTCAGCTAAGCATACCCTCCTGCCTGCATGCCTGAGCTAAGGGCTGATAGATTCCAGGAAGTAAATGCTACATGAATCATCTGCATAACTCAGGATGGCTCCCGGCTAGAAATGCTAGGGGGTATTTTGTAAAGTGATTTCTCAACAAAATAAAGCATGAAGACATGGAGGGGTGTAGAAATTTGCTTTGAATATTAAAATGAATTAAAGAGGAGTTCCACATGTTTTTTAGTTTATTAGAAGTCAGTAGCTTCAAAAAGTGTAGTTGCTGACTTTTAATAAACAGACACTCACCTGTCCCACAGTCCAGTGATGCGGGCGCCCGGAGCCTCGCTCCTCTCCCCCTCCTTTCTGCGGTGCCGTCATAGCAACTGTGAGCACCCGGCCCACAAAGAAAAATTGAATCCGTATGGCCACACTCCATTGATAATATCTTTATTAGTAAAAATCCATACAGCAAAAGATAAAATAGATTGCTAACATCTTTCACACCGTAACTACTGGTGCTCACTCATAGCTAAATCTTTAAACAAGTGACAATGGTTTATATATGCATGTCATACAAAGTGGGCTTGAGTGAAAGATTGAACAATTGAAAGATTGACAGATTGACAGACTCCTGTTACAAATCGCAACTTGACTCTAATTTAAGGTGACCAGATTTTTAACCACTAAGCCACCGCCCACCGTCATATGACGGCGGGACGAGGCTTCTGTTGTTCTGGGCGGGCGTCATATGACGTCCTCGCCCTCCCGAGCCACTAGGGGGTGCGCGCGCGTCGCTGCGTCGCTCGGGACCCGGTGCGCGTGCCCGGGGGCCGAGATGTCCGCCGGGCACCCGCGATTGCCGGGTAACAGAGCAGGAGCGTGGATCTGTGCATGTAAACACAGATCCACGTCCTGTCAGAGAGGAGAGGAGACCGATGGCGTGTCCCTTGTACATAGGGACACCGATCGGTCACCTCCCCCAGTCAGTCCCCTCCCCCCACAGTTAGAATCACCTCCTTAGGTCATACATTAACCCCTCGATCGCCCCCTAGTGTTAACCCCTTCCCTGCCAGTCACATTTACACAGTAATCAATGCAATTTTATAGCATTGATCGCTGTATAAATGTGAATGGTCCCAAAAATGTGTCAAAAGTGTCCGATGTGTCCGCCGCAATATCGCAGTCACAATAAAAATCGCAGATCGCCGCCATTACTAGTAAAAAATAAATAAATAATAAAAATGCTATAAATCTATCCCCTATTTTGTAGACGCTATAACTTTTGCGCAAACCAATTAATATACGCTTATCGCAAATTTTTTTTACCAAAAATATGTAGAAGAATACATAATGGCCTAAACTGAGGAAAAAATTTGTTAAAAAAAAAAAAAAATTGGATATTTATTATAGCAAAAAGTAAAAAATATTGTGTTTTTTCAAAATTGTCCCTCTTCTTTTGTTTATAGCGCAAAAAGTAAAAACCGCAGAGGTGATCAAATACCACCAAAAGAAAGCTCTATTTATGGGGAAAAAATGATAAAAATTTCATTAGGGTGCAGTGTAACATGACCGCGCAATTGTCATTCAAAGTGCGGCAGCGCTGAAAACTGAAAAATGGCTTGGGCAGGAAGGGGGTGAAAGTGCCCTGTATTGAGGTGGTTAAAATGAAATCCGGGGACATATTTTTTTTTTTACGTGTAATGGCAGCAATCGACGACTCTTTGCCTGTCTCCACCGCCGCCGCCCGCCTCACAGCCTGTCAAGTCTAAAGCCCCATACACACCATCAGATTTTCTGCTGATTTTTTCCTTTAGATTTACCAAAACCATATAATATGACCTCAAACCTTAGGAGTTTCAATTTGTATGCAATCAGGCAGGCCCTTGCACTACATGGTTTTGGTAAATCTGAAGACAAAAATCAGCAGAAAATCTGATAGTGTGTATGGGGCTTTACTCTTCGGGCCCCGGCTACTACTGGGTGGGGAACAGAGGAAGATCACTCCACCAGGGAAGGCAAGGAGATAAGCAGGCAGGCGGCTGGCCGGGACTTGAGCCAAGGCAGAAGAACATGCGAGTGGAGCTGAATGGGCATGCGCCCGAAACAGAAGAAATAGTCCCTCCGCTACGACCAGCACATGATCATTAGAAAGGGGCACAGATAATGGAAAAAAAAAAACTCCCATAAGCTAGTAGGAGCGGCAGAGGAGTGGGGGGTGCAATTCAGATTTTTTTTTTTTCTGCACAGGCTGTCTTTGAAATTGCCCCAGCCCATGTTCAAATCCAATCTGGGGACAAAGCTGGGGACAGACTTAGTCCGGGGACAGTGTCCTCAATCTGGGGACTGTCCCCAGAAACCGGGGATGTCTGGTCACTCTACTCTAATTAACTTTGCAGTAGATATACTGAGACCAAGGTCCTCATGAATGTCATAAAGATTTCCTTTTGTTAATACAATTTAGACAATAAAGCCCAGATCAAGACCATCTATATGACATAGAAAAGGACCAAATACCAACGTGGCCAGACACTGGAATGACATACACCAGAAAGATGTCTCCAGTTTAGTTATTCAGGGTGTTGAAAAAATAGTGTTACCAATTAGTGGAGGAGACAAGTTTAAGATTTGAAGATGTAAACGTGAGGTTTACTGGATCTTTTTCTTTAACACTAGAATACCGGCAGGTATGAATTTCGAGTGGGATGTCACTCATTATTATGAGTAAACCCCCATGTTGACCCTTTTGTTTTGGGTATTTACATGGGTGAGTCTTCTAACAAAGCCCTAAAGCCCTTAATCGCTTTAAGACATCAGCAATCGTTTTTTACGATCCAATTCGTACTTTTGCCAGTGTCAGTGGCTTTCTATATTATTTTATTTATTTCAGGTACTTATATAGCACCACCAATTTACGCAGAGCTTTACATATACATTGTACATTCACATCAGTCCCTGCCCTCAAGCAGCTTACAATCTAAGGTCCCTAACTCACATTCATACATACTAGGGACAATTTAGACAGACAGGATTCAATTAACCTACCAGCATGTCTTTGGAGTGTGGGAGGAAACCGGAGTATGCGGAGGAAACCCACGCGGGCACAGGGAGAACATGCAAACTCCAGGCAGGTAGTGTCGTGGGATTCGAACCAGTGACCCATCTTACTGCTAGGCGAGAGTGCTACCCACTACACCCCTATATCACCACATCAGTTAGATCATCCTCAAACGCTTGGCACACTGTACATGTATGTGTATAAATAGAATCCACATAATATACACCATATTTTAATGCCGTATTCTTTTCCATCACATCTATATCCTTTCCTTTCCTTTTCTCATGTCTCTGCATACACACATATATATATATATATATATATATATATATATATATATATATTCTCCCTCATGTAACCAAATAAATTTAACGTACTGAAGCTTAGAAGTCAAATGAAAAATAGTAGTTTTATGGGAGAATCTTTATATTCAACAATGGGTTAATGAGTGTTCCTCTTCTTGCTGGAGGAATTCTTGTGTTTCAAAAAATGGTTTCTTAATGTACGGGATATTACACCAAAGATTCTTACTTTTTTTTTTGATGTTGATGCCACTCCACTCAGAAATTCCCGCAAGAGTTATTTTTCCTCCAGCATTAATAAAGTACATATGTCAACGCATGTGTCCTGGTTTTTTTTAATGTTTTTTGATGGTTTTACTTCTCACATATGTTTTTAGATGTCTAGGTATACATTCCCCTACCGGAAATGTACACATTTAAGTAATGATTTGGGCTTTATTGTCTAAATTGTATGAACAAAAAGAAATCTTTATGACATCCATGAAGACCTTGGTCTCAGTAGAGCTATTGCAATGTTAATCAGAGTCAAGCTGCGATTTGTAACAGGAGTCTGTCAATCTGTCAATCTTTCAATTGTTAAATCTTTCAATCAAGCCCACTTTGTATGTATTGGCATGTATATATAAACCATTGTCACTTGATTAAAGATTTAGCTATAAGTAAGCACCAGTAGTTACGGTGTAAAATGTTAGCAATCTATTTTATCTTTTGCTGTATGGATTTTTACTAATAAAGATATTAACGTTGGATTCAATTTTTCTTTGTAGGCCGCTTGCATACTGAGCCAGCACTCGTACCTGACGGGGGAGGAGATTTTGTTGCTCAGACACCTGGAGTGGGTTTTTCCTGTCTGTGGGCACCGGGCCATGACAGCTTTGGGCATGCGTGAGTCGCGCTGCTATCTGCTATTGGCCAGGCAATCTTCTGTGACCTGTGACGTGTCCCAGAAGATCGCTGGCAGTAAGGGGCCGCCTAAGGCAAGAGGAGGAGTCGTCTAGGCGGCCAAGAAGTGGAAGGAGGAAGTGGGACAGGAAGTCCCACTAAAAAGAAGGTACACACTCCCCCCCAAAAAAAATTACATGCCAATTGTGGCATATCAGGGGGCGAGGAGTGCTTAAAGCGGAAGTTACACTTTTGGGTGGAAATAGGGTTTTCAGTTTGTGGTGCCCAGATAACGTTTAGTCCCACTTTAACTACTTGCCGCCCGCCCACAGTAGTTATACTGCGGGCAAGCAGCACAGGCCCACCGGATCATGTACCTGCACGTTTGTGGGGCTCTTCCTTACATGTGCTCCTTGCTGTTAAGGCCAGTTATAGGTTGGGGTGGTTGCCACTTGTTTGTACTTCTGGGTTTGTGGGCGTGCATGCGCCACTGCTGTTGTTAGACATGATTGGTGCGCTTTTCCAGCAGATCCCCGCCAATGATTCATGGCTGAGGCCTGCTGATTGGCTGTTTCCAATCACAGCACAGAGCCCTGTGTGTACAAACACACAGGGCTCTTTACACAGATCAGCGATCTGGATTCTTTTCCTTGCAAAGCAGGGAGAAAAAACAGCTAGACAGAAAAGTAAAAGCGCACAGTACACACATTAAACATTGTTAGGCACATATTTAACCCCTTGATTGCCCCTAGATGTTCACCCCTACCCAGCCAGTGTCATCAATATAGTATCATTGTACAGTATTACCACCGATCACTGTAATAGTGTCACTAACGATGTCAGTGTCAGTTAGTGCCAGATTGTCTGCCACCCTATCACATTCCCACTATAAGTCGCTGATCACCGTCTTCACAGTATAATGTAACAGCTGTGTAAATTCAAGCATACAGTGTATACCATAGTTACCACGCTATAACTTTCACACAAACCAATTAATATGCACTTATTGGGATTTTTTTTTTAGAAAGACAAGTAGCATAATACATTTTGACCTAAATTTATGAAGAATTTTTTTTTTTTTTTTTTTTTTTTTTTTTATTGGATAGGTTTTATAACAGAAAGTAGAAAATATAGTTTTATTTCAAAATAAAACATAAAAAAAAATACAAAAAACAGTGGTGATTAAAATACCACCAAACTAAAGTTCTATTTGTGTAAAAAAAATTATAAAAATTAATTTGCGTACAGTGTTGAATGACTGTGCAATTAATTGCCAGTTAAAATAGCACGGTGAAAAATGCCCTGGTCATGAAGGGGATTAAACCTTCCAGAGGCCAAGTGGGTAACAAAGCCTTTATTTTGTCTGCTATCAGCAGGGCTTTTTTTCAGCTGGAGCTTGGTGGAACTCGGTTCCACCACCTCTGGCTCAGGCCTTCTTCTCCCTGCTGACCACTATTACTTGAAAACACAACAGTCTGGCTTCTATACTTACAAGTGACAGCTTTTTCCCCAACAGCACCCACAGATCATATCTCCCGAGTGGCTCCCACTGAGTGAAGGATGGGGACAAGGGAGATGCAGGTACATGGGGTGCAGTGCAAATGCCAACATCACCACTGGATGATCTCCCGGCAAGTGAGAGAGGTGGAGCCAACTATAGTATGCGGGGAGGTACTAGAGCTGGCTGGGTGCTTCAGCTCAATGCAGCAACAAAAATAAGACATGTGGAAGGTGGTGGAGCTTTTAAGAAGATGGGGGCAGTAGAGGGGGCTGTATGCAGAGGTCAGAGTTGAAGAGGGGTAATTGTAAGATGTGGATGGGGGATGCAGAGGTAAGCAACTGTGGAAGAAGACTGAATTCTGCACTCTGAGTGTAGCACACCGCTAAACTCTGCACTCTGTATGCACCGCATCCCTGAACTCGGCACTATTTACGTAGCACACCCTGAACTCTGCAGTCTGTGTGTAACCCCCTCCCTGAACTCTGCACTCTGTACATATTGCACTCCTGGTATTTAATGACTCTGTTAAGACCCTCCCACTGTTAGTGAAATTTGACCACACCCAATATTTGATGCGGTTTGGAGGGTGTGTGTAAGGGATGGGGGGGGGGGGGGGTCGTGATACAAGAAAATAATTCAAATGCAAGTAATTCCTGAGAGCTAAAGCTTGCTATTGTAACATTTCAGGAGTGACAATTCAGATTACTACAAGTGCCTGCTGATGACTGGTTCTCTTTAAGAGTAAAACATGGTTAATACCCTCTTATGATCTATATTAGAAAAGAATAGATATGGAATCCTGGTTATTGGGGAAAATGCTACCAGAGATGATCTTCGTCTATTGACAAGTCCATCTCACTGCGGGTTTCTGAGCCTCTGTCCAAACAGTCTGCATTAGCTATGAACCCCAATCTCTAATTCAAATGTGTTTTTCACAAATGTATGCAATGCCCATGTTTACTTGGCTGTGCATTGTCCTCACCAAGAGCTTATTCCATAGGTGCTTGGATACCGACTGAAGCCTCCATCATATTGTTGACATGTAATCATATCCATATACCCTGCAAGTAAAAAAATAAATAAATCTTAAAGTGTATGTCCAGGCATTACCCAAATTTAAACCCAAACCTCCATCTCCTCCTTGCAGGATTAGACACTCGGAAGTCAGTTTCTATTCACATGCACACACAACCAGAACTACATCTCTCAAGAGCTCTTTCCCTATGCATGAGGCATGGGTAGGCTATTGAGAGTCAAGACAGCAGCATTGTTTTAAAAGGATAGAAATTGGCTGCAGTCACTGATCAGCAAAAAAATCCAACATTCCTATTCTACAACAGTTGCTTGTTTGACTTTGGTTGACTGGGAATGGCTGTAGATGTATTGAAATTCAGCCAGTCCCCTAAGAACCGGCTGAATTTCGGTCCATCTATGACCAGCTTTAAATTGTTGAGACAGGCATTGCCCAAACTTAACTCAAAACCTCCCACACCACCAGAACTACATCTCCCAAGAGCCCCTTCCTTTTCCTATGCACAAGGCATTGGCAGGCTGTTGAAAGTCAAGACAGCAGCATTTTTTTGCTGGGAAAGAAATTGGCTGCAGCCACCGATCAGCAAAAATTTCCAACATTTCCATTCAACAGCAGTTGTTTGTTTGACTTCTGTTGTTGGGCAGGAACAACTGTAGATGGATCGAAATTCAGCCAGTCCTCGCTAAACCGGCCGAATTTTGATCCATCTATGGGCAGCTTTAGAGTGTTGAGACAGGCATTGCCCAAATCTACTTTCAAAATATTTTTTAAAGATTTTAAAAGTAAAACAGGCGTCAATACAAAAGTACCACCGTAAGCTAAACAAATATAGGAATAAAACACAAATGCAATGCTTAAACACTTCACCTGACTCACAACAATCAAGGTAATCCTCAGATTATGCAGGGTTCAATGATCCATCACCTGATGCACCAGTGAGAGAAGTACGCTCCCATTGATGACCACCCCAAGATCAACAAGCTGGATATGTGGAGTGCTAGATCATCAGACTCTTGGGTAGTCAACCATACAATGGAGAAAAGATAGAAGAAAGAAGAAGGACAAGAAATGAAAAAGGATAGAGTGAAGAGAAATGGTCCAGACCAGAGTCAGAGGGAGTAATATAATCCCCAAAACCAAAGGGGAATAACAGGCTAATGCACCAGAGAGACATGCATATAGATAGCCCACGGCTCCCAAATCTTTTCAAATTTTTGGACTGTGTCCTCCAGGATGCCAACTATATTCTCATGTAACACGATGGAGGTGACTTTATTCCTAGCCTGCTTCAGGGATACAGTAGGTTGTTTCCAGGACTTGGCAAGAGTCATATTAGCCCCAAACATAATAAAGAATATCAAACATTGTAAGCTTTTAGGTAGACCAGGCACAGGGGAGTTAAGGAGCGCTATACATGGAGTCTTATTCTCCGTAATAGGGCAAAGATGCTGTTCCAAAGCCACGGATCCTAGGGCATTCCCACCAAATATGGCACAGTGTCCCCAACATCTGGCAGCCTCAAAAACACAAAGGCGATACAGAAGGATACATTTTAGCCAATCTAGTTGTCACCAAGTACCAACAGATAAGTACCTTCAAATTTCCCTCTATCAAGGCGACATTCCAGATACCCCTGTATGACCTCAGGAAACAACTCTGCCATACTTCCGTGTCCCTTTCCTCTCCCAAATCCGTGTCCCAGTCCACCATATGAGGGAGTCTAGGAGGGGAATTCAGTAGTAGCCCATAGACAAGGGAGATCCCACCACGCTGATCCGCATCCCGTGTATACCATGTCTCATAAGGAGTCACCTGGTAGTGGTCTGGTTTGACTGGGCAAAGGGATTGTAGGAAATGCGAAATTTGGAAAAAATGAAAGTGCTCCGACTGAGGCATACCAAGGACCTCCGTACAAGGCATTGCCCAAGTTCAACCCAAAACCCCCTCTCCTCCTTGCAGGATTAGAAACACGGAGGTTGGTTTCTATTGACATACGCACACCACCAGAACTACTTCTTCCAAGAGCTCTTTCCCTACACATATGGGCAGGCTGTTGAAAGAAAAGACAGCAGCATTGTTTTACCAGGAAACAAATTGCCTGCAGCTACTGATCAGCAACAATTTCCAACATTCCCGGTAAACAGAATTTGACTTCTGTAGAGAGGAAACAACTCAAAATCCAGACAGTCTCTGCTGAACCATCTGAATTTTGATCCATCTATGGTCAGCTTTAGAATGCTGCTGCCCAAGGGTGTCCCCATACCTCGTTCATCCAGAGTGGAGACAACCTACAACAGGAAGGCGGCCAGATCACCAGGTGAAAATAAAGGGGGAAAAAGCCTAAAGAAAGAAAACTAATGCAGACAGCACTTTTAAAAAATGGTAAGCTACAATGTATAACATTTTTGGTTTTAGGGTTTAGATATACTTTAAGCTTCATTGTTTTTTTCCGGTACCTGTTGACAGTTTAGCCAGCATTTTCTTAGATCGGTCATCACTTAGCTCTCCAATGTCCTTCAAATATTCTGATAGGAAGATAAGGGACAGCACGTTACCCTGCAACTGGTCACAGCAACCGGAGGGAGTGGACAGCAAGTTGTCATAGTTTTCTGCCGCCAAGGCTACGGGGTCACCTATAAGGCAAAGAGAGAGAGGCAAAAGGAAGAAATTAACAAAAGAAATGAAGGGTACGTAGACCCTGACAATTAACTTTTCATATCTGCTTTTGATCTGTTAAAGTGTATGTCAAACTAGCATTTGATTGGGTAGGGAAGGATTAGGACTTGTGTTGGGTCGGACAGGTACCAAGAGGTACTTGTGTTGGGTCCAAGAGATCCAAGATGTACATGAACTGAAAAGTATAAACATGAAAGGATCCAAGAGGTATGTCCAAGAGATCCAAGAGGTATGTGAGATCCAAGAGGTATGTGAACCCTAACAATGAACCTCTTATATCTGGTCCCTTTTGATCATATGTCAAGCTAGTGTTTGATTGGGTAGGGAAGGAGAAAGACTTGTGTTGGGTCTCAGGGATAAAAGAGTAAGGATGAGCTCAAGCGTGTTCGCAACCGCACGTGCAGAGCCCACTAGGAAGTCAGCACGGCGGAGTGCTTATCACAAGCAGTGAGACATTTTCCTGATCCGTGGCTGCAGAGTTTGTGAAATGTCTCACTGCCTGTGATAAGCGCTGTGCAGTGCCCACTTCCTGGCGGGTTCTGCATGTGCGGTTGCGAAACATCCTGAGCTCATCCTTATCCAAGAGGTACCAAGAGGTACTTCTGTTGAGTCCAAGAGATCCAACATGTATGTGAACCGAAAAGTGAAAATGTGAAGCGATCCAAAAGGTATGTGAGATCCAAGAGGTATGTGAATCTTAACAATGAACTTCTCATATCTGCTCCTTTTTATCTGTTAAAGTGTATGTCAAGCTAGTTTTTATTTGAGTAGTGAAGAACTAGAACTTGTGTTGGGTCAAGGAGATATTTGTGTTGGGTCCAAGAGATCCAGCATGAACCAAAAAGTGAAAACATTAAGAGATCCAAGACGTACGTGAACCCTAACAATGAACGTCTCATATCTGCTCCCTTTTGATCTGTTAAAGTGTATATTAAGCTAGTTTTTGATTGGGTAGGGGAGGATTAGGACCTATGTTGGGTCTGAGAGGTACCAAGAGGTACTTCTGTTGAGTCCAAGAGATCCAACATGTATGTGAACCAAAAAGTAAAAATGTGAAGAGATCCAAATGGTATGGGAGATCCAGAAGGTATGTGAACCATAACAATGAACTTCTCATGTCTGCTCCTTTTTATCTGTTAAAGTGTATGTCAAGCTAGTTTTTAATTGAGTAGTGAAGGATTACAGCTTGTGTTGGGTCAAGGAGATATTTGTGTTGGGTCCAAGAGATCCAGCGTAAACCAAAAAGTGAAAACGTGAAGAAATCCAAGACATTTGTGAACCCTAACAATGAACTTCACATATCTGCTCCCTTTTAATCTGTTAAAGTGTATATCAAGCTAGTTTTTGATTGAGTAGGGAAGGATTAGGACTTGTGTTGGGTCCAAGAGATCCAAGAGGTATATGAACTGTAAATTGAAGAGATCCAAAAGGTACGTTCAAGAGGTCCAAGGGGTCCAAGAGGTATGTGAGATCCAAGAGGTGGGTGAAACCTAACAATGAACTTCTCATATCTGCTCCCTTTTGATCTGTTATGCCCCGTACACACGGTCTGATTTTCCGACGGAAAATGTGTGATAGGACCTTGTTGTCGGAAATTCCGACCGTGTGTGGGCTCCATCACACATTTTCCATCGGATTTTCCGACACACAAAGTGCCACGCATACTCAGAATAAATAAAGGGATGAAAGCTATTGGCTACTGCCCCGTTTATAGTCCCGACGTACGTGTTTTACGTCACCGCGTTCAGAACGATCGGATTTTCCGACAACTTTGTGTGACCGTGTGTATGCAAGACAAGTTTGAGCCAACATCCGTCGGAAAAAATCCTAGGATTTTGTTGTCGGAATGTCCGATCAATGTCCGACCGTGTGTACGGGGCATATAAGTGTATGTCAAGTTAGTTTTTGATTGAGTAGGGAAGGATTAGGACTTGTGATAGAGCCAGGAGATTTCCTGTCACTTTCTGTCCTACTGACAACAGGAGGTGAGGGAAAAATATTTTGATCCTGCCAGAAATACAGTGAGCTCATACCTGCAATAGGTATATAGTAAATTTCGTGCTCAGGATAATAGTGGGTTGCAGCCCCCCTACTGGGTTCCCATAGGAACTTACAGAAATAGAGATAAAT
The DNA here is from genome assembly GCA_037952835.1 of Lithobates septentrionalis. Lineage (NCBI taxonomy): Eukaryota > Metazoa > Chordata > Amphibia > Anura > Ranidae > Lithobates > Lithobates septentrionalis. Next base: position 3,627,865 of record JBBDGP010000388.1, read on the forward strand.
AGTGGGGTAATTGGCGCTATCCTGTGAACCAATCCCATCGCCGTTAAGCAAAATACAAAAAATTCAATAAAAAGTGTGCAGGAAGAGCCAGTCCGCGGCATGCTTTTACGTCATATCCGGAAGCAGAGAGCCTGGAACGCAGGTGGTACGCACGCCGCGGACCGGCTCTTCCTGCACACTTTTCATTGCATTTTTTGTACTTTGCCTACCGGCGATGGGAAGCCGTTGTTTTTATATACATTTTTAATAAAATATATTTTTAAATACTGCACTATGGGAGCCCCTTGTTTCTTCCTATGAGGACCCCGCTTTGAGCTACTGTGGAACGATCTGGGAGGTCCTGACTGAAGCACACTCCTGAGCTTGAGAGGACAGGTGGAAAAGCCTGATGGAGGAACTGATGGGATAGTACAGAAAGTCGAGGAGGGGGTTTATCCACAGTCACCCACTCTTTGCCTATTACCCCTGCAGGGGTAACTACGTTTGGTGAGTGGGGACCCATTGGGGGAGCATCAAGAGTCACATTACGTGCTGAGCACCGAAGTCACCTGCTATATGCCACTATTGGACATGCTGGGATCACACGTTTTCTACTTTTATTTTCACATGTGGGACTTGGAACTTTTGCATTAAATTATACATTTTGAACCTAATTTTTATATTTTTTATCTTTTATACACATATATTGTTTATATATATATATATATATATATATATATATATATATATATATATATATATATATACTTAGATGTGTATGTTATTTGCACTTCATTCACGGTGGTGTGTATATATATTTATTTTATTCACATTTTTGTGTATACTACGCTTTGGGTATACCACATGGTTATTGTTTGGTATATCTGGCTGGGTAATTGAGGAAATATTTGTGTCACATTAGTTATATGCTGAGTTGTTAGCTTCAGCCTTACTGAGATATACACTCACTCTCCTTTTTAATCTGGGAAATTACTTGGTTGATTATTTATACAATTTGGTGTACCCGTTACACACACATTTGGGTTTTTTCTTGGTGTATCACATTTTTTGTAATACTGGAGGTTACGCATACACACACTTTGTTCTTATAAGATAGCCACAGTTTGGTACCCTCTACACTATCCTTTATATAACATTATTACTCATTGGTTCACAGGGTAGCGCCAATTACCCCACTCTTTATCTCATACCTTCTGCAGGCTTATCTCAAGAAGATTTATTAGCCCTTCACAGGTCACCTCTAAACTACAGATCACCTCCACTCTACGTTAGAGAGATAAGGATATGGAGAGGTGATTAGTATCGCAAATCAAAAGTGAGCAGCTTAGGGTGACAACACTCTCTTCCATAGATGTACCGTATGAGCAAGAATTGGCATCCTACAACAGGAAGTGTGTTACTGGCATGATGACTGGGTGATAATATAAGACCAAAAGGAAGACAAAACATAAGAGACAAATATATAACATAAATGGAGGAACCCCAGCAATGAACTTCTCATATTTGCTCCCTTTTAGTTGTTAAAGTGTCAAGCTAGTTTTTGATTGGGTAGAGGAGGATTAGAACTTGTGTTGGGTTTTTACTGCTACCTTAGAAATTTCCCCTCACTTCCTGTCCTAGCAGGAAGTGAGGGAAAATCTGAACATGGGCACAGCTGAGTCTGTCATATATCTAGTGAGCTCATAACTTGCAACATTATCTCAAGTAGCCTTATTAGCCCCTCATAGAGCACCTCTGTTAACTACAGAACACCTCCACTCTATATTAGGCAGATGAGGGGAGGGGGGAGTGTATGGTAGCCCAAATCAGAAGCATGCTGCTTATCCATAGAGGTACAGTGTAAGCGTTGTCACCCTACAGTAGGAAGTGATTTCATGGTGTTCAAGGAGCTTTTAAGGTGTAACTCTAAATTAGATTTTTGTTTTGTGGCATGCAGTAAGATTTGATATCCTGTCTGGTCATAACTGGGCTTTACCCCATGTGCCCACCCACCTGTTTTCATGCAGTCGACTTACCCATGACATTTACAGTTAATGCGAAGGAATCTGGCACCAAGTCGACTGGCTCGATTATACCGACTGCTACTTCAATTGGTGAATCTGAGGATAAGAAAGAATAGAAGGTTAATGCATTTTTCTCTACCATGAAGGCTGATTTAGACTTGCTGTTGGATGGGGTGGGGGGGGGTATAAACACGTGGTTGAGCCACGTTTACACTCCTCCCCCCTTAACCACTTTCCTACTGGATTGGACTGAATTTTTTTGTGTTAAAGTCTGCATTTTCTTTCAGAAATGACTGTAAACCCCGCAAAAGTCTATATTTTCTAATAGCAGAGACCCTGGAAAATAAAATGGTGGGAGTTTCAATTTTTTTTATGTAGCATAATATATGTGCAGTTATGCATATTTTCAGAAACTATACACTAAAATAAATTTTAGTGCAAACAAACACAATATGCTACACGATTTTGTGGTCAAATATAAAAGATAAGGTTGCATCGAGTAAATAGATACCAAACATGTCAAACCTTAAAATTGCGCACACCTATGGAGCCCAAATTTTTCTATAGGTGATGCTTTAAATGCCCTTTCTAGGTTATCAGTTTAGAGTTAACCATGAATTATATCCCTGGGAATATTTGCCCTCACTCCAACGTTCGCGATGATACCTCACATGTGTGGCGCCATTGATGTTTACACACACACGCTCGCCCTATGCTGCACTTTTTATATGGGGTGGATACAAGGCTGACAGGGGTGCATTAAAATTTTTATTAACTTTATTTATTTTATATAATACTCTTTTTTTTTTTTTTTACACCTTTTATTTATTTTTTAATTTTATTACTATCACAAGGGGACTAACAAGCCCCATTTGTGATAGCATGGGCAGGTGACAGGTACTCTTTTTAGAGACATTGGGAGTCTATCAGACCCCCAATGTCTCCACTGCCCTTCAATGCAGCTAATGAAGCACATATTGCTACACTATCTGAATAACAGCTTTAACCCTGGAAGTGACAAAAGACATGTCACTTCCAGGGTCATTAATTCGAGGAGGGATCAGGAAATGGATGCTCATCCAGCTCTTACTGTACAAGCAGATTCTCCCATTCTGTTGAGGAGCCCAGGAACCACTGTAAGTGCCACTAGCAGGGGGTGCACTTTGACAGCTCCATAAAAGTGATAGAGCCACCCAAGATAGAGCTTCCCGGATTACTTTTATCAGAAAGCCCTTCGCCAACTCTTACAGCCGGTACAAAGCAGCAGCAGGGCAACCATCCTGCATCCAGTGTTAATTTTGACATCAAATTTCGATTTATTCTTAGTTATAGTCTTTTCACTAAAATGCCATTTTAGTTTTAGTCGTATTTTAGTCACCTGAATTGTTTTAGTTTTAGTCGAACTTTAGTCGACTAAAATCTCCAGTACATTTTAGTCGACTAAAATCAATTGGGTTTAGTTAAATTTGAATGCATTATTTCTGTAGAATTGACAAACATTGTATACTCCTGGGGTAAAAATCGAATAACATGTTATTTCTGATATTAAGGTTTGAACATGCACTACAGACACAGATTTAGCCATTGTGATATTAAGCACTTCCAGCCCGGCCTATACCAGATTGACAGCCGTGAAGTGGTTCTGTTATCCTGACTGGGCGTCATATGACATCCAGCAGGATAACATGCCGGCGCGCTCCCGCGGGGGCATGCAGTGCATTGGTAGCGAGTGCAGGCATGTCAGTCTGACACACTGCATTTCCGATTGTGGTAAGAAGCCTCTGACAGAGGCTTCTTACCACGTGATCAGCTGTGACCAATCACAGCTGATCATCACGTGAACCAGGAAGTGTCAGTAAACGGCATTCCTCGGTTCGCGCTGACAGGGAGAGCCAATTGGCGGCTCTCCCTGTCAGAGGGGGGGGGAGGGGGGTCTGTGCTGATAATCAGCACATTGATTATCAGCACAGCCCCATCAGATGTGCCACCACAGCTGCCAAAAAGGTGCCCATCAGCTGCCAGTCAGTGCCCCCTCAGGATTGCTTGTCAGTGCCCAATAAAGTGCAAATTAGTGCCCACCACAGTGCCAGTCAGTGCCTATTACATTGCCAATCAGTGCCCTACAGTAACACCTGTCAGAACCTCATCAGTACCTCATCATCAGTGCTGCCAATCAGTGCCACCTGTCAGCGCCAATCAGTACCGCCTATCAGTGCCAATCAGTGCCGATTGTCAGTGCCCATCAAAGCCGCCTGTCAGTGCCCATCACATCCGCTTGTCAGTGCCTATCAGTGCCGCCTGTCAGTGCCACCTATCAGTGCCCATCAATTCTACATATCAGTGCCTCCTCATCAGTGCCCATCAGTGCCGCCTCATCAGTGCCCATCAGTGAAGGAGAAAACAAAATTTTATAACCAAAACAAAGAAAACTTTTTTTTTTTCAAAAATTTCGGTATTTTTTAGTTTGTTTAGCAAAAAATAAAAACCCTAGTGGTGATCAAATACCACCAAAAGAAAGCTCTATTTGTGGAAGAGAATGACAAAAATTTAGTTTGAGTACAGTGTTGCATGACTGCGCAATTGTCATTCAAAGTGTGACAGCTGAAAATTTTCCTGGGCAGGAAAGGTCGAAAGTGCCTGGTATTGATGTGGATAAACGTCTTTATAAATAAAACCGTTTCATAAACAAACAAAAATATTGCTTTTTGACAAGCAGAAGTACAACTTGAAAATATAAAAAGACCCAAAAAACTGTAATTTCTATTAGCTATAATGCCTTTGCACATATTACCTGAATATACAGTAATATCAACATTAAATATTAAGAAGAAAAAAAAAATGCTATTCTTTTAGCAGCTTAGTAGAGGTCCATAAAGACACGGATGAGCGAGTTTGGGGTGGAGGAACTTGACTGGCCTACACTGAGTCCTGACCTCAACCCAACCTTTGGGATTAATTAGAGTGGAGACTGCGAGCCGGGCCTTCTTGTCCAACATCAGTGCCTGACCTCACAAATGCACTTTTGGAAGAATGGTCAAATATTCCCATAGACACACTCCTAAACCTTGTGGGCAGCCTTCCCGAAATATTTGAAACTGTTATAGCTGCAAAGGGTGGGCCAACTTAATATTGAACCCAACGGGCTATAACTGGGATGCCATTAAGTTCATGTGCGTGCATGTAAAGGAAGGTGTCCCAATACTTTTGATGATATAGTTTATGTGTAATGTGTGCTGATTTTTAATAAAGATCTCTCAGTTCCTCATCCCTGCTTTACAGGGATGAGAATCTGACAGATCACTCCCTATGTACAAAGCTCTGTGTTGTTTATATTAGAAGGGGCATGCTTTAAATGTCGAACATAATACACAATATACATAAAAAATCTGTAGGAAACTTTATATCTTAAAGCAAACCCTTCCTGAAAGACACATGGGGGCTATAATTTCCAACCCCCTTCTGAAATTAATGTTATCGTGTTATAGTACACCAGCCAACAATTATGCATATCTGTAGAATTGGACATTTTCATTTGCATACTTGCTCCAGGTTAAGGGGTCTAGTTATAAAACATTTGTTGCACGAATGTCAGAAGCATTTGTGCAAGCTGATTGAAATGTCAATGTATTTTTCCAATACCCATATTGTCAGCTCCATCTAGTGGCCAAAATGCAGTATAGTTTTCCGTAATAACGCAATGAAAAAAAAAACTATATTGCATTTTGGCCACTAGATGGAGCTGAGGATACAGGAGTTAATCTCTTATGCCGCGTACACACAAGCCGATTTTCCGTCGGAAAACCATCCAAGAATTCCGCTCAAGCTTGGCTTGCATACACACGGTCATACAAAAGTTCTCTGAACTTTCGACGGTCAAGAAGGCGGTGACGTACAACACTATGATGAGCCGAGAAAATGAAGTTCAATGCTTCCGAGCATGCGTCAAATTGTTTCTGAGCATGCGTAGGAATTTTGTGCATCGGAATTTGTACAGATGCAACTTTTTCCGACCGAAAATCTGAGAACCTGCTCTCAATCTTTTGCTGGCGGGAATTCCGCCAGCAAAAGTCCGATGGAGCGTACACACGGTTGCATTTTCCGACCAAAAGCTCTCATCAGTCTTTTGCTGGCCGAATTTCCGATCGTGTGTACACGGCATTAGAATAAAGGAAAGTGGCGTTTTGTTCAGCTTGCATTAATGTGAAAGGGATGAAAGTTTTATAAATAGACCCTCATGTATTGAAGCAAGAGAGGAAGCATAACAGCCAGGAAAATATCATTTGCAGAATGAGAAGCAACAATGGTAGTCTCCATCTCTCACAGGAAAGTTTCACTTCAAAGGATTAGAAGAACACTTACTAGATATTTTTATGCTCTTACCTGAGACAGTGACCAGATGACTGGAAGATTCCTCGCGTTTAATACCTTCAGGCTTTCAAAATAAGTGAAAGAGACAATATAAAAGTAGCTGCAGCTTATATAAGGCGTATATACAGAATAAATACCCCCCTGCAATAAGGAAAGTCAGGAAATCTGTGACCATAAAAAGAATTATAAGGCTGAGAGCTTTTCAACGCTTGCAATTTCCTATAAACGTCCATAGGGGGCGTATAATCCCGTTCAATGCATGTGTAGGTCATACACACAGCACCCACAAAAGAAGCCGCCACCAGTTGCAAAGACCTGCTAGACTCTTAGCCCGTGTTCACACCGGTCCGACTCCTCATGCGATTTGACAGTTCCAAATCCACTCATGTCGCAGCGATTATGAAAAAGGTTCCTGCACTACTTTTTAGCAATTTCACTGTGACTTGCATAGATTTCTGTTAGATGAAGTCGCAAGCGGCAATGAATTTGGCAGTGCAAATCGCACTGATGCCTGGCTTTGAAATTGCGCTGAAGTAGCGCGATTTCAAAGCAGCACTGTTGTGAATCAGGGCTAAAGGGGGCTATTTATTATACAAATAAAAATAAATTGTATAGCCATCTATCCAGCAAATCTGCACGTACTTTCGCTCTGTGCAAACAAATGTTCTTTAATCTATTATATCTTCTAAAAAGATGTTGTTTTAATATGGGCAGCAGTAAAATACTATATTATGGCCACTAGAAGAAGGCGAGGAGCATAGGAAAAATATACATCTTTGTAATAAGAGATACAATGTCACAATTTTGGAGAACACTAGAGGGAATTTTCTAAATAAATGTAACCATCTAAAATTGTTATGTTGTATCGTTTGTTACAAATTTGCATGTAAAAGAATACTCCTTCAGAAGATTTTGTTTTTAAAGTTGAACTATAGGCAAAACTTTTTTTTTTTCATTTTGGACAGAGTAAGGCAGGGTTATAACCTGTCAGAGAACCCTGGGGGTTCTGTAATGTGGAAGAGGCGACTGTCCTGAGGGGTATGTATTGTTGAAGGGGTGACTGTCCTCAGGGGTCTGTATTGTGGAAGGGGCTCTGTACTGAGGGGTGACTGTCCTGAGGGGTATGTATTGTTGAAGGGGTGACTGTCCTCAGGGGTCTGTATTGTGGAAGGGGCTCTGTACTGAGGGGTGACTGTCCTGAGGGGCCTTTACTGGGGAGGGGTGATTGTCCTGAGGGGCCTTTACTGGGGAGGGTTGATTGTCCTGAGGGGCCTTTACTGGGGAGGGTTGATTGTCCTGAGGGGCCTGTACTGGGGAGGGTTTATTGTCTTGAGGGGTCTGTATAGGGGAGGGGTGTTTGTTCTGAGGCGTCTGTATAGGGGAGGGGTGATTGTCCTGATGGGTCTGTACTGGGGAGGGGTGATTGTCTGAGGGGCCTGTTCTGGGGAGGAGTGATTGTCCTGAGGGGTCTGTATAGGGGAGGGGTGATTGTCCTGAGGGGTTTGTATAGGGGAGGGGTGATTGTCCTGAGGGGTCTGTACTGGGGAGGGGTGATTGTCCTGAGGGGTCTGTATGGGGGAGGGGTGACTGTTCTGTGGAGGGGGTTCTGTACTGGGAGATGACTGTCCTGAGGAGTCTCTACTGGGGAGGGGTAACTGTCCAGAGTGGTCTGTATTGGAAAAGGGTGTATGTATGGAAGGATCTGTACTGAGGCATCTGTACTAGGGGGAGGGGCCTGGTCTGTTCTGTGGGCTCTGTACTGGGGAAGGGTAATTGTCCTGAGGGGTCTTTTTTGGGGAAGGGGGTCTTTACTGGGGAGTTACTGTCCTGATGGGTCTGTACTAGGGGGTAACTGTCCCAAAGGGGCCTGGCCTGAGGGATCTGTACTAAGGAGGGGGAGTATCTCTACTGAGGGGTATGTACTGGGGAGGGGTGATTGTCCTGAGGGTTATGTACTGGGGAAGGAGGTCTGTACTGGGAGATTACTGTCCAGGCGGTTCTGCACTGAGGGGTGACTGTCCTTAGGAGTCTGTACTGGGGAAGGGTGTATGTACTGAAGGGTCTGCACTGAGGAGGTCTGTAATGGTTTGCTGGGGGTGGGGTTGGTTTGTACTGAGGAAGAGGGGGTCTGTATTGAGGGGTCTGCGCTGGGAAGAGGTGTCTGTACTAAAGGGTCTGTGCTTGTGTACTGTACGGGGGGAGTCTGTCTGCACTGAGGAGTCTATACAGGGGGTTTGGGCTGGGAGGGGGATTTGGGAAAGTTAGGGAAGATGTGTAATGTGGAGGGTATAGGCTTGATGGGGGGGATGGGGGGGGGGGGGGGTTAAAAGGATTGTGGTATATGTGTGATGTGTATAGGAGGAGTAGAGGAGTAGGCTCAGGTTTTATTTAACCATGGCCTGGACATTTACATTTTTACTAATCCACTTGAGCTCTGCGCAAACTACTGGTGCTATATAAATCCTGTATAACAGTATTAACTGACTATACTAATAATGAACTACATGTTATGGCAGATAACACATGCACTATATCTTAGTGAATTGAGCCTATAGTTTCTTACCTCTGAATTGACTTTCAATATGATTTTGTCTGAGCGGGATGGCTGTCTGTCATCGTTGGCTCCATCACATGTATCAGAGATCTTCTTTGTTCTCGCTGTAATTCCGATGTTTAATTTGCCTTTAAAAGATATAAAATAAGGGAATATCATTGTTGCGCCGTTTGCCAAAACTGACAATCTTGTAATGTAAACCGATGTTAAAGTTAAAACTAGAAGAAAAGAGGTTTAACCTTAAACTACGTAGAGGGTTCTTTACTGTAAGAGTGGCAAAGATGGGGAATTCCCTTTCACAGGCGGTGGTCTCAGCGGGGAGCATCGATAGTTTTAAAAAACTGTTAGATAAGCACCTGAACTACCGCAACATACAGGGAAATACAATGTAATACTGACACATAATCACACATAGGTTGGACTTGATGGACTTGTGTCTTTTTTCAACCTCACCTACTATGTCACTATGTAAATCAGAATATGTGTATCACTTGAACCATATATACTGTGTGTCTATATATATATATATATATATATTGTGATGGAACCGCTTCCCACACTCCACTTGATTACTTCTGTCAGTATACCGCTTCCGTCAGTATACCGGAAGTCTGAACATAGATATCAGATGTTATAGCAGCCTATTGCAACCAATAACTAGACAGGACTCGTTTGGCTGCAAAACTGAAAAATGTTTTTTGAAACTCAGACACATACTTTTATATCCCACAGGTGAACATCCCCTCCTGATCATATTACCCTGACATATACTATAAACATTATGTTAATTAGCCACCTGGATGACTCAGAGGTCTCATTCCAGGTCAGACTTGCTGGCTACAAACTCACAAGGTACAATACACATTAACATAAGTATAAACACAGAACACCTTCAGACAATAGCAGGAGACCCCAGTAGCAGACTGTCCACCTCCTACCTACAATGGTCAATGAGGCAAAGCTCATACATTGTTCCATCATTCTGATTAAGTGGAATTAATGTACCATAGATTTCTTGAGAGATATTGCAGATAAATATTACTGTCCCATGATTAACATTACACCTTTCAATCCACTCCAGAAGGGAAGCTTTATTGTCCTTATTCAGAGAAGTAATCCAAACCTCATTCTCAGTGTCCATTAAGTGGTGGTCCATCATTAGAGAATGACCTGCTCTCTCCCTGGGCCATAGTCAGTGGGTAAGAGGCTTGCTCCTAATCCTCTCCAAAAGCTCCTATCTTGGTTAGGTCTGTCACATATACAGTATCTCACAAAAGTGAGTACACCCCTGACATTGTTGTAAATATTCTATTATATCTTTTCATGTGACAACACTGAAGAAATTACACTTTGCTACAATGTAAAGTAGTGAGTGTACAGCTTGTATAACAGTGTAAATTTGCTGTGTGCACTGTGTGACACTTTTACACTGAGGCGGTGGGGGCGTCGGCGCTAATACGCCGCTAGTTTTAGTGGCACTTTACCACCTTTTTAGCTGCACTTTTCGGCCGCTAGTGGGATGCTTTTAACCCCCGCCAGCAGCCGATGAAGGGTTAAAAGTGCCTGCAAAACGGCACTGCCGAAGCGCTTTGCAGGCACTTTGGCAGCCCTAGCTTTTGATTTCAAAGGCAGGTGCGGTTTAGGAGCGCTGTATACAGTGCTCCTAAACTGCCCCAAAGATGCTGCTTGCAGGACTTTTTCTAGCGTCCTGCAAGCGCACCACTCCAGTGTGAACGCACTAAGGCTTTCACACTGAAGTGACAGGGGAGGTGCTTTACAGGCACTATTTTTAGCACTAAAACGCCTGTAAAGCACCTAAGTGTGAAAGTGGCCTAAATTATATCCTTTTTCTGCAAAAATAATTCATACACATCCATTACTTAACCCCTTCATTATGGAGGTAAGGGCCAGTTCACACCACATGCAGTCCAGTGCATTTATTTTCTGCATCAAAAATGCATGGGATATAGGTTATATGGTTTCCAATGGCATAGCTTACACCAGTGCGGTCAGTTCTAGGGCTTTCAGTTCCAGAAAAAAGTAGAACATGCTGCATTTTCCCTGCTCTAGACTGTACAGGAACGCGGTAAAACGTATCAAAAACACACTGCAATGCGCCAAAAATGCATTAAAAACGCAAATGCAAAAGCGCATCCAGAACAGATCTGGGGTGTGTTTTTGTGGTATGAACCAGCCCTAAAACTAATGCTAATGCCTGAACACAATTTTGCAACTGGCAATCTGGCACTAACTGACACTAGCTGGGAGAGACATTGACTGACTAAAGGGGCGTACACAGGGGCAGAATGTCGGGCAGCATTGGCCGGTTTAATAGAAACTGGCCAAAATTCGGCCTGTGTGTACGGCAGCTGGTCTTGCCCCTTCCGGGTGGCTTCTTTTGAAGGGGCAAGACCGAAAAAAGTCTGCCGACCGGCATCCGATCAACATCTTAGCCAATGGCTTAGACTGCTGACTGATGTGCTTTGGCGGGGGGGCTGTCCCCCTGCCAAAACATAATAGCTCAGAGGAGGAGAATTCGCTACAAAATGACAGGTACACTTTAAAGGAAATTCAATTTGAAGAAAAACTCCTGTGTGAGAATAATCTGATGGAAGTAAACCTAGAAGCCTCATATACGTAGAGACATTGCTGCTGGATCTAGTATGAAGATCAGGAAAGGGTTGCTTTCAGCAGGTATTCCCAAGTAAAAAAAAGTCCAGTTGCTCCATTAGAAGAGAATAAAAATCAGGCCTGGGATCCTTACCTGTTTTTTTAAACATGATTGCTACTGTCCAGAAGACTTTCTGCTGGCTGCCAACACATTGCTGTAACTTGTTGTCCAGAGGGGTCACCTGATAATCCTCAGAATCATCCACTTCTATTTCAACCTGTGCATAGAATAAGAGATCATTTATAATCCAGACTTGTTTTCTGTTTAGGATAAGAAATCAGTGATAGGAGTTCCTTTACCTCCCTGGGGCCCAACCTGTGGCCATTTGGTGCTCAACGTGCAACCCTTTGGTTTTCAGTGTGTGGCCCTTTGTTATTCAACATGCAGCTATTTGTCACTCAATGCGTGGCCCTTTGTTGTTCAATGTGCGCCCCTTTGTTGTTCAATGTGCGGCCCTTTCGGTGCTCAACGTGCAGCCATTTGGCACTCAATGTGCGGCCTTTTGGTACTCAATATGTGGCCCTTTGGTACTCAATGTGGAATCCCTGGGTGTTGTCCATTTCCTTTTTTCTTTTTATGTATGTTTTTCTCTGACCTTATATAATTGATCTTGTTGAGAAGAATATCAAATGGGGCACCAGTCATTTTTAACTGGGATGTAGGGAGCACTAATGCGGAAACATTGCTTTGAAAATGGGTTGTAATAACAGTGATCTTTAGCAGTCACCTGTAACATGTCCCCAGTCTTGGACTGTCTCCTGTAACTTGTCCTCAGTCTCTAACCATTCCTGTACTATCCCCAGTATCTGACTGTCTCCTATAACTAACTGGGCCTCAGTTTCCAACCATCCCTGTAATGTCCCCAGTCTCAGACTGTCTCCTATAACTCATCCTTGGTCTCCAACCATCCTTGTAATGTCCCCAGTCTCTGACTGTCTCCTATAACTCATCCTCGGTCTCCAACCATCCATGTAATGTCTCCAGTCTCTGACTGTCTCCTATAACTCATCCTCGGTCTCCAACCATCCTTGTAATGTCCCCAGTCTCAGACTGTCTCCTATAACTCATCCTTGGTCTCCAACCATCCCTGTAATGTCCCCAGTCTCTGACTGTCTCCTATAACTCATCCTCGGTCTCCAACCATCCTTGTAATGTCCCCAGTCTCTGACTGTCTCCTATAACTCATCCTCGGTCTCCAACCATCCTTGTAATGTCCCCAGTCTCTGACTGTCTCCTATAACTCATCCTCGGTCTCCAACCATCCTTGTAATGTCCCCAGTCTCTGACTGTCTCCTATAACTCATCCTCAGTCTCCAGCCATTCCTGTAATATTCCCAGTCTCTGCCTCCTATAATTCATCCTCAGTCTCCATCCATCCCTGTAATGTCCCCAGTCTCAGACTGTCTCCTATAACTCATCCTCGGTCTCCAACCATCCCTGTAATATTCCCAGTCTCTGTCTCCTACAATTCATCCTCAGTCTCCATCCATCCCTGTAATGTCCCCAGTCTCAGACTGTCTCCTATAACTCATCCTCGGTCTCCAACCATCCCTGTAATATTCCCAATCTCTGACTGTCTCCTATAGCTCGTCCTCGGTCTCCAACCATCCCTGTAATGTCCCCAGTCTCTGACTGTCTCCTATAACTCATCCTCAGTCTCCAACCGTTCATGTAATATTCCCAGTCTCTGAGTGTCTCCTATAACTCGTCCTCAGTCTCCAACCATCCCTATAATGTCCCCAGTCTCAGACTGTCTCCTATAGTGTGCCCTCAGTTTACAACCATTCCTGTAATGTCTCCAGCCTCAGACTCCCCTATAACTCAGCCTCCAACCATTCCCATAACATCTCCAGACTTGGACTGTCTCCTGTAACTCATCCTCAGTCTCCAACCATTCCTGTAATGTCCCCAGTCTCAGACTACATCATGCGCTCAGTCTATAACTATTCATGTAACATGCTGTATAGCAAGTTCTAGGTATCCAATATTACATGCAGCGCCAGTCATTTTAACTGGGCTGTAGGTCGAACTAATATGAAAACATGACTTTTCAAATGGTTTGTAATGACAGTGCTCTCTAGCATTCACCTGTATCATACTCCCAGTCTCTTACTCTCTACTCTAGTATTTTACAGTCTCTGACAGTTTGATGTAGCTACATAGGCAAAGCCATTTTCGGCGAATGTAGTAGCATTTGAAGGCTAACTCCAACTTAAAAGCTTTATTTCGGTTTTGCATAGTTGCCCTCAGTGGCAGAGCTTGTGCCAATGGGCATCATTGTTTGAGTGTGCCTAGGGTAGCAAAATATTTAAACATGGTTACATTTTTGGGAGAGCCAGGAGGACTAACGCTAAACGTGAGGTGGTTGTACATCAAAATTGTCCCCCTTTGGTCCACAATACTGACCTGTGCACTTTTTTCCAGGTAGTTGGAGACCACAATACTGGCGATCACCTCTTCTCCTCTAATGACGTATGATGGGATGGAAGACTCCACAAAGAATGGCTGTATTGTGGTGGTCTTTGCCAGCTCATTGGTCAAGCCTAGACCTTTGCTAGCTGAAATGCAGAATCCGTCACTCTCCCAGTTGGTGATGCTTTGTGGGATTAACGAACTGACTGTTGCCTCGCCATCTGGACTGTGAGTGGAATAAAATTGGACCCGTTGTTAGACAAATTTTTGGGGGCTTTAAAGTGGACCAGTTGCTAAAGGAGTTTTTCCCACCAAGTAGTACATTTTTAACCTGATCATCCTGCTCTCATACAGTATATGCATACTAATAAAAATAAATCAGCCTTAGGGCAGAAAACAGTGTTTTGGGAGCCCTCTAAATCCAGCATTAAAGTATATATAAAAGCAACATGTTTTTCTTTCCTTTTGGATAGGGTGAAGAGGGATTGGAACTCCTGTTAGGGTTTTACTGTTGTCTGTGCCCTCTGTTAGGGAGTTTTACATTCTCTATTTGCCCTGTTTACCGTAATCACCGAAAGAGAAAGAAAATCTCACACTTTGGGTTGTCACCAGAAGAAGAAAAGAGGGTAAATCTTCCAATGGGGATGCTAGTTCTTCTGACAACCAGGGGTTCCCTCATTTTTTGAGCGATTTCCTCTCATTTGCTGTTTTGGCAATGGGACAGGAAGTAAAGGGTAATCCCCCCCCCCCCCCCCCCAAAAGGGACACAAAGGGCAAAAAAACTGACAGGGGTTATAACAATCCCTTAGCCAAAAATGAAAAAAAAAGGGTTTGCCTTTAGTTCAAATTTAGATTCAGGTCATGTGACCGGCTTTAGAGGGAGGCCATAGCATTGATCTCAGATAGGGACTGATTTATGTCCCCATCCATACTCCAGCATTTGGTCACATGACTGCCATCAGTGAAGTCCAAAGTACTGGTCAGTGCATCTTGGATCATATTTTACAGTTTATGTATTTAATAAAGAGGAACTAAAAACTATCTTGATCAACATAACTATTTTTAATTCCTATGCTGCTAGTATTAGTAAATAGATAGGAAGTTATATTATATTTACTTGTTTTAGGGCTGGTTCACATCACAAAAACGAATTCCAGATACGTTCCGGATGCGTTTCTGCATGCTCATTTTCTAACACTTTTTTATTAGTTCCAGTGCGTTTTTGGTGCATTTTTGATGCGGTTCTGGATGCATTCCAGGTGCTTTTTTCTTCTTTTTTTCCTGTTTTTTTTTACTTTACTAGGGTCCAGTGCGTTTTTGATGCGTTTTTTATGCGTTCCAGTGCATTTCAGTGTGTTTTTTTATGCGTTCCAGTACAGTCCAGTGCAGAAAAAATGCAGCATGTTCTACTTTTTTTTTGGAACTGGAAAGCCCTGGAACTGACTGCACTGGTGTGAACTATGCCATTGTAAACCATATAACCTGCTTTACATGCTTTTTTGATGCAGGAAAAAAAACGCACTGGAGTGCATGTGATCTGAACTAGACCTTAAACTTTTATTTTAGATTTCTTCAGTTGCTTCCTGGTTTCTGGCCTAGGCCAAAATGATGTCAAACATCCCAAGAGTTTTACCAGAGGGAGGGGAAGAGGATCTTTTTCAGCTAAGCATGCCTTCATGCCTGAGCTAATGGCACATGGCTTCCAGGAAGTAAGTGCTACATGAATCATCTGCCCTTACTTAAGATGGTGGCTAGAAATGCTGGTGGGGTGTTTTTTAACGTGATGTCTTTAGCATGGAGACATGGATGGAAAGGGGAGTTTGCAGTGGATATTAACTACTTCCCGCCCATAGGACATCAATGGACATCCTTGGATTGAAGTAGTTATACCAGGATGATGCCTGCACCCAGTGGCGGAATTATCAGGGTCGCAGCAGTTGCAGTTGCGACTAGGCCCTGTGTTCCATGCCACTTCAGGGGGGCCCACCGGCCGCTCATTCGTTAGTGTGAGAGGGGCACGCCCGCCACCTGCCTGACTGTCCTGTGTTATGATTCCATTCTGGCTGCTGTGGTGAGGGCATCAATACATGTGCCGGTGGTTTGTTCCGCCACGGAGAGGGGGGCTTTCGCCTGCTGAGGGGAAAGAGAGAAGGCAGAGGCAGCGCTGAGAGACTGTGGACCGCCCCACCCCCGCCTATCCAGAGAGAATGTAGAGAGGCAGGGCGGACACTGAAAAATAAAGTCAGCAGTCCTGCTGACACCAATTGAGTGAAGGCGGGGGGGGGAGCTCTCCCCTCTGGGATTGCGTGGACTGGAGTACCTGTCCCGTCTGGGCGTCTACCGATGACGCAAGGCATTCCTGGAGGAGGCACAGTGAAGGATTTCTGAGGGGGAATCAATCGATTGATAGGCGGTAAGTCAAGTGACATATTGCACTGCAATCGATCCCAAACTCCACCACCTCTGCCTCTTACTGATCCCATCCCCCCACAACCACCACAGATCTCATCCCTATCCCCCCATCACCACTACAACAGAGGTGATGATGGGGGCGTAGGCATGGGCGTAGCATAAGGGGTTACAGGGGTCACAATTGCAACCCCACCCCTAGCTCCAGGGGGCCCCTGCAGCCTCCCTGTCATATTATTATATCCTCCACAAAGTCCAGCTCCGATCTGCGCTAGGGCCCTAAAGCCACTCTCCAGTACTGGGCTTCCACTTTGCCTTCCACAGTCCACACCCCTCTGTTCTCATTGGCTGGGGAGAAGCTGTAAGCCATTTACTGAATGGAGAGGAGCATGGGGTGAGAACAGCCCTGGATGGGGAAGTGTCTGTGCTGTGTGCTGGCAACATGGAATGGTAACCGAGCTCAGCGAGGCAAGAGGAGGAGAGTGCCATCCTGTAGCCATGATGGGACCGATGTCACTGGTGAGGTAAGACACTGCTCAGTGTGTTCTAGTCACCAGCTGGGATTCTCTGTACCCCCCCACCCAGGGATGTCTACTTACCCCACTTCCCTGACAACTGGGGAAACGACACACACCTCCGGGAGGTGACCTCCCCCCAACGCCTACCAACATTGACAGAGAAACCTTCAGAAATTGCTAAAACAAATCCCTTAACACCTCCTGAGGGGCTGCGGGCTCCAGATTTCATGTCACATGGCTTTGCCCCCCCATATCTAAGTGTGCCCCCCCAAAGCCCCTGACCACCCCCTCAGCCCTGGATGCTATGCCCGCTGCTGAGCTTCTTTCGCAGTACAGCACTCTATACTGCTCCTCCTCCGCAGCGCTGATATCACATTTCTTTACAACACAGCCAGTCAGCCATGATCTGCATAGGGTGTATTTGCCTACAGCAACTACACTGCCGTTCCAACCATGGGATTTCACAGGTCAGAATGGCAACATAAAAGCCAGATACACCCTGTGAAGGCTGATAGACTGTGTGTAAAGAAATGTGATTTCAGCCCTGTGTATTGTGGGGGGGGGGCTGTTTACAGTGCTGGAATGGGAAAGGAGCTCTGCCGAATGACCTGCCAGGGGTCCTTGTCCTCTGATTCTCCAGGGGTGACCCCTGTCCTCTAATGTAAGGAGGAACTCTGGGAAATCTAAACTCTTAAGCCACTTTGAGTATCTTGGCGTGCGGTGGGTGTATCTGCACACATGGTGGAAGTGGTTGGTGCTAGTGGGGGGGGGCAGATCAACTTTTGCCTCGGGGGCCCACAAGCTTCAGGCTACGCCTCTGGGCGTAGGGATGAGATCTGTGGTGGTGATTGGGGGATGGGATCAGTAAGAGGCAGAGGAGGTGGTGGGAGAGGATGGCACCACCACTGCCACTGCTGCCACCCCCCCTCAAGTACCACCGCAACCCCCCCTGCAGTAAAACAGATACTACCACCCCCCTCAAGTACCACTGCTACCACCCCCTCAAGAACCACCGCTACCACCCCTCCTCCAGTACAACCGCTACCACCCCCCCTCCAGCACTACCGCTACCACCCCCTTCCAGTACAACTGCTACCATTGCCCCTTCAAGTACCACCGCTGCTACCCCCCCCAAGTACCACTGCAGCCACCCCCCTCAAGTACCACCGCAGCAACCCTCCCTCGAGTACCACCGCTACCACCCTCCTCCAGTACAACCGCTACCTCCCCCCCTCCAGTACCACTTGTACCACCCCCCCTCCAGTACAACCGCTACCATCCCCTTACCAGTACAAGCGCTACCAGTACCACCGCTACTACCCCCCCCCCCCCCCCTTTAGTTAAAATCAGAAACACAAATCTTTTTTCTTTTTTTTTTTTTTGTACAGTGGGAAAAATATATTATCAAAATCATGCTTTTCAGGGTGTGGGGGTGGGGGGGGGGGGCTTCATGATTTCTTGCACCGGGGCCCTGAAGTTTCTAGTTACGCCTCGGCCTGCACCTGCATGCATCGTCCCTGTATGGATTTTTTCAGCCGGTGAGTCCCTTTTTAGCAGAAGTGATTTGAGTGGCTAAATAGCCACTCAATCACTTCTATGGGTGTAGGAAGGGCACCCTCCGCTGCCACTTTTCCAGTGCCAGTGGCTGGGGCCCTTCCGCCACCCATAGCCCGGTTGCCCGGTTGCGCTGCGGCCAGTGGTGATGGCTGCATGGCACAGAGAGAGAGGAACTGGCATTGTCCCTCTCTCTCTGTGACCCTGGAAACTGGGAGCAATGAGTATGTCGTCACTTCCGGTTCTGCCTCTTCATTGGCCTGGCTGTTATAGCGCCCAGGAAAGCAGCAGATCAGACCGATCTGTGTCTGATCAGCTGCATAGGAGGCCAGAGGAGAGATCTGGGGCCTAATAGACCCTAGATCTCTCCATAAAGAGGATCTGTCAAACAATTTTGTATAAAATAAATTTTAAAAAAAATTAAAGCACCCCTGTCCCCTCGTGCTTACACACGTTACTTCCGCATGCATATGTAAACGGTGATCGCACCACACATGTGAGATATTGTCACGAATATCAGAGTGAGAGCAATAATTCTAGTAACAGCAGAATACATATTGGTCTAAATTTATGAAGAAACTTAATTTTTTTAAAAAAGTAATAGATGTGTTTTATAGCAGAAAGTTGTTTTTTTAAATTGTCGCCCATTTTTTGTTTATGGCACAAAAAATAAAAAACACAGAGGTGATCAAATACCACCAATAGAAAGCTCTATTTGTGGAAAAAAGGACATACATTTTTTCGGGGTACAGCGTCGCACAACCGTGCAATTGTCAGTTAAAATAACACAGTGGTGTATCGCAAAAAATTACCTGGTCATGAAAGGGGGTAAATCATCCCGAGGTCGAGTGGTTAACCACTTAAAGACCAGCCTCATTTTGGAATTTAGGTGTTTACATGTTTAAAACTGTTTTTTTGCTAGAAAATTACTTAGAACCCCCAAACATTATATATTGTTTTTTTTCTAACACCCTAGAGAATAAAATGGCAGTCATTGCAATACTTTTTTTCACACCGTATTTGCTCAGCTGTCTTACAAGCGCACTTTTTTTGGAAAAAAAAATCACTTTTTTAAATAAAAAAATAAGACAACAGTAAAGTTAGCCCAATTCTTTTTTATATTGTGAAAGATAATGTTACGCTGAGTAAATTGATACCCAACATGTCACGCTTCAAAATTGCGCCCGCTTGTGGAATGGCATCAAACTTTTACCCTCAAAAATCTCCATAGGCGACGTTTAAAAAATTCTACAGGTTGCATGTTTTGCGTTACAGAGGAGGTCTATGGCTAGAATTATTGCTCTTACTCTAATGCCCTGTACACACGGTCAGATTTTCCGACGAAAAATGTGTGATAGGACCTTGTTGTCGGAAATTATGACCGTGTGTGGGCTCCATCAAACATTTTCCATCGGATTTTCTGACACACAAAGTTTGAGAGCAGGCTATAAAATTTTCCGACAACAAAATCCGTTGTCGGAAATTCCGATCGTGTGTACACAAATCCGACGCACAAAGTGCCACGCATGCCCAGAATAAATAAAGAGATGAAAGCTATTGGCCACTGCCCCGTTTATAGTCCCGACGTACGTGTTTTACGTCACCGCGCTCAGAATGATCAGATTTTCCGACAACTTTGTGTGACCCTGTGTATGCATGACAAGTTTGAGCCAACATCCGTCGGAAAAAATCCATGGATTTTGTTGTCGGACTGTCCGATCAATGTCCGACCATGTGTACGGGGCATAACAATCGCGGCGATACCTCACATGTCTGGTTTGACCACCGTTTTCATATGCGGGCGCTACTCACTTATGCGTTCGCTTCTGCGCGCAAGCTCGTCGGGATGGGGCATTTAGAATTTTTTTTTTTTTACTTATTTTATTTATTTTTACACTGTTTTTTTTTTTTTTTTAAATATTTGGGTCACTTTTATTCCTATTACAAGGAATGTAAACATTCCTTGTAATAGAAAAAAGCATGACAGGACCTCTTAAATATGAGATCTGGTGTCAAAAAGTCCTCAGATCTCATATTTGGAGTTAAATGCAATAAAAAAAAAAAAAATGTAATTTGAAAAAAATGACATTGAAAAAATGTGGCTTTAAGAGGTATGGGCGGAAGTGACGTTTTGACGTCGCTTCCGACCTGCAGTGTCATGGAGACGGGTGGGGGCCATCTTCCCCTCACTCGTCTCGATGCACAGCTAGGGAACGGACGCGATCGCCTCCGCCGCTGCCGACGGCTCTGGTAAGCGGCGGAGGGCACCGGATCACGGCGGAAGGGAGGCCCCTCTCCCGTCACCGATAAAAACTTTTATCTTGTAGCCAACCGCCGGCCGAAAACGGGGATACCAGGGTTATGGCAGCTAGCTGTTGCCATAACAACGATACTCGTCCTCAAAAAAGGGACGTACATCGGCGTACGGCGGTCGGCAAGTGGTTAAGGTAAAAAAAAAAAAAAAACTATTTTAAAGTCTTAAACTCCCCCCCCCAAAAAAATGTCTTAGTTCTTAGATGTGGTGGCTGCATTCGTTTTTAAGGCTAAGAGCATTTTTTGCAAGTATTGACAAATACCCATTGATGCTACCATAAAGCTAAAACAATGTTCTCAGCTTTTCCAGCTACCATACTGTATGTGAATTCCAAAACAACCTCCTTCAATGCAGATTGTTTCCTGCATGGGGTGAACACTTACCCAATAATGACTGTGTCATCTCCAAAGGCGTCCCTAAAGTCACTACGAACGGTTTGAATGCTTTTTGTCAAAAACCCTGTAATATATATAAAAAAAAATATATATATATATATATATATATATATATATATATATATATATATATATATATATATATATATATATATAAATATTACACTTACATTTAAATTCATTAATGCAGATGTGTTAGGTTAGGCCTGCTTTTAAAGTGGAACTCCAAGCAAATGTTTTTTGTTTTAGATAAAATGAGGAACAGTTGGGCTCACCTAAAGGTTAGTTTAGGTCTCTGTTCACACCGGTGTGACTTGTCATGCGATTTGACAGGTCCAAGTCGCACCCTATTGTCGGCAATGGAACTGTTCAAATCAGTGCAACGCCGACTTAACGGGGCCATATCAATTTGAAAAAAAGTTCCTGCACTATTTTTTGTGATTTCAGGAGTGACTTGCATAGACATCTGTGCATGAAGTCGCACAGATGTCAGCCAAGTTGCACCTAAAGTCGCACTGACCTGCAACTTTGAAATTGTGCAATTTCAAGTGAAGTCACGCGATTTCAAAGCCGCATTCAGTGTGAACCAGGGGTAAGGGATCTATTTGCTGTTTGACTGTCTCAATTATTCGCACAGCTATTACAAATAATCCCTGTAATTTGCCTAATATGTTTATTTTCTATGATCGCTAGCTCTCTCTAGTGGCCATAATGTGGTATTTAAAGCCGGGTACACATGAGCCAAATTTCAGAAGACATTGGCCGGTTCAAAAAAAAAATAAAGTCCGACATTCGGCCCATGTGTATGTCGGTCTGTCCGACAGAAGCCAGTCATTTAGCTGGCTTCTGTCGGACGAGCATGCTGGAAAAGCAGCAGCCGACCGACTCCTGATCAGCACTCTCAGCCAATGGCAGCTGAGCGCTGATCGGAGTGTTATGGCGGCGAGGGGGGGGGGGGGCGTCCCCTTGTCAGAACACAACAGCTCAGCGGGGGAGATCGCTGTACTAACTTTGCATAGTTAGTACAGCAGCTCTTACCAGAGCTGACGGGTTTTTTTTGGCTCAACCCACTGGGTCAAATGGAAAAAAACAAATACAGTAAAACCTTGGATTGCAAGCATAATTTGTTCCAGAAACATACTTGTAATCCAAAGCACTTGTATGTCAAAGCGAATTTCCCCATAAGAAATAATGGAAACTTAGATGATTCGTTCCATTCCATCCATTTATTCATAGGTCTTTCAGTTTATAGTCCATATAAAAAGATTATAGCAATGTGATAGGTTGTGTAACCATAAAATGTCCATCCACAAATGGAAGCCTCCACAAGGGGATTAGAAGCAAAATCCAGCAGGATCTACAGAGTATAAAAGAGAAGAGAGGCGCCTCTAAGTGTAGCAATATGGTTACATTTAATGAAGGTACAACATTTAGCAACTCACATGGTTGATGATTAACAGGCACATCTAAGTATGAAGGCATCCGGGGTAAAGCTGTCCACATAAACCATCCTTCGCACCGCCGGCTCTCACTGATGTCAGTCTGCAATTGTGACCAGAAAGACTACCCTGCAGTAGAGTGATCTGAGAGCGAGGCTTGAAGTGCTCGTGGAGCGCATCGTGGAAGGGATGACCTCGATGTCGGTGTGGAGGATGATCTATGTGGACAGTATTACCATGGATCCGTCATACTTAGATGTGCCTGTTTTAATCATCAGCCATATGGGTTGCTAAATGTTTCATTAAATGTAACCATATTGCTACACTTAGAGACACCTCTCTTCTCTTTTATACCCAGTTGTGACATGACGCTACTTGTATATCAAGTTAAAATTTAGGAAAAAATAAATGTTGCTCGTCTTGCAAAACACTCTTAAACCAAGTTACTCTCAAAACAAGGTTTCCTGTAGTGTGTACCAGGCTTTACTGAGCTACCTCAATCAGGAAAATACCACATTGTGGCCACCAGATGGAGCTAACGATCCTTGGAAATAAACCTTTTAGGCAAATTACAGTGATTGTGCATGATGGTTAAGGCTTGTGACATACACACAGCACACTTTTTTTCTTCAAGTTTTACAGTTAGAGGGGGTAAGTGTTAAAGTGGTTGTAAACTCCTACATACCCCCAGTATTTTTTAGAGGACAGGGACAGTTAACCCTTAGCACCGCATCCCTATTAAATAAATACAAAGAAGGAAGGGGGTTGGGGTATGAATACCCCTGGGATTTTTATGGTGCTTTTCAAAATTTCAATAGGTCAGTAGGAAAATAGATCAACATCAAAAAGAGAAAAAGACACTGTATGCAAAATGCCAAACTGACTATAAATAATCTTCTTATTCAAAATCTTTAATAGTTAAGAATATTACAAAACAATCATCTAAAAACAAGCACAATCTTGAACAAACATAGTCAATTAATGAAGTATTTTAAAAATTAGAAACCACTTTGCGATACCAATCTCAACATGTTTCGCTCAACAACTGAGCTTCATCAGGAGTTTTTTGGTACAGATGTGGCATACAAGCCAAAACAGATTCAAAGATGAATGTTAGACAACATAGATTGTGAACGTATATAAAGTTCCGTGGCTCAAATGCCAATCAAAAGGATGCGTCTCACCCGTCTAGGACCTCCCAACACCGTTTTTTGGTCCACAGAGGGGCCTTCCGTACACATCCACCCCACCTCTCAGTTTACTGGGGCAGTATTTACTTGGATCTCGTGATCTGACTTTTAAGGGTTGTCAATTTGGATTGCCACCTTGTGGTGAAACTGGAGCGTTGCTCTCCTTTATGCTTTTGTTCATATGGCTATTTAAGCCCTGAACATTTACCCTTGATTCAACTTAGAAGTTACTCTACACTTGGGCCCCTCTGTGGACCAAAAAACGGTGTTGGGAGGTCCTAGACGGGTGAGACGCATCCTTTTGATTGGCATTTGAGCCACGGAACTTTATATACGTTCACAATCTATGTTGTCTACCATTCATCTTTGAATCTGTTTTGGCTTGTATGCCACATCTGTACCAAAAAACTCCTGATGAAGCTCAGTTGTTGAGCGAAACATGTTGAGATTGGTATCGCAAAGTGGTTTCTAATTTTTAAAATACTTCATTAATTGACTATGTTTGTTCAAGATTGTGCTTGTTTTTAGATGATTGTTTTGTAATATTCTTAACTATTAAAGATTTTGAATAAGAAGATTATTTATAGTCAGTTTGGCATTTTGCATACAGTGTCTTTTTCTCTTTTTGATGTTGATCTATTTTCCTACTGACCTATTGAAATTTTGAAAAGCACCATAAAAATCCCAGGGGTATTCATACCCCAACCCCCTTCCTTCTTTGTCCTACATACCCCCAGTGAATTGACTGGCCTCAGGTGATACACAGAGATGAAACAAATGTTTATCTCTAGCCCTTCTTTTTTCTACAGCCTTCTAAAGCACACAGATCAAAGGCTATTTCTCAGTTCCTCAAGGTGGGGGTGGGGATCTAATGTCACAGACTGCACAGAACAGTGTAATCTGAGACCTGAACATGGAATTGGGGGGGGGGGTTAGGGTCAGAAGTGACTAACAGTATCTCACAAAAGTGAGTACACCCCTCACATTTTTTTAAATATTTTAGTATATCTTTTCATGTGACAACACTGAAGAAATAACACTTTACTACAATGTAAAGTAGTGAGTGTACAGCTTGTATAACAGTGTAAATTTGCTGCCCCCTCAAAATAACTCAACACACAGCCATTAATGTCTAAACCGCTGGCAACAAAAGTGAGTACACCCCTAAGTGAAAATGCCCAGATTGGGCCCAATTAGCCATTTTCCCTCCCTGGTATTATGTGACTTGTTAGTGTTACAAGGTCTCAGGTGTGAATGGTTAGCAGGTGTGTTAAATTTGGTGTTATCGCTCTCACTCTCTCATACTGGTCACTGGAAGTTCAACATGGCACCTCATGGCAAAGAAGTTTCTGAGATCCGAAAAAAGAATTGTTGATCTACACGAAGATAGCCTAAGCTATAAGAAGATCGCTAAGACCCTGAAACTGAGCTGCAGCACGGTGGCCAAGACCATACAGCGGTTTAACAGGACAGGTTCCACTCAGAGTCAGAACAGGCCTCGCCATGGTCCACCAAAGAAGTTTAGTGCACGTGCTCAGAGTCATATCCAAAGGTTGTGTTTGGGAAATAGATGTGTGAGTGCTGCCAGCATTGCTGCAGAGGTTGAAGGGGTGGGGGGGTCAGCCTGTCAGTGCTCAGACCATACGCCGCACACTGCATCAAATATGGTCTGCATGGGTGTCGTCCCAGAAGGAAGCCTCTTCTAAAGTTGATGCACAAGAAAGCCCACAAACAGTTTGCTGAAGACAAGCAGACTAAGGACATGGATTACTGGAGCCATGTCCTGTAGTCTGATGAGACCAAGATAAAATTATTTGGTACAGATGGTGTCAACCGTGTGTGGTGGCAACCAGGTGAGGAGTACAAAGACAAGTGTGTCTTGCCTACAGTCAAGCATGGTGGTGGGATTGTCATGGTCTGGGGCTGCATGAGTGTTGCTGGAACTGGGGAGATACAGTTCATTGAGGGAACCATGAATGCCAACATGTACTGTGACATACTGAAGCAGAGCATGATC
This sequence comes from Lithobates septentrionalis, assembly GCA_037952835.1. NCBI lineage: Eukaryota > Metazoa > Chordata > Amphibia > Anura > Ranidae > Lithobates > Lithobates septentrionalis. The sequence continues at coordinate 3,653,709 of JBBDGP010000388.1, forward strand.
CCCTCCCTTCGGAGACTGGGCTGCAGGGCAGTATTCCAACATGATAGTGACCCCAAACACACCTCCAAGATGACCACTGCCTTGCTAAAGAAGCTGAGGGTAAAGGTGATGGACTGGCCAAGCATGTCTCCAGACCTAAACCCTAATGAGCATCTGTGGGGCATCCTCAAATGGAAGGTGGACGAGCGCAAGGTCTCTAACATCCACCAGCTCTGTGATGTCGTCATGGAGGAGTGGAAGAGGACTCCAGTGGCATCCTGTGAAGCTCTGGTGAACTCCATGCCCAAGAGGGTTAAGGCAGGGCTGGAAAATAATGATGGCCATACAAGATATTGACACTTTGGGCCCAATTTGGGACATTTTCACTTAGGAGTGTACTCACTTTTGTTGCCAGCAGTTCAGACATTAATGGCTGTGTGTTGAGTTATTTTGAGGGGACAGCAAATTTACACTGTTATACAAGCTGTACACTCACTTATTTACATTGTAGCAAAGTGTCATTTCTTCAGTGTTGTCCCATGAAAAGATATAATAAAATATTTCCATGCAGATAGCAGAGGAATGAGAGCGCAGACAGAATTCAAGGTAGGTGCTTTTGATTGAGTTAAGTACATGCTATAGAATGATCTGCTTTGTTATTTTTTTTTTTCATTTTAGAGGTTTACAGCCACTTGAAGGGCTCACAATAGAAGACGAAGAACAAGAACGTACATACTGTGCACTACAAAGCATGGCGGTGCATTAACGTGTGTTGAGGTGTGCTGCAAAGCATGGCCATTTGCAGGGTTGGGGTGCCGTTTAAAAAAAATAGTAGAACATCAAACAAATGCACATAATGATAGTGCAGTGATAGTGTAAATGGGGCCTTAGGGTTGGGGGCTACATGTTTAATTCCAACTCCATCCAAAATAGTTTTAGATAGAGTAAAGAAGTGTCAGGACCTCTGTCAACTTTTATTTGCTCTTTGTCTTCATTTGGAAGATTTCTCCCCACTTCCTGTGGCAATGAAGGGAAACCCAACAAACCATGAAATAGAAATATGAGCACATCTTGTTAAAGAGTGAGAAAGGGTTCAAACTTCTGCATCTTATTGCAGTCTGTGTCCCCATCAAGAAGACTTGCCCTTACTTCCTGTCCAGGAGGAAGATCTCAGAGAAGAATGGCCTCAACCAGAACACAGACAGCATCTATGTCCTGACAGAAGCACTAATCTTTCTATTCCAGCTTCATTCTACCATTCATCTCCAACACCTGAGAAGGGCATTTTTTTTTTCTTGTGGGGGGGGGGGGGGTATTTTTAGTTTAAGCCAATGCAAAAAAAATGCAAAAATTACATTTTTAATTTAGCCAATAAGAAGCACTAGGGGGTGGCCAGCAGTTCTTGCAGGCTAAAAAAAACTCCTAAAAAACACCTAAAAAGATGCGTGAAAATGTTCAATTCTTGTGTTTCAGGCATTTCTATTGAAGTCTATAGGGCGCAAAAATGCCCAATTCTGCCCTAAAAGTGGCTCATGTAGCGTTGGGTGTAAAGCTACAGATGCCTGAGCGCTCATATGTTAACAGTCACCACTGAAATACATGAGATTTTGGATGTTGAGCATTTTGGAGCTACAAAACACATGGGTGTGAATACGACCTAAAACTCAAAAACAAAATAAAGGACATTTTGCCTATAGCTGAAGGGGGGGGGGGGGGGGGGGGGGTCAGCACTTACATGTCAAGGGTTCATTTCAGATAGAATATCATTGAAGTGGTCCAGGTATACATTTTTCCATAGTTACATTGTTCCAGCTTGATCCAATGTAACTATATACCATACCTGTGGGATCTTCTGGAAGATGGAAATCACTGTTTTAGACACCACTACTCCAGTGTTCACTAGTTTCTGGTTCTCGTTCCAGGCAGCTGCCCTGCTGGATTGTGAACACAGGAGGTCAACTGCTGGGCATGGCTGCCATTCAGAAGAGGTCATTTCTAAATGAATGTAAAGTGTTCTACGATTGAATGGGGTGGAGAGGCGGAGTGGTGATGTCACACTCTCCACCTCGTTCAAACAGAGAATGCTTTGCATTCATTGAGAAAATGCAAAGTGTTTCCTGAATGGCACCCGTCCTGACTGGCCAACCTTGTGTGTTCACTTTTCAGTAGGACAGTCAATTGGCATAGGAAATGGAAGCTAGTGGAAATCAATGGAGTAGCGATGTCTACTTCAAAGTTTCCAGCTTCTAGAGGGAGCCCAAGGTGGACCAATGTAACGATATAAAATATCCACACCCCGAATTCTTCTTTAAATATCTATTTATATATTTATTTAACATACACCATGTTTTGTACTTACCGCCGCCCCCACCGAAACCAGCTCCTGAAGAAAGAAGAAAAATTGTTAGAATTAACAACAGGTGATGGTTGGCAGTATGATGCATACAATGGGGAATTCTCCCAGAAAACCACTGAATGTGGTGTAGTTCCACTTTGCAAAGAAAAGCCAATCATATGCAAGGAAAAAAAAACAGCATTTTTGCTTTAACATGATTGGATGATGGAAGTCAGCAGAGTTTAACCTCATTTACTGAGCTCTGGGTAACTTCCTTTACAAACTGAACAGTCTATCAACCCCATTGACTTCTACCTTGGAGAGTATCCAGGAGAAAAATCACTGCCACCTTACAGTCTCACTCCTACTGTTTTATTCTCTCTGTATTGAAAAAGGTCAACAGAAAAAAAGAATGGTTGGCAATAGAGACCTCATTGTCGAAGATCCAAAATAATATATAAGAAGTCAATGGTCAATCAAGTCAATCAACTCTAAACCCAGCTTTGATTGGCCATCTTGCCTCAGCCATCTTCTGGAGCCTGAGAGCACTCTACTTCTTGACCACCAATGGGGAGTGTCAAGGCCACCCAGGCAGCAGCAACATTAAAGGCTCAAAAAGGATCCTCCCACTCTGCACTGAAGTACAGTGAGGTGAAGGACCCAGTGAGCCACATGATTGAGGAATTAGGAAAGTAAAAGGGGCTTTTTAGATTTTTTATCTATTTTTTGTAACCCAGCATTTGGGGGTAAGGGAGGGGGGTTAAAGGGTCTGTGTTGGGTGGGGGGGTGGATGGCAGATGGGAAGGGGGAATGACATGCCTTTCAAGCCAGAACATGATTCAGATATATTTACCACTAGCAAATGCTGAAATTTTCGGAAATATTGAAATGTTAGGTTCATTTTCCAACCCACAGACTTTAGGTCTTCTTGTCCTAAGACTTGAAGCCAACTGAATACTGAGGCCCTGGAGAGACAACATCAATTTTAATTTAGTTCCATTATAAACTGCAGGGCAAACTGCAAGCATAGTTTGGGAATGGCATAAACCTTTCACTGCCATAGACAGTTTTGCCTTTTTTTCCACATGTTAAAATGCACATTTTAAGCCTGAAGATTAGTTACACTGCCCCAACCATTATATCATTCCTAAAAGCTGAAAACCTGGAGAATAAAACTGGGGTAGTTTAAATTTTTATGTCAGGCGATATTAGCTCAACGGTTTATCTTTATTAAGTGCATATTTCCATGAAAAAAATGAAGCTAATTTTAGAGCACACAAACACAGTGCATTACCCATTTTTTTTTATTTAAAATACAAAAGACGAGTTTGCGCTGAGTAAATAGATATCCAACCTGTCTAGCCTTAAAGTGGTTGTAAAGGATTTTTTTTGTAATACGAACATGTCTATACATACCTGCTCTGTACAATAGAATTGCACAGAGTACCCCAATCCTCCGCTTCTCGGGTCCTCCGCCGGTGCTCCTGGCTCCTACTCTATTGCTGGTGCCCCCAATAGGAAACTCCCATAGGGGCACTCGTACGTGCATGTGTCCATTGACACAGGCAACAGAACTTTGCCTCGCCCACCTTTGACACTGGAGTTGATTGACAGGAGCCAATGGCTCCCCCTGCTATTGATCTACCCAGGGAGGAGGGACAAAGCCAGGAGAGCAGCAGCGCTGGATTGCGATGGGGTGAAGGGAAGTATAAGGGGGGTGAGGGGCAAGTCTGTGGCACATAAGGTTTTTTACCTTAAAGCATAGAATGCATTAGGGTAAAACATCTTGAGGCTTTAGAACCACTTTAAATTATGTGTACCCATGAAGCCCTTAAAGGTCATCAGTTGTGAATAATGGCTCTAGAATAACTGCAATTCATGTTTTCATATGCAGGTCTCCCCCCGACGTGAATCTGTGTGTGTGTTGTCCAAAGTAGTAAAACAAGAAGGATGAACAAAAATTTAAATCTCTTTGAATGGCTGGGAGAAGACTATTACTGTGACGTATTCCCTTGTGTGTAAATTTCTGCTTCAGTTACTGAGCTCTGTAAACAGGCTTAATTCAACAGTACTCTGGGTGATCTTTGATCTTTTATACATTTCTTTTTTCACTTAATTTTATTGTTATCACATGGTGGGACAGTGGAGTCTGGGATGGGGCAGCTGTTCAGAGGGGTTTATGGAAGTGATCCAGTATCTGTATACAGTGCCTTGAAAAAGTATTCAGATCCCTTGAAACTTTCCACATTTTGTCATGTTACAACCAAAAACGTAAATGTATTTGATTGGGATTTTGTGAGATAGACTAACACAAAGTGGGACATAATTGTGAAGTGGAAGGAAAATGATAAATGGTTTTCAAAATATTTTACAAATAAATATTTGAAAAGTGTGGCGTGCATTTGTATTCAGCCCTTTTTACTCTGATACCCCTACCTCAAATCTAGTGGAACCAATTGCCTTCAGAAGTCACCTAATTAGTAAATAGAGTCTATTTATGTGTAATTTAATCTCAGTATAAATACAGCTGTTCCGTGAAGCCCTCAGAGATTTGTTAGAGAACCTTAGTGAGCAAACAGCACCATGAAGGCCAAGGAACACACCAGGCAGGTCAGGGATAAAGTTGTTGAGAACTTTAAAGCCGAAAATATCCCAAGCTTTGAACATCTCACGGAGTACCGTTCAATCCATCATCCAAAAATGGAAAACCGGAGTTAGGCTTAACTGTAACAATAACTCTGTTTCCAGGAGTCTTCCAAGACAGCCCTTGAGAGGTGGAGCTCCTCCCCCGGACAGGAAACACATTGCCTCCAGCTCTAGGCTGGTCAGTTTTATCCAAGAACCGAAGGATGGAGCTAAAATATAGTTAAACCGTACATACAAATTAATTTTATACATACAAAGGGTGGGAATGTGCTGTCCTGGAAGACTCCTGGAAACAGAGTTACCAGTAAGTCTAACTCCGGTTTTCCCCCAGTCATCTTCCAGGACAGCCCTTGAGAGGATGAACAAGTACTCACCAAATTTTTAGCGGGGGACCACTGCTTGAAGGACTTTCCTCCCAAATGCTTGATCTTGATCACCCAAAACGTCCAATCGATAGTTTAGAATAAACGTAGACATGCTTGGCCATGTGGCGGCCCTACATATCTGCTCTGGGGTAGCGTCGGCTCTTTCCTCCCAGGACGTGGCTGACTCCCTTGTGGGGTGTGCATTCAAGCCTTGTGGTGGGTCCATGTGTAGAGTTTTGTACCCTTCTGAGATGGCCATATTTATCCATCTAGCTATTGTCCCTTCAGAAGCTGGTTTACCTTTTTTATTTCCTGAAAAGAGGATAAACAGGGCCTCTGATGTTCTGAAGCTCTTAGTAGCTTCCAAATAGCCTATGAAACATCTCCTGACATCCAGTCGATGGAGTTGCTCTTCTTTGCTATTCGATGGTTTACTACAGAAGGAGGGTAACACTATATCGTGACTTCTGTGAAAGGTAGAGGCAACCTTGGGGATAAATGCTTGGTCAGTCCTGAGAATGACCCTATCCTCCAAAATCTGCATAAAGGGCTCTCTAATGGACAGAGCCTGTAGTTCGCTGACTCAAGCAGTTGTCATAGCGATAGGAAAAATTGTTTTAAGGGTAATCAGTCTTAAGGATGCCTTTGATAATGGCTCAAAAGGCTCCTTAATGACTGCCTTACAAAATCTATTTATGAGCTGGTCCTGTTGTAGGGAACGTTGCAAGTAGACTGATAGGGCTGCAATCTGTCCCTTAATTGTGCTTAAGGATATGTTTTTATCAATGCCTTCCTGCAGTAAATCTAGAATTATTGGAGAATCATATTCTCCTTTTCCATTCTCTATTAGCCAGAGGTTAAACTTCCTCCAGACTTTCAGGTTTCTGGCTCTTCTAACTGGTTTGCGACTTTGTAGCATAGTTTTATCACTCTGCTTGATAGACCCTTATGCTGCGTACACACGATCGGACTTTATGGCATACTTGGTCCGGCGTACCGGATTTTGTCGGACAATTCGATCGTGTGTGGGTTCCAGCGGCCATAGTTTTCTCAAAAGTTTGACGGACTTAGATTTGAAACATGTTTCAAATCTGTCCGACGGACTCGAGTCCGGTCGAAAAGTCCACTCGTCTGTATGCTAGTCCGACTGACAAAAACCGACGCTAGGGCAGCTATTGGCTACTGGCTATGAACTTCCTTGTTTTAGTCCGGTCGTACGTCATCACGTACGAATCCGTCGGACTTTGGTTGATTGTGTGTAGGCCGTTTATTCGGAAAGTCAGTCGTAAAGTCCGTCGAAAAGTACGCCGGGCAAAGTCTGCCGTAAAGTCCGCTCGTGTGTACGCGGCATTAGACTTCAGGATCTCTGTTTCAGATACCATACTAAGTTTAGCATGGCTGGATTGGGATGCAGTACTGGGCCCTGGGATAGCAGGTTTCAACTGAAAGGTAACATCCAAGGTGGTCAATCCGCTAATGAAAGCAGAAGGGAAAAGCATGCCCTCTTTGGCCAAAAGGGGGCTTATAGGATAAGAGATGTCTGTTCTGTCCTGAATTTGGAGAGGACTCTTGGGATCAGATATAGAGGTGTTAAGGCGTAACATAGCCTGAAAGTCCATGCACTCTGGAGGGCTTCGACTGCCACTGGCTGACCTCTTGAGTTCAGGGAGAAAAAAAAGTTGTAGTTTGGTGTCTGCTTTGTTGTCAAATAAGTCGATTTCTGGAAGGCCCCTCTTGGAAACTATTTCCACAAAAACTGTTCTGTCTAGTGACCATTCTTCTTGTGAGATGAACTGTCTGCTCAAAAAATCGGCTAGGTTGTTCTGCACTCCTTTGAGATGGATTGCCGAAAGGGATTTCAGATTTTCCTCTGCCCAGGAGAATATTTCCTGTGCTATACTCATCAAGATGGGACTTCTGGTCCCTCCTTGTTTGTTTAGGTACACTACCGAGGTTGTATTGTCCAATCTGACCTGAGAATGTTGGTCTCTGAGCTGACTTTGGAATGCTGAGATTCCTCTGGCTACAGATTTGAGTTCCTTGTAGTTGGATGAGTGTTGTTTCTCTAGTTGAGTCCAAGTACCCTGCACCCATTGCTCCTCTAAATAGGCCCCCCATCCCTGACTGCTGGCATCTGTAGTCCATATGCGTGCAATTGGGAAGGTCCACAGCAGTCCCTTTTGTAGATTGATTTGGTTTCTCCACCATCAAAGGGCTTGCTTTGTCTTTTCTGAGAGGTGCACCTTGTCCTCCAAGTCTTTTCCCCACAAATTTTGTAGGAGGAACAACTGGAGTGGTCTTTGGTGAAACCTGGCCCACTTGATGTCATAAGTCCTAAAACTGACATTATTTCTCTTATTGTAACTGGGAGATTTGTCTGTATTTGTGCTATCCATTGTCCCAATGCAATCGACTTTTTCTTGTGGGAGTATTATTTTTGTTCTTTTGAACTGATCATGTAACCCAGGAACAGGATTTCTTGCGAGGAAGATAGATTTGATTTCTCACTGTTGATGATCCATCTTAGCTGGGATAACCACTGTCGTGCAACTATTAGATCTTTTAGTAGTTTCTCTTTTGTTATGAGCTATGAACAGCAAGTCGTCTAAGTATGGAATAATTGTTATAGCTTGCAGTCTTACTGGTGCCAGGGTTTCTGTCAGGATCTTGGTAAAGATCCTCGGGTTGAGGAGAGGCCGAAGGGTAAGGCTCGGCTTTGAAAATGATAGACCTTTTTCCCTATCTGTATTGCTATGCGGACAAATTTTTGGGAGCTTTCCCTGATGGGAATGTGCAGATAGGCGTCCTTTAGGTCTATTTTTTCCATGAAACTATCTTTTTGGAGCAGATTCCTGACAGAGTAGATATACTTCATTTGGAAATTTTTGTACTGTATGACTGTGTTCAAGGGCTTTAGGTTGAAGATCAGGCGATATTTACCTGAAGGTTTCTGCACCAAAAATGTGTGCAAGTAAAAACCCTTTCCTTCTTCCTGTTTGGGGACTGGTATCAGGACTTTTTGGTCTACTAAGTCTCCTATGAGTTGTGGTAATGCCTGAGCTTTTGCTGGGTCCCTGGATAATTGAGTAATCAATACGCTTGCAGGAGGTCTTTGGTTGAACTCTAATGCCGTGTACACACGGGCGGACTTTTCGGCATCAAAGGTCAGGCGGTCTTTCCGACGGACTTTCGACTGACTTTTGAAGGACTTCCGACAGACTTTCGAACGAACAGACTTGGCTACACACGATCGCACCAAAGTCCGACGGATTTGTACGTGATGAGGTACGACCGGACTAAAATAAGGAAGTTGATAGCCAGTAGCCAATAGCTGCCCTAGCGTCGGTTTTTGTGTGTCGGACTAGCATACAGACGAACTGATTTTTCGACCGGACTCGAATCCGTCAGAAAGATTTGAAACATGTTTCAAATCTAAAGTCCGTCTGATTTTTGACCGAAAAGGTCCGTCGGAAGTCCGATGAAGCCCACAAACGGTCGGATTGTCTGATGGATTCGTTCCGGCGGACGAGTTAGGTCGAAATGTCCGCCCATGTGTACACGGCATTAGGCATATCCTTTGTCGATCACTCCCCTGACAAAACTGTTGGAGGTTAGTTTTTTCCACTGTGGAAGGAAATCCTCCAATCTTCCTCCCACTTGGCAGCTGGCATCACTTTGGTTTGGGATTTTTGTCAGTAGGGCTAAAAAGCACATTTGTTTTTTGCCTCCCTTTCTGGGTAGACCAGTGATTTTTTGGCTTTCTTTTATCCCGTGTTCTCGTTTGTCCTTTATAGGGACAAAACATTTTCTGGGAAATTATTTTTTCTTAACAGCAAAGGTCTTTTTCCTATCGGCTGTACGCTCTAATGCCCCGTACACACGGTCAGATTTTCTAACGGAAAATGTGTGATAGGACCTTTTTGTCGGAAATTCCGACCATGTGTGGGCTCCATCACACATTTTCCATCGGAATATCCGACACACAAAGTTTGAGAGCTTGCTATAAAATTTTCCGACAACAAAATCCGTTGTCGGAAATTCCGATCGTGTGTACACAAATCCGATGCACAAAGTGCCATGCATGCTCAGAATAAATTAAGAGACGAAAGCTATTGGCTACTGCCCCGTTTATAGTCCCGACGTACGTGTTTTACGTCACCGCGTTCAGAACGATCAGATTTTCCGATAACTTTGTGTGACCGTGTGTATGCAAGACAAGTTTGAGCCAACATCCGTCGGAAAAAATACATAGATTTTTTTGTCGGAATGTCCGATCAATGTCCGATCGTGTGTACAGGGCATAAGGCTTCATCTAGGTAAGTGCCAAAAAGAAACTTGCCTGAAAAAGGAACGCTACATAAGCGTAACTTGGAGGCCGTGTCTCCTGGCCAGGTTTTGAGCCAAAGGGTTCTCCTGGCTGCAACAGATAATACACCATAAACAGATACTGAGGCTGCTCTGGCTGAGAGTTTTACAGACTCGGCCGAGGCATCCGCAATTAGGCCTACTGCTTTAAAGAGCATGGGGAAAGATTTTAACAGCTCTACACCCTAGGGGTACCCGCCGTCAGATGCTCTTGCAGCTGTTTTAACCAAAATTCAAAATTTTTGAGCTACCCAAGTTGTTGCCAGTGCTGGTCTGAGGTTTGCCATTGCAGTATCCCATGGTCTTTTTAGGATTACATCGCCTCTTTTGTCCATGGGGTCCCCCAAGTGACCCATGTCCTCAAAGACCAGATCCGAGTGTTTTGACACTTTTGCTAGGGGCAGTGGTGGAACTATAGGGGCCGCTGCAGTCGCACTTGCGACTGGGCCCTGCCGTTCTGCCGCTGTGGGGGGACCCAGTATCTCCCTCTGCACCCCTGGCTGTCCATTTAGAATGCAGTAAGGGGGAGGTGGGAGGCGACGATCGTCAGCTCTGTTGCCCGTGGGCGGCGGGATCTCCCTGGGACTTGTAGTTCTCTTCCTGAGTCTATACAGTGGAGAGGGGAGGGGCCTCTGACCCGAGCATCTAGCAGTTTCACTCTTCTGTGTACAAGTGAGTCAGCTCTGCTTGTACACTGTTACTGATACATGCTCGGGTCAGAGGCTCCTCCCCTCTGTACTGTATACACTTGGGAAGAGAACTACTAGCCTCATGGAGATCCAACCGTCCGTGGACACCATAGAGCTGCCAATCATTGCCTCCCAGCTCAGGTACACGGGGAACCCCTGGAAGGGGGGGCGGTCTGGGGCCCTTGATGTAAGGGGGGCCTCTCTGGGGACACTAATGTAAGGGGGGGCCTCTCTGGGGACACTAATGTAAGGGTGGGCCTCTCTGGGGACACTAATGTAAGGGGGGGCCTCTCTGGAGACATTAATGTAAGGGGGGCTCTCTGGGGACACTAATGTTAGGAGGGGCTCTCTGGGGACACTAATGTAAGGGGAGGCTATCTGGGGACACTAATGTAAAGGGGGGTTCTCTGGGGACACTAATGTAAGGGGGGCCACTCTGGGGACACTAATGTAAGGGGGGGCTCTCTTGGGACCCTGATGTAAGGAAGGGGCCCTCTGGGGACACTGATGTAAGGAGGGGCTCTCTGGGGACCCTGATGTAAGGAGGGGCTCTCTGGGGACCCTGATGTAAGGAGGGGCTCTCTGGGGACCTTGCTGTAAGGGGGACTCTCTGGGAACCCTGATGTAAGGAGGGGCTCTCTGGGGACCTTGATGTAAGGAAGGGGCCCTCTGGGGACACTGATGTAAGGGGGGGCTCTCTGGGGACACTGATGTAAGGAAGCTCTCTGGGGACCCTGATGTAAGAAAGGGGCCCTCTGGGGACCCTGATGTAAGGGGGGGCTCTCTGGGGACACTGATGTAAAGGGGGCTCTCTGGGGACCCTGATGTAAGATGGGGCTCTCTGGGGACCCTGATGTAAGGAGGGGCTCTCTGGGGACCTTGATGTAAGGGGGGCTCTCTGGGGACCCTGATGTAAGGAGGGACTTCCTGGGGACCTTGATGTAAGGAGGGGCTCTCTGGGGACCCTGATGTAAGAAGGGGCTCTTTGGGGACCCTGATGTAATGAGGGGGGCTCTGGGGACCCTAATGTAAGTAGGGAGGCTCACTGGGGACCCTTGTGGAAGGGGAGGCTCTCTGGGGAACCTGGTGTAAGGGGAGGCTCTCTGGGGACCCTGGTATAAGGGGTGGCTCTCTGAGGACCCTGATGTAAGGAGGGAGGCTCTCTGGTGACCCTGATGTAAGGGGAGGCTCTCTGGGGACCCTGATGTAAGGGGGGCTCTCTGGGGACCCTGGTGTAAGGAGGGGCTCTCTGGGAACCTTGATGTAAGGGGGGGCTCTCTGGGGACCCTGATGTAAGGAGGGGCTCTCTGGGGACCTTGATGTAAAGGGGGCTCCCTGGGGACCCTGGTGTAATGAGGGGGGCTCTGGGGACCCTAATGTAAGTAGGGAGGCTCTCTGGGGACCGTGGTGTAAGGGGAGGCTCTCTGGGGACCCTGATGTATGGGGAGGCTCTCTGGGGACCCTGATGTAAGGGGAGGCTCTCTGGGGACCCTGATGTAAGGGGAGGCTCTCTGGTGACCCTGATGTAAGGGAAGGCTCTCTGGGGACCCTGATGTAAGGGGTGGCTCTCTGGGGACCCTGATGTAAGGGAAGGCTCTCTGGGGACTCTGATGTAAGGGGTGGCTCTCTGGGGACCCTGATGTAAGGGGAGGCTCTCTGGGGACCCTGATGTAAGAGGAGGCTCTCTGGGGACCCTGATGTAAGGGAAGGCTCTCTGGGGACCCTGATGTAAGGGGTGGCTCTCTGGGGATCCTGATGTAAGGGGAGGTTCTCTGGGGACCCTGATGTAAGGGGAGGCTCTCTGGGGACCCTGATGTAAGGGAAGGCTCTCTGGGGACCCTGATGTAGGGGGAGGCTCTCGGGGGACCCTGATGTAAGGGGAGGCTCCCTGGTGACCCTGATGTAATGAGGGGGCTCTGGGGAACCTGATGTAAGTGGGGGATCCGCACCCAGATATGTAACGATTATATATACTGTATATATATACACACACACACACGTTATATACATGCGTATGACTTTCTTTACTTCGCTGCTATGGGCTCTAGCCCGAGATCTTTTGTAGACCCAGCAATGCCCCTGGTGGGGGTCCTTCATGGTTTCTTGCACCGGGGCCCTGAAGATTCTCGTTACACCTCTGGCTAGGGGGGCATCTAATTTAGGGGACTGATTCCAGACTGGGTTTGGGTCAAAAGGAAATCTTCTTTTTAGGCTACTTGAAAAGAAGGGCCTTTTGTCTGGTTCCACCCACTACCTAAGTACTAAATCTGTCATGATTTTATGCACCGGGAATACCTTGGGTTTCTTTTTATTCAACCCTTGGTACATTTTGTCATGTCTTGAGAGTGTGTTTTTTTTCTTCTTTCATCTTTAAGGTCTCATAGATTGCCTCCACTAGTTCATCCACTTCCTCCTGGGAAAGTTTGAACCTTGTGGGTACTCCTGAATCCTCCTGGGCTTCCTCCTGTTCTTAATCTGATTGGGAGGAGTCTGGGTCATTGTTTTTAAGGGAATTCTCCCTACTCTCTAAAGGCTCTCCTGAACCTGAAGCTACCAGAGCAGGAGAAGTGGGCACCTGATCCAGTTGGCTAACGGCCATGCCTGGGACTTGTGCATCTGAGATAAATTTTCTAAATGACTGAAAAGTAGATTGCATTTTATCCTTGAAGCAGCAGAGGAATTTTGAAAAAGCAGAATCATCCTCGCTCTTTAGCATGGCTGTGATGAAAGTTGGACACAAGGTTTTTGTGTAGCTAGACGAGAGCCTAACACTACAAGAAGGACATTTCTTTTTGTCTGTCTTGGTAGTGGCTTTGTCTGATCTGGATGATTCTTTCTGAGAGGGGGACAAAAAGGAGAGAGGGTTTTGTTTAACACAAGAACTCATCTAATCCTGGCCTCCTCCCGGTGTGCTAAGGTGCCCAACAGAGCTATAAGGTGGTTCCCCCAGGGTCTTCTAGCTCCCCTTGTAATCAGTGATACACAGGAAAAAGAGGCTCTGGCCATGCCAGCCTACCTGTGATGAGCTGACGTTTGACTCCCCCGGGAGCGTGGGATGCCTCCATGGTGCTCCGTTGCTGTTGGTGTCTAAAGCCCATGCTGTTGCGCCTTTAATACACCAGCTCGGCGCTCTCCTTTTCTCTCTGCGCTGAAAGCCGGAACCACAACCTCTGGCGTGCAGTGATGACATCTTATCCACTGGAAGTGATGCCCGCCATTTTCTGGGTCACGGCGTCCTACAGCAAGGAAAGTGAGCTCTCTCACTGCTGACGCCGCTGCCGATGCTCCTTTATCACTGAGGCGGGGGCAGCATCATGTTGTGGGGATGTTTTTTCTTGAGCAGGGACAGGGAAACTGGTCAGAATTGATGCGAAGATGGATGGAGCTAAATACAGGGCAATCTTAAAAGAAAACCTGTTAGAGTCTGCAAAAGACTTGAGACTGGGGAGGAGGTTCACCTTCCAGCAGGACAACGACCCTAAACATACAGCCAGAGCTACGATAGAATGGTTTAGATCAAAGTATATTAATGTGTTAGAATGGCCCAGGCAAAGTCCAGACCTAAATCCAATTGAGAATCTGTGGCAAGACTTGAAAATTGCTGTACACAGACGCTCTCCATCCAATCTAACAGAGCTTGATCAATTTTGCAAAGAAGTATGGGCAAAAAAATGTCACTCTCTCTACATGTGGAAACCTGGTAGAGACATATCCAAAAAGACTTGCAGCTGTAATTGCAGTGAAAGGTGGTTCTACAAAGTATTGACTCAGGGGGCTGAATACAAATGTACGCCTTACTTTTCAGATATTTATTTGTAAAAAAACTTGAAAATCATTTATCATTTTCCTCCCACTTCACAATTATGTGCCATTTTGTGTTGGTCTATCTATCTATAAAATTCCAATAAAATAAATTTACGTTTTTGATTGTAACATGAAAAAATGTGGAAAATGTCAAGGGGTGTGAATACTTTTTCAAAGCACTGTAGTTTCCGGATCACTTTGCTCTGAAAGCTGACAGTTGGCTACCACCATTGCAAATACTACATCTGCAACGGATTAAGAATTAAAGGGTCAATTCACCTGAAAGTATTATTGTCATGAAAGCTGGAACATGATGAACAGAGTTAGCAGCTTATAGATGCTACAATAGTGAGATCTCTCTTCCATTATTCCTGACTCTGCTCTTGACCACCTGGGAGTTTTGGGTGTTCCCACCAATACAAATCAAACAGGGATGGTGGTAACCCCTCATAATGAGCACAACAGGGTAATCAGTGCAGAGATCTTACCAATAATTTTTCCAAGTGACAGAAAAAACTGCCAAGTTTCACCCTTTTTACCAAACACTGAGCTGTCACTTTTGGGTAGCCTGACCTTCCTCATACATTGTTTCTACCTTTATGGGGAAGCTCCTGCCATAATCTCAGGTGAAACTAAATCAGAGATTTGCTCAGAGGATGCTTTTCTAATAACAGGCACCTTGGGATCTGCCCCCAGGTAGGACTTTTACTTTTAGAAGTTTAAAATAGAATGCAGGTTTGTTTTAATCTTGCATCAGGACAGGCAGCCCAATCTTCATATGCATGGCAACCTTAAAGTAAACTTTATATAAACCCTAATGTCTCATTCACACAGGTACCTGGGGTTGCGCTGCAGTTATATCGCCCCTTGCCCCCTAATCTAAGCTGCAATGATTGCTGGACGGGGCCGTACACATGCTCAGGATGCAGTGCTATGCTTCTTGGCCAAGGGAATAATTATACCCCATGTCACAATTGGCCATCTAACGCATTGGTTCTCAACCTCATTCCTCTAATACCCACAACAGGCCATGTTTTGGGAATTTCTCTTAGATAAAATAGCTGTCCAAAATACCAAGCCTTTGACACCGATTTAAAGCACCTGTACAAGATAAAGTAAAACCTGCATACACGGCCTGTTGGGGGTACATGAGGACTGAAGTTGAGAACCACTGATCTAACGCACCCTATTCAAGTGAATGGGGCTGCAGTACATCCATTGTCCATGTTGACAGCTCTCTGGTCATCTGTCCTTGATTTGGACATGTTAAGATCAGTGACAGTAGGGAGGTCGCTGTGGGGCCCGCGATCTTTTGTTATGCCCCTGTGGAGAAGCCACATTGATCATCTTTGCGTGAGATTTCTGGGGTTTGTTTGAATGCAGCATCTCCTGTTAAGGTGTGTTAGGATTGCGGGCAAAAGGACTCACACGGGGCCTTTTTTTGTCAGTTTCGGAGTTCTGTATTCAAAGACATGCTTTTGAGCAATGAGCAATTCTGAATTTGAAATCAAGGCTTTGTCAGGCTGTGCTTGAGATGAACACCTATCTACAGTACATGGGTCCTTACTTTCTCTAGGTAATAAAAATGATTTGCTTAAAGAAAATCGTGTATAATAAATTATTCTCTGTTGAGATGGTTCACATCTCCACTCCAGGTCACCTGAAGCCAAGTGCATGAAGTGCAAAAATAATCTGGAGCTTTTTTTTATAGGTCGAACTGGGCAGATTAGTGATTTCTTGAAATTTTTTTTTCCATAGAAATGCATGATTCACGCTTTTTTGAACGTTTTAGCGTGTTTTTGAGCATCTTTATGCTTAAATGCAAAAATTAAATGAAAATAAATAATAGTTAATAAACAAATAAATAATACATAAATAAAAATCATAAATAAATACATACATCAAATAAATAAAAAAAAAAAATTATAATAATCATAAATAAAAATAAATAAATAGTAAATAAATTAACCCTAACCTTAATAATAACCCGTAAGCCTAACCCCAACCCATAACCCTAAGCCCTAATCCCAACTCCTAACCTAACTAAATAGATAAAATATTAAGTAATAGGTAATAGTAATAAGTAATAGTAATAAGTAATTAAATCATATTAAATCAAATAAATACATACATACATTAACCCCTAAGCCTAACCCCTTAACCCATACAAAAAAAGAATTACTAAATAATAAATAAATAATAATATATAAATACTTTTAAAAAAGCAGATACAGTTGAAAACATAGCAACAAATTATGATATTTTTCTCTGTTAGTTAATTAAAAAACGCCAAAGCTCAAATATGAGCTACTGATGACATTGTCCCCCAAGATGTGGTCTCCGCTACCTTCATTCACTGGTTTGGGACCATCCACCTGAGCAAGACATCTGACATTTAGAGACACAAGGGGGGGGGGGGGGGGGGCAAGCTGTCAGGAGGCCAAGCTTTGTTACAGCTATGAAGCTTATAACTTACCACAAAGTCTTCATAGGTTTCCCTATCTGTTCTGCTGCTGGTTGGCTTAGTGTACACCCCGTTGCAGAATTGTTCCATATTTTCATCTATACACGAAGGTTCTGGGTCCTCATAATTAATGTTTTTATATTGTAAACCAAAAATATAGGAATGCACACTATTGTATACCTGTAAAGTAAACATAAGAAGAATTTGCGTGAACTGCATACATACAAGGTCCAATGTTGGGACAATATTTCTTTCACAGATATCATTGTTGGGGCACCATTCCTTCCACTGACACCAATGTTGGGATGCTATTCCTTCCAATGGCTCCAATATTGGGGCACTATTTCTCCCACTGACACCAACAATGAGGCACTATTCCTTCCACTGACACAAACAACGGGGAACTATTTCCGTAACATTTTCCACTTGCACTGGTCACAGTGTGGCCACCAAAAAAGTCTGAAGACCAGTAAACTGGCAATTCACTTAGACCTCTTTCACACTGGGGTGGTTTGCAGGCGCTATTGCGCTAAAAATAGCAAACCGACCCAAAATAGCTGCTGCTGTGTCTCCAGTGTGAAAGCCCCTAGGGCTTTCACACTGGAACGGTGCGCTAGCAGGACAGGAAAAAAAGTCCTGCTAGCAGCATCTTCGGAGCAGTGAAGGAGCGGTGTATACACCGCTCCTTCACCGCTCCTGCCCATTGAAATCAATGGGGCAGCGCGGCTATACCACCGGCAAAGCGCCTCTGCAGAGGCGTTTGCTGTGGCTTTTAACCCTTTCTCGGCTGCTAGCGGGGGGTAAAAATGCCCCGCTAGCGGCCGAAGACCACCGCTAAAACGACGCACCTAACTTTGGAGACCCCTGGTCTAACCCTTCTCTACTCTACTTTGTGTGCTGCTATGTCTAGGCGGGATGTTTTCTCCACCCCCTGCATGTGCACAGAAGTACAGCCAGGCTTATGTCCTGAGAGAGCCCAGTGGCACATCTGTGCATGCGTGGGTTTTCCTGGCTATCAGCACATGCATGGAGTTTTCCACACATGCACGAAAATGCTAACAGGGAAGTCTTAAACCTTCCCTGTCTTTGCGCATGCGCATGAAAAAACCCTGCGCTTGCTCAGATGCACCACTTGGCTGTTCTAGAACCTAAAAGCCTGCCAGAGCCCATGGGTGCATCTGCGCGTGTGCAATAATGGTGCCACTGGGGAGGGTGGAGTCTGCTCAGAACAGAATTGAGGTTCCATGTTATTTTGGGCTTTGAATTCCTCCAACATGTTTAAGAAAATAGGATTTAAAGTGTATCTAAACCTAAGAACATCATTTTAATATATTGCAGCTTACAAGTCATTCGATATTGCGGCTGCATTACATTTAATTTGTCAGAATAAGAACCTTATTTAGCAAGTACAGGGAATATCTGTTGATCTTGCCAACAATGTCCTTGTCACTTACTATGAATTTAACTGACATCACCAACAATGTACTTCTTTCCAAGCTATCTTCTATAAACTACAAATACCCCCCACTTCCCTATGTGATGAACAGTACATAACAGAATAAACAGAGGAGATGTTTGCAGTCCATAATAAGAGATCAGCCTGGGTGACAACTATAGCTTCCTCCAATAAATATACACACCTAAAAGAAAAGAATTCTTACATTATTAGGATTGAATTCATCATATGAGTTGATCAAACTGAAGGAGGCGTCTCTTGCTCTTAATCCACAGAAGGACCCTGGTGCAGCTTTTATTTTTCTATTAACTGTAGCGCCTGGGGCCACAACCTTCTCTGTAAACTCCATATTCACCTAAAATGGAATAAGTATTGTATATAAGTATAAGTATATATCCTTTCTATGTAATTGAGCGTTTTTACTTTCTACAAACCAGTGGCAGCTGGTGTTTTTTTTGTTTGAGGGGGACGGCAAACAACCGAACCCTCCCCCCCGCTGTCCACCGGTCGGTCCACTGGCACTTACCCCATCTAGGCGGTGGGCATCTGAGGAGCAGCGGCAGGGATCATGCATCCAAGGAGCGGGCGCGGGGATCGGGCATCTGTGGGGACCGGGCGGCCCTTCTCCTCCTCGCTTCCGCTGTGCATCTCCTCCCCTCCTCCTAGGCATCCAATAGGATTGCATGTCTCTTCAGCCAATTGGGTGACGGGTATCAGACCCGCTTCCCAATTGGCCGGGAGGAGGATCAGTGTTGCAACAGTGAATATTCATTCGCTGTTGCAACACACCTGGGTGGGCCATGGAGGCATCCTCTGGGGCCCAAGCCCAGCCTATTTTGAAGCCTATTAGAGCCTCTGGCTCTAATCAGGTGTGTTGAAAAAAAACCTGTTGCTGTAATTCATGCACCCGATGCCCTGAAAGGGGCAGAACGCATGAATAGGGGGTGGCCGCAGCAACCATGGATAGATTCATGCTATGCATGAATCTAACCATTACCATATAGAGGGTGGCGAGGAGAGAGGGCAAGAGAGTGGCAAGAGTTTTCGTATACAGGGTAGTTGGCAAATATCAATCACCTTGTGGTTTATATTTGCATGATAGAGTCCATCTAAACTTTAGCCATCTTAGGTTAATGCAGTGATTCTATCATACCTCATTCTCGAAGCAGGCGACAATGTTCACAGATGCAGTGTCTGAGATCACATCCTCCATCAGGGGTACAAAGGCCAGTAACGTAGCTCCTGTTGCAAATGTACTATTAACAGTAAATTCTATTGAAGCTGACCCTTTATATCCTGTAAAAACAGAGGAACATATGTAAGAATTCACCCTACTAGTAGTATTTTTGTAACACAAGGCTACTATAAGAAGTAGAAATCAGTTGGGCTAGTAGAACCAAACCATTCTGCCTCTGTTACTAGTTAGCCAAAAATGCATTAAATTGTATTGCATAATGCCCCTCATTGTTCTTATCTTGCTAAATAACGTGAAACATTCACATAATAATGTCATAACTTTTGTTCTGAAAATAAATAAATAAAATAAATAAAAAATAAAACACAAAAACAGTAAGGACAAATGGACAGAGAATATATATTTAAACCAATTTTGTTGTCTTTTATTTTGAGTTTTCAAAGCTTGGTGTGTTATTACATTATCAACAAAGTCATATGATTAGCATGTCAATGGGGACATGGTTAATGTTGCTAATTTCCACGCAAAAAATACAGTTTGTCAAAATTACACCATTCATCCTTAGTGATAACCTGTGAAATCCCAGAAAAAATTCAGCAGCATAATCAATGCACAGCTGGCAGTACACAAAATAGCCAGATGACTGCTGCTTCCATCTGCTGTTAAGAAGACCTGTCAGAGGACTGGTATATGCTCTGTACAGGGCTCCCAAAAGCCCTCTCGGGGAGCCTTTTGTCCTGATCTCCTGAGATTTTGATGACCATCTTGGGCCATACAGTTGTGCTCAAAGTTTGCATACCCTGGCAGAAATTGTAAAATTTTGGCATTAATATTGAAAATATGTGTAATGCCGCGTACACACGGTCGTACTTTTCGTCTACAAAAGTCGGACAGCCTGTCCGACAGACTTCCGGCAGACTTTCGGTGGACTTGCGGCGGACTTGCGGCCTACTTTCTAACGAACGGACTTGCCTACACACGACCACACAAAAGTCTAACGGATTCGTACGTGATGACGTACACCGGACTAAAATAAGGAAGTTCATAGCCAGTAGCCAATAGGTGCCCTAGCGTGGCTTTTTGTCCGTCGGACTAGCACACAGACGAGCGGATTTCGGGGTCCGTCGTAGTTACGAAGTAAAGTTTTAAAACATGTTTCAAATCTAAAGTACGTCGGATTTGAGGCTAAAAAAGTCAGTTGAAAGTCCGGAGAAGCCCACACACGATCGGATTACCAGCCAGCTTTAGTCCATCAGCGTCTGTTGGACTTTTGTAGACGAAAAGTAGGACCGTGTGTACGCGGCATAAAAGGTATAACTGTGCTAACCCAATAAAAACAAAAATGGCAAGCAGCAACACGAGAATGTGACTGAAATTCAAATACGATAATGTGAAAAAAGTGCAGCGCTAACATAAAACACATGTAGGTGAACCAATAAAGTTCAGTGATAAAATCAAGTTCATTGTGTGTATAAAGAAGGTAATGAAGTCCAAACAATGAAATAGATGGCAAATCCAATAAGAAGAAATGTTCTGATATACGATTCATCTACGGTTAACTCTAGTGGTAAAGAAGGTGAAAATACTCTTAGCAGAAGGGGTGGATTCTGATGCCGATGACACCGAATCAAATAGGCTTATGGAATCAGATGGAGGGTTCTTCCAGATGGTAATAGAGGTCCAGAATCTTTGAAGATGTCTCCTCTAGGCTGGAACCGCTGTGATGAGTTAAGGAAAGCAGCCCATCAGATGGAAGAGTCCTGGTTTCTCATGGACCAAAAGGTATGAGAGGAAAAAGCATATAGAGTGCTCCAATGGTGCAGGTCAAAAAATATATTTATTGGAACCAACCAATATACAAAAATATAAAAATATAAAAAGTGATCACATAAAATGTTATAAAAGCAATGTAGGAAACTGAGAGCCTTGCCCTATATTGCTTTTATAACATTTTATGTGATCACTTTTTATATTTTTATATTTTTGTATATTGGTTGGTTCCAATAAATATATTTTTTGACCTGCACCATTGGAGCACTCTATATGCTTTTTCCCCTCATACCTTTTGGTCCATGAGAAACCGGGACTCTTCCATCTGATGGGCTGCTTTCCTTAACTTGGAGGACATCATCACAGCGGTTCCAGCCTAGAGGAGACATCTTCAAAGATTCTGGACCTCTATTACCATCTGGAAGAACCCTCCATCTGATTCCATAAGCCTATTTGATTCGGTGTCATCAGCATCAGAATCCACCCCTTCTGGTAAGAGTATTTTCACCTTCTTTACCACAAGAGTTAACCGTAGATGAATCGTATGTCAGAAGATTTCTTCGGTCTTATTGGATTTGCCATCTATTTCATTTTTTGGACTTCATTACCTTCTTTATACACACAATGAACTTGATTTTATCACTGAACAATAATGAAAATATGACTGATCATGCCAAAAAAAAACTGTATTTCTTGTGGCCATACGACAGGACCCAGAAGAGGGAAGCATCAGAGCTTCTTTCTTATTTCACTGGTGCGCATGGATGACTGGTATCTAAACAGCAGAGCTTGGGTGCTTGTCACCTGGTCCAGGAACAATATAATGGGATCCAGAAGGTCCCTAACTTTCCCTATGCAGCAAGAGCCTTTCCCTGTGCTAAACCTAATTGCCCTATCATTGACAAGACAGGTTCCTCTCTCTACCTACCCCAGGGCCATCTTTAAGGTGAGGCAAAATGGGCAGCTGCCCTGGGCCCTGTCATTGTTGTGGAGCCCAAAGCAGCTGCCTCATACTTGCCAACTTTCCTAGTTTAAATTCCCTTGAGGTTTTAGTCTCATGCTGTGTCCTAATATCTCAGTGTGAAGTTCTGTTATTATTGCTGCCCAGCTCTGCCTTGTTGTTGTGTACAGATGACTCACCTATAGACCCTGTGTTTACATGTAAATACCGGAATTGATATGTAAATAACAGTGGCATGCAAATGTAAATAGTGGCAGACCAGGAGCATTCTATGTAAACAGAGGTGGTATTCATATGTATATCATGCCCCCCCCCCCCCCGAGGTCATATCCACCATCACCTATACTGAATGCTACCCACTGGGGAGATAAAGGGGCATGCTTGAAAGTCCTGCCTACATCTGTGGTCATCAAGCCTACCATCAGCCTGTTCTGCAAAGGTAAGGAAATTAGTGGGGGGAGGGTAGTGTGTGGTGTGCAGAGGTAGGGAGAGAAGGAATTACAGTTTGGGGTGCACAGGTGAGCAAGGTCCACTCCATGGTGTGCAGCCAGTGAGGAGATGATGTGCTGTAACCTCTAGCAACCTAGCGACCTTCTGGATCCCACTATATTGTTCCTGGACCAGGTGATAAGCACCCGAGCTCTGCTGTTTAGATGCCAGTCATTCCTGCGCACCAATAAAATAAGAAAGAAGCTCTGATGCTTCCCCTATTCTGGGTCCAGTCATATGGCCACAAGAAATGGCACTTAAAGCTTAACTTCACCCAAAAACGGAAGTTCTTCTCTTCCTCCTCTTCTGGAACATTTGGATTATATTTTTTTGGGGACGGTGGTAAGCAGGTACCTGGTTTTGACATGTACCCAGTCCCACTTCTGGTCAGATCACTATGGCGGATTCACTAGAAGTCCCCCCACCACTTCCCGCAGCTTTCTGGAACCATTCACAAAGATCAGTGTGGCAGGAAGCCGGCTGTGAAGCCACAAGGAATCACAGCCCCCCGTTAACTTGCTGCCATTAGGGACCCAAAGACCAGTGAAGAACCAGCATGCTGCCATCAGGGACCCAAAGACCAGTGAAGAACCAGCTCGGGTGAGGGCAGCGCTGGATCCTTGGTTAGGTGAGTGTCTGCTTATTAAAAGTCAGCAGCTACAGTATTTGTAGCTGCTGACATTTTATTTTGGGAACCCTGGCTGAAGATCCTATTTAGGGATGCAAGCCTCTGGCAACAAGTCCATGTAAACACTGCATGATTGTTGTTTTCTTCATTGTTATATATATTTAATGTTTGTGCCTTGACTTTGAAACCCGGTTGAACATTTATTGTAAATATCATTTTCTACTACCAATTTTTTGTAAAATCTGTCATCTGATCCCTCTGAACCATAGCCACACACAACCCTTATCCACACATATCTAGAAATTAAATACTTACTTTCTGATATGTCAACAGAGATTTCACCATTTGCCACAATTTTGTTTCTTGCCACAAACTGTAAAAAATTAAAAGCAAATTAGATGAAAAAGCAAAAAAAAACTTGATAGTTTATGTATATCCAAAACATTTTTTTTGTTTTTAGATAGAGTAGGAAAAAGGTAGAACTTTTGTCTGTTTTTTTTTTTTTTTATTGCTCTCTGTCTCCCCTCTGGAGAGATTTGTTTCATTTATTCTTCCTGGTGACCATTAATTATCTCCAAGACAGAAAGTAGTGAGAAATCAAAAATTTTACAATGGTTGAAAGAACAAAAGATGAGCGAAAATCTCCCAATGGGGACACCTGCTCTAGTGTCAAATGTCTAAAAGGAGAATTCCCTTTATAGATAGTTCATCTTACTTCTTCCTGTTTTGACTGCAGGACAGCACATAAAGGGAAGTCTGCCCCAAGAAACAGACAGGAAAGAAAAAAAACTGACTGGAGTTTTACTCTTTTCTATTATATCTAACCTCCCCTTCCAAAAAAATATATACACTACCGTTCAAAAGTTTGGGGTCACATTGAAATGTCCTTATTTTTGAAGGAAAAGCACTGTACTTTTAAATGAAGCTAACTTTAAACTAGTCCTAACTTTAAACAAATATACTCTATACATTGCTAATGTGGTAAATGACTATTCTAACTGCAAATGTCTAGTTTTTGGTGCAATATCTACATAGGTGTATAGAGGCCCATTTCCAGCAACTATCACTCCAGTGTTCTAATGGTACAATGTGTTTGCTCATTGGCTCAGAAGGCTAATTGATGATTAGCAAACCCTTGTGCAATCATGTTCACACATCTAAAAACAGTCTAGCTCCTTCCAGAAGCTACAAAACTGACCTTCCTGTGAGCAGATTGAGTTTCTGGAGCATCACATTTGTGGGGTCAATTAAACGCTCAAAATGGCCAGAAAAAGAGAACTTTCATCTGAAACTCGACAGTCTATTCTTGTTCTTAGAAATGAAGGCTATTCCATGCGAGAAATTGCAAAGAAATTGAAGATTTCCTACAACGGTGTGTACTACTCCCTTCAGAGGACAGCACAAACAGGCTCTAACCAGAGTAGAAAAAGAAGTGGGAGGCCGCGTTGCACAACTAAGCAAGAAGATAAGCACATTAGAGTCTCTAGTTTGAGAAACAGACGCCTCACAGGTCCCCAACTGGCATCTTCATTAAATAGTACCCGCAAAACACCAGTGTCAACATCTACAGTGAAGAGGCGGCTGCGGGATTTTGGGCTTCAGGGCAGAGTGGCAAAGAAAAAGCCATATCTGAGACTGGCCAATAAAAGAAAAAGATTAAGATGGGCAAAAGAACACAGACATTGGACAGAGGAAGACTGGAAAAAAGTGTTGTGGACAGATGAATCCAAGTTTGAGGTGTTTGGATCACAAAGAAGAACGTTTGTGAGACGCAGAACAAATGAAAAGATGCTGGAAGAATGCCTGACGCCATCTGTTAAGCATGGTGGAGGTAATGTGATGGTCTGGGGTTGCTTTGGTGCTGGTAAGGTGGGAGCTTTGTACAGGGTAAAAGCTAAGGAAGGCTATCACTCCATTTTGCAACGCCATGCCATACCCAGTGGACAGCGCTTGATTGGAGCCAATTTCATCCTACAACCGGACAATGACCCTAAACACACCTCCAAATTGTGCAAGAACTATTTACAGCAGAAGCAGGCAGCTGGTATTCTATCGGTAATGGAGTGGCCAGCACAGTCACCAGATCTGAACCCCATTGAGCTGTTGTGGGAGCAGCTTGACCGTATGGTACGCCAGAAGTGCCCATCCAACCATTCCAACTTGTGGGAGCTGCTTCTAGAAGCGTGGGGTGCAATTTCTCCAGCTTACCTCAATAAATTAACAGCTAGAATGCCAAAGGTGTGCAATGCTGTAATTGCTGCAAAAGGAGGATTCTTTGATGAAAGCAAAGTTTGATGTAAAAACAATGTTATTTCAAATACAAATCATTATTTCTAACCTTGTCAATGTCTTGACTCTATTTTCTATTCATTTCACAACGTATGGTGGTGAATAAGTGTGACTTTTCATGGAAAACACAAAATTGTTTGGGTGACCCCAAACTTTTGAACGGTAGTGTATATATTTCCTGTACTACACTACTGCTGTAGCCAGGTGCTTAGATGACAGAGACAGCAACTACAGACATTGTACTACAGGTGCCTTTTTTGCCAAACCGGATTCTAATGCTGGCTTCGGAACTGATTCAGCCTCCACTCTCCAGGGGGAGCCGGTGGGACTTGAGAAACTGAAGGGACTATGATGCAGCCATGCTGGGTCATGGGAGCTGTAGTGTGTGGGGAGTACTGTGTTGTGGAAGTGAATGAGGCTGCATATTCCAATGCCCACAAAATCACATATCACAAAATCTAGGCTTGTGATATATAGAACGCTCTCTTGCTGTTCAGGGACTGGAGCTGTGTAAACCGTTGTGCCTGGGTGTTCCTACATTAGAGACTGAACCTTTGAAGGCCAGAGTTCTGGGGGACTGAACCACTGAGGACCAGGTCCCTGAGGATCAGAGACAGATGAGAATCCAAGATAGGGTTCACTGAGTGCCAGGACTGGTGAACTTCTGTGGCTGTGCTGACTTTACCACTGTTTAGCAAATTAGGACAGGAGGAGACTGCCTATTTGCCTTGTAGCCCTAAAAAACAAACCAGTGCATGCAGACTGAAGGGGACATAACCAAGTGCACCACCATACAGACTGGGCCCCACTGTTAACTGGCTGATGTTTGCGGGTCAGGTTCCAGATACTAATACTCTCATCTACAGTGCCTTGAAAAAGTATTCATACCCCTTGAAATGTTCCACATTTTGTCATATTACCACCAAAAACTTAAATTCCCAAGGGATTCCACTCAATCTTGGCTTGCATACACACGTTCACACAAAAGTTCTCTGAACTTTCGATCATCATGAACGCAGTAACGTATAATACTACGACGAGCCGAGAAAATGCTTCCAAGCATGCGTTGAATTGTTTCCGAGCATGTGTAGGAATTTTGCGCAACGGAATTGCTACAGACGATCGGAATTTCCGATTGTAACTTTTTCTGTCGGAAAAATAGAGAACCTGCTCTCAATCTTTTGCTAGCGGAAATTCCGCCAGCAAAAGTCCGATGGAGCATACACACGGTCGGAATTTCCGACCAAAGGCTCACATCGGGCTTTTGCTGGCGTAATTTCCGATTGTGTGTATGGGGGATAAGGGTTACCAACCTCACGCAGCATTTTTTACTGACAAAACATGGGAAATTTACTGGAGGAGCACATTTTGGCAACCTGAGAAATTACAGAACTCCTATTGAAAATTAGCACAGTGACTATTTGAACAGCATAAACATGATATTGAAACACTGACAATACCTATAACAAAGTCATTTGCTTGATTTACACTTAAAAAGTCAACACAGCATGAAATGATCAGCCCCTGATATTTACTGGCAGTTGTAAAAAAATCACTGATTTTTACAAACTGCCAGTAAATTTACTAGCGGTTGGCATCCCTGGTAGCACTGCTTATACTAGGTTAATCTTGCTTAGTACTGTGGTTATTTATACTAACTGCTAAGCCTAGCATTTACATCAGTTAGTTTACTGCATGCAAACAGATTATTTCACCTGTATATTGACATTTGTACATTTCCACTTATATTGCCTTGTGACAATATACTTACTTTACTTATGATTAAGTAGCCTAGTGCCTATTTCCTGAAATACTAATATAGTTATGACTAGAATATTAATACCTGAACTCACTTTGGTATTAGCGGCATCTCATTACCTAATCAGGTGTGAATAAGGTTCAGGGGGGCAGTATTTTCAATGTGAAGCTATGTTCACAAAGGGATGTGATCTCATACTAGCAGGAAGAGAGTTCAAGAATAACTTTAGGAAATATTATTATTGATGCTTGGAATATACTTCCAGCAGAGGTAGTGAGTTGGTCGAAAGTAAGTGGATTCAAATATGCTTGGGACAAACATAGATCTATACTCAAGGCTTTTTTTTCAGTGGGAATGCGGGGGAGCGCAGTTTTAGCACCTCCATCTCTGAATATATGTAATAGCGAAGGGGATCTATTGTAACTGTTGGGGATCTATTGTTGCTAGGGGGTGTATGGTTCAAGTGGTCTTCTTATGTTGCTGAGGGGTCAATGGTTGCTGGGATGGATCTACTGTTAAGGGAGAGGTCCATTGTTTCTTGCTGCTGGAAGATCTGTTGTTGCTGCTAGGGGTCTATTGTTGATGGGGTGGTATAATGTTGTGTGAAGGATCTATTGCTATGGCGGGATCTATTGTTGCTGGGGTGGGGTCTTTTGTTGCCAGGGGGATATATTGTTTCTGGAGTGGGATATATTGTTCCTAGGGAGATATATTGTTGCTGGGGTGGGGTCTGTTGTTGCTAAGGGGATATATTGTTTCTGGAGTGGGATATATTGTTGCTAGGGAGATATATTGTTGCTGGGGTGGGGTCTGTTGTTGCTGGAGTGGTTTCTATTGTTGCTGGGGGGGTCTTTTGTAGCTAGAGGGATATATTGTTGCCGGGGTGGGGTCTATTGTTGCTGGGGGGGGGTCTAGTGTGGCTGGAATGTGGTCTATTGTTGCTGGCTGCAAGGGATCTATTTTACTGCTTTTTTTGTTATCATTAAGAAATTGCATACAAATCACTTAACACCACAAAAAAATTCTTGGTTCTGTATTCTCTAAAAGGGGTGCTACTGGGAGGTGGGTAAGGTGTGGAACCAAGGAACGATACTCAGAGGTGCATAGGGGGGCGGAGACAAGGCGACTCATAATGGGGAGTTTCTGCACCTATTCTCTAAGAGAAAAAAGCCCTGACTATATTTAAAAAAGAAGTAAAAAAAAAAGTGGGTGCATTATTAAATCTGGGTATAGCCAACTTTCCTTCACACTTCCTCACTGTAGTAACTTGTATACTCCTAGCTGCTAGGATCACAATTATGAGAGAGTGGAGGAAACAAATGGTACCAAGCCTCTTATATACCTTAATGTCAGCCCATACGACTTGCTTATTTTTCTTGTTTATTCTGTATATGCTGCAACAAAATGTTCTAACTGTAAGTTACAGCCCTCTTTTTTTCTTTTCTTTTTTTTTTTGTATTGATTGCTCTTTACTCTTTTGTCTATTGTTCTTTTGTAACCATTTGACCTGGTTCAATTCTGTATGGCTTTATTCAAAATTCTAATAAAAATTGATTGATAAAAAAAGTGTGAGGAGGGGCAGACTCAACAAACCACTTGGTCTTTTTCTGCCATAACTCTTCTATGTTTCTATCTATTCATCAAGGCTTTTTTATATTTGCATAACCAGCACAGACTTTTGACAGGAGCAGTGAGTCAGAATATGATGTACGGCACCCTGCCGCCACCTCCAGCTAGCCATGATCTGCCTGGATCTGTCTGTGCTATCTGTGTGGATATAAATGTTGGGGTATTTCTCTGACACTCATTAGAACTAATCTTTGTGATGTAGGGGCGCTGAACCTTATAAATGCAATGGGTGGTTTACAGTCCTAGAGTCTGCTCACCGACAACTGTAGGGTCTTGCTGGACCCCCAGAGGAGTTTGTTGAAGTTTTGAAAGGATAGGAACGCCACACCAGCATGATTTTTATTTTGTAACAACCAACTCGTTTCAGGGGCTCAATACCCCCCCCCCCCCTTCTCAGGGCTGAAAACCAGATGATGTAGGCACTTCACCTTTTCAATCCAAGTGCCTACATCATCTAGTTTTTAGCCCTGATAAAAGGGGAGTGCTGAGCCCCTGAAAAGAGTTGGTTGTTACAAAATACAAATCTTTTAAAAAGTCTGTACAAGCTAGTGTGGCACTGCCATCCTTTTAACACTTCAACAAACCCATGAGAACTGGAAAATGGCTTGGAAGAGCTATGAAACATCTTCAACATTACATAACAAGTCTAGATGAATGTGACTAACCACCACTAGATATAGAAACATAGAAACGTGACTGCAGAAAAAGACTGAGTAGTCCATCAATTCTGCCCATTTTTGTTTTTTATGTTTACCCCAAGCATGTTTGAAGCTGTTTAGTGTTGACTGTCTCACTACCTCTGTTGGTAGGTAGTTTATTCCAATCATCAACCACCTTTTCAGTAAAATAATACTTTCTAAGATTAGTTTATTTACTTTCGTCCAGTTAGTTTGAGGTCATGTTAGTTAGTATGAGGTCATGTCCCCGTGCACCCTTTTCATATTGAAAAGACTGCCTTCCTGAACCTTATTCACCCCCTTGATGTATTTAAAGGTTTCAATCATGTCTCCCCTTTCCCTTCTTTCCTCCAGACTGTATATATTAAGTTCCCGAAGTGGCTCTCGATATGTTTTATATCCCACACCTTTCACCATTATTTCACCGTTACCTGTCTCTGAACTCGTTTTTTTTTTTTTTTATCAATATCTTTTTGTAAGTGAGGTCTCCAGAACTGGACACAGTATTCTAAACAAGATCTTACTAAAGATCCATATAGGGGAATCAGAACCTCCTTCCTCCTGCTGGTGATCCCTCTAGTGATGCATCCTAAAATTCTATTTGCTTTTCCCACTGCCTGGTCACACTGTTTACAGCATGTACAGCATCGCATGACCGCGCAATTACCAGTTAAAGCGACGCAGTGCCAAATTGTAAAAATTGCTCTGGTCAGGAAGGGGGTAAAATCTTCCGGGGCTGAAGTGGTTAAACTCACTGGTCTGTAATTGCCAGATTCTACCTTGCTACCCTTCTTGTGGATAGGTACAATATTAGCTGTCCGCCAATCATGGAGAACTTCTCCTCTTAGAAGAGATTGATTAAAAAGATCTGTTAATGGTCCAACAACTATATCTCAAAGTTCTCTTAGAACTCTGGGATGAATGCCATCAGGTTCCATTGCTTTATTAAGCTTTAACCAAGCCAGTTCCTCTTCTTTAGCCATGACCTGGATAAATGAGAACCTTCACAGACAGAGTGTGAAGAAAATACACATACTGGTACGATTATCTACATTAAGCTGATATACATGATTGTTTTCAAGTGACTTCTTTTGCGCTTAAAACTCACAATGTATTTGATGCTGGTGGTAGTTGCACCTTTCCCAACTCCTTCTTCTGTGAATAAGTAATCCACTTGCATGCTGTAACGCTTATCGCAGGACAACTGGTCCTGTAGAGGTCTTATACGTATATGGCTCTGTGACTTTGAGAAAGAACGATAGAGCGTTATCTCATCATAGGGGTAACTTCTAGCAGAATTGATGTAGTAACTGCTATATTCATCCCGGCCATAGCAGAGGTCATTATCCTCATAAACGGCCTGTGGAAGTAAAAGAAAGACATCAAATTATTTTGTGCTTTGCAGTGTGTGGTATCAGATCCCCATCCCCTGCCTGCTACAGCTCAATGTGTAAAATGTGTGCATTAGAAGGCTGTAGAGAAGACAGGGCCACAGATAAACAGGTACAACACATGTAGGAGGATTTGTTTCATCTCTGTGTATCACCTGAGGCTAGTCACTTCACTGGGTATATATATGGGTTTACAACCACTTTAAAGTCTTTATTTCCGCTTTCCACTCTGAAGAGATTTTAGAGGGCTTCGATAAAGCCGGACATCAGCATGATACATTCTAATGTTCTAACAGACTAATGTTTACAATCAAAATTTTTAAAAAGTGCCGGCGTGTATTTATCCCTATCCCTTTATGTGTATGCTGTACGTACAGAAAGGGTGATGTTGGCCTTGTAGTATGATGATGTGTCTATCAGAGTTTCGGCTCTTCCATTAGCATCAGTTGTTAGACATTTGACATCTGCTCCATCAATCCGCACTTTAATTGCTCTAGAGGCCAATGGCTTGCCTTTCTCATCTGTTAATGTTGCCTAAAATACAAAAAAGTATACACAATTAAAGATTGGCTTTCGTTAAACAAAAACAGCAATTAAACCTAAAGCAAGCCCTACATGGATGGAAGTTTGGCCAGTTCAGCAGGGATCAACTGAGATTTGATCCATGTATGGGCAGGCTGATTGTACCCAGGTTGAACCATCAATCGACTTGGATACAACCAGATTTTTTTACATTCGATAACTCCCGGCACCTATAGCTGCTAGCAGTAATCATTGCATTCTGCCAGCCAGGAAAGCTCCCCACGCCCCCCCGCTAGCAGAACACAAAAGCGCTGTGGGGAGCATTGCCTCATCAACACTGACTGTGTTGATGGGGGAATCGAACCATTTTCTTTCCTCCCACCCATGGTGGAAGGAAAAAAAATCAAGTCATCTATGGGCTGCTTAAAGTGGTTGTAAACCCTTACAGACCACTTTTCACTACAGGTAAGCCTATAATAAGGCTTACCAGTAACTACCGTGGATATCTCCTAAACTTGCACGGTTTAGAAACTATCCACTGTATCAGCATGTGCCGACGCCATCTGCACATGCGCACTGAAGCAATGGCTTATTTGTGCCGTTGTTTCGGGTGATGTGCCGATATCGGCGGCTCCCGCACGCATGCGTGGAAGCGACATCATCGCGGCTCCGGTCAATCACAGTGCCGGAGCCTGCAATGCTCGGAAATAACTCCTGGAGACATTTCGCCGGGCAGAGCAGTGAGCCGGGATCGCTGCGGGGGCTGCGATCTAAGGTGAGTATTTCATAATGAGCTAATAAGCTATGCATACTAGCTCATTATGCCTTTGTCTTGCAGGTTTTTTTTTTTTCCTGGGTGTACCACTTTAAAGCTTTATTGATTTTTGTGCTAGAAAATTACTTATAACCCCCAAAAATTTTATTTATATATATATATATATATATATATATATATATATATATATATATATATATATATATACAGTGCCTTGCAAAAGTATTCGGCCCCCTTGAACTTTTCAACCTTTTGCCACATTTCAGGCTTCAAACATAAAGATATAAAATTTTTATTTTTTGTGAAGAATCACCAACAAGTGGGACACAATTGTGAAGTGGAACGAAATCTATTGGATTGTTGAAACTTTTTTAACTAATAAAAAAATGAAAAGTGGGGCGTGCAAAATTATTCGGCCCCCTTGCGTTAATACTTTGTAGAGCCACCTTTTACTGCGATTACAGCTGCAAGTCGCTTGGGGTATGTCTCTATCAGTTTTGCACATCGAGAGACTGAAATTCTTGCCCATTCTTCCTTGCAAAACAGCTCGAGCTCAGTGAGGTTGGATGGAGAGCGTTTGTGAACAGCAGTTTTCAGCTCTTTCCACAGATTCTCGATTGGATTCAGGTCTGGACTTTGACTTGGCCATTCTAACACCTGGATACGTTTATTTGTGAACCATTCCTTTGTGGATTTTGCTGTATGTTTGGGATCATTGTCTTGTTGGAAGATAAATCTCCGTCCCACCACTTTCAGGTCTTTTGCAGACTCCAACAGGTTTTCATCCAGAATGGTCCTGTATTTGTTTCCATCCATCTTCCCCTCAATTTTAACCATCTTCCCTGTCCCTGCTGAAGAAAAGCAGGCCCAAACCATGATGCTGCCACCAACATGTTTGACAGTGGGGATGGTGTGTTGAGTGTGATGAGCTGTGTTGCTTTTATGCCAAACATATCGTTTTGCATTGTGGCCAAAAAGTTCGATTTTGGTTTCATCGGACCAGAGCACCTTCTTCCACATGTTTGGTGTGTCTCCCAGGTGGCTTGTGGCAAACTTTAGACGAGACTTTTTATGGATATCTTTGAGAAATGGCTTTCTTCTTGCCACTCTTCCATAAAGGCCAGATTTGTGCAGTGTACGACTGATTGTTGTCCTATGGACAGACTCTCCCACCTCAGCTGTAGTTCTCTGCAGTTCATCCAGAGTGATCATGGGCCTCTTGGCTGCATCTCTGATCAGTCTTCTCCTTGTCTGAGCTGAAAGTTTAGAGGGACAGCCAGGTCTTGGTAGATTTGCAGTGGTCTGATACTCCTTCCATTTCAAAATGATCGCTTGCACAGTGCTCCTTGGGATGTTTAAAGCTTGGGAAATCTTTTTGTATCCAAATCCGGCTTTAAACTTCTCCACAACAGTATTACGGACCTGCCTGGTGTGTTCCTTGGTCTTCATGATGCTCTCTGCGCTTTCAACAGAACCCTGAGACTATCACAGAGCAGGTGCATTTATACAGAGACTTGATTACACACAGGTGGATTCTATTTATCACCATCAGTCATTTAGGACAACAATGGATCATTCAGAGATCCTCGCTGAACTTCTGGAGTGAGTTTTCTGCACTGAAAGTAAAGGGGCCGAATAATTTTGCACGCACCACTTTTCAGTTTTTATTTGCTAAAAAAGTTTAAAATATCCAATAGATTTCGTTCCACTTCACAATTGTGTCCCACTTGTTGGTGATTCTTCACAAAAAATTAAAATTTTATATCTTTATGTTTGAAGCCTGAAATGTGGCAAAAGGTTGAAAAGTTCAAGGGGGCCAAATACTTTTGCAAGGCACTGTATATATATATATATATATATATATATATATATATATATACACTACCGTTCAAAAGTTTGGGGTCACCCAAACAATTTTGTGTTTACCATGAAAAGTCACACTTATTCACCACCATACGTTGTGAAATGAATAGAAAATAGAGTCAAGACATTGACAAGGTTAGAAATAATGATTTGTATTTGAAATAACATTGTTTTTACATCAAACTTTGCTTTCATCAAAGAATCCTCCTTTTGCAGCAATTACAGCATTGCACACCTTTGGCATTCTAGCTGTTAATTTATTGAGGTAAGCTGGAGAAATTGCACCCCACGCTTCTAGAAGCAGCTCCCACAAGTTGGATTGGTTG
Organism: Lithobates septentrionalis; assembly: GCA_037952835.1. Classification (NCBI taxonomy): domain Eukaryota; kingdom Metazoa; phylum Chordata; class Amphibia; order Anura; family Ranidae; genus Lithobates; species Lithobates septentrionalis. Next base: position 3,688,086 of record JBBDGP010000388.1, read on the forward strand.
GATGGGCACTTCTGGCGTACCATACGGTCAAGCTGCTCCCACAAAAGCTCAATGGGGTTCAGATCTGGTGACTGTGCTGGCCACTCCATTACCGATAGAATACCAGCTGCCTGCTTCTGCTGTAAATAGTTCTTGCACAATTTGGAGGTGTGTTTAGGGTCATTGTCCTGTTGTAGGATGAAATTGGCTCCAATCAAGCGCTGTCCACTGGGTATGGCATGGCGTTGCAAAATGGAGTGATAGCCTTCCTTATTCAGAATCCCTTTTACCCTGTACAAAGCTCCCACCTTACCAGCACCAAAGCAACCCCAGACCATCACATTACCTCCACCATGCTTAACAGATGGCGTCAGGCATTCTTCCAGCATCTTTTCATTTGTTCTGCGTCTCACAAACGTTCTTCTTTGTGATCCAAACACCTCAAACTTGGATTCATCCGTCCACAACACTTTTTTCCAGTCTTCCTCTGTCCAATGTCTGTGTTCTTTTGCCCATCTTAATCTTTTTCTTTTATTGGCCAGTCTCAGATATGGCTTTTTCTTTGCCACTCTGCCCTGAAGCCCAAAATCCCGCAGCCGCCTCTTCACTGTAGATGTTGACACTGGTGTTTTGCGGGTACTATTTAATGAAGATGCCAGTTGGGGACCTGTGAGGCGTCTGTTTCTCAAACTAGAGACTCTAATGTGCTTATCTTCTTGCTTAGTTGTGCAACGCGGCCTCCCACTTCTTTTTCTACTCTGGTTAGAGCCTGTTTGTGCTGTCCTCTGAAGGGAGTAGTACACACCGTTGTAGGAAATCTTCAATTTCTTTGCAATTTCTCGCATGGAATAGCCTTCATTTCTAAGAACAAGAATAGACTGTCGAGTTTCAGATGAAAGTTCTCTTTTTCTGGCCATTTTGAGCGTTTAATTGACCCCACAAATGTGATGCTCCAGAAACTCAATCTGCTCACAGGAAGGTCAGTTTTGTAGCTTCTGGAAGGAGCTAGACTGTTTTTAGATGTGTGAACATGATTGCACAAGGGTTTGCTAATCATCAATTAGCCTTCTGAGCCAATGAGCAAACACATTGTACCATTAGAACACTGGAGTGATAGTTGCTGGAAATGGGCCTCTATACACCTATGTAGATATTGCACCAAAAACTAGACATTTGCAGTTAGAATAGTCATTTACCACATTAGCAATGTATAGAGTATATTTGTTTAAAGTTAGGACTAGTTTAAAGTTAGCTTCATTTAAAAGTACAGTGCTTTTCCTTCAAAAATAAGGACATTTCAATGTGACCCCAAACTTTTGAACGGTAGTGTATATATATATATATATTTTTTTTTTTTTTAAGTAGAGAGCCTAGAGAATGAAATGGCAATTGTTGCATTATTTTATGTCACATTGTAATTGTGCAGAGGTCTTTCAAAAGCAATGTTTTTGGAAAACATTCACTTTAATGAAATAAAAAAAAAACCAACACAATATTTACCCCAATTTTATGGTATAATGTGAAAGATGATGGTACGTCGAGTAAATAGATACCAAATATGTCATGCTTTAAAATTGCGCACACTCGTGGAATGGCGGCAAACTTAAAAATCTCCATGATGATATAAAAATTTTTTACAGGCTACCTGTTTAGAGCTACAGAGGAGGTCTAATGCTAGAAATATTGTTCTCACTCTAATGTTCGCGGTGATACCTCACATGTGTAGTTTGAACACCATTTACATATGCTTGCACGACTTACGTATGCATTCACTTCTGCACACAGAGCACGCAGCACGGAGGGATGGGGCGCTTTAAAAAAAAATGTTTTCTTATTTATTTTACCTTTTATTTTTTTATTTTTACACTGTCCCTTTTGTTTTATTTAATTTTTTTTGATCACTTTTATTCCTATAACAAGGAATGTAAACATCCCTTGTAATAGAAATAAGGATGACAAGTCCTCTTTATTGATAGTTCTGGGGTCAAAAGACCCCAAATCTCTCATTTACCTTTAAAAGCAAAAGAAAAAAAATTATTTTTATCTTTCACTTTTCAAAAATTATTTACTATGGCCCAAGAACCGGTAGTGATGTCAGACATTGCTCCAGTCCTCCAAGGGCATAGAGACGAGTGGCGGGCCATCTTGGCCTCACTTTTCTCTGTTCCCAGCTAAGGGCCGCAACTAGATCGCTCCCGGGCTTTACCGATTCGCCGCTTCTAAAAGGGATCCTACGGCAAATCTGCCCACGTGACCACTTTTATCTGAAAGAGAATCGGCCATAGTGAAAAAAAAATATAGGGGTTATGGCAGCGAGCTGCTGCCCTAACCCTGGTATTTAACATCAAAGTAATGATGTATTTTTACTATGGGCCGGTCAGCAAGTGGTTAATATATTTGTTGCATTGGGGAGATTTCCCTTCACTTCATTTCCTGTAGGCACAATTGGTCTTAGATGGCAGTCACCAGAACAAGTGTCCCTAATGGGAAATTTCCCTTCTATTCCTGTTCTGGTGAAAATTCAACCTTTTGTATTCTTCCTTTTTAGTCCCGGTGGCAATGGACAAGTAGGGTGAATTTACCGAAAAGTGACACCTGTAGGAGAGGCTCCAACACACCCAACAAACTCATAATTAAAAAAATATAGCGGTGGCAATTGTGTAGTGTATTCAGTGCACACATGCTCATATTGACCTAGATAGTAGTATACTTACAGAAAATGGTAGGTGGACTTTATTGTAGTATGAGCCTATGCGTGCATGATCCAGCTGGAGGATAGCGAGCCTGTTGGTGATTGACATGTAGCAGGAACTAGGAACCAGAACACCTGTGAAAAAAGAGACCATGTTTGTCAATGACCTCTCAGGGCTGACTGTGTGTGCTATTATTCACTTATATTCTCTCCCCATCATACAGAATTGTCCTCCATAGGGGCCTTGCAGCCAAACTGATCTCAGGGCTGACAAATAACATATGAGGCTGATGTCATGTTGACCCTCTTGCTTCAATAGCCTCAATGTTGAGTGAATGACCCAAAAAAAGAGTAAAGATAGTGACTTCTGACCTTTTTATTAACTTAGAGCAGATCTGGGCAAATTGAGGCTCCCGGGCCACATCCTGCCCTTTGGCTGCCCCTGCCTGGTCTGTGATGCCCCTACTGTCAGCGTGCCTTCCTGAGCCTGCCAGCTCTGAGAAAGAGAGGCATGCTAACAGATGTCCAAGTGGAGAGCTCCAAGGACTGGAAGGAGAGAGCCTGAGAAGCTGGTCGGTACAGCGGGGAGACTCGTTTCTGGTGGAAGAGAATTGCCTAGAAGATGTCCTGACATTCTCCCACCACTCTGCTACCCAGCTAAGGTCTTCCTATGTTAGCATCTGCACGCCACAAACTCTGGGAGCCCGACACCTGTTCTTCATTCCAGGTTAGGATCTGCAGAAATCCCCACTGTACCATTCTCAGGCCCTCTTCTTCCAGTCACAGGACTTTTCAGAGGACATTTGGCAGGGCGTGGTATGGAGGTGTTACATAAATTCCCCACCGCCTGATTTAACCCCTATAACAACTGTGTGTATTGCATGTGGTTATGGCACAGCCTAATTGAACTCAATGGGCAGGTTTCGTTATTTCAGATTTGTTTAAATTATTATTGTAATTCGGAAATTTGGATACATCCGACTTTCCAACTGATGAAAAATTTGTCCGGATTTAAATTCGGAACAGAACAAGCCGCACGTATCTACAAGCATTGCAGCAGCAGGATGTGAACTGCCCCATCCAGCTGTTATTCTGTAGTTCTGGTGGGTGGCCAGGAAGCCGTAAAACCATGTCTCAGCTGCCCGTTTTTACCACCCACTGACCACGTGTCTGAAAGTGACCTATTTCATGAGTAGTTGTAGCTATTATTGCTAGTGTCGGGAGTTTTTTTTTTTTTTTATAAGTTTACGTACTCACTGACCTTCGCTGGTCCCAAATTAAAGTAGAACTACAGGCAAAACTTTTTCCTGACATGGCAGCATACATATGATATAATTCCGCCACCCTAAATCCACCCACAGGGCCTGTTTAACCACTTGCTTACCGGGCACTTAAACACCCCTCCTGCCCAGACCAATTTTCAGCTTTCAGCGCTGTCACACTTTGAATGACAATTGCGCGGTCATACAACACTGTACCCAAATTAAATTTTTATCATTTTTTTTCACACAAATAGAGCTTTCTTTTGGTGGTATTTAATCACATTTAGGATTTTTATTTTTTTATTTTTTGCTAAACAAACAAAAAAAGATGGAACATTTTGAAAAAAAAAATCATGTTTCATAGTTTGTTAAAAAATTTTGCAAACAGGTAATTTTTCTCCTTCATTGATATGCACTGATGAGGCAGCACTGGTGGGCACTGAAAGGCTGCACTGATGGGCACTGATGGGCACAGATAAGGTGGCACTGATAGGCACAGATAAGGCAGCACTGATGGGGATAGATAAGGCGGAACTGATGGGCACAGATAAGGCAGCACTGATGGCCACTGATAAGATGGCACTGATGGGCCCTGATGGGTGGCACTAATAGGTGGCACTGATGGGCACTGATAGGTGTTACTGATAGGTACCATTGATAGATGGCACTGATCGGCACTGATAGGTGGCACTGATGAGCACTGATGGGCACTGGTAGATGACACTGATGGGCACTGGTAGGTGACACTGATGGGCAGCACTGTTGATGAGGCACTGATTGGTGACACTGATAGGTGGCACTGTGGGCACTGATGGGTGGCACTGTGGGCACTGATGGGTGGCACTGTGGGCACTGGTAGGTGGCGCTGGTGGGCACTGGTAGGTGGCACTGTTGTGCACTGGTAGGTGGAACAGGTGGGCACAGATGAGCTGTCCGGAGCTCTCCTTGATCAGGACTGATGTCCCTCTGAGAGCTGTCAGTGCCAGGAGAAAAAATAGCCGATTACCGACTGTGTTTACATCACATGATCAGCTGTCATTGGCTGACAGCTGATCACATGGTAAGGGGTCGAGATCAACCCCTTACTCCAATCTGTGATCAGCCGAGTCACAAAGACTCGCTGATCAAAGAGCACGCTGTGCGCGCCCTGAAGGGGGCGCGCAGGCAGCTCGGCACGTGAGGACGTCATTAGACGTCCTCCCGGCAAAGTAGGTCTGCGCTGTAGCCATAATTCGGCTTAACAAGTTCAATCTATAAAATTTTGAGTGCAACCTCCCTCATTTTTACATCTATAAATTTGGGCATTTGCCTATGGAGACATCTGCAAAGCAGCAGGCTGGTTGGCGCAGTGCACCTGCCTCAGGCACTACAGGGAAGATCCAGGGGCTTGTACATCAATGGACCTCAATGGAATTACGGTCCAGGCTTCAATGTCCATTGTAATAAAGTTTGAATATACATTTTACCCTTGCCTGTTTAGCTAATTATTTACCACATGTATGCTGCCACTGCTACTTACCGTAATTTTTCCTTTACTGGCGCCAATCCATGGCAGCATAATTCTCCTTTTTTTTTATCTTATTACAGTATTTTTACGGAAGGGGGGAGGTTGCTCTCAGTCATACTTTTTTTAAACAGGTCCTGTGGATGGATATAGGGGTGGAGCTATATAATATGTTTGCTGCCGTGGATTGACGTCAGGAAAGGAAAATGACGGTATGTATTTGATACAATTTACCAATTTTTTTCATAATGGATAGAGTTATAACCCCTGTCAGAATTTTTTTCACCATCTGTGTCCCATTGCGAAGATTTCCCTTCACTTTCTGTCCCATAGCCAAACAGGAAGTTAGAGGAAATGGCTGCAAATTAACCACTTGCCGACCGCCTTCCACATATATACTGCGGCATGGCGGCTCTGCTACGCAAACCGACGTACCTGTACGTTGGTCTGTGCATGAGATACAGTGGGTGCGTGCCGTGATGGTTAGTTTTTTTTTATATATTTTTTTTGATATGTATTATATATATGTATTATAGCAGAAAGTAAAAAAAATGTTTTTTTTTTCAAAATTGTATTTTTTTGTTTATAGCGCAAAAAATAAAAACTGCAGAGGTGATCAAATACCACCAAAATAAAGCTCTATTTGTGGGAAAAAAAGGATATCAATTTTGTTTCTGTACAACGTTGCACGATCGTGCAATTGTCAGTTAAAGCAATGCAGTGTATCGCAAAAAATAGCCTGGTCATTAAGGGGCTGAAGTGGTTAAGGAAATTCCTTGTGGTCCCCCAGATCACCAGAACTAGTGTCCCCATTGAAAGATTTCCCCTCTATTACTTTTCTGAGGACAACCCAAAATTTGAGATTTTCTTTTACTTTCACTTTCATTGATAATAGTAAACAGGACAAATAGAGAGGATGAATCTCCTTAATGGGGGTACAGGCAGGAATAAAAACTGACAAGTGCTCTAATGCCTCTCTACCCCATCCAAAACAAAAAAGTTTTGCCTTTAGTTATACTTTACTATTGAGCAGAATTATGTTCGGCCCTCCACAACAGTCCCAGTTTCTCACGTGGCGCCAAAATTATTTGTACATAACAAAAAAGTGGCCCTGGGATTCCCCACACCATATGAGATATGTGGTATCCTACCCAAGAAATGGTGGGTGTCCCCTAAAAATACTGAAACCAAACAAAAAGTGAAAAAAGGGAACTGACACCTACTTGTGGCTACCACAAATTTATTACAAAAATGCAAAAGATAAGTAAAAATGGCAACTCAGTATCCCACCGCACAAAATTACCCTACCCCCTTCCCAATCCACCCCTGTCCAAAAGACCCAACCTCCCTCCCCCAACCCAATCTCACCCCCTGGACAGAACCCCAAGAACCTCCATCCTCTGAAAGGCATGAAGAGCCTTTCTATTGCTAGAGACCCCCAAGGTGGCGCTGCTCCTAAGGTACAGACTGTGTATGCTACAATGAGCTGAGCTAGTGAAACACCACCAGGTCTGTGGACCAATGCATTCATATACCGATAGTCAGTGGAGGTGGCCAACTGGCTCACATTGCACTCACTACCAATGCCTGAGGGTCACCATGAACGTGGCAAGATGAGCCCAGCTGGACGCTTGCATGTAGGGAGTAATCTGTCATGTACCATAGGTACTGTATAGTAAGAAGTGAAGCAATCCAAGCAAAAGGAGAGTCTGTACAGTCCAGCTAGGTGTATGCAAGCACATTAAATACACCAGAAGTCCTGGTGTTGGGGCAATGTTGGTGGAGTGTAGATAGAGTCTTCCCTGCATATCATGCCCAACATGTGTTTCTGCAATCCGTACGTTGGGGCTACAGTCCATGGCCATGGCCGTTCTTTTATCTCTGTTTGCAGCAGATTTACTTTAAATTGGAACAAAAGAGGTAGACATTACCTGTCCCGTTTTCTTTCATTGTGATGTCACACGTGACATCATTTGAAAGTCCTGAAAATGGTAATTTAAATTGATCCAAGTCTAGGGATTCACTGAACGTGCCGTTCTCATCCAGCTGCAAGGACAAAGTAGAAGTTAGTGTCATGAAGACATAAAGCAAGCCAAGTCAGCCCACCAGGCCCTACTCATAGCTTAAATAATAATTTTGGTTGGACTGACTCTCTTTAAAGCTAAATTACTGAAATACTGTGGCCCGAGTAACAAAACAATATTAGTTTATACACAGTAATTATATATAACAATAATTATTAATAATAAACATATAAATATTTCAGAAGATTGTCAGAGTAGGGATAGGTGTTGTATTCTCTCCCTGTCAGAGCAGACATGTCAGGCTTTCAGTTTATGGTGAACGGCTGGATGGGGCTGTTCACATGCAGTTTAGCATATGTCCCAACTTTCTAAGATGGGAATGAGGGACACCTATTAGCAAAAGTATGTAGGCATAGGGCACGCCCCCATGCCACCCCACCTTAAAGGAGAATTATACAACAACAAAAAATTGGTTAAGCACATAAGTGCTTTTTTTAACCAGTACTATTCCCTTATATGAAATTTGAAATTCACTAATGCAGCAATTTAGAAATTGGGTGAAAGGTTTAGCACTGGGAAACACTTCTTGGCAGATAATTAGTGCATTTTATATACTATATAGATCAGACCAAAATGTGGGATAAATGAGGAGGAAGGGGGGAGGGGGCTTTGTTCCAAATCAGGGACAGTATCAAAATCAGGGACAGTTGGGACCTATGCAGTTTAGTTCTGTCTTAGGCTCACATGTAATCTTTTTGCCACCTTTTGTCTCCAGTGGTAACTAATTAGGCAGTACAGCAAAAAATGGCATAAACAATTCATATACAGTAAAACCTTGGATTGGGAGCATAATTCGTTCTGGAAACATGCTTGTAATTCAAAGCACTTGTATATCAAAGTGAATTTCCCCATAAGAAATAATGGAAACTCAGATGATTCGTTCCACATCCATTTATTCATAAGTCCTTTAGTTTATAGTCCATATAAAAAGATTATAGTAATGTGATAGGTTGTGTAACCATAAAATGTCCATCCACAAATGGAAGCCTCCACAAGGGGATTAGAAGAAAAATCCAACAGGAGCTACAGAGTATAAAAGAGAAGAGAGGCGCCTCTAAGTGTAGCACTATGGTTACATTTAATGAATGTACATTTAGCAACTCACATGGTTGATGAATCAAAAAGGCACATCTAAGTATGAAGGCATCCAGGGTAAAGCTGTCCACATAGACCGTCCTCCGCACCGCCAGCTCTCACCGCTGTCAATCTGCAATCATAACTGGGAAGACTACCCTGCAGTAGAGCGATCTGAAAGCATGCCTTGAACCGCTCGTGGAGCACAGAGTGGAAGGGACGACATCGATGGCAGTGGGGAGGACGGTCTATGTGGACAGCTTTACCCCAGATGCCTGCATACTTAGATGTGCCTGTTTTAATCATCAACCACGTGAGTTGCTAAATGTTGTACCTTCATTAAATGTAACCATATTGCTACACTTATAGGCGCCTCTCTTCTCTTTTATACTGAGTTGTGACTTGACGCTACTTGTATATCAGGACATCACTTGTATATCAAGTCAAAATTTATGAAAAAATGTTGCTTATCTTGCAAAACGCTCTAAAACCAAGCTACTCTCAAACCAAGGTTTTTTATACAATCTATCTTTCTATAGATTCTTATAATTCCTATTATTTATCTGGCAAACCATATTGAATACTGGTGCCACAACACTGCAACCCCTCACAGATACTCTAGTTGGAACGCAGGAACGAGCCCTGCTGCAAAGTATTGCATCAAAAATTGTAATTACATGCCCCTGTTAAACAGGGGCTGAAAAATTGGGCCTTAGGCACTGGTGGCGGTGCCCAGAACCAAAAATGTTCTTACAAGCTATCAGCGTGATCATTGGGGAGGAAGAGGATAATTACTCAGGATAGTCACTCAGCATCAGCATAGGCAGTCTTTGAAGGGATCTGAGATTTCAAAAAAAAGTATTCGGTTACATCAGCATCAGGTGCTTGGTAGCTGGTGGTGATTCAAGACTGATTCATTTTTATGAAGGTCAGTCGATTGATCGAGTCGGTGGACAGATGCACCCTGTGATCGGTTACAAAGCCTCCACCAGCACTGAATGTGCGTTCCGAAAGAACACTGGATGCAGGACAGGCCAGTAGCTCAATTGCATACTGTGCAAGCTCTGGCCAGTGATTCATTCTCAAGACCCAGTAACCCAGAGGATTTTAGGTGGGAAAGGTGTCCAAGTCAGATCTTGCCCCTAGGTATTCCTGCACCATGAAAAACAGACTCTGGCGATGGTTGCTGGAACCGATCATACCTTGGGGCTGCGGACTAAAAAATTGTTTGAACGCATCGGTCAGACGGCCACCTTCTCCACCGCTCCTTCTTTGACTGACTGAAGCCTCAGCAACACGTTGTCCAGAAACAGGAGTTTGTAACCTCCCAGTCTCTGGGAACGCGTTGCACAGACCTTTCTGCAAGGCCTCCCGAAGATGTTTCATCCTCTGCTCCCTCTGCGACAGCAAGATAAGGTCCGCAACCTTACCCTTGTAACGTGGATCAAGGAGGGTTGCCAGCCAGTATTGGTCCTTCTCCTTGATACCACGAATACGAGGATCCTTACGCAGGCTTTGCAGGATCAGGGAGGCCATGCAGCGTAGGTTTGCTGAGGCATTCGGTCCGGAGTCCTCTGGGTCACTAAGGACAACATGGTCCGCAGCCACCTCCTCCCAGCCACGTACAAGTCCATGTGTTTCTTGGGACTGATCCCTTAAAGACTGCTGCTGATGCTGAGTGCCAGGCTCCACCTCCACACTGACACAATCCTCCTCCTCCTCCTCGTCCTCTTCCTGTGTTATCGGCGGGCACTCAGGAACACTGTCTGGATAAAGGGGGCCTTGAGAGCTAAGGAAGTCCTCCTCTTCCTGCCTCTGTTCTGCCTCAAGTGCCCTGTCCATTATTCCACGCAGTGTGTGCTCCAACAAGTGGACAAGGGGGACAGTGTCACTGATTCATGCAGTGTCACTGCTCACCATCCTCGTGGCCTCCTCAAATGGTGACAGGACAGTGCATGCATCCCTGATCATGACCCACTGGCGTGGGGAAAAAAAACAAGCTCCCCTGACCCTGTCCTGGTGCCATAGTCACACAGGTACTCATTGATGGTCCTCTGCTGCGTGTGCAGCTGCTGCAGCATGGCCAACGTTGAGTTCCACCTGGCTAGCATGTCACAGATTAGGCGGTTCTTGGGCAGGTTAAACTCCTTTTGGAGGTCTGCCAGCCGAGCACTGGCATTATATGACCGGCGGAAATGCACACAGACTTTCCTGGCCTGCCTCAGGACATCCTGTATGCCCGGGTACCTGCCCAAGGACCGCTGTACCACCAAGTTAAGGACGTGAGCCAAACAGGGCACATGGGTCATTTGTCCCTGTCGGAGGGCAGAGAGGAGTTTGGTGCCATTGTCGCAAACCACCATTCCTGCCTTAAGTGGGCGTGGCGTCAACCACCTCTGAACCTGCCCCTGCAGAGCTGACAGAACCTCTGCCCCAGTGTGGCTCCTGTCCCCCAAGCACACCAGCTCGAGCACCGCATGGCATCTTTTGGCCAGCATACTTGCGTAGCCCCTTGAACGCCTACGAAGCACCGCTGGTTCCGAGGACAAAGCACAGGAAGAGGCCATGGAGGAAGAAGAAGAGGGGGTGGAGGAGAGAGGTGTGTCACAATCATTAGTAGTGGCATTTTGAAGGTGTGGTGGTGGAACAACCTCCAACACTACTGCACCTTGTCCTGCATCCTTCCCAGCTGCCAGCAGAGTCACCCAATGCGCTGTGAAACTTAGGTAACGTCCCTGTCCATGCCTGCTGGACCATGAGTCAGCTGTAATATGCACCTTACCGCTGACCGCCCTGTCCAGCGAGGCATGGACATTGCCTTCCACATGCCGGTAGAGAGCCGGAATCGCCTTCCATGAGAAAAAGTGGCGTTTGGGTACCTGCCACTGAGGAACCGCACATTCCACAAACTCACGGAAGGGGGCAGATTCTACCAACTGAAAAGGCAGCAGTTGAAGTGCTAGCAATTTTGCCAAGCTAGCATTCAACCATTGGGCATGTGGATGGCTGGGAGCGAACTTCTTTCGGTGCAGCAACTGGGGCAGGGAAATTTGCCTGGTACAATCTGACGTCGGTGTACCGAAAGCAGATTACCCACAAGTACTTGGCTGTGACACACCTAATTCTACACCTTCATTCCTCTCAGTGCAGGTCTCAGAGAGGACTGAAGGTATAGTGGGTTGGAGATCTCAGCTGATGAGGAGCAAGGAGAGGTCCTCTTTGTTCTTTGGTGTGGGTCTTTTAGATACGCTTGCCAACGAACTGCATGGCAGGTCAACATATGTCTGGTCAAGCATGTGGTGCCCAAGCGGGAGATGTTTTGGCCACGCGAGATACGCTTAAGACATATGTTGCAAATAGCAGCGGTGCGATCTGATGCACTTGTCTCAAAAAAGGCCCACACCAAAGAACTTTTGGAATAACGCGCAGAGACAGCAGCGCCCTGCACATGCGGAGCTTTGGGGTGTGATGCAGTCAGTGTGCTGCTCTTAGGTTGGCCCCTGGAGGGCATCCTGCCTTGTTGGAGATGTGCCTCCTCCTCCTCCTCACTCCTATCAGGCACCCACGTTGAGTCAGTGACCTCATTATCCCCTCCCTCCTCATCACTGGAGCAAACCTGGCAGTATGCTGCAGCAGGGGGAGCATGACTGCCAGATTGCTGTCCTTCTTGGGCACCCCCTCTGTCCGTGCTCACGTTACTGCCTTCATCTAGCTCAGTATCATCATCAGAGCCTTCTAAATTCTGGGCATCCTCCTGGAGCATGTACCCAACACTGTGGTCAAACAGTTCGTGGGGAATCCTCAGGAGGACATGGTGGGGCTAGGGAAGGAGTCACTGATGCCATTGAGCCGAGAGAAGAGGCCGCGTTGGCAGCTGCTTTGCCAGACAAAGTACCCTGAGCATGGGTGAGAGAGGATGAGGAGGATGAGGACGGCTTGGTCATCCACTCGACCAAGTCTTCCGCATGTTGCGGCTCATCACGGCCAGCTGCCGAAAAAAAGGCCAAGCGTGTCCCACGGCCACGTGCTGATGAGGATGCACCGTCTCCACGACCAGCACTGTTGCCTCTAGACACAGAGCCTGCTTGCCCTCTTTTATTGGCTTGTGACTGTCTGCCTCTCCTTGTTGGCCTTCCAGACATACTACCCTGTTTCCCCGAAAATAAGACCTAGCGTGATTGTTGGTGATGGCTGCAATATAAGCCCTACCCCCCAAATAAGCCCTACCCTGTTTCCCCGAAAATAAGCCCTACCCTGAAAATGAGACCTACAAGCCATCACCGACAATCACGCTAGGTCTTATTTTCGGGGAAACAGGGTAATGGCCTGTAGCTGCACTAAGCTGGGATATATAGAGATATATATAGAGATATATATATACACTGATACTGCAGCTAGCAAAATCAACTGCCTGCCTGTAATATGAGTTCGCAAAAAACTAACTTCTAGCTTATTTAGCTGCCTGCGGTAGTGATAGGATCAGGAAAACACCACCAACCTTCTACATCTAGCTTTAGCTGAACACTGTGCAGAGCCTACACTACACTAACTTGTAGGTTTAGCTGAACACTGTGAGGAGGACGCACTACACTAACTTGTAGCTTATTTAGCTGCCTGCAGTAGTGATAGGATCAGGAAAACACCACCAACCTTCTACAGGTAGCTTTAGCTGAACACTGTGCAGAGCTCACACTACACTAACTTGTAGGTTTAGCTGAACACTGTGAGGAGGACGCACTACACTAACTTGTAGCTTATTTAGCTGCCTGCGGTAGTGATAGGATCAAGAAAGCACCACCAACCTTCTACAGGTAGCTTTAGCTGAACACTGTGCAGAGGTCGCACTACACTAACTTGTAGTTTTAGCTGAACACTGTGAGGCGGACGCACTACACTAACTTGTAGCTTATTTAGCTGCCTGCGGTAGTGATAGGATCAGAAAAACACCACCAACCTTCTACAGGTAGCTTAGGGTGAACACTGTGCAGAGCTCGCAAAAAAATAACTTGTAGCTTATTTAGCTGCCTGCGGTAGTGATAGGATCAGGAAAACACCACCAACCTTCTACAGGTAGCTTTAGGTGAACACTGTGCAGAGCTCGCAAAAAACTAACTTGTAGCTTATTTAGCTGCCTGCGGTAGTGATAGGATCAGGAAAACACCACCTTCTACAGGTAGCTTTAGCTGAACACTGTGCAGAGCTCGCACTACACTAACTTGTAGTTTTAGCTGAACACTGTGAGGAGGACACACTACACTAACTTGTAGCTTTAGCTGAACACTGCAGAGGTCGCACTACACTAACTTGTAGTTTTAGCTGAACACTGTGAGGAGGATGCACTACACTAACTTGTAGCTTTAGCTGAACACTGTGAGGAGGACGCACTACCCTAACTTGTAGCTTTAGCTGAACACTGTGCACTACACTAATTTGTAGTTTTAGCTGAACACTGTGCAGAGGTCACACTAAACTAACTTGTAGCTTTACCTGAACACTGTGAGGAGGACGCACTACACTAACTGTAAATAGTCTAGCTGCCTGACTGTGGTACTAATAGGATCAAAAGAACACCAGCAATTTTCTTCAGGTAGCTGTAAATACTGTAACAAGACAAGCCTGCCTGTCAGTAGCAAGATAACAGGAACGGATCTAGCTAAACTGAATACAGTGTATATATATATATATATATATACAACACCTGGGATGCATATATATATATATACACAATACACTGTAAGTGCAGCTAACTCACTGACTGTCCTGCCTAATCTATCTAACTTAAATCAAATGACACTGTCTCTCTGTCTATCTCCTTCAACGCTGGAATACACACTACACAGGGCCGCCGTGCAGGCGGCCTTATATAGTGTGGGGCGTGTACTAAATCCCCTGAGCCATAATTGGCCAAAGCCTCCTTGGCTTTGGCCAATTACGGCTCTCTGTTCAGACGGCGCTGTGATTGGCCAAGCATGCGGGTCATAGTGCATGCTTGGCCAATCATCAGCCAGCAATGCACTGCGATGCCGCAGTGAATTATGGGCCGTGACGCGCCACACGAATTTGGCGCGAACGGCCCATATCGTTCGCAATTCGGCGAACGGGCGAACATGCGATGTTCGAGTCGAACATGGGTTCGACTCGAACACGAAGCTCATCCCTACATACAACTCATACTTACAAATGGAGGCAGAGTGATGTCACGCGGCTCCCTGAAACCACCGAGCAGCCATCTTGCTGCTCACCGCATGCTGCCACCTACTGTCCGGTGGACCTGTCTGCAATCCCACATCACTGCATGGCCAGTTAACCCTTCCCTATGCTATCCAAACTTAAAAATCTTTATTTGGCTGGAGTTACATTTAAAAATGTACCTGTTCCAACTTACATACAAGTTTAACTTAAGAACAAACCTACAGAACCTCTTGTTCATAATACTCCAATACTGCCTGTATTAGAGTTTGAATCTCTAAGGTTTTTAATGCTGTCTGTGTCACCTTCTTTGTCCTGATGAGTGACCACTGTCACCGAGACAAAAAGGTGAAGGGAAATCTTGCAACTGGAAAACCCGTTGCAGTATCCATCCAAAATGGCCACAGAATAGGCTACAGTTGGCCATTAAGCTCAGCCAACAAGTAGATATGGTCTCTTTGACCAGATTCAGACGCAAACAGCAATTTACAGGTCCCTTCAATAATTAAAGCGGAAATTCAGTCATTTTTTCATCTTTCCATCTATTAAACCCTCTGCCCTTGTTGTTTTACCTTTGGATAGTAAAACATAATTTTTTCTGCCAGTAAAAATACCTTATACAGCTCACTTCCTGTTTCTTGTCTAATAAAAAACCTAGGTTTATGACATCATGCACAGCTCTCTCTCTCACTCTTGTGAGAGTTTGCCAGGAAGGGAGGGTGGATGAGTCCTAAGAGGGCCAACGAGAACTGCAGAGCTGGAGGTGTGCCTCTGTGTGTCTGTGTAAATCCAGGAAGTGAACAGGCAGCAGCTTCAGCTACCCACAGGTAAAATGGATGCAGCCAGACTCAGTAGAGGGAGATTTCTGCAGCATATTTGGCAAGTACAGAATCACAGTATATATAAAATAATGTAGCACTCTGATGGTTAGGCAGGGTTGCTAGTAAATTTACCTGCCAGGTATAGTTGCCTTGGCCAATTGATAGGAGATCAATTGATTCCAACCTAACTCTGGAATTGCTGCACTTCTCTCTTCGGTCACTAGATAGCCAGGTATCTCGTGGCACTAGATAAGACAAGGGAATTGCAAGGACAGATTAAGAATAGATGGGGTATCTCAACCAATGGACAGGGATCTTCTTGGGTCCCTTGGCCTGCTGGGAGAGCCTATTTATTTGGGTGAGGTCAGGTGATTGGGGTTCTGTGCCACCTGGACGGCTGTCTGGATGGACGTGTGTTGTGCTGCTGCTAGAGCAAAGCCTGAGACCTATACCTTTGGACATCTGGCTGCTAGGCTGTCTGAGGGCCTATCCAGATGCAAGAGAGCAGCGTAGGTTTGGGACTGTGGCTTGCAGTTCAACCAGAAGTGACAGTTCTGCCAGCCGGAGAACCTGTCGTGGTCGGAGGTAGAGGGGAAGCTGTCGCCACTAAGGGACCATCCACCTTATTACCAGGGACCACAGTGAGTAGCTGAAACAAGTACCAGAGCAGTATTCTCACCAACCAGGGACGGTGAAGAATAGAGAAACGTCAGCAGGTGTCAAACCAGGGACCCAGCCAGCGGAGGTGACGCTTGCAGAGCAGCCTTGTGTTTCAAGCCAGGGACCGAGCAGCCCAGTGGGGTGATGCTTGAGGAGTATCTGTGAGTGCTAAGCTAGGGACCCAGCAGGGACGCGGGGGTGACGCTTGAGGAAGATACTCAGTGAGAAGATTGGTAGAGCTTCTAAGTGATAGACTGGGAGCTCAGTTGAGTGAAGATCTAAAGAGGAGATTGTGGAGGAAGTGAAAGAGTTCATTACCTTTGTTAGAAACTGTTCAAGATTGTTGCCATAGGAGACAGCTTGTTTTCAAATGCAGATGTGGTGCTCGGCTGGGTGCTTTTCCCTGCATGGCTGTCTACCTATAGAAGTCTCTGAGTCTGCTAATTAACATTGCAACTACTAAAGGGTGTCCTGGCCCTAAACCCTCTCTCCCACAGTTCTGTTCAAGAAAAAATAAATCTCTTTGCATTCAAAAAGTGTCTGGCACCCATGAATCCAACTTGCACTACACCCACCATGCCTTGTAACCCGCTCTACATAGAAGGATGTCAGCTATCTCTAACTCTGGATGTTCTCATTAGACCAAAGAGGACTCAGGACCTTACTACAATAATATGCAAAGTGGTTGGAGGGAAGCTTCAGAATGGCAAAGATGTTTTTATTACAAATTATGTGAGCAGACTGCTGTTCCTCTTTAAGAATTTACATATTAGGGAAGGATGAATGTAGAGTAGGAAAGAGACACATCAGGCCAACTAATATCTCTGGCTTCTCCAGGATTGTTCTTTGAGAATGGTTAGCTTCTCATAGCTGCCTGTACCCTAGACATGAGACATAAAGAACAAAACATTCCCCTATAGCGGGACTTTTGGGCCACTACCATCAATGATGCAATGTAAGTAAAAAATATATAATTTTATTACAAAATTCAAAAGTACAACAAAAAATATATACAAAAATACAAATCAAACACAAACAATATATACTGAATCAGTGAGACTTATTATATTTCCACTTTTGGTTTTCCTCTCAATGTGATGCAGTTGTGTCCAAATTACATGTCCTTGCTTTTTGATGTATCCCATTGTATATATTGTTTGTGTTTGATTTGTATTTTTGTATATATTTTTTGTTGTACTTTTGAATTTTGTAATAAAATTATATATTTTTTACTTACATTGCATCATTGATGGTAGTGCCCCAAAAGCCCCGCTCTAGGGGAATGTTCTGGTCTTTTTGGATTTTTGGGATGTGGCACACCCTCTTTTTCTAGACATGAGACATAATCAATTCAAAAACCCTCATGAATTCAGCAGGCCTATTTGGTTTCTGTAATAACCATTCTATGTAATCACCTCTTTTGTAAACTCTTCGCAGATGTCATTAATACCCTGAAAGCAGTTGGCTTCTCCTCCATATTTAGGTACAGTTCTGCAGCACCGGACTACGACAGTGCCTGGTACAGGCTCCCCATATACGTATCTGGAGAATGGAAGAATATATAAGCATTTGTGAGGAGGAAAGTATTAAACAGTATAGCACATGTATTGTAAATACAATGTTTTAGACTTTTGTTCTGATATTGAATCTGTAAGATAGGTCCAGTTTGTTCTAGAACAGAAAGACCAATGTTGTTATTACTGGAAACTGGAACACTGCAAGGACAGATTACTGAGTGGCCTTCAGCTAGTTTCTGTTAACCTGTGACTTGACCTGCTGAATGATACGGCTTGATTTGTGACTTTCTTTTGGACCTTTGCTTGCTCATTCTGACTTCAGCCTGCCTGCTTGACTCAGCTTACTGCCTTCTGCCTTAACCCTTCACTGTCCAGCTGTTACCAACCTCAGCTTGAAGCCTCACCTCTGATCCTGTCTCTTGAATTGGTACTCTTTTTGCCTGACTATTACCACCAACCTTGGCTTGAATTTCCATTTATGATCCTGCTTTCCCGAATTGATTCCTTTATTGCCTGACTATTGCAAACATTGGCTTTAATTCCCAACTCTGATCCTGTCTCCTGAGTTAATTCCTTTACTGTCTGACTATTACAAACTTTGGCTTTCATTCCCAACTCTGATCCCTTCTCCTGTATTGGTACCCTTACTGCCTGATTATTACCTCCAAACTTACCTTAGCTTATCAACCCTACCTTCCCAACTTTATTAACTTTACCTTACCAACCTTAGCTTGAATCCTCTCTGATCTGAAAACTCTGATCCTGGCTCCTGAATTGGTTTCCTTACTGCCTGACTACTACCACATTTGGCTTCAAATCCCCAACTCTGATCCTGTCTTCTGAACTGGTACCCATACTGCCTGACTACTAGCACTTTTAGCTTGAATTCCCAACTCTGATCCTGTCTCCTGAACTGGTACCCTTTCTGCCTGACTATTACCACCAACCTTAGCTTGAATTCCCAACTCCAATCCTGTCTCCTGAATCGGTTCCTTTATTTCCAGGCTATTGCCAACATTGGCTTGAATACCCAACTCTCATACTGTCTCCTGACTTGGCTCCTTCACTTTCTGATTATTACCAACTTTGGTTCAATTCCCAACTTCAATCCTGTCTGCTGAATTAATTACTTTCCTCCCTGTCCCTGAGCACTACCAACTTTGGCTTGAATTCCCAACTCTGATCCTGTCTTCTGAACTGGTACCTTTCTGCTCAGGTGTGACCAACCTCAGCTTGTATCATGTCTAGGTTACTGCCAGCTGCTCTTGTACACCAATGTTCCTGCATCTGGTTCCTATCCGGGGGTCTACCTGTCAAGCTTAACAGATCTGGTGTTGCCTGTAATGCTGGCACTCCTGCCACTACATGTTCTTGCACTCCCTGTTGCCACCTCCTGGAGTGTTAGACAGGAGGTACAAAACAGGCCCCATCGTCAACTTGGTGTCCACTAAGTTTGTGAAATCTCCTTATCATTTACACTGTTAATATATACATGGTAAAGATTTACCAAGTATCCTACATGCTCCAGTCATGATCCTTTTAGCATGGAATTTACTACAGCCCCACCTTTCCATGAGAAACACGTACAGCAAGTGTAGGAAATGCTCCTTCCACTAGTCAATAGGCATGATTTTTTTTAAATCTTTCCACTGTCATCTAAAGCCTTACACTTGTATGGAAATCCAGAACTCCAAGTCTTCCATAGACTTCCAAATTAAATGTCTTACAATACGTAATGTGGGCACTAGGGATGATCGGAGTGATTCAGGCAAAATGTATTTCTGAAAATTTTGTTGAAGTAGAGACTCTCAATTTCACTTATTGAGCTGCATAGACAAAATACCCTTGAAAAAGAGAAACTTGTTTTCTTTTTTTTCTTCTAAATTTAGAGGTGTGGGGGATTTTTTTGGATGTGTGAATGCTTTGGCCCAAAAACAGGTCCAGGGTTGTTCAAGTGGACTCTATAACACTCAGGAGTCATTTCAAATCCACTGCACCCTTGAGAACCACCAAAAACATTTTGAATTCAAATATTGGGGTTGATTTACTAAAACGTGTGCACCCAGAATCTGGTGCAGCTTTTGTGAAATGGACGTGTTCTGTAGGCTCTGAAGGAAAAAGTTGAAATGCGTTAGTTGTTGTATCTACAAGTTTAGCAAATTTTGCATATGGACTTAAGGAGGAGTTCCAGCCTGGGGGAAAAAAATTAAAGTCAGCAGATACAAATACTGTAGCTGCTGAATTTTAATTTATGGACTTGTCCCGGGAGCCCACGATATCGGCACCCCAGCCAATTTTCGGATCGCCTGTCGGGTGCTGCCGCCACCATCTCCGATACAGGAAACCGCCTGTGAAGCCTTTCAACTTCACAGCCGGTTCCCTACTGTGCATGCGTGAAGCGTGCTGCACTTTCTAATTGGCCTGGCGGCAGAGGAAGGAGAAGAGGGACAAACTTCTGAGGGATGGTGACGTGACACCGTCTCCCAGAAGTGGGGACAGGGACCTGTCAAAAACTGGTCCCCGTTCCCCCCTCCCCCTGAAAGGTGCCAAATGTGGCACCGGGGGTGGGAAGCAAAAAAGCGGAGGTTCCACTTTTGGGTGGAACTCTGCCTTAAGCAGAAGATTTTTATGATAAGGCTTTGACACAAGTACTGGTTTGTGAGTACATTCACCTTAATATTATTTCATTCAATAAAAAATGGATTGAGGATAATGCACTAGGAACCCGCGCCATCTGTTTTCTTTTTGTGCTTTCAGTATTTTCAGACTTCCCCAGTCTTTGGAAGGCAGCGAGGTGTGCACTATCCACATACTGTAATACGCTGATATAGAAATCTGTCACTTGTGACTTGCTGCACAGCGCAGGAGATCGATCATAGTTGTTTTTCCTGCATAGTAACCAATCAGCTTCCAGGTATTTTGTCAAAACTTCATTGAACAAGCTGAAGTTAGAAGCTGATTGCTTACCGTGTACAGCTGCTCCAGACACAGGAAGCCAGTAGGTGACTGTAACGAAACTGCTTCCAACTCCATTACATTGGTGGCAAGCAGTGGGATGATTTCTGCAGTCTGGGACATCCAAACTTCCACCAGGATCCAAGGTCTGGATAGCAGGGGAGGAGGGGTACAGATACCAGCCGCCATGGAAGAGGAATTCGGAAGGAGGTTGCGAGAGATGCAGATACAGCACAGAGGACCAGTGGCAACGCAGGTCCTTCTGGGATGGTATGATTCTGTCTGCTGCCAACTCTCAAAGGAAACGCAAGCCTGTGAGCAGCGCCACCAAGGAAAAATTCTCCACTCCATCCAGGAAAGGTACTGGTCGCAGTAGGGATTGCAGGTGCTGCTTTTGTGAGAAAAATCGCAGGCTGGTCTGGGCAGAGATGCGGTTGGATGAGAGCTACAGAGCCCTCCGATGGCATGTATCCCAAGCATGCTCTTGGATAGCAGATTACAGCCCAATGGAAGGCTTTAGCTACAGCGGCCTGGGACTGTTGTACGGGAAGCTGTCAAGGGACCCTGACTTTGGTTGCGATCTGGAGTCATGGTTGGAAGAAATCATTGGTTACAGAGAAGAGATACTGAACACTCGGAAGTGCTCTGAGCACTGGAAGATATGAAGTTTCTGGCTGTTCAGGATTGGGAGCTGGAGATCGCCTACAGACAGCTGCTAGATGCTGCTCAGCAGCAGGGCTGGGCTCCCTTTGCCTGGAACTATCCAGAAGTAGCAGCCGATAGTTCTGAAAGCCTGGCTGAAGTGTCGGCAATGTGGCAGAGTAACAGTGTGCTTTGCCCATCTTCGCCTACAGCTTTGGAAGCATTGGTCTTTTGGTGGATGCAGCAAGTGTTGTTTCACCTTGACTATCCTGTTTATGCATGGGACGATCTTGGATGGAAAAATGCGCCTGTCCAGCGGCAGTTCAAGGGCTCGGGAGAAGAGGAAGCCATCCTCATTCCTCACAGAAAACAGGGATTTAATTGACTTTTCATCAGAGGATGTTACGGATGATGAGTCACCTGCCAAAGTGTTGGCACTGGGCGCAAGGGCCACCAGCCCATGCCCTGGACTTTCAGAAATTCCAGAGGCTGGGGATTTAATAGACTTTTCTCTAGAGGAGGAACCACCTAGGGAACCTCCAGCAGGAGAGCTGGCATCAGGGCCCAACATCATTGAGCTCTGCCCAGCACCAACAGCAGCTTCAGCCTCCCTGAGAGAAAAGGCAGCTGGTCTTTCTCCTACACCATTGACAGGGACATGGGATTTCCTGCCAGCAGCATCTGTGGAGTTACAAGAAAGAAGAAGTTCCAGTTTTGTAACTGAGCTAGTCTCGCCTGGTTCTTGTTTGCAATATGTGGCTGTAATATCTGATATCTATGTTCAGACTAGAGGAAGTTGTATACTAACGGAAGCACTCAAGTGGAGGAGTGTGGGTCGGACAGTCCTGTGACAGTGACCAACTGTTGGGCAAATCAGCACATTAGGAAGTATGTTTGTCAGAGAATAGATTGAAAAAAACAATAAGAAAGGTGCTACAGAAATACTTTTCCTTGTGTCATGTCTTCAATTTAGAACTAAGAGAATATACGAGGTCACAACTTTCAGCCAATTTTATCCATTTAGAAATATGTGTGAATCTTGGATGAATGTTTAGAACTAGACCCCTAAGTGCCTGTTGTGCCCCACTTTATGTATTTTTATATCTTGCATTGGATGAGGTTTGCAATTTTCTGGGATGTGCTGTCATCTAGTGGTGGTTTGGCCACTACAACAAGTTTACTAATGTCATTTTGATATCCTCTGTCCTCCCCTCCTGTTTAGTGCTATTTGGTTTAGTCCTGCCTAGACCCTGCCCACCTCTTCCGAGTTTCCTAAGTCCAGTGTTACTTATTCTCAGAGACAGAGCTTAGGATAGTAATTGTCTTCTAACACTTCAAAACTGGAAAATCAGTAAAAGTAAAATTGTGTTGGATTCAATTTCTGTGTCTTATTGAAGAGTCAGGCCCCTTTTACATGTCGGGTTTGATCAGGTCCCCCTGTAAGTTTTTTAGGTGGACCAGATCAGACAGTCCATTCATGGATAGGTGTAAACAGACTTGTGTCCGTTTACCTCCAGGCCCGATCCAGTTCACTAAAAAAATGGAAAGGGATTCATCCTCTTCCATCTAGGCAGATCAGATTGGAGGGTAGTTGGGTGTAAACGGACAGTGGAGTCCATTTACATTCCATTTACAGATGTGTCATCTGCCCCCTCTGCTTTCATCAGCAGGGGATCTGTTAAGAGAGCTCTTGCTGATCAAGATGGAGTCTGCTCCATCTGAAAGCGGCCTAAAGCTGCCTGTGGATGGTGCCAAGTCAGCAGGTGACCATACTGTCTGGATGACTGGGCCTAAGGTGGTATGTCAATGCATAAAGCAGCATTTGAAACACAACAGGGTCATATACAACAGTCCAGTCCACTGCTTTGTGTTAAATGCAGTTGCATGTTAATGTAGCACCCTTGTCCCAAAGCAGGGCTACAGGTAAATTTAGTTATGCTGGGTGGTAGGTGGGTTTTAATGTTTAGAGGTCAAATGGCTTCCCTCCTAATCCAGTTTAGCTGTGGTTTCTCCCTTTTGTCAGTAGGTGGTGCTGTTGCCCTTGACATTAGTGTGATGAGCTACAGTAAGTTCAGGTTATGGATAAACATACCTTTCTCAGCCAATCATATTTGCTGTTATGCATGCTGGGAAAAGGTATTTATTTGGAAGAAGTCCGGTGATCAGGGTCAGTCTTCCTGTCCAGGGCTGCGGCATGGGTGGCTGCGTGTGGAACAGCTCCTGGCTGCTAGGCCTGAAGCCTGAGGCATAACCATGTGTTCAAGATTTTGCTGAGAAAAGCCTACCAGAGATCTGGAAACAATTCTGAGAGGGATGGAGTTCTAAGGAAGGACCAGAGGTGACTCTTCATGAGCTGGGGACTATGAAGTGGCTGGGAGGACTTCAAGAGAGAACTCATCCAAAAGAATTCAGTATGATGCAGTTAGTAAAGCTTAGTTACTAGAGGAGACAGCCTATCCTACAAAGTACAGATGTGCCGGGTCAGCTTAAAGGCTTTTTTCCTGTACTGCTGTCTACCTTATCTCACCTATTTTTGTCTAAGGAGTATGCCAATTTGCCTGTTTGCTGATCATTACTAAGGGTGTCCTGTGCCCTATCCCCTCTCTCCCACATTTTTCCTGTTTGAGAAATAAACTTCTTTCTTGTTTAAGCATAAACTTTCTTTCTTGTTCATCACCCACTATGCCTAGTAACCTGCACCCTGAGGAATTATGTCAGCCCTCCCTACCTCTGGTAGTCACCATCAGACTCCCGGAAAATTGGGGTTGGGGCTACATTAAGGTGCATCGCAATAAAGCCCATTTGTTTAAATGGGCTGCCCAATGTATCACAATGGACCAAAAATTCATGCATGCAGCATTTTCAGCTGTTCACCATCACCACTGAGAAAGTGCATTGGCACTCTATCACAACACGTGTAACACACACCGAATGTTACTTTGCCACTATGATGTGAACATGCCCTCATGGTATGAGTAGGTTTATAGGATTATAAGCTTTGACTGTACTTACTTTGCAGTTCCAGTAATTTCAGCCGTTTCGTCCAAAACAGAGATGGTGCCGGGACAATTGGTGTTCCAATCAAATCTTGGTAGCTCTGAAAATGAATGACAACATCATCAACTCCCATCCTAGAAGGACACTTGCTGTATACATTGTCCCTGATACTCTTGCATTATAGTCCCACGGTAATGGGTGTATGAGACTCCATCCATAGCAGCGGGCTATGTGTTTTATGTGTAGATGGCTATAATGGGTTTTTTTTACTTGTTTTTCATATAAACTTATTGTTTCTGAATTCCACTATGTTTTTTTTTTTGTTTTTTTAACTGCATTATACAGATGAACAGTGCCAGCCTACACTCAAAAAACCAATGGTCCTTGATGCAAATTTTGCCCTTAGGTATAAAGGAATGATTTTCATTGCTTTGCCCCCTACTCAAATATTAAAAATAGACCCCCTATTATTTGCATTTGCAATGGATGTGAGACCTGTAGATCCCTTCAATATTAGGAAGAGTCACCCTAGAACACCCTAGAACAGCGAACTCCAAACTGCGGCCCGGGGGCTGGATGTTGCCCTTTGCTTGCTCTTATCAGGTCCTTGGGGCAGTATTCCACCCACTGTCAGCAACATTGGGACATAGTTCCTGCCACTGATACCAACAATGGGACACTAGTCCTCTCACTGACACAACAATGAAACACGAATTCCCCATTGATACCAAATATGGGGCACTATTCCTCCCACTGACACCAATGATAGGGCACTATTCATCCCACTGACACCAATAATGGGTGGGGCACTATTCCTTCAATAGAAACTAATGACAGGGCACTAATCCTCCCACTGATACCAATGATTGGGTACTATTCTTTCCATTGATACCACCAACAGGGCACTATTCCTTCCACTGACACCAATGATGGGGTATTGTTTACTCCCACTGACGCTAAGACATTTTCTTCCTCCACTGACCACAGTCCAGCCCCCCCCCCCCCTAAAGTTTGAAGGATAGTAAACTGGCCCTTTGTTTAGAAAGTTTGGAGACCCCTGCCCTAGAGAATAAAATAGCTGTAGTTCCAATTCTTTATTTGTTACGTCACATGATATTAGTGCAATGGTTTACAAAATGCAAAATCTCAGTAAAAAATATATTAAAGTTCATTTTAAGGCATACAAACTAAATCATTTATCCAGTTTTTTTTTTGTAAAATATAAAAGATGAGGTTTCACCAAGTAAATAGATACCCTACCGGTCAAGCCTTGAAATTGCATGCACCTGTGATCCAGCCCTATATTTTCCATGCTTGATGTTTTAAAAGCCCCTATAGGTAACAGTGACCCTTTTCAAGGTGCCCAGCATAGCCCAGAAGAACCCACGCCAGGGTAGGCCTCCTATGTGATCCACACTTGGTGCCCAACAAGGAGGATAACATGGAGGAAGTGCCACCTACCCCCTACATATTCGCTACATCAGTTACAAGGGTTATACAATTCAACACACCGTATCTCTGAAGCTGAGCAGATGCGTACTCAATTGCTCCCTTATCATCTTCAAACTGTATACTCCAATACCCGAGCCGTGAGCGCTCAGATGTAGGGAAGACCACTGTCACCACACCATGGTCTATCGTGGGATTCAGAATTTGGTTCACGCGTGCTCCATTTGGGTCCTGCAAAAACATAAATGAAGCATGTGAGTTAATGATTGATAATGGTAATACTGTATATATGCATACCTTAGATTTCTGCTAGATAACCCTGGCATGGGCTATGATCTATAGAAGAACAAAACAAGCCATATAAGGCGACAAGATGCCCAAGCAGCAACGTTTGCATATCTTTTTAACCATTGTTATTATGCAGAGGAAGTACCATTTCACTTCATGTGCAATGTATTTCTGTCATTTAAAGCACATGAAGCCACAAAGAATTTAGATCCCCAGATAATAGCATGGAAAAGCAAGAATAAAAGACATAGTTGGAGTCTGGCTTTGAAAAACATTCAAGAACTTCCAAAATACTAAAGCTTTAAAGAAATATATTATGGTTTTGTACTTTTTGCTTTAGTAAGAGGGGCTCTAATGGGGACACTGGTGTCATGGGGACCCTAATGTTAGGAGGGACTTGAGTCCTTGGTATAATGGGGAACTCTGATGGGGCCCTTGTTGTAAATTGGAACTTCTATATAAGGGGAGGCTCTGATAGGGACCCTGATGTAAGAGGGGACTCTGATGGGGACCTTCATGCAAGGAGGCTCATATCGGTACCCTAATGCAGTGTTTCTCAACTCCAGTCCTCAAGGCGCCCCAACAGGTCATGTTTTCAGGATTTCCCTCAAGTGAAATGGCTGTGGTAATTACTAAGGCAGTGAAACTGATTAAATCACCTGTGCATAATAATAGGAGGCTTGAAAACATGACCCGTTTATTGCGCCTTGAGGACTGGAGTTGAGAAACACTGCCCTAATGTAAAGAGGACCTTTATGTAAAGGGGGACTCTGATGGGAACCTTGAGGTATGTGAGAAATTAGATGGGGACCAAAATGTAAGGGGGACTCTGAAGGGGACCCTGTTGAAAGGGGGACTTTAATTAGAACCCTGATGTAAATGGGGACTCAAATATAAAGGGGCTCTGATGGGTCTTGATGTAAGGGGAACTCTAATGGGGACCTTGATTCAAAGGGGGCTCATCTGGGGACCCTAATGTAAGGGGGAACCTGATGTAACAGTGACTCCTATGTAAGGAGGCACTCTGATGGGAACCTTCATGTAAGGCGGAACTCAGATGTGGAACCAAGGTGTAAGGGGGACTCTGATGGGGACCCTCATGAAAGAGGGACTCTAATAAGAACCCTGATGTAAGGGGGGGGGGGGGGTTACTAAAAACATTAACTAAAATAAAAAAAAAGATAAGTCTTACCACAAGTGTAGCCTTTGTGAACTGTAAAACAAAAAAGGAAAGGTATTAATCAAAAAGTGGTAAATAAATGATTTGTTTCATTTAGCATTGTTTATACACAAATACACACAGCGGTTGAAGCACACCATTTGGCTAAACATATGTGGACCCCCCTCCAAATAAGTTCAGGAGTTTCCAGTCAAGAGTTCCATTAATACTACATCATATAAAAGGCATTGTAGACAATTGTGTATTTCCAACCTTGTGGTAACAGTTTGGGGAAAGCCCTTTTCTGTTCCAGCATGATGTACCCCTGTGTACAAAGCCAGCTCCATAATTACATGGTTTGGTGAGTTTGGTTTGGAGGAACTTGTGTCCTTAACAGAGCCCTGACCTCAACCCCACTGAACACCTTTGGGATGAATTGGAACACTGAATGGGAGTCGGGTCTTCTCATCCAAATGCCTTTTACAAATGTTATTTTCTGCGAAATGGCCCACACTTTGGAAATACTTGTGGAAGGGTGGAGGCAGTGATAGCTGCAAAGGCAGAGCCAACTCCAAATGAATGGCCATAGTATTGTAAATAGGATGTCCAGCAAGCTCATATGCTGAAGCTGCTTTAACTGCAAAGGCTGTCCATTATAATGGCCATAGTTTTAAAATGGGATGTCCAATATGCTCATGTACGTGTGATGGTCAGTCATCCACAGACCATATAGTATATTAATAGTCTTTTCTTTGCAATGGTAGAGCAGGTAACTGGCGTTCTAATACATGAGTGCCTTGCCAGTTGTGGACTTGTACCCACTCTTTCTATTAAAACCATTGCCTAATGCAGAGTACAAAGGGCATAACAGGAAGCTGTATGGTCATCTGGCAGGTGGGTAAGGGCAGTGATCTCTGCACATAGGGAATGCTACAATAGTGGTGGGCCATATACTATAGATGGGGCACACAATGAGACCATGAAATTATTATTTTTGCCAAATCATTGAGAGGAAGCTGCCTAAAGCCTGAAAGTATGTTATTTAAAGAGCAGAACATTATAACAGTTTCTTACATTTTTTACAACTTGTTTCAGGTTTTCATCATAACATGGCATCCTTATTTGTACTGCGGAAAAAGAACAGAATGTTAGAGGGACGTCTGGCATATACTGTAACATAGGAGATAGACCCAACAAATTGTTTTTATTTTGGATAGAGTTTGGAAAGGTTGGAATCTAGGAGCTAAAAAGAAATGTAAAAGGAGTTTTGATGCACTCATAGAGATGCTTTATTGAACTACTGTGAACAAAAAAAGTGAACCATGAAATCACAGCACACTAAAAAGTTCACAGAGGGTACAGAATGGCCAATGAAGAGAAAGGACCTCTAACCCTAAACCTCCAGAGGTGCAAGGCTCCTGACAGAGGCAAGGTACCCCATGGTCCACCTAGCGGAAACAAGGTGGACCCCACTCCTTAGGGACCAACAAAAAAGCCGGTCCACCATGTACTTGGTGAGGGGCTCCCCTGAAGAGAGACCCCTCATAAGACCCAAAGGCCACAGAGCCTCCAGGATTGGTGAGCAGCACATGCCCTAGGTTTTATTGCCAGCCACTAGCACATCACTCTTGAACACTGCATACCAGCCATCATTAAATGGTGGCTAGCAGGTCCAAGTACGGACCGAGCGACGCTCCTGCCTGGACCGCCAGTGTAGTGCTGAGTGTCAGAAGTCACTGGTTTGCTGGGACCATGGGATTCCCAGCAACCAGAGACATTGCGTATGTGAGCCTCGCCCCCTGCTCCTGACCGCAACTCTCACTCTCGGCCGGGCCGCGAGTTGGGGGCGTGACATCACGTGTGTGCCCCGCCCCCCTGCTTCTCCCGGCTCCTAGCTCTCACTCATTGCAAGGAAAAATCTCGCAGCTTCCGTCCACCGCAGTTTGTCAATTTTGCTGACTCCTGCAAGCATGATAGTGGGGCACATTTTTTTCTAAGGTGGTCACTGATGGGCTTCATTTTTAATGTACACACTGATGGCCATATTTTGTATCAGAGTGCCCCTTAACATAAAATATGCTTCAGATGCATACTAGCTCATTATGCCTTTATTTTGCAGGTTTTTTTGGGGGGGGGATTTTTTTCAGAGGTTTACAACCTCTTTAATGTCTGTTACTGTCTGTTACTTTGGATAATATTGTCATTCGTGTGTTATTGCTATTTTCATTCAACTGCTCTGAGAGTTACCTCAACTAAATCTTGGCTCCTGTTTTCCAGGACTTGGCTGATTTGACACTCTTATATAGCCTCCTTCTCTGATTAAGTAAAACTAAGAAGGTTGAATTCAGTTTGCATTGTGTTGGTGTCTTATTTAAAGGTATTCACATCATGTCTGAACCTAGAGTGTCAGAAGGGCTGGAAAGTTTACAGGGTCAAGGCTGCAGAGAGGAACATTATTAGGCGGCCCTTGCAGGGGTAGCGCTACACAGGGATGAGGGCTCTTACGAGGAGTACTGAGGTACCCTGCTGGCCCCATCCATGATATGTCTGCATGGCATAAAGAAGCACCAGCCCAGTGAGCACATTACTGGGACTACAATAAGGTATGTAATGAAAATGGAAATAATTTACTTAAAATTTATATTATAATATATTTCATTTTACTTCACTCCCCCATTGTTCTGTTTACCCCAGGGAATAAGGAAAAATAACCTGTACTTTGGGGTATCATTTAACTCAATTTTTTACTAAGTTTGCCCAAAACAACAGGTAGCCTTTAATTGGCCACTTAGACACCTAGCTACATCACATGGGGGTAGGGGAAGAGTCCTCAACCCTGTGTACACTAAGCGTCAGTCATCCCACTTCCTGTGAGCCCTAGGTATCATGAACACACGCCTCTTGGAGGTACAACATGACACCAGCCCAGACTCACAGTACAATGCTGCACATATTTTGATGCATGTCATTGATCTATTCTTTTTCACAACAATTTGTAATTTTATGTAAAAAAAAAAAAAAAGATACATTTTGGGGAGGTCTGACCTGCCCTCATGACCTTTGCACTAACTTGTTTCACTTTGCTTGTATAGCGGTTTGTTTTTCTGAGCCAAGCAAGCTGAACGTGGGACATCAATCACGGCAGCTTTTCGATTAACGACATTAACTTTGTCACCAGTTGCTGAAAAAGTGAAAAAAACGCTTGTCTCTTCACCAATTGTTGGCACCTTAAGAAGAAGAAATGAGAGTTCCTGTAAACAACTGGGGTATGTATACAGTGTGTTATATGGTAACCACTACTTGTATAAAATATGAAAAACTGTCTGAGGCCAAATTTCACCAGCATTGAATGCTCTGTCCCTGTCAAGTCCAGCAATGTCTTGCAAGTTTGGCATTTAGGTTTGACTGAACTAGTTGAATAATTTCTACCGAATACTCTGAGAGCATGGGCACTCAATCCTGTGGCAAGCATGGTTAAATAAACTGAGAAGAACACCTACATAAGCAAACTCTGATAGAGGCAGACACCCTTACATGACTACCATATACTAGGCATATGGGTTGGGTAGTGGTTGTCCCCATTTGATGCATCCCACAAAAATATTTTATTCCTTGAACCAAAGCCTATAGGGTCATGTCACCTGTGAGAACCCCGTGATAACAACTTGATCAATTTTGCCAGGTTCACCCGCCCAGTACATTAATATGTACATCAACTTACCTCTATGGAATCTTCCTTCAACTAGCCTGGTACACTGACAAATCTCTCATTGCTTTCAACTTACTCTCCCAGCTAGTGAATAAGCGACTCCAAAGAGACAAGTAAGTGGTTTCTTACTACCCTACCACCCTAACACAACTGAGCTGTGATGCCCTTCATATTTTAATGCAAATAGAATTAGGTGTGTTTTTAGCAGTGCTAGGATAGTCTAATGCAGTGGCCCCTAAACTGTGGCCCTTTGCTTTGCTTTTATCCAGCCCTTGGGGTACTATTGGTTCCCCAAAAACAAGGTACTATTCCTCAGACTGTTGTCAGTGAAAGAAGTAAGAAGTTGTGCCCCATTGTTGGTGTCTGTGGGAGGAATATGCCGCCTCATTGGTGTCTGTGGGAGGATTAGTCCCAATTGTTGGTATCATGAGACGGAATAGTGTCCTATCATTGGTGTCAGTGGAAGAAATTGTGCCCCATTGTTGGTGTCAATGATAGGGCACCAATGAGGGGGGAAAATTCCTCCCACTAACAATAACTATGGGGCATAATTCCTACTAATGACCCCAAATATGGGCCACCATTCCTCCCAATGACACCAATGATAGGACACTATTCCTCCCACTGACACCAATGATGGGATACTATTCCTTCCACTGATACCAACATTTGGCACTATTCCTCCCACTCATGCGAATGATGAAGCATTGTTTACTCTCATTGACGACAAAGAATTTTCTACTCACAATGGCCACAGTGCAGCCCCAAGAAAGTCTGAGGGGCAGTAAACGGGCCCATTGTTTGGTGAACCCTAGGCTAATGCATTGAAACTATCAATATTTTATTTTCCAGGGTCTCTGCCTTCATTAGCCTATCCGAGCACTGCCAAAAACACACCTGGTCCTTTTTTAGGAACTCAACTCCCATAGTGCGCTGGGGTGGCATTCAGAATGTGTTAGTGCAATGCAGTAGGGTGAATTTAGTCTAAGAGACCACTTACTTGTCTCTTTGGAGTTGTTCATTCACTTGTTGGGAGAGGGAGATGTCACACTCTTGGTAGCAAGGAAGATTTGTTAGCGTACGGGACTGGTTGGGGAGAGGTTCCATATAGGTAAGTTCATGGTTCTTCTGAAAATGGCACTTCTCTGGTCGTCTAATTTGATGGCTTAAAATGTATCTGAAGATAGGATTTTATGTTTTTTTTAGTTTTGGAACAGAGTGGGAAAGGATTAAACTGAGGGGAGATTCACGGTCTCCAATTGTTCTAGTGACTCTTGTCCTCGGAAGAGACATTAAAGAGAAAGCCAACATTTTACAATAGGAAGGAAAGTCTTCCAATATGTGATTTATTAATCATTTTCTAAAAGGGGATCTCCCATTACTTTGGAGAGATTTTCCCTCACTTCCTGTTGTTTCCCTGGGTCAGGAAGTAAAATAAAAAAATCTCCCACGGGGTAAAAAAAACTCTAGACAGGAGTTTTAACCATCCCCCATTCTTCTAAATAATAATAAAGAAAGACGTTAAAGTATGAAAGACTCATGTAGAAATTTACAGCACTAAACTATTCCATATTTACAATTGGTATACAGTATGCTAAATTACTTGCTGCCAGAGCCCTTTTTTTTTTCTTTTTTGCAGACATGTTTAAAAAATAATTTAAAAAGATCAGTTAAAAACCCCAACATATATTTTCTTGAGATAGCAAGCATGGAAAATAAAATGGTGGTACTTTTAATGTCACACAATATTAATAGAATGGTTTATCAAATACCAACCCAATTGTTTAGTTAATAATAAAAGATGAGGTTTTTACAGAGTAAATGGATCCCCAACATGTTGAGCCTTAAAACTGTGTGTGCCCAAGAAACGGTGACAAACTTTGGCACCCACAATTTTCCATAGGCGACACTTTGAAGCTCTTACCGGTCATCAGTTCAGTGTTAAATAATGGGCGTAGAATTGTCGCTTTCACTCCTGCGTGTGGGGTGATATGTATCATGTGTAGAGCAATGTTCATATGTGAATGTACTCTATAAGGGGTAGAGAGGACTCACATTTTTTTTTTTTGGAGGGGGGGGGTTGCTGGATGGATGTAAATGTAATTTTTTTACACTTTTTTTTTTTCACTAAACTTTATTTTTACCACATAGGAGATCAAAAGTGATAGCATTGTGTTGTGACTGGTTTTCTTTAACCCCTGATTTCTAACATGCTTTTAGTTGAATCTAATGGAGTACAACCCGTGTTCCATTAGCTTCTTCCCTGGCCACATCTGCTTGGGAAAGTGACAGTTGAAAATGGAAGTAATGTAATGCGAGTCACTTCTGGTAGCACCCTCTACTAATAGGTAGGTGCTAGTAATAGGATTTTTTTGTTAAATAGACTGTCAGCACAGGTAAATTTAGGCAGGCCTATGCTGCAAGCAAGCTTTTGATCTGGGGGCTGGGAGTGGTTAGAGTAGCAGTGGGTGTGGCCACCTGTGCTCTGGTTCTGAGGCACCTCCCCTGCTTCCAGGGAGAATGTTCTGGAAGAGGGGTAGGGCCTGGAACTGGAGTGGCAGGCAGCTCATGTGGGAGCCCTGACCAATCCCCAATTGGAATTGGCAGGGGACGGGCCTCCTATATAAGCTGAGGTAACATGCCACTGGGGAGAGTTGTTGGCTGAGTGAAGTGGAGGATGGAATACTAGACAGCAGCAGGAGGGCACCTCCATCTGGGGGGAGGGGATGCGCCAATCGCAGGAGGAGGCCCAGGGAGAGCTGTGAATGAACTTTGCCATTACAAGGTCATTGGCAATGTCTTTACCATTACACGGTCATTGGCAATGTCTTTACCATTACACGGTCATTGGTAAAGAACTCCTGGAGCAGAGGGGCAGGTGAAGCTGTCGGAATGTATGGTCCGGTCAAGTTCTCCATCAATGACTCAGGGCAGTGAAAGGTCGGTGAGTGTTACCACAGTGGAGGGCTGGATGTGCCAGGAAGTCTGTGAGGGAATTTTGCTTTTACACGGTCATCAACAAAGTCTTCATCATTACACGGTCAATGATGGGGAGTCCAGGATCAGAGGAGAGAATGTGGGGATATGTGTCAAATCGATGTGGCCTGAGGGCACAGGATTTGCAAGCTGGGCTGTCTGGGAACAGTAGTCCACCATCCAACATGTGCTTTTAAACTGCTAGGCCTCCGGGGAGAGGTGCTGCAGGCTTCTGGCCTAGTAGCAGCGAGCAACCAGAGCCAGCTTAAGGATTTATTCAGAGTGGGTCCTTCTTGCTTACAGAAGAAGATGTGACATTACTTTACTTCAGGATAAGCTTTGTGCAGGAGGAGAGGAGTTCTGGGAACATCACCCTTACATGGTCAAGAGAGATGTCCTCATTCCTTACACGGTAATGGATGAGAAATGCCTGGAAGTAATAGTCTGCGGGAGTTAAGCAGAGAAGGAGCAACAGTCTGCATAGTGATGCAGGAGGAAGATCATAGCCAGAGGCGTAACTAGAACCTTCAGGGCCCCGGTGCAAGAAACAATGATGGGCCCCCCTTCCATCCAACCTCGGGCTTCCAATTTTGGGAGGGTGTTCATGGACATCCTCCCAAAACCGTGCTTCCCGCATGACCCCTGGGACATGCATCCAGCGCAATCACATCGGCTCTTTACCATGTGATGTCAGCTGATCACATGTAAACAGACTTACCGGTTATCCGCAGCCCTTTCCTCCCACGCTGTGTCTGTGTTAGGAAAGGACTGCCATTAACTGTCAAGAATGTCAGTAAATTGTTTACACTGATAATCAGTGCCCCAATCATCAGTGCCATGTATCAGTGCCTATCAATGCCGCCTATCAGTGCCCATCAATGCCGCCTATCTGTGCCCATCAATGCCGCCTACAAGTGTTACCTATCAGTGCTCATTAATGCTGCCTATTAGTGCCCATCAAATCTTCCTATCTGCATCACCTATCAGTGCTCATTATTGCAGCGTCCATCCGTGCCACCTATCGGTACTTTTCAATACTGCCCATCAGTGCCCATCAATACTGCCTTAGTTCTGCCTATCAGTGTTCCTCAGTGCCCATCCGTGCAGCCTATGAGTTCTGCCTATCAGTGCTCATCAATGCCCATCATTGCCTCCTATAAGTGCAGCCTATCAGTGCCCCCTATCAGTGCTCCCCTTCAGTGCCTCCTATCAGTGCCTTCTTAGTGCCCCCTAGTGCCTTCTTAGTGCCCCCTATCAGTGCTCATCAGTAAATCCCATTGGTGCCTCCCATCGGTGCCCCCTATCAGTGCTCATCAGTAAATCCTATCAGTGCCTCCCATCAGTGCCCCTAGTGCCTTCTCAGTGCCCCCATCAGTGCCTCCTATCAGTGCCCACCAGTGCCCCCTATCAGTGCCCCCTAGTGCCTTCTCAGTGCCCCCTATCAGTGCCTCCCTTCAGTGCCCATCAGTAAATCCTATCAGTGCCTCCCATAGGTGTCCCCTATCAGTGCCTCCCATAGGTGTCCCCTATCAGTGCCTCCCATAGGTGTCCCCTATCAGTGCCTCCCATAGGTGTCCCCTATCAGTGCCTCCCATCGGTGTCCCCTATCAGTGCCTCCCATCGGTGTTCCCTATCAGTGCCTCCCTTTCAGTGCTCATCAGTAAATCTTATCAGTACCCATCAGAGTCCATCAGAGTCCTCTATCAGTGTCCATCGGTGTCTATCAGTGCCCATCAGAGTCCTCTGTCTTCTCAGGACAGCGCGGCTCTGAGCGGAGAGCGTGTCTCTCCAGTGGCATCACTAGGGTTGGTGTCACCCGGTGCAGAAAAAATTGGTGTCACCCCCCCTCCACCAACTATAGCCCCCCCTCAGTACAGACCCCCCTCCACTAACTGCAGACCCCTCTCTCAGTATAGACCCCCCACTAAGTACAGACCCTCCTCACTAAGTACAGACCCTCCTCACTGAGTACAGACCCCCCTCTCGCAGTACAGACCCCCCTCACTAAGTACAGACCCCCCTCGCTAAGTACAGACCCCCCTCACTAAGTATAGACCCCCTCCATCAGTATAGCCACCCTCATTGCAGACCCCCCATCTATCAGTATAGCCCCCTTCTATCAGCATAGACCCCCATCTATCAGTGTAGACCCCCTTAGTGCAGACCCCCATCTATCAGTATAGACCCCCCTCAATGCAGACCCTCATCTATCAGTATAGACTCCCCTCAGTCACTATAGACCCCAGTGTAGACCCCCCTCCATCAGTACATACCTCCTCTCCCTCATTGCAGACACCCCTCCATCAGTTCACACCCCCCTCAGTACAGACCCCCCCTCCAT
This sequence comes from Lithobates septentrionalis, assembly GCA_037952835.1. Classification (NCBI taxonomy): domain Eukaryota; kingdom Metazoa; phylum Chordata; class Amphibia; order Anura; family Ranidae; genus Lithobates; species Lithobates septentrionalis. The sequence continues at coordinate 3,724,384 of JBBDGP010000388.1, forward strand.
CAGTTCACACCCCCTCTGTACAGACCCCCCTCCATCAGTTCACACCCCCCCTCAGTACAACCCCCCTTCCATCAGTTCACACCCCCCTCAGTACAGACCCCCCCTCCATCAGTTCACACCCCCCTCAGTACAGACCCCCCTCCATCAGTGCAGGCCCCCCCACAGTGCAGACCACCCCCCTCCATCAGCACACACCCCGTCAGTGCAGACCCCCCCATCAATGCAGACCCCACTCAGTGCAGACCTCCACCCCATCAATGCAGACCCCCTCTCAGTGCAGACCACTGTCCCTACATCAGTGCAGACCCCCACCCATAGCGTTCCCCCCAGCACACGTCTGTTTGGATAAAAACTTTACAGACCTCAGAACAGCGTGGGATAGGCACAGCAGCATGTGTCCCTCGGACTCCTCCTCCTCCCCCTCCGTAAACAGAGAGGAGGGGGAGGCGGCTTCGGTCTGCTCCACTGTGCGCAGGGATGTGTAGGGGTGAGGACTGTGCAGTGTTAAAGAGCGGTGCCGCTGCCCACAGGTGTCACCCCTCTGGCGGGTGTCACCCGGTGTGGCCCGCACCCCCCGCCCCCCCCCCGGCAACGCCTGTGCTGTATCTCATGTAACAGCAGCACAGGCACAGGCATCGATAGTTTGTTTTATTTCCCTCTCCGTGCGTCCTCTCTCGCAGGACACACAGCTGATCTTCTCCCCCCTCCCCTCTCTGTGTGCTCCACAGGAAATGTGAGCTCCTTAGCTTCACACTTGACTGCCCACGGAGCACAGAGAGGGGAGGGGGGAGAAGATCAGCTGTGTGTCCTGCGAGAGAGGACGCACGGAGAGGGAAATAAAACAAACTATCGATGCCTGTGCTGCTGTTACATGAGATATACGCTCTCCGCTCAGGGCCCTGTTAAGAGCAACCCCGCTGGCCCCCCCCCCCACAGTGGCGGAATGCCGGGCCCCAAGTGCGACTGTGGCGACCCTGGTAATTCCGCCACTGATCATAGCAACTAATATATGCACATCATCTCTTCTGGTTCTAACTATGTGCTAGTGTGTAACATCTTTAAAGTATGATGGAAAATGAACTATCCTATGGGCATCCCAAATACCCTTTTCCCCAACCAAGTTGTACCCCCCAATAGACAAAAACAAAGCCAGCAAAAGACTGTTCATTGTCTCTGCAAGTGATGTATGGGAGTCTGGCAGCGGGGTGATTTGGTGGATGTTTGTTACTAGTGGCAACTACACTGCTACACTTCTATGTTCATTTTAGTTAGGCAAAATCAGCACACAGATGTTCACTGGCCTCCCTGTCCCCTACCCAGCGGCACCAGCCATGGGGGTTCGGGGTCTACAGGTGGGATAATGGAGCCCAGAAAACATGGTTGGGGAGTCGTACACAAGGAGAGAAGGATTTACTACTGGGGGTCCACTTGACAGCCAACAATCAGCTTGGCAGGTTTGTGTGTAAAACTCCCCACTGCTGCCGATTTATGCCATACAGTGGTGACAGTGAAAGAGTTGAAGGTCTGGGGAGGGGCTGAGTTCAATATCACCCATGTTTGCATTAAAGAAAAGTTTGCAAAACACATTTTTAAATCCAGAAATGAGTGTGTCTTTCCCTTCATAGAGGGGCTTAAAGATGACATCAGAACATCATGTTGGACCCACTTGTATGTATAACCTGTCTCATGAGGTATGAGTCAGGTAGAGACTTAAGGTCAGCCTCACTGGAGAGACTGAGCGATTGGAAAATCAATCCCTGTGTCTAAAGAAATGAGAATATACTCCCCTCTGTGGGTCTCAGAGAGCTGAAGTTGGGAGGAAGAAGAAGCTGTGTCTCCTGTGCCAGCAGAAGAATAGACAGCAAAGACAGACCTGGAAAGCCTTGGCTCTAATGCTGGGTACATGCTAAATGTTATATCCGTGTTCAGATCGCTCTTTGGTGAGCATTGGACAGATGTTGTACCGCCTCTTAACCATCTCCTAACCGCTGCTTTAACATCTGGGACCTCGCATTGCATGCAGTTACAGGGCGCTTGCTGAGCGACCAAATTAACTTGAATTGGTTTCGATCGGCAGCCAGTAGCACCCACCGAAAGCCACATCATAATTCCAGCATTGCAGTCTCAGCATGTGTACACCCCCTGCTGCTGCCCCTGCAGCTAATAGGGGAATAGTTGAGGGGCAGCAAAACCGTGTGTTGTCACGTGTGAATGAGCCCTAAAAGGGTTATATAGTTAGGTTGAAAAAAGGCACAAGTCTATATAGTTCAACCAATAGCTCGTAGGTTGAAAAAAAATAATACATGTGTGCATGCCTGCCATTAGAAATTATTGGGCCCAGTATAGCCTGCTTGACAGGGCCAGTTTCACCCCTTCACTCTACACAGAGACTTTAAAGTGATATTAAAGGTTCCTTTTTTTTTTTAATTTAAATAATTAACATGTCATACTTACCTGCTCTGAACAATGGTTTTGCACAGAGCAGCCCTGATCCTCTTCTTCTGAGGTACAACCCAGTCCCTGGCTTCCGCCTCTTTGGTGAAAGCCGCTTCCTATGGGGGCACTCGTTCGCTCTCGAGCCACCTTTTCTGCCTCCATTGACACAGACTGGGCAGCTCTGCCCCGCCTCCACAGCATTTGATTGACAGTAAAATTAGCCAATGGCTCCTGCTGCTATTAATCTGCTCAGACAGGGGGACAGAGCTTAAAAATTCCCTGGTCCTCATCAGTTCAGCAGCAAGGGTAGGAACAGAAAGGGGCTTGTTTACTCATTTTTAGGATCAGGTGGAGGAGTCCTCGATGCCATGATTCCCGACAATTAAATTAAAGTTCCTACTTGCCCATGCAGATTGACTTAAAAGAAGAGGTCAGAACCTCAATTTGAAGTAGAACTAAAGGCTTTTTTTTTTATTTTGGATAGAGTAAGGGAGGGTTTTAACCCCATGCCAGTTTTTTTTGCCATCTGTGTCCCATTGGGGAGATTTCCCTTCACTTCCTGTCCCATATCCAAAACAGGAAGTGAAAGGAAATCCATGGAGATTAAGAGAATTCCTTGGGGACCCCCAGGTCACCTGAACTAGTTCCCCCATTGGAAGATTTCCCCTCTATCACTTTTCTGGAGACAACCCAAAATGTTGGATTCTCTTTTACTTTCACTTTGGTGATAATGGTAAACAGGACAAATAGAGAGGGAGAATCTCCCTAATGGAGGTACTTACAGCAGTAAAAACTGACAGGTGTTATAATCCCTCTCCTCTTTATTCAAAACTAAAAAAAAAAGAAGGTTTGCCTTTAGTTATTCTTTAATTGTTGGGAACAGGTGACATGGAGGATTACTCCACCTGCTCCTGAAAATGAGTAACTACTAGTCCCCTCTCTGTCCCTGGCCCTTGATGCTGAACTGGCCGGGGCCAGGGAACTTTTATCTAAAGGAGAAGTAGGGGCAAAGCTTTTTTGGCCCTACTTCTTGTATGGGTCACAGGCATACCTCCCAACATTTTGAAGTAAGAAGAAATCCTGGATAGCCGCACTCTGGGATAAGGACATCTTTATTGAAGTAAAATCCAACAATACAGGCAAATGCAGAGGAGTACAGGGTAGTAGACTGCTAACGCGTTTCACATCATGTAGATGCTTATTCGTAGCTTGTAGCTTTTACTTCAATAAAGATGTCCTTATCCCAGAGTGCGGCTATCCAGGATTTCCTCTTACTTCATTGCAACTCAGCAAAGCCAGCACCTGGAATTAGTTCTCACTAGGGCGGTGTCATCCCAGAACAAAGAGTGTTTGTGAGCTGCATCTTTTCTTTCCTCCCAACATTTTGAGATGGGAATGAGGGACACCTACTTGCAAACGTATGTAGGCATAGGACACGCCCCCTGACACACACCCTTAAAGGAGAATTAACCCAAAATAAGGTTAATTAAATCCATGAGGACTTTTTTTTTGCCACTCCTATTCCTTTATATTGACTTTTAACATTTACAAATGCAGCAATTTAGAATTTAGATGAAAGGTTTAGCACTGGGAAACACTTTTTGAAAGATAAAATGTGCATTTTATATACAACTATATGGATCAGACCAAAATGAGGGGGAAAGAGGAACAGAGGGACATTGCTCCAAATCAGGGACAGTCCCTCGAAATCAGGGACAGTTGGGAGCTATGGTCACAGGAGTGCAGTTTGTTTTTCACTCTTGTGACCCAATTTCAGCCGACAGCGGGCTAAAGGTAAATACTTCTCTTTTAATTGCTGGGAGCCATGGGCTGTGCTATTAATGTACATGTGCACAAAGGTACTTAAACAGTCCCCTCTCTACCCCCAGCTGAACTTATGGGAGCGTCGGAGGAAGATAGCAGGGCTCAGTGTGCTGAGTACATTCTTTGACTTTAGTATGTAGGCAATAAAATCATAGAGAACAAGACTATAATGATAACCGATGCCCTAAACAGTCTCTAATCACTTATTACAGCAGCGCTATGTGTAAAGATGGTCCAAACACATTTATAACGTTAATGATAAAGGAGATCCAGAAAAGTTCAAGTAGCTGTGATCTATTGTAGTGGAGAGCCTCTTTCACCAAGGATAATCACCACGTGCAGGGGACATCTCCCCAATGAAATTGCACTCACCAAAAGGACAGCAAACATAAGCCTTTAAAATAAACGCTTCCTTTCTCCTTCGTCCAACCACCAGATGTCAATCACATTCATAGATGATACCGCAATACATATGGGAGGAATGAAATAACCAGATAGTGTAATATTGCTAAGACAATTTTATTTAATCATTCAAAATATTCCCCCTTAAGCTTATATGCGTACCAGATATGCAGAAAAAAACGAGCATGTTAATAAAGTGCACTGTGCCTTGTAATCCCGTTTCCCGGGAGGTCCTCTGCAGCGTCTGCTGGATATTAAAACCAGCTTACTTCCTCGTTCCTCTAGGGTACTTGGAACGCACGCGTCACTTCTGGTGAATTACGTCCCTGACGCGTTTCGTCACTTCCGTACGTCGTCTGAGGGCATAATTCACCATCTGAGTGGCCAGTTTTTATGTAAGCGTCAACATTCATTATTTTACATACCTACTAGACGTTTTTAAGTAGGTCAGTCTCCATCTTTTTATTTTTAGTTTAATTTTTATCTTTCGTTTAGATAATTTTACCAGCATCCTGGTACTTATTTTGTTCCAAGTACCCTAGAGGAACGAGGAAGTAAGCTGGTTTTAATATCCAGCAGACGCTCCAGAGGACCTCCCGGGAAACGGGATTACAAGGCACAGTGCACTTTATTAACATGCTCGTTTTTTTCTGCATATCTGGTACGCATATAAGCTTAAGGGGGAATATTTTGAATGATTAAATAAAATTGTCTTAGCAATATTACACTATCTGGTTATTTCATTCCTCCCATATGTATTGCGGTATCATCTATGAATGTGATTGACATCTGGTGGTTGGACGAAGGAGAAAGGAAGCGTTTATTTTAAAGGCTTATGTTTGCTGTCCCTTTGGTGAGTGCAATTTCATTGGGGAGATGTCCCCTGCACGTGGTGATTATCCTTGGTGAAAGAGGCTCTCCACTACAATAGATCACAGCTACTTGAACTTTTCTGGATCTCCTTTATCATTAACGTTATAAATGTGTTTGGACCATCTTTACACATAGCGCTGCTGTAATAAGTGATTAGAGACTGTTTAGGGCATCGGTTATCATTATAGTCTTGTTCTCTATGATTTTATTGCCTACATACTATTGTTGATTTGATTTTAAGCAGCTGCTTTGTCTACATCACATCTCTCAGCAAACCCTGGCGCAGAGTAGTGGGGGATAGAGGCGGTCTTGTTTTCCACTGTTTCTTAGACATTCTTTGACTTGTCAGTACTGGAAGAAGAGAAGACATGTGGGGTACGGAAGGGGTGGAGTACCCCTTTACACCTAATTGCAGGGTGATGTTGCAAGATATTAGTGCTCCCTTAGCAGTGTGTCTATAAATGGTGGGATTGTATAAAAGATATATTAGAACATTGAGTTTTTGTAGCTGAAAGGACATTACTTACGGAGAATTCAGTGCAGTCATAACTTTCACAAGTCACGGGTTTGCTGACAATAGGCAACTTTTGAGAAAAATATTCCAGGTCAACCGTGATATTGACGGGTACTTCACTCTTCAGCCACGTGCAGACTGTGCCTTGGGATCCACTGGTCAGTTTGAATGGTACGATCATTATATAGTCACATTTGGGTTTTGGGGGTACAGTGCTGTAATGAGAATGAGAAGTTTTAATTTACCCCAAAATTTGGTAAAATTTGGTAATTTTTTTATTAGACTTTTTTATTTTATTTAACACCTTGTTGAGAAACAGGCAACTATTCATTTAGTCTAGAGGAGAATGAAAAGCCTTTTAAATAAGCTGATCCTCTGCTCCCCTGGCACTAGGGTGACCACATTTTCAAACTGCCATTCAGGGACATCCCCCCGACAACAAAAAAAGATGATTTTTTTATACCTCTTTTTGCCAATTTTTGAATTGCGGCGTAGCGTGCAGAGGATGCCCTCTGTGGACACTCCGCTCTCACATCTCTCTTGCACACATTTATTTTAGGTAAACTTTCCAGCCACAGAGTTCTCACGCACATGTGGCACACCTTCCGGGGGGGGGGGGGGGATTCCTTGCAATACGAGGCTGCCAGAGGTCAGATAGAGAAGGAGGGGGCCAGGCAATCAATTATAAGTATCCTTTATTGTCCCCTCATGCTCACACGGTGCGGCCACCTTGATTTCAATGGACAAGTTTGACTGGCGGTGCTGTAGCCCAAATTAAAATTGTCGCAGCAACAAAGGTAAGCATCTCGGCCACAGCATGTGTACAGCCCTGTCAAGCTGTAGTTAGAATTCTGGTGAGTGGCCAGGGTGTGCTAACACCACAGCTCAGCTGCCTATTTTTACTGCCCCCCACCAGTCAGTGTGAAAGAGACTATACAGTATAGATACGCTATAACAAATACAGGTGATTTGGTCAAAATTATGGTTTTAGTCCATTTTAAAATGTTACAAGCATATAAAAAAGCACATTTTAAAATGTGCTATACCCATAGGGGTTAATTTACTAAAGGCAAATAGGCTGTGCACTCTATAAGAGCAGTTGCTCCACACTTAGAAAAAGAGCAGAAGCTCTTCTGACTTCCATCATTCAATTATGTGCAAAAAAAATACTGTTTTTTAAATTTTCCTTTTTTTGATTGGGTACTCTTTGCAAAGTAAATATTTACCTCACTTACTAAATGCTGGAGCAACTGCACATGCAGAGTGCACAGTCTAAGACTCGGTTCACACAGGGGCAACTTGTCAGGCAACTTAGCCGCCTGACAAGTCGCGTTCCATTCTGTACTATGGAACTGTTCTAATAGGAAAGACTCAAGTCGCTCCGACTTAGAAAAAGGTTCCTGTACTACTTCGGAACGACTTCAGGGCCACTTGCATTGATTTCTATACAGAAGTCATTTTGCAAGCTGCTGCTGAAGTCGTGTGCAGATCGCCTAAAGCAGTCGCGCTGCAAGTCGTACTGCCCCTGTGTGAACCGGCTCTAAGGGGTTGATTTACCAAAGGCAAATCCACTTTGCACTGCAAGTGCACTGCAAGTGCACTTGGAAGTGCAGTTGCTTTAGATCTAAGAGGAAGATCTGAAATAAGGGGAAGCTCTGCTGATTTTATCATCCAATCATGCACAACCAAAAATGCTGTTTTATATTTTCCCTGCATGTCCCCCCCCAGATCTTGCAGTGCACTTGTAGTGGAAAGTGGATTTGCTTTTAGTAAATAACCCCCTTTAGACATAAGACTAGCATGCCACAAAAAACGGACATTCAGTCGTCCGAAAATCTAAGCTTGTGTACAAGGCTTAACACATGAATATGCTTTGATCTAAACCATTCCATTGTAGCTCTGGTTGTATGTTTAGGGTCATTGTCCTGGTGGAAGGTGAACCTCCACCCCAGTCTCAGGTCTCTATACACGATCGGATTTTCCGCAGACAAAACCTCGGACTTTTGACCGAAGGCGTGTGCCTGGATTTTGTCTTGCATACAGACAAGGAATTGTCGGCCAACAAACACGAACGTAGTGACGTACTACATGGTTTTTCAGTTCTTTAGCACCACCCTTTGGGCTCCTTCTGCTAATTTCGTGTTAGTAGAAGTTTGGTGAGTGTTGATTTGTGCTTTTCAATTTGTTTCTAAACGACCGTTCGTCAACCAGACATGTTGCGGAATCGGAGTAGATAACGTGTTATTTATTATTGGCCTTGGAGTTATTGCTTTGACCCAAGTCCAGTCCAGGAACAGGAGGAGGAGGATTTCTTGGACCAAAAATTGGTTGCTTTATTAATCGTGACCAATTATGTTACATGCCTTTGATGCAGGAGCTCCAGGAGAATAATCCAGATGATTTTCAGAATTATCTCTGGATGATGGACCCCTGCTTTCACCAACTCTTGGCATTGCTGATCCCCTATTTTAAGAAGTAGGACACATGCATGAGGCTTTTATTTTATTTTTTGGTTGAATACTAATGATTTGATTTGGTATATTTTCTATATTTTTGGATGCATAGAATGCACTTTTTGGTTAAGTTTTATTGGCAGATAGCATGTCTAATTTTATTTGTTTTCTTTTTTTAATGCACAATAAAAAAAAATAGTGGAGAATAATACTTGGCTATGTGTTTTACTTCAAATGACAGTTTGGGAGTAGGCAGTTACATTTAAAAAAATACAATGTAAAATTGACAAGGGACACCAACATAGTTGAATCTTTGATCTTAAAAACTACGGGATAATAGTGTTGTGGTAACTTGCCCAAAAAAAAAAAAAAAAAAAGCATGATAATATTATTCTTGATATCACTAGAAAAAAAAACGGCCGAACCCGGAAGCCTCTTCTTTTACTGTGGAACGCAGTGATTTTTTTATGTAAGTCGCTACTTTGTTTTTTAAATAAACTTCTGAATTTACTACACTATGGAGCCATCTCTGCCTTCTTTACCATCCATCTGAGGACATCTGAGGACAACTTTAGAGGACGGGAGAGTGTCTGTTGTGGCTGGTGTACCTATGTCCCCCGGGGGCTGTGACAACCATTGGAAGTTGATCCCCAGGATTTAAGTCCATCACTTGCCGGTATATGCTTGACTCGGCCCATTTGGGGGCCGCAACTTCAGGTGAGAGGCTGGGGAAACTGTTGCTGCACTCCGGAACAAGATCGGATATACTCAATTAGACACTGGCCGTCACATTATTTATTGCACCCGCACTTTTGCACCTTCTGTAGAAGATCTCACTGGGCTGCTATCGGGAATTGCACTATATGCAATTTTGAACTGTTTGTTTGGATATTTATTGGTTAGTTATTATATTATCAGTCCACATATTTTTGCACACTGCTTTTTTCATTGCACTTGCACTTTACCAATTGTTCTGAGAAGATTTGGATGTCGCCACTAGGAGTCGCACTGCATGTATTTGTGGACTGCATTGTGTTATTCATACTTTTTTTTGGATACTTTATCCTATTTATTAGTTCACATATTTTTGTTATATCTCTAGTTATGTTTACTATGGCCCTTATTTGTATGCACATTGCACTTTAAGGATTGAATTTATTCCATTGCCTTTTTGCACGTCATCACTTATTTATGTTTTTTTTTTATCATTGTGCCAGCGTCTTTGTTTACTATAGTATTTATAGTGTTTACTATAGTATTTAGTTATCATCCACGTTTAGGATTACTAGTTAAGGCCCTTTAGGTGGGGTAGCGCCACATATATTTATTTAAAATATCTTTTGAGTTATGTGAGTACACTTTTTTATGTAGACGGCTTCCTCAGTTGTATTAGCGAGTGTGGTCATTTGCGCACTAGTTACATCTTCTGTTGTTTTCATTCTATTTTACAAAATTATTTTAATAAACACAGTCTGTGATTTAAATTAGACTAAAGGATTTTTCAAATTTTTTAATCAATTTTTAAATCAATGTGATCAGACATCAGCATTTTCTCCATGCATGCATGCAATTGCAAATAGTTACCTGTAGTGCGCTAGTGCACCCATCTCATGAAGCATGATGACCACCACCACAGTCCATCACTGGCAGCAGGTATGATTGATGAGAGAGAGAGACTAGATAAGTCCAGACAGGGCCCACACGGCCAGGCCCAGAGGACATGCTGCCGCCTACTGTACTGGTCAAATACTCAAGTGCGCAGCTTTTCCACCCGACAAGGCCGCAGTCAGTGAGTGCAACTCCTGCATTCAGTTCTGTTCTGCCCTTCTGGTGTCCTCAAGTCAAGTATGTGGCATGGGCCACGGCGCAGCATAGGCCTGGGCTGCAGTGCAGACAGTGCTGGCTTTTCCCAACCTGACAGGCCGACACAAAGGGCAAGGCCGCAGTCAGTGCCACGTGGAAGGTGCGTGGCGTGTGTGGGGTGCTGCTGGGCCTGGCTTTTCCACCCGACTGCGGCAGCAGCAGCAGTACTACTAGGAGTCGTGGCCCTCACCTCACCTCCTCTCAGCTCAGTCTGTCTGTTGACTGTCAGTCAGGTCAGTCACCTTGGCCTGCCCTGGCCTGGTCCACCTGAGTCTGGCCGCGGCAGCTGGTCCAAGTGCGACGGTGGCTGACTACTAGCCGCTGCCTTGGTATAATATCACTCCGTCTCTGGGACCTCCTCCTTGAGTCTGGCTGCCGCTGCGTGCTCACCGCCTGTGATGATGTTAGCGCGCGCTTTGTCTCCCGCCGGCCGCCGCTGAAGGTAGGGGTAGGGGTACGTGACACGTCATCACGGTGCGTGCCGCCTATCATGACGTCACATGTCCCGGCTGCATTCATTAGACTACTGATCTGTTCATCATGACAGCGCAACCCCTATGATGGACCGTCAGTCCTGGGATCGTGGGCGGTAGGCGGGACCATGTTTGAAGTGACGACGGACGCCCACTCTGCCCACGTGATCGGGCGGACGCTCGCTCACCCTCGCTCATGCGCAGTGCGGCGCCGCACTTTCATGGGGGACTCGGGGCTAATAATTTTAAAATAAATGGCCGAGACTTGGGGCTTTTTGGGGTTGCATTCGGGGCTTCAGCCCCCCCCTAGCCACCCCCTCCCGACACCTCTGCTTGCAACCTACCAGATGTGAGTATTGGCATTTATATTATCCTTCTGAACCAGCCTACAACCTTTTTATCTCATCAATTTTACACTTACCAGATTCTCTTATGGTGATACTTTCCCCCATTTCTTCTCTCCGTCCTTTGGGGCATCTCTTGTTCTGTGTTACTTAAAAAATATCCATACCTGTATTTCTTCTTTACATTGGCCAGCGTGGACCAATGTAACTATGTATACACCATACCTATGAAATCCCTCTAGAAGTTGTGGACACTGCTACTCCAATGATCTCCACTGGCTTCCAGGTACCTTGCCCTGTTGCCTTGTGAACACAGAAGGTTGGCCACTTGAAGGTTAAAGAGGTGAGGCAGAGACATTATGCTCTATATCTCATCCAATCAGAGAATGCAAAGCATCTGAATGGTGGCTCAGGTCCCGGAGTAGAGGTGTCCACTACACTGATTTCCAGCTTCTAGAGAGATCCCATAAGTATGGTATGTACAGTACATGCTTACATTGGTCAAAGCTGAACCAATATAACTATGTAAAATATCCATACCTGGAATTCCTCTTTAAATATAGAGATTCTAGCAATTGTTTTTGCTAGTGAGGATTAGAGATCATACAAAGACATTTTGCACAGGACAACAGCTCTTTCTCCATCCCAGCCTTTACAGATGGACCTTAATGTTTCTTAAAATTTTGTCAACATTGGGAGGCAACAGATAGCAAAGACTCCCCAAAATGAATAACATATAGCACCTTCACAACCTATATTAAAACTTTATATTATCTCCCCATATCAGGGGTGCTTGGCCATTGCGTACAATGCCAATCTTAGGTCCATGTCAGAAGTCAGCTCTGAGCAGAACTGAGAAACTCAAACTACAACAAGCCAATGAAGACATCAGAACAGGCATACCTGGTAGATGGAGGGCATGACCCGGATGGCACAGGATCAGATGGAAAGATGATTAATCTGTAGTAAGGAACACAAAAGAGGTTTCATAATGTGGATTTATATTTTATATTTATCTTTCATAAATGCAAAATTATTTAAAATGTTTCCAGTGAAGGTTTCTGTTAATACTAGAACATACAAAGACATTTTAGACCAGGGGTCTCCAAACTTTCTAAACAAAGGGCCAGTGTACTGTCCTTTAAACTTTAGGGGCCAGACATTGGCCAGCGGAGGAATAAAATATCTTGGCATCAGTGGGAGTAAACAATACCCATCATTGTTGTCAGTGGAAGGAATCGTGCCACATCATTGGTATCAGTGGGAGGAATAGTGTAACATCATTGGTATCAGTGGAAGGAATAGTGCCCCATCATTGATATCAGTGGAAGGAGAAGTGCCCTAATTCTGGCATCAGAGGGTTGAATAGTGCCCTATCATTTGTATCAGTGGGAGGAATAGTGTCCCATCATTGGTGTCAGTAGAAGAAGAAGTGCCCCATTATTGGCATCAGAGGGATGAATAGTGCCCCATCATCGGTGGCAGTGGGAGATATAGTGCCCCATCATTGGTAGAACTAGTGTTTCATTGTTGGTGTCAGTGAGAGGACTATTACCACATTGTTGGTGTCAGTGGCAGGAATAGTGCCCCATCATTGGTATCATTGGTAGAACTAGTGTTTCATTGTTGGTGTCAGTGAGAGGACTAGTGCCCCATTGTTGGTGTCAGTGGCAGGAACTATGCCCCTCTGTTGCTGACAGTGGGTGGAATCATGTCCCAATTCCCTGATAAAAGCAAGCAAAGTGCCACATCTGGCCCCCAGGCCGCAGTTTGAAGACCACTGTTTTAGACAATTGTGCTCTTCCAACTTTGTAGTACCGGTTTGGTGAAGGCCACCTTGACCCTACTGAACATCTCTGGGATGAACATCAGTACCTGACCTCACAAATGCTCTTTTGGCTGAATGAGCACACATTCCCATAGACACCCCAAAATCTTATGGAAAACCTTCACAAAAGGGTGGAGGCTACTATAGCAGCAAAGGGGGTAGGATTTGGTCAACTCAATGTTAATGTCCATGGTTTTGATACTAGATCAAACATGCTCATATGAGTACTGGTCAAGTACTCACAAACTTTGGCCATATAGTATACATTAACATAAGACACAAGTGTAATGTTCAATGTATATATTATCCTTCTGTGCTTTTAGTTATTTGCTTTAAATCCTACCATTTGGCTATAGGTACACTTTAGTTTTAGGCTCTGTTTCCACTACTGCGAGTTGTTTAGCGACAAGTCAAAACCCATGTATTTCAATGGTCCCCATTCTATATGGTGCGACTCAAGTCGCAGCGACTCCAAAAAAGGTTCTTGCACTACTTTGTTCCGTCTTCGGTGCGATTTGTTCTCCATAGAAAGGTATTAAGTCACAATGCAGTCGTATGTACATGTCTGACACCGCGACTTTGTTGCGACTTCCATGGAAGTCTACGGAAGCACATGATCTCTGCTCCTCCCAAATACATCACTTCCTATATTGATGTATGTGAGTGTGGAAGACAGCAGGAAGCATGCCTAGGGCTAGAAAGAACAAGCAACAAGTTCATGACAATGAGGAAATTATTCGGCTTGTCAGACAACGTCCGGCAATATATGACCTCAGAGATCCAGGTTACAAAGATCATGCAAAGAAGGAGAGAGCATGCTTGGAAGTGGCTCGCATATATTATGATACCTGGGACTCTTTATTAGCTACAGAATGGTCTTCAAAAAGTAAGTGGTTGATATATGCTGCTTAGCACTTTGTGCCTTGCACCTATTTAAATATTCATCAACCAATGGGTGTGTGTTAACAATGTGCACTGTGTTTTCTTGGTGGGGACCGCTTCTCCTGCCAGGAGATCACAATGGTTTGGCAGGAGGGAATCCGCTGTCAACACTATCTGTGTTGATGTTGGAATTTATCTAGTTTCTTTCCTGCAATCTGTGGCTGGAGGAAAGTAAATCTGTGTGTGTGTGTGTGGGCCAGCAAATAATATTTCCCCACGGTCCAAATAATATTAAAGATGGCCCTGTCGACATCCTTCAGCACATGACAAATTATGCAGGTGTCATGGATAATATATTTAGCGGTTGTTTTAACACCATCCATATCAATTATGCAGCCTAGCAAATGAATGATCTATGAGCAGTTAATAAAGATTTTTTTTTATAATTTGGTATTTTCTTTATATTTTGTAGTGCACTCGTTACAAACTCGATGGAGAAGTCTCAAAGACTGCTGCAACCGGTACTTACGAAAATTAAAAGAAGGAAGGAGTGGTTCCGGCTCAAAAAGATTAGCCCCATATGCCCATGCCGGGATCTTGATTTTTTAAAACCAGTGTTGGAAATGCGAGAGTAAGTTATCAGCAGGCATATGTTATGAATTTTACATATCAAATTGTAATGCTTACTTTAAAAATATGTTATTTGTATTTCAGAACCCAAGCAAGCTGGGAAGACAGCACACAGGGTTTGGCACCAGAAGATGAGTCAGAGGAAGCTGCTGCGGAGGAGGAGCAAGAACAATTCGAAGACAATGTTGACAAGGAACTGTTCGTAGATGAATCAAGGTCAACAACAAACTCAATGAATGAGGAGGATGCAGAACCAGGGCCTAGCAATGTCTCTAGGCCTTTGCGAAGATCTTCAAGGGGAAGTGCCAGGCCTGTGAAACCCATGAATAAAATCTTAGATGTAGTCAGTGAGATGTCCACTAAAATGGCTGAAAACCAGTGTGAAGACACAGCATTTCTCACTGTAATTTTAGGCATATGTAAACAGGTACCCCCAGAGAAAAAAATATGCACTCAGGATGGCTTTGATGTCAACTGCTCAATCCTTTGTGGGTGAGGGGCCAACAACATCCCCACCATATATGCAACCCCCCCTTCCCCAATATCCCCCTTATCAACAATACCCTCACTTTCAAAGTACATAGTATGCTCCACCAATAAACCGGCCATACTGTGACCAGTATGGTAATATGCTTAATCCCTCCAGGCAGGGGCATTGCTAGGGGGATGGCTATTGGGGCTATAGCCCCGAATCTGGGGCCCAAAGTCTCTTGCCGCAGGGTTCCTGCCTAACCAGCGGGTTGCGGCTGCTGCGGTGGGCGGACTGGCTGCATGAGAGAGGCGGAGGAGAGGAGAGAAGCGAGCGGGCGGACGAGCAGAGATTACATCTCTCTCCGCCCACTCCACATCAGTGCTCTTCACAGCCGGGCCTCTTCATTTTGGGAGCGAGGTGCGGCGAGCAACAGAGAGATTACATCATCTCTCGCTGCCCGCCACACATCAGCCTCCTTCCGCCCTCACACCACCGTGGAGTGGAGGTCACGTGCTTCCTGTCATCGTGAGCTCCACTGTGCAGCCAGCTCCCCTTGCTTCAATGTCGGAGGTGCGGCGGGGAGCAGCGAGATGACATCATCTCTCACTGCCCACCCCATATCACCGCTCTCCTTCTCTCACTAAGTGGACCAGTGCTTTCAGCCTGCCACAAATGCAGCGTCAATGCACATTTGGTGGCACTGGCTGGCATGGCAAGTGACAATCCACATCATTTGGCAAGTGACAACCCACATCTGGTGGCTGGTGACGTGGCAAGTGACAATCTGCAAATGGTGGCAGGAGATGTGGCAATCTGCAAATGGTGCGAGGAGACGTGGCAAGTGACAATCTGCAAATAGTGGCAGGTGACGTGGCAAGTGACAATCTGCAAATGGTGGCAAGAGATGTGGCAAGTGACAATCTGCAAATGGTGGTAGGAGACGTGGCAAGTGACAATCCACATCTGCTGTCAGGTGAAAGTGGCAAGTGACAATCCACATCTGGTGGCAGGCGACATGGCAAGTGACAATCCACATCTAGTGGCAGGTGACGGTGGGAAATAAAACGCTGCATCTGGTGACAGGCGACAGTGGCAAGAAGGTTGGTGACCGCTGCTATGGGCTCTAGCCCCAGATCTTTTGTAGACCTAGCAACGCCCCTGCCTCCAGGCCACGCATGTTGCATCCAATTCCTGCCCCCACTACCTCTACCCTTGGCCCCCCAACCACTCACTAACTTAGGCAGCCTACACCCAGTCAGGTTATGCCTTTTCTTGAAAGGAAATACTACCCGGGACCATCAGTGGATTTCCCTGGACCAACCAATAGTTCAGTTTCTGGGACCACTGAAAACAAAACCTACCAGCAATTGTAATTTTATATAATTTTTGCTGTGGTTTTGAGACTTGTTTTATTTTTTGTTTTTGGTTGTGGTTGCCAAAACAACAAGCCAAAAAATTTTGAGTTCATGGAACTATTATTTTTTTTTTTTGCCTTCTTGCAAAAAGATTTTGCTTGTAAAAAAGATTCTGATTATATATTTTATTTGTTGTATGACTTTTACTTTGGTGTTGTTTAAAGTGATATATTTTATTATTTTATTATTTGTTGTGGTTGTTAAAAATGAAAAAACAACAAATGGTGTAGTTCACCCAAAACAAAACATTTTTTTGCTGCATTCTTGCACAAAAATCCGGAAAATAAAAATTATTCTGGTTAAATTATGCGTTTTCAACTTATCTTTTTTTATACTTTGTGTTAAAGACCTGTTATTCTGCATTTGGATGCAATTAAACATAATAGACATCTAAATAATAGTAAAATCAAAAATGCTTGACATACATTATGCAATGGCATCCTCCTGCCAGGGGACAGAACTAGCAGCAGACATAAAATACGACGAAAATCCCTCACGCACAGTGGCACCATTGGTGGTGCCCCTACTGGCACTCCATTGTGCACCTTCCAGATCGTGCATGAGGGAATCTTCAAAAAGATAACCATCACAAATTCTTACAAAATTATGAAGCACACATGCTGCTTTTACTGCAGATATTGCATTCTCAAGTTTTAAATTTATAGGTGTATGTAGCAAACGCCACTTGTTTGCTAAAATGCCAAATGAACATTCTACCACTCGTCTTGCCCTCGATAACCGGTAATTGAAGATTTGCTTCTCTTCACTCAGACACCTATTGGAATAAGGCCTTAATAGATGCTCACTGAGAGCAAAGGCCTCATCCCCAACATACACAAATGGCATTGGCGACCCATTTGTTCCTGGCAACGGACAGTCCTGTGGCAGGTCCAGACCTGCCACAGGTCTGGACCTGCCAAAAGGTCTGCCAAAGATCAAAAGATGATCTTTGGAAAATACTGGAGTCTGAGCTGCTGCCATATGATCCTATGTCTATATAGCTAAAACAATAATTGGCATCAGCCACTGCTAGTAATACAAAAGAAAAATATTTTTTGTAGTTAAAGTATTCGGTTCCACTGCCGATGGGCATCACTACCCTTATATGTTTTCCATCAATTGCCCCGAGACACCCGCTGCATCCCTATCAACTGCAGCAGTCTCCGGCACATTGCCTTTCATGGCCAGGAATCCCCAGCCATGTAAGCAAAAGGGCGGGTATAGAGGAGATATCACTGCCCAAATAATGTCACTGGCCATAACAAATATCATCAATAAGGTCACTACTATCCCCGTCTTTTCCCTTATATAGCTGACAACAGCTCAAGGAGCTGTCATTCAGTTAGACGTACTATCGGGATCGGTCATGTGCGCTGGGTCTGTCAGGTTTTTAATTTTGAGGAGTTGGAAGGCAACAGGTACCGTGATTGATAATGGATTTACAAAGAGGGACATTTTTTGGGCCTTTTTTGTATTTTATGAGGATCCCCCTTAAACTTGCTGCCCAGCCTATTTCTGACATTTGTTGCTTACAGGTTAAAATTAGTATTTTTTGCTAGAGAATTACTTAGAACCCACAAACATATATTTTTTTTTTGCAGAGACTCTAAAGAATAAAATGGCGGTCATTGCAATATTTTATATCACACTGTATTCGCGCAGCGGTCTTTCAAACGCAATTTTTTGAGAAAAAAATACACTTTAATGAATTTAAAAAAAAACACAATAGTTACCCCAATTTTTTTGTATAATGTGAAAGATGATGTTATGCTGAGTAAATGGATACCTAAGATGTCACGTTTTAAAATTGCGCATGCTTGTGGAATAGCGACAAACTATGGTACTTAAAAATCTCCATAGGAGACGCTTTTTAAAAAATTACAGGTTACCTGTTTAGAGTACGTATGCATGTATGCGTTTGCTTCTACATGCAAGCATGGAGGGATGGGATGCTTTAAATTTTTATTTCCTTATTTATTTTACTTTTTTTTTTTACACTATCCCTTGTAATAGAAATAAGGATGACAGGCCCTCTTTATTGAGAGGTCTCAAAAAGACCCCAAATCTCTAATTTACCTTTAAAAGCAATAGAAATTATTTTTTGGACATTTTGACTTTAAAAAACAAAAATAATCATTGTTTATGCCCGAGAACCGGAAGTGACGTTAGAGGTCACTCCGGTCCTCAAAGGACAAAAAAACGAGTGAGGGCTATCTTGCTCTCACTCGACTTCCTGCCAAGCAAACAGCTGCATCGGATCAATTGCGGGCTTAGCAGATGGCTCCGGTAAGCTCAAAAATGACTGGGAAGGAGCAGGGAGGCACCTCTCCCACCACTCATAAAAGTTATCTTGCAGGGAATCCACAACTGGGATCACTTATCGGAAAACCAGCTGCCTAAGGGTAAAAACAATGCTGTGGTTATAGCTTATAACTGCAGCCATAACCCCGGTTTTTAACGTCAAAATCATGATGAGCATTCCCAGTTAGGCAGTCGGCAAATCCATACTGGACTCAAAGGGTCTTCTATGCATTTTTTTGGGGGGGGGGACTTTACACACAAAAAAATGTCACTCGTTCTATAAGATATGCTACAGCAAAAGTAAAATTTACAAATAAAAAAAAAAAATAACATTTTATTAAATTTATGCAGATTACATTTAATTTTTGGCTTCTTTTTAGAAAAAAAAAAAAAACATACACAGACCCCATCAAAGGTCCCCCAGATATTTTAGGAGACCTTTGGAGGCGTCCATGTGCCTTTTTTTAATTAGAAGCCAGAAGGAAAATGCAATTTGTTGGCAATTTAAAACTGTTTTTCTTTTGTAAATGTCAGTGCATGAAAAAAAAATCACTGCTGCCAGCTAAATGGGATTTTTTAAAAATGTTGTACTGGTACATGTTCCCCAGGGCAGTGCCCAACCTTCCCCCTATGCTATTTTTTGACAACTCTTTGCATATTAGCCCAGAAAATAGATATTTTTAATGCAACACGTTTGGCCCCCATTGATTTTTAATAGGGTTCGGCTTTGAAGATTGCCAAATCTTGCCCGTACTGACAGTTTGGCTCATCCCTATTGTTGACCCCTATCTGGAAATAGTCAAACGGCTGTTTCTGGCTTTAGTATTTTCTAAGTCACAGACCCAGGGCAAGCGAACAGATCAGAAAAGGCAAAGTGAAGTCACAAATCCTGATCTGCATACTTGTTTGAGATCAGTGTCTAAAAAGCCACCAAAACCATTGGACAAGCATGACTTGAACTGGTGATTTCAGAAGAGTTCACAAATGATGGCTTCTTTACTTCCCAGGTAAAGAACAGAAAAAAAGACAATTTCTTACTGTGATATGCCTCCAGCAATGAGACCCAGGAGGGTGACGCTCAGCAGAAGACCTCTGGAACACATCTTCTTCACAGATGGTGACAGGACTGTGAGCAGGACACAGCTTCAAGGTATACTTGGAACCTGGAACTTTTTATAGACCTGTAAGTGAAAATTAAACCAACCTCCTCTTTGATCCATTGGTGCCACCCCATGATCATGAGTTTCTTCACACCCAGCATCTTTGTAAACATTATGCAATAAGGAATCTTTGCTAAGTCAGAGCAGGAGCTAGGTAATAAATGTTTAGACTGCAGGAGGAACACGTCAGGGGTTAGAATTTTTTGGATCAGATGAAATTTATGGATTTCCTCATTACCAGTCTAAAAGAACAATGCTTCCCTCAGGGCAAGGCTGAGTAGTTGTGTAGAAAGAAGGAAAGGAACTGTCACCTGCGCAATTGCAGTAGATTAATGATTGTTTATTGTTCTAGCCAATACAGAGCCACCCCAGTCACATACTGTTTACATGCATGTATAGTGTAATTGGCAATTGTTTCTAGAAAAACAATTCTGCTACAAATATTGAAAATGGTAGCTTTATCCTGAACACTAAGGGTCTTTTCACATGGGTGCCTCCGCGAAGTGGATTCCACTTGCTCATCGGGGGATCGAGCAGGCAGATGATAGGTCCGTGTCCGCTGTGACACAGTCCCGCTCTCCTCTATGGGGAAATTGAATGGAAAAAGACCGCCTGTCCGTTTGCATCTGATCCAATCTGCCAGATGGATGAAAAATAGGACCACCATTCCATTTGTTTTTTGCAGGCAGGATCGGGTTGGATGGCGGCAGGTGTCAACGGACATGTGTGTCGCTCCATAGAGGACAATGCAGTGTCCGCTCAGGTCTGCATGAAAAACTGATAGGAGGATCTGATCGGACAGCACGTGGTATGAACGCCTGACCTTTGCACCCATATAAGCTTTTTTTATATCCTATTCTAAAACCATGGGCAATAATATGGAGCTGACCCACCCTTCACTATTCTGGAAAGGCTTTCTACAAGATTTTGGAATATGTCTGTTGTACCTATTCAGTCAAAAGGACATTTATGAGGTCAGGTACTGATGTTGAGTGAGAAAACCCTCCTCACAATCGGAATTCCAGTTCATCCGAAAGATGTTCACTAGGGTTGAAATCAGTGGTCTGTGAGTGCCACTGTAGTTCCTCCACACCAAACACATCAAACCATGTCTTTATAAAGCTGACGTTATTCACAGGGGTACAATTATGCTGGGACAGAAAAGGGTCTTCATCATATTTGGAGTATGTCTGTGGGAATTTGTGCCCATTCAGCCAAAAGACCATTTGTGAGGTCTGGTTCTGATGTTGGATGAGAAGACCTGGCGCACAATCGGTGTTCCAATTCATCCTAAAGGTGTTCAGTGGAGTTGAGGTCATGGGCTCTCTCCAGGCCACTTAAGTTTCCCCCACCCAACTGGTCAATCTTTATCTTTATGACGATGGATTTGTGCATGATGAAACAGAAAAGTGCTTTCACAAAACTTTTGCCACAAGGTCGGAAGTGCAAAATTATCTTAAATGTCTTTGTATGCTGTAACATAAATGGTACCCATCAATGGATACAACTGAATTCACTAATTTGGCCATACTGTATATTCACACTTTTCGCCATATAGTGTATCTCTAAGCAACTCTCCACTCTGAACTCTTAGCATGGGTCTGACCCGTACATGTCCTTTTTGTACACCTATCATGGAATAAAGCAACATCTTGTCAAAACAGCATATGGGAGACACAGAAAATATTGGCTAATGTTCTATCCTTCAATGAGACCAAAAGTTTTGGCATTAAAGCAACAGTTAACTTTGTTAAAATAAAAAAAAGCCAGGCCCCCTGTAGGTTAAAGCGGTAGTAAACCACCAGAAAATTAAAAACCAATGGGCCCCCCTGCAGGTTTAGGTAAAAGGCTACTAGTATGCACTGTATACTAGCACATTATGACAGACCTCCCTATACACAGAGCCCTCCAGCGCAGCACTGTCATGGATCCCCGACACTGCCACCTTCACCCAGTCTTCCTTCCAGGTTAATGGGCTCCAGCTGTATGAATAGCTTGGGCCGCGATGACGTCACTCCCAGGTGTCACAAAGCACCGAAGGTCTAGCACAGTATGCCGTCCCTTCAGAGCGCATGCGCCAGTGACGTCACCGGCTGCATCCCGTGTGAATATCTCCTAAACAGTGCAAGTTTAGGAGCTATTCACTGTACCTACAGGTAAGCTTTATTTTAGGTTTACCTGTAGGTACATTTTCAAAAGTGGAGTTTAATTCCACTTTAATGCCATACTAGCACATTATGGCACACTTACCTTTTAAACTGAGCCCTCCAGCGGCTCACTGTCACTGCTGCAGGTGCTTCCATCTTCAACTGGTCTCTTCAGATATTGTCAACATACAAAAATAGAGAGCCAGAGCATATTTGTCAAGGAAAATTAGGTGGCACTGGGATTTTTTATTAAATAAAAATATAGAAAAGAACAGCTATGCAACCAACAAACATCTTCTTTATTGAAAAATTTGGTGTCACAATAAAAATTAAGCATGTAAACAAATTTAGGGTACAATTAAATAGTACATACCCCTATCACAGGAGCATAAATACATGGGTCATCACTGTGACCCGGCCCCATGCTCCATGGGGCCCATGCATCCCCCCTGTACAACTGGATAGGAGGGTGGCGGGGGCAGCAGCATGTAGAGCAGTGGTCTCCAAACTGCAGCCGGGGGCCAGATGGCCCTTTGCTTGCTTTTATCTGGCCCTTGGGGCACTTTTTCATCCACCGATACCAACAGAGGGGCATAATTCCTCCCACTGATACCAAAGAAGGGGCACAATCCCTCCCAACCACGCCAATGATGGGGTGTAATTTCTCCCGATGGCACTAACAATGGGGCCCAATTTCTCCCAATGACACCAATAATGGGACCTAATTCCTCCCAATGAAACCAACAATGAGGACCAGGGACACCAATGATGTGACACAATTTCTTCCACTGACGCCAAAGATGGGGCATTGTTTTTTCCCCACTAACATCAGGACCTTTTCTTTGCCCAATGACCACAGTCCAGTCCCCCTAATGTCTGAAGAACTGTAAACTGGCCCTTTGTTTAGAAAGTTTAGAGATCCCTGTTGTAGAGGAACCAATCTCTACATGTGGCTGATGAAAACCCTCTTTTCCTCCTCTTCCTCCTGCAGACATTCAGTGGCTGGAGGAGGGAAATGGAGGGCATCTGTTCCTCTACATTCCACCCGCTTACTCCTGCCACCTCCCTATTCCTGTCCTGCTGCCACGGAGCCCTGTGTGCTCACCTGCCATACACCCCCCCACCTGCTGAGTTTCCTCCTCCCACCTCCCACTGGCCGCTGAGGGGGATCTGTCATGTTTAAAGCTTAATGTGCACGGGACGTTTTTACAACCTCTCCTGAACGGTTTAACTTGACAGATAGTAACCCACATTTAAAACGCCAGTTTTGCTGCGTTTACATGCCGTGTTTAGCCGTGTTTGCGTTTAGAAGCGTTTGAAAAAAAAATGTTTTTCTTTTTTTCAAAATAACCAAAAATGAAAAATGCTTGTAAATGAAATGCAAGTTAACGCGTTTAGCTTCTGAAACGTCAGAAACTTTGGTGTCTGAACTAATTTTTTTGCCTTCAAAGAAAAGCCTATAAACGCAACTGCCTAAAAACGACATTAAACAAACCTGTGTACATGTACATAAAATATAACATTGGATGAGTTCAGGGGCAGTTGAAAAAAGCATCCGACTGTTTACCAGCAGCAGTGTACATGAGGCCTAAGATTGGGAAAGGGGCCAGTAAACGTGTCATCGTTATCGATCACTGACTCTTTGTTTTTTTCTATTCATTCATAGCTGAGGCATAGTAAACTTTCTTTACTATGCTTCAGTTTATAAATGAACAGGAAACTCTGTACAGAGCTATTCTTGTTCATTCATACTGTGCAGCTGAGGCTGAAGAGAAAGTGACTGATGAACCTGACCTCAGTCCCTTTCTATGTCTCAATAGTGAGACATTATGGGTCTGTTTATGTTTAGACCCCTGATATTTCACCAAAGCCCCCCAATGAGGGTCCTAAAAAATATGTAAAAAATACAATGAAATAAAATGGTAAAATAAAATAAAAAAAACAACAAAAATAATTAACTACTGACACCAGTGCCAGGGTTTCAAAGGTCGCACTTGCGGCTGGTCTCTGGCATTCCGCCACCGTGGGGTGGCTCCAAGATGGCAGGGAGGTGGCCCGCTGCAGGACCATAATAAAGGGTCTCACAATGGGAGTAAAGGGCCCCGGGATTAGTGGGAAGGGACCTGGTTGGGGCCCTTCATGGTCTCTTGCACCAGCCCCTGAAGGTTCTAGTCACGAGTCTGCAATACCAAATACATTTTAATTGCTACAGAATGTGAAACGGTCCACAGGGAATGATAATTTATGAGAAGCGCTGTGTGTGCACAAATGTCAGCCCTCTACAGTGAGTCCTGGGTGATCTAATAATGGAAACAATATCCATTCCTACATTTGTACAAAAAGAGACTTTCACAAAAAAAGGGAACAGGCCTTAAAGGATTAATCTGATAAAAATCAGTTCCTATTTTTGTGTTTCTTTTATTTATAAAAGAATAGCCGGGGCTGTGTCAGTGTAAAAAAAGCCCAGAACATATTTGAACTGGAAGACTTTTGCATGCTCATGCTCATATTTCTGAGCAAAGGCTTACTGCAAGACAGGTATTATAATGCATGCGTAAATGTATAAAAGTGCACGCATGTGCACACACACACTGGCATTGGTGCCAAAAGGCCTATTTAAACTGGACTATGACATGAACAGATTGCTGGGTGGTCTTCAGCCAATTCCTGCTTTTACCTAGGCCCTGACCTGCTATATTTGCTTCCCATGCATGACCCGGCTTGCTCCTGGCCTGCCTCTGGATTCCTGCCTGCCTGTTGTGACCTTAGCTTGTACTCTGACCCTGCTCCTGTCCTATATTCCTGTATTTTGCTGTCCAGCTATGTACTGATCCTGGCTTGTATCCTGACTCTTCCTCTGCCTGTTGTTCCTGTACCTCATTTTAGGGTTGTTGATGACCTTCTGGCTTGTGTCCTGGCTATGTACGCTTCTGTCTGCCAATCAAGTGTCACTGTGTTCTGGTTCCTGTCTGGTGATCTATAAACATCTACATCCTGCAAACACCAGCTGCCGCTGCCCTGCTACACCAAATCTCATGCCAATCTTTGTCCTCACACCTCCGGCCATCACTATCAGGGGTGGTGGACAAAAGGTGCAGGAGAAGCCCCCTCTCCAGCTCGATCGCCACCAGGTACATGACAGCTAAGCAAGAGGAGGAATGGCTTGGGCATGCTGGAAGGGGAGAAAGGAATGCTCAAGAGTTACAGTAGGGATCTGATTAGATAGCAGAGCTGACGGACTGTTCTATGGGGGTTTAAATATTGGATCTTTAAGAAGAACATCCAGTTGTGAATACCAGCATTAGTAACGCTTGCCATACAAGACTTGAATTTTAGTCGATTCATGCTAAATGTCCTCTGTTGGCACCACCCAGCTTGACAAAAGCCAACTGGACAATTGACATTTGTCAGTGGAGCCAAGTTACATTTTTTTGGTGGAACAGCGCCTGCAATGGCAATGCAATTAGATGCAGGTACTGTGCAGTCATTCTGACAGCCGGTGGCATCAGCTGCCAGAAGACAAAAACCCACAGTAGGAGATTCTGTTGGATGGAGGAATCTGTTATCTTTTCAGGGGAAGGGCGGTCTATTCAGTCAGCAATAATAAGATAAGTTGGGGTAGTGGCCCTTCGTGAAGATTCTCTCCACATGAAAACATCTTTTACAACATAATCAGTAGTCAGTGACACATGGCTTCCAGCTCCTCGTTTAGACCTGCAATCACAGAATTTGGCAGGGGAAAGTTATTCAGCTTTGAAAAGTCTTTTAACCAAATTCTGGCAGGCTCAAAGGAAGCTGAATCTGGAAGATGCCAAAAGGTGTCAGAATAATCCATGCGCTTTAGGAACACCAATCTTTCGCCATGGCCATGAATCAATACAGCACCATGGTATACTTTCCATGGTATGCATTCTTTGGTCCAAAGAAATCTGTCCCTACCTTGAAGTTCATATGCCGCTATGCTTACAGCGAAGTTTTACTATATTCTCCACTAGCACCGACATAGTCTCATCCAGTCACATAATCGTTTGTTGGGGTTGTCAAGTTTATGTTTAAATACTACTTAATATAGTTTTTTTCACCATTTATAGAAAATTAGAGTCCTAACAAGCACGGTCTCTGTGTGAATGCGTGTGCACAAGGTTATTGACATGGAAAGTTTTTCTCCCGTTAATTGCGACCTTCACCTGTCACACACAGATACACAAATATATAAACATTGGTTTGTGCATGTAAGTGTCTAGTTTATAGGTTTTTTAATGTACACACTGAAAAATATGGAGTTGTTTTTGTTATAAGCATGCTTTTCATGCTCACTATAATAGTTTTTATCATGATAGTATTTATAATATGTTATTTACGGTACTAATATATGTCTTCACATGTCAATTGATGAAGGTTTCCCCCTCCTTTTTCGTTTCTTTAGGAAAGGTGCTTCATTTTCACAATTTACAGAAAATTGATGTTACGCACCAGAATAATTCACAAGCGGACACAAATGTATTCAATTCTGATATATTAGTATTGTTTTTATTGGGAACAGAGGAAGTGTGCATGTATGTGTTTTTTCCCCCTACCCTTTTTCTATATGACCATGTATTTTATAAACAGAATTAAAACACATGTTTATTATCTTCACATACATCGTGATCATAGAGTTCATTCACACACATGAAACACACACATATTCATGGTCTTTTGACACATTAAGCAAACATTCCTTATGGGACTTCCACTTTCTACAATACCACATCACTTTTTTACTATCAGATAACCACTGTCATATATATATATATACATATAATAATTTCTTTTTTTTGGTTTCACAATATCCATACACAGCATTAATATCACGTTATTGCGATATTGTTTGCATACACAAAAACCCCATATTTTTCTTTTTCCTTCACCCCCCAAACACTTCACACGCATTGTTCCTTTGTTTCTTTTCTGGTGTAATTTATATTTATTTTTATTTTTACACCAGCATTCACTACCCATTAATATTTCTCAATCTTTTCATTCACTTTTCATCATTTATTTTTCATGTTAGTCCAAATATAGCCCCTTTCTTCAGGGGACATGGATCAATGCAAAAAAAAGTTTTAAAAACAGCCGTTTTTTCGGGAGCAGTAATTTTAATAATGCTTAAAGTGAAACAATAAAAGTGTATTATTCCTTTAAATTTCGTACCTGGGGGGTGTCTATAGTATGCCTGTAAAGGGGCGCATGTTTCCCGTGTTTAGAACAGTCTGACAGCAAAATGACATTTCAAAGGAAAAAAAGTAATTTAAAACTACTCGTGGCTATTAATGAATTGTCGGTCCGACAATACACATAAAAGTTCATTGATAAAAATGGTATGGAATTTCCCCTCAGGTGAACCCCGAACAAAAATTTTTTAAAAAATAGCATGGGGGTCCCCCTAAATTCCATACCAGGCCCTTCAGGTCTGGTATGGATATTAAGGGGAACCCCGCGCCAAATTTTTTTTAAAAAATGGCGTGGGGGTCCCCCTCAAAATCCAAACCAGACCCTTCAGGTCTGGTATGGATTTTAAGGGGAAACCCACGCCAAAATGTAAAAAAACAAATGGCGTGAGGTCCCCCCAAAAATCCATACCAGACCCTTATCCGAGCACGCAACCTGGCAGGCCGCAGGAAAAGAGGTCCTGAACCGTACCAGACCACATACCCTCAACATTGGGAGGGTGCTTTGGGCTTACGTAACGGGTGACCCCACCCCCCTCTAGGGAAGTCCCCGTCAAGTCCCCGTGCATCAGAGGGGGGTGGTATCAGAGGGTGGCCCCGCCCTCAGTTATTTAAGAAGTGTCAGAAGACGAGAAGCGTCACACAGCAGGAGCCTCCCATCATGGATGCGGAGCGGCCCAAGAACGAAGAAGGGAAGAAGACGCTGCGGAGGACGATGTCGGACGAGAACACCGGAGCAAGAAGCAGAGGATTGGAGGAAGAACCAGAGGAAGAAGAAGATGGAGGAAGAAACCGAAGGAAGATAGAGGAAAGAAGATAGAAGAAAGAAGATGGAAAGAAGAAGACTTTAAATAAAGGAATTGTCAAAAACTGTCCCTTGTCATTTTTAACATTTTTGACACTTTTTTTGTGAAATGGTAGGGGTACTTTTGTACCCCCTTACCATTTCACACTGGGGGGGGCCGGATCTGGGGGTCCCCTTGTTAAAGGGGGCTTCCAGATTCTGATAAGCCCCCCGCCCGCAGACCCCCACAACCAACCACCGGGCAAGGATTGTGGGGATGAGGCTGAAGCTTCACTTTTACTACTTTTAACTGAAATTTGCTATTTTATGTATATCTATATATCCCTAGCCCTATGTGCTTTCATATCTGTCTTATCTATATGTAATACGCTCTTCAAATGCACTTTAAAATGCATGGTTTCCCTTTTATGAACAAAAAATAATGACGTTATGCTGTTGGGCTGGTATAAAAATGCTATGGGGCTGGTATGAAATTATTTCCAGGGCTGGTTTTTATTCCCAGTCCAGCCCTGTTCTCATTAGACTAAAGGAGGCCTGGGACCTTGCTACACCTACATGGTTTAGGAGATATTCACCCTGTATACAGCCGCTGACGTCAGATTTTGGATTTTGGTTTAATGTTAAAAAAACCTCACTTAAAGCATACACAGTCTGGTCCCAATTTCCTGAGTGTAGCTACGCATATTTTGCCATTTCTGATGCTGATTCCTGACACTATGGCTGAGCTATCTTCAACCAGCATCCCAGAATTCTCCTCTCCGCAGCCTGAGGACCACACTTTTCTTTGTTTAGCCAATCCCTGTCCTCCAGACTAAATCCAGACCCAGCCAAGATGGCTTAACACCGGCACTGGAGACACTCCATAGAGGAGTATTACAAAGTGGTCTGCTTAACCACTTGAAGACTAAGCCGTTTTCTGACACTTACAAGCTAAAATCAGTATGTTTTGCTAGAAACCCCAAACATTATACATTTTTTTTAGCAGAGACCCTAGAGAATGAAATGGCGGTCATTGCAATATTTTATGTCACACTGTATTTGAGGTCTTTCAAACACAATATTTTGGCAATAAGTACACTTTCATGAATAAAAAAAAAAACACAAATTTTTTTGTATAAGGCCTCATTCACACGAGGCGGACTCCGTTTCCACGGAGCCCGCCTCGGTCCGCCGGCTCAGCGGGAGATCTCTCCGTTGATCTCCGCTGAGCCGGCGGATGACAGGTCCCTCTCTGCTCATTGAGAGGGGAGGGGCTTGTCAGGCGCCGCTGCTGCCTATTGAGGGATCGGATGAAAACGGACAGCATATTCGTTTTCATCAGATCTTACCCGATTCGATCCGCCAGCGACGGATCAGGACGTAGGGCCATCTGTCTGCTTTTTGCGGATCGGACCGGGTCGGATGTCAGCGGACATGTCTCCGCTGACATCTGTCGCTCCATAGGCTAACATGGAGCGCCCGTTCAGGTCCGCCGTCAAAACAGGCGGGCAGGTGGACCTGAACGGTCTGATCATGTGAAAGGGGCCTAACGTGAAAGATGATGTTACGCCGAGTAAATAGATACCTAATATGTCATGCCTTAAATTGTACACACTTGTCAAATGGCGACAAGCTACAGTAATGTTAAATCTCCATAGGCGACACTTTAAACATTTTAATGGTTACTAGAGGAGGTCTAGTGCTAGAATTATTGCTTTCGCTCTAACAATTGCAGCAATACCTCACGTTTGGTTTACATTTGCAGGTGAAACTTACATATGCGTTCGCTTCTGTGTGCAAGCATGGAGGGATGGGGTGCTTTAAAAAAAAAAAATCTTATTTTATTTATTTGTTTATTTTTTTACACTCTACCTTTATTTTTTTTCTATCACTTTTATAGCTGCATTTTTTTGGAGGGATTTTGGGTCTATAAGACCCCAATTTTCTCCTTTGCACTTAAAAACATTCAAATAGCCAAGTTTGGCTGTTTTAAATAATGACGTTTTTGGAAAAACTGGCGCATTTAAGGCTCCAGTAAACCGGAAGTGATTTCGCTTTTGGGTTACTAGATCCGAGACCCGATCAAAGGCAATTCCAGCTTTGTTCGGCTCTCCAGCCAGCCGGCAGACGTGCCGGCTGGTTGCTCGGGCCTCTCGGTGGGACGGAACAGCCCAGGCAAATCGGCGGAAGGTGGTGGGCAGTTGTCTCCTCCCACTGCTTGTAATAACAATTGAGCGGCTGCAGGCATCATCCCGGTACAACCACTTGAAGCAGATTGATGTACAGGTACAGAAAGCTGCTGTTCTTCTGCATTAATGGATATTCAGTTTAACCCTGTCCACACTGCAGAAGGATAATACAGCGGCAATAAAGGAAGAAGTTCTGCAGCAGTTATCAGCTACAGTCCAGGTTACAAAAGCACATGTGGCATTACAATGGCTTAATGGTTAGCATTTCTGCCTTGCGGCACTGAGGTTCTGTTTTTTTTTATATCTTTATTTTATTTAGCATTGTATGAGAACATATCAAAAATCAAGGAACAAAAAGATACAATAAAATAAAATAAACAAAAGACAGTGACAATATAGGTATACAGAATATAATAATTCCAGGAGTCATCACTCAAATATAAGTAACAGTTATTATAAAGGGGCCGAGAGCTACCCCAGCACTATTAAACACGAGGGATCTCTCCTATGTCATGGACTTTTGGTCCCAGAAGACATATCTCCTCTCTCAGCAAACAGGGGAGCAGAGAGACCCATTCTCTGGCAAATAAACAATAACGTGATTGAAGCTCACAGGGAGTCATTCCCTATTATCTTGAGCTATCATGTGTCTGGACTCCTATTCACACTCCAAGAATTTAGTCTTAATGCACACACCTGGTTCACAACTACTCAGAAGTGGTGCACAAAATTGTCCCAAACAGGAGGGGACCAAGAAGAAAAGTGGGGCTCAAGGAAGGACAATATGAATGGACATGTGAAAACAAATAATGTGTTTATTTGGGTACAGGAACATACAAGTGGAGATACGGTAGCATGCATCACAAGTGAACATTGCTTAAATAAAATAGATTGATCGGTGGTTGCTGATCGATCAAAACTAATACACAGACAGGGAGGACAAAACGACATGTAAAGACAAACATATGTGTCCGGACGTCTGGGCTATTGATGTCTGCACAACCTGCTACAATGAGGAGTGTTCAGTGTGACTGAATGGGGTTGTGCAGCAGACATCAATCCCCCCGGGGGGTCGGCTCAAAAAGGAGGAGAGAATTGGGGACGGGGATGGGAAAAAGGGGGGGTATGTGTGTGGGAGGGAGTGATGTATGTCTACTCAGAAGTGGTACCTGATAACACAACTTTGGACGGGCAACGGTCGGCCAAGGCCAGTTGTTTAAATGAGGGGTCTGCCAGTGCTAGTAAAGCTACGTCCAGGCTAAATGAAAAAGAGGCTGATCCAGATGCATGCTCCCTCCAATTTGCCCACATCGAGTTAAACCTCTCACTCTTGTCTTTACAGGTGGCAAGACACTCTTCTGCTTCCATAATTTCCCTCACCTTCCCCATCCACTCGTTTCACTCTGGACCCAAGAGCTTTTCCAGTATCAGGCGCCTGGCAGCACTGAGAAGGTGAGGGAGAACACTACGTTTGTAGCCAGAGAGGCATATGGGGAACTGGAAGGAGAAAGCACTTTGGGGAGTTGGGAAGCTCTATCCCAAGACCATCCAACACATGTTTACAAACCATTTCCCAAAAATGCTGGACTAAAGGGCACTCCCACCATATGTGGAGGAAAGTCACCCTCAGTCCACAGGACCCAGGGAGCATACGACAGGCTGCGTCTGGCAATAGTCTTTTACAGTGAGACCCATAATTTAGAGGAAGCGTAAAATTTCCAATCGAAGAAATACTGCAAAGCTATCGCCTGATAATATTGGAGGACATTGGACAGACCAAGACCTCCATTTTGTTTGGACTGCTGTAGCCGAGCCATGGGTATTCGAGGCTTCTTATTTAACCACACAAACCCAATGAAAAGACTACGGAGCTTCTTGAAGAAGCAACGGGGTAGGCGAACAGGTATCATCTGCAGGAGAAAAAGTATACGGGGAATAATTGTCATTTTTATGATATTCGTGAGACCAACCCAGGTGAAAGTCACCTTATCCCAAGAATGCAAGTCTAAGTAAAGCTTCTTTAATAGGGGGACAAAGTTGTGAGCATACGGAGCGTCCAGGCTGCTAGTGAGTTGAATTCCTAAATACAGCATTGAGGAAGATGCCCGTGTAAAGGGCAGAGCCCCCTTCAAGGCAGCAGCCATGGTGGGAGGATTCGTGATCGGTAAGATCTCCGATTTATTGTAGTTAATCTTAAAGTTAGAAACCCGGCTATAGGCTACTAGTTCCTCCATCAAGTTTGGCAGCTAGACTGTAGGGTCCACCACGTGAAATAGGACATCGTCTGCATATGCAGAAAGTTTATGCTCCGAAGAACCTACAGAAACCCCTCTAATGTTCTAATTAGCTCGGATTTTCCTGAGCAAGGGTTCCAAGACCAGTGCAAACAACAGGGGCGAAAGTGGACACCCCTGTCTTGTGCCATTCCGGATAGGGAACTCTGAGGACAGACAGCCATTTACCCTAACCTGAGCAGAGGGAGACACATATAATGCGGATATCCAGCTCAGCATAAAAGGCAGGTAGCTCTGTGGGAGAGTGTGGTCTTTCCCTTCCTTTGGGAGGACTGAGGTTCTGTTTTAATCTAGTATAAGCCACTTCCAGCATAGAGTTTGCATTCCCACACTCCAAAGACATGTTGGAAGTTTAACTGGCTCCTGCTTAAATTTTTTGTAGTATGAGTAGGTATGCATGGCCCATGAGATAGGGACCTTAGATTGTAAGCTCCTTGGGGGCAGAAACTGATATGAGGGCAAGAATGTAAATTGACCGCACCATATAAATATCTGTAAAAAAAAAAAAAAAAGAAAAAGCTTTTTTTTTTGTATTTTAGATAGAATAGGCCGTGCTACATTGTTATAGGTGTTGCTTCATAAAAAACGTACCCATTGAGCTGGACACACATGGCTAGTGGCTGGTACACGTCTCCATTGGCATTGACACAAGGGGCATTGTAAACAGTCTTTGTAATTATATCAATTTGTCAGCCGCTTTAAAAGTATGTGTCATGATTATTTTATTGTGTGACAATAAAAGCTGTGACCAAATAAAAAATAAAATCCAACAAAAAGCTCCTTGTGTTGGGGAAGGCCTCTGGGCTGATGGATCCTTTGTTCAGCCCTAACTAGGACAGGTATTCATCAATAGTGTTTCTGTTTTAAGGACTTCCTGTAGGAATTTTGGCTCTGTGTTCCATTATATACAATGATGATGATTATTATACAGGATTTTTGATGATGATGTAATTTATCCAATGGCTTTTCTATGTCATAAACACAGTAATTTTATACGTATTTATACTGTAAAATGACATTTGTTTTTATTGTAATGTTGCTGTGATTATGCCCTTTTGTTTGCTAAGTTCCAATATTCTAAGATGTGACATATAACAAATACAACAGCAATATTATTAACCAGTAGTGTATCATCAAATGAAACCAGAAAACAAAGAAAATATATATATATAAAAAAAGGGCCTAACTTGTTCTTAAGCCAATCTTCCGTGGCTTTGAAGTCCTGGAATATACAGTCTCCAGACCCTAGGGGGACCACGCAGGTGCCCCTGCTGGCTGATGCATTTAGAAGAATTGTCTTTCTTCCTCAGAGCCTAGCGGCAGAGGCTCCTTCAGCTGGATATTCAGTATACATGCTTAAATGCCATACTAATCACATCATAATTAGTATGGCATGATCAAGCTAGGAGGTGTCAAGTAGGTATTAGAAACAAAACAAAAAAACTATGAAAAAAAAAAAAAAAAAAAATATATATATATATATATATATATATATATATATATATATATATATATATAGTGCCTTGCAAAAGTATTCACCCCCTTGGCTTTTTACCTATTTTGTTACATTACAGCCTTTAGTTCAATGTTTTTTTCTTATATGAATTATATGTGATTGATCAGAACACAATAGTCTAAGTTGGTGAAGTAAAATTAGAAAAATATATACATAAAACTATTTTTCAGAAATAAAAAACTAATAATTGGCATGTGCGTATGTATTCACCCCCTTTGTTATGAAGCCCATAAAAAGCTCTGGTGCAACCAATTACCTTCAGAAGTCACATAATTAGTGAAATGATGTCCACCTGTGTGCAATCTAAGTGTCACATGCTCTGTCATTACATATACACACCTTTTTGATAGGCCCTAGAGGCTGCAACACTTAAGCAAGAGGCACCACTAACCAAACACTGCCATGAAGACCAAAGAACTCTCCAAACAAGGGACAATGTTGTTGAAGTACAAGTCAGGGTTAGGTTATAAAAAAATATCCAAGTCTTTGATGATCCCTAGGAGCAACATCAAATCTATCATAATAGAATGGAAAGAACATGGCACAAAAGCAAACCTGCCAAGAGATGGCCGCACACCAAAACTCACGGATCGGGCAAGGAGGGCATTAATCAGAGAGGCAGCACAGAGACCTAAGGTAACCCTGGAGGAGCTGCAGAGTTCCACAGCAGAGACTGGAGTATCTGTACATAGGAACGACAATAAGCCATACGCTCCATAGAGTTGGGCTTTATGGCAGAGTGGCCAGAAGAAAGCCATTACTTTCAGCAAAAAACAAAAATGGCACGTTTTGAGTTTGCAAAAAGGCATGAGGGAGACTCCCAAAATGTATGGAGGAAGGTGCTCTGGTCTGATGAGACTAAAATTGAACTTTTTGGCCATCAAAGAAAACGCTATGTCTGGCGCAAACCCAACACATCACATCACCCAAAGAACACCATCCCCACAGTGAAACACAGTGGTGGCAGCATCATGCTGTGGGGATGTTTTTCAGCAGTCGGGACTGGGAAACTGGTCAGTGTTGAGGGAATGATGGATGGTGCTAAATACAGGGATATTCTTGAGCAAAACCTGTACCACTCTGTGCGTGATTTGAGGCTAGGATGGAGGTTCACCTCCCAGCAGGACAATGACCCCAAACACACTGCTAAAGCAACACTTGAGTGGTTTAAGGGGAACATGTATATGTGTTGGATTGGCCTAGTCAAAGCCCAGACCTCAATCCAATAGAAAATCTGTGGTCAGACTTAAAGATTGCTGTTCACAAGGCGCAAACCATCCAACTTGAAGGAGCTGGAGCAGTTTTGCAAGGAGGAGTGGGCAAAAATTCCCAGTGGTAAGATGTGGCAAGCTCATAGAGACTTATCCAAAGGGACTTGGAGCTGTGATAGCCGCAAAAGGTGGCTCTACAAAGTATTGACTTTAGGGGGGTGAATTGTTATGCACATTGACTTTTTCTGTTATTTTGTTCTATTTGTTGTTTGCTTCACAATAAAAAAAAAAAAAAAACATCTTCAAAGTTGTGGGCATGTTCTGTAAATTAAATATTTACATATATATATATATATACACACACACACTTTTTTGCTGACAAGCCAGGGTTCATATCAATTTGAATTGTTGCCTTTTTTTTTTTTGCTCCTAGTGCCTGCCCTGCTCAGTGCTCAATCCCACTGCTCACCTCAATCTTGCAGCCAGCTGCCTGCCCCTATCCAGGATCCGCTGCTTCTTCCAAGGGAGAGAGAGACCAGAGGGCAGCCGGAGTGCAGATGTATATCACTCAGCTGGCGCCTGCGGGACCTGCAGCCGGAGCTATAGAAGCCACATGCGGCTGGATTACTCCGCGGCTGTGGTCCCTAGTCCCTGCTCAATCACCTCTCACTCGCAGCACAGCTGTTTTTGCCGCCCCGAACCCGACCCCAGTGGTGACCGTACGTTACACATGTTGCAGCAGTCAGCACTAGCACTAGCAGTGAAAGCACAGACAGAGCACAGGGATTGCTGTGCGCACGCCTATGTGCGTGGGGAAACATTGCATGCAATTCGCACAGGGATCGCACCATATCCTGTGCCCATTACATGCGATGTCTGTGCGGTGCGATTTCAGCCATACATTTTATATGGCTGAAATTGCATTGCATCCGAACCAAAATGGTGCAGGACCCTTTTTTCTCCCGCACCTGAATCGCATAGCTTGGGTGTTTACATTCATGCACTGCGATTCTGGCAATCGCACTGCATTTTTCCATCTATTTCAGGGTGTTGCTAAGATAATTCAAAAAAATTGGGAAAAGAAACAGGAAAGGGACAAGTAGTTTAAATGGAGGACCAAACCATGGTATTCATATGCCATATAGACCTTATTAAAGCAAAAAATATATAAAGATAGAAAAAAATACCACCTAAGCACCATAAAATAGTGTTTAAAAAAATGTTAAAGAGACAACGTCGTCACTCTAAAATATTGGACAACCAAGACATAGCTGTAAACATGATTTCCACAGATGACGATCAATTGAAGGACTAATTGTCCAGGGCTTCTTGATACCTGAGGAAATAGTACACCGCTGATTTAAATCGGAAGCATGAGACTACAGCTGAATACCAATTCGTTATATATAGTTTGTTAAAAGGAAGTCCTTGGGTATTAGTGCAAATAGCTCAGCAACTGTAAAGCATGAAATGGGGATCCCATTTAGAAAATTCCAGTTAAATGAAGTGTCATAGCTGTGAAATCAAGTTGAGAAAAATGTCCTCCTAAAAATTGTGTCGAATTAGCCAATAGACACATACATAGATTAAACTAGTCCCAGTGACCCAGATTGAGTGTTGCTAAGATAACAATGACACCTGCACTTGCTTAGAGTGCAATGTGATGTGGGAAAACGCAGCGAATCTTGTGCGATTACAGGATCGCATTAGTGTGCACCGAGACTAAGAGGGCAGCAAAGCGAGGCATGTCCAATAAAGCCAGGATGGAAATATAGGCGCAGGACGTTGTGCATTTGCTATCAGTTTGGTGTATCATCAACTCAGTGGGTTCATGTACAAGATCCAAAGTGGGAACCAATGGCATAGGCGTGCACAGGGGGTGTGCCAGGTGTGCCAGGACACACCCTAATCACTGCGAGCGGTCTTGATTCCCCCTATTGCTTGGGCTCCCCCCCCATGTTGCGTCCCCTCTTCCCCACAGTGCTGCTGACTTCCCTCCTCTCCTCTCCCCCTGGTTCCTGTGGGGGATGTTTCAGAATGGAGAGTGGGGGAAGGGAATGGTAAATATGTCATTTACCGACCCCTTCCTTTTCTAAATGACCACAGTTAACACACTCACTGTTTATTCATAACTAAACCATAGTAAACATTTTACTATGCTTCAGTTTGTGAATGAACAGGAAGCCGCTCAGCACAGAGCACTTCTCATTCATTCACTGTCCAGTGTAGCGTAAGCTGCAAAAAAAGGCATGTGTGTTTGGGCTTTGGGGTGCACACGCCTATGGCCCTAGGTATAGATAAAATAAAATGCAGCTTGCTTAGCATGCCACAGTGAAATGTGGGTGGTCTAAATTGTGCTAAATATTGGGCGTGGCTTATAGGGGGAGTACAAAAAGAAGTACAAAGTACAATTAAAATGTGCCAGTAACCCATCGACACCAAACAGCCCGGTCTGAAGTCAAATGATAAAACAAGTCAAAATTCACACTAGGTTAAAAAAACAAACATTGAGCTTTAAAAAACAGGTTTTTCATAAAGCAGTACAAAGTGCAATTAGAATGTGTCAGCACCTATTGTCACCAAACAGGTCTGCTCTGTAATGTAGTCACACGAGAAAACAAGGGAAAACTGGCAGTGTACTTTTATTTTGGACATACGTTAACCACTTCAATACCGGACACTTTCACCCCCTTCCTGCCCAGGACAATTTTCAGATTTCAGGACTGTCACACTTTGAATGGCAATTACTCAGTCATGCAACACTATACCCAAATGAAATATTTATCATTTTTTGAGACAAATAGAGCTTTCTTTTGGCGGTATTTATTTACCACTGGGGTTTTTATTTTTTGTTATGTAAATGAAAACATACCAAAAATTTTGAATAAAAAAAAAAAAAGAAGAAAATAGACAGTCCAAAGTATTTAGTAAGAGACATGGCAACTTTTTTTGAAGTTGTAAGAGGACACTACAGGAGGCTTAATGTGAAGGGGATCAGACGACACTGTTTTGGGGGGTACAGGACACCACTGGGGGAGGAAGGAGGCAGAGGACACTATTGTTGGGGCGGTGATGTGAAGGAGGCAGAGGGCACAGCAGTTGGGGGTACAGGACACTACTGTGGGGGGCAGATGACACTATGGGATGGGTGATGTGGAGGGGGCAGAGAACACTGCGTTGGGGGGGGGGTTACAGAACACTACTGTGGGAGAAGGGGGGCAGAGGACAGTACAGTAGGGGGGGTGATGTGAAGGGGGCAGATGACACAGCATTAGGGGGTACAGGACACGACTGTGGGAGAAGGGGGGCAGATGACAGTACAGTAGGGGGGTGATGTGAAGGGGGCAGATAACACAGCATTAGGGGGTACAGGACACTACTGTGGGGGGAGGGGGGCAGAGGACACTACAGTGGAGGGGGTGGTGTAAAGGGGCAGAGGACACAGCATTGGGGGGTACAGAACACTACTGTGGGAGAAGGGGGGCAGAGGACAGTACAGTAGGGGGGGGGTGATGTGAAGGGGGCAGATGACACAGCATTAGGGGTACAGGACACTACTGTGGGAGAAGGGGGGCAGATGACAGTACAGTAGGGGGGTGATGTGAAGGGGGCAGATAACACAGCATTAGGGGGTACAGGACACTACTGTGGGGGGAGGGGGGCAGAGGACACTACAGTGGAGGGGGTGATGTAAAGGGGCAGAGGACACAGCATTGGGGGGTACAGAACACTACTGTGGCTGGGAGGGGGGCTGAGGACACTACAGTGAGGGGGGTGATGTGAAGGGGACAAAGTACACTGCGTGGGGGGTACAGAACACAACTGTGGGGGGGGGGCAGAGGATACTACAGTGGGAGGGTGATGTGAAGGGGACAAAGAACACTGCGTTGAGGGGGGTGCAGAACACTACTGTGGGGGAGGGGGGGCAGAGGACACTGCTATGGGGGCAGAGGACACTACAGTGGGAGGGTGATGTAAAGGGGACAGAGGACACAACTCTGTTGCTGTCCTTTTACTGGGAGCTTGGTAGTTTTCTTTTTTTTAAGGCACTGCGTAGAAGAAACAAGCCTCTTTGCTTTCCTCAATGTTGTCCAGGTAGCTCTCAACCGCTGAAAGGTTGCCTACCCCTGCCTTACATGATATCATAACTGAAATGACTGGACTGACTCCCAATCATATGACCCCTGTGACAATCTCACAATCAACCACGGTGGTCACGTGATCGGCTGATCTCTCCTGCCCCCCCAGTGTAAAGGGACGTCAGGCTGGGCAAGGAGGGGTAATACATGTAATATTTCTAAATGTGCCAATTAGCCATGTTTTGTGCAGATGTCCCAGGTGATATATAGTCACTGTATTGTCAGATTATGACTCATTCTAGATGTAATTAATTCCTTTCCTTGGCATAACAGTTGTGAAATTCATAGTTGTGAAAACTCATCTGTGTGTACAGAGTTTGTGCTCCAAGTATTTAAATCACAAATCTGTTCCTCCAACATTGCAACATGAAAATTGCAAGGTTGGGTCATTTGGTAGCTAAATTGAAGAAAGGTGCCAGAATCTCAGAAGCTTGCAAAACATGCAAATCATCACTGCGAACATGAGAAAAGTAATTGTGTCTGAATGGTGGTAGCAGGAAGAGTTGGTGACAAAAAGTAAACACACAATGACAACATGGCTGCCAGGGCTGGAATCCAATGGCTGGGGGCATGTCTCTCTGTGTCCTGTTCCAAACCTCATCTTCAAATTAAACCTCAATAAATAAACCCCATCTCG
Organism: Lithobates septentrionalis; assembly: GCA_037952835.1. NCBI lineage: Eukaryota > Metazoa > Chordata > Amphibia > Anura > Ranidae > Lithobates > Lithobates septentrionalis. The sequence continues at coordinate 3,764,381 of JBBDGP010000388.1, forward strand.
GGATTCCATAACCTTTGCTAGTTGGTCTGAAAGGGCAGTTCTAGGGTGTGGTGTGTTAGTTTTGAAATACAATGCCTTGAAAAAGTATTCATACCCCTTGAAATTTTCCACATTTTGTCTTGTTACAACCAAAAACGTAAATGTATTTTATTGTGATTTTATGTGATAGACCAACACAAAGTGGCACATAATTGTGAAGTGGAAGGAAAATCATAAATAGTTTTCAACATTTTTTATAGATAAATATGTGAAAAGTGTGGCGTGCATTTGTATCCAGCCCCCTTGAGTCAATACTCTGTAGAATCATCTTTCTCTGCAATTATAGCTGCAAGTTTTTTTGGGTATGTCTCTACCAGCTTTGCACATTTAGAGAGTATAATTTTTGCCCGTTCTTTGCAAAATAGCTCAAGCTTTGTCAGATTGGATGGAGAGCGTCTGTGAGCAGCAATTTTCAAGTCTTGCCACAGATTCTCAATTGGATTTAGGTCTCAACTTTGACTGGGCCATTCTAACACATGAATATGCTTTGATCTAAACTATTCCATTTTAGCCCTGGCTGTATGTTGAGGGTTGTTGTCCTGCTGGAAGGTGAACCTCTGCCCCAGTCTCAAGTCTTTTGCAGACTCGAACAGGTTTTCTTCTAAGATTGCACTGTTTTGGGCTCCATCCATCTTCCCATTAACTCTGACCAGCTTCCCTGTCCCTGCTGAAGAAAAGCATCCCCACAACAAGATGCTTCCACCACCATGTTTCACTGTGGGGATGGTGTGTTCAGGGTGATAGCGTTTATAGCGTTTTGCTTTTAGGTCAAAAAGTTCAATTCTGGTCTCACCTGACCAGAGCACCTTCTTCCACATGTTTGCTGTGTCCCCAAATGGCTTCTCGCAAACTGCAAACGGGACGTCTTATGGCTTTCTTTCTTCTCACCAAGGTTCTCTAACAAACCTCTGAGAGCTTAACAGAATAGCTGTATTTATACTGAGATTAAATAACACTGGAGGACTTTATTTATTATTTAGGTGACTTATGAAGGCAATTGGTTCCACTAGATTTTATTTAGGGGTATCAGAGTAAAGGGGGCTGAATACAAAGGCATGCCACACTTTTCAGATATGTATTTGTAAAAAAATTTGAAAAACATTTATCATTTTCCTTCCACTTCACAATTATGTGCCACTTTGTGTTGGTCTATCACATAAAATCCCAATAAAATATATTTACATTTTTGGTTGTAACATGACAAAATGTGGAAAATGTCAAGTGATATGAATAATTTTTCAAGGTACTATATATACAAATAAACAGTGGTACTTTTTAGGTACACACACATAACAACTGTATCTATATGTTAAAATATCCTTTTATTGGTATAAAGGTATACAAGTCACATTATTAAAGAAAAAACAAAAAAAACATGGCTGATTACTCAAAGAAAAACCCAGAGCAAAAATTGTACTTTCCCATGCAGTGAGACTGTGCCCACAATGCATGGGTTAATGGCTCATTTTTGTTTAGGGGAGATATACTTACCTAATCAACCAGGCAATCCGCTAGGCAAGATAGGCTGCCAGCCACCTAGGACGCACTGTCGCCTAGGGAGCGCAGCCAAGATCACTGGTTTCCCCAGGGCCGAGATGGAGGGCACAGGGGTAAGTTGCCCTGGACGCAGCAGTTTCATAGGGAGGAGGAGGTCAGTGGCCATAGGAGGATCTACCACCGGAACTTCCCTGCCATGCTCTGCTACAAGTGGGCTGTGTTGCCATTGTTTGTTTTGCCTTTGCTGAGGACGAATCCGGGAGTAGAAGAAGAAGAGGTGTCCTCCCTCTCCAGCCTCCTCCCATCGCATGCAGCAAACATACAGCCTATCAGATCACCGAGACCCAGCACCCTGATAGACATCTGGCTTGCCCCATAATATGTGATACGTGCCAGGGATTGGATGTGACATCACCTGGGGGATTATTAAAATTTAAAATAAAATATAGTGTATTCAATGGAAAAATACAATTGTGCAGGTGTGCGAAAAATCTAAATAAAGTGACCAAGTGCAAAGGTAACAAATACTCATAGATAAAAGGGGATTCCGATAACAAATCAACAACAGGTGTCCCTAATTGCTGGTAGACATCTATTAGTATACAGTAAGGTAAGATATCACATACTGTCCTTTTTCTTCTCAGGTAAAAGCAATGATGGTCTCAAGAATCACAAAAAAGTCCATATGAATACTGTATACTTGCGGAATCTTCTTTACATAAATTGTGAACAAGTGGACTAAAGTGCTGACATATACGTTTTTGTATATATAAAGTGCAGAGTAAATAGTGACTTTTTTTCCTCAGTGCAAAAAATACATAAAGTGCTGGTGACCACTCTCTTGAATGGAGTGAAAGTGGCTGGTGACTTCCTGTCTTCAGTGCGACGTGGTGTATGGGTGTCCCGTAACAGCATATAAGTATGGATGACCAATATGTAGATCTGGATATCCGGCAACCTCCCTGTCATGAAGCTTGGAATAGTGGCTGATTCATAATGCTGGGACAAATACTGTTAGGAGACGCTGATGTCAATTCCAGCCACCTGTCCATCTGTTGCCTGCTAGAATGTGTATTGTAAATAAGTCCACTATGGGATCTAAGAGTCATTAGATCCCCATTGTTGTTTGTGTTAGTTAAATCTGCTATTGTGTGAAGAAGAGTCTGTGTTGATTTGTGATAATGTTGATTGTGTTTTCTGAGCTACGTTCTACACCTTCATTTGAGTCCAGTTGTGTTTGATTATACTGATTGGACTTGATTAGGAAAGCCGCACACCTGTCTATATAAGACCTTACAGCTCACAGTGCATGTCAGAGCAAATCAGAATCATGAGGTCAAAGGAACTGCCTGAAGAGCTCAGAGACAGAATTGTGGCAAGGCACAGATCTGGCCATGGTTACAAAAAAATTTCTGCTGCACTTAAGGTTCCTAAGAGCACAGTGGCCTCCATAATCCTTAAATGGAAGACGTTTGGGACGACCAGAACCCTTCTTAGAGCTGGCCGTCCGGCCAAACTGAGCTATTGGGGGAGAAGAGCCTTGGTGAGAGAGGTAAAGAAGAACCCAAAGATCACTGTCCAATACAGTCCCAACAGTGAAGCATGGTGGTGGCAGCATCATGCTGTGGGGGTGTTTTTCAGATGCAGGAACAGGACGACTGGTTGCAATCGAGGGAAAGATGAATGCGGCCAAGTACAGGGATATCCTGGACGAAAACCTTCTCCAGAGTGTTCAGGACCTCAGACTGGGCCGAAGGTTTACCTTCCAACAAGACAATGACCCTAAGCACACAGCTAAAATAAGGAAGGAGTGGCTTCACAACAACTCCGTGACTGTTCTTGAATGGCTCAGCCAGAGCCCTACCTTAAACCCAATTGAGCATCTCTAGAGAGACCTAAAAATGGCTGTCCACCAACGTTTACCATCCAACCTGACAGAACTGGAGAGGGTCTGCAAGGAGGAATGGCAGAGGATCCCCAAATCCAGGTGTGAAAAACTTGTTGCATCTTTCCCAAAAAGACTCGTGGTTGTATTAGATCAAAAGGGTGCTTCTACTAAATACTGAGCGAAGGGTCTGAATACTTAGGACCATGTGATATTTCAGTTTTTCTTTTTTATTAAATCTGCAAAAATGTCAACAATTCTGTGTTATTCTGTCAATATGGGGTGCTGTGTGTACATTATTGAGGAAAAAAAAGAACTTAAATTTAAGGGGGTCTGAATACTTTCCGTCCCCACTGTATCTAAATATATATGTGTGTGTATGTGTGTATTTATGTATATATATTATATATATATTCCTATTGATTATATCCATCGATTATATTAGATCTCCCTATTCACTATTCAAAGATCTTCTTTTGAATTTATAGGTGATGTAATATACTATATATGTCCCAAAAAAGTCACTTCATGATCCCTGGTGACTATGCATTTAAAGAGGAACTGCAGTCTGCTCACATAATTTGTAATAAAAACATTGTTGCCATTCTGAAGCTTCCCTCCAACCACTTTGCATATTATTTTATATATACTGTGATTTTGTACTTTCCATCGTACTTTTCAAGCCTATATGCCACCTCTAGACCACTGTTGACCTAGTGTGCACCTCCTTTTGATACCTCAGCATCTTCCCCTCTGGATACATCAAGGAACCAATATTCATCACAGTCTGCCAGTGTGTCTCTTTCCCAAGATCCAGGCTTGACCATCCCAGGATCCATCCCTGGTGACTATGCATTTAAAGAGGAGCTGCAGTCTGCTCACATAATTTGTAATAAAAACATTGTTTCCATTCTGAATCTTCCCTCCAACCACTTTGCATATTATTTTATATATACTGTGATTCTGTACTTGCCAAATATGCTGCAGAAATCTCCCTCCACTGAATCTGGGTGCAACTATTTTTCCTGTGGGCAGCTGAAGCTGTTGCCTGTTCACTTCCTGGTATTACACAGACAAACAGAGGCACACCTCCAGCCCTGCAGCTCTCATTTGCCCTCTTATGACTCATCCCCCCTCCCTTCCTGGCAAACTCTCACGATAGTGAGAGAGAGAGAGAGCTGTGCATGATGTCATAAACCTAGGCTTTTTTCCAGACAACAGGAAGTGGGCTCTATAAAGTATTTACTGGCAGAAAAAAAAAAGTTTTACTATCCAAAGTTAAAACAACAAGGGCAGAAGATTTAATAGATGGAAAGATGAAAAATGACTGAAGTTCCGCTTTAAGAGCTGTTGGTGATGCATGGGGATCCCTCAAGGTGCAAACAGGACCACACGCCTTTGACGCAGCCAGTGGTGACCGGTGAAACCGGTTAGGCTCAATCTCCTTGTCCACCTTGCCCCTGAGGATACGAACATTTGCACATGCTTGGCAGACTTCACTGGAAATTGGCACTATCACTGGCACTGGACTTCTCCTTCCACCATCATTTGATAAGTATCAATTTACTTTATCTCAGTTGGGACTTTATGCTTTGGTTCACATATGGTCTTCCAGGGACCAGCCTATATGCACATTTTGGTTATCAATCTAAGGCTTGCAACAGTGAGAGGGAGGCTTCAGGACATTGTTTGATTTCAATACTTTATTCCATGACGTCCCATGCTATACACACATCGTAATCGTACTTTTCAACCCTATATGCCACCTCTAGACCACTGTTGACCTAGTGTGCCCCTCCTTTTGATACCTCAGCATCTTCCCCTCTGGATACATCAAGGAACCAATATTCATCACAGTCTGCCAGTGTGTCTCTTTCCCAAGATCCAGGCTTGACCTTCCCAGGATCCATCCCATGTTGGCAGCCAACCCAGCATCACATCCAATCCACATGCATGCTATCTTCATTTTTCAAATTATTGTTGTTGCTTAGGATTGAGTTCATTGTGCATTCATACCCCTTTGCTACATATATTCATTGTCACTGGATGGGGGCATCAATTGTGGACATTGTTTTTTATCACAGTATGACTGACATGTTTTGAATGACTCAGCTTTTTATCATTGGCTAATCAATTTATGTGTTTTTGATATAATAAATGTTGATTCTATAATTGCACAGTGGGCTGTGTTCTCTTTCTTTTTCCTTTTTCCCCCTTTTACCTCATTGGAGTTGGTTGAGCCCATACAGGGTTTTTATGATCTAGTTCTTGTTTAGGTACTTATTACCTTTTCCATTCCCATTTAGATATGTATTTTTTATTCATTTTTCTCGTACAAACCTGTGGATATCATTCTACATACTAGGTTTATCATCTCTCATATTTGCTTTGTTACCCAGCACATGTCTCCACTAGTCTGTGGTAAACGACCGGGAATAGCCTTTTTGACAAGCTGTTCAGGCACTGGTCTAGATGCCCCCTGTTAACACTGGAGGACAATTGCAACTAATATTTTAATTTTGGATCTTCAATCAAGATGTACTCATAGCATATTAAGGTATTGTGATACACATAACAACAAACCATTAATATGGAATCCTACAATATAATCTATGTCAAGCTTTCTCAAACTTTTCAACACAGAGGAACCCTTAAATTAACTTTTTGGTCTCAGGGAACCCCTGATAAAAATTACTATATCTACAGCTCGTGATAAATTAGTGTGATGGCCAGTGGGAAGAATGCTGCTTACACTTGTAGTCATTGGGAAGAGTTACCCCCTTGCATATGGCTAAAAAGATCAATGGTGTCAAGGGGAACTTATCGAAGAGGCAGAAATTGCTCTTTGCTCAAGGAAACCCTAGCAACCTCTAAAGGAACCCTAGGGTTCAATGGAACCCTGGTTGAGAAACCCTGATCTATGTTATATGTATGTTATATGATGCTCTAATGTGATTTTTCTGTTGTAGAAAGTAATTTCCTTTCTATAATGTGTATGCACCCCTGAAGAAGAAAACCTAATTTGAAACACGTTGGATGTTAAGCAATTCCCAGCCTTTGTTCTCTATTGATTCCAAGTACAGTATCAAGAACCCGTTTCCCATCATTTTTAAGATTTTAATGTTTTACACAATTTGTAATAAAGATTTGTTAACAGTTATACTACCTAGAAATACTGTTCATTCACTTGACATTATAATGACTCAGCACTATTAAAGTCCCATTTTGAGGGCTTTTCTTTCTACATGGCACTAATTAAGGAGTCTCTAAAAATTAGAAAAAATGGCTTAGAGCTCAGCTCTTTGAGGACCCTTGAGTGTAAGCCAACTGGTCCAGGTGATTTATTCACCTTTATTTTGTATAAAGGTTTCTGGACCATGTCAACATTAAAAGCAGTAGGCATAATAACTCTTCACCTAAGCACTACAAATGAAAAAACAAGGAAGACTTTAACCACTTGACGACCGCCTCACGCCGATGTACGTTGGCAAGGTGGCACGGACAGGCAAAATCACGTACATGCACGTGATTTGCCTTCCGCTGGTGGGGGGTCTGATCGGACCCCCCCCCCGGTGCCCGAGGCGGTCGCCATTTCTTCCCGGGCGATGAGAGGTGAGGGGGAGGCCATCCTTTGTTAGCCACCCCCTCCCGATCGCTCCCGGCGAATGAAAATGCTTCCTTTCCCTCTGTAATGTAAACAGAGGGAAAGGAAGTGATGTCATCCCTCCTCGAGCCGGTCTTTTCATCCCGGCGCCGAGGAGAGAAGACATCAAGTAAGTCTGCACAACACTACACTAACAGTAGAACACGCCAGGCACACTTGTCACCCCCCATCACCCCCCGATCACCCCCTGATCACCCCCCTGTACCCCCTGTCACTCTGACACCAATAGCATTTTTTTTTTTGCATTGGTGTCAGTTTGTGTCAGTTACAAGTGTTAGGGCAGTTAGGTTAGCCCCCTTTAGGTCTAGGGTATCCCCCCTTAGGTCCAGGGTACCCCCCTAACCCCCCCTAATAAAGGTTAACCCCGTGATCACCCCCCGTCACCAGTGTCGCTAAGCGATCGTTTTTCTGATCGCTGTATTAGTGACACAGGTGACGCTAGTTAGGGAGGTAAGTATATAGGTTCGCTGTCAGTGTTTTATAGCGACAGGGACCCCCATATACTACCTACTAAAGGTTTTAACCCCCTGATTGCCCCCTAGTTAACCCTTTCACCAGCGATCACCGTATAAGTGTTACGGGTGACGCTGGTTAGCTAGTTTTGTTTTTTGTAGTTTATTATAGTTTATTATAGTTTTAGGGCACCCGCCGTTTATTACCTTATAAAGGTTTAACCCCCTAATTGCCCGGCGGCGATATAAATTAGGTTTGTAGGGTCAGCTGTCAGGTTAGCGCCAGTACCGCTAAAACCCACGCACGCAGCATACACCTCCCTTAGTGCTATAGTATCTGAGCGGATCGATATCTGATCCGATCAGATCTATACTCCCCAGCAGTTTAGGGTTCCCATAAACACAGTGTTAGCGGGATCAGCCCAGATACCTGCTAGCACCTGCGTTTTGCCCCTCGGCCCAGCCCTGCCCAGCCCACCCAAGTGCAGTATCGATCGATAACTGACACTTACAAAACACTAAGCACACATAACTGCAGCGTTCGCAGAGTCAGGCCTGATCCCTGCGATCGCTAACAGTTTTTTGGTAGCGTTTTGATACAGTCGCTGACAGTCAGGAGCTTTTTTGCCTGTGAGTCTCACTAGTGTACCCCTAAATTTAGAGCCCAAAATGGCAAATCGAAGGTACACTAGTGAAGAGGCCTACACGTTTCTGAGCATGACAGATAGTGAAGAGGAAGTCACTCATCTGTCAAGTTCAGGCTCAGAATACGATCCTGTAGAGGACAGCGGCTCCATGACAGATAGCTCTGACGACAGAGTTGTGGTCCTTGCTAGGGTCAGGCGTACCAGACCCCAATCTTCTTCTGTCCTTGAAGTGCAAGAACCGCAGGGCTCTCGTATGGAGCAGAGAAGTACTAGCGCCGCTATTCCTTCTGGTGAACTGGCAAGCACCAGCGGCCTAGTACACCCTGGTCGTACATCCAGCACTGCAGTATCACGTGGTGACGTGGCGAGTCCCATAAGTGCAGTTCAAGCTGGCGAGGTGGCAAGCACTAGTAGTGTCCCGCTGCCACCAAGAAGACAAAGACAGGCCCGTCGTGCCCATAGTGCCCTTCCTGCTGCATTCGCCAATCCGAATTGGGAACCCACCACTTCTGCAGCACCCGTACTTCCCCCTTTCACTGGCCAACCCGGAATTCAGGTGGAAACAGTTGACTTTACGCCACTGGATTTTTATTCACTGTTTTTCACCGAAGATCTCTATAGATCTATTGTGGACCAAAGCAATTTATACGCTGGTCAACACATCGCCGCTAATCCCCAGTCCTCCCTTGCCAGAGATTGGAGACCAATTACGGTCTCCGAATTTAAGATCTTTCTGGGCCTTTCCCTCCTCATGGGGTTGAATAAAAAGAGTAAGTTGCGGTCATATTGGTCCACTGACCCAATTTACCATTCGCCCTTGTTCTCTGCTTCCATGGCCAGGGCACGATACGAGCAGATTTTGCGGTTCATGCACTTCAACGACAATGAACTCTGTCGTCCTCGTGGAGACCCTGCATACGATCGGCTCTACAAAATTCGGCCCCTCGTAAACCACTTCAACCAACGTTTTGCAGACTTGTTTACCCCTCATCAAGTTGTCTGCGTTGATGAGTCCCTGATTAAATTTTCTGGCCGCTTGTCATTCAAACAGTACCTTCCCAGCAAGCGTGCCAGATACGGGGTCAAGATGTATAAGCTCTGTGACAGGGCCACAGGCTATACATGTAGATTTATGGTTTACGAGGGCAAAGATAGTCACGTAGAGCCGACAAACTGCCCTGACTACACAGGAAGCGCTGGCAAGATAGTGTGGGACTTGGTGTCACTCTTATTCGGAAAGGGGTACCACTTGTACGTGGACAATTATTATACGAGCATGCCACTTTTTAGTCACTTGTTTGATCATCAGATTGGAGCATGTGGCACCGTGCGACCTGGGCTTTCCCCAGCGGCTTGTAGATTCCCGTCTTAGGCTGGGGGAGAGAGCCTGCTTGAAGTATAATAATTTGCTCGCTATGAAGTGAAGGGATAAGAAGAATGTTTTCGTTCTCACCTCCCTTCATGCAGACACGACGACCCAAATTACTACGGCGACTGGTGTTGTGGAGAAACCCCTCTGTGTCCACGAATACAACCTTAATATGGGAGGGGTGGACCTCAACGACCAGTTGTTGGCGCCGTACCTAGTTGCCCGTAAGGCCAGACGCTGGTACAAAAAAGTGTCTGTTTATTTATTTCAATTGGCTTTGCTGAACGCTCATGTGCTATACAGAGCTTCAGGACGGACTGGATCCTTCCTTAAATTCCAGGAAGAGATCGTCAGAGCCCTTCTGTTTCCAGACGGTGCTCTACCTCACCTTCCCCAACCAAATGCAGTAGGCCGGTTGCATGAGAGGCATTTTCTTTATGCCCTCCCGAGTACCCTTACCGAACGAGCCCCCCAAAAAAGATGTCGTGTCTGCAGCAAGCGCGGATTTAGGGCGTGACACCCGGTCTTATTGTCCCTCCTGTCCTGGCAATCCTGGTCTTTGCATGGGTGAATGCTTTGAACACTACCATACACTAGTTGAGTATTAGCGTAGGGTTCAGCACTGCATAGACTAGGCACACTAATACAGGGTCTCCCAAGATGCCATTGCATTTTGAGAGACCCAAACCTGGAACCAGTTACAAAAGTTAAAAGTTACTAAAAAAAAGTGTAAAAATAAATAAATAAAAAAATAAAAAAAAATAAAAACACAAAAAAATATAAAATAAAAAAAAACAAAAATAGTTGTTGTTTTATTGTTCTCTCTCTCTCTATTCTCTCTCTATTGTTCTGCTCTTTTTTACTCTATTCTATTCTGCAATGTTTTATTGTTATTATGTTTTACCATGTTTGTTTTTCAGATTTTTTATACTTTACTGTTTACTGTGTTTTGTTGGTAACCATTTTAATTGTTTTCAGGTACGCCATTCAGTTGCATTTATTTATCTTGACAGCAACAGCGTTTGCTCCCACGATATATAAAGCCGTGACTCCAGCGCTGTCGGAGGTGATTTCACCACCACAGTTACATACTTCAGCATATATGCCGAAGCGTGGGGGCAGCAGTGGGTGGAGAAGCGATTTGCTCCTGCCTTTTGCGGGAGGATGCCCCCATGCTTCGGCATATATATATTTTAGGCACAGGTTGCGTTAAATGTTTGATTTTTTACTATGTTTTTTTTTTTTGTATTTGCTTTGCAGGTATGGTAAGTCTTATGCCCCGTACACACGTTCGGATTTTCCGATGGAAAATGTCCGATCGGAGCGTGTTGTCGGAAATTCCGACCGTGTGTGGGCTCCATCGGACATTTTCCATCTGATTTTCCGACACACAAAGTTGGAGAGCAGGAGATAAAATTTTCCGACAACAAAATCCGTTGTCGGAAATTCCGATCGTGTGTACACAAATCCGACGGACAAAGTGCCACGCATGCTCAGAATAATTAAAGAGATGAAAGCTATTGGCCACTGCCCCGTTTAGAGTCCCGACGTACGTGTTTTACGTCACCGCGTTTAGAACGATCGGATTTTCAGACAACTTTGTGCGACCGTGTGTATGCAAGACAAGTTTGAGCCAACATCCGTCGGAAAAAATCCTAGGATTTTGTTGTCGGAATGTCCGAACAAAGTCCGACCGTGTGTACGCCCTATTACTGTAATACTGTAATGTTACTTTGTTTTATTGTTAACCATCATTTGCTTAGCAGGTATGCCATTCAGTTGCAGCGCGGATTTATTTATCTTGACAGCAACAGCGTTTGCTCCCACGATATATAAAGCCGTGACTCCAGCGCTGTCGGAGGTGATTTCACCACCACAGTTACATACTTCAGCATATATGCCGAAGCGTGGGGGCAGCACTGGGTGGAGGAGCGATTTGCTCCTGCCTTTTGTGGGAGGATGCCCCCATGCTACGGCATATATAAATGGTGCATGTATGCCCATCATTAGAAGTGGGTGGATGAAGGGAGGTATTCTAATGGTGGGCATACCCACCGATCAATATCTTTTTTTCGTTCAGCCCACAGGCTGCATGAAAAAAAAGTTTACAATATATGCCCAACAAGGACCAGCAACGTAATGGTATGTTGCTGGACTTTGAGTGGTTATACCAGAATGATGCCTGCAGGTTTAGGTATCATCTTGGTATCATTCTTTTCAGCCAGCGGTTGGCTTTCATGTAAAAGCAATCCTAGCGGCTAATTAGCCTCTAGACTGCTTTTGCAAGCAGTGGGAGGGAATGCCCCCCCCCCACCGTTTTCCATGTTTTTCTCTGGCTCTCCTGTCCCAACAGGGAACCTGAAAATGCAGCCGGTGATTCAGCCAGCTGACCATAGAGCTGATCAGAGACCAGAATGGCTCCAAACATCTCTATGGCCTAAGTAACCGGAAGCTACGAGCATTTCATGACTTAGATTTCGCCGGATGTAAACAGCGCCATTGGGAAATTGGGAAAGCATTTTATCACACCGATCTTGGTGTGGTCAGATGCTTTGAGGGAAGAGGAGAGATCTAGGGTCTAATAGAGCACAATTTAAAAAAAAAAAGAGTACCTGTCACTACCTATTGCTATCATAGGGGATATTTACATTCCCTGAGATAACAATAAAATTAATAAAAAAAATAATAAAAATGAAAGGAACAGTTTAAAAATAAGATAAAAAAGCAAAAGAATAATAAAGAAAAAAAAAAAAAAAAAAAAAAAAGCACCCCTGTCCCCCCCTGCTCTCGCGCAAATGCGAACGCAAGCGTCGGTCTGGCGTCAAATGTAAACAGCAATTGCACCATGCATGTGAGGTATCACCGCGAAGGTCAGATTGAGGGCAGTAATTTTAGCAGTAGACCTCCTCTGTAAATCTAAAGTGGTAACCTGTAAAGGCTTTTAAAAATGTATTTATTTTGTTGCCGCTGCACGTTTGTGCGCAATTTTAAAGCATGTCATGTTTGGTATCCATGTACTCGGCCTAAGATCATCTTTTTTATTTCATCAAACATTTGGGCAATACAGTGTGTTTTAGTGCATTAAAATTTAAAAAAGTGTGTTTTTTCCGCAAAAAATGCGTTTGAAAAATCGCTGCGCAAATACTGTGTGAAAAAAAAATATGAAACACCCACCATTTCAATCTGTAGGGCATTTGCTTTAAAAAAATATATAATGTTTGGGGGTACAAAGTAATTTTCTTGCAAAAAAAAATAATTTTTTCATGTAATCAAAAAGTGTCAGAAAGGGCTTTGTCTTCAAGTGGTTAGAAGAGTGGGTGATGTGTGACATACGCTTCTAAATGTTGTGCATAAAATGCCAGGACAGTTCAACCCCCCCCCAAATGACCCCATTTTGGAAAGTAGACACCCCAAGCTATTTGCTGAGAGGCCTGTCGAGTCCATGGAATATTTTATATTGTGACACAAGTTGCGGGAAAGAGACAAATCTTTTTTTTTTTTTTGCACAAAGTTGCCACTAAATGATATATTGCTCAAACATGCCATGGGAATATGTGAAATTACACCCCAAAATACATTCTGTTGCTTCTCCTAAGTATGGGGATACCACATGTGTGGGACTTTTTGGGAGCCTAGCCGCGTACGGGACCCCAAAAACCAAGCACCGCCTTCAGGCTTTCTAAGGGCGTAAATTTTTGATTTCACTCTTCACTGCCTAGCACAGTTCCGGAGCCCATGGAATGCCCAGATGGCACAACCCCCCCCCCCCCCCAAATGACCCCATTTTGGAAAAAAGACACCCCAAGCTATTTGCTGAGAGGTATAGTGAGCATTTTGCAGACCTCACTTTTTGTCACAAACTTTTTTGAAAATTGAAAAAAGAAAAAAAAATACATTTTTCTTGTCTTTCTTCATTTTCAAAAACAAATGAGAGCTGCAAAATACTCACCATGCCTCTCAGCAAATAGCTTGGGGTGTCTACTTTCCAAAATGAGGTCATTTGGGGGGGGGTTTGTGCCATCTTGGCATTTTATGGCCTTCAAAACTGTGATAGGTAGTGAGGAGTGAAATCACAACTTAACGCCCTTAGAAATCCTGAAGCCGGTGCTTGGGTTTAATGATACGTTCACCTTTTTAGAAAAAATAATAAATGCACATATTTTTACCGAAAAAAAATTTGCGTTATTACTTTTTCCTGCAGGAGCCCGGAAAGCATTGCCCCCATGATCAGTGCATAAGAGGTGCAATGTCAGGCTTCTGCAGACAAGCCCTGAAGCTTTCAGCCCATACCTACATAATAGCTGTCAGCTTGAAAGCTGCAGGGCTTGTAAGCTGTCTGCCTAGGTGGCTGATGGTACTTTTAGTTCATTAATTCAATGGAAAATGTAAATGAATGATACGGACGTGTGGGCGGAGCCCCGCACAGCTGCACTCTTTTAGAATTGTGATAGAGGATGCAAGGTCACACTGTGAGGGGGATTGCAGGGAGAGGCGGCAGGAGCTGGACCATGTTACATGTTCCACCCTAAATACAGATGGAACATGTAACATGCTCCAAAAGGTTAACTTATCCTTTAAAAATCTTTGATGCCCAAATACACATGATTATGATTCTATAATTCAATAAATAGTACATTTATTAGTAAATTTACCTTTCCTGGGTAGTGATTTGGCTGGGACAAGTTAAAGTTTTTATCATTTGGTTTCTTCCCTATGCTTATGCAGCCCCCTGGTCTTAGGCAGTGTTTCTAACAAATTTAGTTTGCTAGGTGGTCACAAGCCTGGCTGATTGTTAGGGAGATCCACTGACCTTTTCCTAAATATGGGTTTGATGCACCTCTCTCTTCTGTCACTAGGTGGCATTAGATTGACAAGGACTTATTAAATCCAGTCTAGAAGTGGATGGGTTGTCTCAGCCAATTGGCAGGGGTTTCTTTGCCCTTGGTGTGCTGGGAGAGCCTATTTATTCGGGAGGGGTCAGGTGATCTGTGTTCTGTGCCACCTGGATGGCTGTCTGGGTTGACGTGTGTTGATTATATAGTGGTGAACCACAAAGAGAAAATTTAAATTCTCAATAAAGCATTGCCAACATCCCAAAATATATTGAAAAAGGACCCTAGTGGAAGGGACACTTGTACCCCCCGGTACAGAGGGACTTTGAAGGCGAACAAAGAAATTTTATAAAAAACATATTATTTATTTGAAAAAATGCTTAAAAAAGCATGTATAAAAACATGATAGTAATCTATACAAAACATTTGTGCAGAACAAGACAGTTTGCATATAGTATATTCTCTACAAATTCAAAAGTGAGTACAGATTCCTCCATAAGCCTAACATGTTTTAGGACGATGTCCCTTCTTCAGAGGAATTTTTAGGAGAGGAAAAGGGAGGCCCGGAATGATAATCGAAGTATAGAATGGTAATGAAGGGCTGGGCATGACAAGGTGGAACAGGAGACAATTGAGGGTTAAAAGTAAATGGAAGTAAGAGGGAGGGGATTGAAGTTAACTTAGGGGGTGGAGAGATATAAAAGGAATAGGCGGGGTTTGGGCAGGAGCAGTGTGAAGAGACAGACAAAGGGAAAGTTGCCCACCCACCCTCCCTTTCGTTTTCTGTGGGTATTTTCTGGTTTGCTGTTTCTGTTTTTTCTTTTATTGCAGGTGAATGGATCAAGGTCGTCATAGCAGTGCTTTATCGGCGGCATCTTTGGTCTCTGATGGTGGTACAAAATAAACAGTGGTGATGGTAAATGGTGGAGGGCTTTTCAGTATTACGTGCCCCTCTGGTGTGTTCTTACAGCGGAAGGCTAGGCTGGAAGACAAATGTTTACACTGCGGGAAGGGTGTTGTCACCGAGCTGTTTAATACGGCTGGAGGCCTGGTATGGTAAAATTATGGTACCGCAGTGTAATGGTGATGGAGAAGTTTTTGAAATGGAGGATGTGAAGTTCGGAGTGCCATCAGAAGACCAAAGATTGGGAGGTGTCAGAACTGTCAGTTAAAAAGTTGTACATAGTTGTACATATGTTGATTAAAAAAGTTATTTAAAAGTTGGTTTTATAGTTTTATAATAAAGGAGGCTGCTATGGCCAGTTTTTACTCCAAAACAACTCCTGTGTGTGTGGTCTAATTTATTATAGATAAGAAAGGGGGAAAAAGGGTATTAGTAAATAAAGAGTGGGTGATGGAAGTTGGGGATATTAGTTCCTACACTGGTCATGAGTAAGGATGAGCCGAACACCCCCCTGTTCGGTTCGCACCAGAACATGCGAACAGGAAAAAAGTTTGTTTTGAACACGCGAACACCCATAACCGCTTGCCGACCGCCTCACATACATTTACATCAGCAAAAGGGCTCGTACAGGAAAAATCACGTTCCTGTACGTTCCCCTTTAAGTGGCGGCCAGCGGGAGCTCCTCTCCGTGAGTCGGGCATACCCGCGATCGCCTCACGGAGAGGATGAACAGGGAGATGCTGTTGTAAACAGCATCTCCCCGTTCTGCCTAGTGACAGTGTCACTCGATCTCTGCTCCCTGTCATCGGAGCAGAGATCAGTGACGTCAAACTTACAGCCCATCCCCCTGACAGTTAGTAATCACTCCCTAGTACTGATTTAACCCCTCCCCGCCCCCTAGTGGTTAACCCCTTCACTGCCAGTGTCATTTATACAGGAATCAATGCATTTTTATAGCACTGATTGCTGTATAAATGACAATGGTCCCAAAAGTGTGTCAAAAATGTCCGATGTGTCCGCCATAATGTTGCAGTCACGATAAAAATCGCTGATCACCGCCATTTAAAAAAAATATTTTTTTTTAATAAAAATGGCAAAAAACTATCCCCTATTTTGTAAACGCTATAACTTTTGCGCAAACCGATCAATAATCGCTTATTGCGATTTTTTTTTACCAAAAATATGTAGATGAATACGTATCGGCCTAAACTGAGGTAAAAAATTGTTTTTATATATATTTTTGGGGGATATTTATTATAGCAAAAAGTAAAAAATAATGCGTTTTTTTCAAAATTGTCGCTCTATTTTTGTTTATAGCGCAAAAAATAAAAACCACAGAGGTGATCAAATACCACCAAAAGAAAGCTCTATTTGTGGGAAAAAAAGGACGTCAATTTTGTTTGGGTGCAACGTCGCACGACCGCGCATTTGTAAGTTAAAGCGACGCAGTGCCGAATCGCAAAAAGTGCTCTGGTCAGGAAGGGGGTCAATTCTTCCGGGGCTGAAGTGGTTAAAGTGTATGGGACACGAACATGAATAATCAAAAGTTCTAATTTTAAAGGCTTATATGCATGGTATTGTCATAAAAAGTGTTTGGGGACCTGGGTCCTGCCCCAGGGGACATGGATCAATGCAAAAAAAAGTTTTTTCAGGAGCAGTGATTTTAATAATGCTTAAAGTCAAACAATAAAAGTGTAATATCCCTTTAAATTTCGTAGCTGGGGGGTGTCTATAGTATGCCTGTAAAGGGGCGCATGTTTCCCGTGTTTAGAACAGTCTGACAGCAAAATGACATTTCGAAGGAAAAAACCCATTTAAAACTACTCGCGGCTATTGCATTGCCGACAATACACATAGAAGTTCATTGATAAAAACGGCATGGGAATTCCCCACAGGGGAACCCCGAACCAAAATTAAAAAAAAAAAAAAAATGACGTGGAAGTCCCCCTAAATTCCATACCAGGCCCTTCAGGTCTGGTATGGATATTAAGGGGAACCCCGGCCAAAATGTAAAAAAAAATGATGTGGGGTTCCCCCTAAATTCCATACCAGACCCTTCAGGTCTGGTATGGATTTTAAGGGGAACCCCGCGCCAAAAAAAAAAAAACCCGCGTGGGGTCCCCCCCAAAAATCCATACCAGACCCTTATCCGAGCACGCAACCTGGCAGGCCGCAGGAAAAGAGGGGTGACGAGAGTGCGGCCCCCCCTCCTGAACCGTACCAGGCCACATGCCCTCAACATTGGGAGGGTGCTTTGGGGTAGTCCCCCAAAACATCTTGTCCCCATGTTGATGAGGACAAGGGCCTCATCCCCACAACCCTGGATTGACTGTTCTAAACACGGGAAACATGCGCCCCTTTACAGGAATACTATAGACACCCCCCAGCTACGAAATTTAAAGGGATATTACACTTTTATTGTTTGACTTTAAGCATTATTAAAATCACTGCTCCTGAAAAAACGGCCATTTTTAAAACTTTTTTTTGCATTGATCCATGTCCCCTGGGACAGGACCCGGGTCCCCAAACACTTTTTATGACAATAACTTGCATATAAGCCTTTAAAATTAGCACTTTTGATTTATCCCATAGACTTTTAAAGGGTGTTCCGCGGCATTCGAATTTGCCGCGAACACCCCAAATTGTTCGCTGTTCGGCGAACTTGCGAACAGCCAATGTTCGAGTCGAACATGAGTTCAACTCAAACTCGAAGCTCATCCCTAGTCATGAGTATGTTCTGAAAAACAGGTAGAAATAGGCTTAACATGGACACTTTGTTTAAGGCACAATCAACATTACAGTATCTGAGAATGTCCAATATACATACCAGTATTGAATTGTATAAAAAAATAAAGTATATATGTAAATATATGCAAAAAAGTGATTTCTTTAGAAGGTTAGATAAACTTCTGCCATCAATTGTCCACTGTTACGGAACGTCCCACACTGCGCTTGAGTTCTTCCGTCAGTATACCACTTCCTCTCAGTCTGGATATAGATATCAGATATTCCAACCGCTCGTAAGCACAAAAAAAGGCGACACTTGCTTAGCTGCTAACATGGACTGTTTTTATTAGAACCAAAATTACAAGTCTTTATATACCGTTTGAGGAGGTTCCCCCTTCTTCTCATATTACCCTAACAATACAACTGTAACCTAATTAACATGAGCTAGTTTACTAAATCATTTACCCAGACTAGGTGACTCCGAGACATGACCTTTGGGTTTAAGACTTTACGTCTCCTAGCTCATTCACTATTCAAGACACATTACCATAAACATCAACACAGGGTTAATTAGAACAAACAACAATGTGTAGAATACCCTTAGAAGCTGTGGTAAGCCAGACTAGACTCATTTGCATTAAACACATTATAGCAGACACCAAGACAGGTAGTTGGAGTTGATGATATTAGCATCTCCTCATAGTATGAGTCCCCACAGTATGACTCAGTCACTATTGCTAATATGGCAAATACAGGGTCCCCAGAGTCTTTTTTTTTTTTTTTCACAATCCAAGGTTTATTAAAGCTTGTGATGTTACAATTAACTGCATACAATACAATTTAGAAAGCAAAACAATTATCTATACTTTAAAGGAATTACATTTGGTATCTGTTGCTTGCGTATGAAATTTCGTCATGTGGCTGAGTAAGTAACTTTTGAAGTTTATGAATATATTTATAAACTTTCTTTTTTTTTTTTTTCTTTCAGGGAAGGAAATGGTTGAGGTATAGAGGAGGGGGGGGGGGTTAGGAATAGAGGGAACAGAAGAGGGGGGAGGGAGGTTAGAAAGGGAAGAAGAAGGGGGGGGGGGGAGAGGGGCAGGGATAAGGAGTACAGTAGTAAATAATAATAATCTCACTATAGTGAAAGGCGGCATTTGAGAAGTGTGACAATTAAGTACATAAGATGATATAGTCATTAACCAACATTAAAGGGAGGCTTAAGTAGTGTTGGATCAAAATGTGGTAAGGAGCAATCTTATAATGGATTAGCCATCTGTTACTTAAGAGTAGGGATGAGCCGAACACCCCCCGGTTCGGTTCGCACCAGAACCCGCGAACGGACCGCAAGTTCGCACGAACGTTAGAACCCCATTGACGTCTATGGGACTCGAACGTTCGAAATCAAAAGTGCTCATTTTAAAGGCTAATTTGCATGGTATTGTCCTAAAAAGGGTGTGGGGACCCGGGTCCTACCCCAGGGGACATGTATCAATGCAAAAAAAACTTTTAAAAACGGCCGTTTTTTCGGGAGCAGTGATTTTAATGATGCTTAAAGTAAAAAAAAAAAAAGTGAAATATTCCTTTAAATATCGTACCTGGGGGGTGTCTATAGTATGCCTGTAAAGTGACGCGTGTTTCCCATGTTTAGAACAGTCCCTGCACCAAATGTCATTTTTAAAGGAAAAAATCTCATTTAAAACTGCTTGCGGGTTTAATGTCATGTCGGGTCCTGGCAATATGGATGGAAATCAGTGAGACAAACGGCATGGGTACCCCCCAGTCCATTACCAGGCCCTTTGGGTCTTGTATGGATATTAAGGGGAACCCCGCACCCAAATTAAAATAAGGAAAGGTCCCTATATACTCTGAACAGCAGTATACAGGCGGTGCAAACAAGACAGGGACTGTAGGTTTGTTGTTAAGTAGAATCTCTTTGTAATTTTGAACATTTTTAACGTGTTTAGCTCCAGCCAAAAAATCTTTTCTAAGCTTTTTGGAAAACATAGGGAAGGGTTATCACCCCTGTGACATTTGTTTTGCGTCTTTCCTCCTCTTCAGAAGATTTCACCTCACTTTTTTGTCCCAATGAAAAATGTTTTTTGAAAATTTGGGTTTTTTTGTGGAACAAGGATTGGAAAGCATCAGTGGAAAGGAGAAATTGTTTTCCCATATTAACTCTTACAGGAGAGAATTTCCCTTCCTAGGGGTAGATTTCATCTCACTTCCTGTTGTCTCCTTCCGTTTGCAAGTAGGAGTCGTTTGTAAGTTAGATGTTTGAAAGTAGGGTCCTGCCCTATATACTCAGCAGAAATTTGGGCCTTAGGTGTTGCTGTGGCCAAAACACTGTAAGCCCTCACAGGGCCCTGCTGTGAAATATTAGATCAAGAATTGTAATTACATGCCCCTGTTGAACAGGAGCTGAAAAATTAGGCCTTAGGCACTGGTGCTGGTGCCACAACACTGCAACCCCTCACAGACACTCTAGTTGGAACGCAGGAACGAGCCCTGCTGCAAAGTATTGCATCAAAAATTGTAATTACACGCCCCTGTTAGACAGGGGCAGAAAAATTGGGCCTTAGGCACTGGTGCTGGTGCCACAACACTGCAACCCCTCACAGACACTCTAGTTGGAACGCAGGAACGAGCCCTGCTGCAAAGTATTGCATCAAAAATTGTAATTACACGCCCCTGTTAGACAGGGGCAGAAAAATTGGGCCTTAGGCACTGGTGCTGGTGCCACAACACTGCAACCCCTCACAGACACTCTAGTTGGAATGCAGGAACGAGCCGTGCTGCAAAGTATTACATCAAAAATTGTAATTACACGCCCCTGTTATACAGGGGCTGAAAAATTGTGCCTTAGGCACTGGTGGTGGCGCCCAGAACCAAAAATGTTCTTACAAGCTATCAGCGTGATGATTGAGGAGGAAGAGGATAATTACTCAGGGATAGTCACTCAGCATCAGCATAGGCAGTCTTTGAAGGGATCTGAAAAAAATTATTCAGTTACATCAGCATCAGGTGCTTGGTAGCTGGTGGTGATCCAAGACTGATTCATTTTTATGAAGGTCAGCCGATCGACCGAGTCAGTGGACAGACGCACCCTGTGATCGGTTACCACGCCTCCAGCAGCACTGAATGTGCGTTCCGAAAGAACGCTGGATGCAGGACAGGCCAGTAGCTCAATTGCATACTGTGCAAGCTCTGGCCAGTGATCCATCCTCAAGACCCAGTAACCCAGAGGATTTTCGGTGGGAAAGGTGTCCAAGTCTGATCTTGCCCCTAGGTATTCCTGCACCATGTAAAACAGACGCTGGCGATGGTTGCTGGAACCGATCATACCTTGGGGCTGCGGACCAAAAAATTGTCTGAACGCATCGGTCAGACGGCCACCTTCTCCACCGCTCCTTCTTTGACTGACCGAAGCCTCAGCAACACGTTGTCCAGAAACAGGAGTTTGTAACCTCCCAGTCTCTGGGAACGCGTTGCACAGACCTTTCTGCAAGGCCTCCCGAAGATGTTTCATCCTCTGCTCCCTCTGCGATGGCAAGATAAGGTCCGCAACCTTACCCTTGTAACGTGGATCAAGGAGGGTTGCCAGCCAGTATTGGTCCTTCTCCTTGATACCACGAATACGAGGATCCTTACGCAGGCTTTGCAGGATCAGGGAGGCCATGCAGCGTAGGTTTGCTGAGGCATTCGGTCCGGAGTCCTCTGGGTCACTAAGGACAACAACGTCCGCAGCCACCTCCTCCCAGCCACGTACAAGTCCATGTGTTCCTTGGGACTGATCCCTTAAAGACTGCTGATGCTGAGTGCCAGGCTCCACCTCCATACTGACACAATCTTCCTCCTCCTCCTCCTCCTCCTCCTCGTCCTCTTCCTGTGTGATCGGCGGGCACGCAGGAACACTGTCTGGATAAAGGGGGCCTTGAGAGCTAAGGAAGTCCTCCTCTTCCTGCCTCTGTTCTGCCTCAAGTGCCCTGTCCATTATTCCACGCAGCGTGTGCTCCAACAGGTGGACAAGGGGGACAGTGTCACTGATGCATGCACTGTCAGTGCTCACCATCCTCGTGGCCTCCTCGAATGGTGACAGGACAGTGCATGCATCCCTGATCATGGCCCACTGGCGTGGGGAAAAAAAACCAAGGTCCCCTGACCCTGTCCTGGTGCCATAGTCGCACAGGTACTCATTTATGGCCCTCTGCTGCGTGTGCAGCCGCTGCAGCATGGCCAATGTCGAGTTCCACCTGGTGGGCATGTCACAGATTAGGCGGTTCTTGGGCAGGTTAAACTCCTTTTGGAGGTCCATCAGCCGAGCACTGGCATTATATGACCGGCGGAAATGCACACAGACTTTCCTGGCCTGCCTCAGGACATCCTGTAAGCCCGGGTACCTGCCCAAGAACCGCTGCACCACCAAGTTAAGGACGTGAGCCAAACAGGGCACATGGGTCAGTTGTCCCTGTCGGAGGGCAGAGAGGAGGTTGGTGCCATTGTCGCAAACCACCATTCCTGCCTTAAGTTGGCGTGGCGTCAACCACCTCTGAACCTGCCCCTGCAGAGCTGACAGAACCTCTGCCCCAGTGTGGCTCCTGTCCCCCAAGCACACCAGCTCAAGCACCGCATGGCATCTTTTGGCCTGCGTACTTGCGTAGCCCCTTGAACGCCTACGGAGCACCGCTGGTTCCGAGGAAGAGGCCATGGAGGAAGAAGAAGAGGAGGGGGTGGAGGAGAGAGGTGTGTCACAATCAGCATTTTGGAGGCGTGGTGGCGGAACAACCTCCAACACTACTGCACCTTGTCCTGCATCCTTCCCAGCTGCCAGCAGAGTCACCCAATGCGCCGTGAAACTTAAGTAACGTCCCTGTCCATGCCTGCTGGACCATGAGTCAGCGGTAATATGCACCTTACCGCTGACCGCCCTGTCCAGCGAGGCATGGACATTGCCTTCCACATGCCGGTAGAGAGCTGGAATCGCCTTCCGTGAGAAAAAGTGGCGTTTGGGTACCTGCCACTGAGGAACCGCACATTCCACAAACTCACGGAAGGGGGCAGAGTCTACCAACTGAAAAGGCAGCAGTTGAAGTGCTAGCAATTTTGCCAAGCTAGCATTCAACCGCTGGGCATGTGGATGGCTGGGAGCAAACTTCTTTCGGCGGTGCAGCAGCTGGGGCAGGGAAATTTGCCTGGTACAATCTGGCGTCGGTGTACCAAAAGCAGATTGCCCACAAGTACTTGGCTGTGACACACCTAATTCTACACCTTCATTCCTCTCACTGCAGGTCTCAGAGAGGACTGAAGGTCTAGTGGGGTTGGAAATCTCAGCTGATGAGGAGCAAGGAGAGATCCTCTTTGTTCTTTGGTGTGGGTCTTTTAGATATGCTTGCCAACGAACTGCATGGCAGGTCAACATATGTCTGGTCAAGCATGTGGTACCCAAGCGGGAGATGTTTTGGCCACGCGAGATACGCTTGAGACATATGTTGCAAATAGCAGCGGTGCGATCTGATGCACTCGTCTCAAAAAAGGCCCACACCAAAGAACTTTTTGAATAACGCGCAGAGACTGCAGCGCCCTGCACATGTGGAGCTTTGGGGTGTGATGCAGTCAATGTGCTGCCCTTAGGCTGGCCCCTGGAGGGCATCCTGCCTCGTTGGTGATGTGCCGCCTCCTCCTCCTCCTCCTCTCTCCTATCAGGCACCCACGTTGAGTCAGTGACCTCATCATCCCCTCCCTCCTCATCACTGGAGCAAACCTGGCAGTATGCTGCAGCAGGGGGAGCATGACTGCCAGATTGCTGTCCTTCTTGGGCACCCCCTCTGTCCGTGCTCATGTTACTGCCTTCATCGAGCTCAGTATCATCATCAGAGCCTTCCAAACGCTGGGCATCCTCCTGGAGCATGTACCCAACACTGTGGTCAAACAGTTCGAGGGAATCCTCATGAGGACATGGTGGAGCTAGGGAAGGAGTCACTGATGACATTGAGCTGAGGGAAGAGGCCGCTGCTTTGCCAGACAAAGCACCCTGGGCATGGGTGAGAGAGGATGAGGAGGATGAGGACTCGACCAAGTTTTCCGCATGTTGCGGCTCAACACGGCCAGCTGCCGAAAAAAAGGCCAAGCGTGTCCCATGGCCACGTGCTGATGAGGATGCACCGTCTCCACGACCAGCACTAGACACAGAGCCTGCTTGCCCTCTCTTATTGGCTTGTGACTGTCTGCCTCTCCTTCTTGGCCTTCCAGACATACTAATGGCCTGTAGCTGCACTAAGCTGGGATAGAACACCTGTAATTTTCTTCAGGTAGCTTTATATACTGTAACCAGACAAGCCTGCCTGTCAGTAGGAAGATAACAGGAACGGATCTAGCTGAACACTGTGAGCAGGACGCACTGCACTAAATGTAAATAGCAGGAACGGATCTAGCTGAACACTGTGAGCAGGACGCACTGACTGCACTAAATGTAAATAGCAGGAACGGATCTAGCTGAACACTGTGAGCAGGACGCACTGCACTAAATGTAAATAGCAGGAACAGATCTAGCTGAACACTGTGAGCAGGACGCACTGCACTAAATGTAAATAGCAGGAACGGATCTAGCTGAACACTGTGAGCAGGACGCACTGACTGCACTAAATGTAAATAGCAGGAACGGATCTAGCTGAACACTGTGAGCAGGACGCACTGCACTAAATGTAAATAGCAGGAACGGATCTAGCTGAACACTGTGAGCAGGACGCACTGCACTAAATGTAAATAGCAGGAACGGATCTAGCTGAACACTGTGAGCAGGACGCACTGCACTAAATGTAAATAGCAGGAACGGATCTAGCTGAACACTGTGAGCAGGACGCACTGCACTAAATGTAAATAGCAGGAACGGATCTAGCTGAACACTGTGAGCAGGACGCACTGCACTAAATGTAAATAGCAGGAACGGATCTAGCTGAACACTGTGAGCAGGACGCACTGACTGCACTAAATGTAAATAGCAGGAACGGATCTAGCTGAACACTGTGAGCAGGACGCACTGCACTAAATGTAAATAGCAGGAACGGATCTAGCTGAACACTGTGAGCAGGACGCACTGCACTAAATGTAAATAGCAGGAACGGATCTAGCTGAACACTGTGAGCAGGACGCACTGACTGCACTAAATGTAAATAGCAGGAACGGATCTAGCTGAACACTGTGAGCAGGACGCACTGACTGCACTAAATGTAAATAGCAGGAACGGATCTAGCTGAACACTGTGAGCAGGACGCACTGCACTAAATGTAAATAGCAGGAACAGATCTAGCTGAACACTGTGAGCAGGACGCACTGCACTAAATGTAAATAGCAGGAACGGATCTAGCTGAACACTGTGAGCAGGACGCACTGCACTAAATGTAAATAGCAGGAACGGATCTAGCTGAACACTGTGAGCAGGACGCACTGCACTAAATGTAAATAGCAGGAACGGATCTAGCTGAACACTGTGAGCAGGACGCACTGCACTAAATGTAAATAGCAGGAACGGATCTAGCTGAACACTGTGAGCAGGACGCACTGCACTAAATGTAAATAGCAGGAACGGATCTAGCTGAACACTGTGAGCAGGACGCACTGCACTAAATGTAAATAGCAGGAACGGATCTAGCTGAACACTGTGAGCAGGACGCACTGCACTAAATGTAAATAGCAGGAACGGATCTAGCTGAACACTGTGAGCAGGACGCACTGCACTAAATGTAAATAGCAGGAACAGATCTAGCTGAACACTGTGAGCAGGACGCACTGCACTAAATGTAAATAGCAGGAACGGATCTAGCTGAACACTGTGAGCAGGACGCACTGACTGCACTAAATGTAAATAGCAGGAACGGATCTAGCTGAACACTGTGAGCAGGACGCACTGCACTAAATGTAAATAGCAGGAACGGATCTAGCTGAACACTGTGAGCAGGACGCACTGCACTAAATGTAAAGAGCAGGAACAGATCTAGCTGAACACTGTGAGCAGGACGCACTGCACTAAATGTAAAGAGCAGGAACAGATCTAGCCTAATCTAGCTCTCAAATCAAATGACACTGTCTGTCTCTCTCTCTATCAGCACACCGGAACACACTACACAGGGCCGCCGTGCAGGCGGCCTTATATAGTGTGGGGCGTGTACTAAATCCCCTGAGCCATAATTGGCCAAAGCCACCCTGGCTTTGGCCAATTACAGCTCTCTCTACTGACGGCGCTGTGATTGGCCAAGCATGCGGGTCATAGTGCATGCTTGGCCAATCATCAGCCAGCAATGCACTGCGATGCCGCAGTGAATTATGGGCCGTGACGCGCCACACGAATTTGGCGCGAACGGCCCATAACGTTCGCAATTCGACGGACGGTCGAACAGCTGATGTTCGAGTCGAACATGGGTTCGACTCGAACACGAAGCTCATCCCTACTTAAGAGGTATTAGTTAGTGAGTGTGTTAAAAACAGAAGAGTGAACAAATAATAACCATGGTTGCCAGGTACGAATGAAATTCGTGCTATTTTCTTTCTTCATGGCGGCGATCTCTTCCATTTTGTATATATAGTTTATTCTTTCTAACCAATCTTTAATATTTGGAATGTGTGTGGTCTTCCAATGGAGGGGTATAAGTGTTTTAGCAGCTACTAGTAGATGCCTAGAGAGGGACTTTTTGTATCTGCTTATGGAGAGTTCATTGAATTCAATTTTAGAATCTGTTCTGATTTTAGTCCATTTTATTACTGTTTCCCAGAAAACATGTAGTGGTGGGCATTCCCACCATATGTGCAGAAAGTTACCTACATCTGCCCCGCAACGCCAGCAGGTGTCTGAGGTCGTAGGGGACCATCTCCTGGCTTTATGTGGTGTAATATACCATTGGGTGAGTATTTTGTAAGAGATCTCCTGATATTTTGTGCTTAAAGAGCATTTATGAGTCATTATACAGGCATTCTCCCATTGTTTACAGGAAATCTTAGTTTTTAGGTCTTTTTCCCACTTTTCTTTATGTTTTGAGTCATCTGTGTGCTGTTTTTGATTTAACCAGCAATAAGCTAGAGAAGTGGTATTAGTTACTGGTGATCTTTTAAAGCATAGTTCTTCTAGCGGGAGTAATGGTAAGCTGTAAAATGATCTGTGTTTGCTATTTAGCAGGAAGCTTTTGAGTTGCATATAAAGCCACAAGCCAGGAGGTGATCCTTCCCACTCTGTTTTGAGTATGTCTAGTGGTTTGATCTTAGAGTTTACCAGGCATTGGGAGGCTGTGCGGGTCGGCATGTTCCTCAGGTGAAGACCTGGAATAAAGTCAGGGTTATTAGTAACAGGAGTCAGTGGACCAGGGATTGAGGCTAAGTTATGAGTACGAGCTACCTTATGCCAAACTTCAAGTGTGTTTGCGACTAGGGGGTGTTTTATAGTCTTATTTAGAATGTATGGACCATGGATAAAAGGTTAGGTTGAAGGGGCTTAGAGCTTGTTCTAATTGGATCCAGTCTTTATTTGAGCTATGGCAGTGCCAATCAATGATTCTCGTGATGTGGGATGCTTGATGATATTTTTTAAAATTTGGGAGTCCTATTCCCTCTCTATGTTTGGGTAGTGATAATAAGTTGAGATTTATTCTGGGTTTTCCATCAGCCCATAGAAAGCGTCTTTGTGTTCTGAGAAGGTTGGTGAAGAAGGTTTCGGGAATTTTGATGGGAAGTGTATTGAAAAGATAAAGTAATCTTGGTAAAATTGTCATTTTTAGAATTGAAGCTCTCCCGAACCAAGAGAAAGGTTTGGTTGACCATTTTTGGAGGTCTCTATTCAATGTGGGGAGAAGGGGTTTGTAGTTATAAGAATATAGAGAGTCTATATTGCTGGTTAGATTTATCCCTAGATATTTTAAGGTATTTTGTTCCCATTTATAATTATGATTGTCTTTCATCAATTTGAGTTGGTCTGTTGGTAAATTAATGTTCAGTGCCTCAGACTTGGATTTGTTAATTTTGAAGTTGGAAATAAAGCCGAAGATTTTAAAGTATTTCTCAAGGTTTGGAATAGAGATATGTGGATGTGTCAAGAAAAATAAGAGATCATCCGCATAGGCGGCAATTTTATATTCTTTGTCTCCTACCCTGAAACCTTTGATATCTGCAGATAATTTGATTGTTCGTATTAGCGGTTCTAAAGAAATGATAAAAAGAAGGGGCAAAGGGGGGCAGCCTTGACGAGTCCTATTTTGTATTTTAATTGGGTCTGAGAGAATATTGTTGACTTTGATTTTAGCTTGGGGGTTTCGATAGAGTGCTGAGATCCATGAGAGCATACTTTCGTTTAGTCCAATATGGGAGCAAGTAGACATCATATAGTCCCATGAGACTCTATCGAAAGCCTTCTCAGCGTCTGTAGAGAGAATGAGTCCTTTTGTCTTAGAGTTGTGGGCATGGTGAATTAAATTAAGTGCTTTGGTTGTATTGTCACGTGCCTCTCTGCCTGGCATGAAGCCTACTTGTTCTGGGCCTATGATCTTTGAAGGGGGATACACACCAGGCCCAGAGAGATGGGGTGTACTGGGATCAGCAAGATGGCCGCCGACTACCGAGTGTGGGCTCAAGTCGCGGACTTTCCTAGGACTGGCGGCTGGCCCAGAAAACACCGCTCTGTAAAGGCCTCAAGATCCTCCGACCGGATCAGTGGACGGAACCCCACCGCTGCACAATCGCCTTCAGGGGGTCATTTAAGTGGCCAGCAGGCTCGCTACTCACTGTGTCTGAGAGATGTGAGATGTGAAGGGCCGGAGCGGCAGGCCGCAAGATGGCGTCAGGCCACGGAAGCCTGAGCTCAGATCAAGGTATCCTCGGGATTTAATCCTCTTCCAGGCGGCCGCCCGATGCTCTCTGATGTAGCAGCAGCTAATATATCAGCTGTAAGTCAGTGGATCCCGGACCTGCGTGAGAGGAGAGCAGAGGAATCCGAGCGATCTGCCGGTTCCAAGATGGCGATAGGCTCTGCAGTGTGGGCCTAGCTACAGGCCTAGAAAAAACTGGTGTAGCAGGCTCTGCAAATCGTCGGCCAAATCAATAGTTGGGGGTGCCTGGAGTATGATCCTTGTGAGATGAGGTATCTCCAGGCTAAATTAGGCAAGGATGGCAGTGGATTTTCAGCTGGTTGTGTGGAGCTCAGCACCCACACGTCTTCCCTGCTGGATGTCCGGACACGCCCCCCCCCCCAGAGTCTGTGTGTCCTGGGGACAAAGACCCGAAGCCACAGTAACAACACCTCAAGGGTACCCCAAATGCCTGGGCCCATAATCTGTAGGGAAGAGGCTGACATTCAGTCCCCTCCGAAAGCCTCTGTCTCGGGTGAGTCTGTCACTTTTCTCCCCCATCAAAAGTTGACTAACAAGGTCCCAGGCCTCCACCTGGTCTGGACATGCATTAGTCAGGCAGAGTGAACTCACAAAGTCTGTCCGCATGATCTCCTTTCTTGGCTGCAAGGAATAGTTGACCTCAGTAGGTGTGGGACAGAGGTCATTGACTCTCTGTCTGGCTGTCAGCGCTGGGTTGTTGGGCAGAGGGGCCCACTGTCTCAGTTCCCTGAAGCTGAGAAGAAACTGTAGGTGCTAGGCAGAGGCCAGCAGCACTCTGCCCTGTTGCCAGCGATTCAGCTGGGAGTAGCAGATTCACTACATTAGCTTGTCGCCGGAGAGAGGGGCCGACTGCCTCGGCTCCCTGGATCTCCACAGTTGTTGCCAGCACTTCTGCTGGGGACTTCACACCCTCTGCTCCGGCTAACCGTTGGGGCAGGAGGCTGGATTCCTCCACTCCCAAACTGTGTAGCTGCCATTGGGGAGGTGAGCCGGCTGCTTCCTGTTCCATTCCCTCATCTGGCTGCTGGGACAATATGTTTGTGGTACTGTCTCCCAGATGCACGGATTTTTGCTGGGGAGGAAAGACCGCTTCCTCCACCGTGGCCAACTGTTGGGGAGGGATGAAGAACACCTCCTCTCCCTTCTCCCCCTGTATCTGCTGCTGGGAAGTGATTGCCACCTTCTCACCCTGAGCTTCCGAAACTGCCACAGGTGTGGGGCAGAGGTATTGGACCATCTGTCTGGTGACCAGCACTTCAGCTGGGGAAGTTCCTTGTAACTCCACAGATACTGCTGTTGGTGCTGGGCAGAGCACAGTGAAGTCTGGCCCTAGTACCAGCTCTTCTGCTGGAGGCTCATCAGTTTGTTCTTCCTCAGAAGAAAAGTCTATTAAATCCCCTGTCTCTATAACTGGTGTCTGGGGATAGAGGTTCACCATCTCCTGTCCGTGGGACTCAGAAGATGCTATCGGTGCTGAGCAGAGCACAGTGAAGTTTGGCCCTAATACCAGCTCTTCTGCTGGGGGCTCACCCGATTGTTCTTCCTCAGCAGAAAAGTCTATCAAATCGCCTGTCTCTGCAACTGATGTCTGGGGATAGAGGTTCACCATCTCCTGTCCATGGAACCCAGAAGATGCTATCAGTGCTGGGCAGAGGTTAGCAGAGCTCTGCCCTGTTGTCAGCACTTTAGCTTTGGGGATGGCAATCTCCAGATTTTCCACTGCTGATTCTCTGCATGCTGCTGGACAGGCACATTCCTCCATCGAAGATCATCCCATGCAGAAACAGGATAATCAAGGTCAGTCAGCACTTGCTGCATCCGCCATAAGACCTCCTCCTCCATAGCTGCGGGGGCAGGTTGGCAAAGCACACTATTACTCTGCCACATTGCCGACTCTTCAGCCAGGATTTCAGGGTTGTCAAATGGTATTTCCTGATAGTCCCAGGCAAAGGGAGCCCAGCCCTGGCACTGAGCAACGTCTAGCAGCCGTCTGTAGGCGATCTCCAGCTCCCATTCCTGAACGGCCAGACTCTCTATATTTTCCAGTGCCCAATGCACTTCCGAGGTGTTCAGTAGCCCTTCACTGAAATCCAGGATTTCGTCCAACCGCCACTCCAAATCACTCCCAAAGTTAGGGTCCCCTGTCAGCTTCACATACAACAGTCCCAAGCCGCTGTAGCTTAAGCCTTCCGTTGGGCTGTCATCCGCTATCCAGGTCTATGCTTGGGATACATGCCACCGGAGGGCTCTGTAGCTCTCATCCAGCTTCATCTCTGCCCAGACCAGCCTGCTTAATTCAGCTGTCTGCTCCTTGTGCGGTTTTTCTCCCAAAAACCTCACCCACAATCCGTACTGGGACTCAGGACCTTAGATCCAGGTGGAAGTTTGGATGTCCCAGACTGCAGGAAGCGTCCCGCTGCTTGCCACCAATGTCACAGAACGTCCCACACTCCGCTTGAGTGCTTCCGTCAGTATACCACTTCCTCCCAGTCTGGATATAGATATCAGATATTCCAACCGCTCATAAGCACAAAACAAGGCGACACTTGCTTAGCTGCTAACATGGACTGTTTTTATTAGAACCAAAATCAAGTCTTTATATACTGTTAGAGGAGGTTCCCCCTTCCTGCTCATATTACTCCAACAATACAACTGTAACCTAATTAACATGAGCTAGTTTACTAAATCATTTACCCAGACTAGGTGACTCAGAGACATGACCTTTGGGTTTAAGACTTTACGTCTCCTAGCTCATTGACTATTCAATAAACATTACCATAAACATCAACACAGGGTTAATTAGAACAAACAACAATGTGTGGAATACCCTTAGAAGCTGTGGTAAGCCAGACTAGACTCATTTACATTAAACACATTATAGCAGACAACAAGACAGGTAGTTGGAGTTGATGAAATTAGCATCTCCTCACAGTATGAGTCCCAACAGTATGACTCAGTCACTATTGCTAATATGGAAAATACAGGGTCCCCAGAGTCTGTGTGTCCTGGGGGACAAGGACCCGAAGCCAAAGTAACAACATCTCAAGGGTACCCCAAATGCCAGGGCCCATAATCTGTAGGCAAGAGGCTGACATTCAGTCCCCTCCAAAAGCCTCTGTCCCAGGTGAGTCTGTCACATCCACCAAAAGAAGATGGACTCCGTCCGAACTTAGAAAAGCCCACACAAAGGCCCCAGAGTGTGACGACCACCACGGCACAACCACAGTAGAGCCCAGAGGGATAATTAAATGACTTGTTATACTTGGCTTAGTGACTTGAGATTACACATCAAAAAAAACCCCTAATAATCATGCCTATCTCTTATATCAGAGCTGGATGCTTTGCATCCCTATTCATGTATTCAAAAGAGATGTTTGTAATGAAAACTTTCCATGTTATTATGATAAATTGCAAAGCCACAGATGAAAAAAAAAAAGGAAAGAAAAAAAAATTCTTATAGTAATGAAAGAAAGGAGGAGGAGAGACAACTCGTATCCCTCTCCTTAGATGAAGCAAAATATACAGGTTCAGTTAAAAGTGGCTCTATTGGCCTCTTTATTTACTTTAGATATAATTGTGGTCTGCAGGTGGCTGGGACGTTGTTGCTTTTGACAAGCATAGTTTGCACTGGGCAGAGCGCCATCTGCGGGCTTTAAAGACCGCTGGCGCCTGCACAGTGCAGGTCATTCTGGTAGTGTCAGCAGAGTATGTTATTTGTAAGGGCCACTTCATTGCGTATGACGCGATGACGTCATAACATCGCAACTTTGAAGTGAAACGAACACAAAGCACATTGCAAAGCCCTGAAGAGAGGGGAGGGAGCCACGTCTCATAGTGTGATAGGTTGCATAAGATGGAGACAGACCATCTCTATAGCAACCACTAAACAATGAAAACCGAAGGACAGAATCATAGAATATGTGGAAAAGAGGCCATGGGGGAGCATCCAAAGGGACCTCCGGGGCAGGATCTGCACAGCGCCCATCCACTGCTGAAGATGAAGTCCACAGGCGCGATACACTTGCAATTGCACAACCAACCCAAGGTAAACATGGGCCGATAGGGCATGCAATGTAAAATAGAGGCCCGCCCCCCATCCAACGAATGGAGAGAGAGGGCCCCTGTGCGCCGGGCGGGGATAGACCAAGCCCCAGACGGAATAGTAGAGGGCAGAAGTATTGAATAGAGGTTTTTTTTAGAAAAATGGATTCTGAACAAATCCAAATATAGATCTGTAACGAGCCCCTGCTCGCTCGGTTCCACTCTCCTGACACTCCTCTGCGGCTATAGAATCAGATTGCAGATCGCAACATCTGATGGTTCGGTCATCCGATGCTCCGGG
Organism: Lithobates septentrionalis; assembly: GCA_037952835.1. Lineage (NCBI taxonomy): Eukaryota > Metazoa > Chordata > Amphibia > Anura > Ranidae > Lithobates > Lithobates septentrionalis. The sequence continues at coordinate 3,797,604 of JBBDGP010000388.1, forward strand.
ATTAGAACTACAGCTATGTGCTGATCAAATCCAGTTGTGATAGCTCAGAACAAACACCAGGCAGGCCGTATGTAAGTTCAAACAGTGATTTCATTTTTATTGGATGCACACAACACACTTTTATACACAGCAGTTTGAACACCCCGCCCCCAACAACCACTTTCCTATTGGTCAATTGTAAAGTACCCTCTAGTCCTCAATTAGGTCCTCTTGGCCATGCAAATGAGGACTTGAAACAGGGTCAGCAGGGATTGGTCCGATAGCCTGAATAGGAGAGGTAAATAGAAAACACCGCGCTAGCCAGTAAAATAAATAAAAGCTGCTGCATACAGTTTGACAAAAACGACAAAATAGACATATGGAAAAATGCAGCGCATGTACAAATGCCCCTGTTGAAGACCCCTAGGTCGAAACGCGTCGGGTACATACACCACTTTCTTTGTTGCCCATTTGTTTTTATCCACCGTGATCACGCTTTTATTTGTGTATGGTCGTTTTTGTCAATAAAAACACCCTTTTTTACCTGCACCATGTGGAGGCACATTCTTTTTGTTTCCACATTTACCGCATGAGATCCAGTCCTTCCAAATGCTCCTTTCGGGGGACCGTTTGTGAAACTTCTGATGCACGCTGGGACGGTTCGGTGTGAGGACGGTTCGTTGTGAAGACCCATCCGGTTGCCGGCCGAGATCCATACAGACCACAATCCAAGAGATTGGCGATTCCTGAGCTCCCATTCCACGTCATTTGTGACAAACTGCGCATGCGATTCCCTGTCGCTGACATGGGAATCCACAGGATCTGGTAAGAGGCTTTTTTGCGCTTTCTCTGAATGACCCATTGGGACCCAGTTTCTCGGTTGGGAAGTCGCTGTATGATGCCAGGTGTTTTCTGACAACCATCAGACCATCACCACCCCTTGGAGTACTTACACCTCCTGTGCAGTTGGACATTCACATCCATCTATGGACGTTTGTGTTTCAAGGCACCTGTGGTCAATTAGTGATTTCTTTACTGTTTCACCTTTTTAAAGACCTATGTTCATTTGTACATGCGCTGCATTTTTCCATAAGCCTGAATAGGAGGACTGATATGTGTAATGACACAGAGAAGCCCCAGGGGGTAATTAAAGTACATAAACAAATGGTCAAACACAGAACAATGCATTCCTTCCAGACCACAGAGCCGTCTGGAGGGGGTTAGCCTTAAGACAGGGCAAAGACCCCCCACTGTGTAATAGAATCAAAGGAGCAATACTTCAGTATTCCAAGGTTCATGACAATTCTCCCCCCTGGGAAACAGTCCAACAGCCACAGTGGGACCCCAAACGGGTCGACTACTTGGAAAAGTAGTCTTAAGGTTCCAGGTCCGTCTGCCGGGATAACCCATCCGCATTCCCGTTTTGAGGCCCTGGCCGATATTGTATGGTGAAATTGTACGGTTGCAAAGCCAGGCTCCACCTTAGTAATCGGCCGTTCTCTCCCGCCACCCGGTTAAGCCATATTAATGGATTGTGGTCTGTCATGACGGTAAAAGAGCGTCCATACACGTAGGGCTGCAATTTCTTTAAAGCCCACACTAAGGCCAAACACTCTTTTTCCACGGCAGCATATCCAACTTCACGGGGTAACAACTTGTGGCTGACATACGCCACCGGGTGCTCTTTCCCGTCCCATCAACTTGACTTAGTACAGCTCCCAGTCCGAACATGGAGGCGTCTGTATGAATGACAAAACGTTTGTTAGGATCGGGTGCCGCCAGTATGGGAGCTTGCGCTAGGGTGGTTTTTAACTGATGAAACGCTGTCTCGCACTCCGGGGACCACAGGACCTGTCTAGGGAGAGTCTTTTTGGTCAGGTCCGTCAGGGGTTTGGCTATGTCACTATAGTGGGGTACAAACTTCCTGTAGTACCCTGCTGTCCCTAAAAATGCAAGTACCTGGGTCTTGGTTCTGGGAACCGGCCAGTTTAGGACGGCCTCGATTTTTGCAGGTTCTGGCCTCTGCTTCCCTCATCCCACTCTATGTCCCAGATATTGCACCTCAGACATCTCGATATTACATTTGTCTGGCTTCAGGGTCAGGTTAGCGGCTCGGATCCTATCTAGCACTATTCCCAGGTGTCTAAGATGTTCCTCCCATGTCTGGCTATTGATTGCGATGTCGTCAAGATATGCGCATGCAAAATCTTGCAGACCGTCGAGGAGTTCATCTATCATCCGCTGAAAGGTAGCCGGAGCATTCTTCATTCCGAATGGCATTACCCAAAACTGGTAAAGGCCGAACGGGGTGATGAAGGCCGACTTTGGAATTGCTTCCGCTTCCAAGGGAATCTGCCAGTAGCCCTTACTCAAGTCAATAGTCGTCAGATAATGTCCCTGAGCTATTTTGTCCAGCAATTCATCCACTCGGGGCATAGGGTAGGCATCTGGCACAGTACAGTCATTCAGTCGCCTATAGTCCACACAAAATCGGGTCGTGCCATCCCATTTTGGGACTAATACTACAGGGGATGCCCAGGGGCTTGCTGATGGTTCGATCACCCCTAACTCGAGCATCTCCATAATCTCCGCTCTCATCCCTTCCTGCACTGCTCTGGGAATTCTATAGGCTTGTTGTCTCAGGGGCTTCTGCCAGGGGGTCTCTACCTTGTGCACAGCTATGTGAGTGTACCCAGGGAGTGCCGAGAACATCTCCTGCCGGTCCTGGAGTAATTCTCTGGCCCGTTCTCCTTCTTGGGATCCTAATCTATCTCCTAGTCATACATCTTCCACACCCCCAAAACAGTTACTGATTTCGGGAAGCTCCAGCATCGGTAGATATTCAGAGTCCCCGATGGCAGGAGTGCATATGGCGGCTACTGCCTCAGTCCTCTCATGATAGGCCTTCATCATATTAATGTGGAATGTCCTCTTAATTTTTGTGTCTGCACAGCTGGCAACGACGTAGGTGGTATCGCACAGCTTTTTTACCACCTGATAGGGGCCCTGACAGGAGGCCTGTAATTTATTTTGCTTCAGGGGTTTTAGTACCAGGACTTTCTGTCTGATATAAAAGGTGGGATTCCGCGCAGACCGATCATACCAAACCTTCTGCTGACTCTGGGCCGATTGCATATTCTCATGGACTCGAACGGTAAGTTCCCGCAGTCGCTCCCTGAGTTCCAAGACATAACTAAGGATGGGGGGGCCTTCTGGATCCTCTACCCCCTCCCACTGGGCCCTCACTAAATCTAAGGGTCCCCTAACTCTTCGCCAATATAACAGCTCAAATGGGGAAAACCCCGTGGACTCTTGGGGTACCTCTCTATAGGCGAACAGTAGATGGGGAAGATATCTCTCCCAATCCTTCCTACTCTCCATGAAGGCCCGAAGCAGCTGCTTCAGGGTCCCATTAAATCTCTCACACAGCCTGTTAGTCTGAGGGTGGTAGGGGGCGCTCTGCAGGGATTTAATCCCACAAAGACGCCAGAGCTGCTGCGTCAGCTCGGCTGTGAACTGGGTACCCTGATCAGACAATATCTCCTGGGGAAACCCTACCCTAGTGAAAACCCGTAGTAAGGCATCTGCTATGGTATCAGCCTGGATATTGGATAAGGGAATAGCCTCCGGGTAGCGGGTGGCGTAATCCACCACCGTAAGAATATACTTCTTCCCGGTGACACTGGGGCGGGCCAGTGGGCCTATAATATCTACCGCTATGCGGCTAAAGGGTTCTCTAATGATCGGCAGGGGTTGCAGCGTGGCTTTTGGGTGATCCCCTGTCTTCCCTACTTTCTGATAAGTCTCACAGGTCCGATAGTATTCTCGCACCTTAGCATGTAACCTGGGCCAGAAGAAAGCATGAGACAGCCGACCCTGGGTCTTAGCTATCCCTAAATGTCCAGCAAGGGGATGTTGTGAGCCAGCTGCAATAGCTCCCGTCTGTATTTCTGCTGTACAACTAGCTGTGTGTGGGGACCCTGTCGCTTCCCGGTGCCCATTTCCTCTGTGTAACGATATAGAAACCCCCCTCCCACTCTATTCTGTCTTCCCCCAACCCCCCTGAATCCTTGCCTGCCCTGTCCCGATAACCAGCCAAAGTTGGGTCACTCTGAGTCTCTTGCCTAATGTCAGAGGTCGAATCCTAGGACACAGGGTTGTCAAGTTGGGGTAACGTAGGAGGATTTGGTCTTACCTGGGTCCCCATAGGAGTGGAGTTGCCTTGAAGTTGGCTCTGACGTCGGGTGGTCACGGCCATGGCGGCCTCTGGGGCATATGAGGAAGTTAAATGCCCCAAATCGTTCCCCAAAAGTACTTCCGTGGGTGACTCACGTAGTAATCCCACTCGCACTTGTCGCTCCCCTGAGCCCCAATCCAAGAGGACTTGGGCGGTGGATAAACGTAGCACCTTGCCCCCTGCTACCCTGACTGCAACAGTCTGGCAGGTCCGGGCCGACTGGAGACTCATGTGAGGCTGGATAAGGGTAATCATGCCCATAAACCCATACTGCCCGACGATGGTGCTGCCGATTATCTCCAGCAGCAGCTTGGATGGGATCAGCCTTGAAAAGTTTGCCGCACTCTTCCTGAACATCTCGATGGTTGGGCTCGTTTTGGAAGCAATGAGTGGTCTGGATGGATGAGCAGTCTCTCGGTACCTCGTGGATCGGGTAGGGCAATATCGCTGCAGATGACCAGTTTGGTTACAGGTATAGCACTTAGGTCCGGTAGGAGTGTTGGGTCGGGCTGAGGGTCTAGAGGCAGACCACTGAGGTACTAAAGTTGGGTTAGAGGCTGGTAAACTGGGCTGAGATAGTGGATAGCGCTCGCTTTCGCTTGACCTTCGAGAGTCCAGATATTCATCAGCCAAAGTAGCCGCTTGCTGTACAGTCTGTGGTTGCTTATCTCGCACCCAATCCCGTACTACCCGAGGGGTGTGGTTAAAGAACTGTTCTAAGAGTACTAGCTGGGTGATGTCCTCTATGGTATGAACGTGGCTTCCCTGGAACCAACCCTTAAGGTTCCGCTGCAGATGATGTGTCCACTCCATGTATGTTATGTTGCTTTGTTTCCAGGATTCTCAAAACTTAATCCAGCTGGCTTCGGGGGTAATGGCAAATCAAGCTAGCAGAGCTTCTTTTACCCGGCCCTATTATTTAGCGTCCTCGTCCTCTAGGGCCCCGATACGCATCGGCCGCTCTGCCAGTTAAATTACTTGCCAGTAAGGCGACCCAATCTTAGGACCGTACTTCATGTATCTGGCATAGTCTTTCAAAGTCCTGCAGGAACGCTTCAATTTCTTTCTCTCCTTCCTTAAATAGTTTGAACGCCGGAAAGAGCAACTTACGGACAGGCGCTGCATCTTTCGGTGTTGTCTCCGATTGCCGTATTTCTGCCATTCTCCGATCATTTTGCCGCTCTAGTTCTCTCTCTTGTAGCTCATCCTGCAGCTAGATGTCTCTAATGGCATTCTTTATGGCGGTCTCTGATGGGCAGGGCCTGGACTTACATTTGGGCTCGACTGGGCTTAAGCCCAGGGGCCCGTCCAATAGGGGGCCCCGCGGGCAGGGCCGGATCCATGGAAAACACCCGCCCGCTAGCCAGCCCGTTTCGGTTTTTACCGCTGCTTATTTCACGGCAACCGATCAGGCTTGTGTTTACTTCCACTTCGTTATAGAGGTGGAACGCACCATAGGGCAGACATGATGTCATCAGCCAGAAATGGTGGCCGCGTTGCCTCCCATGTCTTGCATCATTTCCGGCTGATTACATCACGTCCGCCCTATGGTGCGTTCCACCGCTACCAGGAAGTGGGATTACACAAGCCCGATTGGTCACCGTGAAATAAGCAGCGGTGCCGGCGAAATGGGCTTGCTAGCGGGCGGGAGTTTGCCGCCCCCCTGAATGTGCCCCTGAATGTTAGAAATCATGGGGCCCCCGTACATCCTACCTGACGGGGCCCCCTTCGACCCGGTGGCAAGTGACACCCTGCATCAGCTGACAAGTGACACCCTGCATCCGCTGACAATTGACACCCTGCATCGCTGACAAGTGACGTGGCAAGTGACACCCTGCATCTGCTGATAAGTGGTGACATGACAAGTGACACCCTGCATCCGCTGACAGGTGACACCCTGCATCGCTGACAACTGACGTGGCAAGTGACACCCTGCATCCGCTAACAAGTGCCACTCTACATCCGCTGACAAGTGACACCCTGCATCCGCTGACAAATAACACCCTGCATCCGCTGACAAGTGACACCCTGCATCCGCTGACAAGTGATGTGGCAAGTGAAATCAGCAATGTGTGGCAAGTGACAATCCGCATCTGAAGGCAGGTGACGTTGGCAAGTGACACGCTCAGGCTCCGACTGATTCTGCTTATGGTGAGTTGAACTATTTTATTTTATATAGCAATGTAATAATAGAAATATTGCACTTCAATCATTTTTTTTTGCGATACGGCACTGCGTCGATTTAACTGACAATTGCGCAGTTGTGTGATGCTGTACACAAACACTCGGCTACTCTCGGCTCCGCTCGGGAATACGAGAGGACCCGAGAGCCGCCGAGAGGACCCGAGAGCCGCCGAGATACGCAGGACTCTGTATCTCGGCGGTGCCATTTTGAAAGACTGCAATGACAAGGCTGCAAATGACAAGGCTGCAAATGACACTGGGGCAAGGCTGCAAATGACAAGGCTACACTGACAAGGCTGCAATGACACTGGACAAGGCTGCAGATGGACGCTGTGCAAGGCTGCATTAATGGGCATTTAAATGTAAGTTTTTTCCTTAAACTTCCCTCCTAAAAGTGTTTTTCCTTAAAATTCCCTCCTAAACTTGGGGTGCATGTTATATGCCGGTGCGTGTTATACGCCGATAAATACGGTAATGTATACAAGGTAGGGCCCGAATGTGACTCAAGCCCAGGGGCCCCCACCACCCTAAGTCCTGCCCTGCTGATGGGTTAGCACCATATAATACCAACCGCTCTCGAACTCGTTGCTGAAACAAGTCTTCAACTGACTGGGGTCCCGCATCCCTATCCCTCTGATCCATCTCGGCTAGCTCACTGATCAGGATGGCCTTGTTCTTTGTCCCACCGGTCCCTCCACAGCTCTTAAGTAAGTCTTTCAGCGTGGCTCTCCTGCAAGCTGCATAGCTGGCCATTCACTGTGGTGGTTTGGAGTGTCCCAGTAACTGGAGAGCAAGTCCCACGGCTGCCAACCAATGTAACGAGCCCCTGCTCGCTCGGTTCAACTGTCCCGACACTCCTTTGCGGCTATAAAATTAGATTGCAGATTGCAACATTTGATGGTTCGGTCATCCGATGCTCCAGGATTCAAACTACAGCTATGTGCCAATCGAATCCAGTTGTGATAGCTCAGAACAAACACCAGGCAGGCCGTATGTAAGTTCAAACAGGGATCTCACTTTTATTGGATGAACACCCTTTTATACACAGCAGTTTGAACACCCCGCCCCCAACAACCACTTTCCTATGGGTCAATTGTAAAGTACCCTCTAGTCCTCAATTAGGTCCCCTTGGCCATGCAAATGAGGACTTGAAACAGGGTCAGCAGGGATTGGTCCGATAGCTTGAATAGGAGGACTGATATGTGTAATGACACAGAGAAGCCCCAGGGGGTAATTAAAGTACATAAACAATTGGTCAAACACAGAATGTATTCCTTCCAGACCACAGAGCCGTCTGGAGGGGGTTAGCCTTAAGACAGGGCAGAAGACCCCCCCACTGTGTAATAGAATCAAAGGAGCAATACTTCAGTATTCCAAGGTTCATGACAACATCAATGATGGTTATGTATGTCATTGGACACATGGACACGGTCAGATACTTATAATTAAGGGTGCAACGGATCGTCACCGATCCGCGATCCGAACGGGCCACCCTGTTCGGATCGGCACACCCGCGATCCGTGGAGCGCTCCGCGGCCGGGTGTACCAAGATGGCCGCGGCTCTGGAGCTAGGCCGAAGCCGCGGCCATCTTGGTACACCCGGCGGGGCTGAGCATCGTGGCGACGTCATCACCCCGCCCCCAACTCGTGTGTTTGGCGGCTTCTCTAAAGCAAGGTATGAGTGACTAACAGGCACAGCACTAATACAGTGGGAAGTCTGTCTATATTACAGTGGGGGACATGGATTGGCTATATTACAGTGGGGGACATGGATTGGCTATATTACAGTGGGGGACATGGACTGGCTATATTACAGTGGGGGACATGGATTGGCTATATTACAGTGGGGGACATGGACTGGCTATATTACAGTGGGGGACATGGACTGGCTATATTACAGTGGGGGACATGGATTGGCTATATTACAGTGGGGGACATGGACTGGCTATATTACAGTGGGGGACATGTGGCTGTATTACAGTGGGGGACATGTGGCTATATTACAGTGGGGGACATGTGGCTGTATTACAGTGGGGGACATGTGGCTATATTACAGTGGGGGACATGTGGCTGTATTACAGTGGGGGACATGTGGCTGTATTACAGTGCGGGATATGTGGCTATATTACAGTGGGGGGCATGGACTGGCTATATTACAGTGGGGGACATGTGGCTGTATTACAGTGGGGGACATGTGGCTATATTACAGTGGGGGACATGTGGCTGTATTACAGTGGGGGACATGTGGCTATATTACAGTGGGGGGCATGTGGCTGTATTACAGTGCGGGACATGTGGCTGTATTACAGTGGGGGACATGTGGCTATATTACAGTGGGGGACATGTGGCTGTATTACAGTGGGGGACATGTGGCTATATTACAGTGAGGGACATGTGGCTGTATTACAGTGCGGGACATGTGGTTATATTACAGTGGGGGGCATGTGGCTGTATTACAGTGGGGGACATGTGGCTATATTACAGTGCGGGACATGTGGCTGTATTACAGTGTGGGGCATGTGGCTGTATTACAGTGGGGGGCATGTGGCTATATTACAGTGGGGGACATGTGGCTGTATTACAGTGGGGGACATGTGGCTATATTACGGTGGGGGACATGTGGCTGTATTACAGTGGGGGACATGTGGCTATATTACAGTGGGGGGCATGTGGCTGTATTACAGTGCGGGACATGTGGCTATATTACAGTGGGGGGCATGTGGCTGTATTACAGTGGGGGACATGTGGCTATATTACAGTGGGGGGCATGTGGCTGTATTACAGTGCGGGACATGTGGCTATATTACAGTGGGGGGCATGTGGCTGTATTACAGTGGGGGACATGTGGCTATATTACAGTGGGGGACATGTGGCTGTATTACAGTGGGGGACGTTAAATGTGAAAATCAGAGGTGTTCTGTCACATTAGCAACCATGTAAGGTCGGCAGGTTTGCTGTTGCTTTTAAAATCCAACATCTAAACAGTCTGTCTGATCTACAAATACTGTATTTATGCATATAAGCTCCGTTTTGTGTTGAAAATAGCTTTTAAATCTAAAACTCCGGTGGGTGTAACAAGATTTGTGTGTTTGTTTGTTTTTTTTTGTTTTTTTTTTGCGGATCCGAAAATGATCCGATCCGTGACTCTGATCCGAGGATCGATCCGATTCGTGAGTTTTTTGATCCGTTGCACCCCTACTTATAATGGAATCATGTTGGACAATAAATAGGAACAGGAAAAAAGGCAAACATGATTTGCATGTGTGGAATGACATACAGCATCAAATTGTGTGATAGTGTTCTCATCAATCATATCAATTTTCATTATGTAACTGAGAGTATGGCAAATCTCTGATAAATGATTACTCCTTTTCACATCCTCTGACACAAAACCGTCCAAAAATGGACGAAAACTAATTTGGGTATTGAGTCCCGGGAATAGAGTTGCATTGAGATCAGCAATCCAATGGACCTCCCCCTGGAGCAAGATCTTGTTCCAGTCACCACCTCTGTTGCCCGGGTGGACCTGGTCAAGAATGGTTAAATGCACATAGGGAAACTTACACGCATGATGATCTTGCACATGTCGCCCCAGAGGGAGGTCTGGGTTCGCCTGTCTCATGCTGGTGATATGTCATGCTGCTCTCTTATGGAACTCTAATTTAGTTATACCTACATAGAAACATTTACAATGGCATGTTAGAAGATAGATGACACCAGGCGTTTTGCAGTTGGCATAATGTCTAGGCCTATACATCCTGCCATTTGTTAATGCAAATTTTGTCTGGGTATTCATGTATCGGCAACAGGCACACCCACCACAAGTGAAAGTCCCAAATCTTTTACACACATCAGAATGGAAGGTATCAGTATACTCACTTTTGACCAGATGGTCTCTTAGTGAGCGTGCTCGTCTGAAGGTGATGGTGGGTGTCGCAGATACATGTAATTTTAGATTAGGATCAATTTGTAATAGGTGCCAATGCTTTTGTAAAATATTTCTGAAGGCCCTTAAGGTCTGGTATGGATATTAAGGGGAACCCCATGCCAAAATTAAAAAAAAAAAAAAATGGTGTGGGGGTCCCCCTCAAAATCCATACCAGACCCTTCAGGTCTGGTATGGATTTTAAGGGGAACCCCGCGCCAAATTTTTTTAAAAAATGGCGTCGGGGTCCCCCCAAAAATACATACCAGACCCTTATCCGAGCAAGCAACCTGGCAGGCCGCAGGAAAAGAGGGGGGACGAGAGAGCGCCTCCCACCTCCCCTCAACATGTCCTATGTAAAAATATATCAAAGTATGCAACAATATAGTAGTAAACTATTTTTATTTATGAAAAAACAAAATTTAAAAGATAATAACGGAACATTGACATATCTAAGCAATTTGTTTCCATCACCATACAAGACAGATACATGAAAAGAACTCTCCTCACACACTTGGGTGTGAGGAGAGTTCTTTTCATGTATCTATCTTGTATGGTGATAGAAACGAATTGCTTAGATATGTCAATGTTCCGTTATCTTTTAAATTTTGTTTTTTCATAAATAAAATTTGTTTACTACTATATTGTTGCATACTTTGGTATATTTTTACAGAGGGCATTATTAAGGGCCTTTAAAGTCCACCCAGGGGAACCCTTTTTGTATGTATCTTGTTTATTGGATGTGGCACTGTTTTAATAACCTAGGCTTGCCTCTCGCCTCCTCTTCATGCCCTCAACATGAGGAGGGCACCTTATCCCCATGTTGATGGGGACAAGGGCCTCATCCCCTTGCCCGGTGGTTGTGGGGGTCTGTGGGCGGGGGGGCTTATCAGAATCTGGAAGCCCCCTTTAACAAGGGGGACCCCCAGATCCCAGCCTCCCCCCGTGTGAAATGGTAACGGGTTACAAATGCACCCCTACCATTTCACAAAAAAAGTGTGAAAATGGTAAAAAAGACATGACACGGCTAAAGTCCTTTTTAAAAAAATAAAAAAATAAAAATGTCCCATGAAGTCCATTCTTCTTCTTCTCTCACTCTGACGGACCGAGAAAAAAAAAAAAGCCGCACGCTGCCACCGATCCGCCTCCACGGGAGGCCGTCCGCTCTGGTGACAGTTCTTTTATAACTGAGGGCGGGGCCACATGGTGACATTCCTGGGTGACCCCACTCCTCTCTGACGCACAGGGACATCTTTATGGCTTCCCCGTAGCATCAGAGGGTGCGGGGTCACCCGGTTACATCACTGGGTGGCCCTGCCCCCTCTGACGCTATGGGGAAGCCATAGGGATGTCCCCGTAGCAGGCTACCCCAAAGCACCCTCCCCATGTTGAGGGCATGTGGCCTGGTACGGTTCAGGAGGGGGGGCTCTCTCGCCCCCCCTCTTTTCTTGCAGCCTGCCAGGTTGCATGCTCGGATAAGGGTCTGGTATGGATATTTGGGGAGACCCCCACGCCATTTTTTTAAAATTTTGGCACAGGGTTCCCCTTAAAATCCATACCAGACCTGAAGGGCCTGGTATGGAATTTGGGGGGCCCCCATGCAATTTTTTTTTCATTTTGGTTCGGGATTCCCCTTAATATTCATACCAGACCCAAAGGGCCTGGTAATGGAGTGTGGGGGAATCCCATGCCATTTTTTTCAATGATTTTTATGTGTATTGCCGGGACCGACAATTCATTATAGCCGGGAGTAGTTTTAAATTACTTTTTCACGTTTAGAAATGTCATTTTGTGCAGGGACTGTTGTAAACACGGGAAACATGCGCCACAGGCATACTATAGACACCCCCCAGGTAAGAAATTTAAAGGAATATTTCACTTTTATTGTTTCACTTTAAGCATTATTAAAATCACTGCTCCCGAAAAAATGTCCGTTTTTAAAACTTTTTTTTGCATTGATATATGTCCCCTGGGGCAGGACCCAGGTCCCCAAACACTTTTTATGACAATACCTTGCATAGAAGCCTTTAAAATTAGCACTTTTGATTATTCATGTTCGTGTCCCATAGACTTTAACGGTGTTCGTGTGTTCGAACAAATTTTTTGCCTGTTCGCATGTTCTGCTGAAGACCGAACCGGGGGGGTGTTTGGCTCATCCCTAGTGGCCAATAAAGTGGTGGTGTAATACAACTGAGTAAGTACAGCTGGAAAAACAAAATATGTGTCTATCTTCTTTTCAGGCTGCAAAGCAACAAAATACGCTTATTTTAACCACTTGCCGACCGGCTCGCGCCGATATACCCCGGCAGAATGGCACGGGTGCGCAAAACGACGTATCTGTACTTCACTCCATCATCTGAGGCTTACTCTATGTCTGCCAGTGGCCCGCGATCGTGGCACGGAGAGGCAGAACAGGGAGATGCCTATGTAAACAAGGCATTTCCCTGTTCTGCCTAGCAATATGACAGGGATCTACTGCTCCCAGTGATCGGGAGCAGTGATCTCTGTCATGTTCTAGTGAGCCCATCCCCTCTACAGTTAGAACACACTGAGGGAACACACTTAACCCCTTGATCGCCCCCTAGTGTTTAACCCCTTCCCTGCCAGTGACATTTACACAGCAATCAATGCGTTTTTATAGGACTGATCGCTGTATAAATGTCAATGGTCCTAAAATAGTGTCAAAAGTGTCCGATCTGTCCGCCGCAATGTAGCAGTCATGCTAAAAATTGCAGATTGCTGCCATTACTAATAAAAAAAATTATAATACAAATGCTATAAATCTATCCCCTATTTTGTAGATGCTATAACTTTTGCTTAAACCAATCAATATACGCTTATTGCGATTTTTTTTTTTTTTTAACCAAAAATATGTAGAAGAATACATATTGGCCTAAACTGAGGAAGAAATTTTGTTTTTTTGTATATTTTTTGGGGATATTTATTACAGCAAAAAGTAAAAAATATTGCTATTTTTTTTCAAAATTGTTGCTTTTTTTTGTTTATAGCGCAAATAAAATAAAAACAACAGAGGTGATCAAATACCACCAAAAGAAATCTCTGTTTGTGGGGAAAAAAGGATGTCAATTTTGTTTGGGTACAACTTGCACAACCGCGCAATTGTCAGTTAAAGCGACGCAGTGCCGTATCGAAAAAAAGGGCTTGGTCAGGAAGGGGGTAAGTCCTTCTGGGGCTGAAGTGGTTAAAGGGGGGTGATTCTTTTCTATACCCACTGTAGTTAGTCTGGTTGATAAAAGACACAAGTCCATCTACTGTATTAGTTTAACCAATAAAAATGAAAAAATAAAAAAATACAATCCTATATACACAATCCTATACTCACAGTAAATCCAGATGAAGGGGGAAAAAAACAGCAAAGTATAATCCAATTTGCTTCAGCAGGGAGAAAAAATCCTTCCTGATCCCCTGAGAGGCAATTGGGTATTCCCGGGTATTTGCATACCATACTGCAAACACAGTGCCCTGTGCGGTCCCGGCACAGTTACCGTTGGCTAACGGAAAGCTTTCTGATCATAAGGCTGCCGTGACAGCCAACCACGACGGTCACATGATCATAAACCCCGCCTCCCAGCATCTGAAACCCTTAAAGGGCTGGGAGGTTCCAGCGCAAAGGGGTTAAAGCAATACACTGAGCTGGGCAGAACCAGCTCTTGAGGGAGTCTATTCCACATTTTCACAGCTCTTACAGTGAAGAAGCCTTTTCGCATTTGGAGATAAAATCTATTTTCCTCTAGATGTAAAGAGTGCTAAAAGTGCCCCCTTGTCCTCTGTGATAACCTTAAAGTGGCTCAACACCAAGTTCACTACATGGACTACTTATGTATTTATACATTTTGATCATATGTCCCCTTAATCTCCTATTCTCAAGAGAGAATAAATTGAGTTCCTCTAATCTTTACTCATAGCTGAGCTCCTCCATGCCTCTCATTAGTTTGGTTGCCCTCCTCTGCACTTTCTCCAGTTCCCTGATATCCTTTTTTGAGAACTGGTGCCCAAAACTGAACTGCATATTCCAGAGGAGGTCTTACTAATGATTTGTACAGGGGCAAAATAATCTCTCTCTCTCTAGAGTCCATACCTCTTTTAATACAAGAAAGGACTTTGCTCGCTTTGGAAACCGCAGTTGGCATTGCACACTATTATTAAGCTTATGATCTACCAAAACCCCCACATCCTTCGCCACCATTGATTCCTCCAGTTGTACCCCCTAGTATGTATTATGCATGCATATTCTTAGCCCCGCCAAGTGCATAACTTTACATTTATCAACATTAAACCTCATTTTCAACATAGTTGCCCAATTAAGTAGTGCATTGACATTGACTTGTAAGTTGGAGACATCCTGTAAGGACATCATTCCACTGCATAGCTTGGTGTCATCTGCAAAGACTGAAATGGTACTTTTAATCCCAGACCCTGTATCATTTGTAAATGTATTTACTTGTTCCCGCCCGGCCTATTGGCAAATGATGCCAGGGGCCGGCCTCTTGTCGATCCGGGTGGACGTCATATGACGTCATCCCGGATCACACATGGCCGCGCAGCATCCACCAGACACAGCCAATGATTGATCACTGTACTGGCTTGCTGCCGGAACCATGTGACCGCTGTAACTAATCACAGCAGGTCACATGACAGTTGTAAACAATGGATGGCTTTGTATACATTATATATACTTCGTATCCATTGTATACTTCGTATCCATTGTATACAATTGGCTAGCTGTGATTGGCTGGTGTGATCACATGGTACAAACTGAGCCAAGCACAGCCCATCTGTGCCATGTGATCAGCTGTGGCCAATCACAGCTAACAACATCAAAACAGACTGAATAAATCGGTTTCATTCAGTAACTTAATTCAAAACTTGACTGGCCTGCACAGTGTCCTGACCTCAACCTGATAGAACACCTTTAGGATGAATTAGAGCACAGACGGTGAGCCAGGCCTTCTTGTCCAACATCAGTGCCTGCCCTTATAATGCGGAAGAATAGAAAAATGGTCAAACATTCCCATAGACACACTCCTAAACCTTGTGGACAGCCTTCCCAGAAGCTGTTATAGCTGCAAGGGGTGGGCCAACTCAATATTGAACCCTATGTACTAAGACTGGGATGCCATTATGCCAAGTTCATGTGCATGTAAAGACAGTCAGGTCCATAAATATTGGGACATCGACACAATTCTAATCTTTTTGGCTCTATACACCACCACAATGGATTTGAAATGAAACAAACAAGATGTGCTTTAACTGCAGACTTTCAGCTTTAATTTGAGTATATTTACATCCAAATCAGGTGAACGGTATAGGAATTACAACAGTTTGTATGTGCCTCCCACTTTGTAAAGGACCAAAAGTAATGGGACAATTGGCTGCTCAGCTGTTCCATGGCCAGGTGTGTGTTATTCCCTCATTATCCCATTCACAAGGAGCAGATAAAAGGTCCAGAGTTCATTTCAAGTGTTTGTATTTGCATTTGGAATCTGTTGCTGTCAACTCTCAATATGAGATCCAAAGAGCTGTCACTATCAGTGAAGCAAGCCCTCATTAGGCTGAAAAAACAAAACAAACCCATCAGAGAGATAGCAAAAACATTAGGTGTGGCCAAATTAACTGTTTGGAACATCCTTAAAAAGAAAGAACGCACCGGTGAGCTCAGCAACACCAAAAGACCCGGAAGACCACGGAAAACAACTGTGGTGGATGACCGAAGAATTCTTTCCCTGGTGAAGAAAACACCCTTCACAACAGTTGGCCAGATCAAGAACACTCTCCAGGAGGTAGGTGTATGTGTGTCAAAGTCAACAATCAAGAGAAGACTTCACCAGAGTGAATACAGAGGGTTCACCACAAGATGTAAACCATTGGTAAGCCTCAAAAACAGGAAGGCCAGATTAGAGTTTGCCAAACAACATCTAAAAAAGCCTTCACAGTTCTGGAACAACATCCTATGGACAGATGAGACCAAGATCAACTTGTACCAGAGTGATAGGAAGAGAAGAGTATGGAGAAGGAAAGGAACTGCTCATGATCCAAAGCATACCACCTCATCAGTGAAGCATGGTGGTGGTAGTGTCATGGCGTGGGCATGTATGGCTGCCAATGGAACTGGTTCTCTTGTATTTATTGATAAAAGTGACTGCTGACAAAAGCAGCAGGATGAATTCTGAAGTGTTTCGGGCAATATTATCTGCTCATATTCGTCAAAATGCTTCAGAACTCATTGGACGGTGCTTCACAGTGCAGATGGACAATGACCCGAAGCATACTGCGAAAGCAACCAAAGACTTTTTTAAGGGAAAGAAGTGGAATGTTATGCAATGGCCAAGTCAATCACCTGACCTGAATCCGATTAAGCATGCATTTCACTTGCTGACAAAACTGAAGGGAAAATGCCCCAAGAACAAGCAGGAACTGCAAACAGTTGCAGTAGAGGCCTGGCAGAGCATCACCAGGGATGAAACCCAACGTCTGGTGAAACTATGCGTTCCAGACTTCAGGCTGTAATTGACTGCAAAGGATTTGCAACCAAGTATTAAAAAGTGAAAGTTTGATGGATGATTGTTAATCTGTCCCATTACTTTTGGTCCCTTAAAAAGTGGGAGGCACATACACAAACTCTTGTAATTCCTACACC
Organism: Lithobates septentrionalis; assembly: GCA_037952835.1. Taxonomy (NCBI): domain Eukaryota; kingdom Metazoa; phylum Chordata; class Amphibia; order Anura; family Ranidae; genus Lithobates; species Lithobates septentrionalis. The sequence continues at coordinate 3,814,587 of JBBDGP010000388.1, forward strand.
ATTCACCTGATTTGGATGTAAATACCCTCAAATTAAAGCTGAAAGCCTGCAGTTAAAGCACATCTTGTTTGTTTCATTTCAAATCCATTGTGTTGGTGTATAGAGCCAAAAAGATTTGAATTGTGTCGATGTCCCAATATTTATAGACCTGACTGTAGTTTGTGGACTCTAACTTTGCTACAGACTAAATAATCTACACTGATTTGGGGTTTTTTTTCACCAAAGAAATGTAGCAGAATACAATTTGGCCTAAATTCATGAAGAAAGATTATTTATTTGCAAAATAACAGAAACAGAAACAAAAAATAGGATTTTTATAACAGCTTACCTGTAAAATCCTTTTCTTGGAGTACACCATGGGACACAGAGCCTAAGCAATAACTTAATGGGTTATGGGCCACCTTCAGGTGTTGACACTGGTATACCTAAATACAGGAAGTTCACTCCCTATATAACACCTCCTCCTTCCAGGTGTACCTCAGTTTTTGTAGCAAAGCAATATACTTAAACCCCATAAAAGAGGGGAGGGACCTCTGTGTACTCCAAGAAAAGGATTTTACAGGTAAGCTGTAATAAAAATCCTATTTTCTTTATCATACATCATGGGACACAGAGCTTATGTAATAACTTAATGCTATTGAGGGGAGGGAGAGACAACCCATAGGGCACCCCCAGACCTGAGGACTTATACTGCTGCCTGCAGCACACTGCGCCCAAAGGCGATATCCTCATACCTCCTTACATCCACCTAATAAAATGTTGTGAATGTATGTACTGAAGACCAAGTTGCGGCCTTGCAGATCTGAGACATTGGAGGCCTGGTGACGCACTGCCCAAGAAGCACTAACCACCCTGGTAGAGTGCGCCTTAACTTGAAATGGGGGAATCTTACCCCTTAAATCATAAGTTTGAATTATCACTTGTCAAATCCACTTAGGACAGTGGATTTCCACGCTGCCTGTCCTTTCTTAGGACCCTCTGGCAGAATAAATAGGACATCAGTCTTACGAATCTGTGCAGTTGCTTTTAAATAGATTTTCACTGCTCTCACCACATCAAGACAATGTAGTGACTTTTCTTCCCTGGAACATGGTTTTGGAAAAAACGATGTCAGGAAAATATCTTGGTTCAGGTGGAAACCTGAGACTACCTTTGGTAAAAAACCCGGACGAGGGCGTAACACCACCCTATCATCATGAAAAATCAAATATGCCTCTTTATAAGAAAGAGCAGCCAATTCCGAAGCCCTCCTTGCTGAGGATATAGCAACCAAAAATACCAGCTTCCTTGTCAGAAGGACTAAGGTAATATGCTGTATTGGTTCAAATGGCTGTTTTTGTAACACTGACAAAACTAAGTTCAAGTCCCAAGGGCTCAAAGGTGATTTAACTGGCGGATTAATCCACATCACCCCCTGCATGAAACCCCGGACTAAAGAATACGTAGCAAGCGGTCTTTGAAATAAGATCGATAAGGCTGAGACCTGGCCCTTAATAGTAATGATACCGTTCTTATTACTAAAATCTTGTATATAGTCCCTTATCATCCCCTCCAAGAGTTTACATACTATTGATGTTAGGCTAACTGGTCTGTAATTCCCAGGGATGTATTTTGGGCCCTTTTTAAATATTGGTGCTACATTGGCTTTTCTCCAATCAGCTGGTACCATTCCAGTCAGTAGACTATCTGTAAAAATTAGGAACAACGGTCTGGCAATCACTTGACTGAGTTCCCTAAGTACCCTCGGATGCAAGCCATCTGGTCCCGGTGATTTATTAATGTTATGTTTCTCAAGTCTAATTTTAATTCTGTCCTCTGTTAACCATGGAGGTGCTTCCTGTGTTGTGTCATGAGGATAAACACTGCAGTTTTGGTTACTGAAGCCCCCCGATTCACTCGTGAAGACTGAGGAGAAGAATAAATTCAATACCTTCGCCATCTCCCCATCCTATGTAACCAGATGTCCTTCTGCATTCTTTATGGGGCCAATATGGTCTGTCCTCCCTTTTTTACTATTTACATACTTAAAGAATTTCTTGGGATTTTTTTTGCTCTCCTCCGCTATGTGTCTTTCATGTTCTATCTTAGCTGTCCTAATTGCACCCTTACATTTCTTGTTACATTCTTTATAAAGTCTGAATGCTGAGGATGATCCCTCATCCTTGTATTTTTTGAAGGTCTTCTCCTTTGCTTTTATATGCATTTTTACATTGGAGTTAAGCCATCCAGGAATTTTGTTCACTCTTTTAAATTTATTACCCAATGGGATACATTGGCTAATGCCCTTATTTAATATGCTCTTAAAGCAAACCCATCTCTCCTCCGTATTCTTTGTTCCTAATATTTTATCCCAATTAATGCCTTTTAGCAAGGTTTGTAGTTTAGGGAAGTTGGCTCTTTTGAAATTCAGTGTCTTTGTATTCCCTTTATGTTTCCTATTTGTGTGAATTATACTGAAACTAACGGACCTGTGATCGCTGTTACCTAAATTGCCCCGTATTTCCACATCCGTGATCAGGTCTGTATTGTTGGTAATCAGTAGATCCAGTAATGTTTTATTTCTAGTTGGTGCGTCTACCATCTGACCCATAAAATTGTCCTGCAAGACATTAAGGAACTGGCGAGCCTTAAATGAATGCGCAGTTCCCTCCGCCCAGTCTATGTCTGGATAATTAAAATCCCCCATTATGATAACACTTCCCATCCTTGCTGCTAATCCAATTTGCGATAGGAGATCTGTCTCTACTTCCTCCCTCAGGTTAGGGGGCCTATAGCATACTCCCAGTATTATTTTCCCCTTAGCTTCATCCCTTTGGAGCTCTACCCATAAGGATTCCACCTCCTCCCTAGCTCACTCAGCGATGTCATCTCTTACATTTACTTGTACATTATTCTTTATATATAGGCATACCCCTCCCCCTTTTTTACCCTCTCTATCCTTGCGGTATAGGGTATACCCTTGAATATTTGCCAGCCAATCATGAGAGCTGTTGAACCAGGTCTCTGAAATTCCCACAAAATCCAAATCCTCCTCGTGCAACAGTATCTCTAGTTCACCCATGACCCCACTAAGAATGGAAAGGAATAGTACAAGACCTTTAAACAATCATCCAGCTTTACAAAAGCTTACACTCTAACTAAATATGAAATAAGATGAATCCAGTGCTTCTTATTCTGACCCAACTGGTGGCATCCAGCTCCGGATAGGTTCCAGGTGCAGGCCAACATGCAGCAGCAAGCTGCAGCAGGTTACGGGGTTTACGAGATTCAGTCCTATATGGAATAAAGTTGACATTCCTCCTGAAGATCCCTCCTTCAAGTTGTGGGTGGCCGATCTCCAACCCCCCTCCAGCGCGTACATCATAAGGACCCAAAGATGAAGGCGGTACCCTACCCAGAGACCTCATCAACAGCTATGGGTCAGCAGAGAAATCTCCAGACTTGTGGTGTGGCCAAGTAAGTTGCCCCCTTCACACACTGAATAACATCTTTCCAACATCACCCTAAACATCAGTCACACTTCTTACTTTCCAGATTTCTTTACCAAGCTGTACAGTACTATTGTTAGGATTTCTAAAGCAACAACAGCTTGTGCAGCACTTTAAAAGGAGACAGTACATTTACATCACAATTCAATATGACTCAATACAATTTACTAATCCCCCAGTGCAAATGGATGCACATACATTGGTCCCTTACTAGCCTACCTTTTTAAAGGCAATGTACCTTTGTTCACTCACCAAGATGTATGAACAGGCAAGCTAACCTGTAGATCTGAGAAATCTTCTCAACCTAAAAGATGCAAAAACTAAAATACTACCAACATGCAAACCATCTTTAATTTATACAGATACCTGAAACTGTCTGTATCTTTTCGTTGATAGATATATATATATATATAGATAGATAGATAGATAGATAGATAGATAGATAGATAGATAGATAGATAGATAGATAGATAGATAGATAGATAGATATATATAGATAGATATATCTATCTTTATATATATATATATATTTGTTGTTTTTTTTTTGCTGTCTGTAATAAATCTGAGTCTTTTAGTTGAATCAAATGGTCAAAAGTGAAACTGTCTAGAGAATTGATTCTTTCTTCTGTTTTGTCAATTTTAACCAAAAGATTACAAGCCTGCCCACCAGGACAAGGTAGACTCTTTTAGGGCAGGACCTCCACTAAACTACACTATGCTAACCTACTCGATGCTAGTCATTGTTTTAGTATTGAATACCTGTTTGAATTAGGCACTATCATATAATCTGCCTTCTTACTTTACAGACTTGTTTACCAAGATCTACATACCGTATGTATCGAGTATAAGTTGAATTTTTCAGTCCTTTTTTTTTGGGCTGAAAGTGCCCCCCTCGACTTATACTCGAGTCACCGCCGTCTGTCTGCATAATCAGTGTGTCATGCAGGCAGACGGCGGCCGGCGTGTGATAATAAAGTTTGGAGGCTATTCCAGCTTTCAAAAGCCGCGCCTCCTGCTCGTCTGTGATAGGCTGAACAGCTGTCAGTGTACAGCCTATCACGGACATTCTCTCATCCTCGTCTGTGGTATGAGAATGAGAGAATGTGCGTGATAGGCTGACCGCTGACTGCTGAGTGTTCTGCCTATCACAGACGAGGAGGAGGCACGGCTTTTGAACATTGGAATGGCCGCCGAACTTTATTATCACATGCCGATCGGAGGATGGAGATCGCCACAGGGAGAATGGAGATCGCAACAGGGAGGCTGCACAGAACACAGGTAGGCTGCACAGGGACACAGGACACATGCACAGGACACATGTACAAGACACATACACATGTACAGGACACATGCACACAGGACACATGCACACAGGACACATGACACAGGGACACATACACATGTACAGGACACATACACATGTACAGGATACAGATAGGCTGCATAGGACACAGGGAGGCATGCAGCTGCAGATGGGCATTGTTGACCCTCTGCGTTTCTCACCCTCGTCTTATACTCGGGTCAATAATTTTTTCCCAGTTTTTTGTGGAAAATAAGGGGCCTCGACTTACACTCGGATCGACTTATACTCAAGTATATACGGTAAGAGCAACCCTTTTCTTACACAAAATGGACATCAGATTTGGAATGGTTGATACTGTTACAATATGGCGGGTGATGTTGTGGTCAGTAATGATCATCTGTAATTTCCCTACACGTTTTCCCCTTTTTTGATCATTGTTGAGCACTCTTCTGCATAAATCCATCCACATTACCCTGGAATAATGCAGGTGAAGTGTATAAGATGGGAGAGTCCCCAAGATATGTCAATTACCTGATTAAATCTGTAGAGACACTAGGGTTATTGCCACCGATCTTCCATACATACTCTCACCTAATGATCCTCTAATGCAGATGGATACACATACATTTGTCCCTTACTAATAGGGATGAGCTTCGTGTTCGAGTCGAATCCATGTTCGACTCGAACTTTGGCTGTTCGGTTGTTCGCCGAATTCCGAACGTTATGGGCCGTTCGCGCCAAATTCGTGTGGCGCGTCAAGGCCCATAATTCACTGCGGCATTGCAGTGCATTGCTGGCTGATGATTGGCCAAGCATGCACTATGACCCGCATGCTTGGCCAATCACAGTGCCGTCGGTAGAGAGAGCTGTAATTGGCCAAAGCCAGGGTGGCTTTGGCCAATTATGGCTCAGGGGGTTTAGAACGCGCCCCACACTATATAAGGCCGTCTGCACGGCGGCCCTGTGTAGTGTGTGTTCCGGCGTTAAAAGAGAGATAGATAGACAGAGAGACAGTGTCATTTCATTTGAGTTAGATAGATTAGGCAGGACAATCAGTGAGTTAGCTGCACTTGCAGTGTATTGTGTATATATATATATGCATCCCAGGTGTTGCATATATATATATATATATATATATATATATATATATATATATATATATATATATATACACACTGTATTCAGTTTAGCTAGATCCGTTCCTGTTATCTTCTTACTGACAGGCAGGCTTGTCTTGTTACAGTATTTACAGCTACCTGAAGAAAATTGCTGGTGTTCTTTTGATCCTATTAGTACCACAGTCAGGCAGCTAGACTATTAACAGTTAGTGCAGTGCGTCCTGCTCACAGTGTTCAGCTAAAACTACAAGTTAGTGCAGTGCGTCCTGCTCACAGTGTTCAGCTAAAACTACAAGTTAGTGTAGTGAGACCTCTGCACAGTGTTCATCTAAAGCTACAAGTTAGTGCAGTGCGTCCTGCTCACAGTGTTCAGCTAAAACTACAAGTTAGTGCGGTGCGTCCTGCTCTCAGTGTTCATCTAAAGCTACAAGTTAGTGTAGTGAGACCTCTGCACAGTGTTCATCTAAAGCTACAAGTTAGTGCAGTGCGTCCTGCTCACAGTGTTCAGCTAAAACTACAAGTTAGTGTAGTGAGACCTCTGCACAGTGTTCATCTAAAGCTACAAGTTAGTGCAGTGCGTTCTGCTCACAGTGTTCAGCTAAAACTACAAGTTAGTGTAGTGAGACCTCTGCACAGTGTTCATCTAAAGCTACAAGTTAGTGCAGTGCGTCCTGCTCACAGTGTTCAGCTAAAACTACAAGTTCGTGTAGTGAGACCTCTGCACAGTGTTCATCTAAAGCTACAAGTTAGTGCAGTGCGTCCTGCTCACAGTGTTCAGCTAAAACTACAAGTTAGTGTGGTGCGTCCTCCTCTCAGTGTTCAGCTAAACCTGCAAGTTAGTGTAGTGAGACCTCTGCACAGTGTTCATCTAAAGCTACAAGTTAGTGCAGTGCGTCCTGCTCACAGTGTTCAGCTAAAACTACAAGTTAGTGTGGTGCGTCCTCCTCTCAGTGTTCAGCTAAACCTACAAGTTAGTGTAGTGAGACCTCTGCACAGTGTTCATCTAAAGCTACAAGTTAGTGCAGTGCGTTCTGCTCACAGTGTTCAGCTAAAACTACAAGTTAGTGTAGTGAGACCTCTGCACAGTGTTCATCTAAAGCTACACGTTAGTGCAGTGCGTCCTGCTCACAGTGTTCAGCTAAAACTACAAGTTAGTGTAGTGAGACCTCTGCACAGTGTTCATCTAAAGCTACAATTTAGTGCAGTGCGTCCTGCTCACAGTGTTCAGCTAAAACTACAAGTTAGTGTGGTGCGTCCTCCTCACAGGCAGGCAGTTGATTTTGCTAGCTGCAGTATCAGTATATATATATATATATATATATATATATATATATATATATATATATATATACACACATCATAGGCGTGCCCACGGGGTGTGCCGGGTGTGCCCAGGCACACCCTAATCATCCCTGTGCTCTCATTGCCTAGTTGTGACTGCTGCGAGTAGTTGTGGCTACTGCTCATGTCAGTTGTCACCACTGGCCTGGGTTGGTCCTGGTAAGAAAATACATTTGTTTGCTGCACTGCAGGGACTAGGTAGTCGCCGGGACCTCAGCTGCGGCGGAGCGATCCAGCCGCATTTGCCGATGGGTCTTCTATAGTTCAGGCAGCGCAGGTCCCGCAGGCGGCGGAGTGATATACATCTGCACTCCGCCCCCCCTCCGGCCTCCTCTCTCTCCCTTCCCTTGGAAGAAGCAGCGGACTCAGCGGAGCCTGGAATCGGATAGCGGCATGTGGGTGGCTCAGTGAGGTGAGCAGTGGCACAGCACTGAGCACTGCAGGAAAGGGCAGCCACACGATGGACCAAAAATAGAAAAGGAAACTCGATATGAACCCTGTCCCTGCCAGCAAAAAAGTAAGTGTGCATTTTTATTTGTATATATATATATATATATATATATATATATGACACTTACTTTTTTGCTGACAAGCCAGGCAGGGTTCATATTGATTTGAATTGTATATATAATGTATAATATATATATATATATATATATATATATATATATATATACACACCATTCAAATCAATATGAACCCTGCCTGGCTTGTCAGCAAAAAAGTAAGTGTCTGTGTATATATATATATATATATATATATATATATATATATATATATATATATATATATATATATATATATATATATATTAACAAAAATATGTGAGAAAAGTTGCGCCACTAGTGACATAAAAAAATTACTAGAAAATAGCAGCTAGCATCAACAATATGACAAATTGTTTATAGAATAAATAATAAAAAATGCAGTGCTAAGGGAATACAAACACCCCCACGGATCACCTTAGGGGTGAGTATTCAACTGGTGGATAATAAGTGATGAGAAATATTACAAATGTACAAAAATGCATTAAAAGTGTCAAGTGCATAAATGATGATGGGTGAACTCATGTGTACATAAAGTCATATGACACAGGCTGATCCAGATGATAATAGGTCTGTGATAAACAAGAAAACAAATCCCCAAACTCCTCTATGTAGAGATATATAGTCTGTTGGAGGAGGCAGTGCATAATATTCTTTCTGGTGATTAAAGATATATAATATGGGATCTGGGATGTGCATCAAAAACAACAGAGGGAATGAATACACTTACCCCAAAGCGTGGACACACACAAGCATGAGATAATCGTTTCCAGCAGGCTCTCCAACCAGGGCTATTGCAGTTAGGTGATGTATACCTGCATCTGTCTCCAAGAGGATCGAGGATGACATGTTTCGAACAAACGTTCTTCTACTGGGGTATGCCCCAGTAGAAGAGATATATATATATATATATATATATATATATATATATATATATATATATATATATATACACTACCGTTCAAAAGTTTGGGGTCACATTGAAATGTCCTTATTTTTGAAGGAAAAGCACTGTACTTTTAAATGAAGCTAACTTTAAACTAGTCCTAACTTTAAACAAATATACTCTATACATTGCTAATGTGGTAAATGACTATTCTAACTGCAAATGTCTAGTTTTTGGTGCAATATCTACATAGGTGTATAGAGGCCCATTTCCAGCAACTATCACTCCAGTGTTCTAATAATACAATGTGTTTGCTCATTGGCTCAGAAGGCTAATTGATGATTAGCAAACCCTTGTGCAATCATGTTCACACATCTAAAAACAGTCTAGCTCCTTCCAGAAGCTACAAAACTGACCTTCCTGTGAGCAGATTGAGTTTCTGGAGCATCACATTTGTGGGGTCAATTAAACGCTCAAAATGGCCAGAAAAAGAGAACTTTCATCTGAAACTCGACAGTCTATTCTTGTTCTTAGAAATGAAGGCTATTCCATGCGAGAAATTGCAAAGAAATTGAAGATTTCCTACAACGGTGTGTACTACTCCCTTCAGAGGACAGCACAAACAGGCTCTAACCAGAGTAGAAAAAGAAGTGGGAGGCCGCGTTGCACAACTAAGCAAGAAGATAAGCACATTAGAGTCTCTAGTTTGAGAAACAGACGCCTCACAGGTCCCCAACTGGCATCTTCATTAAATAGTACCCGCAAAACACCAGTGTCAACATCTACAGTGAAGAGGCGGCTGCGGGATTTTGGGCTTCAGGGCAGAGTGGCAAAGAAAAAGCCATATCTGAGACTGGCCAATAAAAGAAAAAGATTAAGATGGGCAAAAGAACACAGACATTGGACAGAGGAAGACTGGAAAAAAGTGTTGTGGACGGATGAATCCAAGTTTGAGGTGTTTGGATCACAAAGAAGAACGTTTGTGAGACGCAGAACAAATGAAAAGATGCTGGAAGAATGCCTGACGCCATCTGTTAAGCATGGTGGAGGTAATGTGATGGTCTGGGGTTGCTTTGGTGCTGGTAAGGTGGGAGCTTTGTACAGGGTAAAAGGGATTCTGAATAAGGAAGGCTATCACTCCATTTTGCAACGCCATGCCATACCCAGTGAACAGCGCTTGATTGGAGCCAATTTCATCCTACAACAGGACAATGACCCTAAACACACCTCCAAATTGTGCAAGAACTATTTACAGCAGAAGCAGGCAGCTGGTATTCTATCGGTAATGGAGTGGCCAGCACAGTCACCAGATCTGAACCCCATTGAGCTGTTGTGGGAGCAGCTTGACCGTATGGTACGCCAGAAGTGCCCATCCAACCAATCCAACTTGTGGGAGCTGCTTCTAGAAGCGTGGGGTGCAATTTCTCCAGCTTACCTCAATAAATTAACAGCTAGAATGCCAAAGGTGTGCAATGCTGTAATTGCTGCAAAAGGAGGATTCTTTGATGAAAGCAAAGTTTGATGTAAAAACAATGTTATTTCAAATACAAATCATTATTTCTAACCTTGTCAATGTCTTGACTCTATTTTCTATTCATTTCACAACGTATGGTGGTGAATAAGTGTGACTTTTCATGGAAAACACAAAATTGTTTGGGTGACCCCAAACTTTTGAACGGTAGTGTATATATATATATATATATATATGCCCCAGTAGAAGAACGTTTGTTTGAAACATGTCGGGTACATAGCCTGCTGTTCTTTTTATACCACGTTGTTCTTACTATTTTTTGTGATCACTCCATGTACACATCTTGATTGGTGGTCTGTACATTTTTTATTTTGTTTTTATCGAATAAATATTTTTTTATCTTGGATTCATCTGCACTATGTGGAGGCCCTTTTTTTCTTTCTTTCCATGACTTGCACTGTCGATTGGATGTCTGTCGGATGACTACAAACACCCGTCAGCTGGAGCCCCTACTGTGAACATCTACCATCGATCCTCTTGGAGACAGATGCAGGTATACATCACCTAACTGCAATAGCCCTGGTTGGAGAGCCTACTGGAAACGATTATTTCATGCTTGATTGACGCACCGCCGTCTGGCGTGTGTGTCCACGCTTTGGGGTAAGAGTATTCATTCCCTCTGTTGTTTTTGATGCACATCCCAGATCCCATATTATATATCTTTCATCACCAGATCGAATATTATGTACTGCCTCCTCCAACAGACTATATATCTTTACATAGAGGAGTTTGGGGATTTGTTTTCTTGTTTATCACAGGCCTATTATCATCTGGATCAGCCTGTATATATATATATATATATATATACATACATATACACAGAAGCGCGTGTGTTTGAGCTTTGGTTTGAGGTGCACACCCTAATACAATAGGCTGCGCACGCCTATGATATATATATATATATATATATATATATATATATATATATATATATATATCCCAGCTTAGTGCAGCTACAGGCCATTAGTATGTCTGGAAGGCCAAGAAGGAGAGGCAGACAGTCACAAGCCAATACGAGAGGGGAAGCAGGCTCTGTGTCTAGTGCTGGTCGTGGAGACAGTGCATCCTCATCAGCACGTGGCCGTGGGACATGCTTGGCCTTTTTTTCAGCAGCTGGCCGTGTTGAGCCGCAACATGCGGAAGACTTGGTCGAGTGGATGACCAAGCCGTCCTCATCCTCCTCATCCTCTCTCATCCATGCTCAGGGTACTTTGTCTGGCAAAGCAGCGGCCTCTTCCTTCGGCTCAATGTCATCAGTGACTCCTTCCCTAGCCCCACCATGTCCTCCTGAGGAGTCCCTCGAACTGTTTGAACACAGTGTTGGGTACATGCTCCAGGAAGATGCCCAGCGTTTGGAAGGCTCTGATGATGATACTGAGCTTGATGAAGGCAGTAACATGAGCACGGACAGAGGGGGTGCCCAAGAAGGACAGCAATCTGGCAGTCATGCTCCCCCTGCTGCAGCATACTGCCAGGTTTGCTCCAGTGATGAGGAGGGAGGGGATGATGAGGTCACTGACTCAACGTGGGTGCCTGATAGGAGAGAGGAGGAGGAGGAGAGGCGGCACATCACCAACGAGGCAGGATGCCCTCCAGGGGCCAGGCTAAGGGCAGCACTTTGACTGCATCACACCCCAAAGCTCCACATGTGCAGGGCGCTGCAGTCTCTGCGCGTTATTCAAAAAGTTCATTGGTGTGGGCCTTTTTTGAGACGAGTGCATCAGATCGCACCGCTGCTATTTGCAACATATGTCTCAAGCGTATCTCACGTGGCTAAAACATCTCCCACTTGGGTACCACATGCTTGACCAGACATATGTTGACCTGCCATGCAGTTTGTTGGCAAGCGTATCTAAAAGACCCACACCAAAGAACAAAGAGGACCTCTCCTTGCTCCTCATCAGCTGAGATCTCCAACCCCACTATACCTTCAGTCCTCTCTGAGACCTGCACTGAGAGAAATGAAGGTGTAGAATTAGGTGTGTCACAGCCAAGTACTTGTGGGCAATCTGCTTTTGGTACACCGACGTCAGATTGTACCAGGCAAATTTCCCTGCCCCAGCTGCTGCACCGCCAAAAGAAGTTTGCTCCCAGCCATCCACATGCGCAGCGGTTGAATGCTAGCTTGGCAAAATTGCTAGCACTTCAACTGCTGCCTTTTCAGTTGGTAGACTCTGCCCCCTTCCGTGAGTTTGTGGAATGTGCGGTTCCTCAGTGGCAGGTACCCAAACGCCACTTTTTCTCACGGAAGGCGATTCCGGCTCTCTACCGGCATGTGGAAGGCAATGTCCATGCCTCGCTGGACAGGGCGGTCAGCGGTAAGGTGCATATTACCGCTGACTCATGGTCCAGCAGGCATGGACAGGGACGTTACCTAAGTTTCACGGCACATTGGGTGACTCTGCTGGCAGCTGGGAAGGATGCAGGACAAGGTGCAGTAGTGTTGGAGGTTGTTCCACCACCACGCCTCCAAAATGTCACTACTAATGATTGTGACACACCTCTCTCCTCCACCCCTCCTCTTCTTCTTCCTCCATGGCCTCTTCCTGTGCTTTGTCCTCGGAACCAGTGGTGCTCCGTAGCCGTTCAAGGGGCTACGCAAGTATGCAGGCCAAAAGATGCCATGCGGTGCTTGAGCTGGTGTGCTTGGGGGACAGGAGTCACACTGGGGCAGAGGTTCTGTCAGCTGTGCAGGGGCAGGTTCAGAGGTGGTTGACGCCACGCCAACTTAAGGCAGGAATGGTGGTTTGTGACAATGGCACCAACCTCCTCTCTGCCCTCCGACAGGGACAAATGACCCATGTGCCCTGTTTGGCTCACGTCCTTAACTTGGTGGTGCAGCGGTTCTTGGGCAGGTACTCGGGCTTACAGGATGTCCTGAGGCAGGCCAGGAAAGTCTGTGTGCATTTCCGCCGGTCATATAATGCCAGTGCTCGGCTGACGGACCTCCAAAAGGAGTTTAACCTGCCCAAGAACCGCCTAATCTGTGACATGCCCACCAGGTGGAACTCAACGTTGGCCATGCTGCAGCGGCTGCACACGCAGCAGAGGGCCATCAATGAGTACCTGTGCGACTATGGAACCAGGACAGGGTCAGGGGAGCTTGTTTTTTTTTCCCCACGTCAGTGGGCCATGATCAGGGATGCATGCACTTTCCTGTCACCATTTGAGGAGGCCACGAGGATGGTGAGCAGTGACAGTGCATGCATCAGTGACACTGTCTCCCTTGTCCACCTGTTGGAGCACACACTGCGTGGAATAATGGACAGGGCACTTGAGGCAGAACAGAGGCAAGAAGAGGAGGACTTCCTTAGCTCTCAAGGCCCCCTTTATCCAGACAGTGTTCCTGCGTGCCCGCCGATCACACAGGAAGAGGACGGGGAGGAGGAGGAGGAGGAGGAGGAAGATTGTGTCAGTATGGAGGTGGAGCCTGGCACTCAGCATCAGCAGCAGTCTTTAAGGGATCAGTCCCAAGAAACACATGGACTTGTACGTGGCTGGGAGGAGGTGGCTGCGGACCATGTCGTCCTTAGTGACCCAGAGGACTCCGGACCGAATGCCTCAGCAAACCTACGCTGCATGGCCTCCCTGATCCTGCAAAGCCTGCGTAAGGATCCTCGTATTCATGGTATCAAGGAGAAAGACCAATACTGGCTGGCAACCCTCCTTGATCCACGTTACAAGGGTAAGGTTGCAGACCTTATCTTGCCATCGCAGAGGGAGCAGAGAATGAAACATCTTCGGGAGGCCTTGCAGAAAGGTCTGTGCAACGCGTTCCCAGAGACTGGGAGGTTACAAACTCCTGTTTCTGGACAACGTGTTGCTGAGGCTTCGGTCAGTCAAAGAAGGAGCGGTGGAGAAGGTGGCCGTCTGACCGATGCGTTCAGACAATTTTTTGGTCCGCAGCCCCAAGGTATGATCGGTTCCAGCAACCATCGCCAGCGTCTGTTTTACATGGTGCAGGAATACCTAGGGGCAAGATTTGACATGGACACCTTTTCCACCGAAAATCCTCTGGGTTACTGGGTCTTGAGGATGGATCACTGGCCAGAGTTTGCACAGTATGCAATTGAGCTACTGGCCTGTCCTGCATCCAGCGTTCTTTCAGAACGCACATTCAGTGCTGCTGGAGGCTTTGTAACCGATCACAGGGTGCGTCTGTCCACCGACTCGGTCGATCGACTGACCTTTATAAAAATGAATCAGTCTTGGATCACCACCAGCTACCAAGCACCTGATGCTGATGTAACCAAATAATTTTTTTTTAAATCTCAGATCCCTTCAAAGACTGCCTATACTGATGCTGAGTGACTATCCCTGAGAAATTATCCTCTTCCTCCTCAATCATCACGCTGATAGCTTGTAAGAACATTTTTGGTTCTGGGCGCCACCACCAGTGCCTAAGGCACAATTTTTCAGCCCCTGTTTAACAGGGGCGTGAAATTACAATTTTTGATGCAATACTTTGCAGCAGGGCTCGTTCCTGCGTTCCAACTAGAGTTTCTGTGAGGGGTTGCAGTGTTGTGGTACCAGCACCAGTGCCTAAGGCCTAATTTTTCAGCCCCTGTTCAACAGGGGCATGTAATTACAATTCTTGATCTAATATTTCACAGCAGGGCCCATTTCTGCACCCACCAAGAGCGAGTGAGGACTTACAGTGTTGTTGCACCAGCACCACCACCACCACCACCACCAAAGGCCCAATTTTTCTGCCCTTGTTCAACAGGGGCATGTAATTACAATTCTTGATCTAATATTTCACAGCAGGGCCCATTTCTGCACCCACCAAGAGTGAGTGAGGACTTACAGTGTTGTGGCACCAGCACCACCACCACCACCAAATTCTTGATCTAATATTTCACAGCAGGGCCCTGTGAGGGCTTACAGTGTTGTGGCCACAACAACACCTAAGGCCCAAATTTCTGCTGAGTATATAGGGCAGGCCCCTACTTTCAAACATCTAACCTACAAACGACTCCTACTTGCAAACGGAAGGAGACAACAGGAAGTGAGATGAAATCTACCCCTAGGAAGGGAAATTCTCTCCTGTAAGAGTTAATATGGGAAAAACATTTCTCCTTTCCACTGATGCTTTCCAATCCTTGTTCCACAAAAAACCCCAAATTTTCAAAAAACATTTGTCATTGGGACAAAAAGTGAGGTGAAATCTTCTGAAGAGGAGGACGGACAGCAAAACAAATGTCACAGGGGTGATAACCCTTCCCTATGTTTTCCAAAAAGCTTAAAAAAGATTTTTTGGCTGGAGCTAAACATGTTAAAAATGTACCCGTTCAAAATTACAAACCGATTCTACTTAACAACAAACCTACAGTCCCTGTCTTGTTTGCACCGCCTGTATACTGCTGTTCAGAGTATATAGGGCCTGGTGACCCCACACCTTTCCTTATTTTACTTTGGGTGCGGGGTTCCCCTTAATATCCATACAAGACCCAAAGGGCCTGGTAATGGACTGGGGGGTACCCATGCAGTTTGTCTCACTGATTTTCATCCATATTGCCAGGACCCGACATTACATTAAACCCGCAAGCAGTTTTAAATGAGATTTTTTCCTTTAAAAATGACATTTTGTGCAGGGACTGTTCTAAACACGGGAAACACGTGCCACTTTACAGGTATACTATAGACACAATCAAAACAAACAATAATTGCGCTATTACAAAAGTAATTAGAAAAGCAGCTGCTGGCATGCAACACAGTGGTAGGCAATGTATGAGAAAGATGAAATAAAAAACATGCAGCGCTCACAAGTGTATACAATTCTGGGATTGAGTGTCCATAAAGAAGTGTAAAAGGGAAAAACTAAACTCATAAAGTGAAAAAACAATGTGTATCAAATAAGAAACAAAGTCCATAAGTGTAGAAATAGTCCTAAACACACATGAGGGTTCGTGGGCGTGACTGGTGTCGTGCGTCCACGCACAGTGGGAGCCGGGGAGGACTCTATATGGAGAGACACCCTGCACATAGATCTTCTCGTAACACAGTAAACACTGTAAATGGTAGGAATGGGTACCTTACCGGAAAAGGTGGACACAGTCACCATATAGTGAAGTGTCAAACAGGCTTGGGGGATACACCGATCCCAGCGATCTCCAGCTGCAGGGGTCCTCACAGTAAATCGCATCCAAGATCCAAGTCGATGGATGGTGATGTGGGGGTTCCTGGTCTTGCGAGGTCTCCCTTTCAGATGGAAGGGGTTTGGAGGTAGAAATAGTTGGAGCTCAGCAGGATCCCAAACATAAAAGGAGATAAGAAAAAACTTCCACATAGGGCATGAATCCGTTTGGAACGAAAAGCTTTATTGAAAGCTGGGAAAAAAAATGTGCTACACAGTGCACTTCATAGGGTAAAGTGTGATCACAAAGGTAAAAATCGGATAAAATTACGTGGTAACAGGTCATTTAACGGCGTGAGCAACCCGACATGTTTCGGAGCATCGTCCTTCTACTGGGGCATAAGCCTGAATGCCTGAACCACGCTTACATTTAAACACATAAAATTAAGCAAAATAGTAATCAGCTGTATAAAACTCAAGTGTTCACATGTTTCCATGGAATCTGAGAGGTCACTTAGATCATTATGTGAAGATCTTCAGCTGCTGGAGCAGTCCGCCCCTTTATTCTGACCCAGCAGTTGGTGAAAGACCTACATTGCTGACACCTAAAAACAGTACAGAGTAAATGTCCAATCAGATTGCTCTGTGCGGAGTCACGTGATAGCGTCACGGCGCGTGACGTCATCGCGCACCGGACGCCGCGCTCCAAGCCTCCTTTCCATACCAGGAAGTGAGGGGCCAGCTGCAGGAATCATCACATCCGCAGCAAACCCAGGAGGCTAAATAGAGCACGTCAGTCCTGTGCGCTCCAGTGCGCTTGACATTCGGTGTCCCCACTCAGGGGAATGGAGCATTTACATGTTGTAAAAACAAGGACAACTATATGCATATATTCATGAAGGGAAAAAACTTTTTAACTAAAATTGACCATGATGTAATATGTCTGGCAGCATAATGAGAAGTCTATATAATGCAAGACATAGAACGCAGAAATGGGAATTGTTAGAGCCTTTCAGGCTTATTTGCCTGTTAAGTGATACCGGGCCTTATTAACTGGTTGTATAGCGGAATCCTACAACAGATACCGTAGCAAGGATACCGAGAAAACCTGAAGGTGTATATGTAAACCAAGGGTTTCCAACGTGGTTTAGGACTTGTTAATAAAAGCATTTATGTCCCATTCCACGTTTAACCCATGAGGGGAGTAACTTTTTAGTTGGTAAATCCAGAAAACTTCAAGCTGTGATACCCCCCTAGTACGTGGACCTCCTCTCCAAGATGGAATAAATTTGTCTATTACTTGAAATTTGGAACCTCTCGGGTTTTTATTGTGGAATTCTAAGAAGTGACGGGGGACACTGTGGTTAGTGCGACCATTTTTGATGGCAGTAATGTGCTCGTTAACACGGATATTGAATGATCTGATAGTGCGGCCAACATACTGCATATTGCAGGGACATGTGATGAGGTACACGATATAACGTGTAGTGCATGTGACGAAATGTTTAATCTGGTATATGTTGGAAGTGACAGTGGACTCAAAACTCACAGATCTATGGTTCCCACAAGAGTTGTATGTACACACATTACATCTCTTGCAGGGATAGTATCCTTTGGTTTCTGGGAAAAACGATGGTCTGGTGGGTGCCTCTATAACATTACGAGAGATGCGATTCCGTAATGATGGGGCCCCCCTAAAAGTAACCCCTGCTTTTGTAGGGAGCACCGGACCCAAGACCGGTGACACATCCCACTATAGACACACCCCAGGTACAATATTTAAAGGAATATTTCACTTTTTTTTTTTTTACTTTAACTGCTTCAGATCCGGGCCATTGCCAAATGACGGCAACAGCGCGGATCTGAATTGCCGGGACTACGTCCATTGACGTCGTCCCGTGCACGAGCGGCCTGCGCTCGGTGATCACAGATCAGAGTAAGGGGTTGGTCCCAACCCCTTACCACATGATCAGCTGTCAGCCAATGACAGCTGATCATGTGATGTAAACAGAGCCGGTAATCGGCTATTTTTCCTCCTCGCGCTGACAGCGTGAGGAGGAAAAAAAAACCCGATCACCGGCGGCCGTGATCGGGACATCAGTCCCGATCACGGCAATCTTACAACAAAAAGCAATAGGCAGCAGTGCTGCCTACCAGTGCCCACCATATTAACCCATCAGTGCCCACAGTGCCATCAATCAGCGCCACCCATCAGTGCCCACAGTGCCACCCATCAGTGCCCACAGTGCCACCCATCAGTGCCCACAGTGCCACCCATCAGCACCCACATCAGTGCCACCCATCAGCACCCACATTAGTGCCACCCATCAGCACCCACATCAGTGCAACCTATCAGTGCCCATCAGTGTCACCTACCAGTGCCCATAAGTGCCCATCAGTGCCACCCATCACTGCCCATCAGTGCCACCCATCACTGCCCATCAGTGCCACCCATCAGTGCCACCCATCAGTGCCCCCCATCAGTGCCCCCCCATCAGTGCCACCTATCAGTGCCACCTATCTGTGCCACCTATCTGTGCCACCTATCTGTGCCACCTATCCGTGCCGCCCATCTGTGGCCATCAGTGCCGCCTTATCTGTGCCCATCAGTACCGCCTTAACTGTCCCCATCAGTGCCGCCTTAACTGTGCCTATCAGTGCCGCCTTAACTGTGCCTATCAGTGCCGCCTTAACTGTGCCTATCAGTGCCGCCTTATCTGTGCCTATCCGTGCCCATCAGTGCAGCCTATCAGTGCCCACCAGTGCCGCCTCATCAGTGCATATCAATGAAGGAGAAAAATTACCTGTTTGCAAAATTTTATAACAAACTATTAAACATGATTTTTTTTTTTTTCAAAATTTTCCATCTTTTTTTGTTTGTTTAGCAAAAAATAAAAACCCCAGCTGTGATTAAATACCACCAAAAGAAAGCTCTATTTGTGGGAAAAAAATGATAAAAATTTCATTTGGGTACAGTGTTGTATGACCGCGCAATTGTCATTCAAAGTGCGACAGCGCTGGAAGCTCAAAATTGGTCTGGGCAGGAGGGGGGTTTAAGTGCCCAGTAAGCAAGTGGTTAAGCATCATTAAAATCACTGCTCCCTAAAAAACGGCCGTTTTTAAAAGTTTATTTTGCATTGATACATGTCCCCTGGGATAGGACCCGGGTCCCCAAACCCTTTTTAGGACAATACCATGCAAATTAGCCTTTAAAATTAGCACTTTTGATTTCGAACGTTCGAGTCCCATAGACGTCAATTGGGTTCTAAAGTTCGTGCGAATTTTCGGTCCGTTCGCAGGTTCTGGTGCGAACCGAATCGGGGGGTGTTCGGCTCATCCCTAATGGGGACACATAAAGCAATAAAAACCCAACACGGGTTTGAATTCCTCTCCCCAAAAAAAAAGAAAAAAAGTCCTTGTCTAGTCCCCTGATCGCCCTCCCAAATTTGCGCTCTGAACTGAAGACTTATTCACATTCCGGGCCCATTTCTTCGCGCAGTCAATTGTGTTATTGTTGGCCTCCTGTGGGCCCAAAAGCCCCCTAGTCTTGCTCAGAAGATATGACTACCGAAATTTGGGGGCATGGCTCTACCATGGCCTGTCATCTGACTAGGGTGCTGGACTGGTGCCATCATGGATTTCTTAAACAATGGGTGCAGGTGGAGCAGGCCCTTGCCGGGTTCCCGTTGGATTCTGTGCCATGGTGCAGATGGACTTGTCTACTTCGGTTCTCTTTCACTCTACAGCGGGGGAGACCTGGCGGGTCTGCGCCAAGGTGTACCCAGGACTCTCCCATCGCTCCGAGCCCTTCCCCGCTCACTCCTATAGTTGGCAGCCCAGCCTTCAGCCCTGGCCTATATGACTTTAGATTCAAAGATTTAAAATACGTGGGTCTTTTTTCAGGCCCCGCACTTTATTGTGAACGGACGCTGGATTACCAGACAGTAAATAGTTGATGACCCGGCGTATGTAGGCTTATCTTTCTGGCAAAAACTACAACAGGCGCACTTCATTGGATCTCTACTGTTGCCTTATGGGTTTTTGTGAAATCTCCATTAATAGCTGGAAAATATTTTAATTATGAATATAGTTCAACTAGCCTTGTATCTATGTAACAGAGCCACCAAGAAGGTTAGGCTAAGCAGACAAGACGGTGCCTAGGCTTTTGTGTACAAACAATGGGTTTCAAACCCATTGTTTAACACATACTTACTTCAATGGATCCCATGCTGAGATATGCCATGAAGGGAGCCCAACCCATAATCAATACCTAACTTCCTGGGGAAATTCAATTAACTCTCCTGGCCAGGACAATCACAAGGGTTTGCATGAAAGGGGGCCAACTCATGGAGTAAGCCCTCCAATCATGATCCAAGTTAGGCCAACCAATGAGACATCAGCCTGGTTTGATATACACAGACTAACGGGGAGGTAAAGCTTCTCTTTCTGATAGACCAGCCAGCACAATGTACCTTTGGTAAGGATGGGTAATTATGGGGAAAGGTATGCCCCTTTTACTTGTAACTAAATACATTTGTAGATTACTGTTTTAAGGAATATACTCTGTATTCCTTCATGTAAATATTTTATTTCAAACTAATATTTTCTTCCTTGGTGTAAGGCTATAGATAGATGATTGTGTATTAGCTAGACTTTCAACTGCTTCCTAATAAATGTTATTATATTTAAAGCTTTCACTTTTGGTCAAAAGAACTCTCATTTAACCCACATCATATCTATGAGATATGAAAAATCTTAAATATAGATTTTTCAGGGTAACAGATGGCGTCCACGAAAGTAGAGTACAAGACTGAAAGTATTTAATATAATACCGAGATTTGTGAAATGCAGATTAAGGTTATTGGGGGAAATTTAAACTGAGTCAGTTTGTCTTGGAAGTTGGAGGTCACAACAATTTTATCTAGAAAAAAATATAGGTAAATGTTTGTTTTTTTAGTGGGTATTAGATGAACTCTAAAAAAGGAGGCAGGATACACCACATATTTTGTTTTGCTTAATATCCCGTAATTTTAAATGAAAAAGTTCTTTGGAAGTACCATTATAGCCAGTAAATGTAATGGGGAGGAAGTAACTTGGCGGGAAAATTTTTTTTGTTTGTTTTTATGTTTCTTTTGTATTCAACAAGCTTCATTGCTCTCTCCAACCAGTGTTTGAGTGTATGGTGAGTACATGTGTTTCATTGGAAAGACACCGATTGAGTGGGGTCTTGGTTTTGTTGAAAAGGTTCAACAGATTCCTGCCCTAGTGACAACTCTAATTTTGGAATTTTCTATCACTCTCGCTGATAGCATTCACCAGGACAAATAGAGTTGAATCTTCCTAACAGGCACGCAGACAGCAATAAAAACCTGACAGTTTAAAAATCCCATTACAATGGAGCCATTCAAATGGCTGTGATTCAAGTTGCAGCAACTTTGAAAAAGGTTCCTGCACTACTTTTCTGCGATTTAATTGTGACTCACATCCAATTCTGTTAAATGGCGTTTTAAGCCATAATGAAATCACACAAAAAAAAATTGCACTGATCAGCGGCTTTGAAGCCACACTGTGTGAGCTAGGGCTTAGGGCGACATGCTTCATATAATTTTTTTTTTATAGTTGCATTTTGCTGCAATTCTGTGATGCGTCAAAAAAAAAAGCTCTGTGTTTGGGGCATCATTTAGAATGAATGGCACCCAGACGTGCGATTGCCACGCAGTTTGGAGTCACAGGCAGAAGCAAGGCGATTCCACCCATATAATACTAATACTAATTCTATTAGTACTAATATATAAATTGCATACAAAGTTACAAAGAATGACCAAGAATTTTTTGTTTTCCCATAAAAAGAGGCAGTTAGAAGCCATGATTGCCCCAGGGCCAATTGTATTCAAACTGAAGCATGCCTAAAAGTTTACAGCTCTATAAATATGCTTAAAAAAAATAAATGTAAAAGAATAAATAAATAGAATCCTCTACTAGTAATTGATCTCAGGAGGTAACTCACAGCTCTGCTCTCCCCACAGCAAGGCAGCCCAGCAGCACCAGGGCACACAGAAGCCGCCTCTCCCTCCAGTACTCTGCACTGACACCTCATTATATAGGGTGACACCCAGAGCTGGGTCTGCTTATTAATCCTGTGATTAATAGGAGGTAGGAAAGAGATGTAGGGAGTGGTGCACAAATACACAATCCTGACAGATCCTCTGACTGCAAGACCTGTAGTTAGGACGCAGCCGCTCGTTAGGCTCCATATTTTAGGCGGGGTTCACACTTATGAATTTTTTAGCGCATTTTCAATTTTGCATAAACACACTACAATCCATTTAACATGGTTTCCTATGGATGTAGTTCACATCTGTGCATGTTATGGAAAGGGCCAGGGACTTTTTTCTGGTTTTTGGTTCCATAGACTTCAATGGAACAAAAATGTGTATTGAAAAACGCAAAATGCACCTGGAATATACAAACTGCAACCTGCATAGGTGTGAATAAGTCCTAAAGGGCTCATTGGCAGGAAATTGAACCGTATCTGTTTGTACGGAGAGTAAAACAAACTTGAACTACTGATCGCAGTTTTGCCATCTTTGACATGTGTTAGGAAATCTGTACATATCATCCCCACTATTAGTGTATCCAGTGGATTTTTACCTTTTTTTAATTTTTTGGGGTAAATTGGCCCTTGCTATCCTTCTGAAAAGAGTTAACGCGGATCACTTTTCAGGGGGTGATCGACAGGCAGCTGGGAAGCGATATGTCACCTCCTCACCATCTGTTTAAACCCTGAAGCTCCATTCACACCTGGGCGTTCTGAATCGCGGGCAGAATCGCCACGATTCTGCCCACGATTCAGAAGTGCAGCGCGTTTGCGATGCCATTATTTCTCAATGGCACCCTAAACGCGGTGCGATTTTGCCGCGATCATCTCACGACAAATCATAGCAAACAAAAGCTCTGGATCTTCTTTTGTTTGCTGCGATTTTTCTGTGATTTGTTGGGGCGACAATCGTGGCAAAATCGTGCCACGATCGGGATGCCATTGAAAGTAATGGGGTCGCAAGCACATCCCGGGAATTCAGAAATCGCAGGCAGAATTGTGGCAATTCCACCCATAATCCAGAGGGTGTGAACGGAGCCTAAAGCCTCGTACACACGGTCAAATTGTTGAACGACTGAGCTTCTGATTTTTGTCAAATGCCTTTTAAAATACGTTTGGCATGACTACATGCAAAGCAGCTTCATTATTATCCCATTAAAGAACAGGAGAACTTTGACATTTCATCAATTGCCATGTCACGAATGTTAATTCTAGATTAGAACAGTAGTTTACAAGACCGAACTCTTCCCAGTCGTTCCTTTATTCCGCGCATGCGTGTTTGAACTTTCGACTTTTGTGTGACAGATTTGTGTACTGACCATCTAAAAATCAGATGTGGATCCATTGTTTGCCAAAAATTTACTAGCCTGTCATCCAACATTTGTTGTCCAAAAATTGGAAAACAATTGTCTAAAGGAGCATACTAACAGTGAGAATTTCGGACAACAGCCTATCAAACAACAATCACCTTCTGATTTTCGTACTGTGTGTACGAGGCTTAAGGCTGGCCATACATGGGTCCAATTCCAAAAGAATTTTCTTTCGAAAACCTTTACTAAAAATTTTTGTTCGAATTTCACACCATTAGTGGGCCGTAGCAATGCCTGATTTTTACCCGGCCATCGAATTTGAGTAATCGACCACGTTAGAGATTTTTTTTGAAAAACGAACAGATGGGAGAACGATGGGAGAATTGTGTAGGAAATATAATCGAAAAAGAAATGCGCATGAGCACAAGAAAAGAAAATTCAGGAAAATGATTTTCTGTAGCAACACACAGTGAGATTGAGCCCCTGTTCACATTGGCGCAATTTGACATGCAATTTGAGATGCGATGTTAGATCGCATGTCAAATCGGAGCCTATTGCCAGCAATAAGAGCGTCCCAATCGGTGCGATGCTGACTTTGCGGCGCTGCACAGATTTCCAAATGTAGTTTCTGCACTACTTTTGGTGACTTTGAGATTGTGGCTTTGAAATTATGTTCAGATGAACGATTTCAAAGCCGTGTTTAGTGTAAACGAGGGCTGAATGCCTAGTTGGTCGAATTTCTAAATCAATGGTGGCACCATCGGATCATAAAACACAAAGCACAACATTTCTGATTTTCAAAAGAAAAATTATTCAGAATTCGACCCATGTATGGCCTGCATTAGAATTCTCTTTTAAGATTTTGCACCATTAGTAGGCAGCAGCAACGGCCGATTTCTGTGTGGCCATCAAATTTGAGTGATCGGGCATGTTGGAAATGTTTGGAAAATCTAAGGAATTTCTAATCAATGATGGGAGAATCGTGCAAAAAAATATAATCAAAAAAGAAATGTGCATGAGCTGTGACTTGGAAAGAAAAGGAGATTCCCTGCAATGAAAATTATTTTTTGTAGCAACATGAGGTTAAATTGAAGGCTTGGTTGGTCGAATTTATCCAATGGTGCCACCATTGATTTTGAACAAAACGCACACAATTTCTGAATTTTGAACGAAAATTTGTTCAGAATTCAACCCATGTATAAGGCCGGCCATGCATGGGTCGAACTCCAAAAGAATTTCACTTTGAAAATCTTTTCTAAAAATTTTTGTTCAAATTTCACACCATTCGTGAGCTGCAGCAACTCCTGATATTCGAGTGGCCATTAAATTTGAGTAATCGGGCATGTTGGAGATTTTTTGAAAAACGAACGCTTTTCTAATCAATGATGGGAGAATCATGTGAGAAATAAAATCGAAAAAGAAATGCGCATGAGCACAAGAAAAGAAAATTCATGGAAAGTAAAGAAGATTCCTGGCCACAGATATTCTTTTCTGTAGCAATATGAGGTTAAATTGAAGGCTTTGTTGGTCGAATTTCGAAATCAATGGTGGCACCATCGGATCACAAAACACAAAATTTCTGATTTTCGAAAGACAATTTGTTCGGCATTCGGCCCATGTAGAGTGGGGAAAATAATTATTTGAGCCCCTGCAGATTTTGTAAGTTTGCCCACTTACAAAGAAATGAAGGGTCTATAAATTTTATCATAGGTGTTTTTTAAATGGTAGAGACAGAATATGATACAAATGTTATAAATTAAGTTGCAGTTCAGTGAGTAAAACAAGTATGTGATCCCCAAGCAAAAAATTACTTAGTACTTGGTGGAGAAACCCTTGTTGGCAATCACAGAGGTAAGACATCTCTTGTAGTTAGTCACCAGGCTTGAACACATCTCTGGAGGAAGCCTGGAGTGGCTCTGTGATGCAGTGCAAGGGCAGAGATGCCAAACTGTGACCAGTTCATGATGTGCAAGTTTAGAGGTTCCTACGCCCAGCGGTCACTTGCTTGTCAGAGTCACAGCTCCTGCCAACCTTGTAACTGAAGGAAGGCGCCCCCATCCCTACAGTAAACCACTGCGCCCAGGGCAGCTGCCCACCACCTGTCCCGGCCCTGCTGTGACGTCAGCTGACAGCGGGCTTTAGACCACTGTCGGCTGATTCTGGGCTTCAAGAGTGCAAGAATAAGTGCACTCCTGTGGCCCACAAGAGATGAATGGCCATACTTTGGCTTTTACTTGGCCATACTTCTCTTTTAAATCCGACCTTCAGTCATTTTTTCAACTTTCCATCTATTAAATCTCTGCCCTTGTTTGTTGTTGGTTGGAGGAAGGCTTCAGAATGGCAAAGATGTTTTTATATTACAAATTATGTGAGCAGACTGCAGTTGGTCTTTAAAGTGTTACTAAACCCACAACAGTAAAATCAGTCTGTATATGCAGTAAAGCATGCGTGTTATACTTACTGTGGAACCTAAGCAGTTAATCCTCTGCATTGTGGGGGGGGGGGGGCGTGGCTTGGCGCTCAGAGGGAATGGATGCTGAGTAGAGGAGCTCTACACAACCACGGCTCATAATTCCCTTCCAGCCCACTAGATTTGGCTATGGGCAAACGGGACAAGCATACTACAGGTCCAAGCCAGCAACATTCTCTCTCTCTGCCAGGAAACCGCAGTATACCTAGGGTTGCCACCTTTTCTTCAAGTCAAACCCGTACACTTTAGCAGTGCACAGCAATTTTTTTGTTTTGTTTCCTTACACTGTAAGGGTGGCTCTGCAGACTCTGATGTAAGGGAGAACTCTGGGGACTCTAACACAAGGGATGCTCTGATGTATGGAGAGGACTCTGATGTAAGGAGAAACACTGTGGCCTCTGGTGTAAAGGAGAACTCTGATGTAATGAGTGTTCTGAGAACCCTGATTTGCCTTAGTGTACTCACTGAGAGACAGGAGAGAGAAGGGGGGAGACTTCAGTCACGGACAGGATGGATGGTGAGCTCATTCACCCCTTGGCAGTCAGCACCTATCATCCAGATGTATCTGAGGCTACTGGACTTCAAATTTCCCACCCCCACTCAACTTTTCTGAGCCACAGTGCCAGGGATTGGAGTGTACGCAGACATAGAAGGGTAGGGGCGGGTGGAAGAGGTGCAGATTAGCCCTCTCTCCTCTCCCGTGTGTGTGTGTGTGAGAATTGTTAGTGCTGGCTTTGGGCAGTGTGAAAGACTGTAATACACACTCTCGGCTTACACAACTGTAGCCAGCAACCCTGCTGGGAAGCCATAGTCTGGTCTGAAAAATGTGTCCGGGCTTCAGGCAGTCTGAAACCCGGACGCATGATTCCAAACCCTGAACTGTCTGGGTGCATCCCGGACAGGTGGCAACCCTAAGTATACCGGAGTTATTTGGCTTACAAACCCCACGGATGAGGGACCGAACGGAATCCAAGATGGAGTCGCTGCAGCACGGGGCAGACCCCAGTAAAGACTCCCTGTCAGCTTCGGAGGATCTGGTAAGGGACACAGACTACACAGATCATCCAATGCAGCTATCGGAGATAACACAGATAGCTGCAGATATAAAAAACACCTCATCAGCAATAACTGATTTAAACGTTGACCTCCTCTGCCTCAATGAGCGACTGGCCAGCATAGAGAGAGCAGAGGCTTAAAGACAGGGCATTTGGGGACTGGTGTATTCACACATACCACTCACTTTATTCAAGTCAATAGACATTTGGAGGACCTTGACAACAGGGGGAGAAAGCAATCCCTGAAAATGTAGAATCTGCTTAGATCAAACAAGCACTACAATCTGTATTCAATTAACTCCTGGAACGTCCTAAAGAAACTGACATAGAATTTATTTGGGCACACAGGGCACTGAACCTGAACCCATCAGACACAGCACCACCGAGAGACATTATATGCTGCTTACAAAGCTTCTCACTTAAAGAAGAAATCCTGGGCAAATCCAGAAGGAATGATCAAATCATCTTTTATGATCATCCTATCTCCCTATTCCAGGATCTTTCCCACATTACCCTCAAAAACAGACAACCGCTGCGTCCCCTGATGAGGTCCTCAGAGAGAAAGGGATACCATACAGATGGAGGTTTCTCTTCGCCCTTAATGCCACATACCAAGGCAAGCAATACTACCTGCGACATCCCAACCTTTTGTGAGCAGTTGAATCTACCACTGATTGACCTACCTGAATGGTATCAGGAATTCAGGATTCCTACGCTCGGCTCTACACCCCCTCATTCCCCGCAAGCCTCTCTTTCAAAACTGCCTTCATCCAAAAAAATCTAAATTCACCAAACGTACGTGCCTCAACTATGGCGAATCCCCATATTCGGCCAGAGGATTCAGGTTCCAGGAAAATACGTGAGCAGCAGGAATCAATGTTCTTCCTATTCTGTGGATGTTGTCTACAGATGAAAATATGTTCTACTTGTTTCACCCGAACACTAGTTAAGGTAACGTTTGGAATTATTTTTTGGTTAAATGTTGTTGGTCATCTGACTATTAGATGAACACCCCCTTTTTTTACCTTTCTACCCTGGAAAATGGCATTCTATGTTTGAGGCTGGTTCTCAGCTTTATATACTGGCAACTGTTTCTATTGAGATGATCTACCCAAAGAGGACACTTATGCCGTGTATACACGACCGGACTTTTCGACCGAACTGGTCCGACAGAACGAATCCGTCGGACAATTCGATCGTGTGTGGGCTTCATCGGAGCTTTTCTGTCGAAAAATCTGTCGGACTTTAGAAATAGAACATGTTTCAAATCTTTCCGACGGACTCGAGTCCGATCAAAAAATCTGTTCGTCTGTATGCTAGTCAGACGGACAAAAAAGAACGCAAGGGCAGCTATTGGCTACTGGCTATGAACTTACTTATTCTAGTCCGGTCGTAAGTCATCACGGTCGAAACGATCAGACTTTGGTGTGATCGTGTGTAGGCAAGTCCGGAGTTCAGTCCGACGAAAGGTCCGGTCATGTGTACACGGCATTCAGATTTATGTTTGAGATGCAAAGGGGCAAAAGGAACCGCGTACCATATATAGTGGGATTGTGACCTGATACGTCCATTTCGGCAAAAGGTTTGTGACGTTATTAAACACATTACAGATACTTCAATTCCACTAATGGCAGCTTGCTGCCTTTTACACATTTCTAACGGCCCAATGAAGAGATATAAGCGATCATTGCCTAGATTTCTACTTACAGCTGCAAAAGCCCTAATTCCCAGATATTGGAAAACCACAAAAACACCCACTATTAAAGAATGGCTCTGTAATGTACATGCAGGGGCGTAACTAGAAATCACAGGGCCCCATAGCAAAATGTTGTATGGGCCTGTCACGGAACGTCCCACACACTGCTTGAGTGCTTCCGTCAGTATACCACTTCCTCCCAGTCTGAATATAGATATCAGATATTCCAACAGCTCCGAGCACAAAACAAGACGAGACTTGCTTAGCTGCTTACATGGACTCATTTATTAGAACCAAAATTACAAGTCTTTATATACCGTTAGAGGAGTTTCCCCCTCCTGCTCATATTACTCTAACAATACAACTGTAACCTAATTAACCACTTCAGCCCCGGAAGGATTTACCCCCTTCCTGACCAGAGCACTTTTTACAATTCGGCACTGCGTCGCTTTAACTGCTAATTGCGCGGTCATGCAATGCTCTACTCAAACGAAATTTGCGTCCTTTTCTTCCCACAAATAGAGCTTTCTTTTGATGGTATTTGATCACCTCTGCCGTTTTTATTTTTTGCGCTATAAACGGAAAAAGACTGAAAATTTTGAAAAAAAATGATATTTTCTACTTTTTGTTATAAAAAAAATCCAATAAACTAAATTTTAGTCATACATTTAGGCCAAAATGTATTCGGCCACATGTCTTTGGTAAAAAAAATGTCAATAAGCGTATATTTATTGGTTTGCGCAAAAGTTATAGCGTCTACAAACTAGGGTACATTTTCTGGAATTTACACAGCTTTTAGTTTATGACTGCCTATGTCATTTCTTGAGGTGCTAAAATGGCAGGGCAGTACAAAACCCCCCCAAATGACCCCATTTTGGAAAGTAGACACCCCAAGGAAATTGCTGAGAGGCATGTTGAACCCATTGAATATTTTTTTTTTTTGTCCCAAGTGATTGAATAATGACAAAAAAAAAAAAAAAAAAAAAAAAAAAATTTACAAAAAGTTGTCACTAAATGATATATTGCTCACACAGGCCATGGGCATATGTGGAATTGCACCCCAAAATACATTCAGCTGCTTCTCCTGAGTACGGGGATACCACATGTGTGGCACTTTTTGGGAGCCTAGCCGCGTACGGGGCCCCGAAAACCCAGCACCACCTTCAGGATTTCTAAGGGCATACATTTTTGATTTTACTCCTCACTACCTATCACAGTTTTGAAGGCCATAAAATGCCAAGATGGCACAAACCCCCCCCCAAATGACCCCATTTTGGAAAGTAGACACCCCAAGCTATTTGCTGAGAGGCATGGTGAGTATTTTGCAGCTCTCATTTGTTTTTGAAAATGAAGAAAGACCAGAAAAAAAAATTTTTTTTTTCTTTTTTCAATTTTCAAAACTTTGTGACAAAAAGTGAGGTCTGCAAAATACTCACTATACCTCTCAGCAAATAGCTTGGGGTGTCTACTTTCCAAAATGGGGTCATTTGGGGGGGGTTTGTGCCACCTGGGCATTCCATGGCCTCCTAAACTGTGATAGGCAGTGAAGAGTGAAATCAAAAATTTACGGCCTTAGAAAGCCTGAAGGCGGTGCTTGGTTTTCGTGGTCCCGTGCGCGGCTAGGCTCCCAAAAAGTCCCACACATGTGGTATCCCCGTACTCAGGAGAAGCAACAGAATTTATTTTGGGGTGTAATTTCACATATTCCCATGGCACGTTTGAGCAATATAACATTTAGTGACAACTTTGTGCAAAAAAAAAAAAAAAATTTGTCTCTTTCCCGCTACTTGTGTCACAATATAAAATATTCCATGGACTCGACATGCCTCTCAGCAAATAGCTTGGGGTGTCTACTTTCCAAAATGGGGTCATTTGGGGGGGGGTTTGAACTGTCCTGGCATTTTATGCACAACATTTAGAAGCTTATGTCACACATCACCCACTCTTCTAACCACTTGAAGACAAAGCCCTTTCTGACACTTTTTGATTACATGAAAAAATTATTTTTTTTTGCAAGAAAATTACTTTGAACCCCCAAACATTATATATTATTTTAAAGCAAATGCCCTACAGATTAAAATGGTGGGTGTTTCATTTTTTTTTTTTCACACAGTATTTGCGCAGCGATTTTCAAACGCATTTTTTGGGGAAAAAACACACTTTTTTAAATTTTAATGCACTAAAACACACTATATTGCCCAAATGTTTGATGAAATAAAAAAGATGATCTTAGGCCGAGTACATGGATACCAAACATGACATGCTTTAAAATTGCGCACAAACGTGCAGTGGCAACAAAATTAATACATTTTTAAAAGCCTTTAAAAGCCTTTACAGGTTACCACTTTAGATTTACAGAGGAGGTCTACTGCTAAAATTACTGCCCTCGATCTGACCTTCGCGGTGATACCTCACATGCATGGTGCAATTGCTGTTTACATTTGACGCCAGACCGCCGCTTGCGTTCGCCTTAGCGCGAGAGCAGGGGGGACAGGGGTGCTTTTTATTTATTTATTTTTTTTCTTTATTATTTTTTTGCTTTTTTATCTTATTTTTAAACTGTTCCTTTCATTTTTTTTTTTTAAATCATTTTTATTGTTATCTCAGGGAATGTAAATATCCCCTATGATAGCAATAGGTAGTGACAGGTACTCTTTTTTGAAAAAATTGGGGTCTATTAGACCCTAGATCTCTCCTCTGCCCTCAAAGCATCTGACCACACCAAGATCGGTGTGATAAAATGCTCCCCCAATTTCCCAATGGCGCTATTTACATCCGGCGAAATCTAAGTCATAAAATGCTCGTAGCTTCCGGTTTCTTAGGCCATAGAGATGTTTGGAGCCACTCTGGTCTCTGATCAGCTCTATGGTCAGCTGGCTGAATCACCGGCTGCATTCTCAGGTTCCCTGTTGAGACAGGAGAGCCAGAGAAAAACACGGAAGACGGTGGGGGGGGGGCATTCCCTCCCACTGCTTGTAAAAGCAGTCTAGAGGCTAATTAGCCGCTAGGATTGCTTTTACATGAAAGCCGACCGCTGGCTAAAAAGAATGATACCAAGATGATACCTAAACAGGCATCATTCTGGTATAACCACTCAAAGTCGTGAATGGCGTACCTGAAGACAAAAAAATGGTTAACAATAAAGCACAGTAAACGGTAAAGTATAAAAAATTGCATACCTGAAAAGCAAACATGATAAAACATGATAAAACATAATAACAATAAAACATTGCAGAATAGAATACAGTAAAAAAGAGCAGAACAATAGAGAGAGAGAATAGAGAGAGAGAACAATAAAACGACAACTATTTTTTTTTATTTTTGTTTGTGTTTTTTTTTTTTTACACTTTTTTTTTGTAACTGTAACTTTTATAACTGTAACCGCTTCCAGGTTCGGGTCTCTCAAAATGCGATGGCATCTTGGGAGACCCTGTGAAAGTGTGCCTAGTCTGTGCAATGCTGTACCCTACGCTAATACTCAACTAGTGAATGGTAGCGTTCAAAACATTCACCAATGCAAAGACCAGGATTGTCAGGACAGGAGGGACAATAATAGTGAGTGTCACGCCTATATCCGCGCTTGCTGCAGACACAACATCTTTTTTGGGGGGGTTCGTTGGGTAGGGGTACTCGGGAGGATATATAAATGCCTCTCATGCAGCCGACTGCATTTGGTTGGGGATGTGAATGGGGGAAGTACGGGCGCTGCAGAAGCGGTGGGTTCCCAATTAGGATTGGCGAATGCAGCAGGAAGGGCACTATGGGCACGACGGGCCTGTGTTTGTCTTTTTGGTGGCAGCGGGACACTACTTGTGCTTGTCACCTCACCAGCTTGAACTGCACTTATGGGACTCGCCACGTCACCAAGTGTTACTGCAGTGCTGGTTTGACTACGACCGGGGTGTACTAGGCCGCTGGTGCTTGCCAGTTCACCAAAACGCTACAAAAAAAAGTGACAGTGATCGATCGATACTGCACTTGGGTGGGCTGGGCTGGGCCGGGCGGAGGGGCAAAACGCAGGTGCTAGCAGGTATCTGGGCTGATCCCGCTAACACTGCGTTTTTGGGAACCCTAAACTGCTGGGGACGCCAGTATAGATCTGATCGGATCAGATATTGATGCGTTCAGATACTATACCACTAAGGGAGGTGTACGGTGCGTGTACGGTGCGTGCATGGGTGTTCGCGGTACTGGTGCTAATCTGACGCTGCCTAGGGCGACGCATATCACCGCCGGGCGATCAGGGGGCTAAACCTTTTTTCGGTAATAAACGGCGGGTGCCCTGACACTATAAAAAATAAACAAACTAACCAGCGTCACCCGTAACGGTTATACGGTGATCAGTGGTAAAAGGGTTAACTAGGGGGCCATCAAGGGGTTAAAACATTTATTAGATAGTATATGGGGGTCCCTGTCGCTATAAAACACTGACGGTGAACCTAAATATTTACGTCCCTAACTAGCGTCACCAGCGACACTAATACAGCGATCAGAAAAATGATCGCTTAGCGACACTGGCGACAGGGGGTAATCAAGGGGTTAAAACTTTATTAGGGGGGGGTAAGGGGGGTACCCTAGACCTACAGGGGGCTAAACTTTTATTTGGTAATAAACGGCGGGTGCCCTGACACTATAAAAAATAAACAAACTAACCAGCGTCACCCGTAACGGTTATACGGTGATCAGTGGTGAAAGGGTTAACTAGGGGGCAATCAAGGGGTTAAAACATTTATTAGGTAGTATATGGGGGTCCCTGTCGCTATAAAACGCTGACGGCGAACCTAAATATTTACGTCCCTAACTAGCGTCACCAGCGACACTAATACAGCGATCAGAAAAATGATCGCTTAGCGACACTGGTGACGGGGGGTGATCAAGGGGTTAAAACTTTATTAGGGGGGGTAAGGGGGGTACCCTAGACCTACAGGGGGGTAACAGTCACTACCCTAACACTGCTAACTGTCACAAACTGACACTATGCAGTAATCAGGAAAAAAAAAACAAAAAAAAAAAAAAACCTGCTTGGTGTCAGTTTGTGACAGGGGGGGGGGGTGATTGGGGGGGGATCGGGGGGCGATCGGGGGGGGGATCGGGGGTGTAATGTATGCCTGGCATGTTCTACTGTGTGTGTGTGAGTGTTGGTGCACTTACATGTCATCTCCCCTCGGCGCTGGAACGGAAACTCCCGAGCCGAGGAGAGATGACATCACATCCTCTGCCTCTGTGTACTATACAGAGGCAGGGGATGTTTGTCATTGGCTGGGAGCGATCGCGAGGGGGGGGCCACGATCGGATGGCCTCCCCCTCGTCTCCCATCGCTTCCAACCAAATGCCGACCGCAGCTGGCACCGGGGGGGGGTCCGATCGGACCCCCCACCCGCGGGAAGGCAATCACGTTTCAGGTACGTGATTTTGCCTGCCCGTGCCGCTCTGCTCACGTATATAGGCGTGAGGCGGTCGGCAAGTGGTTAACATGAGCTAGTTTACTAAATCATTTACCCAGACTACGTGACTCAGAGACATGACCTTTGGGTTTAAGACTTTACGTCTCCTAGCTCACTGACTATTCAATACACGGAAAAAAAGGGAAGACACATATGGAAGAGATAAGAGAAGCTGCACACCCCGGAATTAGATTAAAGAAGAATTGTTTTCCCCGTGGGGCTTTAAAACAGCAATGTACACAATAAAAAGGAAGTTCTTAATAGATGTATAAAATATTTTGTCCAATAACATGGTTTATTGAAGTACAGTATATAGAAAATCATCTGGTACAGTAACACAAATCATATTCCCCAGTGCAGTAACAAACACATATTAATACACATTGTTAGGTTACAAAATGTTACATAGATAGCAAGCCCCGGCGTGTTTAGACCTCTATGCGGTCTCTTCAGGGGGACAATTGGATCTAAGGAATAATTGCATAAATCAAATTAAAATACATAAATAGATATGTTATTGTGCATTACTTGGATTATACCAAGATAATATGTTTTTACCGCTCAATGGTGGAATGGGTGTTCTATAATCCAGGATGGGTACTGAGGGCCAATGAGGACACCGGAGGGCCCAGGAGGCCATCATCAATCTCCCAGGAGAGCCAGCCCCAAGGGGCTTACAAGGAGCCACACTGTTGCGCGCCCCGGAAAGGGGAAAAAAGGAGGGGGAAAGCCCACACCTGCAACACAAACCCAAGAATAGCCATATATTAGTTAAAGGAAGTTTAATAATTAGCTTAATAATGTACTGAATGTCTCCAATTATCTAAGTGGAGACTGACATTGGATTGGATTTTTAGCGTGTAAATATATTAGGATATTATTTCCATCCCATGAATAAAATCAACAATAATGCAGTAGTGTAATAAGTCTTTGCAATTCATAATGAATAGGTAAATTAAATAGGTAAAATGGGTAAAAAGAGGGAAAGAGGTGTGTGTATGAGAAACAGCAATTGCCTTACTCAAGAAACGTGCATGGTGCAAGAGGATAATGTGATTGAGATGGTGCATGGAGTAGTGACATGACATAGTGCCTGCTTGGTGCCTACTGTGTGAAAAGTAAAACAAAAACAAGTGTGTACTAGGGGGTGATAAAGTCTAAAAATGGGTAAAAGCCAATCAAAATGTGAAAGTGTGTATATAGGATGATGTGAAGTGCCGTGTGGAGTAGTGTGAATTAACGAGTGGTTTACCTTATCAATGTTGTAGATCGTGTAGGCTGGAGGTTGTATTGGACTTGTAAGTAGGTTCAATGTAATAAACTTGATGGCGGTCGTGCAGGAGTGGGGACTCTAGTATTGAAAGAATATAGCTGCAGTGGCATCCATCCTGGCCTGTATGGAATCATGATCTGATTCTCAGGCCTCCAGTCTCCCAATATAAACAAATTCGAACACAGGACGCCGCCGGCAGGGTGAAGCTCATCTTGGCCACAAAGATGAGCAAAAAAGGGGGGCACGCAAAAATAATCTGCATGCCCCCCATCCTGCCGGGAAGCCGCGAGGGGCCAAACTCACCCCGAGGAGGAAGAAGAGGCACAGCCAGCACCCGCCAGTTCAAAAATGGCCCTTAAAACAAAAACAAGATACTAGGAGTGGTGTCAATAGGACATTGAGTAACTGACTTCATTAGATCACCAACATAGCACAAAAAGGATGTTGATGGTCTAGTGTTTAGTGCATGGGCTGTGTGCTGAGTCCAAGTCCTCACATTCCTGCATAAAATGTCAATATGTAAATATAAATGGAGTTTGTCAGCAAATGCCATATACGGCAGTTGAGCATCAAGCAATATAGGCGGTCTCTGCGCTGTCTTCCGGGCGTGGTGGGGGGGGGTGGGGGGTTCGCACCTGCACACGATTATCCCATTTGCCCGAATTTGTTTATATTGGGAAACTGGAGGCCTGAGAATCAGATCATGATTCCATACAGGTCAGGATGGATGCTACTGCAGCTATATTCTTTCAATACTAGAGTCCCCACTCCTGCACGACCGCCATCAAGTTTATTACATTGAACCTACTTACAAGTCCAAGTCTTGAGTAAGGCAATTGCTGTTTCTCATACACACACCTCTTTCCCTCTTTTTACCCATTTTACCTATTTAATTTACCTATTCATTATGAATTGCAAAGACTTATTACACTACTGCATTATTGTAGATTTTATTCATGGGACAGAAATAATATCCTAATATATTTACACAGTAAAAATCCAATCCAATGTCAGTCTCCACTTAGATAATTGGAGACATTCAGTACATTATTAAGCTAATTATTAAACTTCCTTTAACTAATATATGGCTATTCTTGGGTTTGTGTTGCAGGTGTGGGCTTTCCCCCCCTTTTTTCCCCTTTCCTTTCCCCCCCCGGGGGCGCGCAACAGTGTGGCTCCTTGTAAGCCCCTTGGGGCTGGCTCTCCTGGGAGATTGATGATGGCCTCCTGGGCCCTCCGGTGTCCCCATTGGCCCTCAGTACCCATCCTGGATTATAGAACACCCATTCCACCATTGAGCGGTAAAAACATATTATCTTGGTATAATCCAAGTAATGCACAATAACATATCTATTTATGTATTTTAATTTGATTTATGCAATTATTCCTTAGATCCAATTGTCCCCCTGAAGAGACCGCATAGAGGTCGAAACGCGTCGGGGCTTGCTATCTATGTAACATTTTGTAACCTAACAATGTGTATTAATATGTGTTTGTTACTGCACTGGGGAATATGATTTGTGTTACTGTACCAGATGATTTTCTATATACTGTACTTCAATAAACCATGTTATTGGACAAAATATTTTATACATCTATTGAGGACTATTCAATACACATTACCATAAACATCAACACAGGGTTAATTAGAACAAACAACAATGTGTGGAATACCTTTAGAAGCTATGGTAAGCCAGACTAGACTTATTTACATTAAACACATTATAGAAGACATCAGACAGGTGAGTGGAGTTGATGATATTACCATCTCCTCACAGTATGAGTCCCAACAGTATGAATCAGTCACTATTGCTAATATGGCAAATACAGGGTCCCCAGAGTCTGTGTGTCCTGGGGGACAAGGACCCAAAGCCAAAGTAACAACACCTCAAGGGTACCCCAAATGCCAGGGCCCATAATCTGTAGGCAAGAGGCTGACATTCAGTCCCCTCCAAAAGCCTCTGCCCCGGGTGAGTCTGTCACAGGGCAAACAGCCCCCCCCACAAAAAAATGGCGGGGCTTAAATTAAATAGTGGGCGTGGCTCAAAGGGGGTGTGGTTTGAGTCTGAGATGAATGAGGGATGGAGGAAGGAAGGAAAGAAAGCACAACAGGCTCAGATCCTACACCACAATAGCAATATATGTATTCCAGAAAGGTTAACAATCCGCAGATAAAGATACTCCAAATACCTGGTGTAAGCGCTTCAATCACCCTCATCTGTGCCCAATGCAGCATGACCAGTGCCCAATGTGGCCTGTGTGTTCCCAATGCAGCGTGGCCTGCCCGTGCCTAATACAGCCTCACCTGTGCCCAATACTGCCTCACCTGTGCCCACTTGTGCCCAATGCAGCCTCACCTGTGCCCAATGCAGCCTCACCTGTGCCCAATGCAGCGTGACCTGCCTATGCCCAATGCAGCATGTCCAGTGCCCAATGCAGCCTCACCTGTTCCCAATGCAGCGTGGCCTGCCTGTGCCCAATACAGCCTCACCTGTGCCCAATACTGCCTCACCTTGCCCACCTGTGCCCAATGCAGCCTCCCCTGTGCCCAATGCAGCGTGACCTGCCTGTGCCCAATGCAGTGTGACCTACCTGTGCCCAATGCAACGTGACCTGCCTGTGCCCAATGCAGCCTCACCTGTGCCCAATACAGCCTCACCTGTGCCCAATGCAGCCTCACCTGTGCCCAATGTGGCCTGCTCATGCCCAATGCAGCCTCACCTGTGCCCAATGCAGCGTGACCCGTGCCCAATACTGCCTCACCTGTGCCCAATGCAGTGTGACCCGTGCCCAATACAGCCTCACCTGTGCCCAATGCAGTGTGACCCGTGCCCAATGCAGCGTGACCCGTGCCCAATACAGCCTCACCTGTGCCCAATGCAGTGTGACCCGTGCCCAATACAGCCTCACCTGTGCCCAATGCAGCCTTACCTGTGCCCAATGTAGCGTGACCTGTGCACAATGCAGCCTCACCTGCACAGAGAAAGAGGCGAGCCAGTGGTGGAACTACCGGGGAGGATGAGGAATGCATACTGCATCCCTCAAATAGCTGTTGGTTGGCGTGGGGCTGCCTCAGAGTGGGGGGCGAGCACTGCCTGCATGGTCCCCCAGCCAGGGGAAGTGAGGAGAGGAAGAGGCGAGCTGTCCGTTCGAGCAGAGAGCTGTAAGAGCTTTCATTTGAATTTCCTGTGTTCCCGGGGCTCCCTGTCACATAGGCCCACCTCTTGGCCCGGCGCCTTTGATGATGTCACATGTCCCGCATTGGACCGGTGTTCTGTCTATCAAAGGCGCCGGGCCAAGAGGTGGGGCTATGTGACAGTGAGCCCCGGGAACACAGGAAATTCTAATGAAAGCTCTTACAGCTGAGCTCTCTGCTCTTACGGACAGCTTGCCTCTTCCTCTCCTCACTTCCCCTGGCTGGGGGACCGTGCGGGCGGTGCTCGTCCCCCCGCAGTATGCATTCCTCATCCTCCCCACGAGCCCCTCTCGGCTGCGTGCCCCATAGCGACTGCGTGGCTCGCTATGGCGGTAGTTCCGCCACTGTGTACGAAACTACAGAGAAATGTAACACTCTGTGGAGAGTATGGGTTATCTACAAATACTCTGAAGAATTTAAATCCCTCATAGCTGCATGAAGTGCGGACAGACACCTAGCAACCTCATGGTTTATCTAAATCACCTCTTTCTTTTCACTTACCTTCCCTTTCACCTTATACGTATTATTTCTATTTCTATATCTATCCCCGTAACCTTGTAAGGTTACTTAATTAAAACTTATAATACTGTTATAACATTTTTCACGTTAATACACATTTTTTTTTAACAAAAACATATATAGTATGGGTCCTTGGTCAAGACTGGGAAACCCAGCCAGGTTAATGTTTTTTATACGTTAAATGCAAAACGAACAAACACAATCTACAACTATTAGAGCTAAAACATATTGTGTTCTTGTGAATTGTTATATCTATCATTACGTAGTATACAATTAAAACTATTTGTGTTACTGTAATGCTTTTATTGTATTGCAATAAAAACTTTATTGAGAAAAAAAATAAATAAAAATCCTCTGCATTGTGTAAAAGAGCTGTTTGATCCTGTCTTCTCTGATCCTCCCCTTCTTCCACAGTCCCGAATCTATCGGCTGATAGAACAGAGCCTTGGAGGCACTCTGCACATGCTCAGTTTGGTGTGTATTACTAGAGAGTTTTTTTATTGAGAAGGTGCATGTAATCAGCACAGGGCCAATCAGCACTGTCCAGAGGGCCATGGGTCATGCAGTCTCATAGGACAGTCAGAACTGAATGAAAACTCCTCCTACAAGCTTTAACCAGTGCTCGGCTGACACTGATAGAAATCACAAGACTGCTATATACTGCTGATGAGAAAAGGTATTTAGCAGTTTATATTTACTAAAATAATTGCATTTCCATGTTCTGTGTACTGTGGGAGACCAAATATAGTGAATGCAGGTTCCTGGGTTTAGTAACACTATAGAGAATGTCTTTTTAAAAAGTGATCAGCTTGATGCAAAATAGGCTTTTCAATATGTGTTATCATTTGTCTATGTATAATTTATTTATTTACTGTATATGTACATGGGAACCATATTTGCTCATGTATCGCTGCACAGTGGTTATGCTTTACTACTCCATCTCACAATGCAAGTTTATGAGTCGGCTGACTCATTGAAAACAATGCACTCCCTGCAACATATGTTAAAGTGAACCTTTCCATTCCCCAAGCATGCAAATGTGGTGTCACCTTCAAAATCTGCTACTTTAAACGTTCTTCTTTCTGCAACTTGTGCAGCATAATTACACTAAACAATGCTGGTACTTTTGTCAACAGTTTGCAACTCAGTTGACACCGTCTTCTCAAACTGCCCCCCCTTGCCGTTGACATATGCAGATGTAGTGTTCACTCCCGCAGGAGCCTGCTGCTTAGGTCTCTAAGGTTTTTTCCTGCAGTTGCTTGCACCCACAGCCAGGCACATAGTCACAGTCACTCCCTGTGACCTGAGAAATGTATGTGTGCTGCTCAGGCTCAATAGAGAGGGGGTATGTAGACAGTACATCCGCAATTTCTGCTAGAGTGCTGGCAGGGGATGGAGCCAGTCCTGGCTTCTGTAATGATTCAAAGGAAGGAGGGTGGCCCCTGGAATCCACACATCTATGGGCTGGGAGACAAAGGGGGGACTGAGAGAAACAGGGGGGCAGAAAGAGGGGGGCTGAGACAGACCACATAGCACTGTGCCTATCCGCAGTCCCTTCTCTGCTTCCCCCCCCGCAGGCTCTATGTGCGGCAGGTATGTGTAGGATGCAGGGTAACTGATGGCCAGCAGAGGCAGCACAGAGTCTCACTCTTGATCCGGGGGTGCTCTCACTGCTCTTCTCCTCCGAAGGGTTCCTTGGCAGCCTCCACCTCCCACCTGCCCTCTTCCTCCGGACCTCCAGTCAGCCTGTCCTCCGGCCCAGGCCGCACTGTTCTTGAAGCAGAGAGGAGGTGGAGGAATCGAGGTTCTGGGAGCGCCTGTTTGTGACCACACTGTTGCTGAACTCTGCATAAAAGCCGGCCCACTGAGAAACCCCTGGTAGTACCGATGGCCAGTACATGTCTGGCTGGAGTGCATGAAGACAAAAACTGGTTGCAAAAAGGCTACCAAGTATAGTAAAACCTTGGATTGCAAGCATAGTTCCGGAAACATGCTTGTAATTCAAAGCACTCTTATAGCAAAGCGAATTTCCCCACAAGAAATAATGGAAACTCAGATGATTTGTTCCACAACCCTTTATTCATAAGTCCTTCAGTCTATAGTCCATATAAAAAGATTATTAAATGTGATAGGTAAAAAGTCCATCCACAAATGGCAGCCTCCACAAGGCGATTAGAAGCAAAATCCACCAGGAGCTACAGAGTATAAAAGAAAAGAGACTTCAAGAGAGGCACCTCTAAGTGTAGCAATATGGTTACATTTAATAAAGGCATAACATTTAGCAACTCACATGGCTGATGTTTAAAACAAGCACATCTAAGTATGCAAGCATTCGGGGTAAAGTTGTCCACATAGACCATCCTCTCACTGCTATTCGTCTGCAATCATGACCGGGAAGACTACCTTGCAGTAGGGTGATCTGAAAGCAATTGTGGAGCGCAAAGTGGAAGGGAGGACGTCGATGGCAGTGGCGGTCCAGAGGATGGTCTACGTGGACAACTTTACCCCGTATACCTGAATACTTAGATGCGCCTCTTTTAATCATCAACCATGTTGTACCTTCATTAAATATAACCATATTGCCATACTTAGAGGCACCTCTCTTCTCTTTTATATTCAGTTGTGACATGATGCTACCCTTATATCAAGACTTCGCTTGTTTATCAAGTCAAAATTTATGAAAAAAAAAAAAAAATTTGGTTGTCTTGCATAACTCTCTCAAACCAAATTACTCTCAATCCAAGCTTTTATTGTATTTTAGAAAACTAAATGTAATGCAGTTAGGGTTTACATCTACTTTAAAAACAACTAAAACATTTTACAGGTGGGCAAAATAATCAAAAATAGTCAAATTAGTTTAATGCTTCTAAACAGGGTTTGGACAGTTAGGCTTCAATGAAGTGTAGTCATTATGGGGTAAAATAATGTGGAAAAGGTCACAGGGTAACATTTGGGTTCTTACACCATAGACGATGTCTATAGGAACAAATGTCATTTAAATATTGCACAAGGCTGGATTACATATCCTCTGTGAATTATTGTGTACAGAACATCCTTTCTTATTGCAGCACACCAGAATGCTGGGAGCGTAGCCTAAGGCAGAGACTGTTCTTTGGGTTGGAGAAGGAAGATGTGAGGAATGGTAATGGAATTATACATTTCTTCATCGTATTATTAAATGGTCTTTGGATAATTCTTCAGTGCCTGAAAGTTGACGTGATGAAAACCAACCAATATCTGC
Organism: Lithobates septentrionalis; assembly: GCA_037952835.1. Lineage (NCBI taxonomy): Eukaryota > Metazoa > Chordata > Amphibia > Anura > Ranidae > Lithobates > Lithobates septentrionalis. The sequence goes on from JBBDGP010000388.1 coordinate 3,857,176, forward strand.
CAAACAACAGTACTATTTGCGATTCTTGTGCAACCATCTTTCATCACATTGAAGGACACTTTCTATTACCCTCTAACTTGAAATCAGTAGGTTATTGTGACTACCATGTTATTGGTAGACATTGGTGGTCCCAGACTAGGTCAGCAGACATCTTTCCTATACTACCTGCTGTTTTAACCTCCCTGGCGGTATGATTATTTCGGATTTTAGGTGCTGAAAGCGGTACAATTATTTTGCATGGAAATTTGGCGTTTTATATTGTAGGTCTGTAATTCTTAACAATAACACACTTAAATCTGTCCAAACAAGAGTCTAGTAGATATCCCGGGTATGATAAAGTTTGAAACACAAAAACATAAATTATACCGGTAATATAATAAAAAAAAAATAATTAAAAAAAATAAAAATAAATAGTAATAAAATAAAATGTCCACACGATTGACTATCGCTCAATTCTGCAAGTGTTCTAATTTACTATCGCTGTTTTCTAGCTGGTCTAAAGCCATTTTTGACGTAAAGGGACACTTTTTGGTTGCTATGGACAATCTCCAGTTTCCAGGCAGAAAGAACAGTATATGCAATATAAAACTGCATGCAGGGCATGGGCCAAAGCACTGGGGACAAAGGGGATGTGAAATCATTTCATACAGTACTGTAATCTGTAAGATTACAGTACTGTATGTGTTATGATTTTTACTTTTTTTTAATTTGCCGCCAGGCTCCACCCCCGTGCATCACGACGCTCGCAGGGAACGGAGCCTGGCACAGAGAGGCTTCTGAGGAGGACGGAGCCCGCAGACAGCACAGGGGACATCGCAGGATCCCGGGGACAAGGTAAGTAAGGAGGCACCAGGATCCTGCGATGTAATCCCGAGTGTGGCTCGGGGTTACCGCTAATTTTAACCGAGCCACACTCGGGAAAACCGCCAGGGAGGTTAAGCCCAACAGCAGATCATTTTTTTCTTTTTTTTGGTTTTGAGCAGAGAAACGTTTAGAACTTCTACAAGCTTTTATTGCTATGCGAGACATTGAGGTTTTCCCTCACTGTGTCCTATCCTTTTCGGCTCAGCCTATTCCTTCAATAGGCCATCTGCTGCAAAGACTGGGAGTGGGCACCCATCTGCATATATTAGTGTGCTCGTTGTCACGGAACGTCCCACACTCCGCTTGAGTGCTTTAGTCAGTATACCACTTCCTCCCAGTCTGGACTCAGATATTCCAACTGCTCATAAGCACAAAACAAGGCGACACTTGCTTCACTGCTAACATGGACTATTTTATTATCACACATGGACACAACAGAAAATAACTCAGAGACTCTCCCCCCCACCCTTGGGAAAGAGGGCGGGTTAAACTGTCCAAAGACAATGGACATACAGGTCAGGTGTGTTGAAACTCCTCCTCAGTAAACGGTCTTATCAGCAGGGGGGCTGCTGGAGGAATCCCCCCTCCCACCACAGGGACACACATCCCAAATGATCACAGCAAAGAGTCCACAACAGAATGAGACAACATACAATATATACACGACTGAGTCCGACTAGTACAGGTCAGACTGGATCTCTCATTCACCTCACAAAGAGCATTGTTCCCTTGAAAATCCAGGGCCCATAATCAAAAGGCAAGAGCCTTGCATTCAGTCTTCTCCAACAGCCTCTGTCCCGGCTAGGTCTGTCACATTTGTGATTTAGCATGCTTGCGCATATGTTCGCCTACGCCAGTGGTTCTCAACTCCTGTCCTCAGGACCCACCTACAGGCCAGGTTTGCAAGATAACTGAAATACATCACAAGTGATATCATTTGTTGCTCAGTGATTGCAGTATTCTAGTCTGCGTCTGCAAGGTAATACTTCAAATCTGACCTGTTAGTGGGTCCTGAGGACAGGAGTTGAGAACCACTGGCCTATGCGCAATTGGTTGGAAATTACTTTTTTTCTGTGTGTTGGTGCATGCCATCTTCTGAGGCCATCCTAATTCGTTTCATGGATATAAGAGCTTTGATATAGTCATTCCCTCTATTTGGACATTATTTACTGCTATACCTCTGTGATTTAGGATTGAGTAGACAGGTTTACAATTGTTCCAAATTACAGGATTTTCATCTAAACCTTTGACCCTGTTATATTGTTAGACTAATATTGGAATAATGATGTGGTCTGACGAACCCCAAACTGAGTGGGGAAATTGAGGAAGTTGTCACCCTCATTTCACCAAAGTTCTCAAGTCAGTGACAAATTTGGTAAAATTTTATATCTTATGCCTGGAGTGGTCAGAGATGACAAGATGCTTCGTATATACATCCCCCCCCAGTAGAACACAGCTCAGGCTAAGATATATCCAACAAAAGCAGAGGCATCATGAATCCCATTACAACATTCCAGTTAAAGTACCTTTACCAGGATATAGGCAGCTAAGAGAACACATTGGTGTTATTAAAGCAGAATTCCAGGCAATTTTTTAAAAGTTTAATTACCAATGTGTGTGCAATATCTGTGGAAGCTGGAAATTACTGTACTGATTCTGATCAGTCTCTATCCCACAGACTTGTAATAAGATTAGCATGTGAGATTCACAGCAGCCTCTGGGTGACTGACCACTTTTTGGCTGGAGCTGTCCATTTCTCTGGTGCTGAATGCACAAATGAGGAGTACATACTGAAAACCAATGAAGAGGCCAACTTCAACAGGGGTGAGCTTTATCTTGCATATTAGCAAGAAAGTCATTTCCAAATCAGGCTGCTTCGTATAGCAAAGGATTTGCAAAAGTTCGAGTATTTGAGGCTACCAGTTAAGGATAAGAACTGTAGTACAGGCCTTTTTAATATATCTGTCATTTACAGCACCATTGTGGTTCTACAACACAATGCAGTATATCAGCCATGGCACCACAGAGCTTGGTGGAGTCAGCTATTCAATGAGCAATGACACAAGTCAGCCACAAAAGGCCCACATTCCTCCCTTTTCTAATGCCACCAACATTCTCTTTCTATATCCTCCACAGCATCTATGGCCTCTCGTGACAGGGAGGGAAGTCACACGGAGTTTCAAAGGCTTAGGATATGCCATGTTGACAAAATAAGTGGGTCATGGGGCCACACTGAAGAGAGTAAAGCAGTGGTTTAAACCTATGCAGCATTATCCTACATGCACCCTGCCATCTCCAGAAATATCCTTCCCAAGGCAGGTGTCTTCAGCTGCTGGAGTGAAATTAAAAACATCCTAGCATTTTAATGCCAGCTTGGCAAAGCTTTGCAGCTGCTCCCATTCCAGCTTGTACAAGCAGCCCCCTTCCATGAGTTTATGGCCTATGGTAAACCACAGTGGCAAGTATCCACTTGCCATTATTTTGTCCAGGCCATCCCAGCCCTTCACCAGCATGTGGAATGTAATGTGCCTGTATCTGCAGCAGAGTACACATTGACACCTGGCCAAGTAAGCATGGGCAGGGAAGCTTCATATCCTTGTGGCAGCTGAGAAGGATGGGGTAAACCACTGGAACTGGTGCAGCCAAATGTCTTGTCCAATGGTGACAACACAGTCACCTTTACCCCCCTTCGTTTCACCCTCCAACTCCTTGGAACCATCAGTAGCCTCCCTGACGGTATTCGAGTGTGGCTCGGGGTTAAATTTCAGCACCATTAGCGGTAACCCCGAGCCACACTCAGGATTACATCTCAGGATCCTGGTGCAGGTTACTTACCTTGTCCCCAGGATCCTGCGATGCCCCCCCACGCTGTCTGCGGGCTCCGTCCTCTGCCTGAAGCCTCTGTGCCAGGCTCCGTTCCCTGCGAGTGTCGTGATGCACGGGGGCGGAGCCTGGCAGCAAATTAAAAAAAAAAAAATGTAAAAAATCATAACACATACCGTACTGTAATCTTACAGATTACAGTACTGTATGAAATCATTTCACTTCCCTTTTGTCCCCAGTGCTTTGGCCCATGCCCTGCATGCAGTTTTATATTATATATACTGTTCTTTCTGCCTGGAAACTTGAGATTGTTCATAGCAACCAAAAAGTGTCCCTTTACATCAAAAGTAGCTTTAGACCAGCTAGAAAACAGCGATAGTAAATTAGAACACTTGCAGAATTGAGCGATAGTGAATCGTGGGGAAATTTATTTTATTATATTATTTTTTTTAATTATTCATTTATTATATTATAATTTATGATTTTGTGTTTCAAACTTCATCATACCCGGGATATCTACTAGACTCTTGGTGGACAGATATAAGTGTGTAATTGCGAAGAATTACAGACCTGCAATATAAGACGCCAAATTTATATTCAAAATAATTGTACCGCTTTGAGACGCAAAAATCTGAAATAATCATACCGCCAGGGAGGTTAACCCCCAAGCATATGCACTGTTCCAGACTAAATGCTGCAATGCTCATTTGCAGCTCGTTTTCCTGGAGGAAAGGAGCCACATTGGGCCAGCGCTACTAGCAGCTTCCCAGGCCCAAGCCAAGTAGTTGCTGACCCCACCCCATTTTCCATCAGGCAAGGTCATGTTTGCAAATGGCACTAGCCTGCTGGTTGCCCATCACTTGGGACAAATTACACATATACCTTGCCTTCTACATGTTCTAAACTTGGTGGCGCAACAGTTCATGAAATACCTTGGCTTCTAGATCATCATTCATTGGACGAAAAGAGACACCCTAGGCAGTCAAACCTGTCCAGTATTTTCCGTGCAGAAAGCAGAGCCAACATCAGCTGCCTGCAAACCATTTCATTTGTGACACCCCCACACACGGGAACTCAACATTGGTTATGCTGCAGCAACCTGAACTGGTGTGCCATTAATCAGTCTCTGTTATTATTTCAAGAAAAAATAAATAAAATATATATATATATATATATATATATATATATATATATATATATATATATATATATATATATATATATATATATATATATATACATATACATATACACACACACCTAGCTCAGCTTTGCATTTTCAGTGAGTTTACAGCCAACAGAAACTTCTGCTTAAGGGCGTGGTAGCCCACTTTTATTGAAAGTAACAAAAATGAAAGTTCATACATGCACAGGTTGACAGGTTACCCACACAGGGGTTCTTCTCCCAAAAAGAACACAAACAAAAATGCCAAGCCACCTGGCTCTCAAGGCTCAGCCTTGTTTGCAGTACAAAGCTGCGCAAGCCCACTCCTGGCCTCTAGTAAGGGGTTCTCCTGACACTCCAGACTTTCACACTCCAAGACTCACTGTACCCTCTGGTCCCCAGGACTCTCTTCCAGTTGTCTCAGCTATGGTCTCCAACTGTCAGCTGGCCCATCTCAGTCCACTGACCTGTAACCTCTCCCACATGGAGTGCCGTCTCAAGGATATTGCCTGGGTTCTTAAACGGCAGCACACCTCCCTCCTGGCTGCAGCAAATGCTCCCACACCAACTCTGAGCTATGCTCAGATCTGCCTTATAATGAGTGTATGCACCTGGACACAGACACAACTTCTGGAAAGCCCGGACACAAGACTGAAGACTCCATCCCTCCCAATGCTCTTTGAGGTCTTCAAGTTTCCAGCCCAAATCCAGACTTAGTTTTCCCTGTTCACAAATCTTCTGCTGGCACTTCTCAAACTGCCTCTTTGAGAGTCCTGTGTCCATTTTACACTCATTTTCACAGAGACAGGGGCTCATACATAATATTTAATATATACATACATTATCTCTCTCTCCATCTATCTCTTTATCTCTCTATCTCTATATACACACACATAAACACACATATATACATACACGATTTGGGAGCACTACAAGATTTGCTGGTGTGAAAGTGATGACATGTTGTCATGGGACACAGCGTGAGCCAATCGGTGTGTCCGGCAGACCTAATGGCCGCTGGGACCTGCCGCTCGCTCCTGAGGCAGACAGAACAGCGGTCTGCCCATGTAAACAAGGTAGATTGCCATTCTGTTGGATGGGAAGATGGAGATCATGCATTTCTTTCCTCAAAGCACCTCCCCCACAGTTAGCAAGCACTCCCAGGGAACACATTTAACCCTTTGATCGCCCCTGATGTTAACCCTTCCCCTGCCATTAGTACAGTGACAGTGTATTTTTTTAGCACTGAACATTGTATTGGTGTTACTGGTCCCCAAAAAGGGTCAGTGTGATTTGTCCGTCGCAATCCCGCTAAAAGTTGCTGATCGCCACCATTAAATTTAAAAATTCCATAAATATATCTCATAGTTTGTAGGTATAACATTTACGCAAACCAATCAATATACACTTATTGGCTTTTTTTTGCCAAAAAACATGTAGCAGAATACATATTGGCCTCAATTGATGAAGAAATTAGTTTTACATTTTTATTGGGTATGTTTTATAGCAGAAAGTAAAAAATTTTTTGTTTTTTTTAAATTGTCGGTCTGTTTATAGAGCAAAAAAATAAAAAAAACACAGATGTTCAAATACCACCAAAAGAAAGCTCTGTGGGAAAAAAAGGACATTTTATTTGGGTACAGCGCCACACGACCGCACAATTGTCAGTTAAAATAACGCAGTGCCGTATTGCAAAAAAAATGGCCTGGTCATGAAAGGGGGGGGGGGGGGTACAGCTTCCGGAGCTAAAGTGGTAAATCTTTATATCACTTTTTTTGTACTGCAGTTCTGTGACCTAGAATTTTTAGTGTAAAACTATTTCTAACCAAAATAATTTGTGGAACTATGGCCTACCATTAAAAATATGAACTGCAGTGCTTAGATCCAAGTGCTTCTGCACTTACAGTCCCCAGCAGAGTCCCTCAAATACCTGTTGAGCCTGCCAGGGAAGTCCACCTAATCCAGCTTCCTGTGATGGGGTAGCAATGATGCTGCACCGCTCCTAAATTTAGAGCATGCCGCTGTCATGTAGGCTGTGTCTGCTTGAACTAGGCGGGATTAGAAAAAAAATTGACCTTTAGCTTGTCAATCATTGCCTAGCCACACCTTCTCCAATGCTTTCAGGAATGAGACCACTGCCTCTGTTGCTAAAACCCTCCCCTGTGAGCTACATTTTTTAGGAGGGTTGAAGGTTATACAAGAATGGAGGATTTGGCTCAGTCAGGGAAGGTAATTGGAGTTGTTTTACTTCATGCTGCTTGTGCCTTATATAGTAACTGGATTTGGGACTGTTATACTTTCCTTCTGCCCAGAGCAACCTGCCCTCAAAGTCCAACCAACTCACTGATTAACCACTTCTTGCCAGCCTGCACATCTATGTGGCCTTAGGTAAACATACCAAAGCCGTACTTGCAATCAGGAGCTTTCCGATCATGTGACCACCGATTGCCAATCACAGTGGTCACATGATTGGAATGCCCACCTCTATTTCCCAGGATTTAGACCCGCTTAAAGGGCTGGGAGGTGGTAGGAAGGGGTCGATTGTGTATTTAAATGTCCGCAGTTAAAGTTAGGTTCAGTGGGTTCAGCAACGCCGATAGTCAAGCAATCTGAATCCGAGCAGAACTGGGGTTTGTGTATAAAGTATGTTTAGCTGGTACTTCAGATCAGTTTGCAAGAATTTAGATGGAACTTGAAAGTATCTTACTGGTGCTCCTGGCCTTCATTTGGCCCCCCAAGCTGCTTTCGCATTCCGACTTGAACAAGGGAGGTTTTTAAACCATTCTATAAGCTTATTCATAAAATGAGAAATGTTGGATGGTGAGTATCTATTTGAAAGATGCCACATAATTTAAACAAGAGGATGCAGTACGCTGACTTTTATTTTCAGATGTTTATACAAGTTGAGTTCAGTGAAAAATTAAATGCAAATACAGCAACACTGTACAGACACCAAGAGCAGCATACAGGCAGTAACAGATATCAGACAACGCCATCCTGAAACCAATTCCAGAAACTTCATATAATAGTTCGAGGAGATCTTGTTAGCAGCTTCTGTGGGGGGGGGAAAAAGGTATATTATTCCACTGTATCCACACTGGTCGTACAACCAGTCTAAAGATAGACTTGAGGCCAATCAATATACTGCTTTACATCAAAACTACCCTTAAAGTGGTTGTAAAGGCTCCCCTTAATACTTACCCGAGTCCCATTGGGATTCAACAATGTTCACAAGAGCCTCGGCTCTGAGGACTCTCCCACCTTATTGGCTGTCAATAACAGCTAGTGAGCCAATGAGGAGAGGGAATGGGGCTGAGCTGTGGCTGTGTGTGTGTGAGAATGGACACAAGCTGCTTGCTGTGGGGGCACTTGGCAAAAGGGAGGGGCCAGGAGCGTTGGCAGGGGACACGAGAAGAGGAGGATCGGGGCTGCTCTGTGCAAAACCATTAGACTCGGTAAGTACATATCAGTTTTTTATTTAGTTGCCCTCAAGTCTGTTAGGGATACAGTTCTAGCAGTATTGGTATATGACATCACTGAACTCAAAAGTTCATCCCCAGTACCATTTTCACAGTAAATGGTCCAGTTAGAAAGATTAAAAAGGCTATATCTTACTTGTGAGTGCAAGGTTGTCTTCTTTCTTCACTACCGAGTCACTGACTTTGAACAAGCATGGATATTGCATGTGCCAGACACCAGATCTGCACATGCATGTTCTTGGTTAATGGTTTAATTAGTCAGTCAAAGATTACTTAAGTGACTGTCCCTATAACAAAACCTGACAACAGATCTCAAGAGCAAGTACCTAGAGGTGCCTAAACATGTTTATGGCTACTGTCACTGCTCTGTTCTAACCAAAGAAGGGCTGTTCTGATTAGGCAAGTTCTACCACTTCATGTTAGTGCCATAGCTTGCCTGCTCTCCCATGTCTATTGGTCTCATCACTACTACTGGCTGCCTCGCTGGCCAACTTGTGCTATGTGAAGGTATTTCCATGTGCCTGCACTTTACATCTGCCAAAAGATATAATTTTGGCTGTTAAAAGCAGCAGAAACACTTTAAACAATTAGGACAGGGACATCTAACTTCAAAGCCAAATTTAAATTTGGGGGGTTCCAGTAAAGGGTATTGTTAATGCTACAGCATGCAAATATATTTTAGATAACTATATGTCCCTATGGCTTCAATGCATATTTTGATAAATAAATATACTGTGTACTGGTACAAGTACTGATAGTTCTATGCAGTGATCGTCTGGTTCAAAACTCTGGTTATGCACAGCTTCTGATTTTTTTTTTAAATTCCACTGTATATTCCAGCCATCAGTACAATCTACAGAGTCATACAATTCATAAGAAAAGGATTGATTGAATGGCAGCATTCTGCGGATCAGATGTTTCGGCAAGTCAACTATTAGGAGGATCGCCAATGAACCTCCAATACTAAGCATCATTGATTCTATGGTATCCTATGAGATAGGATGAAAAAGTATGACCAACAAAAAGGTGCAAGAGCTGTTTGCCTTAAAACTTATAATGAATCATAGCCCCCTTTGGCTAAGCGATACTGATTTGTACCACACTTTGCCCAACAATGGATACCAAATAGAGTCCCCGTATTTCTTAAGAACTGTATATCCAATCATTTCTTGGTTAAAGCATTACTTACCATCTTGTTTTTACTGATGTTTTACACAGGGGTGCTCATATTCAGCATAGCCATTCTCACCTGCGGAAGAGAAGGAACATTAAGATGGAATGAAATGAAGACAATGCAGAAAAAGACTGATAAAGTAACCATGCATGACGGTCCTCAATCTTAATGGAGGTGGACATTCAGCTGGAATCAGGTTCATACATGTTAGCTGGCCATACATCATTCAATTTTCTAATTGGTAATGGGGTCAAACTGATGTTTTTTTGACTGTAATGATCAGCAAAAATTCAAAGGAGCAGAGTGGATTTTTTTTTTTGAATGAACAAAAATGCTATCTGTGAATGTGGTTTATGTTTGGGTAAAATAAATATTGTTATGAAACACATTTAATACTACTGTGATACCATTACAATAAAATCAGAAACCCACCCAAGCTTCCAAACATCTTAAAAACGGTTTTAACAGACATTTTGCGTAATGGTTTCAATACACAGATCCAAATGGTATGGAATAAGATATAGTATACAGTGTCTCTATAGGGTATTCCATACCGCTAAGCATCTCTTGGGTCTTGCTCATTTCTTCAATTTCTACAAAGCATGTATACAAAATGGGTATATGTCCGAAAATCCCTCCCATCAAAACCCCCCCCCCCCAAAAAAAAAACCCGAAGTTACACTTGCCGGTAACGTCTTTTCCAAGAGTCTTTCAGGACAGCCACCTTTCAGAGACCTCGACTCCTCCCTTCTCAGGAAACACTGCCTCCACTAGAGCTTTGAGCTTCAGTTTTCAACAAGAACCTCCTGCCAGTCTAGGGAGACACAAGAACATATACCAACCTTCACTTTCCTGATGCTCTCACGTCCCAGTGGGGAACTGTTATTTGGGTGGGTACCGGTGCTGTCCTGAAAGAATCTTGGAAAAGAAGTTACCGGTAAGTGTAACTTTGATTTTCCCCCTTTTGTCTTTCAGGACAGCCACCTTTGATAGGATAAACGAGCACTTACCCTAGGGTGGGACTACCGCTTGAAGAACTTTACGCCCAAAGGCCTGGTCTTTGGCAGATAAATCCTGCCTGTAGTGATTAACAAAGGTGGAAAAGCTTGATGTCGCCGCTCTACAGATTTGCTCCTGTGCAGCACCAGCCCACTCTGCCCGAGATGTCACCATAGCCCTGGCGGAATGGGCCCCCCGATACCTTTTGGGACCTCCACCCCCTTGACTGCATATGCCTGGCTAATAGCCAACTTGAGCCATCTAGCCATCTAGCCATCGTACACCGAAAGGCTTTGGAACCACTCCTAGCCCCTGAAAAGGAAACAAAAAAAAAAAAAAAAAAAGTATGAGACTTTCTGAATTGTGCCGTACTATCCAGGTACCCTAGAACGCACCTTCTAACATCTAGCCTGTGAAAAATATGCTCCCGTTACCTCACAGGATTTGAAAAGTAGGCAAAATTATTTCATGGCCTCTATGAAATTTAGAAATAATTTTTGGCAAAAGCCGGATCAGTTTTAACCACTATCCTATCTGGAAAAATTTGAAGAAAAAAGGTGCCCTAATCGAGAGGGCTTCCAGCTCACTAACCCTCCTTGCGGTAGTGATCGCTACAAAAAAAAAAAAAAAAAGTCTTCAGTGTCAGCAACTTGACTGCACAAGACTCCATTGGCTCAAAGGGTTCCCCTGTAAGAGCCTGCAACACCAGAGAAAGGTCCCACATAGGGAAAGGGTGGAATCTAACACATCTTTGTCTGCTTAGGGCTTTAAAGAACCTCCATACCCAGGTGTTTTCTGCTAGCTGAAAAACACTTAGGAGAAACCTGGCCAGAGTGCTAAGGGCCAATCCCTTGTCTGCCCCACTCTGCAGGCACTCCAGTACTGCTACTGGGCTGTGTACATTAAAGGAGCTTTCTGCACACCAAGTAATAAACTTTTTCCATACTTGGGTAAATAGAGTGTGTCTTTCCTGCAACTTAGAAGGGTTGCCACCAGTCAGAGAAACCCTTACCCTTCAGCATCTCCTCAGTAACCAGGCTGCTAGATTCCATCTCTCCACCTGGGGACAACAGATCGGACCCTGAGAGAGGCGGTCTTCTCGGACCAGCAACACCCAGGGGGGCTCCACAGCCAGATCTCTCAGAATGGAAAACCATGGCCTCCTGGGCCAGTGTGGTGCTATTAGGATCAGGGTCGTGTCTTCTGTCTGAAATTTCCTCGGCACTGCAGGTAACAGTGCAGGAGGGGGAATGGCATAACACTTGGTAAATCGCCAGCTCTGAGAGCATCCACCCCAATTGCTACATCCCACCTGTTCAGTGAAAAGAAACGGTGAGCTTTCACATTCTCCCTCGAAGCGAAGAGGTCCACACATGGGACCCCCCCATCTTCGAGAGATCATCTCATAGATGTCCTGACTCAGGACCCAGTCGCCTTCCCTCAGTGTCCTCTTGCTGAGGAAGTCCGCCAGCTGGTTTAATTCGCCTTTCAGATGCACCACTGAGAGTAACACTGTGGCTTCGGCCCACTTGAAAATTGCTTTTGTCAGGACCCACTGGTAACTGCTCCTGGTGCCTCCCTGTCAGTTAATATAGGCAACCACGTAGAAGTTGTCGGAGCGGACCTGTACGTGTTGGCCCTGAAACTCCCACTGGAAGGCTTTGACAGCTAGTGAAATCGCCCTCAACTCCCTCCAATGCGAGGACCTCTTTGCGTCCTTCACTCTCCAGGAACCCTGCACCAGCCATAAGACTAGGTGTGCTCCCCAGCCGGTGCCGCTTACATCCGTCATAATGGTCCTGGACAACGGCAGTACCTATTCTAGGCCATGGGAAAAGTTTGCCGTCTTTCTTCACCACAGGGATCTCTTTACCTGTACTGGTACTTGATCCGCTGAGTCCAGAGACCTGACTGGTCCCAAACCCCTAGAATGAACCGCTGCAATGGGAAAAAGTGTATGCCTGCCCACTGTATGGCAGGGAGGGCTTCTGTCAGCAAGCCTAAGGATGACATGGCCTGTCTTATCGAGACCTGGTGATTGCACTGCAGAAGTACCATCGCCTTGTCCACCTTTTGGACTTTCTCCTGAGGGAGGGGGGGAGTATAGGCCAAAAGGAAGAGCCCGGAATTGCAGATGGACCGTCTCCTCCCCACACCTTACTGCTAACCTGAGAAACTTCTGACTGCCCTCTGTGATGGGAATATGCAGGTAGGAGTCGCTCAAGTCTATGGATGCCATGTAGTAGAGCTGCACAATTCTGGCCAAAATGAGAATCACGATTTTTTTGCTTAGTATAAAGATCACAGTTCTTGTGGCATAACATGTTTCATATTATACAAAAAATTGGGCTAACTTTACAGTTTATTTTTTTTTTAATTTATTAAAGTATTTTTCTCCAAAAAAAGTTTAAAAAACCGCTGCGCAAATACAGTGTGACAAAATATTGCAACAACCGCCACTTTATTCTCTAGGGTCTCTGCTAAAATATATATATAATGTTTGGGGGTTTTAAGTACTTTTCTAGCAAAAAATTATGATTTTAACTTGAAACCAACAAGTGCCAGAAAAAGGTTTAGTGTTTAAGTGGTTAAACTTTCCTCATTTACACCCAGAAGTTCATGCCTTTGATCCAAGGGACAATATGTTACAATGTTTATCGTTAGCTCTGCTGTCTGAGGAATGTTGTGATACTTGGCAGAGCGCCTGTTTTTTTTGTGTTTTTTTTTTTTTTGATTGTTGAAGCTGTGTATAGAGAGAAAAATCAGGAAAATGCTTTGTCAAGATCGCGAGGGGGAAAAGATTGTGATCTCGATTCTCAACGATTAATTGTGCAGCTCTACCATGTAACAGTCTGGAGGGAGCAGCGCCTTCACTGAGAAGATTTAGCTCATGCGGAACCTTCTATAAGTAACTGAACGATTGAGAGGTTTCAGGTTTAAAGTGAGCCTGAACTTCACTGAGCGTTTGTGTACCACAAAGACGTGGGAGTAGATCCCTCTGCCTATCTCCCCTTCCGGGACCCATGTCACTACTTCCTGTTGCTCCAGTTCTTCCAAGGAGGATCAGGGCCGTTTTTAACGCAGGGCAAACGGGGCAGCTGCCCAGGGTTTGGGGTCCAAAGCAGAGCTGCCTGTTAAGCCCGCATGCTGCCCGCAAATCTGCGCTGAAAATCCCCACACACAGCCAGGCAGTCTGTCACTGTCATCAGCGGTGGCTGCGCACACTGCAGCAGTCAGTGCTGTATTTTTTTGATTGAGGAGCGGGCCACGGGTGGCCGGGGCCTTGAGCTCCACTGACGCTCTGGCCCCCACCCCTTGCAATGCATACACTGCACAGTGTACCTGATCGGAGGAGCAGAGGAGTGAGACCACGGAGTGGAGTGCTGCCTGCCTGGTGCCTGGTCAAGTGAAACTCGGCTAGCAGTGTGTGTGGAGAATTGCCAGGACAAGTTAGGTCCTTTCTCCTCCCCTGGCTCCCGCTCCCCATCCCCATCCCCATGCCATGTGCCCTAAGCCTGGCTTTCAACAAGAACCAATGAAACTTCCACATCAAACCTACTTTGGTGAATTACCAATAAAATGCATCTTAATTCCTGTTTTCCTTGATTTATTTGTGATTTTGAATATATCTATGCACAATGTTAAGTAAAGGGCATACGCAGTGGCTGTGCGTCCATAAGAGGCACATGGCCTCTCCTGTCCCCTCTCTCTCACCATAGCTAGATTTATGCATTGCATTAATCAATCAATCTATGCTCGCCGCTGACACCCCCTATTCAGGTGTCCGTCCCCTTTTGGGGCGCCGGGCACCTGAATTACAGCGGTGGGGGTGTTTTTTGGAAGCACCTGATTAGAGCCGTAGGCTCCAATAGGCGCCCAAAAAGGTGAACAGCAGGCGCCATTCTGGGAGCTCGCTGTTCACTCAGCGTTGCGTTAGCAAAGCAATTTGCTTTGCTAACACTGAACCGCCACTCAGCCAATCAGGTGCTCAGGTCTGTTACCTGTCACCTGATTGGCTGAAACGTCAAGTGCTGTGATTGGACGCCTGATAGAGAGGACGGGAGAAGACCTTGAGGAGCGCGCAGGACACCACCGCTGACCCGCTGTGAGACAGGTAAGTGCCGGGCGATGCAAACTGGCAGCATTTGATGTGGCACAGTAGCGGCAATTGATGGGCACAGTGGCTGAGTTTCTATGTGTGTGTCTGTTTTTTGAGATGTTGGAGTGAAGAGCAAAATTGCATGATGGGGGGGGGGGGGGGGGGGGCAAAAAAAAAACCGTTTGCCCAGGGTCCAAACCATAATAAAGACGGCCCTGAGGAGGATAGAAGAGCATCCACCTTCTCTGCACACCTTGGAAGGTCTTATGAGAAGCCTGTGTGGGGGGAGGACTTGAAAATTCTAGTCTGTACCTCCTCCTTACAATTCCCAGTATGAATTGCTTGGGGATGACCGACACTCACTGTGGGAGGAAAGCCCTCAGTCTTCCTCCCATCGCGGTCAACCCATCATTGGATCTTTCGGGGTTGTTCAGGAGGGTGAAAAATTGCTCCCCCACATCCTCTACCCTTTGGGGCTCAACCCTTTTTCTGAGCCTCAGCTCTCGGGGTCACAAATTTCTTTAGACTGTTCCTCAAACTTTTTTTTATAGGAAAGGCCTTCTTTTTGTCAGCTGTCCAATCTGGAACAGCCTCCAAATCTGGGCTGAACAGCAAATCTCCTGTGATGGGTACTCCACAGCGTTTTATCCTGGATGCACTATCCCCCTGCCAAGTTTTAAGCCAGAGCGCTCTTCTGGCCGAGCTGCCCAGGGCAGAAGATCTTGCAGACATACGTACTGACTCCGCTGAGGCATTTGCGATGTACGCTACCCCTGTCAGAAGCATAGGAAAATACAATATTGTTTCTTTTGAGGTCCCAGACTTGATATGCACCTTTGTATGCGTCAGCCAATACTCCATGTTTACTCTATGTTGCGAGCCGCCACTGTGACTGCCATGACAGGCTAAAGATTTCCCAGGTCTTCTTTAGGAGGGAGTCTATCCTTTTGCCCATGGGGTCAGCAAGCACACCCATGTCCTCAAAAGCCAGGTCTGTTTTTCTAGAAACCTGTGAGAAAGCTGCGTTCAGCCTAGGAGATTTTTTCCAGACTGCCGCTTCATCTGCCGCAAAGGGAAATCTACGCTTTAGGGCCCTGGAAAAGAAAAAGGCTTCCTTTCTGGGTCTCTCCAACTCTAACGGCTTCCACCAAGACTTCATAGACTGGAAAAACCTTCTTCTGTTCTCCCAGACCTTCATACATTTGGTCATGGAGGGAGAGCGATTTTTTCTCTTCCTGGATCCCCAAAGTGGTATGGATGGCTCCCAGGAGATCCTACACGTCCTCCAGGAAGAGCTTATACCTAGAGGTTCTAGCAGATTCATCCCCTCTGACTCTCCTAGGGATGCTGAGGATGGGCTGTCAGGATCTTCCTCTAGTACTTCTGGTGCCCCCGGGTAACACTCCACTGGTGGAGGGAACCGCCGGCGGACCAGGTGCGATGCTCTGCTGCGCTAGCAGAGGATTAGTCGGGGGTTGCAGAGGCTGGAAGCTTGCAAACAGTGATTTAAAGGATTGAAAGGTGCTAGAAAGCTCCTTAATTGATGCTGCCAAGTCTGAACTGGCCTCGGTCCCTATCGGTGTCTCCCCGCCAGAGGAAACAAGAAATAAAGGGCCGGTGGGGGCGAGTGGCTTAAAGCTGTAGTGGAGGCGGTGTTTCCTGAGAAGGTAGGAGCCGAGGTCTCTCAAAAAGGTGGCTGTCCTGAAATAAAAAAAAATATATATATATATATATATATATATATATATATATATATAAAAATATATAAATATATATATATATATATAAAAATATATATATATACATATATACACACATATACGCGCTTTACAATGTATAAGGGGGACAAGACAATTACAGTACAGTTCAATACAAAAGGTACAGGAGGGCCCTGCTCGTAGAGCTTACATTCTAAAGGGAGGGGGTGGTGGTACAAAAGGTAATAGCTACAAAGAATGATTTGATGGGGGTGGCTCAGGGACAGTTATGTGGGTGTGGGATAGGCTTCCCTGAATAAATGAGTTTTCAAGGATCTCCTAAAGGTGGACAGGGTAGGGGCTGATCGGACATACTGGGGCAGGGAATTCCAGAGGATGGGAGAGGCTCTGGAGAAGTCCTGAAGGCGAGCATGGGAGGAGGTAACAAGGGAGCTAGAGAGCAGGGGGTCCTGGGAGGAGCGGAGGGGGCGATTTGGGCGATATCTGCAGATGAGGTTGGTGATGTAGATGGGGGCGATGTTGTGAATGGCCTTGTATGTTATGGTTAGCATTTTGAATTTTACACGGTGGGGTAGGGGAAGCCAGTGAAGGGATTGGCAGAGAGGAGCAGCAGTCACGGATCGATTAGTGAGGTGTATTAGTCTAGCAGCATCATTCATAATAGACTGAAGGGGGGATAGCCTGCTTAAGGGTAGGCCATTAAGGAGAGAGTTGCAATAGTCGAGGCGGGAAATAATCAAGGAATGAATAAGTTGTTTTGTAGTGTCGTTAGTCAGGAAGGGTCGAATTTTGGAGATGTTGCGGAGGTTAAGGCGGCAGGATTTAGCCAGTGATTGGGTATGGGGGCTGAAGGAGAGGTCAGAGTCAAGGATTACACCCAGGACTCTGGCATGTGTGGAGGGACCAATGGTTGTGTTGTTGATATTAATGGTGAAGTCACAGGAGGGGGACCGTGAAGGAGGAAATATAAGAAGCTCAGTTTTAGAAAGATTAAGTTTGAGGAAGTGGTGTGACATCCATACCGATATGTCATTCAGCAAGTTTGAGATCCGTGAGGAGATAGTGGGGGTGAGTTGGGGAGTGGAGAGATAGATCTGTGTGTCATCGGCATAGAGATGGTATTGGAAGCCATGGGAGGTGATCAACTGGCCCAGGGAAGAGGTATAGAGTGAGAAAAGGAGAGGCCCAAGGACAGAGCCTTGGGGTACCCCAACAGAAAGAGGAAGGGGAGCGGAGGAGATGGAGTTGTGACGCTGAATGTGCGCTGAGATAGGTAGGAGGAGAACCAGGATAATGCAGAATCACGGAGGCCAAGGGAGTGTAATTTGCTGAGGAGCAGCAGGTGGTCAACTGTGTCAAAGGCAGCAGAAAGGTCTAAAAGTATGAGTATGGAGTAGTGGCCATTGGTTTTGGCAGTTATTAGGTCATTGGTGATTTTTAGTAGGGCAGTTTCAGTCGAATGTTGTAGGCGGAAGCCAGACTGTAGGGGGTCGAGAAGGTTGTTGTCCGTGAGGTAGCGACTCATTTGGTCATGAACAAGGCGTTCGATGAGCTTGGAGGCAAACGGGAGAAGGGAGATAGGTCTTAAGTTATTCAAACAGGTGGGGTCTAGTGAGGGTTTTTTGAGTATGGGGGTAACCAGTGCATGTTTGAGCGGGGAAGGAAAGGTGCCAGAGGAGAGGGAGAGGTTGAAGATGTGGGTTAGGGAGTTGAGGATAGAGTGGGAAGGTGGTCGCAGTAATTGAGAGGGGACAGGGTCCAGGGGACATGTAGTGAGGTGGGCCATGGAGAGGAGTTTATCAACTTCTTCTGTGGTAACTGGGCAAAAGGAGGAGAGTATTGAGTGTGATGTTGGACCTGATATGTTGAGTAGGGGAGGAATTTTAATGCTGGATATCTCCTTGCGAATTGTGTTGATTTTGCTATTGAAGTGGTTGGCAATATGTTGAGCGGTAAGCAAGTTGGTGGGAAGGGGCAGTGGGGGGTGAAGTAAGGAATTAAGGGTAGAAAAGAGTTGACGAGGTTTGGATGAGAGGGTTTTGATGAGTGTGTTGTAATAGGTTTGTTTAGCAGTGTGGAGGCAGGAGTTGTATTTGAGAAGGACAGATTTGTAGAGGGTAAAGTCTTGCAGGGATTTAGATTTACGCCATGCTCGCTCAAGAGCACGGCTGCGTCTCTTGAGACTTCTGGTGTCTGTTTGCCAGGGTTGTGGCAGATGGGGCCTGGTTCTGCGTGTAGAAAGAGGAGCAAGTACGTCTAGGGAGGATGACAACGTGGTGTTGTAGATGGAAGTGGTTAGGTCTGGGCAGGACAGAGGTGCGATTTTGTCATAAAGGCCATCAGTAGCAGAGTGAAGAAGGGAAGGTTTGAGGTTGCGAAGGTTCCTGCGGGTAGTGGTTTGTGGGTTGGCAGCATGGGATATAGGAGACAAGGAGAGTGTGAAACGGATAAGGTTGTGATCAGAGAGGAAAGGGTGCGTTGGAGAGATTGCAGGGAGTGCAGCGATGGGAGAATACAAGGTCAAGAGTGTTGCCGTTGGAGTGAGTGGTGGTTTGTGTCCATTGTGTTAGGTTAAAAGAGGAGGTTAAGTTGAGTAGTTTAGAAGTGGTAGCATTATTAACATTGATTGGAATGTTAAAGTCACCTAGGATGATGGCAGGCACTTTGGATGAGAGAAAATAGGGTAGCCATGCAGAGAAGTCATCCAGAAAGCGTGACACTGGTCCAGGAGGCCGATAAATGACTGCGACCCTCAGACAAGCTGGAGAGAAAAGACGAATGCAGTGCATTTCGAAAGAGCAGGTGGAAAGAGAGGGAGGTGTGGGCAGTACCTGGAAGGTGCATTGTGGGGAGAGGAGAAGTCCGACACCACCTCCTTTTCGTCCACTGGGTCTGGTGGAGTGAGTCCAGAGAAGGCCACTGTGGGACAGTGCAGCTGGAGAGGTAGTATCAAATTCCTGGAGCCAGGTTTCAGTTATAGCAAATAGATCAAGGGATTTGGAGAGGAAAAGGTCCAGGCATGTACTGGCCATTGGGACTACTGGGAGCTTCCCGGTGGGCTGATGGCTCAGTGGGCCGGTCAGGCGCAGTCCTGGAGCCGCTCCTCACCGACAGTGAGTGATCGCGATTTCACTCCTGTCACCAAGGAGCCGGCTGCCGACACTTGCTGGAGAGAGGATTAGGCTTTCTGCTCCCTCCAGCCTGCAGGGGGAGATAGACAGCCGGCAGACTTTCCTTCCTCTCTGCTCTTGTCATGTCACTTATCACATGACTGGAGAGAGGAACGAGAAGCTTCCTTCAGAACTGTGAGTACACGTGAGAGAGGGAGGAGAGGGGGGACACTGATGTAAGGGATGCTGATGGGGACACTCTGATGTATGGGGGTGCTGATGAGGACACTCTGATATAAGGGGTGTGCTGATGGGGACACTGATGTAAGAGGGGTGCTGATGGGGACAGTCTGATGTGGGGGGGTGCTGATGGGGACACTCTGATGTGGGGGGGTGCTGATGGGGACACTCTGATGTGGGGGGGTGCTGATGGGGACACTCAAAATTAAAGTGGGCTGGCCTGGATGAAGTCCAGGGCCAAATATTTGTCCCAGTCCAGTCCTGAAAAGGTCATTGACAGAAACTAGTTTGTTGAAGACTGAGCGGGCATTCCAGAGGGCACATGAAAGAGGGGGGCTGACTTGTGGAATCAGGGGAATTGGGATGAGAAGGTTGAAGTTGCGACTACTGTTGGAGGAGGTAGATGGCTGATCTTGGCGTTGGAAATTGGGTGTGGGAGGGCCGGGGTTTGGTGCAATGTCCCCAGACATTAGGAGTAATAGGAGGGTGAGGGTGGTAAGACGGGAGTGGGATTTATAGGAGCGCAGATGCTGTGGTGGAATGGACGTGGTGATACTGTGTGGGCTTAGAATGAGCAGGAGGTGGTAAGTGGAGTAATATTGAGTGGGCAGAAGAGAGGGAGATATGTATACACACACATATACACACACACAGTGGGGACGTAAAGTATTCAGACCCCCTTAAATTTTTCACTTTTTGTTATATTGCAGCCATTTGCTAAAATCATTTAAGTTAATTTTTTCCTCATTAATGTACACACAGCACCCCATATTGACAGAAAAACACAGAATTGTTGACATTTTTGCAGATTTATTAAAAAAGAAAAACTGAAATATCACATGGTCCTAAGTATTCAGACCCTTTGCTCAGTATTTAGTAAAAGCACCCTTTTGATCTAATACAGCCATGAGTCTTTTTGGGAAAGATGCAACAAGTTTTTCACACCTGGATGTGGGGATCCTCTGCCATTGCAGATCCTCTCCAGTTCTGTCAGGTTGGATGGTAAACGTTGGTGGACAGCCATTTTTAGGTCTCTCCAGAGATGCTCAATTGGGTTTAAGTCAGGGCTCTGGCTAGGCCAGTCAAGAACGGTCACGGAGTTGTTGTGAAGACACTCCTTCGTTATTTTAGCTGTGTGCTTAGAGTCATTGTCTTGTTGGAAGGTAAACCTTCGGCCCAGTCTGAGGTCCTGAGCACTCTGGAGAAGGTTTTCCTTCAGGATATCCCTGTACTTGGCCGCATTAATCTTTCCCTCGATTACAACCAGTCGTCCTGTCCCTGCAGCTGAAAAACACCCCAACAGCATGATGCTGCCACCACCATGCTTCGCTGTTGGGACTGTATTGGACAGGTGATGAGCAGTGCCTGGTTTTCTCCACACATACCGCTTAGAATTAAGGCCAAAAAGTTCTATCTTGGTCTCATCAGACCACAGAATCTTATTTCTCACCATCTTGGAGTCCTTCGGGTGTTTTTTTTTTAGCAAACTATGTGTGTCTTGCACTGAGGAGAGGCTTCCGTCGGGCCACTCTGCCATAAAGCCCAGACTGGTGGAGGTCTGCAGTGATGGATGACTTTCTACAACTTTCTCCCATCTCCCGACTGCATCTCTGGAGCTCAGCCACAGTGATCTTTGGGTTCTTCTTTACCTCTCTCACCAAGGCTCTTCTCCCCCGATAGCTCAGTTTGGCCGGACGGCCAGCTCTAGGAAGGGTTCTGGTCGTCCCAAACGTCTTCCATTTAAGGATTATGCAGGCCACTTTGCTCTTAGGAACCTTAAGTGCAGCAGAAATTTTTTTGTAACCTTGACCAGATCTGTGCCTTGCCACAATTCTGTCTCTGAGCTCTTCAGGCAGTTCCTTTGACCTCATGATTCTCATTTGCTCTGATATGCACTGTGAGCTGTAAGGTCTTATATAGACAGGTGTGTGGCTTTCCTAATCAAGTCCAATCAGTATAATCAAGCACAGCTGGACTCAAATGAAGGTGTAGAACCATCTCAAGGATGATCAGAGGAAATTGAACAGTACCTGAGTTAAATATATGAGTGTCACAGCAAAGGGTCTGAATACTTAGGACCATGTGATATTTCAGTTTTTTTAATAAATCTGCAAAAATGTCAACAATTCTGTGTTTTTCTGTCGATATGGGGTGCTGTGTGTACATTAATGAGGAAAAAAATGAACTTAAATGACTTTAGCAAATGGCTGCAATATAACAGTGAAAAATTTAAGGGGGTCTAAATACTTTCTGTTCAGTGTGTGTGTGTGTGTGTGTGTGTGTGTGTGTGTGTGTGTGTGTGTGTGTGTGTGTGTGTGTGTATAGAAACACAGCTGTACAAGATACCCTAAAAAGAGATAGTATACTACAGTAGGTATTGATTCATGCCATTGGATATTTATACTGAAGCAGTTATCCAATGTCTCATGTCTTTTCTGTAAAATAGGAAGTCCTCCCAGCTTCCAGGTTGGATCAATGTAGAATAAGCAACGTATATTTTTTGTTTGGTTGATCGTTATTTCTTGCATGTATTGAGCTGCTTGACAACCACTCCAGTCTGTGGAAATGTGGCAAGCATTAAAAAAATCCTTTA
This sequence comes from Lithobates septentrionalis, assembly GCA_037952835.1. NCBI lineage: Eukaryota > Metazoa > Chordata > Amphibia > Anura > Ranidae > Lithobates > Lithobates septentrionalis. Next base: position 3,879,440 of record JBBDGP010000388.1, read on the forward strand.
GCACAACTATCAGTATATTAGGGTGAAAAATCTGAATGGGTCGCTATGGAGAGAACGGTGACTAATAAAATCCCAAAAGACTACCCTAAATGGCAACTCGGTATGAATAGGCCCCCCCTATCCTTGTTCCTACGTTATCAAACTCCCTGGCCACATGGGATAGAGTCCGGCCCAATCCCAATCTAGCCTCCTTCTTTTCTCCTCTGGCCCATCTGTTCAATAAGCCAGCCTTCCCTCCAGGTCAAGACCCTGAGGCTTTTGGGTGGTGGCTCAACAAGGGGCTATACTGCATTGGCCATTTCCTTACCCCGAGGTCCTTTCACGTTAATACATTGTAAGTCACGGCTGAAGATGCCAACATCGGAAACCTTTAGATTTTTCCAGATTTCTTCGATCATTAGGTCCCGAGGTACTTCAGAACCTTAAAGTAACCCCCTATGAGAGTTGGTGTTCGCAGGATGATGGACAGAGGGGAAGGATTTCTGTTATCTACCGCCTCCTGCTTGACTCTACAATAAAATTGCCATACTTGCAAGCGTGGATTTAGCCTCAGAGACCTGGACCTCTGGCATTCATCCTTCCACTCTGCTTTCAAGGGGATATTAAATGTCTCTTTGGTGGAGGCGAGTGTTCAGGTTCTTACAAGATGGTATATGGTTCTGGCATGTCCAGCGAGGCCTTTTCCAATCTCCTTACCTTTGTTTTAGCCCTTCGTACCATGCTTCACGTTCGGTTGGAAAGCCCTAAAATAAGGGGTGTCTAGAATAAAGTTCTCATAATACGGAAGGTCACAGAAGTACCTGTTCCAGAGTTACTCCATATAGCTCTGCTCAATGAAAAGTTTGCTAACCGTTCTCGTTCTACACAAAGATTGATCCACTATGTTTTTAGCTGCCAAACTAGCTATAGCTTGATCCTGGAAGTGCCCTTCAGTGCACAGTGCTATATTCAGGCGCATTGTTTCCTGGATTATGCTCAACGAGCACCTGGCAAGTAAGCTTAATGCCTCCTTGGTTTTGGAAGATCTGGGAGCCATGGGCTAATTACATCAATATACTGTAGATCTGAAGGGGTTTTCTTTTTTTCTTTTCCCTGGTACCCTCCTTAGGACCTCCTGGTTCTAATTGATTATTATTCCCTCTTTTTCCTCCATTTTTCCGTCCTTTTATTTTTGGTACATTTGGCCTGGTCTTCTGATTGGGTCCCCTCTCTCAATTTTCTTTCCTTTTTATACTTTTGGGTTTTATGTTCTCATGGTTGGGGCTAGCCCCCACGTTATGCTTTATGTTGGCATAAGGTCTCATGGGTGAGATATCCCCCCTCTCTTCCCCCTTTTATGTTTCTTTTGTGTGCTTGGTTAGCATATTATTGGTGTTTATTTACACTTGGAATGTCTATGCGCTTACCGTTCATCATCCCCCCATCATCATATCCAAGCTGAAATTGTACATTTGTGGTATCTTGGTTGGGGCTCCAGCCTGTGTGACCTCTCTTGTACAATTAAACTTTTGTGCTTTTACTTTCATTAACAGATTGAAAGAAAAATCCTTTAGCAGATAATGCTGTAAACACCTTTACCTTCTTTACCACAATAACTGCAATGTTTTCAGGTCATACTGCAGCATTAAAGTGGATGTAAACCCAATGTCATCCTTTCTAAACTACTGCCATAGGGGTTATCTATAAGGATATATATGCCTCCTGCATGTATCTTTACCTGTCATAAAGGGGGAACTTTATGGTGGTAGTTAATGTTTCACAACAAGTTCGGGTATTAGTCCATGTGAGGATAAAATGATGCTGAATAAATGGAAGGCAGCCAGTCTATAAAAGCTAGAAGAAGCTCTGGAACAAATAAAAAAGAAAGGACGGCGCCCTCTAAGTGCAGCATGTATGTTAAAAATATTTATTACAATAGATAAAAACACTCACATTTGAGTTGCTAAAAACCAGCATGTAAAGTAGTTTCATCCGCGTGCTCTCGGGGGATGTGGGTGTCACGGGCCAGTGGAGGGGTTCCTGGGATGTGGGTCCTGTAACCTGGGTCCTGGTAGCTGTTCCGGTGGTGCCGAGGGTCCTCAGCCTCCGGGCGGCCAGGATATCGGTCATGGATCCTCCGTGGAGCGCCGTGCTGACCTGCGTCTTCACTTCCGGGAGCGGGGTGAGGCGGGCGGTGCTTCGCGTTCGGAGCATGCGTGCTCCTTCATCAGGCTATCAGCTGTTAGCCTGAAGGAGCACGCATGCTCCGAACATGAAGCACCGCCCGCCTCACCCCTCTCCCGGAAGTGAAGACGCAGGTCAGCACGGCGCTCCACGGAGGATCCATGACCGATATCCTGGCCGCCCGGAGGCTCTGAGGACCCTCGGCACCACCGGAACAGCTACCAGGACCCACATTCCAGGAACCCCTCCACTGGCCCGTGACACCCACATCCCCCGAGAGCACGCGGATGAAACTACTTTACATGCTGGTTTTTAGCAACTCAAATGTGAGTGTTTTTATCTATTGTAATAAATATTTTTAACATACATGCTGCACTTAGAGGGCGCCCCGGCCTTCTTTCTTTTTTATTAACTCTGTGTGACAAGACTGGGCTCAAATGATAGGAAATCTTATACTCTACAGTATAAATTTTTTTTTTTTCGGGTTTACATCCACTTTAATTTCTGAGCTGAAACCAGAGCTCTGGTCTCCTTTCTAGGTCTGACGGAGATTACCTTGTTCATAGTAGGCATACACCATGGCGGAGCTCTTCTTCACATTCAGCATCCTGTTACCCATTAAAACTCTAAATGTGAAGGTGATAGGCTCATCCTTGCTGACCTGAGAGATGGAGAGAAAAAAAATAATGGATGGTTAATGATTACAAAATACAGTGTGAACCACAGACAGAGCTGTCTTTGGTTTATGGCTCTTGCCATCGCCTTAGCTCTCATCAGTGCAAGTTTCATAAATTGTAGCTTATTTTAGCCTCCAGCAGTGCTAATCTTTTATTGTGGGAAGGAATTGTGGGCCCTCCATTGGCATCTGTTAGAGAAATGACAGTATCTCACAAAAGTATACCCCTCACATTTTTGTAAATATTTTATTATACATTTTCATGTGACAACACTGAAGAGATGACACTTTGTACACTCACTACTTTACATTGTAGCAGCTTGTATAACAGTGTACATATGCTGTCCCCTCAAAATAACTCAGCCATTAACGTCTAAACCGCTGGCAACAAAAGTGAGTACACCCCTAAATGAAAATGTCCAAATTGGTCCCAATTAGCCATTTTCCCTCCCGTGTGTCATGCGACTCAGTGTTACAAGGTCTCAGGTTTGAATGGGGAGGTGTGTTAAATTTGGTGTTATCGCTCTCACTCTCTCATACTGGTCACTGGAAGTTGAACATGGCACCTCATGGCAAAGAACTCCAAGGACCCGAAAAAAAAAGAATTGTTGGCTCTACATAAAGATGGCCTAGGCTATAAGAAGATTGCCACGACCCTGAAACTGAGCTGCAGCACGGTGGCCAAGACCATACAACGGTTTAACAGGACAGGTTCTATGCAGAACAGGCTTCGCCATGGTCGACCAAAGGAGTTGAGTGCACGTGCTCAGTGTCATATCCAGAGGGTGCCTTTAGGAAATAAACGTTTGAGTGCTGCCAGCATCGCTGCAGATGTTGAAGGGGTGGGGGGACAGCCTGTCAGTGGTCAGACAATACACCGCACACTGCATCAAACTGATCTGCATGGCTGTCATCCTAGAAGGAAGCCTCTTCTAAAAGATGCACAAGAAAGCTTGCAAACAGTTTGCTGAAGACAAGCAGACTAAGGACATGGATTACTGGAACCATGTCTAGTGGTCTGATGAGACCAAGATAAACTTATTTGGTTCAGACGGTGTCAAGAGTGTGTGGCGGCAACCAGGTGAGGAGTACAAAGACAAGTGAGTCTTGCCTACAGTCAAGCATGGTGGTGGGAGTGTCATGGTCTGGGGCTGCATGAGTGCTGCCAGCACTGAGGAGCTTCAGTTCATTGAGGGAACCATGAATGCCAACATGTACTGTGACATACTGAAGCAGAGCATGATCCCCTCCCTTCAGAGATTGGGCTGCAGGGCAGTATTCCAACATAACCCCAAACACCTCCAAGACTACCACTGCCTTGCTAAAGAAGCTGAGGGTAAAGGTGATGGACTGGCCAAGCATGTCTCCAGACCTAAACCCTATTAAGCATCTGTGAGGCATCCTCAAACGGAAGGTGGAGGAGCACAAGGTCTCTAGCATCCACCAGCTCCTTGATGTCATGGAGGAGTGGAAGAGGACTCAAGTGGCAACCTGTGAAGCTCTGGTGAACTCCATGACCAAGAGGATTAAGGCAGTGCTGGAAAATAATGGTGGCCACACAAAATATTGTCACTTTTGTTGCCAGCGGTTTAGACATTAAGGGGACAGCAAATTTACACTGTTATACAAGCTGTACATTCACTACTTTACATTGTAGCAAAGTAAATTCTTCAGTGTTGTCACATGAAAAGATCTATAAAAATATTTACAAAACTGTGAGGGGTGTACTCACTTTTGTATGATACTGTATGCCCCCTCATTGGCGTCTGTGGGAGAAATAATCCCAGTTGGTGGTATCAGGAGATGGAAAGGTGCCCCATCATTGGTATCTGTAGAAGAAATTGTGCCCCACTGTTGGTGTCAGTCTGAGGAATAGTGCCTTGTTTTTGGCGGAGCAATCGTACCCAAGGCCCAGATAAAGGCAAGCAAAGGGCCACATCTGGCCCCCGGGCCACATTTGGAGACCACGGATCTAGATTCCTGGTGCCCAACTTGTGGGCCAAATACCGCATGTGTCCTTTTGGCAACTACAGGGGTTAGACAAAAAAAAAAAACACAAAAAAAACACAAAAACTGGAGTGTGTAAAATCTGGTACAGCTTTTAATAGAAACAAAATCAGCTTCCAGGTTTTTTGTCAAAGCTTAGTTAAACAAGCTGAAGTTAGAAGTGGATTGGCTACCATTCACAGCTGCACCAGATTTTGCACTCTCCAGTTTTAGTAAATCAACCCCACATGATTGGCAGGTGTAAAGTGACGACATGTTTTGCGTTTAAAGTGGAAGTCTTGTAACATTCTTTTGCTAGCAGGAATTCGGTGAGCAAAAGTCCGATGGAGCATACACACGGTCGCATTTTCCGACCAAGAGCTCTCATCGGTCTTTTGCTGGCCTAATTTCTGATCGCGTGTACGGGGCATAAGAGGTGGGAAGCCTCACTTCCATCATTCACAGCTAGTAACACGGAATCATGTCAGAGCTTACTGAGCTTCAAAGAGGGCAAATTGTTAATACACGCTTAGCTGGTGCCTCTGTGACTGAAGTTGCTGCTTTGCGGTTTCACGAGGTACAGCATCAAATGAATGACGGCATATACAGTTTCTGGGAAAACGTTGACTGATAAGCATAAGCGCAGTTTACCTGGTCAACTGACCGAAAGAGAAAAAAAAAAAAAAGGACATTGTGCAGGATTGTGACCCAAAATAAGAAGACAACTGCTGCAAATGCGCAATCTCAGTCTTCATGTAATGCTACAGAAAGCTGTCAGACATTACACGAAGACTACACCAACACAAAGTAGTACATAATTGTGAAGTGGAAGAAAAATGATAAATGGGCTTCAAAATGTTTTACAAATAAATATGTGAAAAGTGTGGGGTGCATTTGTATTCAGCCCTCCTGAGTCAATACTTTGTAGAACCCCCTTTTGCTGCAAATTACAGCTGCAAGTCTTTTTTGGGTATGTCTCTACCAGCTTTGCATATCTAGAGAGTGACATTTTAAGCCCATTCTTCTTTGCAAAATAGCTCAGGCTCTGTCAGATTGGATGGACAGTGTCTGTAAATTGCAATTTTCAACTCTTGCCGCAGATTCTCAATTGGATTTAGGTCTTGACTTTGACTGGGCCATTCTAACACATGAATATGCTTTGATCTAAACCAGGTGTATGCAATTAGCGGACCTCCAGCTGTTGCAGAACTACAAGTCCTATGAGGCATAGCAAGACTGACAGCCACAAGCATGACACCCAGAGACAGAGGCATGACGGGACTTGGTTTAGCAACAGTTGGAGGTCCGCTTATTGCATATCCCTGATCTAAACCATTCCATTGTAGCTCTGGCTGCATGTGTTTTGTCGTTGTCTCAAGTCTTTTGCAGAATCTTTTCTTCTAAAATTGCCCTGTATTTGGCTCCATCCATCTTCCCATCAACTCTGACCAGCTTCCCTGTCCCTGCTGAAGAAAAGCATCCCCACAACATGCTGCCACCACCATGTTTTACGGTGGGGATGGTGTGTTCTGGGTGATGTGCAGTGTTAGTTTTCCACCACACATAGCGTTTTGCTTTTAGGCCAAAAAGTTAAATTTTGGCCCCATCTGACCAGAGCACCTTCTTGCACATGTTTGCTGTGACCCCCACATGGCTTCTAGCAAACTACAAACAGGACTTCTTATGGCTTTCTTTCAACAATGGCTTTCTTTTTGCCACTCTTCCGTAAAGGCCAAATTTGTGGGGAGCATGACTAATATTTGTCCTGTGGACAGATTATGAGCTACCTGAGCTATGGATCTCTGCAGCTCCTCGAGTTACCATGGGCCTCTTGGCTGCTTCTCTGATTAATGCTCTTTGCCCGGCCTGTCAGTTTAGGTGGACGGCCATGTCTTGGTAGGTTTGCAGTTGTTCCATACTCTTTCTATTTTCAGATGATGGATTGAACAGTACTCCATGAGATGTTCAAAGCTTGGGATATTTTTCTATAATCTAACCTTGCTTTAAATTTCTCCACAACTTTATCCCTGACCTGTCTGGGCTTCACAGAACAGCTGTATTTATACTGAGATTAAATCACACAGGTGGACCCCATTTACGTATTATGGTAGGTGATTTCTGAAGGCAATTGGTTCCACTAGATTTTAGTTAGGGGTATCAGAGCAAAGGGGGCTGAATACAAATGCACGCCACATTTTCATATATTGTAAAAAGAAAATTGAAAACCATTTATCATTTTCCTTTCACTTTACAATTATGTGCCACTTTGTGTTGGTCTATCACATCAAATCCCAATAAAATACATTTGGGTTTTTGGTTGTAACATGACAAAATGTGGAAAATTTCAATGGTTATGAATACTTTTTCAAAGCACTGTATATAGAAATGTATAGTTTGATTACTCACAGACTTCAGATAGATTTCAAGTTCTCCCTTTCCGTTCTCTTCAGATTTGGAAATTTTTTTATCATTCTCCAACTTGAGGGAAAAAAAAAAAAAAAAAAAAAAAAGGGAAGGTTAAAGTGCAACCACAACCTTTACTTTTACAGTTTCAGAATATGCAGACTAGATTAAAGCTGAAAAGAATGCAAGGCATTTTGTGAATGGCAAAGAGATGGAGCAAATGACCCTCAGTGATAATTATAAAAAGCTTTTGCCCGGAGTTCAGCTTTCACATATAGGCGCCAATGGCACGCAAATGTGCGCCCTTGGCACAGAGCGGCCTCATTTTTGCATAGCAGATTGAAAACACAGCTTTGCCAAGAGCACGTGCCCTGCATGCTCCCAGCACAGTTACCAGCAGCTAACGGAAAGTTCCCGAATGCTACTTGCAAACGGGAGCTCTCCGATCATGTGACTGCTGTGACAGTCAAACACAGAGGTCACATGACCATGAACCCCGCCCTGCCTCCCGACATCTGAAACCCCTTAAAGGGTTGGGAGGCGCCAGCGCCAACCTTTGTGCTGCAGCTCCCTCAGCCCCCACAATACTTACCCACGTCCCCTCTCGATCCAGCGATGCGCATGAGAGCCTCGGCTCTCCCGGGTCTCTCCCTTATTGGAGGAGACAGTCAGGGGAGCCATTGGCTCTTGCTGCTGTCAATCACAGCCAGTGAGCCAATGATGAGGGGGCGGAGTTAACCCACAGCTGTGTGTGAATGGACACGCAGAGCAGCGGCTTGGGAGCTTCCCTAGCAAGTGGCTTGCTCTGGGGACACTCAGCAAGAGGGACGGGCTCCCACTAATCTCAATCACAGCCAGTGAGCAGGAGGCGGGGCAAAGTCACCTCCGTGCATGAAGGAAATGCATTGTACGCAGTTGTGGCAAAGTTGCAGCACGAACCCTTTTATTTGGATGGGGAGTGGGAGTGGAAGTGCAGGTTTGTGGGGGCTCCAGTCAATTACTTTGCCCAGCAGCACATGATGCTATTAAGATTGCCCTGAGGGTGCCCTGGCTTGGTATAGTTTACAGGCCTGACAAGCTGTATACTCAGAAGGGAACCTCACGCTTGATTTGTTTTTTGCTTAGGGTTCCCACTAAAAATGTAAACCAGAAAGTCCAGTATGGAATTTTGGGGTAACGCCACAAACCATTTCTGTGCTGGGTCCCTCGTAACATCTATACCAGACTCATCAAGGAAAAGGGTAGGGTATATATTTTTAGCTTTTTGTATGGGGTCCCCCATTAAGGTTGATGCTTAACCTAATCCAGTCTATGTGGTAAACTCGTGTAAGAAGGCCTCAGCCTTGCACTACTCCACAAGCCATACCCTCTGACATGTTTCGCCCCACCCATTGGTACCTATATGACTAAACCCCAGTGGGTGGGGCAAAATAGAAGGTATGGCCTGTGGAGTGGTGCCGGGCTGAGGCCATCTTACACACATTTAATGCCATAGACTGGATGGGTTGAGTGGCCATTTTTCTAAGTATGCTACACACTACTGGATGGTGATATATATACATTCCCTTTCTTGGCTTCGAGCGGCACTACAAGCATTAGCGGGTCCCCCATTAACATCTAAAATCAGACCTTCCTCCAAAACACTTACCTCTCTCAAAGACCAAAAATCGGGGCGGTATCCAGACAGCATTCTTATTTTAATAAGTGTCATGTCGGAGGCATTCTGAAATCCTTGATATCTACAAAAAAAAACAAAAAAAAAAAATAGTTAAAGGTGTACATTAAGGGCACATTAATACTATTGCATTTGTTTTAACATGTGTCAATACATGCCCTCAAATGCAGTGTTTTGCTGTGTGACATTTGTTTTAAATAGTCAGTCCAATGCACTATACAGTAGCAGGGAACACACCCAAGCTTCAGCTCACAAGTGGCCAAAAATGTATGTATTATATACAATTCCAGTATTAAAAAAAAAAAAAGATAAACAATACATACAGCAGTAAACAAGTTCCATCCATGGTTTGCAGTGGCCTACAAGTTCCATCTATGGTTTGCAGTGGCCTTTACAAACTGAATGCATTTTTCCCCCTCAAAGCCTTTAGCTTGCATGCGATAAATATGTCCTAGTAATTACATTAGGAACAAAAGGTGGGCACACCCTAATCACCCTGGGCAGTACCGATCCCCCCGCCTTCCTGTCTCCCCCTGCAGTGCTACCTGCTTCCTTCCTCTCTGGAGTCAGGAAGTAGCTGGTAAATATGTCATTAACCAGCCTTCCTTTTCTGAATGAACACAATGGGGTTGATTTACCAAAGGCAAATCCACTCTGCACTACAAGTGCACTGCAAGTGCACTTGAAGTGCAGTCACTGTAAATCTGAAGGGTAGATCTGAAATGAGGGGAAGCTCTGCTGATTTTATCATCCAATCATGTGCAAGCTAAAATGCTGTTTATTTTCCTTGCATGTCCCCCTCGGATTTACAGTGACTGCACTTGCAAGTGCACTTGCAAGTGCAAAGTGGATTTGCCTTTAGTAAGTAACCCCCAATGAGTAAAATGTACCGATCGCTCCTATCTTCATTCTTAACTGAAGCATAGTAAACTAAGTTTACTGCAGGTTGCATGGAAGGCAACTGGGGAATCTGTCTGTTTCTTTTTCAGTCTCAAAAAAGTGAGACATCAGGATCTGTTTAGACCCCTGATATTTTCACCAAAGCCCCATAACAGGGCTCCTAAAAAAAAAAAAAACAAAAAAAAAAAATTGTAAAGAATAATTAAATAAAAAAACACCAACACCGTCCACTGCTCTGCTAATACACACGTGTGTTTGTGCTCTGGGGTGCACATCCTAATGCAATAGGCTACACACATCCATGATTAGGAGCCTGATAGCAAGTGGGTATCCAAAACTGTCAATGAAGGCCATGCAAAGTCCCACCTGGCAGCTGTCAAGTGAAGGATGTTGATATCCTCAGTATGGAGCATTGTGCCGAGGTGCATCAAGGTGGTGTGGCATGGCTTTGTGCTCAGCATGTTCGTACCAACATGCCATTTGATCCTCCTAGCTTCGATGTCCTGTCACTGTGTACACCTACTACCAGATAGAAACATCTGTCCCACTGATCACTCAGACCACCTATCCCAGATAATCATCTACCTTTTTTTTCCATCTTCTTTATTACTGTGACAACAATCCCTGGAATTCATAAAGGCTGGCGCAGACATTTTTTTCCAAAAAAGTCTCATGCATTCTAAAAGTGGTGCAGTATGCGCCAAATTCATGAACCTGTCTACAACCTGTATTTAAATTTGGTGCATGCTGTGCCATTTTTTTAATGCACGAGACATTTTTTTGCAAAAAACTGTCTGCGCCAGTTTCTCTCGTTGTAGAAAGAATTGGTCTCAGTTAGCTCCACTTTCGTAAAAACGGTCGTAGTTTATTTTGAATGTGGCGCATTCATCGCGCCATAAAAAGTGGCGCATTTTACATCTACCTGAAATTTGGTGCACAATTTCCTGTAAGGACAAAGTGTGTCACAGGTGCTTAATGAATTTGCCTCAAAATATTAAGAGGGACGAACGCGAGAAAAGTGGCGCAGCACATTTATTGAATTCCCCCCAAGATCTCATAAAGTGCATGTAAACTCCAAACTTTTTTGGTTTTAGCCCTGGTAGTTTTGAGTAGGTAATGGTTAAACCCCATCTGGTTAAATTATGTTGGCGGAGTCCCAACGGCCAGATTGTTATTAATTTCCTGTACTGGAAAATGAGAAGTGAACCGCATTCCCAACTCCCAGAATTTCAGTGACCATGGTCGCCAGGACAAAGAGGGTGACTCTCCAATGGAGACACAGGGGTTGAACCCTTACCCACACTTGAGAGGATATTCGTGCCAATAAAATACTGTAATCTGCATAATGTACACCCCCTCCCACATAGTAAATTTTTCTTCTTCATTTTCCCACTTAGCCACCCCCAAGCGCCATTCTTGCCTAGGCATAGGTCACATATTCCAGGGTACATTATCTGTAAGACAGTGGCCAGAGGGTGGAGCTGGAGCCAGTCATCAGGAAGCCAGCTGTTTGAAGTCTTTAGAAGCAAAGATAGTGCCATGGGACCCAGCAAACCAATACTGGATTTTCCAGGCACGCAAGTATATTTGTTTTAACACAACCCAGCCTAAAAATGTAAGCAGGTATTAAAACTTGGGGAATGAGAGGGCGGGGGGTTAGAGAAGTTCCTCTTTAGGTCTCCTGACTTGTCTTTAGGGCCTATCTATGCTAGAGGTAGTACTTGGTCTTTCCTACTGTCTCATAACTTTCCTCCAGACGGTCATATTCAGTTTGGGTAACAGAAAGCACTGCCTTCACTCCAGTATGCAAAGTGTGCATCTCACATTTCCTCTTTTCTTGTCCAAACAATAAAAAAAGTCAGATCCCAGTTGAAAGTTCTCTATCCATATATATCTAGCCATCCATCTTGACGATGTGTAAGCTATTTTACAACCCTTAGCTGGAGATCCTGAACCATCTTTCTTTACTACTGTAATTAGATTACCCTGAAAGGAAGAGTGATTACTTACTCAAGAGTGACCGTCATGTTGAAGACCTTTGTCACTCCATTCACGCATTTATCCGAGGTGGCGCACACGGCTAGAGAGAACGCAGCATTTTCTTTCGGTATCGGAACATTGTATTTGACTGTGGTCTGTGGAAAATTTTAAAAAAAGGGGAGGGGATTACTAAAAGATGTTGAGAATAGTTCAGTCTGCTTATGTTAAACAAGACCTACCCACAAGAGACCAAATCGCTAGTAGGAATCCCATAACCTGTGTCTGATTTGTGGTTGCGGGAAGCACATTTACCGTTCTAAAGAAATTGAATAGTTTGGTAACATTTTATCATTTTCTTGGTGAAAATAAGGATTTTATTGCAAAATGTCAATGCCAGTTTAATAGAGTAACATTCCAGACTATGTAAGAAATGGAAACTATAGGCATAGCAACTGCTATGGGGCCTGGGGTATTGGGTCCCAGAACTGCCTGAATGCATAGCCATTTATGCAAGTGGGAAAGGCATTTGGCAAACACCTTTGCATACAATAAATGTAGATTTTTGGGAGCTTCTATGGGAACCCATTTAAGCAAATAGCATTCTGCATCACCAGAGGGGTTGGCTTTCAAATAGAGAAAGAAAGCTTCTACTTATTACACCCCTAGTGGCAACTAAACAGCTCACTAACTCATGCATGACAAGTTTGCTGCATCACCGGTCCAGTAATGAATAGGAACACTCGCACTGATGGGACAGGAGCATACACCTTCCATGCCAGCACTCTGCATGTCAGTCTGGATCTGAACCTGTGATCTCTGATGTCTGGCTGTGGCTCTTCTCGCTGTGCCACATGAGATGCTGATTTTAGGACAATCTTGATAGTTTCTGGTGAACCTTGAATATTTTGCTCCTCCCATGAACTTTCTGATTTAAGCCATGTCTCTGCACTTCTTGTTTGCCGGAATATTGTCCTGTCTCCAGCCTATATATTGCTCCTTTGCAAACTTGCAGTTGTCCACATCTCCACTATTAGTTATCAACCTTTGGCTTGTTTCTCAAATCAGCTTCTGCTTGATCTCAAGCTGCAACCACTTGTTACCGACCTTTGGCTAGTTTACCAACTTCGCTTCTGCTTCATCCCTACCTGCTATATCTGCTAATAAACCACAGCTTGCTCACCTCCTGGTGGGGCGACCCCAAGGAGCATGACCTGGTACTAACACTCAGAAAAACCCAACTCCACCACCAGGAGCTCTGGGGAATACTGTATACTCACCTCGTACCTCAGGTTAGCCCACGTTTTCTTCCAGGGTGACCTGCTTGTGTGCTCATCCTGCTGGTTGGGTGGAGCCCTTCTACTGTTATAGCTACAGGTCTCCAAGCCTGGCCCCTGACCATGACACTGCAGAGGGTAGTGATAGTAAAGCTAAATTTACCAACAATCAATACATAGCAGCACAGCGGCTTAGTGATTAGTTGGTGCTTTTGCCTAGCAGCACTGGGGTAGTTCAAATCCAAACCACAGCATTACCTGCCTGAGGTTTGCATGTTCTCCCTGTGTCTGCGTGAGTTTCCTCCAGGTACTCTTGTTTCCTCCCACACTCCACATGCTGGTAGGTCAATTGGCGCCTGTCTAAATTGGCCCATGTATGTATGAATGTGAGTTCGGGACCTTAGATTGTAAGCTCCTTGAGGGGACTGGTGTGTGTGAGTGTATATGAAATTAGATTTTAGAAATTCCTGTACTGCTTTGTCTGGACAAGCTGCCATTGAAACATGACCTCCTGGCCTACCAGAGAGCCAGTCTAAAGCCTCGTACACACGATCGGATTTTCTGCAGACAAAACGTTAGACTTTTGTCCGGAGGGCATGTGCCTGGATTTTGTCTTGCATACAAACGGTACACAATTGTTGGCCAACAAACAAATGTAGTGACGTACTAGGCGTACTACGAGCCGATAAAGAGGAAGTTCAATTGTCAGGCTCCACCCTTTGGGCACCTTCTGCTAATTTCGTGTTAGTAGAAGTTTTGGCGAGTGTTGATTTTGCGCTTTTCAATTAGTTTCTGAAAGGCCGTTTATCAACCAGCCATGTTGCAGAATCGGAGGCGATAATGTGTTATTGGCCTTGGAGTTATTGCTTTGACCCAAGTCCAGTCCAGGAACAGGAGGAGGATTTCTTGGACCAAAAATTGTTTGCTTTATTAATCGTGACTAATTATGTCATATGCCTTTGCTGCGAGAGCTCCAGGAGAATAATCCGGATGATTTTCGGAATTACCTCTTGATGACAGACCCCTGCTTTCACCAACTTTTGGCATGGTTGACCCCCTATATTAAGAAGCAGGACACACGCATGAGGCTTTTATTTTATTTTTTTCAGTTGAATAATTTGTTATATTTTCTATATTTTTGGATGCATAGAATGCACTTTTTGGTTAAGTTCTATTGGCAGATAGCATGTCTAATTTTATTTGTTTTCTTTTTTTAATGCACAATAAAAAAATTTGTGTAGAATAATATTTGGCTAGGAGTTTAACTTCAAATGACAGTTTGGGAGTAGGCAGTTACATTTTAAAAAATACAACGTAAAACTAACAAGGGGCACCAACAGTTATATCTTTGATTTTAAAGACTACAGGATAATGGTGTTGTGGTAACTTGCACCAAAAATTAAAAAACAAGCATAATATTATTCTTGATATATCACTAGAAGAAAAAAAGCCTTTGAAATTTTTTTTGCCATAACTCCACAAGTATCACCAGCAAAGCAGCTTCATTATTATCCCATTAAAGAAGGAGAATGTGTGCTGCATTTCGAGATTTCATAATTTGCCGCGTCATGAATGTTAATTCTCCATTACGAACGCTAGTTTACAAGACCGACTGCTTCCGGCTCGTCCTTGCTTCCGAGCATGCGTGTTTGTACTTTGGACTTTTGTCTGACGGACTTGTGTACACGCGATAGGAAAATCCGACAGACCTTTGTCCGCGGAAAATTTATAATCCTGCCATCCAACATTTGTCCGCGGAAAATCTGACAATTGTCCGATGGAGCATACAAACTGTCGGATTTTCGGCCAACAGCCTGTCATCACACAATTCCCGGCGGATAATCCGATCGTGTGTAGGAAGCTTTAGCCTGCTCGTCCCCACCCCAATCTTAAAGTATAATGAACCAATAGATGTATAAATCATCCAGGTTCTACCAGTACGTGCAAACAATAGCTCAAAAAATTGCATACAGAAGGGAAGGTTTATAGGCATTAAAGGTTTTTATTGTTTGTGCCCCTATTCAGGAGATTACCCCTAACATTTTACCATTAAAGGAAGTGAGGGTCCATTTAGTCACCAAGAACACAGAAAAACAATATTTTTAGTATAGTGAGGAAGGCTTGGAACTTCCAGCAGTTTTTTTTTTATTGTGGTTCATGCTTTCCTGCCCTGGTGACAACCCATGGCGTTGCTATGGTGGAGTGGGTAGGCAGGACAGAGCACTGTGGCATGCTAGTGGAGGGGGGGGGGGGGCTGGTTGGGTGAAATGTTTTACTGCACCAGGCGACACCAACAGTGACATCCACACACACGCGCCCCCCATTTCCTGTACAGGTATCGCAGGGACACGAAGCGAGACCTGGGTGTCACAGGACAGAAGGGAAAATCTCCATGAGGAATATGACATGTATAAAAGCAATTACTAACTTTCCCGCTCTGACTGGAGTTAAGCTTAAAATTTGGCCGTGCTAAAATGAAAAACTGGCGGACAGAAAATTAGCAGGTGTCAAACCCATTCAGCATCTAGTATAGAAACCTATGTAGAAATCTACATTGCCCTTCACCAGAAAGCAGGTTGGTTGCCCCATCCTATCTCAATGTTGGTTTGAAGAGATGTGTAACCAGAGAAACAGATTACCTCTATAGTAAGGTTACCAGATTTTCAAAATAAAATCCGGGGACATTTTTTCAATTTATTTTTTATTGGCAAATGGTAAACTATTTGATAAGCATATTTTCCTCAAATGATATATGCAGTGTATGTGGTATGTGTTTATGGAATGATTGTATGATATATACATTATTTCTCACATTTTCTCCATGAGATGAAAAAAGAAATATTTCTTACCACTGTGTACATTACAGGCCTCCTCTCAGACCAGAAACAAAGAGTGGGGTATAATGAGGCTTGTTTTAATCATGTAGACAGATTCAGTACCATCACCCTATGGTTGCCTTCCAACCCCCATAACCAATGCAACAAGTTGTCCCAAACAGGGGGGGACCAAAAGAAAAGTGGGGCTCAAGGGAAGGCACACTCAATCTATAGTAAGTATAAATGCGTATTTATTGGTACAAAATGGGTGTACATGAAGATATGTGCGCAAACATGATTAGAAAAAAGTATAATCGTATACTGCCCTCATAAAATTGATCAAAAATCTATTTTTGATCAAGTACAAAACATGCACAGACTTAGGAAACATAAAACATGTATAAATAAACAATGACAAAACAGATGCGTCCGGACGTCTTTGCTATTGATGTCTGCACAAACCACCTAAAAAATTGGGCAGCAATTGCTGAATACGGTGTATGGTGCAGACATCAATTCCCCCGGGGGAGGGGCGGCAAGGGGAGGGGGAGAGGGGGGGGGGAAGAGGGAAGGAATGGAAAGAGGGGGAGGAGGTGTGGAAGGGGGGGATGGCGGGAGGGACGGAGAGGTGGACAGGGGAAATATGGAGAGGGGAGGGGGGGGGGGGAAAGAGGGGGGGGGAAAGGGTTGGGAACTCTGGGGAGATGGTCTGCTGTGGGGTGGGGTGCTGGTGTAGGATCTGTGGTCAACTAAACAGCTGGTCCTATAGGTAGGAATTAGATATTGGTCGTGTAGCTATGTAAAGCTGTGAAATCACTGTTCCCAGGTTCCGGAATACTTGGTTATCATATATACAGTTCTCCAGAGTAGGTGAACTCAGTGCAAAAAGTACTGTAATGAAATCGGTTGGTGGCAGGTATAGATAAAGAAACAAGGGTTGCCTGGTACGTTACCACTCCCGGGTCCCGTTCAAGGTTGCTCAGATACTTCCGGGTGGCCGTGGCTCCGATATTGTGAATAAACCTTCCTGTCACCCTGTATGCTTCCGTCTCCTGATCTGGGTAGTGCTTCGTGATTCACAGCATACCATAGCATATTTCTAGTATACTGCTGTTATGTTGTTTGTGACCGTCCGTACAGGTGCACCTGTTATCCTCCGCACAGCTGTTCCGGGCTTAGGAACGGGATACTCCCTCGGTGTATGTGCCGGCTAGCTCCAACGGGGGATGACAGCGGGCGTGACGTCCGGACGCGGTGACGTCGACGCGTTTCACAGGACAAATGTGCGTAGCTTCATCTGGACGTGTAGTTGGCGTGCACGGGCTCCTTATTCACGTCCCTCCCTCGTGCACGCCCACCTAAATTGATTTAAGTGAAGGAGAGTCTTTTCGTCTGTGTAGTGTCCAGATCATCCTTGTTTGTTTGTCTGCCGTCTTACTGGTATATGGACCAGATCAAATTAAGGTCACGGAAAGTTCCTTCCGTATTATTCCAATTAAGGTAGCCTGGGAACCATGATATAGATGGAGAATGTGATGCAGTGTAGACCATCATGCAAGAAAGTTTTTTGTTATTGTGCTGTCCGTTTTACATCAGTCCAGACCTCTAGACCAAAATTCGGACACTTGCATTTCAGTCAGTCCAGCATGTTATACATATGACCACCATTTGGGGGATACATATTATTATATATATATCCTATTAGTTTTTATGGGAGAAAAGGCTGGTAAGGATAACAGATTCATATATGAATGTATATCAATATGTAAAAATAAAAAATGAAAATACAAGGGAAGAAAAAGGGGAAAAAGGGGGGGGGGGGAGGGGGGGGGATTTAAGGGAGGAAAAAAAAAAAAAAAAAAGGGGGGGAACATATGATATAACATCTTCTACTTTATTTAAGTTGCCAGAAACGGTTGAAAATTTAATTCTGTATTTAACCCCTGGGGGGCCAGAGAATTTAGACGGAAGATCCATCGTTTTTCTTTTTGTTGTCGGATTTGGTCAAAGTCCCCTATTCTGGGGGACAGATTGAGGGCATAGATTCCCTTTACTTGCATGCCAGACAGTTTGCCCTGATGATATTGGGCAAAGTGTCTGGCTACCGGTTTCTCTGGATTCTTTTCCAGGATTTCCCTCATATGCTCTCCTAGCCGGATCCTAAATTGACGTTTAGTCTTGCTGATATAAATCTTTTTGCACGGGCATGTTAACATATATATGACTCTGGTGGTGGCGCAATTTATGAGGCTTTTGATCTCGAAATTATTTTTATTTCGGGAATCACTGAAAGTTGTTGTCCTATGTACATAGGGGCAGACCTGACAGTGGCCACACGGGAACATTCCCTTACTCCTGGGGAAGCAGGATAGCCACGAGCTATCGGTATTTCTAAGGTGTTCAGAATGGATTAGAGAGTCACCAAGGTTTTTGGCCCTTCTGGCTACCATTTTAGGGGTGGGACCCACTATTTGGGCTATACCAGGGGTGTTTGTGAGTATATCCCAGTGTTTTTCCAAAATTGTTTTTACAGTGTCCCATTGGTACCCAAATTCAGTGATGATTCTCACCGGGTCTGGGATGCCGGGAGGAGGGGGGGGGGGGGGCAGGGGTATGACGTGGGTTTTTTGATGATGACTTTCCATCTAAAAGAGCTGAGCGATCACGTTCAGCTGCTTTACGTTTAGCCCTCCTGAGTTGTTTATGAGAATATCCGCGTTCCCGGAAGCGTTTATATAGCTCATTGCTTTCATATCTGTAGTCTTTATTGGAGCAGTTTCGCTTAATCCGGAGGAATTGACCCACGGGGATACTGTCCTTGAGCCACTGTGGATGGTGGCTATCCGCTCTTAAGAGCGTGTTTGCCGAGGTCTCCTTACGGAATGTTTGGGTCTCTAGGGAGGAGCCCCTTCTGCTGATGAACAGGTCCAGGAAAGAAATCCTTTCTCTGTCCCACGTATATGTCAGTTTGATGTTCCTATCATTGGAATTAAGATGGGTAATGAATTGTGCCAGGGTGTCCTGGTCACCCTTCCAGATGACAAACACGTCGTCGATGTACCTGAGCCACGTATGTACGTGGCTCAGGTACATCGGCGAGGTGTATACCTCATCCTCCTCCCATAGGCCCAGATGGAGACAGGCGTATGCTGGGGCCCATGGTGCGCCCATAGAGGTGCCATTAATTTGCTGGTAAAAGTTTGAGAGGAATTGGAAAGAATTGTTTTGGAGAGCAAAAGTCAACAGGTCCACTAAAAATTCATTTTGTGGGCCACATCTGGGGAAATGTTTATCGAGGAAGGTTTCGACTGGGACAGGATAGGCTGAATACACTGAAAGAAAGCTACGAGCTCGCCGCTCGTCGGATACAAACACCCTGCTATTCATTGTAAATGTGAGTACCTGCTGCTTTTGTCTAATAAACATAGTTACCTTTTAAACGGAATTACACTATTGGGTTCCTTTATTCCTGTTTTTAAACACACCCCCCTGGACCATATCTGAGGGAATCCCACCCCAGGACGGTGAGGAATACGTAGGAGCCGCTAGGTGGAAAAAGATAAGAACCAGTTTGGTCATATGCTGTTGCCCCATTTCTGTGAGGTAAGGGGCCACTGCTCACTGGAGTGTTTACACACGAAGCTGCATGAAACCTTGAGTCACCAGGCACTTTAACTGCTACATGCGCATGCCAGCACCATAAGTCACAAAGATTTTACCTAAGATTAAGGATGCTTTTCCTGTGTGATTTTATCTTGTTTCTATTCAATCTGCTGGGACATTCTATTTATTACCATTCAGTTTGGAGTATACACCTATAATTTATGTTTGTTTGCACGTTTGCACTTTATGGAAAACTTGTTGTTTCACATTATTTAGTTACGTTATGATTCAGTTATTTAGGTTGCACAGTGTTGGCACCATGCACTTTGCTGGTTTGTGATTGTTAATTATGTAATTTAATTTATGCTACTCAACTATATTGTCTTTTGCCACATTATCACAATATTTATACCTATGGTCAGTCACGATTGATATTTTTTAAGCTTTTAGGCTGTTTATTTATTGCTCACACCCACTATTTATTCTTATATATTTCCACTTAATCTACTCTGCACAGTGGGTTGTATCACCTGTTTATATACATCACTGGCCCTTCAGGCCGGTCTCTTTATTTAACAAGTAGAAGTTCATATAATAGGATTAGCGCGGCACCATCTATCCATATAACATTCATTTAGGCCAAGTGACACCTAATAGGTGCACGCAGCTGTTCCAATTTTAGCCAATTCCATATCTGATAGCGCAGGAATATCCTCTTGTACAAATCTCCCCAGCCCAGTCTGCACAACCCCCCCCCCCCCCCAAGTGAGCACAACCCCCCAGTCTGCACAATCCCTCCCCCCCCAGTCTGCACAATCCCCCCCCCCCAGTCTGCACAATCCCCTCCCCCCCAGTCTGCACAATCCCTCCCTCCCCAGTCTGCACAATCCCTCCCTCCCCAGTCTGCACAATCCCTCCCTCCCCAGTCTGCACAATCCCTCCCTCCCCAGTCTGCACAATCCCTCCCTCCCCAGTCTGCACAATCCCTCCCTCCCCAGTCTGCACAATCCCTCCCTCCCCAGTCTGCACAATCCCTCCCTCCCCAGTCTGCACAATCCCTCCCTCCCCAGTCTGCACAATCCCTCCCTCCCCAGTCTGCACAATCCCTCCCTCCCCAGTCTGCACAATCCCTCCCTCCCCAGTCTGCACAATCCCTCCCTCCCCAGTCTGCACAATCCCTCCCTCCCCAGTCTGCACAATCCCTCCCTCCCCAGTCTGCACAATCCCTCCCTCCCCAGTCTGCACAATCCCTCCCTCCCCAGTCTGCACAATCCCTCCCTCCCCAGTCTGCACAATCCCTCCCTCCCCAGTCTGCACAATCCCTCCCTCCCCAGTCTGCACAATCCCTCCCTCCCCAGTCTGCACAATCCCTCCCTCCCCAGTCTGCACAATCCCTCCCTCCCCAGTCTGCACAATCCCTCCTCCCCAGTCTGCACAATCCCTCCCTCCCCAGTCTGCACAATCCCTCCCTCCCCAGTCTGCACAATCCCTCCCTCCCCAGTCTGCACAATCCCTCCCTCCCCAGTCTGCACAATCCCTCCCTCCCCAGTCTGCACAATCCCTCCCTCCCCAGTCTGCACAATCCCTCCCTCCCCAGTCTGCACAATCCCTCCCTCCCCAGTCTGCACAATCCCTCCCTCCCCAGTCTGCACAATCCCTCCCTCCCCAGTCTGCACAATCCCTCCCTCCCCAGTCTGCACAATCCCTCCCTCCCCAGTCTGCACAATCCCTCCCTCCCCAGTCTGCACAATCCCTCCCTCCCCAGTCTGCACAATCCCTCCCTCCCCAGTCTGCACAATCCCTCCCTCCCCAGTCTGCACAATCCCTCCCTCCCCAGTCTGCACAATCCCTCCCTCCCCAGTCTGCACAATCCCTCCCTCCCCAGTCTGCACAATCCCTCCCCCCCAGTCTGCACAATCCCTCCCTCCCCAGTCTGCACAATCCCTCCCTCCCCAGTCTGCACAATCCCCCTCCCCAGTCTGCATAATTCCCCCTCCCCAGTCTGCATAATTCCCCCCCCCCCCCAGTCAGCACAACCCCTCCCCTAAGTGAGCACAACCTCCCCAGTCTGCCAGTCTGCACAATTCCCCCCCCCCCCCCCAGTCTGCACAATCCCTCCCCCCCAGTCAGCACAACCCCTCCCCTAAGTGAGCACAACCCCCCCAGTCTGCACAATCCCCCCCCCCCAGTCAGCACAACCCCTCCCCCCAGTCAGCACAACCCCCCCCCCCCCAGTCAGCACAACCCCCCCCCCCCAGTCAGCACAACCCCCCCCCCCAGTCTGCCAGTCTGCACAATCTCTCTCCCCCAGTCTGCACAATCCCCCCAGTCAGCACAATCCCCGCTGGTCAGCACAACCACCCCAGTCTGCACAATCTTCCCCCCCCCCCAGACTGCACAATCCCCCCCCCCCAGTCTGCACAATCCCCCCCTCCCCAGTATGCACAATGCCCGCTGGTCAGCACAACCACCCCAGTCTGCACAATCTTCCCCCCCCCAGACTGCACAATCCCCCCCCCAGTCTGCACAATCCCCTCCCCCCAGTCTGCACAATCCCCTCCCCCCAGTCTGCACAATCCCCCCCCCCAGTCTGCACAATCCCCCCCCCCCAGTCTGCACAATGCCCGTCGGTCAGCACAACCACCCCAGTCTGCACAATCCCCCCCCAAGTCTGCACACCCCCCCCCCCCCCAGTCACAAGGGGGAGAACGGAATGAGAAGGGAAAGAAGCAAAGAGGTCTGGTGAGAAAGGAGAGCTGTTCATGGAGCGGATGGCTCACTCACCAATTATGCCTCCCCTCTCAGGCTCGTTTTCACAAGTAGGCTGAGCACAGTGCATGCAGGAGGCTGGAGTGTGGGCGGGGTTGGGCGGACACCAATTCAAGGCGGATAGTCTGATTGGACAGGCGGCGGAGTGAGAGAGGAGCCAGATACTGCTGATGGGACGGGCAACAGGTGCTACAGCCTGACTCCCGGAGCTAAAATGCAGAAGCGCCTGAGACTAAGCAGCTGAAAATGGTGCCATGGCTGCTGCCGCGCC
Organism: Lithobates septentrionalis; assembly: GCA_037952835.1. Classification (NCBI taxonomy): domain Eukaryota; kingdom Metazoa; phylum Chordata; class Amphibia; order Anura; family Ranidae; genus Lithobates; species Lithobates septentrionalis. Next base: position 3,901,956 of record JBBDGP010000388.1, read on the forward strand.
AATCCGGGGACAAAACCGGGGACATATTCAGTCCGGGGAGAGCGTCCCCAATCCGGGGACTGTCCCCGGAAAACGGGGACGTCTGGTCAGCCTACTCTATAGCAGTGGTCATCAAACCTGTCCTCAGGGCCCACTAACAGGCCAGGTTTGCAAGATAACTGAAATACATCACAGGCGATATCATTTGCTGCTCAGTGATTGCAGTATTCTAGTCTGCATCTCCCCAAGATAATACATAAAAACTGGCCTGTTAGTGGGCTCTGAGGAAAGAAGAAGGAAGAAGGAGGTTCACTCGTGTATTGTCTATTTAACTGCTTGCTGACCGCCGGCCGTCAATTGACGGCCAGGCGGCGCAGCTCTCGTGGCGGGCGTCATATGACGGCCTCGCTTACCCAGGCCACCAGGGGGCGCGCGCGCCCGCTGTGTCACTAAGCACCCGGTGTGCATGCCCGGCGGCCGCGATGTCCGCCGGGCACCCGCGATTACCGGTAACACAGCAGGACCGTGGATCTGTATGTGTAAACACAGATCCACGATCCTGTCAGAGGAGAGGAGACCGATGGTGTGTTCCCAGTACAGAGGAACACCGATCGGTCTCCTCCCCTAGTGAGTCCCTACCCCCTACAGTTAGAATCACTCCCTAGCAAACACAGTTAACCCCTCGATCACCACCTAGTGTTAACCCCTTCCCTGCCTGTCACATTTATACAGTAATCAATGCATTTTTATAGCACGGATCGCTGTATAAATGTGAATGGTCACAAATATGTGTCAAAGTGTCCGATATGTCCGCCGCAATATCGCAGTCACGATAAAAATCGCAGATCGCCGCCATTACTAGTAAAAAATTAAAATGTTATAAATCTATCCCCTATTTTGTAGACGCTATAACTTTTGCGCAAACCAATCTATATACGCTTATTGTGATTTTTTTACCAAAAATATGTACACGAATACATATCGGCCTAAACTGAGAAAAAAAATTTGTTTTAAAGAAAAAAAAATTGGATATTTATGATCGCAAAAGGTAAAAATTATTGTGTTTTTTTGTAAACTTGTCACTCTTCTTTTGTTTATAGCGCAAAAAATAAAAACCACAGAGGTGATCAAATACCACTAAAAGAAAGCTCCATTTGTGGGGAAAAATGATAACAATTTCATTTGGGTACAGTGTTGTATGACCGCGCAATTGTCATTCAAAATGTGACAGCGCTGAAAAATGGCTTGGGCAGGAAGGGGCGAAAATGCACTGTATTGAAGTGGTTAAATATTTTAGTTGACTATTTTTGTACGTTTGTGAACATGAAATCTCACATAATATACACAGGGAAAATTAGAAAAAAAAAAAAGCAAGGGAGGATACATTTGTACTTTCCATTGTATTTTTTTGCATTTGTTTGTATTCTTTAAAATCGGCAGTGTCAGATTAAACTCTGGAGGACCCTAGGCAGTTGAAACGCTGGACTGGGCTCCACCCCTTTACAGGTTTCTCTTGTGCACTCTCTAGAAGGGCAACGAACTGTAGTAGTGTGTACATCGGCCACTAGCTGCAGATAACCATCGTTACTGTACATTACATGTACGTAGGTTACACCAAAATTATTTTTTACCCAACTGGCAGCGGAAATAAGATGAGCTTTTAAGAGACAAACGATTGTGAACCTGATGTCTATGGTTTATGTACAAAGTTATCGGTTGCCTTACATTATAGAGAAAATACTGTACTAATGTATTAATGTAATATTTTCATTTGAGGTTTTATCATTTGTAAACAATTTTAAAGTAGTCATTGTAATTTTGTTTCAAGATCATATCAATTATTTGCTTGATCGTTTGACAGACTTGTGTACACACGATAGGAAAATCCAACAGACCTTTGTCCGCGGAAAATGTATAATCCTGCCATCTAACATTTGTCCGCGGAAAATGTGACAATTGTCCGATGGAGCATACAACAGTAGGATTTTCGGCCAACAGCCTGTCATCACACAATTCCCGGCGAATAATCCGATCGTGTGTACGAGGCTTTTATACATGTCAAATTCCTCATGGAGATTTTCCCTTCTGTCCTGTGACACCCAGGTCTTGCTTCCTGTCCCTGCAATACCTGTACAGGAAATGGGGGGGGGCGCGTGTGAGGATGTCACCGTTGGTGTCGCCATTGTCATGTTACAACTAAAAAAGTATGTTATTGGGATTTTAAGTGATAGACCAATACAAAGTGGCATAAATGTGAAAAGTGTGGCATGTGAAAAGTGTGGCATGTGAAAAGTGTGGCATGCATTTGTATTCAGCCCAACCAGTCAATACTTTGCAGCGAACAGGGATTCTACAATTACAGCTGCAAGTCTTTTTGGGGATGTCTCTACCAGATTTTCACATCTAGAGAGTGACATTTTTGCCCATTCTTTGCAAAATAGCTCAAGCTCTGTCAGATTGGATGATGAGTGTCTGGACAGCAGTTTTCAAGTCTTGCAGCAGATTCTCAATTGGATTTGAGTCTGGAGTTTGACTGGGCCATTCTAACACATGAATAAGCTTTGATCTAAACCATTCCATTGTAGCTCTGGCTGTATGTTTAGGGTCGTTGTCCTGCTAGGTGGTGAACCGCCCCAGTCTAAAGTCTTTTGCAGACTAACAGGTTTTCTTCTAAGATTGCCCTGCATTTGGCTCCATCCATCTTCCCATCAACTCTGACCAGCTTCCCTGTCCTTGCTGAAGAAAAGCATCCCCACAACATACTACCACCACCAGGTTTCACGGTGGGGATGGTGTGTTCAGGGTGATGTGCAGTGTTAGTTTTCCACCACAAAGAGCACTTTGCTTTTAGGCCAAAAAGTTCAATTTTGGTCTTGTCTAACCAGAGCACCTTTTTCCACATGTTTGCCGTATCCCCCACATGGCTTCCCACAAACTGCAAATGGGACTTATGGCTTTCTTTCAACAATGGCTTTCTTCTTGCCACTCTTCCATAAAGGGCAGATTTGTGGAGTGCACGACTAATAGTGGGACAGATTCTACCACTCTGCAGCTGTTCCAGAGTTACCACGGTCCTCTTGACTACTCTGGTGAATGTTCTCCTTGCCCAGCCTGTCAGTTTAGGTGAACGGCCATGTCTTGGTAGGTTTGCAGTTGTGCCATACTCTTTCCATATTCAGATGGATTGAACAGTGCTCTGTGAGATGTTCAAAGCTTGGGATATTTTTTTATAAACCAAGCCTGTTTTAAAACTTCTCTACAACCTCTGAGGGCTTCGCAGAACAGCTGTATTTATACTGAGATTGAATTACACACAGGTGGACTCAATTTACTAATTAGGCGACTTCTGAAGGAAATGGGTTCTACTAGATTTTAGTTAGCGATATCAGAGTAAATGGGGCATAATACAAATGCACACCACACTTTTCAGATATTTGTAAAAAATGTTGAAAACCATTTCTCTTTTTTCTTCCACTTCACAATTATGTGCCACTTTGTATTGGTCGATCACATAAAATACCAATAATACATTTACGTGTTTGCTTGTAACATGACAAAATGTGGAAATTTCAAGCAAGGGGTATGAACACTTTTCCAAAGCACTGTAAGCACCAAATAGCAGTCTAATTGGTTTTATGTGACTATTTTGACTTTTGCTTACCATGAAACAAGTTTACGGAAAAAAAAAAAAAAAAAAACACCCCCCCCCCCCCCACCTCCCCACTTTCTTTGGAGTCTTCCAAAGGAAAATAAAAATAAAAATTGCTGACAGGTATGATTTTTTTTAACAGAACAGACCCAAGAGGTCCATCATAAATGTCCCCCCCGCCTGCCAGCGGGTAATGTGATTTGAGCCGCTCATGTGCAGTTCAGACCACAAATACAACCAGCATTGTGTGTTACGGCAATGTGACTCCCGTGGGTATGCATGGGAGTAACATCACCTCAGACCGGCCATTGAAGCAGTCGCAGATACCACAACTAGTATTATGACTTAAACCTGTAGGGGGCCCAATTTTTAAATTTTACCAATAGGATTTTATTACCGCTTTAAGACCATTGCACCCTCAGACATCTTACACAACCTTCATTTTTACTTCCTCCTTTGCATTTCGATTAAGTGTTGAAGTTGCAGCAAAAAGTTGCTGTCATTTTTTTGGTCATCTAAAACCCTGCTAAAGTTACTAAACACATCTTTGTAGTATTACCTGGGACAGAAACCACCCGCTCCCTTCAACTTCTAAGCTGTAGTCGCCAATGACTTCTGGCAAATCCTGTCTCTGTACCACCAGCCGGTTTTCAGGACCCAAGTTAAGGTTACCAATCTCTCCTTTGTCGCCTTTGACCTTAATGGTTTGCTGTGAATTTGGAGTGTACAGCAGCTTTGCAAAGCCAGCGAGAGCCTTGATGGCGACAACCGTGTCCTAAGAGATATAGATGAATTGTTATCCAAGATATGGAAACCTAAATCACAATCAGAATTAAAATGTACAGTTAAACCCAACACTGCTTTTCGGACTTCCACAACTTCTATAATTACCTGTGTAGATGGGAACCCTCCACGAGAGTTCTGCTGGCGAACGAGCCACATGGCCATCTGCGCCATTATTGACATTTTGTGAGCAGGCGATGCTTTTGTGCCATCTACTGGGGAATTCTTCAATTGCCTGATCTCTTCTGTCATGCTTAGCAACATGTAAGCTGTGAGCTGCACCTCAGCTGGGGCATATATAGGCAAGAAAAATGGAACTGGCCATAAAGAAGGCATGTCTTCTCTTTCCCAGTGTATTGTGCCATCTGTAAAGAAAGGGTTAGTGTAAATGTAAAGACAATTGCAATGTATAGCAGCAGTACAGTGTAGTAACAGGATTTATACTGCAGCACCCTCCTAGTTAGGCTGCTAGGCACATTTTGTTTTTGTGCTCCACTGTAGTGGTCGAACTGTTGGGTCTGATCAGGACTCCTGAGCTGAGTGTAAGTGTTTCTTCCTGCCTGTGTTAGAAGCTTCCAAAGGATAGGGAGGGAGATTCAAATGATCATTCCCTGGCCAATCCCTGGAAAGGGGTGTCCTAAAGGTGGCTGGGGAGGTCATAAACGTGCAGGAAGCCTAAGCATATTGTTTTTACACATCAGGGAGGGTGCCAGTCTCCTGGGGGGTGGTTTTCCCTAGAATATTGCCAGAGAGACAAGAGATTGCTTCTTGGGCCTCAGCAGTTTTTGGACTAAGGACCTGAAAAGAATTGCCAAAGTAGTACCCTTGCTGAAGGGCACTGTCATAGTCCCGGACTGAAAAAGGCATCAGAGGATTTTCTTGAGGATGCTGGGTGGCAGACAGCAACTGGGACACCGAGTAGAGACTTCACTGGGACTGATAGTTCGGGAAAGTGCTAGCGGGGAACCAGTTGCCAGAGGTTGCTTTATGGGCTGCTGTTGCAGGGAAGTCGACTACCTAGCCATAATCTGCCACCCCCAGCTGTTCTTGGGATGATTGGATGAAAGTTTGTCCTACTGTGATTACGGATTGTTTTGAAGTATCCTGTGACCCTAAACCTCTCCTGTTAAGTTCTTCAGCAATAAACCCTGTAAAGACATTCTCTAGACCAGTTGTCTCCAACAGGTAAGTATAACATGCTGATCAAACAGAAGAAAGAAAAGAAAAAAAAAAGAAGAAAAAGAAAAAGAGCATACCTTTACAATCACTTTAAGTGTGCTCTAGGCTAAGTCAGGGTGTGTGCAAGAAGAGGGGAGACTACAATCTGCGAGTGTATACCCAAAAGAGTCTTGGATAGCATGGAGGCTAGACTTGTTTTGTGCGGTTTTGACCTGAGACCCCTGCATGGGAAAATCTTTATGTAGGTGAAAAACACGAGCAGGAAGCCCTTTAAACATTCTTGTTGTTTAGAGTACATCACTGCAAGCTTACTGTGTGAAGCTAACCCATGAGACATGCATACGGTTTTTGGGGTTCACATGCTGTTGGATTAGATTCTATTGTGTTTATTTTAAATAGTTAGGTATGCAGCATACACATGTTGCAGAACAGTAGATGGAGCTGCCCTTTGCACTGGTAGCTAGTGTGCAAATTCCAATGGCTTTTGATATGTTGAGGCAGATATAGATATATATACAAAAAGTTTTAAAAGGCTTTTAAGGGTGTGCAAAAGTAGAGGCCAACTTTTACAAAAATTTCAACGTAGGCAAAATTGTGCGACCATGTCACCAGAATAACTCTGCCCATCCCTAGCTAATAGATGCTGGAAGAAGAGTTCAGAGATTTTTGTTCTTAATGACCATTTTAAAACTGTACCTTTAACTATGGCTTTCTTCATGAGTTTGGCCATCAGGGGATCTCTATATTCTGAAAGACCGGCCATTGTGAAGGCATTCAGCATGAGGACTTCATTACCAATTTTTTGCTCAGTGGTTGATGCATTCTTTAGACAAGCCAAAGCCCCTTCCAGCAGAGTTTTCTGGAAAGTAATGAAACATTATGTACAGAAGGCCATCGGTTGTTAAAAGTTCAATGCAGAAGACAAACATGACTGGTTGATCTAGATGACTTTCCATTGCTGATCTTAAAACGAAAGTGTATCTAACCGGCTTTGGATAGAGTAGATTGATTTTAAGGCTGGGTTCACACTATTGCGAATTGGATACGTTTTTTTCTCCGCATCCAATTCGCATGTCAGGAGATTGTACCTGGCTCCGGTGCAAATTGCACAGCAGTCCTGTGTGTCTTTTAGTCCGTTCCAGGTCCGAATTTAGCCAAAAATGTGGATTGAAATGGTGAATGGACATGCACCGGACCCCTGCTGTGAGCCGCTCCATGCTTAGGTGTGAACCCAGCCTAAAACTTATGTCAGGTTCTTTATTGCTATTTGTCAGCATGTTCCTTGTCCTCGGGGGAGAGGCAGAAGGAAAAAGAGTGACAAATGAGGTTATCAAATGGCTGCTTCTCCTTTCACTGTCCAGTCACAGGTGGTGGGGACAAGACCTACAAGGGTTTCCTAAAAGGCATTAGACATGCATGGTTTGTTTTGTTCTGAACCGAAATTCAGACAAATTTTTCATTACTGCATTTGTAAGAAATTTGGCTGAAACTCGAATTCTAAAATAAATTTGAAACTGAATTAAATAGAATAAAATAGAACAGAAAAAAAAAAAAAAAAAAGGAATAGCAGAGAACAGAAATTAATAAACAGAATATAATAAAATAGAAAGAATATAACCATCTTCTGAAATTCATATTTCAAATAAAAGATTAGAATAGAACGGAATTAGAATAGAATTAAACAGAATAGAATAAAATAGAAATAACAGTCTTCTGAAATTCAAATAGAATACATTTTAATCGAATAGATTAGAATAGAAAATAGAATAGTAAATAGGAGAACAGAATGGAAAATAGAATCGAAATATAATAACTCTTCCGAAATTTGAATTTCAAATAAAATTCAAATTTTTTGAATTCAGGAAAATCCAAATCAAATTCAAAAATTAATAAACAAAACAATTTCCAAAAACAAATTCCAAAACAAGGAACTTATTTAAATAACGAATCCAAAACACATTTTTTCTTACTGCACATGTCTAAAAAGGCATATTCCACAAAACGTAAAAAATACATGCACACTGATTTGAGGTTGCGTGTGCAATTTATGGACACCCACAGACTATTTCTCAGGACCCAGGTCCATACTGAGGAACAGATCTTCAGTCAAGGGGCTGGAGAAAGCATCAATGAACTACAGGAGTGCAGGGATGGACTGGCCATCGGGACTACCGCAAGTTCCCCGTGGGCCGATGGCTCAGTGGGCCTGTGTTGTGCCGAAAATGGTTTCCCGTCTAAATCGGTTTCCCCTGTCTCTCGGCTGAGATCAGAACTCAGTGACAGCACGAGTCTCTGCGCTCTTCTGCTTATGAGTATAAGCGAGGACCTGCTCCGCTCCTCCCACACATCTACAGCCAATCAGCAGGCAGTGTAATCCTCCCCAGCCCGCCACATTTGAATATACAAGTGCTGGAGCGGGGCAAAAGGAAGGAGAAACACACAGTATCTGAAGCCGATACAAGAAGGTATGAGTATGGCAAAAGCTACAGCAAAACCAGTCCTGCAGCACACAGAGCTAGTTGAATGGGAACAAGATCGTGTGACTTGGGAGCAATGTCACATGTTCACTGGCTGCAGTGTCTTCCAGAAATCTATGCCTTCAGGCAGTGTGCAGGTTTTCAATCTGTCCCCTCTACCTCTCCTCTTGCTCTGTACCAGGGGCGGACTGACCATTGAGCGACTCGGCACTGCCCGAGGGCCCTGGGCCACTAGGGGGCCCCATCAGGGTTGCCAGCCTCAGTAAAACCAGGGACAGTATGTATAAAGCTGTGGTTTTTTTTTACATCTGTCTGTGTATACTGTGTGTACATATATGTGTATACTGTGTGGCCCCATAATCTGATTGCCTGGGGGCCCCATAATCTCCTATTGCCCGGGGGCCCCATAAGTTATCAGTCCACCCCTGCTCTGTACTTTTTTTTATAGCTGCCTTTCCTGCACACTGCCCTAACACACTGATAAGATCAGCATTCTCCATCCAGTGACAGTGTGACACATGGCTGGCTGTTAACAATTTCAGCTTCTTTTCAGTTATTTAGCCAGAGCTCTGTGTGTGCTGCACGGTTTCTGTGATGTTTTTTGAAAGGATTTACTGATAGTTCAGGCTAGAAGCTTCACAGACCCATTAACTGTTTATTGTCCTCAACTAATCCTGACCAGTTCATTGTTTGTAAGACAATTTGTATTTTGGAAATTGGATGTGCTGCTGTCTTCTGTCACATGGATGTACTTTCAAAGGAAGATTACTGACTTGATCTTGCAGAGCTGGTTTAAATAGAGTGGAGCAACCCTGTGATACATTACACTTTTACACTGGGCTCAGCCATAAATGCAGTCTCTGACCATCTCCTGTATCACGTCTGCAGTCTGACCATCTCCTGTATCACGTCTGCAGTCTCTGACCATCTCCTGTATCACGTCTGCAGTCTCTGACCATCTCCTGTATCACGTCTGCAGTCTCTGACCATCTCCTGTATCACGTCTGCAGTCTCTGACCATCTCCTGTATCACGTCTGCAGTCTCTGACCATCTCCTGTATCACGTCTGCAGTCTCTGACCATCTCCTGTATCACGTCTGCAGTCTCTGACCATCTCCTGTATCACGTCTGCAGTCTCTGACCATCTCCTGTATCACGTCTGCAGTCTCGGACCATCTCCTGTATCACGTCTGCAGTCTCTGACCATCTCCTGTATCACGTCTGCAGTCTCTGACCATCTCCTGTATCACGTCTGCAGTCTCTGACCATCTCCTGTATCACGTCTGCAGTCTCTGACCATCTCCTGTATCACGTCTGCAGTCTCTGACCATCTCCTGTATCACGTCTGCAGTCTCTGACCATCTCCTGTATCACGTCTGCAGTCTCTGACCATCTCCTGTATCGTGTCGGCAGTCTCTGACCATCTCCTGTATCGTGTCGGCAGTCTCTGACCATCTCCTGTATCGTGTCGGCAGTCTCTGACCATCTCCTGTATCGTGTCTGCAGTCTCTGACCATCTCCTGTATCGTGTCTGCAGTCTCTGACCATCTCCTGTATCATGTCTGCAGTCTCTGATCATCTCCTGTATCATGTCTAATTTATATATACTGTTTTTGTGCGCGTTCGCAAAATAAAAGTGGGCCAGTCTGGATAAAGTCCAGGGCCGAATATTTGTCCCAGTCCAGCCCTGCAGGAGTGGTGACACCACTGCACTTCTGCTCTTTGAGATCTAGGAGTTCCTTTGCCATGGTGGTGGATGAGATTTGTAGTATTTCCATTTACAGATGTCTGAATAGAGGACATAGATATGTAAGTGGAACCAAACAGCCATGCTGAATTAAGAAAAATGACAGGAGGAGAAAACATTCAGTAATGAGGGGAAGTCTGGGGGTGGGAGGCTGAGGACTGTGGCCAAGTTTCATGTTACACAAAAGGTGTACTTAAAGTGATTGTAAGGGTTTTTTTTTTTTTTAAACATACATATATTACCTCCACGATTTGCACAGAGTGGACCCGAACCTGCTCTTCTGGGGTCCCCCCGCGGCTCCTCCCCACATCAGGTAACCCCCCTGGGAGAAGCGCTCTCCCGGGGGATTACCTTGCAGGCGCACTCCCTAGTCCAGCATTCGGCATCCATAGAGGCCCAATGCAGGACTCGCCCCCGCACTTTGGCGCCCGTGTCATTGGATTTGACTGACAGCAGCGGGAGCCAATAGCTGCGCTGCTATCTATCCAATCAAGAGCCGAGAACCCCGGGCAGAGAGACGGCGCGTCCCTGTGGGTCAAGTTCTAGGGCTCAGGTAAGTAAAATGGGGGGGGGGGGGGGGGGGACACCGCCAGGTGTTTTTTCACCTTAATAGGATGCATGAAGGTGAAAAAACACAAAGGTTTACAACCCCTTTAACCTTTAAAGTCACTTAATTGTATTTATTTTTTCCCCGTTTTGGTTAAAGTGAAGAGGGATTAGGACCCCTGTCAGTTTTATATTGCAGGCCCTGTTCCTGTTGGAGAGATTCACCCTCTATTTGTCCCGTTTACTGTCATCGCCGAAAGTAACAGGAAATTTTAAATTAGGAGTGGTCATCAGAATAGGCATAGAGGGGAAATCTTCCAATGTGGACACTAGCACTGTTGACCAGCAGGGATCCCCAACTTCCTGTTGTAGATAAAAAAAAAAAAAAAAAAAAAAAAAACAGGAAGTAAAAGGAAATCTCCCCAATGGGACATAGCTGGAAATAAATGACAAGGATTATAACACTTAACGCTATCCAAAATTAATTAAAAAGTAAATTAAAAAAAATGTTTTGCATCGAGTTGTACTTTAAATCGCCTATGTGCGATTTACTCTGTTCTGCTGACCATTGAATGAAAAACTTAAAGTTTTCAGTTTGCTACTGAAACTAGAATGATAGAAAAGGGATACATGTTCTGGGAAAGATTACCAAAAAAAAAAGGGGACAGGAAAGGGAGGGGGAAATAAACACTTTGCCACCTAAAGCAGTTGCAAACATGTTACACCTACCTGCTCTATGCAAAGTTATTTCACAGAGCAGCCCCGAACCTCCTCTTCTGGGGTCCCTCGCTGGAGCTCTCAGCTCCTCTGCTCCACCATAGGTAGCTGCTTCCCATCAGGGCACACCTGCAGGCTTACTCCTGAGCCGGGCTATGTGCATCCATTTACACACACAATGCGACCCCCCCCCCCTCACAGAATTTGACAGCAGTGGGAACCAATGGCTCCTGCTGATGCCTGCATGTGCTGTAAGGGGAGAGAAAGCAGGTCACCATTTAGGGAAGGGAGGCAATAAAACAGATGGGACATTTGTTACCTTAAAGTGTCACTAAACCCACAACATTAAAAAAAACAAAAAAAACACCCCACACACTATGAATAAATGGTGTATTACATGCTGTTGATACTCACTTCGAGATTCGTTATCTGCAGTCTACCAAAAACTATGTTGATCCTGCTGTTCTCCATCTCCCCCTCCTGTCCATGTCTCCACTGCACTTGGGGATTTTAAAGGGCAGCACTGATGGCTCTGCACATGCTCAGTTTCAGTGTATTTTCTACCCTGAGCATTTCCTCCCCATCACTTCTGAGCAGCCCATGTGACTATAGAGTTAAACATGTGGCTGTATACACAGTGGTAAATGACAGCCCATTCCCTCCCTCCTCCATGCCCACTAACCAGCTAAACATAATTGGGGGGGGGGGGGGGGATATTACATGTAGATTAAATTGAGGCTTCACCTTCCTGTTATTCTAAAAAACAGGCTGGAAGGGCGTGACAAGCCTCGACTGGCAGAAATCTGCCCGCACCATATTATTGCCACAAAATATTATTTGATTTCAGATAATATATATATTATTTTTGAGTAAAAGTAATGGATTTTCTCTTGAATGTGACCAGCAGCAGAGGACTAGACGCTCCTCCTGCTTATGTTCTCCTGCAGACAGGCTAGGAAAGAGCTGGGTCATGTGACAGCTGTGTATCAATTAGGAAAAAAGTATGGAGACTTTAAAATAAAATTAGAGCCATCATCCACATACAGAAATAGAAGGGTCAATGTAAATGAAACAGTGTGTTTAGCAGGGATTTTATTTTTGTTTCGTGTTTTTTTTTTTTTTTTTTTTTTTAACAGAGAATAGGGGCAGCACTCCCCCCCCTTCTGAGTCACCCCTCATTTCCGCTCTCCACCCACCTCTGAGCGTCATTCCTTGGTTTCAGGTTTCACCCCTTACCCACCTCCCAGTACTCCCCTTTTTAGAGAATACAGAACCTATCATTGTGTGGGGCTAAATAATTTATATGGAATGTGTTAAAAGAAAAAGCAATAAAATAAATCGTACTAAGTATAAAATTGATGCACTTTAAATAAATAGTGCACAATATGCTGCTGCGACTAAGCTTAAATCCAGGAATAAAAAATGCATACATGTGAATAAAAATAAATAATTATGGTGCTAATACATGTGTTAAAATTGCCGAAATAAAAGGTTTTATGCAAAGCAAGCAAAGAAAAAATAGATCATTGTGCAGTGAAAAAGTCACGTGTCAGTGATGTAACGCGTGGGAGGAGCTTAGGACGTTCAGTGCTGCAATACACCTGAAGGTTAACAGCAGCTGTTTCTCTATGGGAAACCTCGTCCACAGCGGCTGACTGCAATCTGCTTATTTGAATGCTTCTAATAGACCGGGAGTTTGTGAGTGTATCTCTTGTCCCTGTTTTGCTTATGTACTATCTAGTAAGTTCACTGCACAATGATCTATTTTTTCTTTGCTTGCTTTGCATAAAACCTTTATCCTGAGAGCCGAATCACCAGCAGTGTAATTGCTGAAGTGGGATGCAAGAAAAACTAAATATCCTGATACAAACAATCTAACCCAGTGAGTCAATAAATCTGGATTAAGGGAAGGAACTGTTTAATTATTTTTACTTTCTCCCACTATTTATCTCTGCCTGGACATTGTACTCAGAGTGTCATTATTATTTTATTTATATTCACCGTCACATCACCAATTTGAAGATTTATTTTGGCAATTTTAACACATGTATTAGCACCATAATTATTTATTTTTATTCACATGTATGCATTTTTTATTCCTGGATTTAAGCTTAGTCGCAGCAGCATATTGTGCACTATTTATTTAAAGCGCATCAATTTTATACTTAGTACTATTTGTTTGGTTATCTGATCACCCTATATTGATAACAGCTTTAATTTACTGATTGTTTCATAGCACACACTATATTGGTATATATATATTTTTAAGCACAATTTATTTATATCACACATATCTATCCACATCAGCGCTTGGTTTTTATTCATTTTTTAAATAAAATAAATCCCCTGCAGCCAGAAACAATAGACCCCCACCAACAATGTTGCTGGGGTAGATCTTTTGTTGCTGAGTGTGGTATTTTATTGTGGGTGGGGACCCACAATAAAATATCACACCCAGCAACAAAAGATCTACCCCAGCAACAGATCTCCCAGCAGTCAGAATCTATAGACCCTCCAGCAGCCAGCAACAATAGACCTCCCCCAACAGTAAATCCCCATCAGCAACATAAGACCCCCTAGCAACAATAGATCCCCACACCAGCAACAGACCCTCACGCAAAAACATATCCCCACCAGTGACAATAGATCCCCCAGTACATGACCCCACACCCCTTCCTATTATATACATTCAATGTTGGAGGTCCCGGGACCGTTTTCGCTGAAAAAAACCCGGTATTTAGTATCACGTTTATCACTGCATTTACAACCAATATAAAAACTCTTCTACCCAAAAATTAGGTCAATTATATGTTGACATGTCGCCTTCTCTGTCTGTTTTGTATTGGATGGTTTCTTACCCCCAAGCTGTATTTGGATTCCATAATTGCAATGGCAAGGTAAGCTGTGAAATAAACATCGTGATCTAGGTCCTGTAAAAAAAAAAAAAAAAAAAAATAATAAAAAAAAAATAAAAAGATTGTTAAATAGTTCAACTACAATGGGGAGCAGATGCAAATACATTTATACAGTATATCCCTTTCATGCCTAAGCCCATTTCTAACATTGGTTGCTTACAAGTTAAAATCCATATTTTTTTGCTAGAAAATAACTTAGAACCCCTCAGATATCTATCCACACACTTTTTTTTAGCAGACACCCTAGAGAATAAAATGGCGATCGTTGCAATATTTTATGTAACACGGTATTTGCACAGTGGTCTTTCAAAACGCAATTTAAGGAAAAAGACAACTTTCATGAATTAAAAAAAAAAAAAAAAAATAGCTTAATTTTTGTATAATGTGAAAGATAATGTTATGCAGAGTAAATAGATACTGAACATGTCATGCTTTGAAATTGGGCACTCGTGGAATGGTGAAAAACTATGGTACCTAAAAATGTCCATAGACGACACTTTAAAAAAAATGTAACGGTTACCAGGTTAGAGTTACAGAGAAGGTCTTTTTCTAGAATTATTGCTCTCACTCTGACGATTGTGGTGATACCTCACATGTGTAATTTGAACAATGTTTAGTTATGTATGCGTTCTTTGCTGCGCGAGCACGGGGGACTTTAAAAAAAGTGTTTTTCTTCGTAATTTTATTTATGTTTATTCTTTTACATTGTCCCTAAAAAAGAAAAGAAAAAATTCTGATCACTTTTATTGCGCTCACAAGGAATGTAAACATTCCTTGTAATAGGTGATGACATGTACTCTTTGCACTTAAAAGTATTCAGATCACCAAAAACTGAGATTATGAATACTGTCATTTTTTCTTAAATCGGCACCATTGGCAGCTCAGTAAATCGGAAGTGGCGTCGTTTCCTGTGTTTTTTTACATAGGAGACTTGATCGAAAAGCCATTTCTGGCTTTGTTCCAGTCTCAGCCTAGCCTAAAGGCCCGTACACACGATCAGACTTTTTGACAAACATGCAAATTAGCTGTTTTAGAGCAACATCTGACTGTGTACACGCTCCATCGGACAAACTTTTTCTGTTTCCATCGGACTTTTGTTGGCTGTGCGAACGGACAAACTTTCCGGCAACAAAAGTCCGATGGAGCAAAGTCCGATCGTGTGTACACAAAAGCATCGGACTTTTGTACAAACTACAGTACGCGGCCGCGAGAATGTTTCCAGTGCGAACCCATTGTGCTAGTTCTCGGCGACAGGGTACTGTACATCTCGCGCTGGCTGCAATAGGAAAAACACATTTTCCTACTGCGGCGAGCGCGAGAGGGAATTCCCCTCTGGGGGCACACCAGGCCCTTATCCGAGCACGCAGCCCGGCCGGTCAAGAAAGGGGATGGGGACGAGCGAGCGCCCCCCCCTCCTGAGCCGTACCAGGCCGCATGCCCTCAACATGGGGGGGTGGGTGCTTTGGGGGGAGGGGCGCCCTGCGGCCCCCCAGCCCAAAGCACCTTGTCCCCATGTTGATTAGGACAAGGGCCTCTTCCCGACAACCCTGGCTGTTGGGGTCTGCGGGCAGGGGGCTTATCGGAATCCGGGAGCCCCCTTTAATAAGGGGGCCCCCAGATCCCGCCCCCCACCCTATGTGAATGAGTATGGGGTACAGCATACCCCTACCCATTCACTTAGGGAAAAAAAGTGTCAATAAATAAAACACTACACAGGTTTTAAAATTAATTTATTAAGCAGCTCCGGGGTCTTCTTCCGACTTCGGGGGTCTTCCGACTTCGGGGATCTCTCTGGAGTCTTCTCCCTCTCTCCAGTGTCGTCTCCGCGCTCCCTGGTTCTTCTCCGGTGCCTTTTTTCTGCCGGGCTCCTCCGCTATCTTGTTCTCTTTTGCCGCTCTTTTGCTAGCAGAGGAGCCCGGACATCTGGATCGTCTTCTTCCCTCTTCTCTTCCAGAGATGTTGACAACGCTCTCTCTGGCTGTAATGTTGTCTGTGCGCTCTGCTATGACTTATATAGGCGGTGACCCTGCCCCCTATGACATCAAAGTCCCGGGGCATGCTGGGACTGAGGTCATTAGGGGGCGTGGTCATAGGATGACATGACCACACCCCCTTATGGCCTCACAGTCCCAGCAATACAGAAGTTGACCAAAAGGTGGTGGTAAAGAGCTGAAAAACGTGATTTGGTGAAAGTTGGCTGGAAAAGTCCTGTCTGTATGCAAGACAAACTTATGGCCAACGCCCTTTGTACAAAAATCCAAGGGAAAGTTTGTACAAAGTCCTATCGTGTGTATGGAGCTTAATGCAACAGTTTGAATCGGACCCAAACTGACCTCTCTCATTTATATCCAAATATTTAGAACTATATTGTCCCATCCATATGCTGGAACTTTTACACCTTGCAAGAGGATTCTCACTTTCACACCAAGCACACATAACTGTTCAGTCAGTTTCCCTTTAAGACAGTGTAGAGGAATTCTAAAATGTGTTGCAGTCAGCTAGCAATCTTTCACACATTGCTTTCTTTTTAAGCAAGCATCTTATTGGTGGAAGAGCATATAAGTTTGTTTGACCTGGGTTGTGAACAGGCTTCCTTGGGGTCTAAAGCAGCCACTTTCTAGCCTCTGCGTGTTCTCCAACCAGATGAGACTCTGCTTCTGTCTGGTTTCATCAATCGAAACGTATCTCTTGGCTTGCTCAAAGATATTAAAGGTGTACGCAGTCAGCCTGCAAGAAGCACAAGGTGACAGTTAGGTGGAAAGAAGACTAGACCAGTCCGGGCATACCTCTCCTACATGTAAAAAACATTTGTTTTGCTAGAAACGACTTCGAACCCCCCAATTTTTTTTTTTTTTTTTTTTTTTTAAAGCAGAAGCCCTAGAGAATAAAAATGTTGGGCATTGCATATTTTTAGGTCACACGACATTTGCACAGTGTTTTTTTTAATGCAAAAATAAATAAAAATGGATTTTAATGCACAAAAAAAAACAGCACAATATAATACTCAGTTGTTTGGTAGAATATAAAAGATGAATGCTTTAAAACTGCATCCGTCCGTGGAACAGTGCCAAATTACGGTACCTAAAAATCTCCATAGGCAACACTTTAAAACCCTTCACAAAATTACCAGTTTAGAGATACACAAGGTCTGGAGCTAAAATGATTGCTTTCACTGACGTTTGTGGCGATACCCCTCATATGTCGTGCGATCGCCATTTACATATGCGTGTTGGACCTACGTGCACATAAGCATGGGGAAATGGGGGTGCTTTCATTTTTCAATTTTATTTAACTTTATCAACTTTTTTTTCTCAACTTAGCTGTTACAAGGGATGAACAAGATCCCTTAGGATAGCTGGGGCTGTGACAGGTCCTCTTTAGAGAGAGATCAGGGGTCTATTAGACCCCAAATCTCTCCTCTGGTCTCCAATGCTGCAGATCAGATACAGAGGGTCTGACCGTCTGCTTCCCTGGCCGGTGACATCCAGGTAAACAAAGAGGCAGAACAGGAAGTGACGAAATCCTCATTGCTTTCTGATGTCACAGTGGGAGTTAAAGTAGTGGTGGCGAGGGGGGACACCCTTCTACCACTTGTAAAAATAATCCAGCGGCTCGTTAGCCACTCAGATTACTTTTGCTTTGTGCAGAATAGCCAGACCTAAAAGAGGCTATCTTGATCATTGCTGCAGCGATGACTGAGATATCACCCTTCCCGTCCGAGGATGTTTATGAACTTACCCTGGAGTAGAAGTGGTTAAAATATTTAAACAAGCAGCTTTGCAGGCTCGTGGGCGATAGCGTGTTAGATTGTGAGCAGTTGAGAATAAAGATTGGAAGGGAGTGCTGCTATTATTACTTGTAACTACCAAAGCTGCAGTTGCGCTTGTAGGATAAAAATGAAGGCCTCTTGAGCCCCCTCCCTAGGGAAAGAGCCTTGACTGATGGGGGCATGGCTAGGTGCCTGACAAGGGGAACGATTTATTGCAACATGGGGGGACGGGATGGGCCTGAGCTCAGGGAACGTGTGCCCCAGGGAATTCTGGGTCTTCCGGAAGAGTCGGAAGAGCTGCTCACCCTCCCGTCCCCTTTTTTCCTATGTTATGGTATGTCACAGCTTGCTGCGGTTTCCTTGACCTTGCCTGCAGTTAAACTTGCTGTAATGGGCTATGCCCTTGATGGAAATTTGGAAGTTGGTTGTCTGTCCAGCACTTATGGTAAGGACAGGCCCCACTTCCCTCTTGTGGTTGAGTGCTCACAGTATGATACTGACTGGCACTGGTTAAATATTTTCACATGTTATGTTATATGTTGGAATTTAATAATTGCCTTGCCCTTTCCAACCTAATTGTTGTAAGTGTCTTATTTAATGGGGTAAAGGGCAAGGGGGTGGTGGGGGATTTGATCCCATTGTGCTACGTTAATTGGGACCTAGGCCCATTGCACCTCAGCAGTCATGGCGTTTAATGTCAACTTAAAAAAACTTTTAGTGCCCATTAGGCTTCCGTGTTGCAGTAAATGTGCACATTACCAAAGCACAAGCATCCGGCTTTACCATGTTGCATTTTGAATGGCATCTCAACCCACAAAGGCAATGCATTGTAGTTCAAAAGGGTCATGCACACACCCCCCCCCCCCCCCATGTTCTTAGTTTGTTTTCTTAGAAAACAGCGACAATAGAAAGGCCTGCCCCCTACCAGCCGGGCCAAGGGGGTTGGCAAGAGTGGCGGCTTCCCTAGGCACTATGGTTGCATATGAGGTGGAGGGCACTGCAAGGAGATCGAGTGCGGGGGGATGGGGGAGTTCTAGGAGTGATGATTCAGGAAGATTTGTGCTGGGGAGTGGGGGATCGGGAAGAGGATTTGTGCGCTAAAAGAGGTGATATGGTGGGGGGTTAGTTTTGTGCTAGGAGGATTTTTTGTGGGGGGGTGGAGGATTCGTGCTAGTAGGTGTGATTGGGGGGTATTTGTGCTAGGGGTGGGTGGATGTGTACTCTGAGGGGAAATTTGAGGAGGATTTGTACTATGAGTGGCGATTTTTTTTTTTGGGGGGGGGTCATTTAGGGGATTACAGAGGCAGAGGTTTCTGCTGGGAGGGGGGTTAATTTGTAACTAGCTGCCATGTTTGCCCTGGGCTCTAGGTGACCTTGCCCCGGAACTGCCTACCAGCATGGTATAGAGAATATCCTATGGTCCTTGTGTGGAAGCAGTGGCTATTCTTCAGAGATCTAACACACCCCTTAATGAGTCAGAGCGGATTGAGGAGCTCTAGCTCTAAGCAAGGGGCGTGTTGAACCACAGAAGATAGACCACTGCTTCCACACAGAGCAAGGATCCTCTGCAGCATGCTGGTAGGGGACAGGCTTTTCTACTCAGGATGTGGCTGCTTTTTAAAGAACACAACTGTTAAACACTTTAGTTGGGCTTTACATTTTTGCTTCTCACAAAGGTTCTAGGCATTAGAGATAAAAGTCATCCTTACCATGAACTGGATTGTGGGGAACTGCGGAATACTTTATAAGCTGGTCCACTGGCATATCCAAGTTGTCGATAATATCCTAGGTAGATTAGAGAGATAGATTAGAGAGCTAAATTAAAGAAGAAGTTCACCTCTTGGAATAGGTTACATGTTCCACCCGTATTTAGCAGCTGCAGCCTCTCCCCTTCTCCAGCCCTTCCCATGACAGTGAGCGCCCACTGTCACCGACTAAAAAAAATAAAATAAAATAAAAGCAGCTGTGAGGGGCTCTGCCCACACGTCGGCATCATTCATTCACAGTTTTCTGTGCATGCACAAACTACAAGTTCCATCTGCCTTTGCGGCAGACGACTTGTAGTTCTAAATGGACTTCGTGGCCGCTGATGAGTCAGCCTGTATTGGAGGTACAGGCTAAAGGCTAGTCAGACAGGCTTGTCTGCAGGAGTCTGGCATTGCACCCCTGGGCGCTCAACGAATGTGTAACAGATTCCGCTACCATTTTAATAGTGCATTTTACATGGCTCTGATGCCGACACCAGAAAAGATTCAAAATATAAATTTAAAAAAAAAAAAAAAGGGATGCTGTCAGGTCGAAGACCATTCTGTCACAGGTCTCAGCCACAAGTTTCAAACCAATGATCAGGAATCCGTCTACATGGTTGGCGATTATGTAGTCACCATGACAACCAAATATGAAGATCACATGTAGGAGATTTGTTTACAATCAAATTTCAAGCCCCCAGATGGCACTGTGCCTCTTCCTCTCTGCGCATTCATTGAACACACCAAAGGAGGTAGAAAGAAAAAATTGTGTGTAAAACAATAAAATAAAAAACACTAAAAACATTTTGTCCATGGGTAAGGAACGCAATAGGGTACAAATAAAAGCCTTATATGCCCAGAATGAAAACATGATGATTGATCGTCAAATTAGTCACCAAGTTATTGTTAAATCGGAAAAAAACGCGCTAGATCTGTATAACAATGATTTAAACATTCAAAAGTTATATATTGAAAAATATCAAAGTCCAAAAAGCAGCAGCATATAGAAAAAAATGCACAAATTAGATGTAAAGGAGAAGCTGCGCTATATAGAGGTGCAGGTCAACAATAGCTTGCGTATTCCAGGATAATGAAATGCAGTTCAAACAAATCCACACAACACCCAGGTGAGCTAAATCCTTATGCCACCACCTAATGAAAAACTCGCTTACCAGATGGCAAGCAGATGGCTATAGCCCAGCCAAGGCCTTTGCTTTAAAAACGAAAGGAACATCCAGACAGGTGTAGTCAAACGATCCCTGAAAACTTTCCTCTTCAGAGAAGCCTATCCTGCCTCAAACTAACAACTGCACCATTTTCTCCATTAGCTCATCCCCCACAGCTATTACCCTTTTGTATAACTCGACCCTCCCTCCAAGATTGTAAGCTCTAACGAGCAGGGCCCTTTGATTCTTCCTGTATTGAATTGTATAGTACTTGTATTGTCTGCCCTAATGTTGTAAAGCGCTGCGTAAACTGTCGGCGCTATATAAATCCTGTATAATAATAATAATAATAATAATAATAATAATAATAATAATAATAATAATAATAAATGGATTAGCTGTAGTTTCCAAACCCTTGGTGCTGTGAATCTCCCATGGGCCTCAATAATCAGCAGGGTAATCAGGGTATTCGGCAGGATATAAGAGAGACCAACCATAATGTGATATCGCTTCGACAAGGTTTATTAAAACAGTATTGCACTTACATTATATTGAAGATAAAACTTGTGCTAAAAAACAGAGCCGGCTGGCTGCGATAGAACTCTCCGTCCTCCTAGTACAACAGTGTGGTGACGACAGCACGTATCCACCCTAAGACGCGTTTCGTCACAGGTTGATGTCAATGGGTACGCTGCGACGGTTAGCAATCACAGAGCCGGTTACCAGCGTGTCAAGCAGAAGCTCCAGGAGCAAGATATCCAATACTCCATGCTCTTCCCTGCAACCCTTCGGGTTACTTTCCAGGGGAAAGTCCATTTCTTCCAGTCCCCACAAGATGTCCTGTCATGGTGGGAGTCACTGCCCCGTCCTCCTAAACCCCCTGCCTGATGATGTCCTTTTTATTTCTGCTGGTATTGCTGCTGCAAATGGAGCCTCTTTCCGCCGCCGGATTTTTCTTGCATTATCCCGTTTCTTTCCCTGCCGCAAAAATTTTGATGTTTGCTTCAATATCATGACTATGACTGATTAAGCTATTATTGTAAAGGGATAGTACCTGGACTCGGTCCTGACCGATACTGAGCTGCCTCAGGGCACACACTCTTTCCATTTTTTTCTTTTTGTGCCTTTGAAAAATTCTTGATTTTGTTTTAGGAACTCTGTCTGCCTCCTGATGCAGGCCATACAACCCATGTATGGTGTAAGTTTTGGGTATAGGCCCACTCCTCTATTTTGGAGCTGGGCAGGGGATCTGTTGCCCCCCTGGGTATAAAACGTTCTGATGTACATAATTGGATTGTTGTATGTGTGGTGTATGTATGGATGTGTGCGAGTGTGGCTCTGCGACCCTCATTTTTTCTTGCAGTCCGGGACTGGGGAGCTAGTTGTGGCCCCAATTCCCTCGAAGACTTTATCCCTTTCTGCCCGTCCCATGGCTGAAATAAATGTCTGTTCATGGAATGTTCGAGGGCTGAACTCGAAATTTAAGAGAGCGTCTATTTTTGAGGCTCTAAGACATATTAAACCCCACGTCCTAGGTCTCCAGGAAACCCACCTTACGGGTTCCAAAATCATGGCCCTCAAAAAACACTGGGTGGCTAATCACCATCTATCTACCTATTCCAATTTTGCCCGGGGGGTTGCAATATTAATCCGTAAGGGATTACCTTTTGTGTGTCATTCAGTTATCCTCGATCCTAAAGGGTAGTATGTCATCCTACATGTGTCAATCCATGGTACCCCTTTTATTTTGGTCGTTGTTTATCTCCCTCCCCCCGGTCATGGCTGCAATATTTTCTGATCTTAATGTCAAATTTGCCACTCTGCCTAACTGCCCTATGCTTATCCTAGGTGATTTCAATTCAGTTCTACAACCAGAGCTGGATAGGCTGAGACCCCTGAAGTTGAGTCTAAACTATTCCGGGCATGGTGTAATACTTATGGGTATGTTGATCTATGGCGAATGCAGTGGCCAAGTGACAGAGTGTACTCCTGCCAGTCAAGATCCTATGCAGCCCTCTCAAGAAATCGACTATGCCCTGGCCACGAGGGATTTTTTTTACCCCATGTCCAGTCAACTCTATATCTCCCAGACAGTATCTGATCACTCCATGTTACAGGTGAGGTTAATTATGGGACACAAGCCATCGTTTCGGACCTGGAGGCTTAGTCCTCTCTGGATTTCTATGCCAGAGATCTCTGGGGCCATTCCGTCTGACATGGCCAATTCCTGGTCTCTCAATGCGGACTCTGCTGCTGTGGGCCCTGTCTGGGACACCTTTAAGGCGGTGGTCAGAGGTTCATACATTTCACGAATAAAGCATTATAGATCTGTGGGCAGGGAGACGAGAGAAGCTCTCCACAAAGCTCTGGAGGAGGCTCGGGCCCGTCATCCTGGGGCTCCATCTGAGGCTCGGGGTATGCTGACCGACGCTCATAGAGCACTTCAACTCCACCTGGTAGATTTGACTAGGAAACAGCAGTTCTACCTCTCTGCCCATATCCTTCAACTTGGGGGGGGGGGGGGCGTTAGGCTTCTAGCCCATCTTGCCCATGCGGACTCTCAGGATGTCTCGATTGCCTCAATTCAACTCCCTGATGGGTCTATTACCTCTGACGCACTATTAACTGAACCTTTGAAGATTACTATGGCACTCTGTACAGGGATTCAGCTCTTCCCTCAGAGACTGACTTTTTGAGGTTTTTTGAATCCCTTGACCTCCCAACACACACTACCTCCCAACAAGCCTTCCTTGAAAAATCCATTACATTGGACGAAATCTCAACGGCCATACATTTATTACCCTCTAATAAAACCCCGGGCTTAGATGGAATGGTATCAGACACATCTTGAGGAACTGGCTCCCAGGCTCCTCAGGATGTTTCAAGTCTCCCTTGAGCTAGGAAGGCTTCCTGATTCCATGACTAAAGCACTCATTGTAGTCATTATCAAACCTGGTAAGGATAGGCTGCACTGTTGGTCCTACCGACCCATTTCGCTCCTAAACACTGATGCAAAAATTTTAGCAAAAGTGCTGGCCCTTAGACTCCAGATGGTCATTCTATCCCTCATATCACCAGACCAATCTGGTTTCATGCCTTGCAGCAGTACCTTTGATAATATTCGTAGATTGTATCTGCACATTCACGATGCACCAACTAGGGGGCGTGGTGGTTTGGTTCTCACTGGATATATTAAAAGCCTTTGATACCGTAAGCTGGCCATTTCTATGGGAAACTATGACATGGATGGGCCTCGGCCCTTTATTCAATGGGCTAGATTAATATACGCAGACCCTAGAACTAGAGTCCGCACAAATAGGGACATTTCTGATCCATTCTCTTTGAAGAAGTGTACTAGGCAGGGGTGCCCTCTTTCTCCACTTCTGTTCACTTTGGCCATCGAGCCATTGGCTCTGGCTGTGCGGCAGATGTCTGAGATTGGGGGTATCCTCTCTGGCCCTCTGGAAGTGAACATCTCTCTCTAGGCTGATGATGCTCTTGTATACTTGGATGGTAGAGAGCTCTTTTCTTAAACTATTACAGGTTGTCAATGAGTTTGGTGTGGTCTCGGGTCTTCAGGTGGGCTGGGAGAAGTCCCAGGCGTTTGTTATGGGCCACCCCTTTACAGTTTACTATTTGCAGAGGTCACGTATCCAGTTAACTCCCTCATTTAAGTTCCCAAGTATTCAGATTCATGCTGACCTTTCTGGATACGAGGAGCTCAATATTACCCCTATAGTGCAATAAATGACGGATAAATTCTGTACCTGGTCATCATTGCCTATTAATCTGATTGGGCACATAAATGTATTCAAAATGATTTTTTTTTACCAAAATTTTTGTTTTAGAGCATCACCGATCTTCTTTACAAAAAAGTTCTTTGCAAACCTTGACTCCTCCCTATCCCCCTTTATTTGGAATGGTTGCCAACCCCGTATAGCCAGGACCTCCATACAAGCGGCAAAGGCCGTGGGTGGTCTGGCTTGCCTGAACTTAAGACACTACTTCCTTGCCTCCCAGTTCACATATATTCATGACTGGCTACAATCTGACCCCCAAACTCCTGCCACCGCCTTCCTACTGACCCTTTTTGAACCTCCTACTTTATTACGAGATGAACTGCATAGATCAAGGAGATCAGGGGGCTCCAGATATTCCCCTGTGGAGGTTTGCTTTATGGCTTGGAGGGAGGGAGGAAAAACGTTGACACAATCCCCGTCAGGTGTCTCACCACAGACTCCATTGTGGCGGAACCCTAACTTCCCTGAGCTCTGTGGCCAGCCGGATGCGAACTGGTGGGCCCGTTTTGGAATCACACATTTCCCACATAGTTGAGGAGAATACGCTATCTTTTGGTCTGGATAATAAATTTTTTCTCAAATATCTTTTGCCATGACACGCCCTCAGAACTCAGTTTGGGTCATTGACCATAGAGCTCACAGAATCCTCAATTGAAGATTTGCTATCATTCCCTGAGATCGATAGGCTGGTGACGTTTTATGGGCGCTTCAGGCGGTGGGAGCGGATCCCTTCCAGAACTCACAGCGTAAATGGATGTTTATGCCTGAGCTCTCTGAAGAGGATTGGGAAGAGGCCATAGAGATATGTTTTCAGGATATTATTAGCACTGCAGATCTCTTGATACAATTTAAGTTTATACATCATTTACATTATACACCTGCTAGACTGGTTAAAATGGGCCTAGGCCTAGATATTGCTTGTGCCAGATGTAATACGATTGCTGCCGATTTCTTTCACATGTTTTGGACATGCTCTGGACTCTCAAGTTTCTGGAAGGAATTGTTTGCTTTCTTTGACAACGAACTGCACCCAATACCCCACATTCCGGAAGTTGGACTCTTGGGGGTCTTGAATGATCATGTTCCCTGCACTCATGCCAGGACTTTACTGCGCATTTTATTATTTTTTGCATGAAAAACCATGGGTCCACTCTCAGTTTAGGTTTTTTACCGCTTGGTTAATGGGGTCATCCCCACATTTATATATAAAGGAGTGTCCAAAGAAGTTCACCAAGATATGGCAGCCATGGTTAGATGTATCAAGAGATTTCTGGGGGGGTGTCTTATCCTCCCAGCTTTCTCAGACTGAATGAGGCTGAGGAGATTCATCTTTCATGCCTTGAAATGTGTTTAAATAAACTGGACAAAAGAGGTGGTATATAAAATACAGTGGTCAGGGGTCTTAGAAATGACGGTGCTGCTTAAGGATCGTATGTGCTACAGTATGTGTGCGAGTATGTTGAGAATCTGTTTCTTGGGATGTATATAGTCTTGCAGACTATCTCAATTTAATCCTTGTATACACTGCAGATCTGCATTGTTTTATCGTTTTCTTTTTTGTTGGTTGAAAATAAAACACCTTTTTAAAAAAAAAAAAAAAAAAAAAAAAATATAGAATATAATATGGTGCACTTCAAAAGTGTCAGATCTAGTCTTACCCTCCAATATGTACCGCTTTCCCTTCTCCAGGATTTCATTTGTTAGCTGGCCTGTGCTGTTGAGATAGTCAAGCGCATATATAGTGGGAGCCACTCGTGCCAGACTTTGTTCAGCACATCCATAGGGCTTCTGCACCAGATCCTGAAGGCTGCTCAATGGGAGTCCGAACACGTCACCTAGACAGAGAATACATTGAGATCAGGGGCAAATATAGCAAGATGTCCGATTCAGAACTCTGACCAAGTGCATAGCAGTAAAGACTCAAATGCAGTGAAGCACCCTCCCAGATCAGTTGCTAGAAGGGTTAGGTTCATTTTTGGCTCCCCTATAATTAGTGGAGTAGTTTGATTACTTTGGGCTGTTCTGGGCTTCACTGGCTGCAGGTTTGATCTTTTCCCCTGCCTTCTGAAGAAATCCAGAATGTAGTGGGCTGGAAGAGGCAAACCCACAGTCTGAATATTTAGCCAATTCATGGGGGGTGCCCAGTAAGTGGCTGGGGAGTGCATAAATACTTCGGAGTCTGAGGCATCTGGCCTTGTCCAGGAGGAGAAGTTTGCAGCCTGAATGGCTGTTGCCATTATGGGAAGTGCAGCTGAAGTTCTTACAGGAGCTCAGAGGTCCCAGCTATGCTAGAGCTTGGGGGCCAGTTTGCTGACAATTGCTGGAACTGACTAAGGGATTTCACTGATGACCTGATCTGGAGATTTCACGGGAGAGATGTCTGGCTGATATTGGAAAGAGGCATCCACATATCCAGGGAAATTGTGAGTACTAACCTGAGTGTAAGATCACAGTAACTGTGTGCTGCTACAATGCCTTGTGCATTAGTGTCAGAGCTTGCTCAAATTGAGACAGTTCCTATAATGTCTCAAGAGTCACTTGTTCCCTTAGCTGCTACTGAAGTGATTGAATTAAGACGCTCGGTCAAAGTGAAGGGTATACTCATTACTATACAGGGTTTTTGGAGTATCCCACAGCTCCCCACACCCCATCCAAGTTCAATTTGCAATGCATCAAAAAGACTAACCCCTAGACCAGGGATCTGCAATTAGCGGACCTCCAGCTGTTGCAAAACTACAAGTCCCATCATGCCTCTGCCTCTGGGTGTCATGCTTGTGGCTGTCAGAGTCTTGCTATGCCTCATGGGATTTGTAGTTCTGCAACAGCTGGAGGTCCGCTATTTGCATATCCCTGCCCTAGACTGTTCATTTAGCCGGAAAGAGTGACTGTAGCTGTGTGCCTGGCTGTCCCCACACTAATTTGGGAGAAATACCTGTAGCTAAAAAAGTGGCCCTTATGGGGGTGATCGCTACAGCAGGAAGGGACATTTTTGTGGAAACCTGTGGGATTAATGGGTAAGAGGCTGGACAAAGCCTTGGGGTTCAAGCTGGTCCCCCATCAATATAAGTAATATGCATATGTTCTAGTTCCAGCACCAGCCTACCAAATACAACCACAAATTGTTCTACAAATTGCATAGTTTGTGACCTTTGATACAAATAGCATAGACAGCATGACTGTTTCGATTTTCTAAATTAAATCCAGGGATACCCTACTGACTGGACCCACTTTTAACCAACCATATTCCTCAATATAAGGACCCGCACATTCATAGCCACACCTAACAAATCACGGCTCCATTTTTAAAGGGCCTCAAATTGGTCAGCGACTTTTGGAACAAGAAGCAAATAGTCAAGGTGTAAATACAAATTCATTTAAAATAAAATGCATCAAGATGCATAGTTCAGACATATACCTTGTAGGTGTAGCTGGGAGTGGACTACAGCTATCTGTGGTTCTGAAATGTCATGTGACCAAATACTACGTGAGAAATGAATGCTGAGAGATGTAAAGAACCATGGACCTTTGCATACATTTTCTTTAGCCCACAACATCTATACATGTGATGGACCATGTAACTGGTTCTGCATTAGCTTAGATGTTCTGCCTAGTTCTACAACTAACATGGATCACCATGTAACTGGCTTTAATTCTGTAATTTTTATTATTCCTTTTAAGCTAGCCATCCACATAGCAACCAGGCTACACCCTTTCTAAAGATTAGCTTTGTTAGAATAGTATAGTGTAAAGGAAACTAATCTAGGGCCAAAACAACGAATCGATTAATCGACAAGTAATCGAATATAAAATTAATCGATTACTATTTTCATAATCGATCAGCCATTAATATAATGGGGTTAAAAAAACTAAAATTAGCCCTTTATAGTACAAAAAGAGCAAATAATCACTACTGTAAATATTAGTTTCACCGTTGCACAGAAAAAAAAACAAAAAAAACCCTTACAGTAGCGATTGTTTGCTTTTTTTGTACTATAAAGGGCTTTTTTTTTTAACCCCATTGTGTTACTAAACTTCTTAGGCCTGGTTCACACCTATGTTTTTTGGTGCTTTTTTGCAGAAATGCACTATAGTTCATATCTATGCTTTTTTCAGCTGCTGTGTATTTGGAAAGGGTCAAGGACTTTTTTCAACACAAAACTGCTTTTTTGGTTCAATATACTTCAACGGAGAAGCTGCAGAAAAGCATGAATGCGTTTTTGTAGCAGTTTTTTAATCTGACCAACAACAAAAAAAAAAAAAGCAAAAGCAAAATCACATGCGCAAAAATAAAAAACGCACAGCAAAAAGCACTACATAAACTGATCAAAAGCAAACTGCATAGATGTGAACCGAACCTTATACTGGCCACACAGATCAATTTTCAGACTAGAATATTCATACGAAAAATCTTTGTACATTCGCTGAATGAAAGAATGTTTGAAATGCATTTGCTTTTAACATTCTGCTTTAAAATGAATGTCATTTCTGAACGAAAGCCACATACACTGTCTGAAAAGTCCTTTGACCAAGAAGTTTTCTATTTTAAAATTTTCCCGTCACTGTGGTTGAAAACAAACATCGATTTGACCCCACTAACGATTAGAAAATCAAATAAATGTTCTTAAAAATTAATTTATTTTTGAAGGAAGACATTGTTTTTGTATGGCCAGCATATAACCTATTACAGTTCTGTTTGAAAATCTGCAAAACAGTAACTTTTTTTTCTTTAAATAAAAAAGTGTGATCCGAGTCTGATGATATTTACCAGATTCAACCTCTAATAGTATACACAGTATATCTCTTCTGTCTGCTATTCTCAGAGTGGATAAAAGACTCTAACCATATAGTTGGTTATTTACATTTACCACTGCTTATAGGAGATATTTAAGAATAAATTGCCTTTTTTTAAACTTTACATATTAACTCAATTATACACCACACTTTAAGGTCATTAGTTATTAGTTAGATTACGGTAATCGAAATAATCAGCCAGCTAATCGATTATAAAAATAATCGTTAGTTGCAGCCCTAACCTAATCTGTACATTGATAGTAGTTTAAAAGCTGAAAAAACAAAAAACACACAACAAAAATAATGGTTTATAACCCATCCCTGTTAAACAGTTGAACAGTTTGTCCTCTTTAACCAAACCTACTATTTATAGTATGTATTTTCATTTAACTTCTATGGAATTTTGACGGAAACCAAACCAAATAAGAAATAAATTGAATTAAAAAGTTACATCTTTAATATTCAAAAATTAGTGAAGTTTTTTTGTTTTTTTTTACAAAATTTTAAAACCATATTACAGCCACAGTTTAAGCTGTATGAGGTTTGACATTCCCTTTTTACACACACTCACCGGCCACTTTATTATTAGGTACACCTTGCTAGTACGGGGCTGGACCCCCTTTTGCCTTCAGAATTGCCTTCATTCTTCATGGCATATATTCAACAAGGTGTTGGAAACATTCCTCAGATTTTGGTCCATAGTGAATGATAGCATCACGCAGTTACTGCAGATTTATCGGCTGCACATCCACAATGCAAATGTGCCATTCCACCACACCCCAGAGGTGCTCTATTGGATTGAAATCTGGTGACTCTGGAGGCAATTGGAGTACAGTGACCTCATTGTCCTGTTCAAGAAACCAGTGGTGAGATGATTGGAGCTTTGTGACATGGTGTATTATCCTGCTGGAAGTGGCCATCAGAAGATGGGTACACTGTAGTCAAAAGGGATGGACAATAATCAGGTAGGCTGTGGCATTTAAACAATGCTTAATTGGTTCTAATGAGCACAAAGTATTCCAAGCACATATCCCCCATACTATTACACCACCACCAGCCTGAACTGCCGATACAAGGCAGGATGGATCCATGCTTTCATGTGGTTTACACCAAATTCTGACCCTACCATCTGAAATCGAGACTCAGACCAGGCAATGTTTTTCCAATCTATCGTCCAATTTTAATGAACCTGTGTGAATTGTAGCCTTGGTTTCCTGTTCTTAGCTGGACAGGAGTGGCACCCGGTGTGGTCTTCTGCTGCTGTAGCCCATCTGCTTCAAGATTTGATGTGTTGTGCATCCAGAGATGCTATTCTGCATACCTTAGTTATAACGAGTGGTTTGAGATGATAGAAAGGCAACACAGAGGCAAATAACCAGTCTGCCCATTCTCTTCTGACATCAAGGTATTTTCTTCCACACAACTGCTGCTCACTGGATATCTGCTCTTTCAGACCATTTTCTGTAAACCCTGGAGATGGTGGTACATGAAAATACCAGTAGATCAGCAGTTTTTGAAATTCTCAGACCAGCCAGTCTGGCACCAACAACCATGCCATGTTCAAAGTCACTTAAATCCCCTTTCTTCCCATTTTGATGCTCGGTTTGAACTTAAGCAAGCCATCTTCACCACATCTAGATGCCTAAATGCATTGAGCTGCTGCCATGTGATTGTCTGATTAGCAATGTGTGTTACCAAGCAATTGAACAGGTGTACCCAATATAGTGGCCAGAGAGTGTATATGCTAGGTGGTACTCCCCAAAACCATTTGCATTCTATAGCTTTACTGTTAAATAGCTTGCTTATGGAGTCAGGTATCCATTGGATACCCGACTCCATAAGCAAGCCATTTGTAATATTAAAGATGTAATTTAATGAAATTTGATATTTCTTATTTGATTGCCTTCAAAATCCCATAGGTTAAATGGAAACACATTATTAGAGATGGTGGCAACCTTTTCCGAGAACAGAAAAAACTAAAAAATTACACACAAAGTATATCTAAGGCCACAACTTTTTTTCCCTTTTGGGTAGAGGAAAGATGGTTTAAAATCCCTGTCAAGATGTTTGTCATGTGTCCCACTGGGGAGATCTTCCTTTACTTCTGTCCTGTAGATGCAATAGGAAGTAAAAGAAATCTGTCCAAAGTGATGTACATGTACTGTTAAGACAGTTGTCATTGAATGAAGTTTTCCCACTGGAGGATTCTTCTTGTGACAACTTAACATTTTAGATTTTTTCTCACATTAGTTCCTAATAACAATGCTTATCAGAACAAATAGAGGGTAAAGTTCTCTAATAGAAGCACCGACAGCAATAGAAACTTGACAGGTAGTCCAATCCTTCCATACTCCATACATAGGTAAAGTTGGGAAATTGAAGGCAAATTGAAAGATATCTTCAAGAAAATGTTCCAGATATGATGGAGGCCATTACAACATTGGGATGTGATAGAGTCAGGGCTTTTTTTTCAGCGGGAACGTACCTCCAGCACTGCATGTATGTAATGGCAAAGGGTACTGGGGTATGCTGAAGGGTCTTTTGATGCTGATAGGAATTTATTTTTGTGTGGGGGTCGGTTGTGTTGCTGGGGAGGTCTATTGTTGCGGTGGGGGGGGTCAATTGTTGAGGGAGAGGTCCATTGATGCTTTTTGCTGCTGGAAGAATCGGTTGTTGCTGGGATGCATAATGGATACAGCTTGTGTGCATGTCGGCTCATATGTTTGTTGGTCTGTCCGACAGAACCTGGCCAAATGTCGGGAAAAAAAAAAAAAAAAAAAAAAAAAAAAAAAAGGAAAACCAGCAGCCGACTGACTTCCGATCAGCCAGTTTCAGAGTGCTGATCGGAGTGTTCTGGCAGGGGGGACCCCCAGTCAGAAGACAATAGCTCAGCAGGGGAGATCACTATACTAACTTTGCATAGTATAGCTGCTCTGACCAGAGTCAGTTTTTTTTTCATTTAACACAATAGTGTGTACCAGGCTTAAAGGGCCACTACTGCGAGGTGGGTCAGGGCGAAACCAAGAGACCGTGCTCAGAGATGGGTAGAGGGCGTTCCTGCACCTATCCTGGGGAAAAATAAAAGTCCTGGATAGAGCCAATTCAACTAGTCAACTTCTACCAAGTAGTATCTACTCAGTCTGAACAGCCATTTGGACCTTTACAAGCAGTGTTGTTGGAACATAGTGAAGGAGACACCAAAGAAGAGGATAATCATACAATCGAGAAAATTAGCTTACCAACGGCAGTCACATATGCAGAGATGGAATCGGGCACCGCGTCTCTTGGAGGTGTTATTTTGAATGGGAACAGCGACTTCGAGCCAGCTAAAGATGGGGGCAGAAGCAAGAGTAGTATCTTAAAGCATCTGGAAAGTAGACGACAATTCCAGCCAAAACCATATTTTCAATTTCATACAGTTGATATAGATTGAAACATTTGCAAAATGATTTACTAAAATCTGATGCAGATTTGCATAGAAAGCAATCAGCTTTCAACTTGCTTGCAGCTGTAGTGGCAAATCTGCACATGCTCAGTTTTCACCAAGTTTCTATGCTGAGCATTTCCTCCCCATCACATCTGAGCAGCCGATGTGACTATATGTGGGTGTATACACAGTGGAAAATGACAGCCCACTCCCTCCTCCACTATTCAGCTAAAACACAATTGGGGTGGGATATTATATGTAGAGTAATGGAGGCTTCATCGCCTGCTTATTCTAAGACGCAGGCTGCAGGGGCGTGACCCAGCCTGTGACTTGCAGAAATCCTCCCACACCATGTTATTTCCACAATATAAGACTACATTTTAAATATATATATTTGTACACAGATTTAAAAACTGTTTGATATTCATTTTTATAAAGGCTTTTTTTTTTTTGAACATGTGACCAGCAGCACAGCTCTTAAGGCTCCCCATGCTTATGTTCCCCTGCAGACAGGCTGGGAAAGATCTGGGTCATTAGACAGCTGTATATCGATTGGGAAAAAAAAAAAAAAGTTTGATTTTTTTATTTTTTTTTATTAAAATACAGTGCCATTATCCACATACAGAAATAGAAGGAAGAATGTAAGTTAAACTGTGTGTGTTTAACATCACTTTAATTAAACAAGCTGAAGTTAGAAATAGATTGGCTACCATCCACCGCAGCACCATCTGTGTGCACACGTTTTAATAAGTCAACCCCATACTGTTGTAGCTCATGGAGGCAAGATTTCCCAGTTCTGAAATACCAAAGCCATTAAAAAGCAAAATGGTGGTGTTACCACCCCAAACAGATTCCACATAGTAAATAAAGGGGGAATTTAGTTCCTAGATCACAACTTGAACTTCATTATGGTCTTGTAGAGGCAAATAAACTACTTCACGGACATATTGCCAAAAGCCAAAATTTAGGAAACCAAAGATTAATACGATATCAGTTTTAGAAGGTGGTGTTGACCCCTTAAGCAACAGCCAAGTGATAGAATATTACAGGCATTTATTTAGTGCTGTCAATTTATGGCACCTTTCTGCAATTATCTTACAGTTTAAGGGATCCATCTCAGGTGCATATACAGGTACTAGGGCCAATTTAGATAGGAGCCAATTAACCTACCAGCATGTCTCTGGTGTGTTAGGAAATGGGAGTACCTGGAGGAAACACAAGCACGGGGAGAACATGCCAACTCCATGCAGATAGTGTTCTGGCCTGTATTTCAACTGAGGACCCCAGTCCTGCAAGGCACTGCTAACCACTAGGCCGTAACAAGATAAAAACCTCCAGAGACAAACCGAGAAAAAAAAATAAAAAAATAAAAGTAATTTCACTTACCTTTCACAAAGATGAGATTGCTCAAGGTCCGTTCCTGACTGATTCCTTCAGGCTAGTAAAGAATAC
This sequence comes from Lithobates septentrionalis, assembly GCA_037952835.1. NCBI lineage: Eukaryota > Metazoa > Chordata > Amphibia > Anura > Ranidae > Lithobates > Lithobates septentrionalis. The sequence goes on from JBBDGP010000388.1 coordinate 3,936,101, forward strand.
AATTAAATGTTAAGACACACATTGATAAAATATATGCAATCTCACATCAGTACCAGCTTTACCTCTACTAATATTTTTTGCACAACGGTGTCTTTGCGAGAAGGCTGGGAATCATCGTTGGGTCCATCACAAGACTTTCCAATAAAAGTGGTTTGGGCTGTCACTGTAAAGCTAATCTCTCCTGCAGAGAAAATAGAATTAGTGGTTAGTTGAGGTCCAGATACCATCGGTGTCAAATACAGAAGGAAAAAGCCTACACACAAACCCAGACACAATATGTTCAGCAGCATATTATGTCCTGAAGGGAGCAGGGGAGGACCAGACTGGGAAGTTAGAGGGGATATTTGCCCATTGGTCCAGTACAAATGATATATGAAGGGTTGTTGGCCTTGAGTGGAGGTTCTCCCCTGTTCAGACCAGGTCAGACAGCTGCTGGTCTTTACGTAGCCATCTGCTCCTTTTTCAGACCTGTGATTACAACTTGCATGCACTAGTTTTGAAAAACATGCCACACCAAGTCACATGATACTTAAAGTGGTTGTTAAACCCTTTACAACCACTTTTTAATACAGGCAAGCCTATAATAAGGCTTACCTTGTAACTACCCTGGATATCTCCTAAACCTGCATGGACGGTCCTCATCGTTTTCCAAGATAGTCGTTATTGCCTATGTAATTGGAGCTAGGTATCTGAAAGTGTATCATAAAGACATCATGACACTATCTAATGACAGTGTGCATAATCATATTGCACGTATTGAAGCATATCGGGTTAATTTGGTGGGCATAAAGGGATCATGGGGTGATAATGTGGAATCCCTGTAGTTACAAGCTACACCCCTACTCCCCAGTTTCAATTATCTGGTCAAATGATTATTACAATGTAAAATCCATGTTGGCAAAGGGTTATAACACACCTCATATCACTGATCTATATTAACCACTTCCATACCGGGCTTATTCTGGCACTCCTCTCCTACATGTAAAATTTGTCATTTTTTCTGCTAGAAAATTACTCAGAACCAACATTATATAAGTTTTTTAGCAGACACCCTAGGGAATAAAATGGTGGTTGTTGCAACTTTTTATGTCACGGTATTTTCGCGACAATTTTTCAGACGCTTTTTTTGGGGGAAAAAAAAAATTGTTTCATAAAAAAAAAAAAAAATAAATAAAGTTGCCCCAATTTTGTATAATGTGAAAGATGTTACGCCAAGTAAAATAGACACCCAACATGTCACGCTTTAAAATTGCGCACACTTGTGGAATGGCACCACAATTTGTACTTAAAAATCTCCACAGGCGACGCTTTTTTTTTGCAGGCTACCAGTTTAGCGTTAGAGGAGGTCTAGTGCTAGAATTGTTGCTCTCGCTCTAGGCATACGGCGATACCTCACATGTGGGGTTTGAATGGTGCTTACATTAGGCGGGCGCGACTTAAGTGTGCGTTCTTTTCTGTGCGCAAGCACACGGGGGGCGCTTTAATTTTTTCTTCCTTTTTAATTTTACTTAAGTTTTTTTATTTTTTTACACTTTCTCTTTAAAATTTTTTTATTTTTGATCACTTTTATTCCTATTACAAAGGATGTAAACATCCCTTGTAATAGGAATGGTGCCTAACGGGTCCTCTATATGGACAGATATGGGGTCTATAAACCCCACATCTCTCCTCCAGATCAAAAAAAAAACCAAAAAAACGATCTGATGCTTTCCAGCTGAGATCTGGGCTTTGTTTACATCCATGGCCCGGACGTGACATCATAACGTCGCATCCAGGCCTCCAACGTTCATAGAGATGAAACGGGAGACTGAAAATCTCTATGCTCTTCATCCGTTGGCGGATTCTTTCTCCGGGTCCCCGATGGCACGGGCGAGCCGGGGGGGGGGGGGGGGGGGGGTGAGGTGAAGTCAGCTTCTGCTCCTTGTAAGAACGATCAAGCGGCTGAACTGCCGCTATGATCATTCCTGCAGTGTACAGAATTGCCGGCTGAAAAAGATGATATCTGAATGGTGCCTGTAGCTGCAGTCATCATTCAGATATCCCCACTAAAAGTCAGACGTCATATGACATCCTTGGGCTGGAAGTGGTTAAGGGAACAAAAAATGCCCCCTTAACTTCTCATCCCACCTAACATTACATCTATCCATAAAAAATAATGAACACTTGCCCATAGTCAAATTGTATAGTGTACACCTAGTGATATACACAGTATTATATTAGGTAGGTAAAGCAGTTCCCATCATGTTGTTCCTCAGATCAGTGTGGAGTGAGATTCTGATCTGGCTCCAGTCATGAGGGCTATTAACCACTTACAGACCAGAAGATTTGCCCCCTTAATGATCAGGCCTTTTTGCGATTCACCACTGCGACGCTTTAACTGACAATTGCACGGTTGTGCGACGTTGTACCCAAACAAAATGGACGTTTCCTCCCCCCCCCCCCCCCCCCCCACAAATAGAGCTTTTGGTGGTATTTAATCACCTCTGCGTTTTTTATTTTTTGCGCTAAAAACAAAAGCGACCATTTTGAAAAAAAAAAAAAAACGTAATTTTTGCTATGATAAATATCCCCAAAAATGTTTTTCAAAAACAAATTTCTTCATCAGTTTAGGCCAATATTCTACATATTTTTGGTGAAAAAAACCCCAAAAAACCCCGCAATAAGCGTATATTGATTGGTTTGCGCAAAAGAGTTAGGAGTCTACAAACTAAGGCATTTTTATTTAGTTTTTTTACTAGTAATGGCAGTGATCAGCGATTTTTAGTGGTACTACGACATTGTGGCGGACAGATCGGACACATGACGTCATTGACATTTATACAGCGATCAGTGCTAAAAAAATGTACCGATTACTGTGTAAATGTCACTGGCAGGGAAGGGGTTAACACTAGGGGGCGATCAAGGGGTTAAATGTGTTCCCTCGTGAGTGTTTCTTACTGTGGGGGTGATGGGACTGACTGGGGGAGGACACATTGCTGTTCCTATTACAAACAGCAGATGTGTCTTCTCCCATCAGAACAGGGATTTGTATGTTTACGCAAACAAATCCCTGTTCTAGCTCTTGTGCCTGCTAGCGCACACCTGCTATGGCTCTTAAAGGGGCCAACGTACCAGTACGTTTTGCAGTAACAAACCACTTTGCCGACGTAAATGTGCGTGAGCCGGTCGGCAAGTGGTTAAGGCAAAGGGCGGGGAAATCCATCTGGCACTGCTGAAGCCTGAGTGGCGTAATCAACTTGCACCTGGCACGGTGACTTTGCCCTCCCAGCGTGTGGTCATTTCAGGTATTACAAGTTGCAAAAAGACATGGTAAACTTTGAAAAAAGCATTCCAGAGGGTTAATGGTAGGGACAGAAACAAGTTAATTTTTCAAACAAAAATAATGACTGGAGCCAGATCAGAATCCATCTTACTCCACGCTGATCTGAGGAATGACATGATGGGAACCGCTTTACCTACCCAATACCTTGTGTATCACTAGGTGCACACTATATAATTTGACTATGGGCAAGTGTTCAGCCATTTTTTTATGGATCGATAGATGTAAATGTTAGGTGGGCGGAGGGATGAGGGGGATTTTTTCTCTTAATATAAATCCGTGATATGAGGTGTGGTATAACCCTTTGCTGACATGTATTTTACATTGGAATAATGATTTGACCAGATAATTATTGAAACTGGGGAGTAGGGGTGTAGCTTGTAACTATAGGGATTCCACATTATCACTTCACCCCATAATCCCTTTATGCCCACCAGATTAACCCATTATGCTTCAATACATGCACTATGATTATGCACACTGTCATTACAGACAGTCATGATGTCTTTATGATACACTTTCAAATACGTGGTTCCAATTACACAGGAACTAACTACTATCTGGGAAAACTAGGACAGTCCTGTGGCATTACATTGGTGACAATGACCATTTTATGCGTTTCCATTTTGATGTTTTTGACTATTAACCGTGAGGTATGCAACAGCTGGTCACCCAGTACATTCATTATTCACATAAGAAGCTGTAACTGATATATGTACCATTCCATTTTCAGTGTTCTTGCTAAAACTTTTCCTGAAGAAGCGGGTTATCTCCTGCGAATTACAAACTGCGTCGAAGTTACACCAACTCACTGTGCTCCACCATAGGGAAGCCACCAAGAACCTGTATTCAAGGAGTACCAGGTGGTTTTTGTTATGTTTTGTGTGCGGCTTTTGTGTGTTTTGTATGTTTTTTTAAATGTATACATGTGCAAATTTTATTGAATAAATATTTGATACTTTTTTTTTTTTGTAAAGTATTTTTTTGTATAAAATTGGGTATGTAGCACCCTAGAATAGGGCTGCAGGTAAATTCAGTTAGGCTGGGTGGTAGTCAGCTTGGCTAATTGATAGTGTTTAAGTGTCAAATGACTCCTGTTCTAAGCTGTGGCTTCTCCCTTCTGTCAGTAGGTGGTGCTGTTGCCTTTGACATTAGTGTGATGAGCTACAGTATACGCAAGTTATGGATAAACATACTTTTCAGCCAATCATCTTTTCTGCGATGCATGCTGGGAAAAGCCATTTAATGAAATTAAGTCAGGCAATCAGGGTCAGTTCTTCCCGCCCGGGGCTTCGGCCTGGGTGCATGATGTGTGTACAGTTCCTGGCTGCTAGGCCCAAAGCCTGGGGTCTATCCAGGTGGCGGTCGGCTGCTAGGCCTATCCAAGTGTTTAAGTTTATATAGAGGAAAGCCTCTGTATAAAAGGCTAAGAAATGGCTGGAAGGACTTGAGAGAACTTATCCAAGGGAATCAGTGCATGAAACAGTGAGTAAATTTCAGTTACTAGAGGAGACAGTCTGTCCTACAAAGTACAGATGTGCTGGTTCAGCTTAAAGGCTCTTATTCCTGTACTGCTGTCTGCCTTGCTTCACCTATTTTTGTCTGAGTCTGCGAACCTGCTTGTTGCTGATCATCACTAAGGGTATCCTGTGCCGATTCCCTCTCTCCCACATTTCCCGTTTGTGAGAAATAAACTTCTTGTTTAAAGCATAAAAGTGACTGGCACCCAAAGTTCTTTTTGGTTTATCCCTCACCATGCCCAAAAACCTGCACCCTGAGGATGTAGGTCAGCCTTACCTACCCCCAGTAATCACCATTAGACTCCCGGAAGATCGGGGTAGGCGCTACATGTATATCAATCGATTAGGATGAGGTACTAGACTTATATGGTCTACCAAATTAGGGTCTCTCATTGAGGTCTACCTCCCAATTTCCTATTTTTCAGTGCATTTTGAACGTGGTGCAGGGAGGTGAATGGAATGTGCATAGTGTTCTGGTGTGAGCCGACCCTTATAGAATGTGTTTTCAATGGTTGCCTAAAGGCAGAGTAGGAGAGATCCAGATGGACTGATGTCATTCCAGAGGAAGAGGGAGGCTCTGAGGAAGTCCTGGATGCTAGCATAGGAGACCATTGGGCTAGGGAGCAGGAGGTCCTGGAAGGCGCAAAGAGGATGGTTTGGGTGATATTTTGATATGAGGCTAGTTATGTAGCTTGAGGGCAACTATATAACCGTCATGCTCCTGCAGTAAACAAGGATAGTGCATCTGGTAGACAATTTGTGGAATAATTGGTAGACCATGTTTTTTGGCTTGTAGCCAATTTTGCATCTGATTGGGCAAAGCAAATATAGAGTTATGAAATTGGACCAAATTCTCGCTGCTTATTGCAATCCTGTCAAAGGTATGGGGGAGAAAGAAGATACCTTTCCTACGGCCCCGTTGTATCTTAATCCATTTCTTAAGTCAGCCTGATCACCACGATTAGGAGTTTTACCCTCAAGTTACTTCAAAAACAGAGACACAACCATAAGACTGCAAGAGGTTTTTAAAGCTTAGAGACCATTGCGATGCATACCGAGAGAAATTGCTTGAACCTGCCAAGTAAAGGAAACTTGATCTTTGGGGAGCACACAGGCATTTTGGGTTCCTTCCTTCAGCTCAGCATTGAAAGAAGATGAAGGTTCCAATTCTGCTTGTACCTGTCCAGAAGAAGACAAAAAACGATGAACATAGTGAAAATGTTAGGGCTGATCAGAGATGCACATAAGACCCTGTTACCAAACCATTTATTTCTACAAAAATCTTACCCGAAGATTATATGTCCATTTAATGTATTTTAAGCATGTTATTTACTTGGAAAAGCCTTCATGTAAGTATCCAAATGCCCCGAGAATGCTGTTTAGTGCCGCCATCTTGGTTGGGATGTAAGCAGCTCCAGCAGACTATGTAGTATAGAGGGGGTCACTTGAGTCATAACTACCCTTCACTTCCCAGCAGCTACATAAAAGATTATGTGAGGAGAGGGGCTGGGCCAGCATAGAACATTAGACACTTACAGAAAAGAAAAGGGTGGGAGGGAGGCAGCTGTGCTAGAGAATTTACTGTGTAGGAGTAGTTAGATTTTCTATAATGTTCAAAGGCACATTGCAAATGCACAAAAAATTATGGGAAAACAAAAATGCACATATTGAAAATGGATAATTGATTTTTCTGCGCTGGAACTCCTAACACTAAAGTCAATAGCACAAAAGAAGCAAAATAATTTTCTGGAGCAATACAGTATATCAGAAGCCAGTGCTCACCTTGATAGCATGGTCCAGATAGTTACGTACGACTCCTGTAAGGACCAAAGTCTCCCCTCGGATGAAGGAATACGGCTTAGAGAGCTCCATGAAAAATGGCAAAAATGTTGTATAATTGGCTGAATATTTGGTCATCCCAAAACCTCTCTCATCGGACAGGCAGAAAGCAGATCCTTCCCACTTTGTGATGGTGTCTGGGACAACCTCTGATAATGAGGCGTGACCCTCTTTACTGAAAGACAGGAATAAAATGCAATCATCGTCTAAATATACTGGTCTATTCAGTCCTTGGAGTGATGAATTTGAGTTTGGTGTAAATCCAGAAGAAGCGGTTAGAGCTGGTAACATCCCCTGTGGCCGGGACATTCCCTGCAGCTGCATGTGCACATAATTGACCTAATATAGCCATGCGGTCCTATTGGGTCAATGTTATTGACTCAGTATGGCCATATTTGGTCAATGATGTCACAAGCATCGCCACCTTTTTGTGTATGTAAGCTGTAGGGTGGGAAATGCCCTGGCCACAGCCACTTGGGCAGGCATTGACTGTTTCACGCCAGGTTCAGCTGAAACCCCAGTGTGCTTCCAACTTGTAAGGTGACCATGCTTCCTTTTCTTTACTAGAATCCCATCCTGTGAACTCCAATGCCCACCCCTGTTCACATGCAATCAAACTTCTTTCCCAGCAGAAAAAAAAACCCTACAATGCTGCTGCCTTGACTCAAAAAAGCCCATCTACACACTGAGGGAGATTTACTAAATCTGGAGCAGGTAATATCTGGCGAAGCCGATTGGCTACCACGCCCAGCTGCACCAGATTGAGTGCTCTAGTTTTAGTAAATCTCCCCCACTATGGCTAGGACAAGGGTCTTAGGAGGTGTAGTTCTGTCCTAGCAGAACAATGCTGCTGTTCCTGAGACTCCCCAAGGAGTGTGTGCTGAAGTCATCCAAAGGCTCTGCCCCTGGATTGGATGACATCAGCTTGCATTATGCGGAAGCCAAAGTATGGTATCTACCTAGCGGTTGGAATACCGGCATTTTTCTCATTCTAAGCGGTTATATGGTAGTGTGCTTATGCTCTTTTAAATGCGAGTGTAACCTATAAAAAGACTGGGTTTAATTAAAAGCAGTTTCATATGGTAAAGCACCAAGACGCTTTTGTCTTCTGACATTGCATCCTGGAGGAACAGAGGATAAAGGGAACTTACTGGTTGGCAAAAGATTTGATTTTAAGGGACCATAGGCCTCTGAAGCAGTGGAGGAGAAAAGGTGATTTAGCATAGAAGACCCCATGTAAAGGGGATGCATGCTATTTAGGACCATTACATTATAAAATGGGGGGGGGGGGTCAGGTCATAAAAACATAAGGTGAGAGCACAACTAGTATCAGTGTTTCACAAGGGGTGGAGGAGTGGAGTGAACAGGAGTTTGTATGCACAATTGAAAATGGCAAAAAGCACACTAAAGACTGGTGTACATGGGCAATTTACATTAAAAAAAAATATATATAAATATATATATATATATATATATTTTACACACACATACATACAGTATATATATAGCACCCTCAGATAGGTCACTGGCTGCCAGGTTGGCTGCTTCCCCCTAGGATTCTAGAAGATAGTGGGCTGGGAGAGTCAAAATCAGCAGCTGAATATTTATGTGGTCCAAGCCAATCCGTGGGTAGAGGTGCCTGGGAGGGAGAATAATAGCCTAGGGCCTGGAACAGAGGGATTCTTATCCTTAGAGGGGGAGATCCCGGCTTGGGGAGCTGCTGCCCTTCTGGGCAGACCCAACATGATTCTGCTGCTCATCGAAGTTCCAGCTACGCTACCTGGGGGGCCATATTCTGCTAAAATTCATTCGAGTTGACAGAGGCCTTTTGGAGGATTTAGTCTGCAGAGTTCACAGGAGAGGTGTCTGCAAGATACTGGAAGGAGGCATCCAATTATCCAAGGACATTAGTGAGTAGGGATGGGCCAAACGACACCCTGCTTGGCTCGCACCAGAACTTTCGAACATTGGGAAAGTTCAGAACCGAATAATGAACCCCACTGAAGTCTATGGGAACCGAACGTGAAAAATCAAAAGTGCCCATTTTGAAGGCTTATATGCAAGCAATTGGGCATACAATGGTTATGGGGGTCCGGGTATTGCCCTGGGGGACATGTATCAATGAAAAAAAAAAAAAAATCTGTAAAGAAACGTCATTTTTAAATGGAGCAGTGATTTATTGACGCCTAAAGTGAAAGCATAAAAATGAAAAATTCCTTTCAATATAACGCCTGGGGGGGGGGGGGGTCCCCTTAGTCCACCTGTAAAGTGGCACATCTGTACTGTGTATAGAAGCTGCTGCAGCAATAACTGCATTTGTAAAGCCCAAAATCAACATTTTCCCTGCAAACTTTATTTTGTAAGAAACGGCTTGGGGAGCCAATCTGTATGATGAGGCCACAATGTAGTGCACGGGGAACAATATTAAAGATTTTGTGGATAAATTCTGGTGTCTCTACCACAGACTTTGGATTTCTACTTCTGTAACATGTGTGGAAAATTGTTCGTTGGGCGTCGGTGGCGCCTTCACACCGTAACCGTATAGAGGTACCCTTGATGAAAGAATTGGCCTTGCGGTCAAACTGATATGCACCTGTCAAACAGGTGTGGAAAAAAAAAAATTGGTCTTTGGGTGTTAATTGTACCCATGAAACCTACACCAAAAACATTCTTCCAGATGAAAATCAACACCCACAACACTAGGCAGCCTAGAAGTCCTGCAGAGATTCCACATCCCAAAAACACTTAATCAGCAACATAAGCATCAGGGGCTTCATAGCTGCTGGTAATCCAGGAATAATTCATTGACGGTCCACCGAGTCTGGGCAGTCGCGTTCTAAGATCAGTAACAACCTCCAGCAGCACTAAATTTCTGTTCCGAAAGCATGCTGGATGCAGGGCAGCCCAGTAGCTCAATAGCATACTGGGCAAGTTCTGGCCAGTGGTCTATTCTCATGACCCAGTAAGCCAGTGGATCGTCGACTGGAAAGCTCTCCATCTGTTTTCGTCCCTAGATAATCGTCCACCATGTAATGCAGACTATGGAATGTAGAAGCTGATGGCCCTGGGCAGCGAGGACTAAAAATTGAGAAATGCATCACTTAGGCGGCCGCCTTCACCGCTCCTCTTGACCAACAGAAGCCTCAAAACTACGTTTTCCACGACACTAACCTACCAGAGTTGGGAAAAGTGTTCGATAAACTTATCTTTGAGGAGTCCTCAAGATTTCATCTTCTGCACTCTGTGGGGACAGGATGAGTTTTGAGAGACTATCCCCTTTTAAGGGTGGTCTAAGAGGGTTTGCCAACCATTAGTGACCCTTTTTCCTTTACGCCATGTATTCTTGGCGTAAATTTGCAGGTTTTGAAGTATGAGGGAGCCCATGCACCGCAAATTTGCAGAGGCATGAGAAGCAGACTCTCCAGGGTCACCGAGGATTATAGTATCTGGAACTGCCTCCTCCTAGCCACGTACTACCCCCAAGGGTTCTGCGGATGGAAAACCATCTCTTACTGTTTGACGTAGGTCTTCCTCTGCTTTAATGCCTCCAAAACTGCGAGAATCCTCCTCTCCTCTCTCCTCTTGTGTGTTCTGTGGCATAGGAACAATAGTGTCTGCATAAAGTGGGCCTTGAGAGGAAAGACAGTCCTTTGTCCCGCTGCTCTGCCTCGGGTGCCCTGTCCATAATGCCACGCAGAGTCTTCTCCAACAGAAACACAATACGGATTGTGCCACTGATGCATGCATTGTCATGGCTCACCATCCTTGTGGCGTCCTCAAATGGCGACAGTACAGCACATGCATCCTTTATGAGCAGCCATTGGCGTGAGGAAAAAAAAGCCAGCCTGAGCCTGTCATGCCATACTCACACAGGTACTCGTTGATGGCCATCTACTGCATGTGCAGCTGCTGCAGCATTGCCAAAGTCGAATTCCACCTAGTGGGCATGTCACAAATCAGGCTGTTTACGGGCAGGTGGAATTCCCGCTGAATTTCAGCCAACTGAGCACTGGCTGTACATGACCGCCTAAAATGGCTACACACTCTTCTGGTCTGCTTTAGTAGATCCTCCAACCCTGGGTACCCATTTTGTAAACGCTGTACCACCAAATTGAGGACATGTGCCAGACATGGCACGTGTCAACCTTCCCTGTAAGGGCGGACAGGTGGTTTGTGCCATCACCACACACACCACCATTCCTGGCTCCAGCTGGCATGGACCACCTCTGGGCCTGTCCCTGCAGAGCTGCAAAAATCTCTGCTCCGGTGTCATTCCTGTCCGTAGACACACCAGCTGAAGCACTGCATGGCACCTTTTAGCCTGACTCTTTGAATGCTTAGGGGGTACTTGAGGTGAGGCAGGGCCGTCTTTAATATTGATTGGACCCTGGGCAAACATTTTATTGCCCCCCCCCCCCCAGCTAGACTCAAAATGAATTACTGCAGCAGATCAGGCAACAATTGTGATTGGCTGCCAGAGATTACAGCACATTTCCGCTTGCTGATTGGATGCTAGGAGGTTACAGAACATTACTGCTCACTAGTTGGATTCTAGGAGGTTACTGCGAATTATTATTGCTCACTGATAAAGGTATGCTACATACAGAGTTGAAGGGGCACCATGTACTGTACAGAATGCAGCATTCGGGGTATGCTAGGTACAGAGAGCAGTGGTGCGCTATGTACAGAGTGTGGGGTTGAGAGGTGTGTCACGTGCGGTGGGTGCAGAGTGATGAGGTGAGTTGGGTGCATGGCTCTTCCCCCCCAGATTCCAGTACAGAGCTCCACTCCCCCCCCCCCCCCCCCCCCAAGTACAAGGCTCTGCTCCCACAAAGCCCCCGGGATTCCAGTACAGAGTTTTCCTCTGTCCCAAATGCTACTCACAGTCACAGCATGTTGTAAGATGTTCGTGCACCCTTCCGGTCACAGAGGCAGCTTCCCCGCCCCTCCCTCTGCTCTCAGAGATAGATGTGTGTACCCGAGGGATCAGAGTGGCCACCGGGAGAGGAGTGCTGTCACTTGATACAGAAGCACCGCCACATATTCTTGGTGACAGCATCAAGCAGCCAGCATGCAACAAGCACCGGAGGTGGCCAAACTCCAGGGGGCAACGCGGGGCTCATCAGCACAAGGACCCCCCTCAATAGGGCCCTGGGCAGATGCCCCTTTTGACCTGCATTAAAGATGGCCCTGAGGTGAGGAAGAAAGAAGGAGGAGGCATCAACAGGTGTATGGAGATGTGGGGGCACCACAAGCTACAGTACTGTGTCCTGCATCCTTCTGAGTTGCAAGCAGAGTTACCCAGTGTGCTGTGAAGGAAATGTGTCGTCCCTAACGTGGACTTTACAGCCGACTGCCTTGCCCAACGATGCCACAACATTGCTTTCCACATGATGGAAGAGAGATGGAATGGACTTACGTGAAAATAAATAGTGACTGGGAACCTGCCATTGTGGTACAGCACATTCTGCAAATTCATGGAAGTGGGCAGAATCCACCAGGCAGAAAGGCAGAAGTTTTAGAGCCAGCAGCTTTGACAAGCTTGCATTTAGACGCTGGGCATGTGAGTGGCAGGGACCTTTTTTTTTCCCACTGCAGCAAATGGGGCAGAGAAATTTGCCAGCTATAGTCTACAGCTGGTGGTGTGCTGCAAGGACCTGGGACACCCTGCGCTATACCGTCATCCCTGTCAGTGAAGGCTGCTGAGAGGTCATGAGGTATAGCAGGGACAGACTGAGGTAAGGAGGAGTGACAGATTTGTGCCCCTTGTGTGGCTTTTAGGTGCCTTTGCCAACGGGCCGAGTGGTGGGAGGTTAAATGCCTTGTCAAGCATGTGGTACCCAAATGGTTGGTGTTTTTGCCACGCTTGACAAAGTTTGCAAATAGAAAACGCCACGATCGGCTGCACATGTAATAAGAAAGCCCAGACAGCTGCGCTGTGGGAAATGGGCCTGGAGATAACAGCTCCACAATGTGATGGAATAGGGTGGCTGCTCTCTACTCTTCCATGATGGCTGCCTCGTTGGGGTTGTGCCTCACCCTCACTTTCCTCCCCTGCTCTATCTGGCACCCAAGTCGAATCAGTGACCTCATCCCCTCCATCCTCATTGCCACTGGAGACAACTTGGCAATACGCTGCGGCTGGGGGAACGTGAATGCCCATTTGTTTACCAGCGTTATCCCCTCATCTGAATTGAGCAATGGCTGTGTATCGTCAAGGAGCAAGTGGCTGACGCTGTGTTCAAATAAAAATGCTGACTCCTCCATGCCTGATGCTGGGTCTTTAACAGGAATAGCTGTTGACAAGAAGGTAGGTTTTGCCACTGGCAGCTGCAGGGGACTGCGCACTAGTCTCTGCTTGGGTGATGGAGGATGAGGAGGAGGACCGTTTAGTAAGCCAATCCACCACCTCCTTTGCATGGTGTGGCTGGCTAGCACGGGCAACATCACTAAACAGAGGAAATGATCCCCTGCCTGAGGACTGACCATGTCCACCTTTGCCTGTTGACACATACAGTGGGGACAGAAAGTATTCAGACCCCCTTAAATTTTTCACTCTGTTATATTGCAGCCATTTGCCGACCGCCGCACGCCGATGTACGTCCCTTTTTTGAGCATGGATATCATTGTTATGGCAACAGCTAGCTGCCATAACCCCGGTATCCCCGTTTTCATGCGGCGGTCGGCTACAAGATAAAAGTGGTCTCTGCGGCAGGTTCGCAGCGAGATCACTTATCGGTGGCGGGAGAGGGGCACTCCCCCGCTTACCGGAGCCGTCAGGAGAGGCGGAGGCGATTGAGTCTGTCCTCCAGCTGTGCATGGAGACGAGTGAGGGGAAAATGGCGCCCACTCATCTCCATGACACTGCAGGGCGGAAGCGACGTCAAAACGTCACTTCCGCTCATACGTCTTAAAGGCATATTTTTTTCAATGTCTTTAAATTACTTTATTGCATTTTAGTGTAAATATGAGATCTGAGGTCTTTGACCCCAGATCTCATATTTAAGAGGACCTGTCATGCTTTTTTCTATTACAAGGGATGTTTACATTCCTTGTAACAGGAATAAAAAAGTGACACTTTTTTTTTCAAACAGTGTAAAAATAAATAAAATCATAAAATAAAAAATTTTTTTAAATGCCCCGTTCCGACGAGCTCGCGCGCAGAAGCGAACGCATAGGTGAGTAGCACCTGCATATGAAAACGGTGGTCAAACCACACATGTGAGGTATCGCCGCGATCGTTAGAGCGAGAGCAATAATTCTAGCCCTAGACCTCCTCTAATGCAAAACATGCAACCTGTAGACATGCAACCTGTAGAATTTTTTAAACGTCGCCTATGGAGATTTTTGAGGGTAAAAGTTTGACGTCATTCCATGAGCGGACAAAATTTTGAAGCGTGACATGTTGGGTATCAATTTACTCGGCGTAACATTATCTTTCACAACTAACTTTACTGTTCTCTTATTTTTTTTTTTATTCAAAATTGAATTTTTTCAAAAAAAGCGCACTTGTAAGACCGCTGCGCAAATACGGTGTGAAAAAAAGTATTGCAATGACCGCCATTTTATTCTCTAGGGTGTTAGTAAAAAAACAATATAAGTTTACATGTTTTAAACCTGTGTTTAGAACACCCAAACACCTAAATTCCAAAACGAGGCTGGTCCTTAAGTGGTTAAGTTCATTTTTTTCCTCAATGTACACAACAGCACCCCATATTGACAGAAAAACCACAGAATTCTTGACATTTTTGCAAATTTATTAAAAAAGAAAAGCTGACATATCACATGGTCCTAAGTATTCAGACCCTTTGCTGTGACACTCGTATATTTAACTCAGGTGCTGTCCATTTCTTCTGATCATCCTTGAGATGGTTCTACACCTTAAGTTGATTCCAGCTGTGTTTGATTATACTGATTAGACTTGATTAGGAAAGCCACACACCTGTCTATATAAGACCTTACAGCTCACAGTGCATGTCAGAGCAAATGAGAATCATGAGGTCAAAGGAACTGCCTGAAGAGCTCAGAGACAGAATTGTGGCAAGGCACAGATCTGGCCAAGGTTACAAAAAAATTTCTGCTGCACTTAAGGTTCCTAAGAGCACAGTGGCCTCCATAATCCTCAAATGGAAGATGTTTTAGACGACCAGAACCCTTCCTAGAGCTGGCCGTCCGGCCAAACTGAGCTATCGGGGGAGAAGAGCCTTGGTGAGAGAGGTAAAGAAGAACCCAAAGATCACTGTGGCTGAGCTCCAGAGATGCAGTCGGGAGATGGGAGAAAGTTGTAGAGAGTCATCCATCACTGCAGCCCTCCACCAGTCGGGGCTTTATGGCAGAGGGGCCTGACGGAAGCCACTCCTCAGTGCAAGACACATGAAAGCCCGCATGGAGTTTACTAAAAAAAACACCTGAAGGACTCCAAGATGGTGAGAAATAAGATTCTCTGGTCTGATGAGATCAAGATAGAAATTTTTGGCCTTAATTCTAAGCGGTATGTGTGGAGAAAAACAGGCACTGCTCATCACCTGTCCAATACAGTCCCAATAGTGAAGCATGGTGGTGGCGGCAGCATCATGCTGTGGGGGTGTTTTTCAGCTGCAGGGACAGGACGACTGGTCGCAACCGAGGGAAAGATGAATGTGACCAAGTACAGGGATATCCTGGATGAAAACCTTCTCCAGAGTGCTCAGGACCTCAGACTGGGCCAAAGGTTTACCTTCCAACAGGACAATGACCCTAAGCACACAGCTAAACTAACGAAGGAGTGGCTTCACAACAACTCCATGACTGTTCTTGAATGGCCCAGCCAGAGCTCTGACTTATACCCAATTGAGCATCTCTGGAGAGACCTAAAAATGGCTGTCCACCAATGTTTACCATTAAACCTGACAGAACTGGAGAGGATCTGCAAGGAGGAATGGCAGAGGGTCCCCAAATCCAGGTGTTGCATCTTTCCCAAAAAGACTCATGGCTGTATTAGATCAAAAGGGTGCTTCTACTAAATACTGAGCAAAGGGTCTGAATACTTAGGGCCATGTGATTTTTCTGTTTTTTTTTTTAATAAATCTGCAAAAATGTCAACAATTCTGTGTTTTCTGTCAATATGGGGTTAATGAGGAAAAAATATTAACTTAAATGATTTTAGCAAATGGCTGCAATATAACAATAGAGTGAAAAATTTAAGGGGGTCTGAATACTTTCCGGCCCCACTGTATGCTGCTGGCCCACTTACAGTGCCATGAGAACGTCTGTCTCTCCTTGCTGTCCACCCAGACATGATGGGGGAGTGGGGGGTGCTTAGTAACAAAATGTATTACAGATGTGTATATGTGTACGTGGATGCACTTTAATCAATGGAAGGTGGTGTTGTGTACTTTAGAGTATTCACGAAAGACACTATAATATACTGTGTCAAACGTGCAGTAACACACAGAGCTATATGGTGTTACACTTGCAGTAACACACAGAAAAATATCTGTTAAATGGTCACTACACTCACACTGACGAAACTATCCCTACATTCACACTAATGTAAAGATGACTGGTCGCACTGAACTATCCCTAGATGCACACTAAACTAATATTCTACACTGACAATAGAATCAGAATAGCACACCGTCTAATAGCACTGAACAGAGCCCTGTTCTATCTCTCTCCACGCCACTATCGCACTACAAATGGTCACTATAGAAAGAATACCTTTTTAGTGTGGAGTGGGATTAAGAGCAATGAGCCGTGATTGGATACAGTAATCATGACAGCTTCCAATCATGGCTCTGACAGTGCTCTGTACCCTGATTGGGCAAAGCTTTCATTGCTTCAGCCAATCAGGGCTTTCTATGCACAGTGCATTGTGGGCCGAACAAATGCTCGGGCTGAACCGTTCTCCCAATCCTTTTTTTAGTGATTGCAGGCAGACATGGGATCCTTGAGACTGTGCTGCCACTATCCCTCTTGTACTAGAGTCAGCGTCATCTAAAAAAGGGACATTGTTCATGGTGTCCTAGTATAACTCAGCATGATATTTGCTGCTGCAAGGACAGTGCTCAGATTCTTAAGAAAATTAGTGTCAGAGTTATTTCTTAAAGTGGATTTTCACTGTATCTGAGCACCAAAAACACCAATTTTTTAACATAGCACCCTTTAGTGTGCTACTAGCGGTAGTTCAGGCAAATTTTAGCTGGTCCAGGGATAAACCTGAGTCATGGAATCTGGGCCAGAGTGATTAGATGTTCGGGTTTGGATAACTCATCCTGGCAGCTCTCTGGTGCCCCCCCCATGGTTCTAGAATGTTGGAGAATATTCTAGAAATTAGTGGGCAGAAGCTAGGAGGGGTTGCCTTGCATATTTAGAGGCCCTTAGCTAATCCCCAGGAAGTGGTCCTGGCAGGGAACTATGGAGCCTTTAAAAGCCATGAGCATTGCCAGACAGGGAGACAGGTGGAAGATGTCGAAGCAATGCTGAGGGAGTCTGTTGGTGGCCCTTGCGGGACCCCTGCTGGAGAGAAGTTTACCTCGGGCTGGAGCTCGGGAGGCTGGCCTGGAAGGATCCTACCAAAGGCAATTGGAGGAAAGCTTTACGGAGAGTCAGCAGGAGAAAAATGGACAGAGCGAGTAGATCAGTGCAGGGACAGACAAGGAGACTGCCAGCTGTAGCAGATTTCTTGAAGACAGCAGTGAGCCAAGTCTTTAGCCAACCTTGCCCTGGAAAGTCTCCAGTGTGTGTGAGTCTGATAGACTGGGAAGAAGCAGCCAGATGGGCTGATAAAATGGCAGTCAGGGCTAGCATTTCTGCAGGAAGTGAAGCGGACACCAGTGTCTACAGGGAAGCAGATTGTGTTGCAGGAAGCAGTTTACTCCACATGTGCTACTTTTCCTAAGGGACATAGTTCCTAGCTTGTAAAGGGCTGTTGAACTAATTAAAAAGACTGTTAGTTTGCAAGGAGTGAACTCGGTGGTGCTGCGCAAAGGAACAAGTTTGTGCAGGAGGAAAAAGTGGAAGCTGTAAATGGGGAGGAAGTTGTCCCTGCTTTAGCTTGTCATTTTCAAGTTGGGCATCCCATAATCCCTAACCCCATCCAAGTTATTATTCCCCAAAAAATACTAAAAAACACACACCCACACACGAAGGAAATGCTGTGCAGCAGTGGGAAACCTTGACATCTGCAACTCCTATGCGGGTAGTGCTACATTAATATTCAAAGCAAACACCATCCATCCAGGTCTCCATGCTTTATTTGGTTGTGAAATCTCTCAACCGAAAGCAACCCCCTAGCATTTCTGGTCATGGCCATCTTGAGTAAGGGCAAGTGATTCATGTAGCATTATCTGCCCTTAGCTCAAGCAGGCATGCATCCCTCCTCAAGACTATGTAGGACATCATTTGCCTAGGCAAAAAAAACCAAGAAACTGAAGAAATGTAAAAAAAAAAATTAAATAAGTTTAAGCAAATATTGTACGATATACTTTCCTATCCATTTACTAATGCCAATTTTACTGAATCCATTTTACATAAACTATGTTTGAAAAAAATGTGGCAACCTTGGTTACATTATTCATATTTGAATACTAGCGATCTGTGAAAGATAACCCTTAACTGTCCTTATCTTGCCCACATTTTTCTTCTTCTTTGTTTTTTTAGCTTGGAAAAAACACACACACACACACACACACACACACACACACACTTCAATTGATTAGTGATTAAAAGTAGTATGGGTTTTTTTTCTGCTATTCATACTTACCTAGGTGGATGGAGCATCAGACCGATGTGGCAGCTGTCCCCCAGCGTCTCTGCACTGAGAACCGAGCCATCAAACAAACATCGCCGATGGCTCGGTTCTCACTCCTCCTCGAGCAGAGCAATACTGACTGTCAGCATCGCTCCTGCTCTGCTTCTCCGTGCTTATTGGAGCGCTGAGCTGTGTAGGGGCGGTGAGAGGCCGTCTCAGTGGCTCGCTGAGACTGCCATTAATCAAGGCAGCTGGCGGATCCAGACCTGGAAAGTCAGGATGACGCGCTGCCTGGACTGATGGCAGTGACATCAGCGGAGAGCGGACTCCAGACCGCTCTCCGCCGAAAACAGGTCACAGGAGTGCAAAACAAATTGCACTCCTGTGTCCCATAGGAGAAGCCCAGCCAAACAAGCTCAGGCTGGACTTCTCCTTTAAACACAATGGTACTTGTTATACTACGTGAATACTATTTTATATACCGATTCTTTTAATATCTCATTTAAACAATGATTAGTTTATTTTTTGATTTTGTTAACAAATCTGGTATGTCCCTATTTTCCTTTTTTATTAGGGATACATTTTAATGTCTATTTATATATTCCTCCTGCTTGATTAATACCTTAGGTACTTTGTATTATTAACAGTGTTAATTATACTATGTCAAGAAAAAATAAAATTCTTGAACATTTACTAATGTTAGCAGCATGAGGATCAAAACTCAATATTGATTGTCAGAGTGAAGTTCCACTTTAACGTTGCAGAGGTATCCTACAGCTACCCATCAAGTTCTGCAATAAAGCATCAGAAAAGAATACCCCGCCTAGACTGATTACTAAGCCAAGAGAGTGTGACTAATGTGCCCGACTGCGGGTGCACCTACTGGATAAGCACCTTGGGACCTAAACAGTGGGCTCCTACAGGGGTGAGCACTATAATTTATGTTTATGAGGAATTTGATGTAGGGATAAGGGATTATTAACACCACACCATTTTTGGTTTTAAAACTGAAGTGAAAATACAAAGTGTGTCATCTTTTCTATGAAGGATTTAGGTACTTACTCCAGAGGAACCAGGAGCCACATGAAAGTGTCTACGAAGTTAGTCCGAACAGTTGTAATCGAAGATCCTCCTGCACCCGATCTACCAGCCATTCCAACACTCCGATCTGCAGAAAATTTGAGGTTAGCTTCTGGTGCTGCACCTTAGGAAAAAAAATAAATAAATGGATCAGTGGTATGTGTTAATGTTAAAGAAACAAAAAACAGGAAACTGCAATTTACACCATTGTCAAAGAAAGCTGAATTCCAATGTTGCACTACTATGTAGGAGCAGCTGTAGTTCAGCCACTTCAGGCGCAAACAGTCCAGCAAGCGTCTTTTTTAAATTTATTGCCAAGTAACTGGTAACATGGGATGGACAATAAGGTATGGGTTACTCAAATACACTTGATGCGAAGAGGGCTCTCCAACAACTTTAAATAGCAGTGTGGCACCCCCTAGTTGTGTTGCTAGAAGTCGATTTTTGTTCAAGTAGGCAACTTGTTCAGGCTTGGCTGGCAGCCAAGCCTGTGTGTTTTTCTGGGTCAGGGTTTGAGTGACTCAGGGAGGGCTGAGTGACTCACAGGCACCTCTAAGACCTCCCCCTACCTCTAGAAACTTACAGAACATTCTAGAAGAATGGGAGTGGAGGACTTGCCTGGAGTATTTTGAGGGCCCTGACCAATCCCCAGCAGATGGGTTGGCAGGGGCAGGCCGCCTCAAATACTCAGAGTCAGCCCAGCTGGGGCAGTGGAGTTCGACTGGAGATGCATTTGGCTGTAGGTAGCCCCCTAGTCTGGAGGGTGACCTCGGGCCTGGGCTCGGGTGTAGAAGGAACCCTCTTTATGACACACAGGGGTGCCCTGACCAGTGACACATGAGCAAGTGGAGGACCGCAGATAACTGCCAGGCAAGAGTCCAGGGAGGAAGACAGCCAGGAGGGCTGGTGAGAGATACAGTCAGAGGACTGAGAGGCATGCCTGAGAGGACTGGGTGGAAGCAGTCTGGGGTGGATGCAGAGTAAGTCTGGGAGGACTGTGGGGTCTTAGTCAGGAGGGCTAGTGAAAGGGGCAGCTGCAGCCAGGTGGGCTGGCAGTGCCTGAAGGTGGTGCTGGGATCAGTAGCCACAGGAGGATGATAGCTAGGCAGTAGAACTTTGCTACACTATCAAAGGGGCTTTGATAGATGGGCCCGCGGTCCATGCCTATAAAGGGCATTTGCAGTGCTAGCTGGTCCTGGGAGTTGTAGTTCCACAAGCAAGATTTGTGCTAAAGGTAGAGAAGGGTATATACGGACTGTACATAGTTTGTGTCCCTGAAGGATTCTAATGCTTTGATCAAGTGGGCTTCCCATAACGCTATCCATGTTTATTCCCCCCAATAAAACAAAGCACTGGACTGTTCTTGAAACTCAAGTGTGCTGTGAAGATGCGGTGTGCCTGGCAGTGTAGGGTGGAGGATCCCTTTTTACTTGCGGCTCCTTAGGGGGTGCAATACAGCAGTAATAGTCATCCACTCCCAGCCGAGGACCAGGAGAATTGCTGGCTCAAATAAGCAAAAATAGGCTGAAGTAGTCTTAGATTCTTGCAACTGGAGACCACAAAGACACTGTAGCCTAGGAGGTTTGCTCTACTCACAGATCCTAGCAACAATCAGTCCAGAGAAATATCGTCCAGCCGAGAAGTCCAGCTTCTAGTCCCATAATGAGGTTCAGGAACAAACAGTCCCCCTTCCCTCGAGCATGTGGATCCACTAAAATTTGCCTAACAGCCTAGCTAGGAGGGTGCTACAACAATATTCAGGAACAATCATTTCTAGAGATGCATCACCTGCATAGATATTACTACTATCAGCCTATGTGTGAACTGCGGTAACAAGGATGTAATATATGGACCCCCCCCACCCACCCATCTGGTATCCTACCAATGTGGAGGGCATGTGAGCTGGTATGGTTTGAGATTGGAGGATGGGAATGCATGTGAAGCTTCCTGCCAGGATAAGGGCCAAGTATGGATTGTTAGGGACCCCATGCAAAAAACAAAAGTGTGGGGTCTCCTGTCAAAATCAATAACATTCTCAAATCTACAAAATGCAGTCTAAATAGTCAAGGGGGTGGGGGGCAGAGAGCATGTACCCACTTCCTGACCCATAATTGGCCACATGCCCTCAACATTAGGTAGATACATTTACCAGCCCCATTGCAACGCACCTCGTCTCCTGACCTGGTGGATGTGGGGGTCTGTGGAGAGGAAATGATCAGAATCTGGGAGCTCCTTTAATACAAGGATGCCTACCAAATATCTGCTCCTATGTGCATAAGAAAGGGGTGCATAGTATCCTTTGTTACTTAAAAAAAAGTTTTTTTTTTTTTTTTTTTTTTTTTTTTTTTAAAAAGAGTAACTCCACTTTTCTTGGAAAAAAAAAATAAAATTCCCTTCTGGGTGATCTCTGAAGAGAAAAATAAGGTCTTCTTGTCTGTAAATCTTAGGGGTGATTGGACTGAAATACAAATCCTTGAAAACAGTTAAGCCAGTCATAGTTTGTTCGGAATTTGGCCGATTCAGCAGGGACCATGTATGGGACGGCTGGGCGTACAGAAGTTGACTTCTGTACAACCAGCCTGTAGGCAGGTGCAGCCTTTTCTCCACTGCAGGTGGTGCTCAACTGCAGCTGCATTGCAGAGGGAGTGTAAGTCAGAAGGAACCTTCTGTGGTTTCCTGGGTCACTAAGTAATACGGTTGGATGCTGCCACCCCAGGTGACTGGTGGCCATCTTGGGTCAGGTAGAGTCTATTTAAGACCCTGGCTCAGCACATATTTTGAGTGGATAGGGTAGGGTCAGGTTACCCGTCCATCAGGGAAAGCTAATAGCTGTAGGGAAAGGATCCTGATGAATAGGGGCATGCTATCCTTCCAGGAATCCCCCCATTTGGGCACAAACTGGCCAGGCAACATTCCACCCTCAGAGAAAAACATCAAGACCTGCTGCACTCAACATTCCTATTAAGAACTGAGAGTGTTCCCAGCCAGGCACCTATCTGCTGGGCTGTTTGTACCGTTGAGCCTTACATTCAATACAAGGTTTGTTTATTACAACCAGACTAATCACTGCCACCGCACCAGGCTGCACCCACTCACAAGCCTGTCGGCTTTTTCCTGATCAGTGCCGCTGGATATAGCCAGGTGCACAGTCATGTTGGAACAGGAAGAGGCCAAACTGTTCCCACAAAGTTGTATGGTAGTGGTATGCTGGCGACTTTTGAGTTCCCTTCACTGGAACTAAGGGGCCAAACCCTGAAAAACAACCCCACACCATAATCCCCCCTCCACCAAATGATTTGGACCAGTGCACAAAGCAAGGTCCATAAAAACATGAGTGAGTTTGGGGTGTAGGAACTTGACTGGCCTGCACAGAGTCCTGACCTCAACTCGATGGAACACCTTTGGGATGAATTTGAGTGGAGACTGCGAGCCAGGCCTTCCCTCACAAATGTGGTTCTGGAAGAATGGTCAAACATTCCCATAGACACACTTCTAAACCTTGTGGACAGCCTTCCCGGAAGAGTTGAAGCAGTTATAGCTGCAAAGGGTGGGCCAACTCAATATTAAACCCTACGGACTAAAACTGGGATGCCATTAAAGATCATGCGTGTTTAAAGGCAGGCGTCCCAATACTTTTGACAATATAGGGTACATTTATAGGACTAAATCGTTAGTGCATTCGATTGCCTAATTATTATCAGGATAGACCCATTTTGTTGGATGTACAATTTTAGATTGATGCTTCAAAAGATCATTTACCTAGAGGATACCTCGACTGCTCTGGTGGATTGTTCTCACAGACCTTTGGTTTTCTCACTTGGTTTCCTGTTACAACAATCAGTCCGACATCCTGAAATATGATGTGAAAGAATGCAACATTTTGACAGACAAGTATACCTAAAAACACAAAACAAACAGCCATAACATTATGACCACCCTCCATAACCCATTGGGGCGTGGACTCCACTTGACCTCGTAAGGCAAGCTATGGTATCTGGCACCAGGCCGTTAGTAGCAGATCCTTTAAGGCATGTAAGTTGCAAGGTAGGGCCTCCATGGATTGGACTTGTTGTACCAGCGCATCCCACAGATGCTCGATTGGAGAATTTGGAGGCCAAGTCAACACCTCAAACACATTGGTGTTCCTCAAATCATTCTTGAATTCATTAGACCAGGCCACCTTCTTCCATTTCTCCATGGTCTAGTTCTGATCCCCATGTGCCCCTTGTAGGCACTTTTGGCTGTGGAGACGGGTCAGCAAGAGCACCTTGACCGGTCTGCAGCTACACAACCCCATATACTAACTGGGATGCTCTGTGTGTTCCGATACCTTTCTATCAGAACCACCATTCACTTTTTTCAGCAATTTGAGCTCCAGTAGGCTCTATTGGAGCGAACTACACAGGCCAGCCATGACCCTGTCACTGATTTACTAGTGTTCCGTCCTTGGACCACTTTTGGTCAGTCCTTACTAATGCAGATTGGGAACATCCCACAAGAGCTGCAGTACTGGAGTTGCTTTGACCCAGTTGTCTTGCTATTACAATGTGGCCCTTGTCATAGTTGTTCAAATCTTACGCTTGCCCATTTTTTTCTATGTTTAACATAACTTCAGGGACAACATGTTCACATGCTGCCTAATATATCCCACCCAATGTTTAGATGCCATTACAATGAGATAACCCATGTTATTCACTATACCTGTCTGTCAAGATGTTGACATAACCATTAGGGCTGAAACAACTAATCGATTAATCGACAACTAATCGATTACGAAATGAATCGAATACTATTTTCATAATCTATTTATCAGCCAGTAACATAATGGGGTTAAAAAAACTAAAAATGAGCCCTATATAGTACAACAATACTTCACAGTACTACAGTAAAAAAAATTAACCCCTTACAGTAGTAATTATCTAAAGGGCCAATTTTAGTTTTTTTAACCCCATTATGTTACTAAACGTCTTAGACCTGGTTCACACCTATGCGTTTAGTGCTTTTTGCAGAAACGCACTACAGTTAGTTTACATGGTTTCCTATGGGACACGTTCACATCTATGCTTTTTTTTAGCCGCTGCAAATTTGGAAAGGGTCAGGGACTTTTTTTTTTTTTTTAAACGCAAAATGGTGCTTTTTTGGTTCAATATACTTCAATGGAGAAGCTGCAGAAAAGCATGTAATGCGTTTTTGCAGCAATTTGTGTTTTTTAAATTTGCCCAAAAAAAATATGCAAAAACGCAAATCGCCGCAAAATCACTTGCGCAAAAATCAAAACGCACAGCAAAAAGCACTGCAGAAGACAGATCGAAAGCAAACCGCATAGGTGTGTACGGAGCCTTACGCTGGCCACACGGTCAGTTTTCAGATGAGAAAATTCAGACGAAAAATCTTTGTACTTTCGCTGAATGAAAGAATGTTTGAGATTTTAACTTGTTTTTAACATTCTGCTTTTACGACGAATGTAATTTCTGAATGAAAACCACATCACTTTCTGAAAATTCCTTTCACCAAGAAGTTTTCTATTATTTCTAAATTTTCCCGTCACCGTGGTTGAAAATGAACGTCGATTTGATCCCACCAACGATTAGAAAAACGAACGAGCGTTCTTAAAATTACTTTTTTTTAAGGAAGACATTGTTTTTTAAATAAAAAAAAAAAAAGATCTGAGTCTGATGATATTTACCAGATTCACCTCTAATAGTATATACAGTATATCTCCTCTAATAGTATATACAGTATATTTCTTCTAATTGTATTTACAGTATATTTCTTCTAATTGTATTTACAGTATATCTCCTAATTGTATTTACAGTATATCTCCTAATTGTATATACAGTATATCTCCTCTGTCTTATTCTCAGAGTGGATTAGAGATTTTGCTCCCTAACCATATAGATGGTTATTTATATTTACCGCTGCATAGAGATATTTAAGGATTTATTTTTTTTAACTTTACATATTAAACTAAATTATATGCCACACTTTTTTTAAGGTGATTAACTGAATAATCGAATAATCGATTAATCGAAATAATAATCAGCCAACTAATCGATTATGAAAATTGAAAATAGTTGCAGCCCTAATACCCATAAAAGGAAATACTGACTGTACTTTCCCAGAATTTTGAATTTTCTTCTATGACACTAAGCCAGTGGTCCCCAAACTGGTCTGGGGGCCAGATACGGCCCTTTGCTTGTCATTATCTGGCCCTTTTGGCACTACTCCTTCCACTGATACTAGGAACTATTCTGCCAACCAACAATGGGGCACCATTACTCCCACTGACACCCAACGATGGGGCACCATTACTCCCACTGACACCCAAGGATGGGGCACCATTACTCCCACTGACACCCAAGGATGGGGCACCATTACTCCCACTGACACCCAAGGATGGGGCACCATTACTCCCACTGACACCCAAGGATGGGGCACCATTACTCCCACTGACACCCAAGGATGGGGCACCATTACTCCCACTGACACCCAAGGATGGGGCACCATTACTCCCACTGACACCCAAGGATGGGGCACCATTACTCCCACTGACACCCAAGGATGGGGCACCATTACTCCCACTGACACCCAAGGATGGGGCACCATTACTCCCACTGACACCCAAGGATGGGGCACCATTACTCCCACTGACACCCAAGGATGGGGCACCATTACTCCCACTGACACCCAACAATGGGGCACCATTTCTCCCACCGATACCAAATGTGGTGATTTTTACTCCCACTGATACAAGGAAAATACTCCTGCTGGCCATAGTCCAGCCCCCTATAATAAGAACAATAAACTGGCCCTTTGTTTAGAAAGTTTGAAGACCTCTGCGCTAAGCCATCGGCCATTTGAGGCTAAAGATTCATCATGAAGAGTAGACCGGGTCGATTCACTATGGCCTCATTCACTTGAGCGTGCCTACGCATACGCCCGGGTGAAGAGCCGTCTTTGCCCGCATGTGATGCGCAGGTGTTCATGCATCCATGTGCAGGCACTCCCATTCATGTCTATTGGGACACAGCTCCTGGTCCCAGTTTGAAAGCTACGCGGGCAACCCAGACTATGTGCATTCAGGGACACGCACCCACACCTGCACAGCTGTCAAATTGGGAGCAGTGACTATGTAGCAATAGATAGTTGACTGTCTGCCTGTGGATGCATGGTGTTGGTGCAGGTCCCTGAACGCACACCGTCTGCAACACCTGCACAGCTGTCAAATTGGGACCCGCAGCTGTGAATGAATGGGACTGCCTTGCATGAACACCTGTGCATCCCATGCAGGCAAAGATGGCCCTTTACATGGCTGTATGCATAGGTACTCATGTAAATGCATCCCAAAGCCTCATGCACACAGATGGCAAGAGGAATAAATAATGCTGGGAGTACAGAGTAAGGCATGTTCTCATGCACAGGGAGCCACAGGTGCTGCATACCGCCTGCCATACAAGTGAATGGCTGCACTAAACATTAATTCTAGTTTGTTTCAGCATTAACCAGCGCACAACGCATCTCCCATAACATGAATGTTTTGTATTCAGGCATACATTATACGCTCATATACAGTGCCTTGAAAAAGTAATCATACCTCCTGAAATTTTCCACATTGTCATGTTACGACCAAAAACATAAATTTTATTGGGATTTTATGTGATAGAACAAAGTGGCACATAATTGTGAAGTGAAAGGTAAATGATAAATGATTTTCAACATTTGTTACAAATAAATATGTGAAAAGTGTGGCGTCCATTTGTAATCAGACCCCCTGAGTCAATACTTTGTACAACCACCTTTCACTGCAATTACAGCTGCAAGTCTTTTTGGGGAGGTCTCTACCAGCTTTGACATCTAGAGAGCAACAATTTTGTTCATTGTTCTTTGCAAAATAGCTCAAGCTCTGTCAGATTGGATGGAGAGCGTCTGAACAACAATTTTTAAGTCTTGCCACAGATTCTCAATTGGATTTAGGTCTGGACATTGACTGGGCCATTCTAATACATAAATATGCTTTGATCTAAACCATTCCATTGTAGCTCTGGCTGTATGTTTCGGGTCGTTGTCCTGCTAGGTGAACCTTCGCCCTAGTCTTGAGTCTTTTACAGACTAATGCCATGTACACACGGCGAACTTTTCAGCATCAAAGGTCCGACAGTCTTTCCGACGGACTTCCGAACGAATGGACTTGCCTACACAAGATCACACCAAAGTCCGACGTACGTGATGACGTATGACTGGACTAAAATAAGGAAGTCGATAGCCAGTAGCCAATAGCTGCCCTAGCGTCGGTTTTCGTCAGTCGGACTAGCATAGAGACGAGCGGATTTTTCGACCAGACTCGAGTCCGTCGTAAAGATTTGAAACATGTTCCAAATCTAAAGTCAGTCTGATTTTCGACCGAAAAAGTCCGCTGCAGGTCCGATGAAGCCCACACACGGTCGGATTGTCCAACGGATTCCTCCCGTCGGACCAGTCCAGTCGAAAAGTCCGCCCGTGTGTACACGGCATAACAGGTTTTCTTCTAAGATTGCCCTGTATTTTCCCCATCAACTCTGACCAGCTTCCCTGTCCCTGCTGAAGAAAAGCATCCCTGCACGTTTTGCTTTTAAGCCAAAAAGTTCCATTTTGGTCTCATCTGACCAGAGCACCTTTTTCCATATATTTGCAGTGTCCCCCACATGACTTCTCGCAAACTCCACGACTTATGCCCCGTACACACGATAGGATTTTCCAATGGAAAATGTGTGATAGGACCTTGTTGTCGGAAATTCCGACCATGTGTAGGCTCCATTACACATTTTCCATAGGAATTTCCGACACAAAGTTTGAGAGCAGGCTATAAAATTTTCCGACAAAATCCGTTGCCGGTATCATATGGTGGATATTTGGAGAGCCCAGCATCAAACTGAAAAAAACTACTCATATTACTCGAACATACACGATTCCTATCATAGGATAGATTATTTTTTTATTAACCACTCAGAAATGTTATTGACTCCATCATCGGATATAGGGGGGTTCCTATGGTCAGACCATGCCCCGGTGTTTTTGGAAATCAGGGTAATAGAGCAAGCAAAAACAAAAGGGAATTGGAGATTAAATGATAACCTGTTGAAAGACAAAGAGTGTATAGAGGATATACGCAAAACAATAAAGGATTTTGCAGAAATTCACGAGAAGGATGAAACATCAATGCCCATGCAATGGGAAACATTAAAATGCGTAATAAGGGGGATACTTATTAAGCATGGATCAAGATTGAAAAAAAATAAGGACCAAAAGAAATCTCAGCTGATAAAAGATAGAGGAACTGGACAAAGAACACAAGCAGAATCTAAAACCATCAGATAAAATAAAGATAAAAGAGAAAAGAATGGAATTACAATCCTTGCTGGATGAGTAATCCCTTAGGATTAGGGATCGAAGGAGGGCACAATGGTATCAGTATGGGAACAAGACAGGAAAAATGCTTGCTAAAACACTAAAGGAACAACAGACCCTACCATCTATAAGTAAAATATTAAAAACAGATGGGGAATATACATATGAGCCAAAGGAAATAATGGAAGAATTTCATGCATACTATTCCAATCTATATAATATTAAAGCATCACAGAGGAACAAAGGGACGGATTGGAATAGAGAGAAAATTAAAGAATATATAGAAGAAACAGCCCTTCCTAGATTCCCGAAAGAGATATACGAGGTAATGGAAAACGATATCTCGGTGGAAGAGATCCAACAAGTGATTAAAGAACTAGTCCCGGGAAAAAGTCCAGGGCCCGACGGATACACCACTAGATTCTATAAGAATTTTCAAGAAATAATTGCCCCTATACTGGGAAAAACATATAACTCTATATCTGATAAACAAGGTTTCGTACCACAAAGCACAGAGGCTCATATTACCTTGATTCCAAAAGCAGAGAAGGACCATACGCTATGTAAAAACTATAGGCCAATTTCTTTAATATAGACATACGTATATATTCTAAAATTATTGCGAATAGAACAACACCAATCCTACCTAACTTTATAAAATTAGATCAAGCCGGATTTACAAAAGGGAGAGAAACTAAGGATAACATTATAAAAACCTGTACATTGATGGAATTTGCTCAAAGAACAGCTATCGAAACGTGTATGCTGGCCGTGGATGCAGAAAAGGCATTCGATAGGATAGGGTGGAGTTTTCTAGAAGAAACACTAAAACAAC
Source organism: Lithobates septentrionalis (assembly GCA_037952835.1). Lineage (NCBI taxonomy): Eukaryota > Metazoa > Chordata > Amphibia > Anura > Ranidae > Lithobates > Lithobates septentrionalis. The sequence goes on from JBBDGP010000388.1 coordinate 3,965,809, forward strand.
TCGGTATGGGCCCGAAAATGCGTAATAGGATAGCGGCCCTGTACTCCAACCCAAAAGCAAAAGTGAGAGTAAATGGCATGTTATCAAAGGACATAAAAATATCAAATGGCACCCGTCAGGGGTGTCCTCTGTCCCCCTTGTTGTTTGTACTTACAATGGAACATCTAATCACTGCAATCAGAAATAATAAAGAAATTAGAGGGATAAAGGTGGGAGAGAAAGAATATAAAATAGCGGCGTACGCGGATGATCTACTAATATACATAACTAATCCCAGTAAAACTATACCAAATCTAATGAAAGAATTTAAGAGATTTGGGAAATTAAGCAATTTCAAAATAAATGATAAATCAGAGATATTGAATATATCAGTAAGTAAAGAGGGTTTCTCACGATTGCAAAATGACTTCCCATTTAAATGGAAGCAAAACGTAATAAAATATTTGGGAATCCTTATAACAAAAGATTTAAAACAACTATAAGGGATGAATTATGAAAAAGCAATTCGAGACGCCATTAAATTATTACAGAAATATGACAGAATAACATATTCATGGACGGGAAGAGTTAATATTGTGAAAATGGATATTCTGCCAAAGCTTTTGTATACTTTCCAATCGATACCGCTGGAACCCCCAAGAAAATTGATGAAGGAGTTAAGAAAAGCGATAGTCGAATTTATATGGGCGCACAAAACTCCCCGGATAAAAAGGGAGAACCTAATCAGGAAAAAAATGAATGGGGGGCTTGCGCTACCAGATTGCATGAAATATTTACAGGCAGCATCACTGACCAGCATAATAGACTGGTACCATAACAGAGAAAACAAGCAGTGGGTCAGTATAGAAGAGGAAATAATAGGGCCCCAATTAAAAGTCCTTCCATGGGTGGAACCCCACCTAAGACCTAAAAGAAGTGAGCTGACACTTTTCGTAATTGCTACGTTAAAGGTATGGGACGGTATAATAAAAGAAGGGAAGCTTTCTACAATACTGGGACCGATGACCTTAATGTTTTATAACCCGGAATTCCCTATAGCAATGATGAGTAAAAATTTCCTAAAATGGAATAGATCGAAAGATATAAGACTAGCCCAGGTCCTTGAGAATGGGAAAATACCTACACTAAGGGAAATGGGAGAGGGGAATAAAAATAAATGGCTGCAGCACCAACAATTACAGGCCTTTATAGAACCAAAAATAGCCAGGTTAAGCAGACCATTGACCAGATTTGAAAAACTGTTGCTGGGAGAACAGGCCCCGATCAAGAACTTATCGAAGATATACGACGAATTAATACCGAATAGCCCCCTTAAAGAATTAACGAGCGTAAGGAAATGGGAAGCAGCAATTGGTAGACCCTTATCAGAAAGAATGTGAAAAGATTTTCAAAATTATACATAGAACAACCATATCAAATAAATATCAAGAGAGAAATTATAAAATTGTAATGAGGTGGTATAGAAGCCCTGTCACCTTAAATTCAATTAACAAAAGAAATACGGATCTTTGCTGGAGATGTAAAGCAGAAAAGGGAACAATGGAACATATATGGTACGGATGTCATCGAGTAAAAGAATTCTGGAACAAGATATACGAGATCTATCATAGGATATCGGGAGTAGAGATAACCCCGAGTTTGGAAATTTCATTACTGTCTTTGTTACCAAAGTCAATAAAGGCAATGAAAAAAAGACATCATTCATTATATGACATCAGCAGCAAGAACAATAATAGCAAAAAACTGGAAAAAAAAAACAGAGAAACCAGCTATAACAGATTGGATATGTGAAATGAATGAAATACAATATATGGAAGAGCAAATGAGAGGAAGGGCATATAACAAACCAATTATCTGAAATTTGGCAAAAATGGGAAGAGTTTCGGTCATCGCAACAAATATCAGAATTTATATAAGGAAGGAGGAAAGGAAAAAATAATTTTTTTTTTTGTATGTATGAGAAGAGATGGATGGGGGAGGGGGGGAGGGTAAGGGCGAGTAGGAAGTGGGGGTTTAATATGGAATTATGTAGATGTTTAAAGCCTGTTAAGTAAAAAAATCTTATGTAATAGGAGTAAGAAAAACATGCTGTATAATGTTATGGTTAAATGGAATGGTATGATATTTGCGATTGTTTTAAATGAAGTGGAAAACTTAATAAAATGAGATTGAAAACAAAATCCGTTGCCGGAAATTCCGATCGTGTGTACACAAATCCGACGCACAAAGTGCCACGCATGCTCAGAATAAATTAAGAGACGAAAGCTATTGGCTACTACCCCGTTTATAGTCCCGACGTACCTGTTATACGTCAGCGCGTTCAGAACGATCGGATTTTCCGACAACTTTGTGTGACTGTGTATGCAAGACAAGTTTTAGCCAACATCCGTCGGAAAAAATCCATGGATTTTGTTGTCGGAATGTCCGATCAACGTCCGACCGTGTGTACGGGGCATAATAGTTGTCCTGTGGACAGATTCTCCCACCTTAACCGGATCTCTGCAGCTCCTCCAGAGTTACCATGGGCCTCTTGGCTGGTTCTCTGATTAATGCTCTCCTTGCCCGGCCTGTCAGTTTAGGTGGACGACCATGTCTTGGTAGATTTGCAGTTGTGCCATACTCTTTCCATTTTTGGATGGATTGAACGCAAGATGTTCAAAGCTTGGGATATTTTTTTTTTTATAACACAACCCTGCTTTAAACTTCTCCACAACTTTTTCCCAGACCTGTCTGATGTGTTCCTTGGCTTTCATGATGCTGTTTGTTCAAGGTTCTCTAACAAACCTATGAGGGCTTCACAGAACAGCTGTATTATACTGAGATTAAATGACACACAGGTGAACTTTATTTACAAATTAGGTGATTTCTGAAGGCAATTGGTTCCACTAGATTTTCGTTAGGGGTATCAGGGTAAAGGGGGCTGAATACACATGCACACCACACTTCAGATTTGTAAAAAAAATGTAACCATTTATAATTTTCCTTCCACTTCACAATTATGTGCCACTTTGGCCCCTTTTACACTTGTGCGACCTGAAATTCATGTGATTTTGACGCGACTTGAAGCAATGCCTGTATAATGTTTAGGTCTAGGGACCTCAAGTCGCCTCAAAAGGTCAGACCAAAGTAGTCCAGGGACTACTTTGAAGTCGCACAGATATGAATGGTAGACATGTGCGATTGGTTTTGTACGAATGAGAAATTCGGACGAATTTCCGAAAATTTGTACTTTCGTGGGGATCCAAAATACGAATTTTTATGCATACGAATTTTGTATGAAGTACGAAATTGTTTACGAACTTCGGATCCAAATTCCGTTACAACAGATTCGGACAAAATAAGAATGTTCGTTAATTACGATTATCCGTTATGAAGTGTAAAACCCTAGGAAGTCACAGCACAGGGATGGTGGGAGCCCCTCAATGATAAATCCATCAGAACGAACATTCGTAATTGTTAAAAAAAAGTTAACGAACCTAATGAAAATTCGTATTTCGTACAAATCCAAATTGAATGTCGGACACGAATTACGAATTAATTCTAATACGAAACAAATTTGACGGATGGTACTCATCGAAAATCATGGAGTACGACTTGTCATGCGACTTTGCAGTCCCAAGACGCAGGACAAGTCGCACAAGTGTAAAAGGGTCTTTTGTGTTGATCTATCACATAAAATCCCAATACAATACATTTATGTTTTTGGTTGTAACATGACAAAATGTGGAAAAGGGGTATGAACACTTTTTCAAGGCACTGTACAGGTAAGCGACAATGCAAAAATTACTAGCGTTACAAGAGTACAGCCGTTCACTTTTATAGCAGACTATACGCGTCACGGGCCACTTCCCAGGAATGGGAAAATGCACTTTCACCCAGCTGATTAACTCGTATGGTTCTTTTAGCATGCGATTCGGTTAACTTTATTGCGAGTGGCTCAGCACTGTCACATCGAGCAATTTACATGTTCCTCCAAAACCAAAAGTACTGGGCAATTCCTGAATACACTATATTGTCAAAAGTACTGGGACGCCTGCCTTTACACACACACAAACTTTAATGGTTTCTAATGCCGCGTACACACGGTCGGACTTTACGATGGACTTTCTGAATGAATGGACTTGCCTACACACAATCCACCAAAGTCCGTCGTATTCGTACGCGATGCCTTACGACTGGACTAAAACAAGGAAGTTCATAGCCAGTAGCCAATAGCTGCCCTAGCGTGGCTTTTTGTCCGTCGAACTAGCATACAGACGAGCGGACTTTTCGACTTGACTCGATTTCGACGGATTGATTTAAAACATGTTTCAAATCTAAGTCCGTCCAACTTTTGAGAAAACAAAGTCCGCTGGAGCCCACACACATCGAATTGTCCGACGAAATCCAGTCCGCCGGGCAAAGTCTGCCTTAAAGTCCGCTCGTGTGTACGCGGCATTAGTCCATAGGGTTCAATATTGAGTTGGCCCACCCTTTCCAGCTATAACAGCTTCCACTCTTCTGGCAAAGCTGTCAACAAGGTTTAGGAATGTGTCTTCCAGAAGCACATTTGTGAGGTCGGGCACTAATGTTGGACGAGAAGGTCTGGCTCGCAGTCTCCACTCTAATTCATCCCCAAAGATGTTCTATCAGGTTGAGGTCAGGACCAGTGCAGGCCAGTCAAGTTTCTCCATCCCCAAACTGTTCCCACAAAATTGGGAGCATGAAATTGTCCAAAATGTCTTGGTATGTTGAAGCCTTAAGAGATCCCTTCACTGGAAATAAGGGGCCAAGCCCAACCCCTGAAAACAACCCCACACCATAATCCCCTCAACCAAATGATTTGGACCAGTGCACAAAGCAAGGTCCATGAAGACGCAGATGAGCGCGTTTGGGGTGGAAGAAGTTGACTGGCCTGCACAGAGTCCTGACAACCCAATAGAACACCTTTTAGAGCGGAGACTGCGAGCCAGGCCTTCTCGTCCAACATCAGTGCCTGACCTTACAAATGTGCTTCTGGATGAATGGTCAAACGTTCCCATAGACCAGGGATATGCAATTAGCGGACCTCCAGCTGTTGCAGAACTACAAGTCCCATGAGGCATAGCAAGACTGACAGCCACAAGCATGACACCCAGAGGCAGTGGCATGATGGGACTTGTAGTTTTGCAACAGCTGGAGGTCCGCTAATTGCATATCACTGCCATAGACACTCCTAAACTTTGTGGACAGCCTTCTTAGAAGATTTAAAGGAGAAGTCCAGCCTGAGCTAGTTTGGCTGGGCTTCCCTAATCACAGGAAATTTGCACTCCTGTGACCCATTTTCAGCAGAGCGGAATGAAGTCCGCTCTGACGTCACAGGAATCAGTCTAGGCATTGCGTCATCCTGACTCTGGATCCGCCAGGTGCTTGGACTGATGGCTGTCTCCACCTAGCATCGAGGTCGGATGCTGCATCCACCTAGGCAAGTATGAAACTGCAAAAAAAAAAAAAAAAATTCCCAAACTTCTCTTTTAAAGCAGTTATAGCTGCAACCATACGGACCAAGACTGGGATGTCATTAAAGTTCATGTGCGCGTAAAGGCAGGTGTCCCAAAACTTTTGGTAATATAGTATATATGGGAAAATTTAATAGGGCCCTAGCATTGTCCAGCATCTTTAGGGCTCATTCACACCAGGTGCATTGAGTGGTCTTGAGCAGCATTGCAAAGAAAAAAAGTAAACTGTGTGATGCAACCAACAAGGCATTGCACTGGTATGACACAATTATGGAGCATACCATGTTCAGGCTTCTTAGCTGAGCCACATTATTATCCCCCAACTGCTCCCCCTTAAGCTGCAAAAGCAGTGGCTGGGGGTGTAAACATGCTGCGGCCATGATGCTTTCTTCCAGGCCCGGACTGGCCATAGGGCAGACCGGGCATTTTCCCGGTGGGCTGGGACCTCCAGGTCCATAGCCTGTTGATGACCAGGCCGCACAGCGGGAGGTAAGCGGCGCCCGCGGCCTGGACAGGGTTAACACAGGCCACGGCCGCCGCTCACCCACCTCTATGCGGCCGTGCCTGTGTCATCTCTGGGCTCCGGCGCAACTACAATAGCAGCTGATTGGCTGAGCGGCTGAGCTGTTTGTCTCTCACACACAGCCCAGCCAACGCTGACAGTTCCTACTGCTCCACCTCTTCCCGCCCCTCTACTCTATCTGCCCCGCCCACACCCCCTGCGTCTGCCCCGCCCACACATCCCTGGGGTGAAGGAAGGAAGATTTAAAAGCTGCAGGCAGCCCGCTCCGGAGCCTCATCCTGGGGTGAGTAAGCTCACCCTCTTTCCTGCCTTCCAATGTGTATATAAAACTAATTTAAGGGGTGTTCTGTGGACTCTGATACAAGAGGGGGACTTTGGTGAGCAGAGACCCCCTTAAATCAGTGTTTCCCTTTACATTAGGGTCCACAGAGCTCCCCCTTACAGTAAGTGGGGGGCCTGTGGGGACTCTGATGTAAGGGGGGCCTGTGGGGACTCTGATGTAAGGGGGGCCTGTGGGGACTCTGATGTAAGGGGGGCCTGTGGGGACTCTGATGTAAGGGGGGCCTGTGGGGACTCTGATGTAAGGGGGGCCTGTGGGGACTCTGATGTAAGGGGGGACTGTGGGGACTCTGATGTAAGGGGGGACTGTGGGGACTCTGATGTAAGGGGGGACTGTGGGGACTCTGATGTAAGGGGGGACTGTGGGGACTCTGATGTAAGGGGACTCTGATGTAAGGGGACTGTGGGGACTCTGATGAAAGGAAGCAGGGGGCGGGAGGAGCTGGAGATCTGCACAGTGAGTAGAGAGTAAAGGGGGGGCATGATTGCAGGGACACTGTAATATACTGTAAAGGGGCACTGTAATCATTACAGTGCAGTCCCCTTTATATTTATATCAGTGTTCCTGCACATTACAGCGTGGAGGACCGACAGACCCCCCCCCCCCCGGTCCATGGAAAAATTGGCTGCTCAGTCTAAAATGCCCGGGCCTATTTTTTGTCCCAGTCCGGGCCTGCTTTCTTCACAGCAGGAATTATACCCTGCCTCATTGACCTGCATATCACGGGTGCTATGCTTTACAGGCTCCCAAGAAAGAAAAAATGCACTTATTTATTTTTCTAACGTTGAACATATCCTTTAATGCAAACAAAATCTGTGGATAATGGCCCCAATAGCGGCAGGTCTTTGTTCTTGGACAGCAATAGTTTTCACCATTGGATGTTTTGGTGAGGCAGCTGCCTATGGCTAGCCCTTAAGAAACCTATCAGTCTACCCTTCAACCCAAGCAGGGCATCTCTATGAGCCAAGGTCAATAACAAATTAGCGCTAGTAAAAACGGCTGTAGTGTGCAGACCATTAAATACAGATATCTTGTGGACGGGGCCACCTTCCCCGCATGTGGGATACCTCTCCGCTCGTGTACACATTCACCAATGTGTGGGGTCAGGCGGGGCCATGTTCATGTGAAAGTCAACATTAAGGCATTAAGTTAAGCCGTTCATTAAGATGAGCCGTACACTGTATGCAGTAGTTCAATATACAGAGTCCCTCGGAAACATTCTGTCCCATGTTGCTACACCCCTTTTCTCCATGAATGTTGCATTTTGGAGGGACACTGCGGAGCCTATGCCCTCTTCACCAGTCCAGTGTACCTCTACCACCTCACTCCCAGTGACAGAATGGGATCCCACTGTGCACTAGCACGAACCTCGTGAGTGCACATAATTGACTCCTTCAGCTCTCTTGTACCAAGTGATCGGATATGTGGCGTTTCCGTACCATGGGTTGGGTCCTGATTGCTTCGTGAACTGACCCCTAGGGAGGGAGTCAGCGCACCAGCCCCCTTGGTACCGGAGGACCCCTCACTCATGCCGGGTACTACTCCTAGCTCGCTGCTGTTCCTCCCACGGCTACTATTCTTCTACTCAACTCTCCTGAGTGACCCTTTATGCCGGCCTTCATCCTGTACCTAGTGTGTGCTGTACAGGCCTTGTTGTAATGATACGCCACCATTTACCACCATGCACCCCTTAAAATATCTTCAGACCAGGCTCATAAACAGACAAAGCTTTACTTAACGGCTACAACAGTTGTATCTGTAAACATGCAAGTCCCTAACTGAAGATCCCTTAGCTGCCCAGGCATCCCTTTGCAGGTGGAAGTCCATAGCAGGTAGGTTCTCTTAGGGCGGTGGGGATCGATGGTTACATTTTATGGGACCCTCTACTTTCCCATAAGATCCCCCTGCCCAACTTATATGCCAAATAGGGTGCAAGCCTGAAAAACCGGTAGACCCAGTCTTAACCTATCCACACCTGGGCAGCCCATAATCCCTATCCAAGAACGACCCACCATGTAGGCACCTGCCTACAAACTGGTTTCACTTTGCCAATCTAGTCATGGTTACACAAAGATTCTGTTACACATTACAATGGTCAGCTAAGGGTCAGTTGGCTTTACAAATATTCTCACCTTAAGATTTTGGTAGCTGTCACCTTCAGAGTTGCTGCTGACAGGTAAATAGTAGTTCCCTTTGAAGAAGACCAGTTTGTTTGGATCTAGACACTGGGGCTCTGGATCCTCCACATCAAAACCACCGACATTGTAGCCCCCATAGTAGCCATAGGAAAATAAGCCATGGACCTGTTACACAGACATCACATTAGGCTACAGACACAGGATCTAGTCATCCTCTTATGCTTAAAGTTATTAAAGGGTTAACTTACAGAAAAACTGAAGTTTTATGTGGTTGCTGGAATGATTGCAGATATTCCTACCAGAGGTTCCATTTTCACCCAACTGCCATCAAAGTTAAATGAGGACGTCATTCTTACATGGTGAATTACCCATAATTTAGAAGAAACAGATCACTGGGAAAACCAGTTGTGAGAGACTGACTCTTGAAGTTTCATCATTAGAGGGGCAACAACATTAAGGTTTATGGAAACAGCTAAAATCTCTAGGGGAACAAAGTTAGGAAAACTTGAGATTTGAGTATTTGGGACGCACAAGAACCAGGGGCTGACTCAAACCAATAGTTTCTACCTAGAACTTATACTTTCGGTGGACTAACCCTTCAACCCCATAGTAAAGCAGCTTTTTTACTTTGGATAGACGTGTTTTACACATACATCTTGTGCTTAATCATTACCAATAATGATTAAGCACAAGATGTAGGTGTGAAACGTGTCGACGTGACCACAGTTTGGTGTCTTTGGCGTTATCTTTGTGAAGCAAATAAAAGGCAAATCGGAAGTTCTGGATGTGCAGCCATTTCTTTCTTCTTTCCAAGCAAAGTGGCAGAGGGTTGGGACAAACCATTTACCACTGGCAGGGGTAAAAGCAAAACAAAAAATATATAGGAGGGAAAAATCTGTCCCTGTAAATGCTTAAAAGTAGTGTTGCCTGGAGTTGTACTTTAATGTGTTACTCAAATCTGTAAAGTCCATCTTGTAAAGTCCATCTAACACAACCCTCTGCTGTCCAAAGGTGTGTCTGTTGCTCCTCCATAGGTAGAGGAAACAGTCTAAGACAGGAAGTGCTTACTGGCAGGATCAACAGGTGAAAATAAAGGAAAAGAAGACTGATGCAACCACATCTAAATTCTGGTGATCTGCAATACATTACATTTTTGCTTTTGGGTTTAGATATGCTTCAATGACATTCCTAGAATACATATATGGGGCACCTTGTTTAACCCACCAAAAAAATTGGCAATGATGTTTAGCCAGTCTTGTGATACAGGCATCCATGTAGCATCGTAAAAGTAATTTGGAGACCTAACCTTTTTTTCTTACTGCAGTTAAACCCAAAAACAGGAGGGGGAGGACAGAAGGAGATACCAACAACATATGTAAACTATTTGTAGTGGACCTAAACCACCACTAATTGTCAGCATACAATAGTAACCCAATACAGTTCAACAAAATACAAAAACAGTGGGTATAGAAAACCCCCTTTAAAATAATCACATTTTGTTGTTTTGCAGCCTGAAATGAAGACAGGCAGTTCTTGTTGTGTCCAGCGGCATTTACTAATGCGACTTATAACATCCAAGTAAAAGAACACCAACATGTCAGGAAAAAATAAGATTCAAAAACAGAATCACCGAGTTGGAAAAAGGATCACCACCACCCCCTTATGTCAGTATTTTGTTGAACCATATTTTTCTTAAAATTTCAGACTGTAATTTGTTGGGATATGTCTCTACTAACTTTTCAATGTTTGCCCACTCCTTTTTATAGAACTGCTCAGTTAAATTTGATGATGACTGTTTGTGGACTGCAGTCTTCAAGTCATTCCTCAGATTTTCAATGGGATTTAAGTCTGGGCTCTGACTAGGTTATGCAAGCACAATCACCTTTCTCCTTCAACCACTGTGCTCATTTCTGCTGTGTGCTTTGGGTCATTGTCATGTTGGAAGGTAAACCTTCTTCCCATTGACAACTCTAACAGAGGGCAGCAGATTTTCCTTAAGCATTTAATGGTATTTTGCCCCATCCATTTTCCTTCTATCCTGACAAGTGCTCCAGTCCCTGCTGAAGTGAAACACCCCCATAACAGGATATTAACCCCCTCCACCATAACAGGATATTACCACCTCCATGCTTTACTGTAGGAACAAATTTTATTGGATGGTGAGCTGTATTGGATTTCCACCAGACAGATCGTTTTGGTGTTGAGGCCAAATAATTCAATTTTAGCCTCTTTTGACCATAACACCTTTTTCCATGTGGCCTCAGAATTTTTAAGGTGCATTTAAGATGGTCAGAGGAGACTGGTGTTGAGGCCAAATAAGTCAATTTTAGTCTCCTGAGCACCCTAAAGATTCTGAGGCCACATAGAAAAAAAGTGTTATGGTCAAATGAGACTAAAATTGAATTTGGCCTCAACACCAAAACGATATGGCTGGTGGAGATCCAATACAGCTCACCATCCAATTAACATCATTCCTACAGTAAAGCATGGAGGTGGCAATATCTTGTTATGTGGGGGGGTGGGGGTGGCAATATTCTGTTATGGGGCTTTTCTCTGCAGCAGGGATCAGGATAGAAGAAAAATGGATGGGATAAGATACCATCAAATTCTTGAGGAAAATCTGCTCTCTGCCAGAAAGTTGTCAATAAGAAGGTGGTTTACCTTCCAACATGACAATGACCCAAAGCACACATAAACATTACCACATAGTGGATGAGCCCTGGTTCACATTAATGCGATTTGACATGTCAAATCGCATGCCAAATCGGCGGCAATTGCAGCGCCCGAATCGACACCGCACCAATTTCCAAAAGTAGTTTCTGTACTACTATTGGCGATTTTGGGGTGCGATTTCCATTAACATCTGTGCAGAAACCAGCACAGATGTCTCTGAAATCGCCCCCTAAATCAGGGCTGACATGCTGGAATGAAGTTGTGCGAGTTCAGCTGAACACTCACGATTTCATTCCCGCAGTCAGTGTGAACCAGGGCTGAAGGAGAAAAAAGGGGAATGTCCTTGCATGGCTTAGAGCACAGACATTAAAAATGTGTGGACTGCAGTGTTCAAGTCATTCCACAAACGGTCATCAAATTTAACTGAACTTGGACAGTTCTGCAAAGAAGAACGGGCAAATATTGCAAAGTCTAGATGTGCAAAGTTAGTAAAGACAAAACAGACTAAAGGCTGGAATTAAAGCGAAATGTGGCTCAACAAAATACTGACACAAGGGTGGGTTGATCCTTTTTCCAACTCAGCGATTCTGTTTTTGATTTTTTTTTCTTCTGACACGTTGGCGTGTATATATATATATATATATATATATATATATATATATATATATATATATATATATATATATATATATATATATATATATATATATATATATATATATATATATATATATATATATATATATATATATATATATATATATATATATATATATATATATATATATATATATATATATATATATCTCTTTTACTTGGATGTTATAAGTTGCATTAGTAAATAAAGCCGGATAAAACAAAAACTGTCTTCATTTCAAAGCAACAAAATTTTAATATTTTAAGGGGGGGGATTTTCTATACCCACTCTAATTGGGGCCGAACAGCTAGTATAAAGTTCCTGCTTTACAGTTAGAGCTTTCGGTGGTACAGCTAGTTTGGCGATGGAATGGCTTACATACCTTCTAGTATCCAAAGAGAAACGCAAGGGTGCTTGTTGTGTCCAACTTGTGTATTGTATTGAACGGTCAAGTTGCCTTTGATTGATATATGCCAAAATCTGTTGGCTGTCAGCCACTACCAAAAACGCATGTCATTTTGTACCTCCCTCGGTCATGCCCTCCTGTTTCAGGCTAGTTAATTCAGTCCTAGCTAGACTGCCTGTTTCCTTTCAGGTTCCCTCAGTCTGTTATTACTTCATAGAGACAGGACTTGGTAAAGTCATGGTCTTCTTACACATTAAAAGATAAACAATCCCTCTGTACTGCGATTAGCTGAAGTAAAATTGTGGAGGGTTCAGTTTTTGTCCTATTGAGTTAAGCTGCCTGTGGATTGGTGCCAAGTCAGAAGGTGATCATACTGTCTGGGCAAACTGGGTCTATGGAATTACTGTATGTCAATGTATGAAGCAATATTTGATACTGAAAAGTACTAAGGAAACCACATCTTAAAACCGGTTAGCAGTCAGAAAAGCCAAATCCATGCATATGTTTCTCTACTAGAGACTGTAAATTATTCAACCCTACTTTACCCGAATATAAAATATGAAGTAGTAGCCTCTCATTCACTACCACTGGAATTACTAATTTAGCAGCTGAAATTTATATTTAAAAATCATCCAGCCTCCTCCAATTAAACTAGCAGTGGTCAGACCATCCATGACTTACATTTTCAGGTGAAAACCGCTCGTAACTGTTAAGTAATAAGAGGCTGGAGTCAATCACTCGGAGCCCACAAATGGATTCTGGACTGGCTGAGAGTATAACTTCGACAATGGATCCCGGCATTCCCTTTTCTGCTGAAAAAGCCATGTCAACCTACGTGGCAAGGAGCATAAGAAAAGTTACAGAAAAAAGAAAAAAAAAAAAAGTTAGATATTTTTCATTTAACAAAATTACAAAAACTCAGTAATCAACTTTGTGCAGCACTAACAAAGGTTAATACAAAATGTAATAAAATTTTAAAGGAAAAAAAAAAAAAAAAAAAAAAAAAAAAAAGGAAAAAAAAAAAAAAGTGTTTTAGAACTTGTAACCAATTCTAAATCATAAAATATCAAATCGTGCAAATACAAATATACCAATCAAAAAAAAAGTACAAAGTCCTTGGGTTCAAAAAAACAAAAGTAACAATCCACCATGTGGAAAAAACTCTTCACTGTAGAAGAGTGTTCATGTGATGGATTACTACATTTGCACTTTTTTTGGAATACAAGGACTGGAGTAAAATACATTTGTGTACTTTTGATATAGTTACACGATTGTTTGAGGTTTATGAAGATTTGAAACTTGGTGACAAATTGTAGCACATTTTTAGTGGTTTAAAGGGTTTTATTACATTTTGTATGAGTAGTTTTGTCATTAGCGCTGCACAACGTTAGACTGAGTTTTGTAGACATGTGCATGATGTAAAATTAAAAAAAAAAAAAAAAAAATTGGTTTTGTTTATCTAGTTATTCAGATTTGTTTAAATTCGGTTGATTCATTCAATTCGTAGTCGGAATTTGTTTTAGGTCTTTTTTTAGAATAAAATTTACCATTTTTTCCAATTCGAAATATTTGAATCGATAAATTTCTAATCGAAAATAAGATTTTTTGTTTCCATTCCAATGTGGCAAAGTGAAGAAAAAAAAAAAAAAAAAAAAAAAAAAAAAGTCTTCGTCAAAATGATTATAATGACTTAAAATCACCTCTGGCTTAACAAAAACAACAACGACGTAGGGAGGAGGAGCCACGTCCCGACGACACCGCGATTCGAGTACCAGGAAGTCACGGGTTGTTTTGGAGCCGGCCGACTTTTCCTTTGTACGCCTATTTACCACTGACGTCTGTAAGTGCATTCCTGATCTTGCTATTCAATAAATGTAAGGTTTTACGCTATGTGGAGCTGTTTATTTCTTTTTTGGTGACCTATCCTAACCATCCTGGTGCGGCCGGCTGAGAGGGTTTTTTGCAGACCGGATGACATCCAGTGCCTGTTATACAGATCCCGGGCTGGGGTTGCAGCCATCCGCTCATTAAGGTCTCCTATCACTAAGAGACCAACATCTTTTGGTAAGACGCAGCAGTTTTTGAAGGTGGAGGTTTATCAACGCACCCTATTCACTGCAGCAAGATTATCAATATTCACCTGTCACCTGGGGATATTTATTTCAATTTTTTTTCTCATTCAGCTTATGGACTATTACCAACCTTGCTTTATGTACTGTAATTAGGGATATTATCTGCACCTTTAGAATTTGTTCATATTATTTAATTTTTACATACTTTTTCATTCACGTCTGTCATGGTTTTTTTGAGATATTCATTTGCCACAGTGATTTTCGTTTGCCATATTTTTGTTGGGTTGTTTTGAGGCATTTATTTGTCACTTGTATCACGTCACAACACCGTTTATTTTTTGTAGACATAGGATTAATCCTTGTGATTCACCACTCTAATTTTAAGGCACAGTAATTATCACTTATGTTCATATATCCCTCTATGAGGCTATAGGCACTTGATTCTGGCCTTTCCCACATCTTTAGCGCGACTTTCTTATTATTTACGGAATTTGTTTTATGTCTTTTTTTAGAATAAAATTTACCATTTTTTCCAATTCAAAATATTTGAATCGATAAATTTCTAATCGAAAATAAGATTTTTTGTTTTGTTTCCATTCCAATGCGGCAAAGTGAAGAAAAAAAAAAGAAGTCTTCGTCAAAATGATTATAATGACTTAAAATCACCTCTGGCTTAACAAAAACAGCATTATTTTGAAATTGTACACTAATAGTACACAGTCTTTGATTTCAGAAATACGCTTATAGTTCGAATTTGAATGTAATTCGATGTAAAAGTTGATTCAAATTTCAATCCAAATTTCAGAAATTGGGACAAATTTTGTTTCGTTATTCGGAGCATTCGGTAAAAACGTTGTTCATACTGTAATTCTGGCTTTTGGATATATTCAAATCTCCGAATAATATATATTTATAGTGTATTTTTTTTATTACACACTTTTAATAGATCAGTTAATATATTATTGGTACTGATGGAAAAAAAGCATTAATAATAGCAATATAAACTTTCTATAAATTGTTAATTTGTTACTTTTTTTTTAAATAAATAGTATGAGATAAAAAAAACAAGTGATCCTAAATCAACAATTCTAAAGCTACAGCAAGTAAATTTAGCTGAGGTCCCACTCATCCTGCACTTCACTATAAAAAAGGCGAGGGAGTCACTCACTAACCAATAAGGAGGAGGAGGTGGTGCAGGAGTAGGAAAACAATTGCTATGGGCCCATCAAAGACAGTAAAGAAGATGAAGCAAAAAAAAAAATACATTACTTTGTTTTTGAAGCACTTCTCTATGCTCAGACTGAGTGTCTCAACAAGCAGCTCTCCATTCAAGATGCAGTATATAACCAGGTTGCCATTGGGTGCCATGTCCACAGTTACAGGGAGCTTGATGGTAATAGTGCCATTCCTTGCTGTAAGAAGAAGAAACATTCCACATCAATATATTACACCGGCTATCATGGCGATAAAGGGCACCATATCAAATAGAGACTACATATTTGATATTACAACAATATTACAGCAAATGCAGTGCCTGTGCACAAATGATTGTAATTTCTTTATATTTACAGAATACTCTGGGTTTTTGAAGGTGCCACATATCACACAAGAGTATAACATTGTCAATTTTTATTAAGTGATACTGTAAAATGTAACTGTACATTCCATATATTTAAAACCATCCCATGTATATCCGCCTGATCTCATTCATATTAGTTGATTCGTCTCAACATGTTTTGCCAACCACTGGCTTCTTCAGCAGATTAACAGCTACAGCACAGCTCTCACGTTCTGGGAGGGAGTCTATGGACATCCTCTCAGAACCATGCGCATTGGGCGCGATCTGTGACCGTTGTGTCCTTAGGACACAGCAGATCACAGCAGCCCTTTACCATGCGATCAGCTGTGTCCAATCACAGCTGATCACATGTAAACAGACTAAAGTCCCAACCCTTTATTTAGTTTCTTATCAGAACCAGGGATGGAGGTAACCTTGAGCTTTTTGGTCATGGACCTCATTTAAAGTCCCACAGCCTCTTTTTTATACTTTGATATTAGGGATGGAGGCATGCACACATAGATGGTCCACTCTGCCACACTTAGTTTTGTGACAGATACGTTTCCTTTGTATGTTTTAGAATCCTACATTATTGTGGGTCCATGCATAGGTTAGTTTTCCCATCTATGTAATATATATAGTCTGTCATTTTTTACATTCCTGAATTATGGTTTCATTCACACAATCCTGCTAGGTGTAGTTTTTCTTGGGAGATTGGCCGCCATTGCTTTGGTGGGGCTGTGTCCTGGCAATTTGGGAGCTGCGATGCGTACCTAGGGTCCGCCCCCTCCCTCAGTCACTGGCCGATAGTGATGTCCAGTTCATGAACGAATCGTTCTTTTGAATCGATTCTTTTCAGTGAACTGGATGAATCGATTCATCTGACTGAACTGATCCGTTTGAAACAGTTCACTATGCACTCAATACTAGCAGAGCAGAGCAGGCCTGGTAATATGATCCTAGAGTGAGAGAGCTTGGCCCCTCCCTGCAACCAATCGGCGTGCTCAAGGCACAGTGACACTCAGGAACTGGATACAAACTTAAAACAAGAGTCAGGAGTACACGGTACACCAAGTTAAAGAATCGTACAAGTTAAAGAATCGTACAAGTTAAAGAATCGTACAAGTTAAAGAATCGTACAGGTTACCGAGTTAAAGAATCATAGGAGTTGTTAGAACACAGTACACTAAAAGAACAATAAGTCGCCACCAGTAGAACAATACACTAAATCAATGATCAGGTAGCATCACTACACTACAGACTGCTTTAAAGACAGAGGACAAAGTCAAGATAACAAGCCTCTATGCCAGGGGTCTCAAACTGGCGGCCCACCAGCTGTTGAAAAACTGCAAGTCCCATGAGGCATTGCAAGGCTGATAGTTACAGCCACAGGCAGAGGCATGATGGGCCTTGTAGTTTTGCAACAGCTGGAGGGCCACCAGTTTGAGACCGCTGCTCTATGTGATAGTTTGTTGAAGTGACAGGTTCTCTTTATTGCATCTTGGGTCTGTTATATGATCACATGAGTATAGGATTGTGCTCAGTAACCTGGGTAGCAGGTGTTCTGTCAGATCAAGCAATCTATAGGAGTAGCCAATATTGCCACTTACGTGATGCACAAACAGCTGTGTAAACGAAAAGCGGGTTTTTGTGCATGTGAACTGCATTCTGATGGGCCAACTTCACAGTTAAGATTGCTAGCCATCAGATTTGTCCATAGTCTTTACAGTGCATAATGAGGCCCCTTTCACAGTTGTGTGACTTGTCCTGCGACTTGGGACTACAAAGTCGCATGACAAGTGGTACCCTATGATTTCCAATGAGTACCGTTCATATCTGTGCGTCTTCAAGTCACAGCAACTTCAAAGTAGTCACTGCATTACTTTGGTCCTATTTTGATGCGACTTGAGGCAGAGACCTCAAGATTACATAGGTAATTCTTCAAGTCGCATCAAAGTCACGGTAAAAATCGTGGCAAAAATTGCACGACTTTCAAATGGCACAAGTGTGAAAGGAGCCTAACGATTGGATTTTACTACCGTGGGTACTTCGCCCGCCCGTGGTAGTAAAATCCGATCATTTTTTCTGTGCATGCGCTGTAAAGATTACGGAAAAATCTGATGGCTAGCAATGTTAACTGTGAAGTTGGCCCATCAGAATGAGGTTCACACGCACAAAAACCTGCTTTTCATCTACACAGCTTTTTGTGCGACACCAAAATTGATGACGCTGGCTGGTCTGACAAATTGTGGTCTGACAGTCTGACACAATAGTATTGTGCTTGTGCTCTGAGCAACAAACTAAATACAAGTAAACCTCCCCAGGACCTGCCAACCTTCTGTGAAGAATCATTCTTCTGATTCTAATCATTTAAGAAGGTTGAGTCAGAGATTTGGTTCACTTGCTTGTCAGTAGACTCAGCAAGTGAACCGGAGAACCGAAGAATCGATTCATTTCAGTGAGTAGTTCGAAATGAACCGATTCAATTAAAAGATCCGGACTTCCCATCACTACTGGCCGAAGGCTCAGGCTGACACCCCGCTGCGCATCGGCGTCACGCACCAGGCACCTGACACCTTGCGTCCATTAGTTGGACGTCATTACGCAGGCGCTTTGCGTACATCCATGTGGTGGAGGGTTTTGGCGCCAAGCGTCGGGCGAACCCTGCCCTGCTATTGGTGTCCTCTCTTCCCCTCCTACCAGCCTGCGTGATGTTGGCGGCATACTATTGGCTGGAGTGGAGCACTAAACTCCTTATCACGGGAACAGAATTTGCTTTTGTTTGACACGGGTTACACATGCACGCCAGCTCCTCACATATCCAGACTTCAGGTAACCTCCTTGGCAGGTGGAACTGCCCTTTGCCCTTTTTCTTCCCCCATTTTTCCCATTCCTTCTCCACTCATCTCATAATCTTTCACATCGCATTTTAGCACACGTACCATCTAATTTCCATGCTGTTGGGGCAGACCCATCCCCTTTCACCATGGATTTTATAATGGGAACTCACATGCATTTTCAATACACATTCACTTATTTACAGTCACTTTATTTTTCCTCAGATGTTTGGGACGATCAATCCCATATCACCATGGATGGTTTGGTGATGGTCCAATCCCATTGCATCAGCACTATATATTTTTTCTGTTCCCGGATGCCATGCCTTTATATGCCGCCTCAGCTCCCATGCTGTCTGACCCTGGCCCACCATGGGTGATCCCTGCCACACCCAAGTTCCATGGGTGGTTCTGTAAGTATGGGTGGATGTTATAGCACTTCCCCTTAACTTAACCCATATGCTTATTTGTGCCATAAGTCTGACCCAATGCTTATTTTTATAAGCTTTTGGCCACATTTTCTCCTGATGAGTTGTTACCAACCACGAAACGCATTGAGCTACTGATGCTATACCCACGCATCTTTTATTCACAGCAACATCCAGATATGTGCAACATTGTGCCTATCTATGGCCAGACTATATACTTACTTTTTATCATGTTATTATTCGTTTAAGCTACTTATATTGAACCATCATGTGATATTGTGCCTTTGCATGTATGTGTGTGTACGTATAAGTATTGACTGTATATGTATATATATGGAATCTATTATAAGACTCAGTGCTGTGCGTCTTGGTTTGGTTTTTATTTATTATTATATGGAATAAACTTGATACAAACAATTTTTGATTTTTATTGTGCATGCTTCATTTAGTTTATTACATGTAAACAGATTTGCCGCTTATCGGCAGTCCTTTCCTGATGAGTTGTTACAGCCTGAGGAAAGGAGAGCCGGTAACTGATAATTCTGACAGGGCACATTTACACTTCTAATTAGTGTCGCCATCATCAGCGCCCATCAGTGTCGCCATCATCGGCACCCATCAGTGTCGCTATCATCAGCGCCCATCAGTGTCGCCATCATCAACACAGAAAAGTTACTTTGCACAATTTGATAAGTAGGAGGCTCTCTCCCCTCCCCCCCAAAAAAAAACAAAAAAAACAAAAAAAAAAAAAAACTTTTGGTCTTTTTAAAATTTGTTTAGCAAAAATAAAAAACCCAGCGGTGATTAAATACCACCAAATAGAAATTTTACACATCCTACTCACCAGACCGATCAGACACCAATGACAGATGTCAGATAGGCAGAGATGTGTATAAAGATGTATCCACCAATGCAAGCGACCCTCGCCGATAATATAGCCAAACGAAGATGAGGATCATAAAGCAAGGAAAGAACTCCTCAGTGCAACTTGTAGCCAGTTTATATAAAAAAGTAGTAACTTGCATATCAATATCCTTTAAAAAGCACATATAAACGAAGCAGGCACGCCAGATCGCGTTCCACCTGCGCTCCAGTAGAAAGGCAGAAGTGACGCTTCATGCTCTATGCAACACAATGCGTTTCATCAGCAACATCTGATATCAGGATCACATGACCCCTGATGCCATCAGACGTTGCTGACGAAACGCGTCGATTGCAAAGTGAACGATACGTCGCTTTCACCTTTGTACTGGAACGCAGGTGGAATGCGATCTGGCATGCTTGCTTCGTTTTATGCACTTTTTAAAAGGATATTGATATGCAAGTTACTACTTTAAACAGTATTCTTTTGGAAAAGAGGGAGCGCTTCACATATTTTTCATTTCATTCTGGTGAATAGGATGTTTGCCCCAACCAGTGGAAGACTGCACATTTTTCTTCATTGAATTTGTATTCGTCACTGTCCACATGATTGAAGATACATTGGCGGTGGTTTATGGACTTCATTGTTTATTTTGTTATATTGTTAATTGTTTTTGTCACATGTAAATGAGCGCGGTATGAATTTATTTTTCACTTTGACCATTGGTTATACTATGGGCTGCTCTTTATTGAAAACTATATTCAATTTTACATTATATTTATTCATTATTGATTGTTTGATCCAGGGTGCGCAGCTCATAGGTTTCACTTTTTTGTTAGAAACTTTACACACACACACTATATAGATTTTTTTCCAGTCAGGATGAAATCCTTAAGGAATACAATTCAAACAATCACAAATTCATATGGGAATCTGATGGAAGGAATCTCACCAAAAGATAAAACCAAACAGCATGTTAAATGAAGAATGCTTCCAAGCATCACCCACAGGAAGTATTATTCTTCAATAACATACCCTGTGCGGTTTTGGTTTTCTCCTCATTTCAGTAATATTCTCCTGATGAAGCCAGTGATTGGCGAATTATGTTGAGATGAATCAACTACATGAATGAGAACACACAGATATGCATGGGATGGTTTTAAATATATTGAATGTGCAGTTTATATTTCATCAATAAAAAAATTTCAGTTTTATACTTCACACTTGTGGCACCTTCAAAATCACAAGGCATTTACTAAATATGAAGAAGCAGCATTCGTTCATACACAGGCACCACATTTGCTGTAATATCACTTAAATGCAGATTATAGAAAGTATAGTGCAAAACAAAAAATACCATACTACTTTCTAAAATCACTAGAATATTGTTGGTATGGATTGTATAATAGACAAAAAAACAAAACAAAACACACACCTTCAAGTATTCTTAGACGTCTAGTCTGTTGTCCTTGGCCTGCACAAAATTCCTTTCTTGCTGCTGTGATCTGACTGATCCGTTATGCCTCGTTTCCACTGAACAGATCGGTTCGGTACAGTTTGGAAGGCCTAGAATGGTCCGGCCTATTCAGGTGAGCGTTTCCACTGCAAGTCGGACCGACAGGGGCCATACGTGGCTTTAGAAAAAAATGCCTAGCATGGCGTCACACGTCCACCAATCAGTGGAATGTATCGTAGCTCCACCCTAACGGAACCGTACCATTTTCTATGGCCCCACATCTGAAGCAGGACCCTGAATGGTGCGGTTCAGTTGTATGGGCCGCTTTCATAATGGAAACACTCAAAATAGCGTACCATACCGCTCAGTGGAAACGAGGTATTAGATGGTAGCTACGCTCATTCTCCATGTTCCCACCCTCTTGCTCATGACATGCAACTATGACCTATGGGATTTGTAGTATGCATAACCACAACCAATATGATATGTGCACGGCAAGTGAATATATATATTCTGTTACTGATTAAACAGTTGCCGTCATGGCAACAGCAGAAGCCGATCCACACTGAAAAAATATCACAGCTCATCAGCCTCTAGGGACAACAATGTTAAAAACGGAGGTTATCAATCCCAGGTAACCACATCCATATTTACCATCACTGTCCAGTGACGTCACGGACATCGACGTCACCGGACTCCTCCCTCCTTCCCTTTGTTAGCAGACAGAGGCACTTGGGAAAGGGGGGAGTCCGGTGACGTCTATGTCGTTGCCGGCGGAGAGGCGAGTACCGATTAAAAGAATTTTGATCAATCAAAAAAATTAACAATTAATCGAGGAATTAATTTTTAATTTGCCCAGATATATAGATATATATATATATATAGATATATATATATATAGATATATATATATATATATATATATATATATATATATATATATATATATATATATATATATATATATATATATATATATATATATATATATATATATATATATATATATATATATATATATATATATATATATATATATATATATATTTTTTTTCTTATTTTTATATTAAACAATTTTATGAAAAACTGATTAACTGATTACAGGGACACTAGGTAGTGGATACATTAGATTTTTTGGTGTCATTTTAAGATTTACAACATACATAAAATACTTACAGTTGGTCAAATCAACATCTTGCTGACCATTATAAACAATTTTTGATTTTGCCATGACCTAAAAAATAAGGGGGGGGGGGGGGGGAAGGAGATATTAAACCTGTAATCAATAACAAAAAATATAAATATATAGCAATAGAAGCGATTAACCATGCAAAAAAAAAGAGAAACCCTTTTCGCTGCCACTGCTTTTTTTGCACGTTAAAAATCATATTAGGCCTGAAAATGAGTTAAACCCTCCCAAACATTGCATGTGTTATGAAAGCAGAGTTACTTTTTTAGGGCACACAATATTTGGACAATGATTTAATGATTTAATGATCAAATGCAACTTTTCAGAAAAATATTACAATCTTTAATTAAGTTTTTTTTAATGTAAAAGATGAGGTTGTACGGAGTAAAAGCGATACCAAACATGTCAAGCCTTAAATCAAAACTTTATCCATAACAACTTGATAAAATAATGTTCTTTAGCAAGAAACACATTCTACATTAATAATGCTGCCAAGTCTCCCTCCACCCATCCTTACTACATTCTATAGGGGAACCATTGAAAGCATGCTGACCAGCTGCATCATTGTCTGGTATGGGAACTGCAGTTCTGCTGACCACAAGACCCTGCAGCGGCTAGTGAAGACGGCTGAAAAGATTATTGGTCTCTCTCCCCTCTATCATGGACATTTTCCATACACGATGCTCCAGCAAAGCTACCAGTATCGTGAGGGATCCTACCCATCCCCCCTCCCACAGTCTTTCAGCTCTTGCCATCAGGTAGAAGGTACCGGAGTATCAAAACCAGGACTGTCAGACTGCTCAACAGTTTCTTTCCCCCAGGCTGTGAGAGCCCTCAACTCCAATCCTCTTTGAAACCTTTTCTACAACCTATAAATTGTGACCAGGAACGTCTCACATCCCCTCTCTTTTTTTTAATCTTGAATATGCACTAGACACTTTTATAAACACTTGCTGCTACAAAGACTTTTAGAAACATAGTATATGTACAGTTACGTAGTTCCCAGATGTGTATAGGTTTTTTATTGGTGTTTTTACTCTTTGTATATTTATTTCTAATTGTGTTTAATTTGTATGTAGCACCGTGGCCCTGTGAGATACGACATTTCGTTCTACTGTATGTTCTTACGTGTAGTAGAATGACAATACAGTTTGACTTGACAATTAGTATGTGCTGTAAATTGCCCCCAGCATTGCTCCTGTTTCTTGCTGGAGGCAGCCATTTTGCTGAAGCCCAAATCCCCTAAACAGCAAGTCATAAAGCGGAACTAAATCCATCGTCTTAAAGTGCAACTTTAGTCAGAAAATTTAGTCATGCTAGATCATTTCTGGCTGGCCTGTTTTCAGGTTTAACTATATAAAACAAAAATAAAATAAAAAAAGTGCCTATATTATTTAAAATCCAGTAAAATACAGTCTCACCCTGCTCTGCACATGCTCAGTTGCTCTCTATTGTTAGGCACTTCTGTGTTTGTAGAGGCCAATCTGTTCGATGGTTTTAGTTCCACTTTATAAATGTACTGCTGTTCAGGGGCTCTGGGCTTCAGCAAAATGGCTGCCACCAGCAACAAGAAACAGGAACAATGCTGGAGGCAATTTATAGCACACATTAATTTTGGTAGCATAATTATTATTGTAGAATGCATGTTCCTTGCTAAAGAACATGATTTTTCTATCAAGTTATTATGGGTAAAGTTCCACTTTAATAAAATTTATGTATGTTGGTGGTTAATTTAAGGGGGGTGAGGTGGGCAGCTTCAATAAAACAAAAAAATAGTTTAAAATGCGCAGTCTTCGGAAAAGGTTAAACAGCTGTTTAATCTGTACAATAGCACAAACATTGTTGCAAATTTCCAAATTATAACAAGACGAAGGGGTTAATTTCCTGTTCCCAGCATACTCACTAGATAATAGACTGTGACTGTATTTGCTCCTTCCGCGACACCGTCCTGGCTGATGGTATACTGCACCTCAATATTCTGGTTCTGTCCACAGCTCAACTCTTTTTTGGGGCTTTTCGCCTGCAGGAAACTACCCGATCGGGAGTAAAAACGGTAAATGGTGCGTTCAGACGATGGATAGTCTGTGTCCCTCCATTGGGCATAGTAACACTGGTCAGGGTTCTTATAACTGACCTGTGGAAGCAGAAATAAGGTTTAGAAGCCGTAAGAAAAAAATAAAATGTCATATCCAAAATTTGCACATCAGGGTACAACGGTTTAAACTTTTGCTAAAGCAGGGGTCTCCAAACTTTCGAAGCAAAGGGCCAGTTTACTGTCCTTTAGGCTTAAGGGGGGCCAGACTGGGGCCCCCCTAAAGAAACGTTGCAGAATTTTGGCCTAACTTTGTGAGAATTTAAATTTTGCAAACAAATACATTTTTTATTTTTTATTTTTTTGCTAAAGGACGAATTAAAAAAACCCAGTGGTGATTAAATGCCACCAAAAGAAAGCACCCATTTGTGTGAGCAAAATGCTAAAAAAAAAAAAAAAAAAAAAATTTAGTGTTGCATGACCACGCAATTGTCATTCAAGGGGATAGCGCTGAAAATTGGCCTGGGCAGGAAAGGGGTAAAAGTGCCCAGTATTGAAGTAGGTGAACTTTAGGCTCCATGCACACGTGTCTTTTTAGATGCTCAAAAAAAAAGATGCTAGAAAAAAAAATGCTGGATGAAGATTGCTGATAGCGTTTTTGTGCCCATTTGTAGTAACGTTCCCTTTTAGCTTTTTTTTTTTTTTTTTTTTTTTTTTTTTTCCTGTAAAAAAAAAAAAGCTGTTCGGAGCCTTTAGCTTTTTTTCTGCTGGGAAAACACTCCCAGAAACTCTACAAAGACCAGAGTTACACTTACCGGCAACATTGTAAATTGGCCTAGGCTGGCAAGGCCCAGGCCTAGGGCAACACTTTGCAGGGGGGGGGTGGCAAAAAAGGGGCGACTGGGGGAATGGCGAGGGTGTCCAGTGAACTTACACTCTGTCATGCTCACCGACCCCTCTCTCCTGAATCTTCCAAGATGTCTTCCAGCCTGTTGGAATCTTCCAGGACTGGGAGTGATGGGAAAGTCCCAAACCCCTTTCCCCTTCATCATCCTGGAGAATATAGGGAGGGCTCAGCACACCTGCAGTCTTCCCCACACCAACCATGGCTGCGGCTAAAGCCAGTTCTCTCATCTGATAGAGACAGACCAGGGAATCCAACAGTGACCTGGTGGGTACCTCCAAGAGACGCAGCAGCCCCAGCAAGGAAAACCAGTCTGTGCGAGAGTCATGTCTCTTCTGCAGTGGGAGGAAGACGTCGGTCTGGGGAAAAACCAGGTCAGTGCGTGACAGCTACTCACGCTCCATACAGCTGTCCCCATCCACCCTTCCCTCCATCCCTCCTATCCATTCCTCTATCCATAAATCTGTCCATTTTTCCATTCATTCACCCCTGCTTCAATCCATCTATCCATTCATCCTTCCCTTTCTGATAACCATACATTATACAATTAGACTGTACAATCTCCATAAAGCTGACCCAACACAAAATAAAAAACTAAAAACAAAAATCATATTGGACATTCTCCTTTAGATTTATAAAAAAACATGTAATAGGACATAGCTAAACATACTTTCACTCTGTATCCAATCAGGCAGGCCCTTTTACTACACATTTGATGGTAGCTCAAAAGAAGATTATACAATCAGATTGCATAGAATATGGCCAGCTTAAGGCTCACCATGCATGTTACAAAAAGTGGAGCCTAAAGAGGAAGGGGTGTGGTTTACAGATGACAAGATGGGCAGCACAAAACCTAAACACACCACTGCTTACCGGTATTGTCTTTTCCAGGAGTCTTTCAGGACAGCCACCTCAGAGACCTCAGCTCCTCCCCCCACAGGAAACACCGCCTTAGCTTTGAGATTAAAGACCCTCCTTCCCTGCCGGACTCTCAATCTTTCAGAAGTACCTCCGAACAGCAGGGGAGACATAACATGTCATACAACACCTTGAACCCTCTTGACGGTTTCCCTGCCAGGGACTCATGCAGAAACATTTGGGTGGGCAACGGTGCTGTCCTGAAAGACTCCTGGAAAAGACGTTACCCGTAAGTAACTCTGGTTTTCCCTAATCGTCTTTCAGAACAGCCACCTCTGAGGATAAACGAGCACTTACCCTTAGGGTGGGACCACCGCCTGAAGGACCTTTTTGCCCAAAAGCCTGATCCTTAGGAGACAACAGGTCCAGCCTGTAGTGCTGGATGAAGCTAGTCAGACAACCAAGCTACTGCCCGACAGATCTGCTCTGGTGTAGCACCAGCCCTCTCTGCCTGTGAAGTCGCCATAGCCATAGTAGAGTGTGCCCTGCTTGCTATGTAGGCCTGACTAATGGCCAGATTAAACCATCTAGCTAATGAACATTTAGAGGCTTTCGAACCCTTTCTAGCCCCTTAAAGACGAAAGGAATCAGACTTCCTAAATGCCTTCCTACTATGTACTGAAGGACACATCTGCCAACATTCATTTTATGAAAATTACATTCCTGCTCACCCATAGGATTCAAACAGAAAAGTTGGCAAAATTATTTCTTGGCCTCTGAAACTTCGAGGCCACTTTTGGCAAAAAAGGCCGGATCCATCCTAAAAAAATATTCGGTCTGGAAAAATTTGTATGATCGCCACAAAAAAAAAAAAAAAAAAAAAATCTTGAGGGTTAAAAATCTTACTGCACAAGAATAATTGGGTTCAAACGGCTCTCCTATGAGCAGCTGCAGCAACAAGGACAGATCCCACATCAGGAACGGAGGATTGCAAACTGGCTTTTGTCTGCATAAAGCTTTAAAGAACCTCGTCACCCAAGGGCTCCCAGCAAAAGACTTACCGCTGATATCTGGCTTTTCAGAGTGCTAATGGCTAGACATTTATCTGCCCCACACTGTAGAAATTCCAATACCGCCATTGGGCTGTGCATGTCAAAGGAGCTTTCCGCACACCAGCTCTAAAACTCGAAGTTCAGGTAGATGGAGCAAGTTAATTTTCCTGCTACTAAGCTGAGTCGCCACCAACCAGTCAGAAAACCCATTGCCCTTAAAGCATACCCCCCATTTTTAAGTGACCATTTCGTAAACGTCCTGATAAGAGTCCCCTTCCCTCAAAATCCTTCTGCTGAGGAAGTCGGCCACTTGATTCAATTCCCCCTTTAAGCGCACTGTCGAAAGGGAGAGTACCCAGGCTTCGGCCCACTGGAAGTATTCCATCCACCAGGACCCAAAGAAACCGGCTCCTTGCTCCTCCCTGCCGGTTGATGTAGGCAACCGCTGAGGAGTTGTCCGAATGGACCCGCACATGGTGCCCCTGGAGTTGTCTCTGGAAGGCCCTGAGTGCCAGTGCGATTTCTCTCCAGTTCGAAGATCGCTTAGAATCTTCCCTTTTCCAGGAGCTTTGTACCAGCTGAGAGCCCAGGTGCGCACCCCCCCCAACCTGTGCCACTTGCGTCTGTCGTGATGACCCTTGTAACTGGCAGGTCCCACAAAAGAGCTTGGCACAGGTTCGATGCTCTTCCACCACAGGGACCTTTTTACCCGAGTTGTCACATGCACTAACGAGTCCAGAGGCCGCTGACTGCGGTCCCACAAGGGACGGAAGTGGAGACCCGCCCACAGAACTGCCGGAATTGCAGCCGTCAAACCCAGCGCCGACATGGTCCATCTCATCGAGATCGGCCGATTGTTCTGCAACAACCTCATTGCTTGGTCCACCTTTTGATTTTTCTTGTGGAATCCAGCTGGTAGCCCAGAAAAGTGACCCTCTGGGCCAGAACCAAGTTGGACTTCTCTAGATTCAGGAGCCACTCCAGACGCGCAAAGATGCTCCTTGTTGACTGTAGGTCCCTGGACAACTGCTCCAGAGAGGGCGCAAACAGGAGCAGATCGTCCAGATAGGCAATAACTAAAATGCCCTGGGGCAGCAAAAAGGCCAAGGCCTCCTCTACGACCTTGGTAAAGATGCGGGGGGGGGGGGGGGCGGGGAGGATAGGCCAAAGGGAAAAGCCAAAATTGAAGAGGAAATGTGCCTTCTTCGGTTCTGCCTGCCAGCCTGAGAAACTTGACAGCTCTTCATAATGGGAATGTGCAGGTAGGCATCCCTCAGATCCATGGACACCATGCAGCAATTCAGGGGAAAAGAGCCCTTTACTGAGAAGACTGAAGCCACACAGAACTTCTTGCAAGTTACGGAGGTAATTTAGGGCCTTTACTTTCAAGATGAGCCTGAACTTCCCAGAAGGTTTCTGCACCATGAATTTGGTGATGAACAGTGTGTTCGGGGGGGGTGGGAATGAAAATTCCGGTCGATAGCCCCTCCTTACGATTCCCAAAATGAATCGACTGGAGGTGACCGCTTCCCACTGTGGGAGAAAGGACCCCAAATTTTACTCCCACCGTGGTCAAACCATTGTGTCTTTTTGGGCTGTTCAGGAGGGCGAAAAATCTGACCCCAAGACCTTTTCGGTCCATTGGTCTTTGGGGCACCAAACTGAGGGTGAGATCTCTTCTTAGCCTGCTCTCCCATCTTTCACTTAACAGGAAAGGACTTTTTGCCATCGACTGATCTAAAATGGTCTCCAATCCAGGGCCAAAACAGGTCCCCTGTAAGTGGAATCCCAGAGTTTAGCCTTGGATGCACGGTCCCCCTGCCAAGTTTTAAGCCACAAATCCCCACCTTGGAAAGTTGGCTAGGGCTGATCTGGCAGGCATACTGTACGTACAGATTCCGCTGAGGCGTCAGCAATATACGCTACCCCCCGCAAGAGAATAGGAAAGGACGTCCCCGCCTCTGTGTGCCTTAATCTGCTTTAACCAGTACTCCAAGTTCAGAGCCACTACTGTTACTGCCATGCCATGCTTCAGGCTCTCTATAGTAGAGTTACATAATCGGTGTTGGGGGGGACCAGTCCATTCAATTCGACGTGTGTGGGTGTGTCTCAATAGTACATCATATACCCCTGTATGTTGTGGTCGTTAAGGTGCCCATCTAATCTTTTGAAGCTATTGATGCTCCCTGCTGATACCATCGCTTGTGGAAGAGAATGCCACGTCCTTACTGCTCTGACATTAAAGAACCCTCTACACGCAGTTTAAGGTTTAACCACCTCTCAATTTTAGTGAATGGTCGCAGGTCTTTAAATTCCCTAATTAAATTAGAGTCCCAGTTTTTTGTTTTTTTTCAAGAGTGAATCCTCTTCTCCTTGGGATCTGGCAATGCCCCCAAAGCCTCCAAGGCGATGTCCGTATGCCTGGAAACCTGAGAGAAGGCCATGTCTATCTTAGGAGTCTTATTCCAGACTGGGACAGCATCCTCCGCAAAGGGAAACCTACATTTCAAGGCCCTTGAAAAGAAAGGTTTCCTCTCTGGGTCTTGCCATTCTCTTGATGGCATCAACCAGCACCTCATGGACTGGGAACACCCTCCTCTATTACCCCAGGCCGTGATACATCTGGTCGTGAGAGATAGCGGCTTCTCCTCCTGGATTCCCAGGGTGGTATGGATGGCTCCCAAGAGATCCTCCACCTCCTCCAGGGAAAGCTTGTAGCGAGAGGGTCTAGCAGATTTACCATCCAACCCCTCTCCCTCTGACTCCACTATCTGGCTCCTCCTCAGCTTCCTTTTTAGTGCCCCCCCGTTACCTCTCCAGAGGGGAGAACAGCCAGTGGGGCAGGTGCAATACTCTGCTGCACTGGCAGGGAGTTGGCCTGGGTTGCGGGAGCTGTAAACTGGAAAACAGTCTTCAACTACTGTACAGTGCTAGAAAGCTACTTTACTGACACCATCAAGTCACTACACCGCTCGGATTGTCCCTTCACTAAGCTCTCAATGCATTCCTTACAAAGAACTTTGGACCAGGACTCCCCCAGGGTGACCCTACATGAGGGACACTTCCTCTTGAAACTGTGTGAAGGCTTGACTTTGAGGCTTTACTCCGCAAAAAGGGAAAATACAGAACGCAGGGGTGGCAAATGGCAGGGTTATAGGTACCTTTCCCCAAGATTGATTAGCCCTTGGTTCCCAGCAGTGTCTCCCTGCCGGAGAAAACACCAGAACTGAGGGTCCGGCTGGGTAGGAGTGTCTTTAATGTCGAAGCCAAGGAGTTTCCTGTGAGGGGAGGAGCTGAGGTCTTAGGGAGGTGGCTGTCCTGAAAGAGGATTAGGGAAAACTTTTTTTTGCTCCTAAACGCTAAAGCTTGAAAAACGCTCCTAGCATAAAATGGCGTGCATGGACACCTAGCATAACACCATTAGCTTCTAGGTGCAGACAAAAAAAAAAAAAAAAAAAAGCTCATAACAGCTTCTAGGAGCTAGTGTGCATGCAACCTTAAGAGTAAAGACTAAAGCACTAAAGGTTCTGCCACTGCCAAGTCAATAAAGGTAGGTTGATTGAATTTTGTCTGAATTAAAAAAGGTCAAAATACGTATGTCAGGAAAGTCCTATGTGTATACTATGGGTCAATTTTATTGAAACTGTTAGCATGGCAGCCAACCAACTTGTACTTTAATGTAATGCGGCCTTTATTTTTCTCATAATTCTTTTGAGGCCAGGGAGAGATTTTTCCATCCCAAAGAACAAAAACCAACACAACACAAAAAAACCCCAAATCACTACCAGTGCTGGGATCTCTGCCCCTACACATTACGTATGCAGTAATTCACTCACCCGGACAGTGAAGTTTGGCGACACCATATCAGATGTGTCAATCCCATAATCTATTTTCCCCTCAGAGTCAGTCTTCACAGTCTCAATATGTTTCTCGTCGACTTCGATTTCAACGTCTTCATTAGGGATCGGATGGTCTTGTTCGTCAGTTAGCGTTGCCTAAACATAACAGGGGATACTTCGAATTGAAAATAGTTGAAGCCATACATCAATTCAGAACAGTGAAGGGTTACTTCAGCTTAAAATTTGACACCAAGGCAGGAATGTAAAAATATTACTTTCTAGATTGTATTCGTATTTCTTTAAACCTGTACAAGACTTTTGAAGAATCTAATGGGCCAGACAAGCAATGGTACATAAACACTGGACACCTTACCATTGCCCTAGAACTTTGTCTTGGGGGTCATTTACAATTGCTTCAACTAAACACATTAAAGCACCTACCCTCTTCAACAAGCTTTTGTGATGCTTTTTTGAAGCTTGGCAAATGCCCTGTGTATGTGTTGATTTTCT
The DNA here is from genome assembly GCA_037952835.1 of Lithobates septentrionalis. NCBI lineage: Eukaryota > Metazoa > Chordata > Amphibia > Anura > Ranidae > Lithobates > Lithobates septentrionalis. The sequence continues at coordinate 3,997,600 of JBBDGP010000388.1, forward strand.
ATTTTTAAGGGGTCCAGTAAAACCCCAGCTCCGTAGTACCCCCACTTAGCAGATCGCCAGCTCATTAGTACCTCTGTGCAGCAAGTCCCCAAGCTCATTAGTACCCTCGTTCAGCAGATTCACAGCTTATTAGTACCCTCATCCAGCAGATCCCCTGCTCATTATTACCTCCAGCTCTCCTGATGCCCACTCAGTAAAGTAACCCCCAGTTCTGCTGATCCCCTACTCAGTAACCGCCAGCTCTGCTGATCCTCTGGTTTGCTGATCCTCCTTTCTCTCTGGTCCCCACTCACTTATCCTTATTTTGCTCCCACTCTGATCAACACATCTAACATCTGCTAGTTTCTCCTTCTCTGGTCCTCCAGCTCTGCTTATCCTCTGCCACTCAGTCCACTCTTTCTGGTCCCCACTCAACTCATGCTATAGCGTTCCAATGTTGCACACCGCACGTGCCATCTGCCGGTTGCTACAATCAAGTCCAGACCCTGCTCACCTTCCTGCTGCTCCACCCCACCAACACCAAAATGTGATGTCTGCACCAGACACTTCCAGAATATATACACATGAACCGAAATGGACTGCCAATGACCTCTTTCCGGTTCGCTTGTTGGTTTTCCCGTGCATCCTGGAATATCTCATACCTACAAAGCAAAGCTAATGCTAAATAGAAGTCCCTTAAAAAGATTCAGGTGCTGTAAGCGAGCATTGTCAGACTTCTATGGAGGCTTCGAAGCAGGGCTGCTGTTAGAAATCACATGGCCCTGTACAGCCTACCTGACAGGGCCCCCCCCTTTTTTTGCATTTTAACAGCCTTGTTGGGGGGCTTTTGTAAATACTAGGGGTCTAAACAGACTCCTGATGTCTCACATTTAGGACAGAAAGGGACTGAGGACAGATTCCCCAGTCCCTTTCTCTGCAGCCTCAGCTACACTGGACAGTGAATGATCAGGAAACGCTGAGGCTCCTTGTTCATTCACAAACTGAAGCATAGAAAACACAATTTACTCTGCTTCAATAATGAAGGGACACAGTGAGTGATCGGTGCCAATCACTCACTGTGTTCATTCAGGAAAGGAAGTGGCTATTAGGACATTAACCTCACCCCTCACCATTATCCATCCTAAAACAGTGCCCTCAGCAGCAACTGGCGGGATAGGAGGGGAGGGAAGCTGGAAATGCTGCAGGGGAGGAGGGCACACAGGAAGGCCCAAACAGTGGGGTGGGGGCACAGATACCAATATCCCTGCAGTGCAGCTGGCGGAAGGAGAAGACACAAGTGTTGGCATTAAGGCAGTAAAGCCATCCTTCCCTTTCGGCAGGTGCCAAGGCCCCCCCTTTTTAACTAATAGGGCCTGGGCTCGGGACAGGAGGGCTGGCTGTAGTGCCTTAGCGACCCTGCGTAGCGAAGAAAAGCAAACACGATGGGGGTTATTTTCTAAATCTGGATAGTGCAAAATCAGATGCTGCTCTGCAGAGAATCAGCTTCCAGGTTTTATTGCCAAATATTAATTGAACAAGCTGAGGTTAGAAGCTGACTAGCTACCATGGACAGCTGCACCAGATTCTGAGTGCACCAATTTTAGTAAATCTACCCCACAGTGTGAACAGGACTATAAGGTAACCAGTTTAGTGACCAGTGCTTTGATTGCCATTCATGCCTTTACACTTGCGTCAAAATGTGGCATTGGACTTGCTTTGTTTAAAGGAGCCCTTATATAGTCTGTGGCCAACCCTCCAATTATTGAGTTCAGAGGTTTCCATTGAAGGGCACTTTGCCCCCATGGCTACGCCCTTCGTTTGAATGAAATAATCTCCCTTGTGCCAAAAATTATTATTCATGGCTAATTTTAGACCTTCCAAAATATATTGAATTTGTTCCTCTTTCATATCTGTGTGGTTATGTAAAGCCCAGTCGACACTGTTAATTCCATCGTAATGAAATATGCCCCAAAGAATTGGATAAATTTGAAGCCTATATAGATCTACAAAGGTTTGTGAGAAGATTAAATATTAAGAAATTTTATGCTCAAATAGAAAAGAAACACGTAGAAAAAGAAGCCACTATCTACAGACATTCCAATTTAAAGAATAATATTTTTTAATCCAAAAACACAACAAAATGAGAGTCTAATAGTTTAAGAAAATGGTGGAGGAGGACATTAAGAAATTGGATGTAACTAAATCAAAAAGAAACAGTATTTGGAAGACCATAAAAGAAATAGAAAATAAGAAAAACATAATTATACGACCAGCTGACAAGGGGGGGGGGCTAGTAATCCTCAACAAAATAGACTATGAACGCGAGATGACTAAACTTTTGAACCAACCAGATACATATAGAAAATTGGCATATGGAAAAATGCAGCGCATGTACAAATGAATATAGGTCTTTAAAATGGTGAAACAGTCAAGAAATAACTAATTGACCACAGGTGCCTTGAAACACAAACGTCCATAGATGGATGTAAATGTCCAACCGCACAGGAGGTATAAGTACTCCAAGGGGTGGTGATGGTCTGATGGTTGTCAGAAAACACCTGGCATCATACAGCGACTTCCCAACCGAGAAACCGGGTCCCAATGGGTCATTCAGAGAAAGTGCAAAAAAAGCCTCTTACCAGATCCTGTGGATTCCCATGTCAGCGACAGGGAATCGCATGCGCAGTTTGTCACAAATGACGTGGAATGGGAGCTCAGGAATCGCCAATCTCTTGGATTGTGGTCTGTATGGATCTCGGCCGGCAACCGGATGGGTCCTCACAACGAACCGTCCTCACACCGAACCGTCCCAGCATGCATCAGAAGTTTCACAAACGGTCCCCCGAAAGTAGCAGTTGGAGGGACTGGATCTCATGCGGTAAATGTGGAAACAAAAAGAATGTGCCTCCACATGGTGCAGATAAAAAAGGGTGTTTTTATTGACAAAAACGACCATACACAAATAAAAGCGTGTATCACGGTGGATAAAAACAAATGGGCAACAAAGAGTGGTGTATGTACCCGACGCGTTTCGACCTAGGGGTCTTCAACAGGGGCATGCCCCTGTTGAAGACCCCTAGGTCGAAACGCGTCGGGTACATACACCACTCTCTTTGTTGCCCATTTGTTTTTATCCACCGTGATACACGCTTTTATTTGTGTATGGTCGTTTTTGTCAATAAAAACACCCTTTTTTATCTGCACCATGTGGAGGCACATTCTTTTTGTTTCCACATTTACCGCATGAGATCCAGTCCCTCCAACTGCTACTTTCGGGGGACCGTTTGTGAAACTTCTGATGCATGCTGGGACGGTTCGGTGTGAGGACGGTTCGTTGTGAGGACCCATCCGGTTGCCGGCCGAGATCCATACAGACCACAATCCAAGAGATTGGCGATTCCTGAGCTCCCATTCCACGTCATTTGTGACAAACTGCGCATGCGATTCCCTGTCGCTGACATGGGAATCCACAGGATCTGGTAAGAGGCTTTTTTTGCACTTTCTCTGAATGACCCATTGGGACCCGGTTTCTCGGTTGGGAAGTCGCTGTATGATGCCAGGTGTTTTCTGACAACCATCAGACCATCACCACCCCTTGGAGTACTTATACCTCCTGTGCGGTTGGACATTTACATCCATCTATGGACGTTTGTGTTTCAAGGCACCTGTGGTCAATTAGTTATTTCTTGACTGTTTCACCATTTTAAAGACCTATATTCATTTGTACATGCGCTGCATTTTTCCATATGCCTATTTTGTTGTTTTTGTCAAACTGTATGCAGCAGCTTTCATTCATTTTACTGGTTAGCGCGGTGTTTTCTATTTATCTCTGACATATAGAAAATTGAAGGGCAATCCAAAAATTAAATATCAGAAGAAACTTAAAAACTTTGTAAAGAAAGGGGAAGATGAAGGAATTCTCACGAAGAAAGAGGCAACTTACTTGATACCAGAGGCAGTTATTAATTACGTCCCTAAAATCCACAAAAGTCAAACTAACCCACCAGGGAGACCAATAGTAAGTGGGATTGACTCACTCTTTTCTCGGTTGGGTGCATATTTGGACGGTTTTTTACAAGCATTAGTCAAAGGAGGAAGATCTTATCTCAGGGACAGCAGACAGTTATTAGATGAACTAAGAACCCTGGAAATCGAGGAAACCGACACTAGTCACAATTGATGTAAATTCGTTCTATACTAAAATATAATAAAAACCGATGGAATTAACAGTGTCGACTGGGCTTTACATAACCACACAGATATGAAAGAGGAACAAATTCAATATATTTTGGAAGGTCTAAAATTAGCCATGAATAATAATTATTTTTGGCACAAGGGAGATTATTTCGTTCAAACGAAGGGCGTAGCCATGGGGGCAAAGTTTGCCCCCAGTGTAGCTAACCTGTTCCTCAACCATTGGGAAGAACAGATCTTCAGCACAGAGAGGACTAACTTAAAATTTTATCGAAGATATATCGATGATATTATGATTGTGTGGAGGGGTACGGTAACAGAACTACAATCCTTTCTCGATGAAATCAATCAGAACATCTACGGAATTACCTTCTCTGGGAGTTGGAACCAACAAACTATTGACTATCTAGACCTACAACTTTACAAAAACAATGGACATATAGACACCAGGACCTTCTTCAAAACAAGAGAGAGAAATGGGTATATACCGACCAATAGCTGCCATCATCGCCAATGGATAGGAAACATACCGAAAGGCCAATTAATAAGAACGTACAGAAATTGCAGTAACCTAGCAGATTATAATACCCAAGCAGATACTATTATAGAAAGGTTTGTTGAAAAAGGATATAAGAAAAAGGAACTAGAAGCACTGAAGGAGAGCATTAAACATATGGATAGAAATTCATTGACAGAAGACAGAGGCAAAGAACAGGAAAACCAAAAAGTGCAAAGGAGATGTGGCTTTCATCACGGGTTTCAATATTCAACACAAGGCATTAGAAAAAATAAAAAAAAACACTGGCTGATTCTCCAATCTGACCAAATTTTGAGAATTGATGTTGGGATACTTGGTAAATCCACAATGTTTTTTACAGTTTTTTATATAGATTTCACTTGAATGTTCAATCATAGTATTTATACTATTGGTGATTTGCATGAAACGTATACAAAGGATTAGAAATGGGGGTTAGCCAATTTTGTCCCGTTCGACAGCCACTATCTAATCCACGCTAATTTCAGACTCCGACGCAGTAGAACACATATGAACCTGTAAGGAGTAGACAATTATAATTCCGTGGACTTCAGTCTGCGGTATCATAAATGGCCGCCGGGATTCCTTTACGTTGGTCTTCGGTCTACGGTGTCACACACAAAATGGCCGCCGGGATCTCTTTCGGTCTGTAGGTATTGTGACAGGGGCCGTTCCGATGGGAGGATAAGCCCATAGCAATAGCTAGAAAGGGATATCTAACCAAATCAAGACGCCAAAGGTCATAATTCTATTTAGAGTGACCATAGTTCTTTTGGCCCGATAGATCATATAAAAAACATCGCGGGTATTTGTACATTGACTTTACACAGGGGGCTTCGGTCTACAAATCACATCCAAAATGGCTGACGGAACTTCTGTCTGCAATGTCACTCGCAAAATGGCGGCCATAATTATTAATACGTTATGCAAAACACCAAGCACTATAAATAGAAACTGTAGCAAGCACACCATGCACGCTCCAGATGACGTAGTGACGAAACGCGTAGGGAAGAGTCGGCATACGTCCTTGCATCATTTCCTGTTACAGAGGCTTGAGTCAGCAATATATGCTTTTGTTATCCTTATCGTATGCGAGTACCTCTTTATGCGTTTGCACAAACAAACGTTATACAGTATTACGCTATTTGGGCTCCCTTTCTCTTTCATAATGGAATCTCCTCATAGTCAACACTAAGGACGAAGATATCCTATATTGCTACACAGTGGCACATACTGTGGAGGTGCTTGACCCCTGGAGGGGGTGAAGGATCTGGTGAGTGCAGCCACAATAGGAGCACGAATAAGGCACGCACAGTGTTTCATTGGAAAGCCCACCAGAGTATTAAATGGATCCCTTCACTGGCACAAGAGCACCTTATAAGTTAATTTTGTTATATTTTGTTATGTAGTAGCTATTTATATACACCAGCACTTTATACTAGCATCCTATTTTTGCACTATTTATATTATGGTTGTTGCAATATCATATTCACATGGTATTGATTTGTTATTTATTGCACTTTAGATTATTTTTAATTTGCACAGCATTTGCATATTGCAGTATTGTTAAACACAGTAAATCTGTGGTTTCTGACACATTGCACCTTAGATTGTGCCAGGTACACAGTATTTGTAAAAATAATGGACCACCAGTTCACTTCATTTCAATCCAAGGGTTTAACATCAATGAATACACACCCAAGTCTTTACAATAAATGTTCAAATTAAACAGTGCACATATATTTGGTTATGATTCACCTAATTGCTATTCACTAGGAATTACCTAACATTGTACACCATTCCTTCTTTCTCCCCAAATCCCTTCTACCTCAATTTCTTCTCCTATCAAAGGGAGCAGTACATGTATTTTGATTTCAACCAGCTTTTGATAGCAACAGAACGGCGCCATATCTACTTCGTTTTCCTTTTAATTTTACTTACTCCACCTAGTGGAAGTAATTGGTAGAGGCACCAGTTCCATTAATTACTTCCTAACCTCAATCAGTACTTATTCCTCTGCACGGTGACTTTTTTCTTTCCTTATATTGCCACAGCGGACCATATTCCAGGTAGAATTATGGACACGTTTTATGTGAATGTAGCACCCTCTACCAATAGGTAGGTGCTAGTAAGGGTTATATTACTAGGGTTTTTCAGCACAGGCAAATTTAGGCAGGCCTATGCTGCAAGCTAGGCCTGTCTGTTTTGATCTGGGGGCTGGGAGAGGTAGAGTGGCAGTGGGTGTGACCACCTGCACTTCAGTTCTGAGGCGCCTCCCCTGCTTCCAGGGAGAATATTCTGGAAGTAGGGCTGGGCCTGGAAATGGAGTGGCAAGCAGCTTGTGTGTAAGCCCTGACCAATCCCCAACTGGTATTGGCAGGGGGCGGGCCTCATATATAAGCTGAGGTGATATGCCACTGGGGAGAGAAGTCGGCTGAGTGAAGGAATGGCATATTAGACAGCTGTAAGAGGACACCCCCATCTGGGGGGGGTACCGATCACAGGAGAAGGCCTCTACACGGTCATTGGCAATGTCCCTGTCACCACACGGTCGGTGGCAGGGAACTCCTGGAGCAGAAGGGCAGGTAAAGCTGTCGGTATGCATGGTCCAAAGTTCCTCATCAAGGACTCAGGACTTTTGGAAGGTCGGTGAGTGTTACCACAGTGGAGGGCTGGAGGTGCCAAGGAATCTGAGGGAACTCTGCTTTTACACGGTCATTAGAGTCTTCATCAAACACACAGTGGATGATGGGGAGTTCTGAATCAGAGAAGAGACTGGGGATCTGTGTCAAGTCGATGTGGCCTGCTGGCACATGATTTGCAAGTTGGGCTGGCTGGGAACAGTAGTCCATTATCCAAAAGACTGCTTTTAACCTACTAGGCCTTCGGGGAGAGGTACTGCAGGCCTCAGTCCTAGTAGCAAGGAACAACCAGAGCCTGTTTAGGGGTTTATTCAGAGTGGGCCCCTTTCACTTAGAAGAGGATGTGACATGTCTTTGAATTAGTTACTACAAGTTTTGCGTCTGTACACGAGGAAATACGTTTTGGGCAGGAGGTGAAACATCTAAGACCATAATTTTTACACGGTCAAAAGTGGAGTCTGTCCTTCACACAGTGATGGTAAGAGAACTTAGATGAAATAGTCTGCTGAGGTTGAGCAGAGGAGGAGCAACAGTCTGCATGGAGATGCTAGAGGAGAATCTTCTGGCTCTAACTTTATCAGTGTACTCAAATCCTAAAAATATGATGGCAATGATTTATCCATATTCCTATCCCTATCCAAGTTGTACACCCCCCCCCCCCCCCCAATAAAACAAAAACAAAGCTCAAAAAAGATTGTTCATTGTCTCTGGAAGTGATGTATGAAGTCTGGCAGTGGGGCGATTTGGCGGATTGTTACTGGCTGCAACACCATGGCTATATGAAGTTACACAATTTTATATATAGATCTAACCTACAATCAATTTGTGATAACAGGTGGCAACAGTGGCATGACCCTTATGACTTAAAGGATCTACATGGGTGATAGGATATCAAAAATAGTTTACATGTGGGTAAATGTAGCCAGACTTAGACACTATGAGAAGTGGTTCTCCCTTACGATGTAGAAGTCACCCCTGCTCCCCTTATCCTCCACCTTCCCTTCCTTGGTTAACCAGTTGGCAAAGCTGGGACGCACACACTGGGGATTAATGCGTTTCATGGAACTGGATTGGACTACAATGATGCACATCATTCCCTGCATTACCCCTGAAGTAGTGAAGTCAGTTCACGTAATGTGTCAAGATTCTTCAAAGCATCCCCAGTTTCAGCTGACTCGGTCACATGTTGTATGAGGTGTATTTGTGGTGAGAGGAGTTTGGTATGCAGGAACTTTATTGGCTTGCATAGAGCCCTGGTCTCAATCTCATCTTCCATCTGTACCTGACCTCACTGATTTTTTTGACTGAATGGGCACAAATTCCCTCATACATTATAAAATATCTCCATTCTGGAAGAGTGAAGACAGTTATAGATGCAAATTAAAAAATTGATGCCAAATGAATGGCTATGGTATTATAAATGGGTCAACAAAATCGCACTGTGGATGTAACTGTCAGGTGTCCACAATGTTTCAATGATACAATCCAAGGCCCCTTTCAGACAGCTGGGATTGGCCTGCTCAGCAGGGAATTCGTCTGCTTATGCAGAGCGGACACAGTCCACTTTAGTCTATAGGCATTTGAGGGGAAACGGGCTGCCTCTCCATTTGCATCTGACCCGCTGTTTTTAGCAGATAAGATCGGATGTCAGTGGGTTTCAGACATGTCTGTTGACATCCGGCGCAATAGATGGAGGACAATAGATGGTCCAATAAGGTCCACCAGAAAAAAAATAAATAAAAAAAATTGACAGGCAGACTCAATCAGTCCACCCGTGAGAAAGGGGCCTAACACTTTAGATTGCATCGGAGCAATCCAATGACACCGACCTCTAAAGAACATGCAAATGCTTACAGCAGTCTGTGTAGATCAAAATACAAAAAGAAAAAAAAATGGCTATTGGTAAGCAGAGTAATCTTTAGACATGTGCACTGTCGAAAAATTATTATTTTTTTTCAGAAATTCGAAAATAAAGAAAATCCAAAAAAGAAAGAACTATTAAATTATAGGTATTGGAATTTCCTTTCACATTTGGGTGTTGGTGAACGTAACGAATAAGAATTTCTGAAGTTACGAATGTCACATCTAAACAAATGGAACAAAAAATAATAAAGTAGTTTAGATACGGCATTCGTTATTTCAGATAATTTGTAACTTTGAATAAATTCGTATTCATTACGTTCATTAACAAGCCAAATTTGAAAGGAAATTCCAGTACCTATAATTTAATAGTTTAGTAATAGTTTAGTTATTTCAGATTTTCGAATTTTAAAATTTCCAAATATTCAGAAAAATTTGGTAAATGGGCTTTGACGAAATTCATTAAACGAATTCATAACTAAAGGAATTGCACATGTCTAGTAATCTTGGCAAAACTGATTTGGTTGAAAAATTATATTTTGCGGTTGGGAAAATTCTCAGTTCGCCAAGAGTAAAACTACTTACAGCTTTATCCACACTTTCCTTTCTGTACAAAAAGCTAAAATAACGTAGCAATTTTTTTGGCAGAAAAACAAGTCTAGGCTAGTTGATGCTTGAAACCCTCAAGAAATAAGGCCACTGCACCGTTACAAAACACCAAAAACTATGTTCTTCAGTCTTCCTCACTGACTTCAATGCAATTCTCCAAAATGGTGAAATTTCACAGTAATTGCCCTAGTTTTTGCTGAAATTTCAGGAAAATTAAACTCTGGTGAGTTTATCCCTACATTTGAACGCAAGCATTTGGATTTCCAATTTTATAAAATTGGATGTTTCCAGCACCCCCCCCCCCCCCCCAAACACTATCCACACTAAAACGTCAGGCTTGAGTTTTTCCAGATACTCCGAGTGATGTGGGATTTACTCACCACAACATGATAGGAAATGCCCCGTTTGTAGTACTGATTCATGGCCTCATAGTCCAAGTTGAGCCTAGCTGGTTGGGTTGTAACATATACGTAATGGGAATTCTTGACTTGAATTCCTATAGCAGATACAAATAAGAAAAGTTAGATCATGTATGGGAACATGAAATACTCACGCAGCAAAAAAAGTTTGTGAATATTTATGTGATAGTTACCAGTTTCATCTTCTGTTACTACAATGTCCAATTGCATGGACATTCCTGTCAATCCAACGAACTGTCTGGACATATCAATGGTACCCTTGAAAGCACCATCAGGACCAAGCTGTGAAGAAAAAAAAAAAATAAAATGATGTTGTTCAGTATAGATAATACTCAAGAAAGTCCCAAAAATGAGGACAAAGCATGTTAACAGTAATACATGACAATAGAGGGTGCCCTCTTTTGAACAGATAACTTAGCCTGCATTAGATTCAATAGAAAAAAAAAAAATCTGGGTTGATTTAGGTTTATTTCTTTGGGATTGGATAGGGTGGGGAAGAGTGTTCGAACCTCTAATTTTTTTACTGCTCTGAGGTGCTACTGGGAAGATTAACTTGCACTTCCAATGCTGATGACACATCCTAAAATCTTCCAATGAAGACACCTGCTCTGGGGAGAACCAGCGAATTTACTCTTTGCTGGTTATATCTGTGGGACAGGCAGTAAAATCTTCCCAGTGGGACACGGACACATTTAAAATGTTGACCCAGGAAAGTTTTAACTCTTATAGACATCCCCTATGGTCAGCACTTAATTGATGCAAAATGTCAGGGAAATCCCAACAAGCCAGTTGCTCCTCTGAGAAGAGCTATAGAAGACTTGGGTAAAAAATAAATAAATAAATAGCTAGCTTAACAGCTTGGCAGAAGTCATTCTAGCTATTAAGGATGAGTGAATCAGCCTGCGTTCAGTTTGCAAACACTTTTGTGAACCCCCTATGGGGGTGAATGTTGCTTTTCAAATCTGAACAGTCATATAGCTAGTAAGCAAAATATTGTCAAACAAAAAAGCATGGGAAGCCGGGTACTGCCATGGTGACATGCACAGATGCCAGAATAAGTTTTATTAGGTTTGATTTTCTAAACTATTTATTACTATTTTAGTGTGTTAATTTTTATATATTTAGATTTTTATTATAAAGCCATTACTTTTACTACTATCATTACTATAACTAGTAATAAAAGCAAAGGAAAAGGCCTTCAAAAACAAAGCTGAGGGGTCATTGTCAGCATTCCAACTTTACAAAAAATGGAATAAGAAATGTAAGGGTGCAATCAGGGAGGAGGCCAAGATAGAACGGCACACAGCGAAAGAGAAAAAAAAAATTCTTTAAGTATATAAATAAGAAAGGGAGGCCAGAACATATTGGCCCTATAAAGGATGATGAAGGGAACCCGGTTACAAAAGACGAAGAGATGCTGAATACTAATATATTCTTCTCCTCAGTCTTCACAAGGGAAACGGGGGGGGGGGGGGGGGGAGATACAGTAACCAAGATGGTAATGTTAATTTTCATAGCAGGTCACAGGAAGCACCCTCATGGTTAATAGAGGACAGAAATAGACTTGAAAAACGTAACAAATTCACTGGGACCAGATGGCTTACACCCGAGGGTCCTTAAGGAACTCAGTCAAGTGATAGCCAGTCCATTGTTCCTAATTTTACTGACTGGAATGGTACCAGCTGATTAGAGAAAATCCAATGTGGCGCCAATATTTAAAAAAGGGCAACGATATATCCCTGGGAACTACAGGCCAGTTAGCCTTACATCAATAGTCTGCAAGCTATTGGAGGGGATAAGGGACTATTATAAAAGATTTCAGTAATGAAACAGTATCATTAGCAGTAATCTACAAGGATTCATGAAAAATTGTTCTTGCCAGACCTATCTATTAATTTATGAAGCAGTGAGCTGCCATCTAGATAAAGGAAGGACAGTGGATGTGGTGTATCTACATTTTGCAAAGGCATTTGATACAGTTCCCCACAAACGTTTACTGTACAAACTAAGGTCTGTCAGCACCGGATTGAAAACTGGCTACAGGGGAGAGTCAAAAGGTAGTGATAAATGGGGAATAGTCGGAATGGTCTGGTGTGGAAAATAGGGTCTCCCCAAAGTTATGTCCTGGGACCAATCCAGTTTAATTTATTCATAAACGATCTGGGAGGATGGGATAAACAGGTCAATCTCAGTATTTGCGGACGATACAAAGTTAAGCAGGGAAATCATTTCTACGCAGGATGTGGAAACCTTGCAAAAAGACCTAAACAAAATTAATGGTGTGGGCAACTACATGGCAAATGAGGTTTCAGATTGAAAAATGTAAAGGAATGCATTTGGGTGCCAAAAAATGTGAATGCAATGTACTCGCTAGGGAGAGAACCTCTGGGGAAATCTAGGATTCAAAAGGACCTGGGGGTCCTAGTAGATGACAGGCTCAGCAATGGCGTGCAATGCCAAGCTGCTGCAGGCAAAGCAAACAGAATATTGGCATACATTAAAAAGGTGATTCACTCCAGAGATAAAACGATAATTCTCCTACTCTACAAGACTATGTTCCGGCCGCATCTTGAGTATGCCCTCCAGTTCTGGGCACCAGTCCTCAGGAGAGATGCGCTGGAACTGGAGAGAGTCCAGAGAAGGGCAACAACGCAAATAAAAATAGAACTGGAGGATCTCAGCTATGGGGAAAGTCTACAAGCACTGAAATTATTCTCTGGAGAGGAGATACTTGAGAGGGGATATTATATCGATGTACAAATACCGTACTGGGGACCATAGCATAGGGGGAAAAAAAAAACACTTTTCAGTGAAAGAATTTAAAAAAGACGTGCAGCCATTCACTAATATTAGAAGAGAAGCAGTTTAACCTTAAACTGCGTAGAGGGTTCTTTACTGTCAGAGCGTTAATGATGTGGAATTCTCTTCCACAAGCAGTGGTATCAGCGGGGAGAATTGATAATTTCAAAAAACTATTAGATGGGTACCTCAATGTCCAAAACATACAGGAATATACACAACACATAACGTAATATGGACATAAAAGCGCACACACACGTTGGACTTTGTCTTTTTTCAGCCTCACCAACCATGTAACTACACTAATAGTACCTCCCCTACAAAAAATTGTCAACTCTCCTTAACACCCCTAACACTTACAATACAGCTAATGTGAGCCTACACTTCTAGAAAGGGAGATTGGTTATTCATTTCTTCAGACTATTGGCTCTTGTCCAAAGGCTATGCACTGAAGTAAAAAAATGTGTTCCTCATTTCTGTTGATGAACCTGGTTCAGCCAGGTGACACCAGGCATGCCCCTTCCTATTTTCTGAATGTAGCACTATGCCTCCTGGGATAGGCGATTTGCTAATTCCAGGAGGCAAAGGGAGGACAGCATGTGGAGGTACAATATAGGAGAAAAAAAAAAAAAAGTAGCCCTATTTTGGTAGCAGAGGGGGAGGGGTGGATAGGAGGGAAATCTGAGGCTGAATATCCACTTTAAATGCCATCTCGGCAGACTAGATTTCTGGTGTTTTAATGCTATATTGGTGAACAAAAGCATCTGTTGCTATCAAAACCATTTCTTGGAAATGTAAAAAATAAATAAAAATATGTCTAAATCTATATTTCCCATCTCTGTTCTGATCTATCAAATATAAGTACATTTTTCATACCATACACCAAAAAATTTGCTTTTTATTATGTGAAAATGTAATTTTATTGGATCTAGCAACAAATATCTTCTATTGAAAATTATAGTAAAAATGAATATAAGGTTCGTCCCTGTAACCATTCACTGGAAAGCAGTGGTTACATCACTAAGTCCTAGGTTGTGACTGTCCAGCGTCACAATGACTACATTGGTCAAATATCAGCTTAGACTCCAAATAAAATAAAAACACTCCACAAACCACCATCTTCAATATGCATATGCATTCAATATTCATCTACCATGAACAGTATTAAATGTATAAAGGGGTTGTAAACCCGCGTGGTTTTTCATCTCAATGCATTGAGGTAAAAAAAACATCTTGCAGTGCAGCAGCCCCCCAGTGCCCCCGTTTTACTTATCTGAACCCTCCCTTTCTTGTGCCGGGGACGAGTGCACCAGCTCCAGATGTCTCGTGTCCTTATTGGCTAGATTGATATCAGCGCAGCCATTATCCAATGACACGGGCGCCAGGAGCAGGACCTGCTGTCTGTCAATAGACGCGGCAACAAGACATGAGAGCGCGCCTGCACGGGTGTCCCGAAGGAGAGCGCTTCTCTGACGGGGCACTCAAGAAGAGGAGGAGCCAGGAGATGAGGATCGGGGGCCACTGTGCAAAACCAACTGCACAGAGGTGGTATGACATGTTTGTGTTTATTTTATTTTAAAAGCCGCAAACCTTTACAACCCCTTTAAATGATCCAACTTGAAAAGGTCAAATGCACATCATGGTGTGAATTTATTCGAAAGCACCTAGACTGTTCACTTTGCAAGGGAAGTTGCACTTTGCAAAGGAGATTTCCCCAGAGCTTAGTGAATGAGGTGAAGCTGTTGACCTCCATTATCCAATCAAACATGAATTTTATTATTTTCCTTGCACATGGTTCATTGCAAAGAAAAAACATCACCACACTCACTAAACTCTGGTGAAAATTCCCTTGCAAAGTGCAAATTCCCTTGCAAAAGTGAACGGCCTATTTGCCTTTAGTAAATCAACCGCCCCCCCCCCCCCCCCCATGTGTAAGGTTTACTCACCTCTCCTGTGATACTGGAACAGGGGTCTCCTTTCTCTTTAAAGCAGTTCAGGCGTCTGCCATACAAACCAGGCTGTTTACAATACAACACCGTGACTGTGCCAGCCAGTGGTTCGCCATATGTGTACCTGAGATGAAGAAATTAGCAGTTAAGAGACATTGCTACCAGTTCCTTACTGCCAATTATAAAAAGTCTAGGTATCTGTAGGCTTGTTGTTTATGGGTTTGATCCAATAGTGAACATGGCATTCACTCGGCCCATTTGCAAAAAGGGTAAAGACACCTTTGAATCCTAACTTTGTTGCTCCATGTGTTTTTATTTTGTTATGGTGCCACCCTATCAGATGTCAACTCTGGTGGGGAATTCAACTTGCCTTGAACACGCTTGAGGTTTATTTTAAACCAGACAAGATATCCAACACTTAACTATACGGTGCAAGTGACAAGGACAAAGTATACAGGGCCTAATTATATACCATTTGAAACAAAATGGAGCTATATGCTCACGTAGGCAATATACATTTTATTAAATACAAACTTATGACAAAACAATTGCATAGAACTTTCAACACCCAAGGCCAGCCGTATGGTCACACTTGATATATATACACATTGTTGCTTAACCACTTGACCTCTGGAAGATTTACCCTCCTTCATAACCAGGCAATTCTTTGCTTTTGGCACTGCGTTATTTTAACTGACAATTGCACGTTCATGCAACACTTTACATAAAATGACAGGCTGGTCATTTTTTTCACACATAGAGCTCTCTTTTGGTGGTATTTGATCACCTGCTTATTTTTTGTGTGAAAAAAAAATGGCGTATATAGATTGTAGATGCTATAACTTTAGCGCAAACTAAAGTCTGTGCTATATACTGGAATTATTTTATTACTAGCAATGGCAGCGATCAACAACTTAAAGCGGGACTGTGATATTGCAGCGGACATTCGGATACCGACTCTTGACACTGTGGGAACCAGTGACTAGTTCAGCGACGGTGCAAATTTTTAGCACTGATCACCATTAATGACACTGGCTGGGAAGGGGTTAAACATCTAGGGCGATCAAAAGGGTTAAACGTGTGCCTAGCCAGTGCTTTGGCGTTTACCATGTTGTGTTTTAGTAAGCGATGAATTTTCTTTTCCTGCTTTGCAGGAGAAAAAAAATCCATCACTTTCCTGCTGACAGGACAGAGTTCTGCCTTGTTTATGTGCTCCTGTTCCCCTAATAACAAGCCCTGACTTAAAACTAGTTGGGCGGGGCCACAAACGTGCAACGTCTTTACGCCTGCTGATGCCGGCTGTCGGCGAGGCTCCATGCAGTTTGAGTGCTTTTTATTGTCCTGAATCAGGTGAATACCTTGTGGTGTCTAACAAGAGATGTATACTAGCAGTACAGGGGGTCCCCGGGTTACAAACAAGTTAGGGATTTTAGGTTTGTTCTTAAAGAGGAGTTCCCATTTAAAAAAAAAATATTAAAAGTCAGCAGCTACAAAATACTGCAGCTGCTGACTTTTAATTGGACACTTACCTGTCCCAGGGTCCAGCGATGCGGGGGATCGAAGCCCCGCTCGTCTCCCCCTCTGTTCGGCGGTGCCGGCATTGTAATTGTGGACGCCGGGCTGTGGCTTCACAGCCGGGCACCCACTGCGCATGCGCGAGCGGCGCTGCGCGCCGTGATTGGCCACTCAGTCATCTGGGACCTGTAATGGGTCCCAGATGATTGACAAGAGGGAGGGAGCAGAGCTGAGCCCTTCCTGTGCCAAGGGGAAGTGATGTCATCAGCCCAGGCACTGAAAGAGGCAGACTACGAGGGACAACAGGCATTTAAAGGAGAGTAAAAAAAAAAAAAAATTCCAAATGTTTTTTTAGGCACATTCATGTATTTTTTTTGGGTGGAACACCACTTTAAGTTGAATCTGTTTGTAAGTAGGAACAGGTACATCTTTTAAGTGTAGCTCCAGCCAAAAAAAACATTTTTAAGCTTTGTGGATAGCATAGGGAAGGGTTAACACCCCTGTAACATGTGTTTTGCTGTTTGTGCCCCTGTTCAGAAGATTTCACCTCACTTTCTGTCCCAATGACAATTGGATTTTGAAAACTTTGGGTTGTTGTGGAAACAAGCCTTGGTGATGAAGCATCAGTGGAGGTACCTTTTCCCCATAATAGCTCTTACAGGAGTGAATTTCCCTTCCTAGGGGTAGATTCTCACTTCCTGTTGTCTCCCTCCGTTTGTAAGTAGGAGTCGTTTGTAAGTCGGATGTTTGTAACTAGGGGACCCCCTGTATTCACGCTATGTATGGCTTATGTTACTTTTCCTCTATGGCAGCTGTCCGAGTTGGACCTAAAGTTGCAGCATTGGGTGAATATCATAGGTTGAAACCCAGTGGACCATACTGATCCCATTTGGAGGCACCCAGAGGGGTACATTATTCCTCGTGTATTTGATCTCTGTATTTGGGTATCACAACCATCTGGTAAGAGGCTTGATTATGGTGGAGGGAACGTGTGACTGGAAGAATTCTTTAACAATTCATGTGATTTGCCACCCGGTGGGATACATCATCTTTAGAAGAATTAGATACACCTAAATCGCACCCCTGTCCTGCCCAGACCTAACCACTTTCATCTACAACACGCTGTCATCCTCCCTAGACATACTTGCTCCTCTTTCTACACGCAGAACCAGGCCCCATCTGCCACAACCCTGGCAAACAGACAAGACCAGAAGTCTCAAAAGATGCAGCCGTGCTCTTGAGCGAGCATGACAAATCTAAATCCCTGCAAGACTTTGCCCTCTACAAATCTGCCCTCCTCAAATACAACTCCTGCCTCCACACTGCTAAAAAAACCCAATACAACACTCATCAAAACCCTCTCATCCAAACCTCGTCAACTCTTTTCTACCCTTAATTCCTTACTACGCCCCACACTGCCCCCACCCACCAACTTGCTTACCCTCAGATTGCCAACCATTTCAAAAGCAAAATCGACACAATTCGCAAAGAGATATCCAGCATTCAACTTCCTCCCCTACCCAACACATCAGGTCCAACACCACACCCAATACTCTCCTTCTGCCTAGTTACCACTGATGAAGTTGATAAACTCCTCTCTATGGCCCACCTCACCACCTCTCCCCTGGACCCTGTCCCCTCACAATTACTGCGACCACCTTCCCACTATCCTAAATTCCCTAACCCACATCTTTAACCTCTCCCTCTCCAGCACCTTTCCTTTCCTGCTCAAACATGCACTGGTTACCCCCATACTTAAAAAACCCTCAATAGACACCACCTGTTTAAATAACTTAAGACCAATCTCCCTTCTCTCATTTGCCTCCAAGCTCATCGAACGCCTTGTCCACGACCGAATGAGTAGCTACCTCACAGACAACAACCTTTTCGATCCCCTATAGTCCAGCTTCCGTCCACAACATTCCACTGAAACTGCCCTACTAAAACTTACCAATGACCTACCAACTGCTAAAACCAATGGCCATTACTCCATACTCATACTCTTAGACCTCTCTGCTGCCTTCGACACAGTTGACCACCTGCTCCTCCTCAGCAAACGACACTCCCTTGGTCTCTGATTCTGCTTTATCCTGGTTCTCCTCCTACCGATCTCAGCGCACTTTCAGTGTCACTTACAACTCCATCTCCTCCGTTCCTCTTCCTCTGTTGGAGTACCCCAAGGCTCCGTCCTTAGGCCCCTCCTATTCTCGCTCTATACCTCATCCCTGGGCCAGTTGATAACCTCCCATGGCTTCCAATACCACCTCTACGGCGATGACACCCAGATCTCTCTCCACTCCTCAAGGATCTCAAACTTACTGAATGACATATCGGTATGGATGTCACACCACTTTCTCAATCTTTCTAAAACTGATCTGGTTATATTTCCTCCTTCCCAGTCCCCCCCCCATGACTTTACCATTAAGATCAACAGCACAACCATTGGTCCCTCCACACATGCCAGGGTGCTGGGTATAATCCTTGACTCTGACCTCTCCTTCAGCCCCCACATCCGATCACTGGCTAAATCCTGGCCCCCTAACCTCTGCAACATCTCCAGAATTTAGCCCTTCCTGACTAATGACACCACAAAGCAACTTATTCACTCCTTGATTATTTCCCACCTTGACTACTGCAACTCTCTCCTTAATGGCCTACCCTTACACAGGCTATCCCCCCTTCAGTCCATTATGAATGCTGCTGCTAGACTAATGCACCTCACTAACCTATCCGTGACTGCTGCCCTTCTCTGCCAATCCCTTCACTGGCTTCCCCTACCCCACCGTATAAAATTCAAAATGCTAACCACAACAGCACCCCCAGCTACATTATCCAGCTGATCTGCAGATATCGCCCTAATGGTCCCCTGCGCTCCTCCCAGGACCCCCTGCTCTCTAGCTCCCTTGTTACCTCCTCTCATGCTCGCCTTCAGGACTTCTCCAGAGCCTCTCCCATCCTCTGGAACTCCCTACCCCGGTATATTCGATCAGTCCCTAACCTGTCCACCTTTAGGAGATCCCTGAAAACTCACTTATTCGGGGACAGTTAGATGGGTCTATCCCACTCCCATCTAACTGTCCCCGAGCCACCCCCATCAAATCATTCCCCGCATCTATTACCTTTTGTACCACCACCCCCTCCCTTTAGAATGTAAGCTCTAGGAGCAGGGCCCTTCTGTATTGAATTGTACTGTAATTGTGCTGTCTCCCCTCTACAATGTAAAGTGCTGCACAAACTGTTGGCACTAAATATTATTATTATTATTATTATTATACCTTCATTCCACTATAGGCTTTCATTGCTATTGGCATATGGATTATTTCCGTATAGAATCTTCTGGACCATTCCATTCACCGATTGTATATTGATACATTTTTAGCATTTCTTGCATATTAATCATAGGCACACCATTATTTATGTATATAAACACTGCCATGTACTCAGCTGGGAAGCAGACAATTTGTTTTGTTTTTTTATCATAGGCTTTTCAGCTTAGAGGAAAGATGTGGGGTCTTATGGACCCCACATCTCTCCCTAAAGAGGACCCGTCATGCCTTATTCCTATTACAAGGGAGGTTTACATTCCTTGCAATAGGAATAAAAGGGATAAAAAAATAAAAATAAATATAAAAATGTTTTAAAGTGCCCCCGTCCCCGCATTTAGAAGCGAACGCATACATACATCGCGCCCACATATGTAAACGACATTCAAACCACACATGTGAGGTATGGCCATGAACAATAGAGCAAGAGCAACAATTCTATCCCAAGACCTCCTCTAACGCTAAACAGGTAACCTGTAAAAACTTTTAAAGATTTTTTAAGTACCGAAGTTTGGCTCCATTCCACAAGTGTGTGCAATTTTAATGTGTGACATGTTGGGTATCCATTTACTCAACGTAACATTTTTCACAGACAAAAAAATTGGGGTAAGTGCCGGTTCACACAGGGGTGGCTTCAAAGTCGCCCAACTCTCTTCCGACACTGAAGCCGCCCTGTACAGCACGACTTCAGCACAGCTTGCAAAAAAACTTCTGTATAGATGTCAATGCAAGCCGCTCCGAAGTCACCTAGTACAGGAACTTTTTTCTAAGTCAGAGCAACTTGAGTCGTTCCTATTAGAATGGTTCCATTGTACTGAATGTAGTGCGACTTGTCAGGCTAACAAGTCACCTGACAGGTCACCCCTCTGTGAACCGGCACTTAGTGTTTTTGTTTTTTAAATTCATGAAACCTTTTAAAAAAAAAAAAAAAGAGACGCGTTTGAAAAAGTGCTGTGGAAAAGTGGTTGTAAAGGCTAAAGGTTCCATGCATGAAAGCAACTAAAACCCTTCTCTGTGCAGCAGCCAACCCAATACTTACCCGAGCCCCACTGCAATCCAGTGATGTGCATGACAGCCTCTGGGGACTCACTCCCCCATTGGCTCCTGCTGCTGTCATTTACAGCCAGTAAGCCAATGAGGTGAAAGGGACAGAGCTTGCTCTGGTGGCACTTGGCAGGAGGGAGGGGCCTAGAGCGCCACCTGGGGACCTGAGAAGAGGGGGGGTCCAGGCTGCTCTGTGCAAAACCATTTCACAGAGTAGGCAATTCTAAAGATGTAAAAAAAAAAAAAAAAATAAAATAGAAAGTAAAAAAATAAAAAAACACCCCACACCTACTCAGCCTTTACTATTACTTTAAAGTAGAACCTTTAGCGCCCCCCCATTTTGGAGAGAGTAAGGGAAGGTTATAACCCATGTTCGTTCATTTCTTTTGCCATCTGTACCCTGTTGGAGACATTTACCTTCACTCCCTGTGCTATAGCCAAAAAAAAACAAAAAACAAAACAAAACAGGAAGTGAGGAAATCCCAGCAAATTAAGAATGCCTTGGGGTCCCCCAGCTCATCAGAACTAGTGTCCCCATAGGACGAATTCCTCTCTACTTTTCTAGGCACAACCCAAAATTTGGGATTTCTTTTCACTTTCAATAACGGTAAAATGGGACAAAGAGGGTGAATCTCCCCAACGGGGGACACAGACAGCAAGACTGATAGGTGCTCTAATCCATAAAGTTTTGTTTTTAGTTATTAATCTTTGTGTATGCAGCTCCTTATTAAAGAAGAGACAGGCAATGCAGCATGTGGCATGCACAGCTCAGCACACTAAGGCTATAAATCTTGTATTCCCGTTGTGGCTACTAAGGAATACATTTGAAATAAGGTTTTCATGCCTTGAATTCGAATTCAATGGACCCCAGCACAATCCATATGGTCACCCTTGCTTTGCCATTTTCTCATACTTACAGAGCAGAGACCTTGACTTCCAGATTCTCTTGCAATACAGAGATCGAATCTGGGGATTCCACTTTCACGCTGAACCTGGGTGGCACTGAAAGGCACACGCAAACGCTATTAACATTTTTACCAATACAAAAAATGCAAAATTATATTTGTCATGGATTTCTCAGATTTGAAATTATTCTAAAGCCAAGAGTTCTTTTTGGATGGGCTAGGGAATGGATAGAAGATTAAAGTAATGGTAATGGAATAGCCATGTTAGGTCGATTTTGTCCCAGGCATCCCTGCCCCCCCCCCCCCCCTCCCCCCGTGTACATGCAGCTGCAGAGTCGGGAATGTCCCATTCAGGGCTCATTGGCCCAGCCAGCCGCCTTTCGGTGGGGGGGGGGGCGTTGAATAGTGCCCCATGGTCAGCATCTCCGGGGGGGGGGGGGGGGGGGAGGAATAGTGCCCCATGGTTGGAATCTCGGGGGGGGGGGGGGGGGGAGTGTCCCATGGTTGGCATCTCCAGGGGGGGGGGTAAGAGTCTTCCATGGTTGGCATCATGGGGGGGGGGGGGGGGAAATAGTGCCCCATTAATGGCATCAGTGGGAGAAATGGTGTCACAAGGGTCGGATAGAGGCAAGCAAAGGGCAGCATCTGGCCCCAGTTTGGAGACCACTTCTCTAGAGCATTGATCTGAAGTGATCCACACAGATAACTTATGAATTGTCTAGTACTTACTGTATTCTTCTATTGTGACCATGAATAACTACATTCTCTCTGATATGAAGCTGTTGAAACTGGGTGGGACACTTGCAATAGATGGGGTTCTATATAATGATCCTTTAAAGCAGCTTCCATAGGAACAAATCTGAGGAGACCACCACTCCCCTCACAACCACTGCTGACATTGCCAGATCATGGCAGTCTGCCAGCTGCCCTACTGGGATTAACCAAAGGGAAACCTGAGGCTTGCTGGTTTCTCTTCACAAGTACAAACCCGAGGACACAGAGGCCAGGATCTCTCCAGAAATATTAAAAGACCCCCATAGGCAGCTGTATTGTATAATGGTTACCATATTGTTCTACTGTAAAATATTGTGACAAGGAATAGCTGGATTCTCGCTCAGCAAAGTAGCTGTAGTAACCAGGAGGAGCATCTTTGATCAACTCGAAATCCAATGTCAACACCCCACGCTGCGTTTCTTGTTGCGTCCATTGCTTGATCCTGGTCCCTGAAGGATCCTAAAGCAGGAATAAATGTTACCAAGATTAGGAGCATCAAGACTTTACTTTTTCATGAAGTAGCCAATTAGTGCATAAATGTATAATAGCTTGTACCACTTTACTGGACAGCAGACACACATAGCACCCTCTACTTAGGTCTGTGCTAGAGGTGAGATTTGAGATGTCAGGTAAATTTAGGCAGGCCTAGCTGGAAGCTAGGCCTGTTTTGATCTGTGTGGGCTGGGAGTGGCTCAGAGGAGGCTGGTGATTCAGACAGCATCACTCCACTGTCACCTCCCTTTTACTTCTAGAGGATTCTAGAAGAAAGGTGGGGAAGAGGTGGAGCTATCTGGGGTGTCTCCAGGTGACATGACTAATCCCAAACTAGGATTGGCAGGGGGCAGGCCTCCTTGATATACCCAGGGTTGGCTCAGCTGGGGAGGGGGGGAACCGAGATATTGTTGGGTGGAAGAACTGATGGAGTACTAGGCTGTTGGGGCCTTTGAGGGGGGAGACCTTGGGCCTGGGCCTCAGGTGCAGGAGGCACAGAGCAGAGTCAGAGGACAACAGGAGCTAGTACTGCCAGGCAAGTCTTCAGGAGGGAACCACCAGTGTGTGCAGCCAGGAGGGCTGGTGAGTGACGTGTGCCATCAGGAGTACTGGAGAGGCATGCTAGGGAGGACTGAGAGGAAACAGTAAGAGCTGGGTGTGGAGCCAGTGAGGATTACAATGTTGCAGGCAGTGAAGTCAGGCAGATGAAGCCAGGAAGGCTGGCAGGGTCTGAAGAGGACTTACTGGGAGCAGTAGTCCACTTTAGGACAGCTAGCACTAAAGACTTTCTATCCTATTTGTGCTACATTAACGACTTCAGCCCCAGAAGATTTTACCCAGTTCCTGACCAGAGCACTTTTTGCGATTCGGCACTGCGTCGCTTTAACTGACAATTGCGCAATCGTGCAACGTTGTACCCAAACAAAATTTATGTCCTTTTTTCCCCCACAGAGCTTTTTTGTGGTATTTGATCATCTCTGCGGCTTTTATTTTTTGCGCTATAAACAAAAAAAGGGCAACGATTTTGAAAAAAAACCTCATTTCTTGCGATAATAAATATCCCCCAAAAATATATAATTTTTTTCCCTCAGTTTAGGCTATGTATTCTTCTGCATATTTTTGGGGGAAAAAAAAAAAAAAAAAAAAAGGAATAAGTGTATATTGACTGGTTTGCGCAAAAGTTATAGCGTCTACAAAATAGGGGGATAAATTTATAGCATTATTTTATTTTTTTTACTAGTAATGGCTGCGATCTTTATCGTGACTGCGACATTATGGCAGACACAGCGGACACTTGACACATTTTTGGGACCATTGGCATTAATACAGTGATCAGTGCAATAAAAATGCATAGATTACTGTAAAAATGTCACTGGCAGTGAAGGGGTTAACACTAAGGGGCAATCAAGGGGTTAACTGTTCCCTATTGTGTGTTCTAACTGAAGGGGGGAGGGGATTGACTAGGGGAGATGACAGATCGCTGTTCATACTTTGTATGAACAGACGAGCTGTCACTTCTCCCCTCAGAGAACCGGGAGCTCTGTTTACACACAGAGCTCCTGGTTCTCGCCGTGTTACGAGCGATCGCGGGACCCCGGCGCTCGCATCGGCTCCAGGGGCGAGCAGCGGGGGCCCCTAAAGACCGCCTTTGGAGCAGATGTAACATGACGGCGATTCGCCTGCCCGTGCCATTCTGCCGCAGTGTAACTGCAGCGGCTGGTCGGCAAGCGGTTAAAAAGGGACCCGTGGTCCCTGCCTGCAAATGGCATTTTGCAGGGCCTGACTGAGTCAGTGTTGGGCCTAACCATGTGCTGGCTGTAACTGGAAGTGATAGAATTGTGCAGGGGAGAGGGAGAGAAACAGTCTGCAAGCAAGTGTCCTGCTGGAGGAGACTGGAGCTGTAAAGTGTATACAATTGTCCCAACTGATTAAAATCCAACCAATTGATAGTTCTGGGCATCCCATATATTCCCATCCCTATCCAAGTTCAAATCCCTCAATAAAAATACTAAACAAGCACATGGACTGTTCATTGTCTCCAAGGTGATTGAGAAGTGAATGCCGGGCAGGGCGACAGGTGGGCCACAACTTTCAGCAGGCCCTACGGGGGTACCGCCACACACACGCCAAGCAAGTAAGGATGACAGCAATTGAACATGTACCTTTAAAAAGTCAGTAATAGCAGCTCCCATATGTCTATCCTGAGTTCATGACAAATTGCCTTTTCAGAAGACTCACCAAAAACCTTATTCAAGTTTAAGTTCTAGTTCTTAAAGAGTCAAATGACCTGGCCTTTGACATTTCTAAAGTAACAGTTTTGATGTGCAGGTACTCTGTAGTGACCAAGTATAGATTGGTAGAATGTAATAGAAATTCAACTTTTATAGCTTTCACCAGGGCAAAAGGTAAAGGGAACACTTACAATGAAGACAAATGTTATGGTGTCAACTGTCTAAGAGCAGAGACCGACTTTGCAGGACAAAGTTAAAACTATAAATACACTTTAATCCCCATTCTCTCGAGCACCAATCCCTGCTCCTCTGTCTTTCAGCTCCAAATGACAAGGACATTATTCTATTCCAGTTATAGAAATATTGTATATAGTTTCATTGACAAGCTTGGACCAATGCAAGTATGCATATGCCATACCCGTTGGCCCAAATGTGGAAGCGAAAAGTCACTATAGTAGTTGCTGCTATTACAGTGATCACCCCCGTCTTCTGAATCAAATACCGAATGGCGGCCCTACTGCATAGTAACTACAAGGGGTTGCAAGGGTGCCATTTACAGAACGCCTTTTATATTTCTCACGGACTGGACAGTGTCATGATCTCCACCTCATCCATAGAACACTTTGTTTGGATTTTGCCTTTGGGAGAAGTCAAAAAAAGGAAAGTATGTGGCCCATAACAACCCAATTCCAGCTGACAGTTTCTCACTTGCATCTGAATAAAGAGCAGCTGTAATCTGGTTCCTGTGGAACATCATATTTAAGGGCTGTATTTCTTACCTGCAGGTAAATTGTGGTGAACTGTAAAAAGAAAACAGAAAAAATACATAAATATATTTTTGGGTTATAGCAATATAAACATATTGAAGTTTCATAAAATTGGCTTTGCGGGTGGAATTGGTCTTATGGACTAAATAGCCTTCAGTTCTATTAGAGAAGAATCACTTTACATTGAAAATAGGATATGGCTGGAAAAACCTCAGAAGACACGGCACCTCATCCCAAATATTGAAATTAGTAGATAAAAGGTCAAGGGGGATTATAGCGGTGCCAACAGATACAGTTAAGCAAAAGTATTAAAATTTTCAAAATACTTTATTTACATATATTAACAAGTAACACAAACAAGGGGTATATAAACCTACACAAAGATAGAGCTAATGCAGTACATAAAATAGATATAAAAGGGGAACCAACTAGACCTGGTGTTAGCGGCCAGTGATACAGGTAATCAATTCCTACATGTTTCGCCAAGACATTGGCTTCCTCTGGGAAATGATATGAGCCTGTGCCAACATTGAAAGTTTCTCTCAGCCCCCAAGGGGAACCGAAGCAGGAGAGGACCCCCCAATTCTAGGTCACAGAAACCGTGCCACATCTATGGCTGTAGGGGGCAGACAAAGACAGTTTAATGAGACTAAACGTTGGACATCAGGGGCGCCTGACACTACTGCTGATTATACGCCTGGCCACAATACTCCTGCTGCGGAGCGTTACCAATAATTCCACCCTCAGTGATTCTTATACCTTCTAGAGAGCATTTGTCGGTTTCTTTGGGCCTTTTTGTCCCTTTTCTAGATCTTCCAGTTACTAACATTCCAACGATCAATATTCAATCATTTTTTCATAAAACTTTTGCCCTCCATCCATCCGTAGATGCGGCAGTTTGTGACCTTGCATTGATGGGTCCTCTTCTGCTTCGGTTCCCCTTGGGGGCTGGGAGAAACTTTCAATTTTGGCACAGGCTCATATTTCCCTGAGGAAGCCAATGTCTTGGCGAAACATGTAGGAATTAATTACCTGTATCACTGGCCACTAACACCAGGCCTAGTTGGTTCCCCTTTTATATCATTTATGTACTGTATTAGCTCCATCTTTGTAGGCTTATATACCCCTTGCTTGTGTTACTTGTTAATATATGTAAATAAAGTATTTTGTAAATTTTTGTACTTTTGCTTAATTGCATCTGTTGGCACCGCTATAATCCCCCTTGACCTTTATCTACTAATCACTTTACATTCTTCAGTTACCAATGGGACAAAGTACATACAGTATGGTGTCCCATCTTCTTGGGTGCCCTTATTACCATCTGTAATAAAAAGACAGGGTACAATCCCCCCCCCCCCCCCCGGCACATGGTTGCCTGACACTGCAGCTAGCAAGGATATGGCTGCTCTGATAGCAATTGTCTTGTCTCCAGATCCCAGAGCTTGCCCAGGCCAAACACTGGAAAGAGGAATGCAGAGGGCAGTGAGGCGCATCAGCTTCCCATTCCTCTCCATTACTCATGTTGGATGTTTGCAAATACTGGGAGCCCAAGACAGGAACAACAAAGTAGCCATTTCTTTGCTAGAACCAGTGTCGGTGGATGTGTACCAAGAGTGGACGCCATGTCATACATCACAGTTCACATGAAAGGACACCTAGGATTATGGAACAATACACTACATATCCTGGGTCCCATCAGGGACTCCATAATGATAATTCTTTCAATCCTTGACTGACCTTCTGTAAAAAAATTTTTTTTTAAACCTTTTACTGTAAAGTCCATACACACTTGAAAACTGGTAGTAAAGTAAACATATGCATGATTGCTGAGGCGCAATGAGCCCAGGTACATGAACTGTAACAGATGTATAGACAAACCTGCCCCCTCACCCCATTAAATAAACACGCTTACAACCATTAGGTTGGAAAGGGCAAGGCCACAGCTTTATTAAATTCAACACATAACATGTGAACACTTTTCAACCAGTGCCAGTCACAGTTGTACTGTGAGCACACAATTCCAAAAGGGGGGGGGGGGCTGTCCTTACCATAAGTGCTGGACAGGCCGCCTACTTCCGATTTCCATCAAGGGCATAGCCCATTACAGCCATTTTATGCTGGCAAGGTCAAGAAACCGCAGCAAGCTGTGACATACTATAGAAAAAAATGGGGCGGGAGGGTAGGCAGCTCTTCCAATCACGTTTCCTGAAAGACCCAGAATCCCCTTGGGCATGACTTTTACAGAGCTCAGGCCCAGCCCATTCCCCCTAACACCCAATCCTTGGTGACCACTCAGCCACCTTGTCCCGCACCTGGCTATGCCCCCATCAGTCAAGGCTCTTTCCCTAAGGGGCTCAAGAGGCCTTCATTTCCCCATGCCGGGGAATTTCAGAAGTAAGGTTTCCAGATTAGTCACTCACCTTTTCAGTCACAGGTTTAAGTTGAGAGTTCAGGCAAACAATTCGACAAAATACTGCAAGAAGAAAGAAAAACAAATGATATATTATAGGAGGAGTTCAGGAGAATTGTATCTCACATGGGGCTGCTTCCTGCAAGCACTGGGTGAAAGAAGCATGGGCATAAAGCAAGAGCTAGGGGAGTGGAAGCATGCACGGGGGGTATAGGCACAGTGGAAAAGGTGGGGGTGTGGGGGAGTTGAAAAGGGTAGCCTTGATAGTGAGAAGTCCTCAGCACTTGAGTAACCCCCAAACAGAGCCCATGGCCTTCCAAACCCCCCCTCCCCCCCAGGCACCACCTGAGCCCACATGGGTGGGACACTTGCAATAGTTTGGGCTTCACATACTGATCTTCTAAAGCAGTTTCTAGATTAAATCTGACACCACCACCAATGACCTCTTCAGCTCACAGGGGTCACCTCAAACATTCCCAACTGCCATTTTGAGATTGGCAAAGAGAACTTGCAGCAACTGGTGCCCAAAGTTTTTTTTTCCCACCATATTTTTATTTGGAGGGTGGGAAGGGACTAATTAAAAGCAGGGCTTGCATAAAAAGGTAAACTTTAAAAAAAGGTCCCTTGTAACAAGCTGGAACTCTCACTATGACCTGCTGTAAGTGGTTCAGTGCTCTGTAAATAAGTAATGATTGTACAGGGTCCAGCCATATAGAATTAATGTGTCAGTCCTAAGCTCTGCATGTGCCAATAAGGTGCTCATGTTTAAACTCAACGTGGTGGCACAGCCTGTGAAACCACAACATTCAAATAACCAGTTGTCAGCTCACCCTTGTTGCCCGGCTGATAAATAGGTTTGTCCATCTGGAAGATGCAGTTGTTTTTGGAGGGTTTAATGACTACTGTCTTACGTTCCAGGACTTTGGTTTCCTCTCCTTTTGCAGAAAGCAGTAGGGTTACTGCTACGGCGTCAAGTACAATTGGAATCTGAAAAAAAAAAAAAAAAAAAAAAAAAAAAGTGTAAAAAAAGTTAAGAGTTCATCTAAGGTCACAACTTGTTTCTTTAAAAGAACCTTTACAATTCTATGTGAAGCAGAACCCTTACATCCTCAATACGTTTATGCTGAACATTTCGCAGTGCATTCAATTGCTATAAAGGGTGTTGTGTAGACAAAAGATTATGTAGGGATGTACACGGTTTGGATGGTTGATGACATTCAAGGAAAAAGAAAATCCATTACAAATAAAAGATTCTGTAAATTAGGACAGCGCTCCATGGCCAATATTGACATTGGGTCCTGAGATGCAAGAGTCTACAGAGAAAACCCCCCACATGAGTAAATTGACAAATTGTAGCAGCAACTCCTCTCCACGCCTTTGAGGCCCCATACACACCTGCACGATTCCATAATCGCGGCAAAACTTGGGACACATTTGCGATGCCATTTCCTAATGCCACCCCAAACATGGTGCAATTTTGCTGCAATTGTCGCATAACAAAACACTCTAAAATTGTGGCAAATATTGCAACGCCAAGATTTGGTACGTGAGCCTCTTTGGAGTGGAGTTACCGAATCGCCCAACTGGTTTCATGATTTATGTATTGGTCCTGTGGAATATCTGCGATGTACATTCATTTATATACACAATATTTTGCCTCCACGTGAAATATATATGTGGACATGGTTGATTTTCATGTGTATGTGCATTCATTTAATCATGTATATGGTTTAGCATCTTAGTGTTTCCCCTTATTCTTGAACAGTTTTTAAAAAGTGTTTAATAATAAGTATTAAATCACACAATTAGACTTAATTTGCTATACAGGGATATATGGGATTTATATAAAAATATATATATATATATATATATATATATATATATATATATATATATATATATATATATATATATATATATATATATATATATATATATATATATATATATATATATATATATATATATATATATATATATATATATATATATATATATATATATATATATATATATATATATATATATATGCGCATGTTTTTTCACTCATTTTTCTTTTTAATACATTTCTTGTTTACATTGTCCAATTTTTGTTTTGACTATTTTGTGATGAGATGTTTTAGCATTTAAGAAATGTTTTTATGTCATTGAAGTTTTACATTGATTGCTCTTTTACTACTTGTGTTTTGGGTTAGGTGTTTAATTTGATATACACCTTTAAATAGCTTGTATTGTGAGCATTTCAATTGTTGTGAACAAACAGTTCTTTTCGTGTAAAACGCGTCAACTGATCATTGCAATTTTGTCTGGCTCATGACAAAGAAATTTCTATAGCATCTTTTGGATTCACGTGTGCGATCAATCTTTTCTTCTCTTCTTGATATTGCCTACGGTGATGAGCCGGGATTAGCACCTTGGATCAGGCGTGTCCATTTTTTGCCTGAAGCGGTGTGTGCACCCTTGTTCTGTTTTATGTATTGGTCCTATGTGGGCTTAGATGTCCGCTACCAAGGCATGCAGCATCTCATTGGTTAGTGCATAGTGTGTTTTCCCAGGACCCCCAATGACCCTGTTCCTATCCTACTACAAGTAGGACAGTCTATGCAGTGGGTTTGAATGGTTTGGGATCCCAGAGATGTGCATTAAGAGACATTGGCTTTTAACCCTTTGCAGTTATCCATTGTAATTGTTTTATAATTTTTGAATAAAGTATTTGAGTATACTGCTGACAGTTCCCACTCCTCTTGAGGTACGGACTTCTTTTGGGACTTTCCTTGTCCCTAACCACCCCCCCCCCTCTTTTTTTTAACAGTTTACAGAGAAAAAACCCCACATGAGTAAATGGACAAATTGTAGCAGCAACTCCCTCTCCACATCTTTGAGGCCCCATACACACCTGCGGATTCCAGAATCGTGGCAAAGCTTGGACGCGTTTGTGATGCCATTATATCCTAATGCCACCCCAAATGTGCTAAAATTGCGGCAAAAATTGCAACGCCAAGATTTGCTACATGAGCCTCTTTGGAGTGGAGGAAGGCCCATTCGAAGGAATAGTGCCACTCCAAAGATGCTCAAAAAAAAAAAAGCAAAAGGATGCGGTGCAACAGCTGTCTCTGCGCTCAGGTGTGAATGGCACCTTATTCAAAATATATAATGTCAACACATCCCAATTTTGATCCCCTTAGTGCAGTGGTTCTCAACTCCAGTCCTCGGGACCCACCAACAGGCCAGATTTTAAGTATTACCTTGGGGAGTTGCAGACTAGAATACTGCAATCACTGAGAAGCAAGTGATATCACCTGTGATGTATTTCAGCTATCTTGCAAACCTGGCCTGTTGGTGGGCCCTGAGGACTGGAGTTGAGAACCACTGCCTTAGTGCCTGCAACAGTAAAAACACTAAAAAGAATTCAAATTGTGTGAGGAAGTAATTCTGATGAAAGATGTTGAGAGCTGTTCTTACAAAAAACTTGGCAAGTAGTATCAAACATCTGCAAGTAAAAAAAAAAAAATAAAAAAATTTGGAAAGGTCTAGTCCTACAAGAGTAATCAGTTGGACCTGGTATGGCATTACTCTACTTTGGCACTGGTTGGCTTACACATACACAATGTTGTCAAAATTATTGGGACCCCTGCCTTTACACGCACATAAACTTTAATGGCATCCCAGTCTTAATCGGTAGGGAATGTTTGACCATTCTTCCAGAAGTGCATTTGTGTCAGGCACTGATGTGGATGAGTCGCAAGACATTTTGGACAATTTCATGCTCCCAACTTTGTGGAGACATGACTGCCCACCAGTGCACAAAGCAAGGTCCATAAAGACATGGATGAGCGAGTTTGGGTTGGAGGAACTTGACTGACCTGCACAGAGTCCTGACTTCAACCCGATAGAACACCTTTGGGATGAATTAGAATGGAGGCTGTGAGCCAGGCCTTTTTGTCCACATCAGTGCCTGACCTCAGATGCGCTTCTGGAAGAATGGTCAAACATTCCCAAAGACTTCTAAACCTTGTGGACAGCCTTCCCAGAAGAGTTGAAGCTGTTATAGCTGCAAAAGGACTAGATTGTTGGGGCTTGTCCCCCTCTGCCCACTGGTAGTCATTGTGTTCAGCGCGACTAAATGAATATGGAACATTGTGTAGGAGAATAGTAAGGATTACTCCTATTTAAATGGTTCTTCTAGACACATTTTACAACTTGATACCGTTCTTTTCTTCAAGAAAATGGATAGCATATACCACATGTGTCAAAACACAAGGCACATGGGCTACCAGGTAATTACATGTGGCCCTTGCACCTCTCCTGCAGCTGCAACACCCCCTTGTCTCAGCAGTTAGCAGCAAAAAGGAAGACAGTACTCGACCAGATAACGCACTTCTCTGTGCAGATGTGGAAAGCCTTGTCTGTCACACCCCCCCCCCATTCCCAGCTGCTTTAATAACTTCAGCCCCAGGGGAATTTGCCCCCTTAATGACCAGAGCATTTTTTGAGATATGGCACTGCGTCACTTTAAACTAACTGCACGTTCAACGCTGTACCCAAACAAAATTGACATCCTTTTTTTCCCCCACAAATAGAGCTTTCTTTTGGTGGTATTTGATCACCTTTTTGCGCTATAAAACAAAAAAAAGCGACAATTTTGGAAAAAAAAAAAAAAAAAAAAAAAAAAAAAAAAAAATTTTAAAAATTACTTTCCGCTATACATATCCAAAAAAAAAAAATTATATAAAAAAAACAACGAATTTATTCATCAGTTTAGGCTGATCTATATTCTACCACTTTTTTTTCCAAAAAAGTATGATAATATATAGATATAGAGCGCAATAGGCATATTGATTTGCGCAAAAGTTGACGCATCTCCAAACTATGGGATCAATTTAGGGACTTTACTGGTAATGGCAGCGATCCGATTTTTAGCAGGACTGAGACATTGCGGCAGACAAATCTGACTCCAAATTACACTTTGAGGACCAGTGACATTACTACATTGATAAGTGCTATAAATATGCATTGATCAAAGTAAAAATGACACTGGCAGCTAAGGGGTTCCCACTAGGGGGCGATCAAGGGGTTAAGTGTGTTCCCTCAGCGTATCCTAACTGTAGTGGGGATGGGCTTACTAAAAACCTAAAATAATAATTGTGCATGCGCTGAAAATTTGACTAAAATAATGTGCAAAATTGGTAAATTAATCCACTATAAATAAGCTGTAAAACCATATAAGTGTAATATAATATATAAAAGTGCAATATTTAGCCTCAAAGTGCATATAGCATTGTGCAAAAAGCAATATAACCCATTGAAAGTGCACCATGCAGAAGTAAAAAACAACAACAAGTGCACAGGTATCCTGTATATTGCAAATGTCCGGCTCAATCCACGGGTTGAAACCCAAAAAAATGTGTACAAATAGTGTCCATAAGATAAAAGTTCCTCAGATCTTCTGAAAGGTGCTCAAATCACAGCAAACAATACGTGCTCTCCCGTGACACCCCACATGTGCTTGCGCTCACCTCTGCTCGTGTGACCCAGTGATTAAACTGTGTCAAACACGCAATGGGGCCAATCCTGGGCTCCCTCAGGATGGAATGATATGAATACAATCCTCACAGGTGCAGCCAGAATCCACATGTATAGGAGAGAAGTAAGAACTCCATAGTGTAATAAAGCAGGGATATTTTATTTAATTAAAAGAAAATCCTCCAGGAGGGTACTCACATTGAGTGGGTGCTCCAGTGCACCAGACTTAACAAGCGTAAAAAACAACAAGCTGCGATTCAAATGGCGTGCGGTGTGGTGTGTAATGTCTCCTCCACTGCTGACAGCTCCGTCCTACCCCTCCCCGACGCGTATTCGGCACAGGGATCACGTGCCTTCCTCTGGGGGATATCATGATAGCAATGATATCCCCCAGAGGAAGGCACGTGATCCCTGTGCCGAATACGCGTCGGGGAGGGGTAGGACGGAGCTGTCAGCAGTGGAGGAGACATTACACACCGCACGCCATTTGAATCGCAGCTTGTTGTTTTTTACGCTTGTTAAGTCTGGTGCACTGGAGCACCCACTCAATGTGAGTACCCTCCTGGAGGATTTTCTTTTAATTAAATAAAATATCCCTGCTTTATTACACTATGGAGTTCTTACTTCTCTCCTATACATGTGGATTCTGGCTGCACCTGTGAGGATTGTATTCATATCATTCCATCCTGAGGGAGCCCAGGATTGGCCCCACTGCGTGTTTGACACAGTTTAATCACTGGGTCACACGAGCAGAGGTGAGCGCAAGCACATGTGGGGTGTCACGGGAGAGCACGTATTGTTTGCTGTGATTTGAGCACCTTTCAGAAGATCTGAGGAACTTTTATCTTATGGACACTATTTGTACACATTTTTTTGGGTTTCAACCCGTGGATTGAGCCGGACATTTGCAATATACAGGATACCTGTGCACTTGTTTTTTACTTATGCATGGTGCACTTTCAATGGGTTATATTGCTTTTTGCACAATGCTATATGCACTTTGAGGCTAAATATTGCACTTTTATATATTATTATTATTATTATTATATTACACTTATATGGTTTTACAGCTTATTTATAGTGGATTAATTTACCAATTTTGCACATTATTTTAGTCTAATTTTCAGCGCAGGCACAATTATTATTTTATGCTTTATATTACACGATATGAAACGTGGTTGAGTGTTTGCTGCTAATTAATTAATGATTGTCACCTCTTAGAGGCATTGATCCATTTGTGGCTCGCAGGAAATTTCCATTTTTTGCTTACTAAAAACATGACAGATCACTGGGAACAGTAGATCCCTGTCATGTCATTAGGCAGAACGTGAAAATGCCTTGTTTACATAGGCAGTTCCCCATTCTGCCTCACCGCGATCACGCTCCCGCTATCCTGCTTTTACGTTTGCGCAGTAGAGCCATTCTGCCGGCATATATTGGCATGAAGCCGGTCGGCAAGTGGCTCCAACAGCAGCACAAGGTAAGGTGGGGGGGGGGTGAACTGTGATGTAAGGGAGGGGGAACTCGACATCTAGTCTTAGATATAATCAGCTCTTTGAGGGCAACTATAATGCTGATGTGGCCTGTGATGACATGGAGTTTGACACCCCTATCATACTTTAGTCAGGTATATGGCACCATATCTTATTCAAGGAACATGGCACTGTTGCTTGAAACTGTGCCATCTTCTATAACACATTGATAAGACATATAAAGGTAAGGTGTCTACCACGCTTGGAGATTTGATGGAGTACCAATACTGCTAATCTTGCCATATTAAAAGCAATCCTTTTGCAAGGTCTCAGTCAAAATCTTACCTTGTATTCAACACACTGGAAGTATGTAGGAGAGGAGACATCTTCTGCAATAATTGATGTGTTCTGCCCATCATTCTGTAGTATCAGACTTAAATCCAATTTCTCCTTGTTGCCCACTATGTTCACGCAGACCTTTCCAGTCTCTCCACTGTTCAAGGAGGCAGGTGAGCTCAGGACATATTGGCTACAAAACACAATAGGAAAAAAATATTTTAGTAAGAATACAGTTCTACTGCAATAAGGGTTATTGCTAACAGAGCAATTTGTGGAATACGCCATCTTATGCAGAAAATAACTTTTTGGAAATCTTATTGAACCATAGGTGTGCACACAGGGTGTGCCTGGGCCCACCCTAATCTCCCTGCGTTGTGCACATTCCCCTGTTTAGACCCCTGATATTTCTCCAAAGCCCCCTAACGGGGCGCCTAAAACAAACTAAATAAAATTGTAGGAAGTGAAAAACGACTGACACCATCCACTGCCCTAATGACCTTGTCCATTGCTCTACTGACAATGCTCATGTCCATCTCTGACCAAAGAGGGCAAGGGGCATCATACATGTAATCCTTTATTGTAATTAGTATAAAGTCTCATTTTATTAGTCAAATCAATTTGTAAAAACAGTTTTTCCCTTCAGAAAAAAGGGAAGAAGGGGAGAACCATATGTCAAAAAAAAAAAAAAAAAAAAAAAAAAAGTTATTGCATAGGTACATTAAAGAATTCAAAGTATTAAAAGACATGGAAATCCCAAACTTTGCAATTATTGCATCAGGAATAATGAAATCCCTTAAAAGGCACAGTTAATACTCTATATAACAGCAATACCTTTGTCTTATAGCAAACATCATCCTAGGGTCAGGTCCAAGAAGCTCTCAACTAGTGCCAATAATACTATGTGTATAAGACGGAATAAGAGTCAGAGAATGGAAAGAAACTGAAAGAACTACTATAGACATGTATGATACATTGCACTTGATAAATCATTGATCCAACAACGTGGAACAAAAAAAAAAAAAAAAAAAAAATTGGAACTACCACTTTTATTCTCTAGGGTCCCTGCTTTCAGAAAAGGTTTTGGGGGTTTTAAGTACTCTTCAGGCCTAAATTTTTCCCCAACGCAACAGAGTTGGCTTTGGAAACCTCCAAGGGGCCCGGAGTGCCAGAGGTTTCCCAGAACTGTTGTGCAGTCCTAGCGGTTTCCTCAAAAAGTAGAGGAAATATGCAGGAGTTAAAAGATACAGGCACAGGTCGGAAAGGTGTTCCTGCAGCCCGATTTGAATAAATGTGTTTTGTACCAAACGTCCCTGGTGAGGTTGTGGAGCAGCTTGTTGATGTTGAGCCAGAAGTTGATGGTGGACAAGATACAAGGCAATGCCCTGGGAGATCACCAGGCTGTAGTGTCAGTTGTGAGTAGGGCTACCTCCAGCTGGGAGGCTGTACTGTTAGAAGATCCCTGCTATAGAGTTTGTATTTCCTGGCCCTTGGGCTACATCTGGCCCACGTCAAGATTTTATCTGGAGTCAATGGTTTATCCTTCCTCAATGTACATAGATTGAGATTAAGATTTAACTAAAGGCTTCTAGTTTTAGGGAGATTCACCTATTAGTCTTAATTACCATTCTCACCGAAAAGAGAAAATCCCAAATGTTGGGTTGTCTTCAACATTTGCCCCAAGGGCTTGGAGGTTTTTGGTTTGAGACAGCAAGATAAGGAAAACCTCCCCAAAAGGGACACCAAGGGCACACACACACCAACCCCCCATGCCCTAACCAAGAGGAATAAAAAAGGTTTTTGCCTTTAAGGTCCGCATTGAGGGACTATGATCTCCACTTCAACTCCTACCACAACCTGCAGCGGGACTTAAGGGGAATTATGATTGGGACTGACCAAAGGGCTGACTTTTATGGGGACCCTAACCTATTTAAGTGGTGTCTCTAATGGGTATTAGGATTGTAGAGGGACTAAGATGGTACCTGAATGTAAAAGGGACTCTGATGTAAGGGGTTACCCAGATAGTGAACCTTATCTTATGGGCATCTCTCATAGGGCTCCCTGACCCAAGGTGGGTTTCTAATGGGGACCAAATGTAAGGGAAGTGGATGT
Source organism: Lithobates septentrionalis (assembly GCA_037952835.1). Classification (NCBI taxonomy): domain Eukaryota; kingdom Metazoa; phylum Chordata; class Amphibia; order Anura; family Ranidae; genus Lithobates; species Lithobates septentrionalis. The sequence continues at coordinate 4,035,490 of JBBDGP010000388.1, forward strand.
AAAGGAGCGCCCAGTATCTAGTAAATGTGGGTTTGAAAAGACACGTTATTTAGGGCAGCAACAAATAAAATCAAGTCAATGCACCTCAGGAGAACAGACTTCACACACACACACACACACACACACACGGCAGCATGTGCAGGGGAAATACCACAAGGGGCAGCATGTGCAGGAGAAGAAGAGTGTGGGGGATACAACAGAGGGCAGCATGGACAAGACAGAAGTAGTGTGAAGGCAGGCAGCAGGTGCAGAAGGAGTGCAAAGGGTATAATAGTGGGCAATATGTGCAGAGGAGATGACAGTGGTCGGTATGTACAGGAAAAGTGTATAACAACGGGCAGTATGCAGAGGAGTGCATGGGGCATTACAGACAGCATATGCAGGAGAAGTGAGAAGCATTGGACAGCAGCCAATATGTGAAGGAAAGGAATGTGACATGGGGCAGCATGTACAGGAGAGGAGTGTAAAGGTTATGGCAGGGTGATTAGGTAAGGAAAGGAAAGCGGAGGGTATAATGGTTGACAGTATGTAAAAGAGTGCTTAGAAGCATGATGCAAAGTTTGTGATGCAAGTCAGCAAATATCTACACTGTAGTATCCAGCCTCAAACTGCAACACAGCACACTCAATGTAATGCAAAGAGAGAGAAAAAAAAAAAAGCTTAGAGGATGGATGTTGGGAAACTTCTGTCTATCATTCAGAAGAAGCTAGACCTGCAAAACAGGAAGCCTGGGTGGGGAGGATTTTGGGAGGAAAAACCACCAACAGCTTGGGCCGGGACTGATAACAGGAACAGAATTAGCAAGAGCCTCAGGATTAGTGTAATACACCGACAGAGTGCAGCCATCACTCAGCATGAGCAAGAGTCCTCAGTTTCTGTAGACCTTGCCAGGCATGGATAATAAACATACTAAATTACATAGATATGACATTTGCAGAGCTATACCAAGAATTGCTAGGATCCATAGTCCTACCATGAAAGGTTAGCTAAAGTGCCCCTGTAACTATTTCTCTTACCACATGCAAGTGACATGATTTCATTCCTGAGTCAGATTGGTTACTGCACCAACTTCAACTGAAATTTTTCATCTTTATTTCAGGTACTTCTATAGCGCTGTCAATTTACGTAGGGCTTTACATATACGTTGTACATTAAAATCTATTGATTGATTTTGTAATCCTTGGTGGGATTATTAACACATGTAGATAAGTATTCAGCCTTCGCCATGACACTCAAAAATTGAGCTCAGGTGCATCCTGTTTCCACTGATCATCCTTGAGATGTTTCTACAACTTGATTGGATATGATTTGGAAATGCACACACCTGTCTATATAAAGGTCCCACAGTTAGGCTCGATTCACACCTATGCAGGTTGCATATTCCAGGTGCATTTTCCGTTTTTCAATACACATTTTTGATCCACTGAAGTCTATGGAAACAAAAACCAGAAAAAAGTCCCAGGCCCTTTCCATAAAAGGCAAATGTGAACTACATCCATTGGAAATCATGTTAAATGGACTGTAGTGCATTTTCAGTTTTGCAGAAACACACAGGTGTGAACCAGGCCTAACAGTGCATGTCATAGCACAAACCAAGCCATGGACTCCAAGGAATTAGCTGTAGACCTCAGAGACAGGATTAAATCTATGCACAAATCTGGGGAAGGGTACATAAAAATGTCTGCAGCATTAAAGGTCCCAATCATCCATAAATTAAAGAAGTTTGGAACCACCAGGATTCAGAGCGGGCTGCCTGGCCAAACTCTGCGATCGGGGGAGAAGGGCCTTAGTCAGGGAGGTGACCAAGAATCCAATGGTCACTGAGACAGAGCTTCAGGGTTTCTCTGTGGAGAGAGGAGAAACTTCCAGAAGAACCACCATCTCTTCAGCACTCCACTAACTAAGCCTGTATGGTAGCGTGGCCAGAAAGAAGCCAATCCTCAGTAAAAGGCACATAACAGCCCACCTGGAGTTTGCCCAAAACGCACCTGAAGGACTCATACCATGAGAAACAAAATCCCCTGGTCTGATGAAAGATTGAACACTTTGGCCTAAATGGCAATCATGTCTGAAGGAAACCAGACACCGCTTATCACCTGACCAATACCATCCCTGCAACGAAGCATTGTGGTGGCAGCATCATGGCTTGGGGATGTTTTTTAGCGGGAGGAACTGGGAGGCTAGTCAGGATCGAGAGAAAGATGAATGCAGCAATGTACTTTATAGAGACATCCTTGATGAAAGCCTGCTCCAGAGAGCTCTGGACATCAGACTGGTGGGAAGGTTCATCTTCCAAAAGGTCAATGACCCTAAGCACACAGCCAAGATAACAAGGGAGTGGCTGTGGGACAACTCTGAATGTTTGAGTGGCTCAGCCAGAGCCCAGACTTGAACCCGATTGAATATCTCTGGAGAGATCTGAAAATGGCTGTGCACCGACACTCCCCATCCATCCTGATGGAGTTTGAGAGGCTCTGCAAAAAAAAAAAAAAAAAGAGAAACTGACAAAAAAATAAGTGTGCCAAGCTTGTAGCATAGTCAAAAAGACTGAAGACCAATTGGTGCTTCAACAAAGTATTGAGCTATGGCTGTGAATACTTATGTACATGGGATTTGTTTTATAAATTTGAAAAGATTTCAAACAAACTTCTTTCACAATGTCATTATAGGGTATTGTTGGTAGAATTTTGAGGAAAATAGTAAGAATAATAATTTAACCACTACGCATCCGTGCTATGGCCGAATGACGGCCACAGCGCGGACCTGCATTCCCGGGAGGCCATCATATGACGGCCTCCCCTGTGCACGCTCCCTGCGCGCGCCCTGCAGGGCGCGCGCCGGGCGCGCTGTGATCACCGAGTCACTGAGACTCGGCTGATCACTGATCCGAGTAAGGGGCCGGTCCCGGCCCCTTACCATGTGATCAGCTGTCAGCCAATGACAGCTGACCACATGATGTAAACAAAAGATCGGTAATCTTTTTTTTTTTTACTTGCGCTGACAGCGCGAGTAGAAAAAAAAAGCCGATCACCGGCTCAGATGTCAGGGACATCGGTCCCAAAGTGGAAAAGGCACATCTGCCTCATCAGTGCCACCCAACAGTGCCCACAGTGCCACCTATCAATGCCACCTGGCAGTGCTGCCCATCACTGACGCCTCATCAGCATACATCAATGAAAGAGAAAAATGACCCGTTTTAAATTTTTTATAACAAAATATAAAATACAAAAAACTTTTTTTTAAAATTCAGTTTTTTACATTTTTTTAACAAAAAGTAAAAACTGCAGAGGTGATCAAATACAACCAAAAGAAAGCTCTATTTGTGGTGAAAAAATTATAAAAATTTAATTTGGGTACAGTGTTGTATGACCACGCAATTGTTATTCAAAGTGCGTCAGCGCTGAAAGCTGAAAATTGGTCTGGATAGGAGGGGGGTTTAAGTAAGCAAGTGGTTAATCCACTTTGGAATAAGGCTGTAACATAAAATGTGGAAAAAAGTGAAGTGCTGTGAATACTTTCTGGATGCACTGTATGTAATATCAGATTACCGTATATACTCGAGTATAAGTCGTTCCGAGTATAAGTCGAGGCCCCTAATTTACCACAAAAAACTGGGAAAAACTTATTGACCCGAGTATAAGACGAGGGTGAGAAATGCAGCAGCTACCAGTAATCAAAGTGCCCCTTAATACAAAATGTGTCCATCAGTGTTGCTCTTAAAATAAAATATGCCCATCAGAGTGCCCCTTAACATAAAATGTGCCCATTAGCGTGCCCCTTAACATAAAATAAGGGTCACGCTGATGGGCACCTTTTATGTTAAGGGGCACTCTGATGGGCATATTTTATTTTAAGGGGCACGCCGATGGGTATATTTTTAATGTGCAAGCTGATGGACACATTTTATGTTAAAGGGCACTCTGATGGGCACAAAATATGTACATCAGTGTGCCCCTTAAGAAAATATGCCCATCAGTGTGCACATTAATATACCCATCAGCGTTCCCCTTAAAATAAAATCTGTCCATCAGAGTGCTCCTTAACATAAAAAATGTGCCCATCAGCGTGACCTTAAACAACATATGCCATGCCATTAGTGATTACTAGTTCCCACATACCGGTATCTTGAATGCAGGAGGGGCGGATTGATGTAGAAGACACCGGGAACCGCGAGTAGCAGGGGGGCGGGGCGCACACGTGACGTCTTCCCCCTGCTTGCCCGTGAGTCTTCGAGACCTGCGGTGAGGAGCAGGGGGCGGGTGCACGCACGCAGCGTCACTGGTTGCTGGGGGAACCCGCGGTCCCAGCAAACTAGTGACAGCATCAGTGAACACAGCGGCACGACCCCGCCCCCTTTTCTCCTCCGATACTTGCATTTTTGTTAAATGACTCAAGTATAAGTCGAAGTGGCTTTTTTCAGCCCAAAAAATGGGCTGAAAAATGCGACTTATACTCGAGTATATACGGTATGTATTTAAACGTCCTATCAGGAAGTGGTTATTACAAGATCATGGCTGTAGCTATGATCTTAGCAGTATAGTCAGTGTTATCTGGTGCTCCAGATGGAGTAATCCTTATGGGTATAGTCTGTGGCTGTAATAGCTGGATGGTGATTGGAAAAGAAAGGGGTATTAAGGGTTAAAAAGAAAGGCAGCCATCCTTCAGAGTGTCCAGAACTTTGCAAGACATTTAAAGTGCAAGTAAACCCCCTATCGTTTTCAGCCAAGGAAGCTGCCATCTTTGCTTCAGTTTTAACTACAACTGCCATGATTCTGCTCATGTGATCCATTAGGACACCAACTATGGATGGTTTGACAGTTTGGTTGAGAGCACAACCAATGGGACTGTTACATTTCCGTCACGTGCCGGAAATGTTTTTTTTAAACTGGTAAAATGGGTTTACTTCTGCTTTAAAAAAAAAAAATAAATAAATAAAAACACACACAACAGGGAGGCGCCGACCTGAGTAGTATTAAGTAGTATTAAAATTATGACTTTATTAGGTTTAGATTAAAAACACTTAAAATCACAGCTTCCTGGTGAAACACTGATCCATTAAAGCCAGCTGCCCAATCCTTTCCAGCTATCTGGAACAGCGGTGGGACCCGCAGAGCCATGTTGAATGCCAGGACTCGGTTCACTTTGAAGAGTATGCATCTTCTACCATCTTGTGTTTTTAATCTAATCCCTTTTAACCACTTCAGCCCTGAAAGATTTGGCTGCTGAATGACCAGGCCATTTTTTGCCATTCGGCACTGCGTTGCTTTAACTGTATTGCGCGGTCGTGCGACGTTGCACCCAAAAATTGACGTCCATTTTTTGATTGCCTCTGCGGTTTTTATTTTTTGCGCTATAAATCAAAGAGAAAAAAAAGGACACAACATTTTGTACTTTTTGCTATAATAAAAATATCCATTTTCTTTTTAAAAAGATATTTTTTTCTCAGTTGAGGCCGACATGTATTTTAATTTTCTTAACAAAAATATTGCAATAAGCGTATATTGATTGGTTTGCACAAAAGTTATAGCGTATACAAAATAGGGGATAGATTTATAGCTATGATCATAGTACTTTAGTGTTGTAAAGGTCTGCGGTTCTCTTGATTTTTTTTCTTCCTGACAGGGTTAGATCTTTCACTTGGATATCATACGTTGTAACTACAGCTGGATAAAAGAAAACCGGTGTCTGTCCTCAATCAGTGAAAGTTTGCTAGAGTGAAAGAAACAGTAATAGAAGGTGAAGTTCTCTGGTGTCAAATAATTTATCATAGTTCAGACGTTTTTCCTGTCATGAATGATAATGGAATGCAGAGGGAATTATGGAAACATTCCAAACTCCTACATGAACATGCAGAAAATCCTAATTAACCAGAGCATTTTAACAACTAATTCAGATCCTCCTATAAATGGAATCCACATTGATATCTGCTGGAAGCACCATTGTCAGACTGACTTGCATTACACGCTCATAACAACAATAAGTAAAACCACATCCTTCCATTTATAAAGCCACATTCTGCATGTAGCTACATCACTAGTTATGCCAAACCCTTTTTACCAATACTTAACATTTAGACCCCTTTCACACTGGGGCGGTTTGCAGGCGCTATTGCGCTAAAAAAAAAAAAAAAAAAAAAAGTGCCTGCAAACCGACCCGAAACAGCAGCTGCTGTGTCTCCAGTGTGAAAGCCCGAGGGCTTTCACAGTGGAGCGGTGTGCTAGCAGGACGGGAAAAAAAAGTCCTGCTAGCAGCATCTTTGGAGCCATGTATACACCGCTCCTGCCCATTGAAATCAATGGGGCAGCACGGCTATACCCCGGCAAAGCGCCTCTGCAGAGGCGCTTTGCGGTGGTTTTTAACCCTCTCGGCCTCTCGGGTAAAACCGCCCCGCTAGCGGCCGCATATCCTATGTGTGATTATGTGTCAGTATTACTACTTTTAAAGGGGTGGGGGGGTCAGCCTGTCAGTGCTCAGACCATACGCTGCACCAAATTGGTCTGCATGGCTTTCGTCCCAGAAGGGGCATGTAGACATGTGCACACTGAAATATTTTGTTTCAGAATTTTGTCCGAAAAATAAATTTAGTCCCGAAATTAGTTAATTTTGTTTAAAAAAAAAAAAAAAAAATTGCATTTGTATGAAAATCTGAATTAAGGTCGAATCTGTCAATTGAAGGCTTATAGTGTGTCAGATGTTCTAAGAAGATTCGACGAATAGGCTAAACTGTACGACGCCACGATCGTACATTTCCAGTCGAATGATCCGCCCACAAGCTATAGTAGAATTCTAATGTTGTTTGACTAGTAATAATTACTACTAGTCAAACATTAGAATTCTTCAATAGCCTATGGGTGGAGCTTTGACCGTAAATGTCCGCTCGCGGCGATCGTATGTTTTTAGCTGCTTCGTCGAATGGTATTAATCATAAGTGAAAGTAAGTTGGCTATGTGTGTACTTAAGTTCTAGCCATTTTACTGCTCCTCCTCTTTGGTTGCAATCAACCATTAACATTCATCATGATAATTTTACTTCCCTCACCCATTCCAGCAGCGACTACTAACAGCTTTTACTATTGACTATAATGATGAATCTTTTCTGTCAATGTCGAATAATGTTGGGTTAGACACATTCGACCGCAGGTTCGATAGACACAGATCGCTATTGTCATGTCGAATCTTCTATCTATATCGAGCGGTTGTCGCAACGATACAAAGATATAATGGATACGAAAAAGCATTTTTTTATTTCGAATTCTGCGTGGTCGTTTTTGTTTTGTTAAAACGAACACGAAAATGCATTTGGACGATACCGTATGCACATGTCTAGAAGGAAGCCTCCTCTAAAGATGATGCACAAGCCTTTCGATGTGGCAGCGTTTGATTTTTTTTTTTTTAAGAATTTTTCAGTTTGTGCCCCCCAAAAAAATTGAGCACCAGCCACTAATATATAAATATATTCATATATTATATATAGTCACATATTATATATATTCACCTAAAGGGACAGACTGTACAAGGAGAGCATTAATAAGAGAAGCAGCCAAGAGGCCCATGGTAACTCTAGAGGAGTTGCAGAGATCCACAGCTCAGGTGGGAGACAAAAAAAAAAAAAATAAACATATACAAGATAAAAATCATAAAACTGCTTATCGTGCGAGTAGGGTCTCATGCCGCCATCCTCTGTCCTGCAGGCGCTGCCGGGATAAAGTCTACCGTAGATGGATGGAGGTGGAATGGACGCTCTATGGAGGACACTGTCCACGCTGACCGGCGTGGGATGTTTTGGCAGATGTGACATCACCAGAGGATTGGAGAGACTTGTTAGTTCAGGCTACGTGCTCGGAGCTCTCTGCTCCTTCAGACACCTGGTCCATACCAGACCCTTATCGGAGCATGCAGCCCAGGTCAGGAAAAGGGGACTTGCGATTGCTCCCCCCCGAACCATACCAGTGCGCATGCCCTCAACATGCAAGGGGGGTGCTTTGGGGCAGGGTGACATCTGATGGCCACGCCCCATGGCTAAACAGATGCCAGACAGCAGGCAACAACACAACGAAGGAAGACAGCCACAGAATAGCGGCTTTTTTTTAGCGGGTAAGCGGCGGCGAGGAAGAAGACGGTATCGGGAGATGATGGCTCAGAGCTATTAATAAAAGGACTTGTCAAAAAACGGCTCTTGGTTTTTTTAAACTTATGGTATTTTTTGGTGAATGGGTAGGGGTACACGATGCCCATTCACATTGAGGGGGCCCTGAGATATGGCCCCCCCTTGTTAAAGGGGGCTTCCAGATTCCAATAAGCCCCCCACCACCCCTGGCCGGGGTTGTCAGGAAGAGGCCCTTGTCCCCATCAACATGGGGGCAAGGTGTTTTGGGGTGGGGGAGCAGAACACCCACCATGTTTAGGGCAAGCGGACTGGTAAGGTTGGGGGGGGGCATTCCTCCCCTCCCTTTTCTGACCTGCATGCATGGGACGACCCCATGCATTTTTAGGGTTTTCTGCCATCTTAAAAAACGGAGCTCAGTGGAGATGGATGTCAGCAGATGATCATGCGCTAACCCATAAAGATACATGCATGTCCTTTTTTATCCGCCAATGGATGGAGAAAAAAAATAAAATGGGCATACGTAATGCCCATGTGAAAGGACCCTAGATTATTACCCAACTTATTGTTCTTTATTGCAAGGTAAATTTGTCAGATCTACGCATCAGTTACATCTGGTGGCTTGTGAAAGTGTCATTGCCTAACATTTCCAAGGAACAGTTGTGTGATATTTTCCCTCAGAAGCCAAGATGCCTCAAAACTGTAAACAAGGCTGATAACTTCTGCTACATTTGCAGCTCAAAAGTGCAGTATGACGGGAGGGAAAAAAAAAAAAAAAAAGCATACCACCTATATTTCGGATGCAAAATATGGGACTAGGACAAGAGTTGGGCCCCTCATTGTTGCATTACATGTGCAATTTATCTGAGTCACGCGGTCTGGTGGGAGCAGGAAAATTATATAGATATATAGATTTATTAGCAGCATGTCCCAGAGAGCCGGGAAAAATCCTGTTCGGGTTTTATGCATCTCCCAGGTTCCTCTCATACAAGTTCAGGGATCTCTCATCCATGGTCCAGTTCGGATCTTGGTCCTCTCCCCCAGGCCAATTTAAACTCACCTGAGACAGACAGCCAGTGCTCTTGGCCTGGGAACCTCAGACAACTTCTGTCTAGGAGAGCAAAAGGTTGGGAAAAGCCATGCATGTGGAAGCTGACAAGCTGTAGGCCTGGTAGTTAGGATCTGTAAATATTGTATAGTTAGTGCCGAGACACGGCTAGGTTTTTGTTTGGCTATTTTTTTGTTCCTATTTGTTTTTGGAACACTGTACAGCACCTGTATATAAACTTGTATATATCACAAATAAACGCCGCACTGTTTGTCACTACTTCACTGGATTGGGCATCTGTGCCTGAAAGACTGTTTATCCCAGGAGATAAATTGGTGTGGCCCCATTCTCATTGCTAGATCACATTTTGCAGAAAAGTTATGGAGCATAATTGGCACATCCTCCCCCTCGTAATTTTGAAGAAATTAACCTGAAGCCAATTAACATTCAGGACTTAATTTTCCTTGATTAGTGACTGGTAAAATTTTAGCTACTTTAATTTCTGAGGCTTTTTTCTTGTAGACCAGTGGAATGGACAACTGTTGCATGTATAACATTTGGGTGCGACATTTGCAGGTTTACATTGCAGTCTATGGCAGCAGTTGCCAACCAGTGGCCCGTGGACCACAAGAAAATTTTGCTGGTCCTCAGGGAGTTCTGTCACTAAACATTGGAGCAGATGTATACAATCCAATGTGGTTTCCAGTGTTGTCAATGTGCAGTGAAAGTTAATATAAATTGATACTCGATGTCTCCTCTGTAGTACTCAGAGGGAGGCATTGGGAGTAGTGCAGATAGCAGGAAGTGAAGGTGGTAGGAACTTGCAATGGCACTGATCAGAGACTGTGGGTGGTAGCACAGAGCTTGAGCAAATGGCTGGATAAGGAGGCAAGATCTGATGGAGTCTGTGTAAGGCAGCATTGTGATGCAGAGTCTGAGGAGAGGGTGGCAGAGAGCCAGAGTATTGTGTGTATAAGGCATGTAAAATTCATGCCAGTTGTCCGGGGATTTAAAAAAAAAAAAAATTGTGAACTCGAGGTCCAAATGATTGGCTACCACTGGTCTATGGCACTCAAGTCGCATGAAAGTCAGACTAAAGTAGTGCAGGAAGCTTTAGGTCACACAGTGTGAGTGGAGCCTTAGTAAATCAACTATAACCATAGTTCTATAACCAGTCCATAGGAATTCATTGACCTTCCAATCACTTCCACTTGAAAAATTGACAGGCAGACCTAACCGGATCACTTGTGTGGAAAAGGGGCCTAAAAATAGTTTGACAGAAAAAATTAGTTATTGAGCTATTGTTCATGGTCATCCCACAATGCAGCTAGCAAGGAGATAGCTACTTTGATAGACTGCACATTTCTCCATCTCTAAGCACTTGCCTGGAATATTTAAGCCAACAACCCCCCCCCCCCCCCCCCCTTCTCCCTGAATTGGTTGAGTTGCTGGTCTTGGACAAGTGCTTGGAGATGGAGAAAAGTGCCAGCTGTGAAAGCAGTGGACTCTTTGCTAGCTGTGTTGTTGGGTTGCTGGGAGGAAGGGAGGAAGGGTGCCCTGTCTGACCTCACAGCTAACCTAAGACAGCACTTAAGAGGAAGATGAGACAAAAAAAAAAAAAAAACACTACTACATGTACTGTACATTAAAAGTTAAAATGAGATCCTCTTTAAAACCAATGCTTTCCATACTGGAGAAAAATGCAAAAAATGGTTCCCATTGATGAACAGTCATTATCTAATGGGTAGATGACCTTCATTGCAGTGATAAGCCGAGGCATATTTTCCTTCAAGTAAAAACAGATGGGGGGGGGGGGCACGTCTTCCTTCCAATGACACGATAGCAGTGCCTTTCCCTTTCACAGACACAGGGCTTCTTCCTTCCAGTGACACCACTGACACAGGAGCTTTTTTTCCTATGCCACTGAAAGCCCCATATTTTACTGCAGGACAAGTACTGTATGTGCATGGCCATTAACCTTTCAATTCACTGCAGAGAGCTACAACCACTATTTCAGCACATGCGGTAACCACTGAATATATTTTGGTGCTGCCTACACCGCCCGGCTGTACTGTTCTCAGTCATGCACCAGTTCTCCTATTGTCCACCTTTACACCAGTTGGCTTTCTAGTGCAGGAAACTGCCATATAAAAGAGTTTTCTGCAGTGTCCAGGCACCCAGCTGTAGAAATATTCACCTGCTAATAGACCGCTTTCTACAAAAAGGAATTCTCCTGGCTCATTAAGGATTTGTATTTATGTCTATCCAGGCCTGAAATTCACACAGCTCTGCCACATAGTACAGCCCAGCTGGTGATCTGATCTTTCTCCATTGCAGTTACAGCAATGTCCCCAGCTTGTGAGCAGACAGTGAATGAGTAGCAGGATTCTGAAAAGTCACCTCTGCACAATCCCTGACAAGGAAGCACGTGTAGGCAGAATATCTGATTGGCTACAAGTACTGCCCTAGTCTGCTGCTGTACCGATGAATACAAGAGGCTGACACTAATGGACTGGTGTATGAAACGATAACGGTGTGAATGTCTCAGCACTTGCATAGCAGTGCTAATTTCATCAGTGAAATTTGTCAACAAAATGAAAGCAGAGCTCTGCCCAAAAGGGGAACTCTGCTTGTCCGCACCCACCACTGCCACATTTGGGTGGTTGAGGGGGATGGGTCTGAGACTGGTTTCGTCAGGTACCTTCTCCCAATTCCTGGGTAAGATTGCCATCGATCTAACGACATCTCTGGCCATCTCCCCCTACCTCCTTCTGGTAGACACACATGGGTCCCAGAAGATGGTGGGATAATTCAACGCAATTTGCACATGCAAGGTAGGAAACCAGTTGTGAAGCCTGGAAGCTTCCCTTGCCGGTGTCTGCACCCAAAGCCAATTGACGAATCAGCTTAGGGTGGTGACATCGCGGGATCATTCCAATGGCTCCTGCTGCTGTGTCTCAGCCAATGAGGAGGCAGAGGCTTTCTCTCGTGCACATCACTGGATCAGGCAAGTATTGGGGGGGGGCTGGGGAAGCTACATACTGAAGGTTCACATGGACAACCTTGCGCCATATAAAGCAGTATAAAACGACTTGCAAGTTTTTAAAAGTAGTATAATACAGGATTTATATAGCCCCAACAGTTTGCACAGCGCTTTACAATGTAGAGGGGGACAGTACTATTACAATACAGAAGGAATGGGAGGGCCCTGCTCATGGAGCTGACAATCTAAAGGGAGGAGGGGATGGTACAAAAGGTAATAGCTGCAGGGGATAATCTGATGGAGGGGACTCGGGTACAGTTCTTAGGTGGAGTAGTCTTCCCTGAATAAGTGAGTTTTCAGGGATCACCTAAAGACAGACAGGGTAGGGGTTGACAGGACATACTGGGGGCAGGGAGTTCCTGAGGATGGGAAAGGCTCTAGAGAAGTCCTAGAGGTGAGCATGTGAGGAGGTAACAAGGGAAGTAGAGAGCAGGAGGAGGTCCTGGGAGGAGCGGAGAGGGCAATTTGGTTTGTATCTGCAGAGGAGGTTGGCGATGCAGCTGGGGGGGCGGGGGTGTGGATGGCCTTGTATGTTGCAGTTAGTATGTTAACTTTTATATGGTGGGGAAGGGGAAGCCAGTGATGGGATTGGCAAAGGGGCAGCAGTCACAGATCAGTTAGTAAGGTGTATTAGTCTAGCACAGGGATATGCAATTAGCGAACCTCCAGCTTTTGCAGAACTACAAGTCCCATGAGGCATAGCAAGACTCTGACAGCCACAAGCATGACACCCAGAGGCAGAGGCATGATGGGACTTGTAGTTTTGCAACAGCTGGAGGCCCGCTAATTGCATATCCCTGGTCTAGCAGCAGAATTCCTAATAGACTGAAGGGGGGATAGCCTGTGTAAAGGTAGGCCAGTGTGAAGGGAGTTGCAGTAGTCATTGCAGGAAATAATCAAGGAGTGAATAAGTTCTGTGGAGTCTTTAGTCAGGAAGAGGTGAATGTTAGAAATGTTGCGGAGGTTAAGGCGGCAAGATGTAGCCAGGGATTGGATGTGGGGAGAAGGAGAGGTCGGAGTCTAGGATTACACCCAGCACCCTGGCATGTGCAGAGGGACCAATGGCTGTGCTGTTGATCTCAATAGTAACGTCATGGAGAGGGGACTGGAGGACATATTACAGGCTCAGTCTTAGAAAGATTGAGTTTGAGGAAGTGGTGTGACATGCATACGTACATGTCCCTCAGTAAATTTGTGATACGTGAGGAGATTTGGGGGGGGTAAGCTGAGGAGTAGAGATAGATCTGGGCGTTGGTGTAGAGGTGGTATTGGAAGCCATGGGAGGTTATCAACTGGCCATGAAATAACCATGAAAGAGCAGAGTCGGGGAGGCCAAGGGAGTGGAGTTTGTTGAGGAGTGGGTGGGCAACTGTGTCGAAGGCAGCAGAAAGGTCCAAGAGTAGGAGTATGGAGTACTGGCCATTGGTTTTAGCAGTTAGGTTGTTGGTGAGTTTAAGTAGGGCAGTTTTAGTGGAATGTTGTGGGCAAAAGCCAGACTGTATGGGATGGAGTTAAGTATTTTAGCTTGCGGTTTAGGAGATATTACTTGCTTTTTATTTCAATTACGTCACTGGCACATGTGAATTTTTATCCCGATACAGCACACTGAGCATGATGTCAATCTATGCACCTACATGCCGGTTAGCATTATTCCATGGCATTGCAATGAAATCCTGCGAGACTGCTGCCCATTCATAAAGTCATCATGGTAACTTTACATGAAAGCAAGGCTTGCTTGGTTCACTTGTACTGCACATGTGCAATATTCTGCCATACTAGTCAGGGCTGAAGTGTAAATGCGGAAGAAAGCAGGAGGTAGCAGCAAAGATGGCGCTGGCTTTATTCGGAACAGAAAAACAACAAAATAGTCTGCACAAACAGTAAGAAAGCAGAGATTATGCTTCAGAGTGTACCGCTGTGTGTAGAAATGCAATACATAGTGGTATGATGCTTGGAGGGGATTTTTCTTACCGAGTTCACTACCACTTTAATCTTGGTGATATATTCAGGTAAAATGATTATAAAATTCTTTGAAAATAACAAACGTCATACTTACCTCCTCTGTGCAGTGGCTTTGCACAGAGCACCCCACAAAACTTTAACAGTTCAGAGTATATAGTGCAGTCTGTATATTATATAATGTACACACAAACTTCAGAGTATATAGTGCATTCCGTGTAGTATATATAATACATTGCAGAGTATATAGTGGATGGGGAGATGGCAAAGGTATTGAATTTATTCTTCTCCTCAGTCTTTACAAGTGAATCGGGGGGCTTCAGTAACCAAAACTGCAGTGTTTATCCTCATGACACATCACAGGAAGCACCTCCATGGTTAACAGAGGACGGAATTAAAATTAGACTTGAGAAACTTAACATTAATAAATCACCGGGACCAGATGGCTTGCATCCGAGGGTACTTAGGGAACTCAGTCAGGTGATTGCCAGACCGTTGTTCCTAATATTTACAGACAGTCTATTGACTGGAATGGTACCAGCTGATTGGAGAAAAGCCAATGTAGCACCAATATTTAAAAAGGGCCCAAAAAACATCCCTGGGAATTACAGACCAGTTAGCCTAACATCAATAGTATGTAAACTCTTGGAGGGGATGATAAGGGACTATATACAAGATTTTAGTAATAAGAATGATTTCATTAGCAGTAATCAGCATGGATTCATGAAGAATCGTTCTTGCCAAACCAATCTATTAACCTTCTATGAGGAGGTGAGTTGCCATCTAGATAAAGGAAGGCCCGTAGACGTGGTGTATCTGGATTTTGCAAAAGCATTTGACACAGTTCCCCATAAACGTTTACTATACAAAATAAGGTGCGTTGGCATGGACCATAGGGTGAGTACATGGATTGAAAACTGGCTACAAGGGCGTGTTCAGAGGGTGGTGATAAATGGGGAGTACTCAGAATGGTCAGGGGTGGGTAGTGGGGTTCCCCAGGGTTCTGTGCTGGGACCAATCCTATTTAATTTGTTCATAAACGACCTGGAGGATGGGATAAAGAGTTCAATCTCTGTATTTGCAGACGATACTAAGCTAAGCAGGGCAATAACTTCTCTGCAGGATGTGGAAATCTTGCAAAAAGACCTGAACAAATTAATGGGGTGGGCGACTACATGGCAAATGAGGTTCAATGTAGAAAAATTTAAAATAATGCATTTGGGTGGCAAAAATATGAATGCAATCTATACACTGGGGGGAGAACCTCTGGGGGAATCTAGGATGGAAAAGGACCTGGGGGTCCTAGTGGATGATAGGCTCAGCAATGGCATGCAATGCCAAGCTGCTGCTAATAAAGCAAACAGAATATTGGCATGCATTAAAAGGGGGATCAACTGCAGAGATAAAACGAT
This sequence comes from Lithobates septentrionalis, assembly GCA_037952835.1. Classification (NCBI taxonomy): domain Eukaryota; kingdom Metazoa; phylum Chordata; class Amphibia; order Anura; family Ranidae; genus Lithobates; species Lithobates septentrionalis. Next base: position 4,051,055 of record JBBDGP010000388.1, read on the forward strand.
AATTCTCCCGCTCTACAAGACTCTGGTCCGGCCGCACCTGGAGTATGCTGTCCAGTTCTGGGCACCAGTCCTCAGGAGGGACGTACTGGAAATGGAGCGAGTACAAAGAAGGGCAACAAAGCTAATAAAGGGTCTGGAGGATCTTAGTTATGAGGAAAGGTTGCAAGCACTGAACTTATTCTCTCTGGAGAAGAGACGCTTGAGAGGGGATATGATTTCAATTTACAAATACTGTACTGGTGACCCCACAATAGGGATAAAACTTTTTCGCAGAAGAGAGTTTAATAAGACTCGTGGCCACTCATTACAATTAGAAGAAAAGAGGTTTAACCTTAAACTACGTAGAGGGTTCTTTACTGTAAGAACGGTAAGGATGTGGAATTCCCTTCCACAGGCGGTGGTCTCAGCGGGGAGCATTGATAGCTTCAAGAAACTATTAGATAATCACCTGAATGACCGCAATATACGGGGATATGTAATGTAATACTGACACATTATCACACACATAGGTTGGACTTGATGGACTTGTGTCTTTTTTCAACCTCACCTACTATGTAACTATGTAACTATGTAATGTAGTATATATAATTAGGGCTGAAACAGCTAATCGATTATGAAATTAATTGATTAGTATTTTCATAATCGATCGGCCAGTAACATAATGGGGTTAAAAAAAACGAAAATTATCCCTTTATAGTACAAAAGAGCAAATAGTCACTACTGTAAATAGTCAGTTTTACAGTAAAAAAATGAACCCCTTACAGTAGTGATTATCTGCTTTTTTGTAATATAAAGGGCTCATTTTAGTTTTTTTAACCCCATTACGTTACTAAACGTCTTAGACCTGGTTCACATCTGTTTTTTGGTGCATTTTGTAGAAACGCACTACAGTTTATTTACATGGTTTCCTATGGGACACGTTCACATCTATGCTTTTTTCAGCCGCTGCGTATTTGGAAAGCGTCAGGGACTTTTTTTTTTAAAGCAAAAGGGTGCTTTTTTGGTTCAATAGACTTTAAATGGAGAAGCTGCAGAAAAGCATGTAAAATGTTTTTGCAGCAATTTGTGTTTTTTAATCTGCCCAACAAATTGGCAAAAAAAAAAAAAAAAAAGAAAAAAGCAAAATCGCTGCAAAATCACGTATGCAAAAATCAAAACTGCACGGGTGTGTATGGAGCCTTATGCTGGCCACACAGATCAATTTTCAGACGAGAATATTCAGACGAAAAAAACTTTGTACATTCGCTGAATGAAAGAATGTTTGAAATTTTCACTTGTTTTTAACATTCCGTTTTTAAAATGAATGTCATTTCTGAACGAAAACCACATACACTGTCGGAAAATTCCTCTCACCAAGAAGTTTTCCATTTCCAAATTTTCCTGGTTGAAAACAAACGTCGATTTGACCCCACTAACGATTAGAAAATCGAATGAATGTTCTTAAAAGGACTTTTGGAGGAAGACATAGTTTTTTAAATTAAAAAAAAATTTGATTTGAGTCTGATGATATTTACCAGATTCACGCTTTAATAGTATATACAGTATATATCTCCTCTAATAGTATATACAGTATATCTCTCCTGTCTGCTATTCTCAGAGTGGATTAGAGATTTTGCTCCCTAACCATATAGTTGGTCACTTGTATTTACCACTGCGTAGAGATATTTAAGAATACATTGCCTTTTTTTAAACTTTACATATTTCCTAAATTATACACCACATTTAAGGTTATTAACCGATTAATCAAAACAATAATCGGTCAACTAATCGATTATGAAAATAATTGCTAGTTGCAGCCCTATATATAATACATCGCAGACTGAAACCCTTGTTGCTAGGCAGTCTTCCTAATCTGCCTCTTCCTATTCCGCGGCGTGTCCTGCTCCTCGTTGAGCGGCCCCGTTGCCTTCTGGAAAGTGTGCGTGTTCCCAGAAAATCACGGGCCCATTCACAGAGCGCCGCGCTGCCCGCGGAGTAGGAAACTGGCAGTGAAGCCACAAGGCTCCACTGCCTGTTTCCCTTAATTAGGATGGCGGTGCCGGGACCCGAGAGATGGGGCGACATCACGGGCGCCCAGGACAGGCAAGTCTACTTATTTAAAGTCAGCAGCTATAGTGTTTGTAGCTGCTGACTTTTAAAAAATGATCCTGGCCTGGGAACCCTATGACAGAAGAAAAAAAAAAAAAAAAAAAAAAAAGAGCCTGGTACGGACAAAGGGGGAGACCCTGTGCCATTTTTTCCCCCTGATTTTTCATCTATATTGCTGGGAGCCGGCAATACATTACAGCCGCGAGCAAGTTTAAATTACATTTTTTCCCCTTTACAAATGTCATTAATGCAGCATGTTCTTTACATTGTACAGATGCACCACTTTACAGGCAGAGTAAGGACACCCCCCAGGCACGATATTTAAAGGAATATTTCATTTTTTCAGTTTCACTTTAAGCATTCTTAAAATAACTGCTCCTGAAAAAACAGCCGTTTTAAAAAATTTTTGCATTGATACATGTCCCCTGAGGCAGGACCCGGGTCCCCAAACACTTTATGGCAATAACTTGCTTATAAGCCTTTAAAATGAGCACTTTTGCTTTTTCACATTCGTGTCCCATAGACTTATAGGGTTTGCATGTTCGCTAGAGCTTTTTGCGTGTTCTGGTGCGAACCGAACCGGGGGTGTTCGGCCCATCCCTAAAGAGTAACATGTTATTAGATTTTTCCTTCAGGAGTATGAGTTTAGCAATTCTAGAGAAAATGCTTAATAAATTTAAAATTAACTAAACCCATTCGATTTCAGTCCGCTAAAATGTACTGATGATTTTAGTCGACTAAAATATGACTAACACAATTCAGATGACTAAAATACAACTAAAAAAGTCATTTTAGGCAAAAGAGGGACTATGAAATTTGACATCAAAATGAACAAGGTTCCATAGTCGTGAGGAATAATTACCCTAATGTGTCTATTATGTCAACGCCATCTAGTGGCTATAATGCGGCATTTTCCTGAAATACCACAAATCAAGGGGAAAAAAATACAAAATGGCCACTAGATGGAGCAGAAGATCAGAAATAAACATAAAAACACATATTAGATTAGGGGAGGCCATTTATGATCAGTGATTTTTTTTTCTTGTATAAATAGACAAGTCATAGTTAGTTATATGTGTATTCAACCAAATGATTACACAACTATTATAATTGCTGGTGGGAAGCATTTCAGGCAAAGATAGGCCATTTTTAAAGAGATCAGTATAGGAGGGGTGGAAGCTGGGGGTGTAGGCCTTTACTAGAAGTGTTCTTATCCTTTAATGGGATGAAGCACTATAACCTCATTAAGCTGGAATCTGGCCTTACATTTACCGTTAGTCTTAAACTGGTTATCCGTAAAGTAGATGAAAACCTTGAGTGACATTTAGTTTGCTGAATATGAAGTACCATTTTTTGTAATGGTTTTCACTTTCTTTTTGCATGCGGCTGATCTCCTGCAACCTCTTTTAGCCACTTCTTGTTTGCATTCACTTTTTCCAGCATTGCTCTGGATCGGTTTAATGAAGGTGACAACTGTGGACCATGGCTGTGCAATTTACATCAGCTCGGCCTCTTGTAGTCTCCATCGGGGAAGCATGTGACAGGGAGACAGCCAAGAGAAGAATTGGGAGTTGTCACCCCATAACAGTAAGTGCCTGAGCAAGGAGCGAATGCTGACACTAGCCTGGATGGTAGCTAGCCTGCGTAGTAAATGCCATGTTTTATAGTAGGCTAGTGTAAACCTAGCTTTGAAGGAAAGACCTCCATCAGACTCACATGAAGCAAGGGGGTGGCAGAAAAACCAGGCAGTTGAGCCACAATTATACTGCCCACCAACCGCCTGCCTGAACTAACAAAAAGCATCTGGAATGCATCCAGAAATGCACCTGGAACGGATCTGGAGTGCATTTTTGTGGTGTGACCCAGCCCTAAAGCCAGCTTTAAGGAAATCTGTTTACAAATGAGCGATTTGGAATCACGGACAGAATCTACAAAACCTACAATGTGTATTTGAGTGCCATACATTAATGGCAACCCAACTGTAGCGTGATTTGGCTGGAATTCTCATGTGGTAAAAAAAAAAATGTGAATGGGCTGCCCAATGCGCGATACACTTTTCCGTGTGAGAATCGCACTAACAAAAGTGAAAGTGAGAACGCAAATTCCTGCTACACGTATGGTCGATGTGGCCTTCGTGTGTCAAGTGACTTTGCCTAGACTAAAATGAGGTCACCAGTCTGCTGCAGCCAGGAGGAGGCATTTCCCCAATCTCCTCTCCTATAATTAGACTGCAGCATTATACATTATAACTATGGAACAAAGCAGGGGCTGATCTGTGTCACACATTTGTGAACAGGCACCAGAATAGGATTGGTGCCTGTTCACAAATGAGCCCTAATCTCAGTCCAGAGATGGTGACCCTGGATGATGCCTGAACAAATATTTTTCTGTCCTTCTGGAGAGAGAAAAAACATAAAAAGCAAATGAAGGCATTAGGATTGTGATCTCTGTAGGAGGTTAAATAAATACCTGAACAAGGTAAACTTACACAGTACTCAGCATGTGTGCACTTAGAATTGAAGGCCACACTCCCCAAGCCCCCCCTCCCCCCCAATAAGGTTAAAATATTAAAACCTGTTTTAACTTATGCATATATAGGACATCCTAATATATAAAGGACTCAATGATCATGACAAGAGATACAGTATTATATACAACCTTATATGGGGTATATATTTATCCTTGAGTTAAATCTACATATGTTATCCCTATAGGATATATGCAATGCCCTGGTGTGAATAATATTTTTGATGTTCATTTTTAATGTACCTTTACTTTATTCATGTGGCATTTGTTAAAAATGTGTGATTTTATCCCGAGATCAATGTTAATATATTAAGTATTAAACGTCCCGTGTTATCTATATAATTCTTACAACAAGGGGCTGCCCTGTGCACATTGGTTGGCAAAAAAGGAGTTCCTGCTCCTTGTCTGGGTGGCGGGCTTCACGCAATTTTTTAAAGTTGCGTTCTTGCAAATAAAAGAAATAAAAACATTTGCACTTAAAACGAATGGCATCCAGATGTGCGACTACCATGCAATTTTTGAATCACAGGAAGAATTGGGGCACATACATGCACACACACTTTGGATAGCGTAAGGGGGGTCATAACCCCTGTTAGTTTCTTCTTTTGCCATCTGTGTCCCATTGATTGGGGAGATTTCCCTTCACTTCCTATCCCATAGCCAGAACAGGAAGTGAGAGGAAATCCCTGCAGTTAGGGAATCCTTGGTTGTCACCAGAACTAATGTCCACATTGGAAGATTTTCCCTCTATTCCTGTTCTTGTGACAACCCAAACAATAGGATTTTTTTCTCAGTTTCAACTTGTTCCAAAACAGGGTACACAGACAGCAATACAAACTTTACAGATGTTTCGTCTTCACAAAAAAAAAAAAAAAAAAAAAAAAAAAAAAAAAATTATAGGCGCTAGATCTCTTATCATACAAAGCTCAAAGCCCCATTCACACTTCATGTACAGGGACTCACATTGCCCACATTCTCGCTTGCGATTTAGCGTGAGCAGTTTTCACACGACTGTGTGTCATGCATGGGGGAAGCCCATTCACTTCAAGGTGCTGCCCTGTGCACATTTGTTGCAAAAAAAAAAAAAAAAAAAAAAAAAAAAAAAGAGTTCCTGCGCCGTTTCGGGGTGGCGCGCTTCGCACGTTTTAAACTTGCGTTTTTGTAAATTAAGAAAACAAAAACACATTTACACTTAAAATGAATGTCATCCAGATGTGCGATTACCATGCAATTTTGAATCACAGAAAGAATTGCAGTTATTCCACATACAATCACAAATTGTGTGAATGGGGATAATAATACAAAATATAATATATATATATTAATATATATATATATATATATATATATATATATATATATATATATATATATATATATATATATATATATATTTTTGTTTTGTTTTGTTTTTTTATTAAAAAAAAGTTAATGCAAAACACTACGTTTTAAAAAGAGAGGGGGCAAGAATTTTTTTTACCATAAAGGCAGTTGGAAGCCATGATTGCCTCAGGGGGGGGCAATTGTCTTTAAATGAAAGTGCCTAGTAAAGTTTACAGTTCTATAAATACAATTAATGAACATATATAATACAGTTAAAATGAGTACAACAATAGAGTCCTCTACTAGTAGTTGATCTCAGGTAGTAACTCACAGCTCTGCTCTCCCCCCAGCAAGGCAGCCCAGCAGCAGCAGCACCAGGGCACACAGACACCTCTTCTCCCTCCAGTACATGGTGTCAGCAGAAGACTGACAACCTCTGCACTGACACCTCATTATATAGGGTGACACCCAGAGCTGGGTCTGCCCTCATTTGCATTTTCCCCATGTGATTAATAGGAGGTAGGAAAGAGATGTAGGGAGTGGTGCACAAATACACATTCCTGACAGATCCTCTGACTGCAAGACCTGTAGTTAGGACACAGCCTCTTGTAAGGCTCCATATTTAAAGGGGCTCATCGCCAGGAAATTGAAATCTATCTGTTTGTACGGCATTTCAATTCTGACCCCTTCAGGAAAGTAAAACAGACCTGAACTCCTGATCCTTTGACATGTTAGGAAATCTGTACAGCCGTACAGAATGACACAAATGTTCATTTTGACAAAATCTGCTGCTTGAGTGTTTTTAGATTCTTTTGTCAGATGTTAATATGGTATACTGAAGTATAATTACAAGTATTTCATAAGTGTCAAAGGCTTTTATTGACAATTACATTAAAGCGGTTGTATACCCGCAGAAAAAAAAAAAAAACTGTAAGGCAAAGGCATAATGAGCTAGTATGCAGCGCATACTAGCTCATTATGAAATACTTACCTTTAAACTAGGCATCCGTATCTAATCCCGATTCACGTACTAGCTCATTATGAAATACTTACCTTAAAACTAGGCATCCGTATCTAATCCCGATTTACGCTGAGGGAGCTGACATTTTGCCCTTGGCGTGTCTTCCAGGTTCACGGCTCCAGCGATGTGAGTGGCCAGAGCCGCGATGATGTCACTCACATCGCACGGGAGTTTTTTTCCCTGCAACGTCCAGCAGCGCTTGGTGCAGGTGGAAGGTCCGTAGCGCTTGGCGCATGTGGATTCGCCGTGGCGCACGTAGGCGTACGCAGCTGCGAAGGTCTGCCGTGACCACGGGGGAATGTGCACGCATGCGCAAGCGCTACGGCACACAGCCATCTTAGTTAAACAGAAGGTGGCTGACATGCGGCGCTTCCAAGGGACTGGTGTGGGACACAGAGCAGGCTCTGAACCAGTTCACTACAGCAGTTCATTTACCTGGGTCACGTGAGTCCTCCAGGTGTTGGTTGTCAGGCTAAAGCTGCTTAGCAGGATTGTTGCATAGGGGCTTGGTGAGCCCTATTAAACGGTCTCACTTCTGGGGTGGTGTAGATACTAAACCCAGGTACTCCCTTTTTGTGGCTTGCTATTTCTTCAAAAAATAGAAGCGGGGCTAACACTACAGGGAAGGGCTCATCTGTGTTGTCCTGAGGAGCCTAGTCAAAACCCTAGTGTTGTATACCCTGAAAGACCAAGGGCAATCTGAGCCACTGCACTGGTCTGGTATTGTGCCTACTGTCAACGCTGCTGCTTCAACCTTTGTCACCAGGGATGATCTCTCCTCAGCTCTAGCCGGGTTAGAGGACAGGATTGCTGGCATGACTGCCTCCATCTTGCAGGGTGGCAAGAAGCGTGACAGATCCCCCTCCCCTGATCCTCCTAATTTGGAGCAGAAATGGGTTGATGAAGGGTAAGGATGAGCTCCGGCGTGTTCGCACACTCCACGTGCAGAGCACACCAGGAAGTCGGCACGGCGCTGCGCTAATCACAGGCAGTGAGACATTTCCCGATCTCTGCAGCCGCACATTGGGAAAATGTCTCACTGCCTGTGATTAGCACAGCGCCATGCCAACTTCCTGGCGGGCTCTGCACGTGGAGTGCGCGAACACGCCGGAGCTCATCCTTAATGAAGGGGAAGAGCTAAATGCTAAGGATTCTGTGGAAGGCCAGGCAGATGTTTTGATGGGCATAGCCACTGTACCCATCAAACGCAGCCACTTGTGCCTGTCATATGCAGCCACTTGTGCCGTCAAATGCAGCCACCTGTGCCCGTCAAATGTAGCCACGTGTGTCCGTCAAATGCAGCCACTTGTGCCTTTCAAATGTAGCCACTTGTGCCCATCATATGCAGCCATTGTACCATTGTACCCATCAAACGGGGCTGGGGGATTGCAGCTCTGGCAACCCCCACCCCAAGCGTGCGGCTCTGACACTTACAGCAACCTCCGCTCCAGCATGTGTCTCCTCTTCCTCCGCTCCTCTTCCTAAGCACCAGGCATACAATAGGGTGGTCCGGCGCTTTGGCCAATCAGGAAACAGGTCTGACACTCTGTCTCTTGATTGGCAGGGAGGAAGGTTAGTGTAAAAATAACGAAAATTAATTCGCTATCCTCACACAATTGGGTGCGATCAGGGCGCACTCTCTGTTCTCCGAGCCCACCCTATTTTGAAGCCTATTAGAGCCTCTGATTGGGAACATCCTGATAGAATTTTCATTCCTCCTAAGAGGTTTTCCCTTTTATATCCCATGGGGGAAAAGTTTGTTAAGAAATGGAGCATGCCAGCCATAGATGCGGCAGTCTCCTCCTTAAACAAAAACGTAACTTGTCTGGTGGATAAATCACAGGGCTTGAAGGACCCTGTTGATAAGAAACTGGGGTCACTATTAAGAGCTTCCTTTTCTTTAACCAATTCAGCTATTCAGCCAGCTGTCGCAGCAATTGAAGTCTGCCAGTCCTTTAAGGATCAGGTCAGACGGCCTGACAGGCCTAACCAGGACGATGATCCTGCTGAAAGCAGGGGTGGATCCAGGGGGGGGGCAACGGGGCAATTGCCACCCCCGAGAAATGTGTTGTCGGGCGGGTGAGATAGCGGGCATCTCCGCGAGCGGTTCCGCGGGCGGGTGAGAGCGGGCGGCTCTGTGGCGCCTCCGCGGGCGGCTCCACGGGTGGGTGAGAGAGCGGGCGGGCTGGGCGGCGCGGTTTGTGGGCAGGCGGGTCGATTTGCCGGGTGGCTCAGTGTGTGGGCGGGTGAGAGTGAGAAAACAGGCTCGGTGTGAGCACGCAGCTGTCCAATCAGCTAGCCGGGGGCGAAGGAGCAGAGAGATGAGATCATCTCTCACCGCCCCGCGCCTGCCCTGCATCCCTGCAGTAACTTCCGCCCTCACTGTGCAGGCAGAGTGGGCAGCAGAGAGATTACATTATCTCTCTGCTGCCTGACTCTGGGACAGCAAGAGACAAGCAAAACATCACCTTAGCAGGCAAGTGACAATCTGCAAGCGCGCTGCACTTTCTGAATGGGCCGGCGAGGGAAGGAGGAGGGGGGCCACGGCAAGATCTCTCGGAAGTGGGGACAGGTACCTGTCAAAACAGGTACCCGCTCCCCCTGAAAGGTGCCAAATGTGGCACTGGAAGGGGGGAGAAGTCAGATAGGTGGAGTTCCGCTTTTTGGTGGAACTCCACTTTAAGGCCTAAAAGCCCCTTTAACCACTTGCCGCCCGCCATATAGCAAAATGACGGCGGCAAAGTGGTTTCAATATCCTGACCGGACGTCATATGACGTCCAGCAGGAAATCAAGCCGCTGTGCGCCCCTGGGGGCACGCATCGCGGTGATCATTGTTACGGTGTATCAGTGTGACACACCACAATACCGATCTAGGTAAAGTCTCTGACGGAGACTTTTTACCACGTGATCAGCCATGTCCAATCACGGCTGATCACAGTGTAAACAGAAAGAGCCATTGTTCTGCTTTTCCTCACTCATGTCTGTCAGACGCGAGTAGAGGAAAGCCGATCGGCTGCTCCTCTGACGGGGGGGAGGGGTCTGTGCTGATTGATCATCAGCGCAGTCCCCCCCCAGGATGCCCACACTGGACCACCAGGGATGCCACTAGGACCACCAGGGATGTCACCACCAGGTATGCCACCCTAGACCACCAGGGATGCCAATCAGTGCCCACAATGGATGCCAATCAGTGACCACAATGGATGCCAATCAGTGCCCACAATGGGCATCACTGATTGGCAGGCATTATTGTTTGTCACTGATTGGCATCCATCCATACCATCAATTAGTGTACATCAGTGCCCATCCATGCCCATCCGTGCCACCTATCAGTGCCCATCCGTGCCACCTATCAGTGCCCATCCGTGCCACCTTTTAGTGCCCATCAGTGCCACCTATGTGTACCCATCAGTGCTGCATATAAGTGCCACCTATCAGTGCGCATATTAGTGCCCATCATCAGTGCCATCAGTGCCACTTCATCAGTGCCACCTCATTGGTGCCAACTCATCGGTACCCATCAGTGCCGCCTTATCAGTGCCCGTCAGTGCAGCCCCATCAGTGCCCATCAGTGAAGGAGGCACTTGATAGCTGGACGCTGGGACGTGTGGCTGGTCTTTTCAACCCCTCTCTGCTAAGTTACCAAATGAATTCCCCTTTTTCCTGCCAGATCATCGATCTTACTAATTCACTACCACCAACAGGGACTCTATTTGCCTCAGTATATAACTCTGGCCGCTATGTTGCCGCGGAGCGTGGGGGGAACCTCCTCCTCTTGAGGACAATATTATTCAGTATATACTCATAGACCTCATTGATGCCCACCTTGTCGTAAGACAGCAATCCCACCAGCATCAATATCCAGTGCTATTTTGACTCCAAGCTTTTAATATGATGTAACAAAACATTGTAACAACTGTTTCATCATTTAATACTATATGAACCCCTCCTTTTTTTCTGTACCCCTGAGGAAGGACTAAACTGTATCCCGAAACACGTTGGGTGTGAGGAGAGTTCTTTTCATGTATTTATCTTGTATGGTGATAAAAACGAATTGCTTAGATATGTCAATGTTCCGTTATTATCTTTTAAATTTTGTTTTTTCATAAATAAAATTTGTTTACTATTATATTGTTGCATACTTTGGTATATTTTTACATAGGACATTATCAAGTGCCTTTAAAGTCCACCCAGGGGAACCCTTTTGTATGTATCAGTGAAGGAGAAAACTTACTTATTTACAAAGTTTTGTAACAGAAACAAAAAAAAACTTTTTTTTTCAAAATTTTCCGTCTTTTTTTTATTTGTTTAGCAGAAAATAAAAATCCCATAGGTGATCAAATACCACCAAAAGAAAGCTCTATTTGTGGAAACAAAATGATAAATATTTAGTTTGGGCACAGTGTTGGATGACCGTGCAATTTTCATTCAAAGTGCGACAGCGCTGAAAGTTGAAAATTGGTCTGGGCAGGAAGGTGTATAAGTGCCCGGTATTGAAGTGGTTAATAAAGGAGAAGAAAGTAAACAGCGTGATGCATTTTTTTACAATGCATCACACCGCCCCTACAGAAGCACACCAGCTCCCTTTTATATGGAGCATCATGCACATGGGACCATAGGTATGCCCTTGGGGCAGCTTAGTGTTTAGCATTTCTGACTTGCTCTGAGATCATTGGATCAAATCCCAACCAAGACACTATCTACTGGAGTTTGCGTGGTCTCCTTGTGCTTGCATAGGTTTCTTCTTTGGTACTCAAACCCTGGACAGAGCTGTCTTTCATATGTGGGCTGTGACTAACAACTTAACTTTTCTGTGCTGTGCAAAAGGCAAGATGGAAGCACCCAACGGGAGAATAACTGGGTCTTTGGAGTCTGGAGCAGAGTTTTTGTTCACTGATTATATACTGTACAAGTGAAAAGTGTAAATTTGGCAGAAGATTCTATAAACACTGCAAAGTAAAGGTTTGCTTGAGGCAGATAGAAAGAGCCATTGTAGGGGCTAATCCACTCCGCTTCTAGTCTATAATCCACAAATCTCCACGTTTATTACAAAAACAAGCACAAGCAAGCCTGTAAAAGTCATGTGAAAGTTCCATTAAAAATGTCTTAGTGCAACAGTAAGTGTAATAATTCAAACACTATGTTGTAGGAGAAGAAGATAAGTACTTACCCTAATGGCGGGCGGTATGTTCATTCTACTGCAGATCTCTGACCACCACTGGTATTCAACATTTCTGGGTATGTCAGGGGCAGGTAGGAGAAAGTATACCACGTAGCATACCCAATGTCACTACAGGAAAAGAGTGTACACAAAGAAAAAAAACTTCTTACAATCTTATACTGTAAACCTGTTAATAATCTAGTAATAGTATACCTACTTTATCCAGTATGGGCATGGTTCATGTTAAAGCGGCGTTCCACCCAGAAATGGAACCTCTGCTGATCCGGTTCCTCCCCCCTCCGGTGTCACATTTGGCACCTTTCAGGGGGGAGCAGATAGCTGTCTAATTCAGGCATTTGCTCCCACTTCGGCGCAGCGATCTACACCATGTCCAGTCCCTCCCCCATTCCCCCCACTGTCTTCCAGAAGACAGCAGGGACCAGTCAGAATGCGCAGCGTGACTCGAGCATGCGTAGTAGGGAAACAGGCTGTGAAGCCGCAAGCCTTCACTTCCTGATACCCTTACTTAAGATAGCAATGCCTCCACCCAGAGCCAAGGGACGGGTCGGCTTCGGGTGAGGACATAGTGGGCGGTAACACAGGTAAGTGTCCTTTTTTTAAAAGTCAGCAGCTGCAGTATTTGTAGCTGCTGACTTTCATTTTTTTTTTCAGGCAGAACTCCACTTTAATACTGATTTTATCAAGTTTGCTAGCAAGCTTGTAGGCAGGTGCAGTCTGTACTCCCCACTGTAGGTGGCGCTGAACTGAAGCAGAAATACAGAAGTGGAAGGTAGTTTTGGGAAACTTAGTTCCTGACTTCCTGTGGTCACTAGAGGAATAGCTGTCTGACGTTGGGGCCCCGTGTAACCTTCCCAGCCATCTTTAGTGAAGGCAGAGCTTATTTAAGCCTCTGGTGGCCGGCCCCCTGACTTGGCATGCACTGTGTGAGTGGTCAATGTAGAGACAGGTTCCCTGTCAGGGACAGTGTATAGCAGCAGTCAGAGGTTCCAGAGTAGGGAAAGTGCAGAGACTCCTCTATCTCCATCCAGGAAGGCTCCCATTTGGGTTGGACTGGCCAGGTCCCGCTCCTTGTGGAAAAAGCTGTCGGCATCTCTTCCAGTGCAGGACTGCTGTAACTATCCACATAAGTGGCTCTGGACTGGTGTGTTCTCCCACCGGGCATGATTGTAATCAGTTGTGAAGTTTTTCAATATATAGTTCATGTTACTCGGCCTCTGTGTGTTCTCTGTTTCCGATACACCACCCTGCTCACAGGCTTATTTCCATGTTGACTTTGTCTCTTGGTCAATGCAGTAATTTGCACTATATGGCCATTAAATGGTTGTGGACCTTCAGTATATGAGCTTGTTGAACATCCCATTCCAAAAACATGGCCATTAATAAAGGGGTTGCCACTTCCCTTTAATTCTAACTAGGGATGGGCGAACGGTTTGGCCCGAGCATATACCACAGCAAAATGACATTTCTAAAGGAAAAAAAGTCATTTTAAACTGATTGCTGTTGTAATGAATTTTCGGATCCCTTCAATATAGATAAAACTCATTGAAAAAAATGGAACGGGCCCCCCCCCCCCCCCCAGTCCATTTCCAGGTCTTTTGGGTCACGTATGAATATTAAGGGGAACCCCGAACCAAAATGTAAGAAAAAAAATTGCTTGGGGGTCCCCCCAAAATCCATACCAGGCCCTTCAGTTCTGGTATGAATTTTAAGGGGAACCCTGCGCCAAAATTTTAAAAAAGTGGTGCAGGCGTCCCCCCCAAAATCCATACCAGACCCTTATCTGAGCACGCAACCTGGCAAGCCGCAGGAAAAGAGGGGGGGACGAGAGAGTGCCCCCCACCTCCTGAACTGTACCAGGCCACATGCCCTCAATATGGGGAGGATGCTTTGGAATCGCCCCCAAAGCACCTTGTCTCCATGCTGATGGGAACAAGGGCCTCATTCCCACACCCCCATATACCGCCCCCCTACCCCCTACCACTTCACGAAAAAGTGTCAAAAATAATAAAAATGACAGGAGACACTTTGGGAAAAGTCCTTTATTAAAACATAAAATAAAAATGTCCGCAATGTAAATCCATCTCACGCCGCCTGACGAACCAAAAAAAGCAAAAAAAAAAGCAACAGCTCTGCCTCCACCTGTGGCCTGGTACAGTTCAGGAGGGGGGGCGCTCTCTCGCCCCCCTCCTCTTTTCCTGCAGCCTGCCAGGTTGCATGCTCAGATAAGGGTCTGGTATAGAGTTTGGGGGGGACCCCTACGCCATTTTTTTTTAAATTTTGGCGCAGGGTTCCCCTTAAAATCCATACCAGACCTGAAGTGTCTGGTATAGATTTTTGGGGGACCCCTATGCCATTTAAAAAAAAATAAAAATTGGCGCAGGGTTCTCCTTAATACCCATACCAGACCTGAAGGGCCTGGTATGGATTTTTGGAGGGACCCCCACGCATTTTTTTTTTTTATTTTGGCTCGGGGTTCCCCTTAATATTCATACCAGACCCAAAGGGCCTGGTAATGGACTGGAGGGGGAACCCATGCCGATTTTTTCAATGAATTTTAACTATATTGCTGAGATCCGAAAATACACTACAATCAGATTTAAATGACTTTTTCCTTTTAGAAATGTAATTTTGCTGTGGTACTGTTGTAAATACAGGAAAACTGCGCCACTTTACAAGCATACAACAGACATCCCCAGGCACGATATTTAAAGGAATATTTTATTTTTATAGTTTCCCTTTAAGCATTATTAAAATCACTGCTCCTGAAAAAACAATAGTTTTAAAAACTGTTTTTTGCACTGATACATGTCCCCTGGGGCAGGACCCGGGTCCCCAAACACTTTTTATGGCAATAGCTTGCATATAAGCCTTTAAAATTAGCACTTTTAATTTTTCATGTTCGTGTCCCATAGACTTTAATGATGTTCGTGTGTTCATCTGAATTTTTTGCCTGTTTGCAAGTTCTGGTGCGAACCGAACTGGAGGGTGTTCGGCTCATCCCTAGTTATAGCAGGCTCAGCTCTTCTTGGAAGGCTTTACACATGATTTTGAGGTGGGTCTGCTGTAATTTGTACCCATTCAGCCAAAAGAGCATTTGTGAGTTCAGATACAGTTGTTGGATTAGGAGACCCTACAGTTGGGGGGCATGGCCTGGAGAGCGATGGAGTAGAATGTGGATTGTGAGAGCTCCGCTTGTAGACTATCCTCTATACTATACTGTTCGCTAAACTTGTGGATATATCTACCTGCTTAACCTCCTCTGGGTCCCGGAATTCGGACGGAATATGTCTCCACCCAAAAGAAACACAGAGACTGCTAATCAGCTAGCGAAATACCACCGGCAAGACAAGGATCAGCAGGCCGAAGATAACGCGGACACCTATTCTGACTCGGAACACCACGCAACCGATACAGAAAAGGTGCTGGAGGCCATCGCTACCTTGCAGAACACTCTCAAGGCTAAGATAGATAAAGTTAAATCGACATCTCACTTATCCAACAGGATCTCTCCAAGCTGAAAGACAGGGTTACCGAGAACGAAAACCCGCATCAGTAGAACGGAGGACATCCTGCATCCATTACAGCATACCACTGAGGAAGTACAGAGGCAAATGCAGCAGCTACATGAACACTAAGATCACATAGAGAACCGTCTTCGCCGCTGTAAACTCTGGTTCATTGGGCTCCCCAAGAAAGCAGAAGGGACTGACCCGGGGAATTCCTCGAGAACCTCCTTCTTAAGGCCTATGGCAGGGAAGCCTTCTCTGCTATGTTCACGGTGGAGCGTGCACACCGCATACCGGCAAAACCTCCCCCACAGGGAGCACCTCCTTGTACATTCATAGCTAGATTTCTCAATTTTCGGGACAGAGATAGGATTCTGCGTCTCTCGAGAGAAAAAAGGCAACATCCCAGTGGGAAAGGTACACGTTGCAGTTTTCCCGGATTTTTCTAAAGAAGTCCAGCGACAGAGATCTCAGTTTCAGGATGTCAAACGCCGCCTGCCCATCCTGCACCTCAAGTATGCCATGCTGTTTCCTGCTAGGCTGCGGGTGGAAGAGGACGGCAAGGTACAGTTTTTTGAGAACCCAGCCATGGCCGCAGCGTAGCTGGATCAACGCGGGCGCCCTGCTTAGCTGCCCGATCGCTCCGGTGCCTCAGTGAGTACGGCTTGCATGCACATCTACCGTTTTTCTTTTCTGTGTTTGGAGCTTGAATCTCCGTCAAAAAAAGCAATTTATGCATAGGGTGGAGGGAAAACCTGAACATTGAAGTGACTTAAACCCCTTCATATGCTTACCCATTTAATAATAAACTGGAACACTCCTGATGATTCCTTTCCTTCAACACCAAGTGTGTACAAGAAAAGACTCTGATGACAGGCAATTTTTACTCCCTTACCCCATTTTTGATGCAAGTGGTCCCCACGGAAGGAATTTTGTGGGGAAATGACCTCCCACCTCTACCTTACCACGCACTGTACAGTGAACAATTGCCCCCATAGTAATGTTTTTTTTTCATTTTCCCTGTAATGGGGTTTAGCCTTCAGTTTCTGTTAGTAACATCAGATTGAAGCTCCAGTAATTTATATCACGTACCTCCAGCCAGCTCAGCCTGCTGGATGACCGCTCAACTGTTTGACTTTGGGGAGTATATGCTCTCGCCAGGTTGGGGAGGTGAGGAGCTGGGAGGGTTAGAGAATGCTCGATCACCATGACTGAGCTACGGGTTGTTTTGTTCTTTAGTTGTTATGTTCCACAATTGGTTTGCACATAAGAATCTAGTTCTCCCCAATCATAGTTCTCCCCACTACCCACTACCCTGAATCATACCATCCTATCTCCTTGTTGCAAGTCAACATAAAAATACTGGCCAAAATTCTTGCTTCCCGATTAAAGTTATACTCTCGCTAGTGCACCCCGACCAAATCGGATTTATGCAAGCGAAAAACACCGCTATGAACATCAGACGACTGTTTATGAACATCCAGGCCCCTCATGACAACTCTGGAACCCGGGTGGTGGTGGCCCTAGATACAGCCATGGCCTTCGACTCCGTCGAATGGCAGTACCTTTGGGAATTCCTTCATAGTTTTGTATTCGGGCCTAACGTTATTAAATGGGTACAGCTTCTATATCAAACTCCTAAAGTCCGGGTGTATGTTAACGGGTGGCTTTCTTATCAATTTCCCCTCGAAAGGGGCACATGACAGGGATGCCCCCTTTCCCCGCTACTGTATGCCCTGGCGGCCGAACCACTGGCCATTGCCATTAGGGCTGAGCGCAAAATATCAGGACTGAGCATTGGTAACACTCTAGAAAAAATAGGCCTATACGCAGATGACACCGTTTTTATTTAGCTGACCAGGGTCCAACTTTACAAACCGCACTGGAGATATTAGATAATTTTGGCAAAGTCTCTGGACTGCGCATTAATTGGCACAAATCCCAAATTCTTCCCTTGGACCACTTCCCTCCACCCCCTATACACCCTTAATTACCTTTAGCTAGAGTATCAACAATTAAATACTTGGGAGTGGTGGTTACAAGGAGCCTCAGAGATTATGTACCTGTTATTATAGAACCATTATTTACTTTGATTAAAGCTAAAACACAAGCATGGGCTAGACTAACATGGGGTGTATAAATTTAATCAAGATGATCCTTCTGCCCAATCATCTTGATTAAATTTATACGCCCCATGTTATCTATTCCCCATGGAATCTATATCCCCATGGAATCTATTCTGAATTCCTTTGTCTAGGGGAATTGTAGACACAAACTAGCTTGGACTATCCTAAAGAATCCCATGTCCATTGGAGGAACATCTCTCCCGGATCTGCAAGATTACTACTTAGCCTCTCAACTGTCCCATTTGAATTATTTCAATACAACCTAACTTCAACGGTACAGATTACTGGTTTGCGCCAGCTCCAGCCACCCAGCCTATACCCCTATTCAAGTCGTTCTACGTGGGGGAAAACAAATCAAGGATCCCCCCGGTACAATGATGAGATGCTAACGCATCATCAAAAAATATTGGGTTTGCCCCTAAAAAAACACAACATTGGTCAAATCCACTCTCACACCCCCGGAACTGCACACCATCCCAGACCCTACAATCTAGATCACACATGGTGCGTAACTTACCTATACCAAGTCATGACCACGTCAGGGCCTAAAACGTTTCAGTCACTTAAAGATGAATTCTCCCTTCCAAACCACCTATTATTCAGATACTTACAGCTTCGCCATGCACTACAAACCCAGTTTTCGGGGGTTGCTGCCTCACTAGACATCCCACCTGTCCTGAATATTATATTGGGCACGGAACCTTCTAAGCTCATTTCCTCTCTTTACTCTACCATTAAACATTCTGGTAACATGGCATTGACTCAAAAGGCCAAATCCGCATGGGAACAGGATGTTGGGGCTATTAGTGACTCAGATTGGGGGGAAATCCTGGAGGGTGTTAAAACAGCATCTCCTAAAATGTCGGATAGACTAACACAATTATTTATCCTTCACAGAACTTACCTGACACCACAAAGGTTAGCTCGTTTTCAAAGAACACATAGTCCATTATACCCTCAGCCCCTGAAACATTTTACCACCTGCTCTGGGTCTGTCCAAATATGCAAACGTACTGGCTACAGGTGGTTCAATTCCTACATGATAAGATGGGTTCCCCGGTTGTCCTAGACCCGAAACTATGCCTACTGGGTTTATTGCCAGATGCAGAGGTAGACAAATTCCTGGCCACATTTATATATGAGACCCTCTTTTTGGCTAAGAAGGTTGTGGCCCGGGCCTGAATGCAGACATTACCCCCCACAATCCAGATCTGGAAAAAGGATGTCAATGATACACTTCCATTTAAAAAACTGATATATACTGTAGCAGGGTGCCTGTAAAACGGATTAAAATCACAGCAAATGTGATTGATGGGATATATGTTCCTTCACGGATTCTTAGATTTGCAATCTAAGATAATTCCAGCAAAGACTTTAGGGTAAAAAAGGATAGTTCTTTACCCTGTATTGGTAAAGTCCATTCCGGGGCTGGTTTTATTGGGAGTCTAATAGAGATCCGGGTGGGACAGACTCCCAAGTCCATGGACCGCAGTTTAATCTTTTCTTTTCAGGTCTTGATTAAGGCAGCTGGTCCTAGCTCTCAGAGAGTGTGTGTCTCTATGTGAGGTGGCAACTAGGAGCATGGCTGCCTGTCTTCCCTAACTTTGGATACAAAGTTTTTGCGTTTGGAAGGACATTTACTGCATAACCAAGGACTGGTCAGACTACGGACACAGTAAGGCTCGGTAGAGCAGAAGTTTGTTTTTGTTTGATTGACGGCAAGATGCCCTTTTTCTTCTGTTTGGAAATCTCCTGTGCATTAAACATGGTGTTTTCCTAAAGAGACTGTGAGTTTGTCCCTGCCTTGAGTCTGATCCCCTACAATACCCGTAGAGTGTGTCCACTTAAGTATTCCAGTGTGTGGCATAGGTGGTTGGGAGATGGCGAGACCTGTACTTGACTGCTGTAGGTACAAATGCAGATTTCACCCCCCCTAAGTGATATACCACTAGGCAACTGTCTCACCTTCCCCTTACTATAATGGGTTGTACTCTCTAAAATTTAGTGTCGAAACCAAGTATAGTTATAGAAAAATGTGTATTACCCTGGGTGTTTTGCTCAGACTGACGGGACCAAGAAGTTTGTGTTTCTTATTACTTTATTATGACATATATATCTGAACGTGGTAATATGTGCATTTACTTTCAATAAAGTTGTTTTTTCTAATTAAAATATAAAAGAAGACCCTACAGTTGGTTTTCCATTTCAACCCAAAGGTGTTCAGTTGGGTTGAGGTCAGGGGTTTGTGAGGACCACTCAATTCCCCCACACCAAACTCATCAAACCATGCCTTTCTTGGTGCCAACGTGGCAGCATAGTACCACATGAATGCTTCCATGGATTGGCGCAGGGCAGGAAAATTACAGTAAGTATTTGATACTATTTTCCGTTTTATGGAGCTGGCTTTGTGCACAGAGGTACAGTCATGCTGGAACAAAAAGAAAAGTTACACAAGGTTCGGAGTGCAAAAGTGTCTAAAATGTCTATGTATGCTGTAGAATTAATAGTAGTTAATGTATTAATAGTACCCTTTATTAAAAGCACCTGAACTCAATACTCTGGAGTGGTGTCTACATACTTTGGGTTTTAAAGTAAGGGCTTGTTCACACGGCAGGCTTGCTGACCCTCTGGAAAAAAAGAGGATTAATTATTAGAGGGCGGTTGACATATTGTTTTCTCAAAGCCTGTTTTAACCTTGAAAAGCCCACAGCTCCAGGTCTTGTACTAATGATTAGGAGGTGGGAGGACTGGCTCCTAATCACGTGATTGGCCTGTGATTGGATATCACAGTGATCACTCTCTGAAAGGGCTTGTTCACACCTGCATCTGCCCTTGTTACCTTTCTGAAAAGTGAAGCACTGAAGCCATGGCGTGTTTATCTTTAGGTGGGCGCTCAGGGCCGGTAAAGCCGCAAACTCAACTGCCTGTTTTTATCAACCCCTGGCCACTCATGTAAATGAGGCCTAAGTGTAATAGTCAGGTACTTACACACATTTGACCAATCTCTATCAGAATTTCTAGTTCTTGTAGAAACATAAAAATATACACTATATTACCAAAAGTATTGGGACCTGCCTTTAAACGCACATCTTTAATGGCATCCCAGTCTTAGTCCGTAGGGCTCAATATTGAGTTGGCCCACCCTTTGCAGCTATAACAGCTTCAACTCTTCTGAGAAGGCTGTCCACAAGGTTTGGGAGTGTGTCTATGGGAATGTTTGACCATTCTTCCAGAAGCGCATTTGTGAGGTCAGGCACTGAGGTGGAAGAGAAGACCTGGCTCGCAGTCTGTGCTCTAATTCATCCTAAAGGTGTTCTATTGGGTTGAGGTAAGGATTCTGTGCAGGCCAGTCAAGTTCCTCCACCCCAAACTCGCTCATCCATGTGTTTATGGACCTTGCTTTGTGCACTGGTGTGCAGTCACGTTGGAACAGGAAGGGACCATCCCCAAACTGTTCCTACAATGTTGTCAGCATGAAATTGTCCAAAATGTTTTGGTATGCTGACGCCTTAAGAGAGTCTCTCACTGGGACTAAGGGGCTAAGCCCAACCCCTGAAAAACAAACCCACACCATAATTTCCCCTCCACCAAATGATTTGGACCAGTACAAAAAGCAAGGTCCATAGAGACATGAATGAGCGAGTTTGGGGTGGAGGAACTTGAATGGCCTGCACAGATTCCTGACCTCAACCTAACAGAACACCTTTGGGATGAATTAGAGTGGAGACTGGGAGCCAGACCTTCTCATCCAACATCAGTGCCTGACCTCACAAATGTGCTTCTGGAAGAATGGTCAAACATTCCCATAGACACACTCCTAAACCTTGTGGACAGCCTTCCCAGAAGAGTTGAAGCTGTTATAGCTGCAAAGGGTGGGCCAACTCAATATTGAATCCTACGGACTAAGACTGCAATGCCATTAAAGTGCATGTGTGTGTAAAGGCAGGTGTCCCAATACATTTGGCAATATAGTGTATAAATACATATCAATTGCTAGGTCTAGTTACAGGCCTCCTTTATTTAGTCTTTTAAAATCTAAGCTATAATCTCTTAGCAAACATTAAAAAAAACTAGTAAATCCACCATAGCAATACATTACCCTAATCTTTATCCAAAGGTTAAGCCATGAACAAGATTTGGTTATCTTTTGTTTAAACACAATGTCTGGGTTCACTGCAAATTATACACAGAGAAAAAGTTCAGTGAGAAGGAGAGATAAAGGCAAACTAACATGAAAGATTAAAGTGGACTATCCATGAAAGTGTAAGGTCCGCTCTATTGAAAGCAACTCCCCTCCATCCCTCAAAGTCAAACTGCCTGCAAATGTGATTAAAACAGAAAGCCATTGCTAGACAAAAGAAAAATAGTGTGTGTGTGTCACCGGCGCAAAACCAATATCTACTAATTACTTTGTTAGTAATTGCCTTAGCTGCTGCATCCAAAAAAACTTCTCATAGAAATAAATTACAGATACTGTGTGTGTGAATGCGCTGCTACCATCTAAATACGCTTATGTCCTCTCTATAAAGTGCAAACTTAATCCATATACATCATGAATACATATAGAATCATTACTTTAAAGAGTTAATATATCAAAAATTAAATCAAAAAAATCCAAAAAAAATCCAAAAAAATCCAAAAATGCAATAGTTCAATGATATGTGTCACATATATGGCAAAGTCTCCCAGTGATGTAGTCAAATCGTCTGTCAATTGCCGTGATTGGCGTGCTTTAGTGCTAATTCAATGTGTTAGTGACTTAGTGCTCCACCTCCACCTGTGAGATTGGCCACTCACCGGATTTTCCTTTAAAACTACACCTTTGGTTCATTCATGGGGATAACCACTCCACTCAAAGGGAACTTCTTCAACAGATATATTGGACCTTATTGTTCCTCATAAAACATGAATGAAAACGATCATCGCGCAATACCGCTTAAACTGTTTATTATAAGAAACAAATAAAAACTGTACACTCACATTTATATGTGCCCTCGAGCCGGCACAAAGCTATTCCAACAGTTAGGGACGGATAGGTATAGCAACCTGGTTCGCCTGTGTGCTGTGCGACCTCCGTTCCTCCCCTCGTACCCGTTCGCGTCCTCACCAACCACGTTCGTTGATCACGTGGGTGTATATTTCCCAGCAGCCTCTACGCGTTTCGCAAATTGCGAAACGCGTAGAGGCTGCTGGGAAATATACACCCACGTGATCAACGAACGTGGTTGGTGAGGACGCGAACGGGTACGAGGGGAGGAACGGAGGTCGCACAGCACACAGGCGAACCAGGTTGCTATACCTATCCGTCCCTAACTGTTGGAATAGCTTTGTGCCGGCTCGAGGGCACATATAAATGTGAGTGTACAGTTTTTATTTGTTTCTTATAATAAACAGTTTAAGCGGTATTGCGCGATGATCGTTTTCATTCATGTTTTATGAGGAACAATAAGGTCCAATATATCTGTTGAAGAAGTTCCCTTTGAGTGGAGTGGTTATCCCCATGAATGAACCAAAGGTGTAGTTTTAAAGGAAAATCCGGTGAGTGGCCAATCTCACAGGTGGAGGTGGAGCACTAAGTCACTAACACATTGAATTAGCACTAAAGCACGCCAATCACGGCAATTGACAGACGATTTGACTACATCACTGGGAGACTTTGCCATATATGTGACACATATCATTGAACTATTGCATTTTTGGATTTTTTTGGATTTTTTTTGGATTTTTTTGATTTAATTTTTGATATATTAACTCTTTAAAGTAATGATTCTATATGTATTCATGATGTATATGGATTAAGTTTGCACTTTATAGAGAGGACATAAGCGTATTTAGATGGTAGCAGCGCATTCACACACACAGTATCTGTAAAAGAAAAATAGTACTTACCTAGTCTCTGGCTTCTGGGAGGCACAGGTGACATCACAGTGCATCACTGCTGCTTTTTTGGGTGCTTGGAATCCCATGAGAATGCACCGCAGCCTGTTGCATGGGCATAGTATCACACAGTGAGGCACAGTGAAGCTTCCTAAACCAGGGCCAAAGTATTTTTTTTTTTTTTTTAATTATTATTTCTTTACCTTAGGTGGTTGGGAGGGCTTTTAGTAGAGCAGTCCTTTCATTTTCATGGATGATCTGATTTTAAAGAATATGTGAACTCAACATTTCATATTCTTGATATGTGCCTGTTGGACCATGTACTTGTATGAAAAAGTCTCCTGTTCTTTGTATTGCTTCCTTTGTTTGTTTGAAATCCTTGTGAAAACCTTGTGTTCCTGCCAGTCCCTCTGCTTTCCTTTGAAAAAACTGGCCACACCAGGCATGAGAGCTCAGTGTGGTCTCTAGCTGTGCTGGGAATTCAGCCTGCTCTTCTCCAATGATCAGAATTCTTCTGACACCACCCCTCCCTGCACAGCCATTCACTGGGAAGATCAGTGTGCTGCTGTTTCTCCTCCACCATCTCTCTAGATCCTTATGCAACTGAGAACAGAGGTTATATGATCACTAAGAAAAAAAAGTATTATTTTTTGTATACACTATGTAGCAATAACTCTCGGTGGAGCTGCTGGTTTAAAGCGGGCTGTTACCGTCACCTTCGCTACCTCAATTTCGCCAGAACCGGGTCTAGGGTCCCGTTGAGTTTAATACCAGACAACGTAGGCACCGGACACTTGAGTATCTTTTCCAATGCTTTAATAAACGTAACTGAAGGAAGTAGCAGGAAAGAGGTAGAAGGAGAGTTGCAGGGAAGTTCAAATACCTTTTCTTAGTGTAGTATTAGAAATTGGAATCTTGTAGATGAATGTACTTTCCTCTTAGAGTGGAATCTTTGCCCGCCCGGATAGGTTTCTCTCACTAACCTAGCATCCAGTACGCAGCATGAACAAAGGTCTCTGCCACAGACTTGAATGGAATAGAAACCCGTACGATCCTCTGCCAGAGGATGTAATGGTTTACGATGAATAGCAAACACAGCACTAGAACCTTTAAGCTGACCCGGCAGTACTATGCGGTATGATAACTTTAGGATACGTCCTCCAACTGAGTCACCAGGCCCCTCTCCAGACCAGCACTCTGCATGATCCTTCCATGACGGGTCCTCCCCTAGGATCTTCTCAGTTGTCCAGCTTCTTCCCGTAGGACAGACAGCCCAGGACCATACCCCTGCCGTGGGCCCACCCACATGCTGCTGTCGGCCAGGAGGGCCAGCAGGTGGAACGAAAAGATCCTAGAACATGGCGTCTGTCCCATAAATACCCTGCCCCAGAATGCAATTCGGAAGACCACCTCCACTGAGTAATCTCCGGGACAGAGGAGCACTCATACACTTCAACGTGTTGCCTTTCCAACACCGACCCATGGTGACAACGACACCTACAGGCACAGTGTGAAACTACATGCAACTCAGCCAAGCTGGAACAGAGGCAAATCTGACTATGTATGAACAGATAACCCACTAAATTTACCTATAAGCAGTAGATTGAAAAATCTACCAGCGCTACAGCTATATTGTAGAAAGTATTGGGACACCTGCCTTGTGTTTAAACAAAAGATAACTAAATTTTGTTCACAACTTAACCTTTGGATAAAGATTAGGTGAATGTATTGCTATGGTGGATTTTCTATATTTTTTTAAAATATTTGCTAAGATTATAGCTTAGATTTAAAAAGACTAAATAGAGGCCTGTAACTAGACCTAGCTATTGATATATATTTATACACTATATTGTCAAAGGTATTGGGACACCTGCCTTTACATACACATGAACTTTAATGGCATCCGAGTCTTATGCCCCGTACACACGGTCGGATTTTCCGATGGACAATGTCCGATCGGAGCGTGTTGTCGGAAATTCCGACCGTGTGTGGGCGCCATCGGACATTTTCCATCGGATTTTCGGACACACAAAGTTGGACAGCAGGAGATAAAATTTTCCGACAACAAAATCCGTTGTCGGAAATTCCGATTGTGTATACACAAATCCGACGGACAAAGTGCCACGCATGCTCAGAATAAATAAAGAGATGAAAGCTATTGGCCACTGCCCCGTTTATAGTCCTGACGTACGTGTTTTACGTCACCGCGTTCAGAATGATCGGATTTTCCGACAACTTTGTGCGACCGTGTGTAGACAAAACAAGTTTGAGCCAACATTCGTCGGAAAAAATCCTAGGATTTTGTTGTCGGAATGTCCGAACAAAGTCCGACCGTGTGTACGGGGCATTAGTCCGTAGGGTTCAATATTGAGTTGGCCCACCCTTTGCAGCTATAACAGCTTCAACTCTTCTGGGAAGGCTGTCCACAAGGTTTAGGAGTGTGTCTATGGGAATGCTTGACCATTCTTCCAGAAGCATATTTGTGAGGTCAGGCACTGTTGGACAAGAAGGCCTGGCTCGCAGTCTCTGCTCCAATTCATCCTAAAAGTGTTCTATCAGGTTCTGTGCAGGCCAATCAAGTTCCTCTACCCCAAACTTGCTCATCCATGTCTTTATGGACCTTGCTTTGTGCATTGGCGCACAGTCATGTTGGAACAGGAAAAGGCCTTCCCCAAACTCTTCCCACAAAGTTGGGAGCATGAAACTGTCCAAAATGTCTTGGTATGCTGACACCTTAAGAGGCACTAACTGGAACTAAGGGGCAAAGCCCAACCCTTGAAAAACAACCCTACACCATAATCCCCCCCCCCCCTCCACCAAATGATTTTGATCAGTGCATAAAAGTCCAATATAGCATATATATATACGCAAATGTTTTACCTTTCATTTCTATGTTAAACTGAATAGGTTGGTTTACAAGGTGAGAGTTCACACGCAAGAGTTGTAACATGCCTAGGGTTAATAGACAGGCAAGTGAAGGGTGTCTAGAACCACATGTGCTGCTATAACTCATACTTTCAATCATAGAAGTGGGATACCCTAGACATGTTCCAGTTATCCGGTGCACTCTGGCCATTTATACCTCACCTTCATTTTGCTTTGAAAAGCTTTGTTATCATATTATATAAGGATTACATTAAAAATATCTATAGCTACCAATAAATATCATAATACCATATTATATCAGGACTATATTGAAAACATCTAAAGCTATTAATAAATACTGTACTCTGAGATAAATGGAGGTATGATATGGTCAGTGATTATACTTACATTGTTTAAGACAAGCATGTTTCAATCCAATTCAACACAGTTAGTTGTGCTCATGTATAGTCCTTCAAACTATGTAAGGGTCTCTCTATATGTGTGTATACATATACGTGTGTGATCGTTATCGCTTTACAATTTGGGTGAAGTGTCTTTTCTGACACCGCCTAGCGAGGGTCAATTACATACACGTATCTGTGTGTATACACACTTTTTATTTCCACATATTTTTAATGATACATGTATGTTCTTGTGTACACATTGATGTTTAAACTTCACTAAATGTTTTTATCGGGTGTTTAGTAGATACATGGGCATAGTGTGTCATACATTTATATATAAATACATTGTAAGCATTATGGAGTGTATGGAAGGGCGATCTGTTGTAGCTTACTTATTGTACCCTGGGGTATGAAGTATCTCGAATTTGAATTTATTATCTTCCCTCTCTCCATGGGTTAATTTACTTAACACATTGATTGCTTTGATTGCCTCCACGCCCACTCCCTTTCCATATGTGTGAAAGCTTTAGAGGACTACACCTGATCACAATCTGGTTTAAATACGATTCGGTAAGGTGATCAATGATGTATGTGTGTATAAAAGACAGATTGGGGTCGGTGGTCCTACAGCTATGACTAAGCGCCATTACTGGTGTGAAACGCGTCAGTATCATCTGTACCTGTGCCTCTGGTGTATGGACTAAGTTTTGTTAAAGGCATTATATCGGAGTGTGGCCATCCTATCTTCACTTCTCTAGTCATTACCTTTCCTGAGCCAGCACCCTTCATCTTCTGAACACAAGGATGGTGTGAAGACGGGGCTATCACCTGGAGCAGTAATTTCTTTGAATCGAGAGTTCACATACAGTTAAGTACATCTCTAGCCGAAACATTTTTTTCCTAATTTTGGATGGAATAGGGAATGCTAAAAACCCTTATTAGTGTATCCAGTTGGAAAGATTTCCCTTCACTTGCTGTCCCAGGGATACAGCATGACGTTGGACAAAAACTCCAAACTGAAGGGAAATCCTGGTGACAGTTATCACCAGAATACGTTTCCTCATTGGAAGATTTTTTCCCTTACTTTCTATCATCATGAATTTCCTATTACCTGGCTGACATGGCTACAAGCCCGGAGTCCTGACTGGGCATGTGCCTGCATGTAGAATGTGTGTTCACGCTTAATGGCAGATGATAGAATGCCATATGGGCCTCTGAAGGCTCAGCCTGACTCCATAAAGTTTGACCTTAATGGTGGACAGATTTAATGTAGGATTATGTGGTTCCTACACACCCACTAATCAGTGTTTGAACTTTTTTGTGTACTTCAGATTGTATTGCTAGGACAGATTGATTGACGCAGTGTTTTTTGTTTTTGTTTTTTTTTTGTATTATTATGCTCAGATATTTCCATCTTCGAAATGAGCTCAGCTCTCATCCCCAATATTGTACCTCACTGTCTGCCTGATAAGAACTCCAGCCTGCTTTGTGAACTGTCTTCCATCTCCCTTTGGTACCCTGCTGCTGCCTGTTTGCTGGTGGCTCTGGTCTGCTCTGCTCCATTCCATGATCCTGCTGTTTAATGAGGGTTCCATTTCAACCTCTGATGGTGCTTTTCGCTGTATGTCAGCTGACTTCACTAACGGTGTCCCAGGTGAGTCTTTAACACTTTTGATGTTGCTGCCTAATTATCTTGCCAGTTCGTTCTGCTGACTCTTTAAGTTCCAGTCCCCTTTGATCAATTCTGTCAGACACTTGTGCTCCTCCTGCACCACATCACCACGTTACACTACAATGGGAAGAATGCGCTGGAGAATCAAACATCGTCATCTTGGTCTCCTCCTAGGTACATGACACCTGTTCTGGTGACAATTGCAAAACGTTGGATTTGCCATCAACACAATCATGGTTTCCTGAACAATATCCCTGCTTTACGTGCCTAGTAATATCTACGTATTTGTGATAGGGTTGCACAAACACCCAGATTGAAAATAAAATATTGGGCGTTTGGGACATTTTTCCCTATGTATTCCATCACCAGCCAACTACCATTACCATTGGAAAGCCAAGTGATGGTTTTAACATCTTTAGATAGATACTTTACCATTGAGCGGATCCAGAAGCAAAAAAGTGACACTCAATTCTGCTTTTTCAAACTGGCGGAGACACAAGTTACTGCAATAAATTTTCATCTTTGGAGTTTACGAGAGATGTATAACTGAAATATCCCTTCAGGCTGTACCAATCCTTTAACAGGTTTCTTAGCAATACATCCAGACACCCAGAGGAACAATATATTCAATAGTGACTAATAACTTGTGAAACTTACATTCCCTTCTTAAGAACAAACCTTTCTGGAAGGCTCATACTAGTTTGTTTTGATGCGGTTTTTATTATGTTCATGTACAGTATGATGACCAAATCATTGGACAGAATGTTCCTTGCCTTTGAGTAGGTGTATCTTTGGAAATATGGACTATTTAAGGTTCAGAACCCACATAGAGAGTAGTACATCAACAAGGAAGTTATCTCAGCTCCCTCAGTTTAGGCAATGCTCCCCACCAGTAAGCTGTAAAGTTTAACGTTTTCTCCATCCAAACTCTGGCTAAATGTTATAAATTAAAAATGTCCCCCTGACAGTATTAAAAAAAAGAACAGCTCAGGCTATCTATTTTCTTACTTTGCCTTTTTTCCCTACCAGAGGATGTCCCCCAGAAGACTGAGCACATACAGTGCGACCCGGAGAACAAACAATAGACGGAGTGTTCGCATGACTATGGGAGGAACAGGTCAGAGAATGGTTAAAGAACTCTGAAGTTGGTTGAGGCCTTATGGTACCAGGTCAGGGCTGCAGCTGCGGTGAGGGGTCTGCAGTGGCTCCAGCTGCAGCTGATGGGCATGATGGGGGGGGTCAGGGGATGATCCGTCTGCTCCTGGATCCCCCAATTTTCAAATCGTGCTAGGAGGATTCGTCCTCCTGAGCCCTTCTCACACCCCCCGGGTCTGGCGGCAGCATGCGAGATCCACTAGGAACCCTCCAGTGTTCCCTGCTGTGCCGCATGCCTCTGGCTCCAGCAGCGGGCCTGGGAGGAATCCCTGTCGACGGCGGGACCCATGGGAGGAGGGGACGCCATGCTCTTACCCTCCCTCCTCCCCCTCTTCACTGATCCAGGAGCTGGCAGCTGGGCCATGTCACAGCATGGCGATCTGGCAGCTGGCTCTCCTGCGCCACGTCACAGCATAGTGAGCAAGGGAAGAAGGATGTAGCCGTGGGTACCAAGGCTGCTTCATCTTCAGCGGTTGTCGAGTCTGCCTCCCAGACAGTGAAAGCTAGTGGCTCGGAGTCGCTAGCCTTCCAAGGAGTCAGGGGATGATGGGGTTCGCCTGGTGGATTCAGCGAAATGCGAAGTCTATGTGTGCTTTGAGGGTCCATCTTAAGCCTGAAGTCAGGGAAAAGATCTGGCGGGGGGAATATGTGGAGATATCCTCCCTCTTGCCCTTGGAAAAGTTTAACAAAGACAAAGGGAAAGCGGACAAGAGCAAGGAGGAGGAAGAGAATCATCGCTGGCGGCTTATCCCTCAGACTTTTTCCAATTGGCTTCAGGCCTTTGCTATCTTAGCGAGCGTCATTAGCGAAAAAGAACCAGAGACCTGTTCTCCGCTTTTTTGCTATTTGGAAACAGCTGGTGAGGCCCATAGGGTCTACGGAGGATGGGTGTGGCTTCGCTATAACGAGCTGCTTCGCTATGACATCATCGTAAAGCCTTGAGGCCTCAGCTACATTGGCATCATAAGGCTATTGAGCTTTGGGTGAAGCTCATGACTCAGGCGAGGGCCATAGGACAGCCCTTTCAGGTGCCGCTGGACAGTCGGTTACACATAAGAAAGGCTACTGTTGGCAGTTCAACGAGGGAACATGCCGTTACTCCGGCTGAGTGCTCCGGCTGCGGGGGCTCCCACAGTTATGCCAGATGCTTTAAGAAAGAGAAGCAGAGATCTGGTGAGTCCACTTCAAAAAGGGAGGACCCCAGTGAACCTGTCAGCGATGCTGCCGTACCTAAGTAATTATCCCAGAAGGGCGGCAGCAGTTTTCCTCGCTAATGGCTTTGCCAATGGCTTTCGTATTCCCTGTTCTTTACATATTACTTGTACTTCTGTGCCCAAGAATTTAAAATCCACGTTTTGGTTTCCACAGGTTGTAACTGAGAAATTGGCTAAAGAGGTTGAAATGAGCAGGATGGCCGGCCCTTTCGATCACCATACCTTTGTTGCATGTTTCACCTTTAGGAGTGGTCCCTAAAAAGGAACCCAACAAATTTCGGCTGATACATTTGTTGTATCTGAATGGAGCTTTGGTGAATGATGCGATTGAGCCTGATTTAACTTCAGTGTCATATACCTCTTTTGATATGGTGGTCAGTTGGGTTTAGCGATATGGCCGGGAGGCATTGTTGGCGAAGACAGATATCTAATCCGCTTTTCGTCTCTTGCCAGTACATCCGGAGAGCCAACAGTTACTGGGTTGTTTTTGGGGTGGGCAGTTTTTTATTGATCGTTGTCTTCCCATGGGCTGCTCCATTTCTTGTTCCTATTTTGAGACTTTTAGTACTTTTGTTGAATGGGTGGTACAGGAGGAATCGCAGGTGCGCTCAGTTCTGCATTACCTTGACGATTTTCTTTTCATTGGACCCCCGAAGTCCACGGTTTGCACTGTCTTGTTCCATACTTTGGAAGGTATCGCACGGCGGTTCGTGATCCCTCTTGCACCTGAAAAACGGAAGGTCCTTCTACAGAGATTCAATTCTTGCGTATTATCATTGTCACGCAAGCGATGGAGTGTCGCTTGCCGCTTGAAAAATTGGAGGACCTGCGGTTGATGGCTGCAACAGTTGCAGTCTTTGTTAGGTAAGCTTAACTTCGCCAGCCGCATCATACCTATGGGGCGCATTTTCTGCCGTCGCCTCAGTGCTGCTACTTCGGGGGCGAAATTTCCTCATCACTACATTAGACTTTCAGAGAAGCACAAGGCAAATCTGCGTTTTTGATCTCTTACAATGGGAGGTCCTTTGTGGATGGCCCCCGTGTTGTCAGCTTTTTATGTTGACCTGCATACCGACGATGCAGGCAGCTTTGGTTTTGGGGCATATTGTCAGGTGGCGTAGTGTGCAGCAGCGTAGCCTGAGGAATGGTGAGTCCCAGGATTTTTGGGCAACCTGGTACTATTGGAGCTTTTCCAGATTTTATGGTGGCGGTGGATATTTGGAGATCTCAGTTTCAGAATCGCCTTGTGATAACATGGGGGTGGTTGCGGTTGTGTCCAGTCTGTCTGCCTCATCTCCACCAGTGGTGCGCTTGCTGCGTTACCTTGTTCTTCGTTGTTTAAATTTGAACTTTTGTGAAAGCTGTGGACCGGGAGTGGAGAATTTCATTGCTGATGCTTTGTGGTGTTCTTGATGGGACAGGTTCCGGAGGCTGGCACCGGCGGTGGAGCAGCGGGTGGTTCCTTGTCCCGCACATCAGTGGAGTTTGGCATTGGAATAACTGGTGCCCTGGTGCAACGCTCGGTGAGAGGGTACCTGGGCAGCATACTAGTCAGTTTGGAAAGAATGGTCCGTATTGGTAAATTCCATTGGTGGTTGCTTTTCGGATCAGGACAGACTTTCCCAGCTATTGTATGTGATCGGGATGGATTTCACAGTGGGCGCATCCCTATCCAAAATGAACAAGAGGTTGGCTGCTTTAGCTTTCCTTTTCAAGCTGCAGGGCCTGCATTGCTGTTTATTTTCTCTTTCAGGTGTTCCTGCACCATTGTGTCTTCCTTGGACAAGGAGAGACAGTGACCCGACATGGATAATGATTAGGGATGGGCAAACGGTTCGGCCCGAGCACAAGTTCGGGCCAAACTTTCTTTGTTCGGCCCCCCGAACCGATCAAAATGCATTGCGGTGATGAACAGTGCATTGCAAGACCTGATTGGCTGAAGCAGTGAAAGCTTCAGCCAATCAGGGCACAGAGCTCTGTCAGAGTCATGATTGGACACAACCATCATGACTTTATCCAATCATGGCTCATTCCCTCCCCACAGTATAAAAGTATTCTTTCAATGGCAGTCATTTTCAGTGTGTTTTCGACGTGGAGAGAGATAGACCAGGGCTCTGTTCAGTGCTATCAGTTAGTTAGTGTGCTATACTGTGCTATTTTGCTTCAATTGTCAGTGTAGAATATTAGTTTAGTGTCGGTCTAGGGATAGTGTGAGTGTACTCAGGAGGACCATCATTCAGCTTTGCATAGTGTGCAGCTAGAGTCGGGACAGCTCAGATAGTTTCACTGTAGTGTAGCGACCGTGTCATTCATACATACATTAGTGTGGAGTAGGGACAGCTCATGTAGTTTTAGTGCAGTGAGACCATGTCAGTAATCTTGACATTAGTGTATAGCTAGAGTAGGGACAGTTCAGATAGCGTTAGTGACGGTTGAACACCGTCTGATTGCGTTACTGCCAGTTTAGCACCATATACTTCTGCGTGTGTTACTGCCAGTTTAACACCATATAGTTTTGTGTGCGTTACTGCCAGTTTAATGCCATATCGTTATGCGTACGTTACTGCCAGTTTAACGCCATATAGTTCTGTGTGCATTACTGCCAGTTTAATGCCGTATCGTTTTGTATGTTACTGCCAGTTTAACGCCATATAGTTCTGTGTGCGTTACTGTCAGTTTAACGCCATATAGTTCTGTGCATCACTGTACGTTTGGCGCATTATATTGTAGTATATTATAGTGTATCCGTAGAGTGTGTCTGTGTATTGTGAGTACTCAAATTTAAAGTGCACCAAACACCTCTTTACATTGATTAACGTGCATCTATGTACAGATTTCAACTTCTACTTTATATTTGCTTATAAGCACCACCCCTCCCTCCCAATAATGTCTGAGAGGACAACAAGGAGAGGGACATTCTCTTGGCACTGTAAGGGGGCCAGCAACAAATGTGTCCACAGGCAAAGGTGGATGTGGTGGTCAGTCCTCAGGCATGGCATCATTTCCCCTGTTTAGTGAGTTTGCCCGTGTTATCCAGCCACAGCATGCAGAGGTGGTGGACTGGCTTACTAAACCTTCCTCATCCTCCTCATCCTCTGTCACGCAAGTAGACACAAGTGTGCAGTCCCCTGCAGTTGCCAGAGTGGATAAACCTGCCTCCTTGTCCACATCTATTCCTGCCATAGCCCCAACATCAGCCATTGAGGAGTCAGCTGAGTTATTTGACCACAGCGTCAACCACCTGCTCCTTGATGATGCCCAGCCATTACTGGATTCAGATGTTTGGTTCTGAGGTTGAGGTCACTGATGCGACTTGGGTGCCAGATAGAGCAGAGGAGGAAACTGAAGGTGATGCGGCACAACCCCAAGGAGGCCGACATCAAGAATAAATAGAGAGCAGCCACCCTATTCCCATTCTGCAGCTGTTATCTCCCGGCCCACTCTCCAAAGCTCAGCTGTCTGGGCCTTTTCAGCACATCTGCAGCAGATCGCACTGTTGCTATCTGCAAACTGTGTCTCAAGCACATCAAACGTGGCAAAAACATCAACCATTTGGGTACCAAATGCCTAACGAGGCATTTAACGTCCAACCACTCAGCCCCTTGGCAAGAGCACCTAATAGCCACACAAAAGGGGCACCTCCTTACCCACTTTAGACTGCCCCTGCGATGCCGAGTCATTACCTTTTAGCAGCCTCCACTGACAGGGATGATGGTATAGCACAGGGTGTCCCAGGTCCTAGCAGCACTTCTGCCAGCAGCACACCACCAGCTGTAGACTGCAGTCGGCAAATTTCTCTGCCCCATCTGCTGCAGCAGGAAAAAAAATACAGTCCCTGCCACCCATATGCCAAGCCTCTGAATGCAAGCTTGTCAAAGCTGTTGGCTCTCCAACTTCTGCCTTTCAGCCTGGTGGATTCTGCCCCCTTCCGTGAATTCGCACAATGTGCTGTACCACAATGCCAGATTCCCAATCGCTACTACTTTTCAAGTAAGGCCGTTCCATCCCTCTGCCATCACATGGAAGGGAATGTTCTGACATCGTTGGGCAAGGCAGTCAGCCATAAAATCCACCTTACTGCTGACACGTGGTCCAGCAAGCATGGGCAGGGACGATATATTTCATTCACA
Source organism: Lithobates septentrionalis (assembly GCA_037952835.1). Lineage (NCBI taxonomy): Eukaryota > Metazoa > Chordata > Amphibia > Anura > Ranidae > Lithobates > Lithobates septentrionalis. The sequence continues at coordinate 4,086,145 of JBBDGP010000388.1, forward strand.
GCACACTGGGCAATGCTGCTTGCAACTCGAAAGGATGCAGGACAGGGCTCAGTGCTGCAGCTTGCTGTGCCCCCACGTCTCCATACAGATGGTGGTGATGATGCCAGACCTGTGAGCTCTACCCCCTCCTCCTCCACCACCTCCATGCCCTCCTCTGCAGAATTGTCCTATGAACATCAGGTACCCCCTAAGCGTTCAAAGGGCTATTCCCAGAGTCAGGCTAAAAGGTGCCATGTGGTGCTTCAGCCAGTGTGTTTAAGGGACAGGAACCACACCGGAGCAGAGATTCTTGCAGCTCTGCAGGAACAGGCACAGAGGTGGTTCACCCCACGCCAGCTGGAGCCAGGAATGGTGGTGTCCAATAATGGCTCAAACCACCTGTCCGCCCTCAGACAGGCAAAGTTGGCACGTGCCATGCCTGGCACATGTCCTCAATTTGGTGGTGCAGCGTTTCCTAAATACGTACCCAGGGTTGCAAGATGCACTAAAACAGGCCAGAAGAGTCTGTAGCCATTTCATACGCAGCACGTGCTTGGTTGGCTGAAATTCAGCTGGAATTCCACCTGCCCATAAACCGCTTGATTTGTGACATGCCCACCAGGTGGAACTCAAGTTTGGGAATGCTGCAGCGGCTATACATGCAGCAGAGGGCCGTCAACGAGTATCTGTGCCAGTACAGAACGACGACTGGCACAGGTCGCCTCGGCTTTTTTTCCCCATGCCAATGGTTGATCATTAAGGATGCATGCACTGTATTGTCACCATTTGAGGAGGTCACAAGGATGGTGAGCAGTGACAGTGCATGCATCAGTGACACAATCCCTGTTTTCCTGCTGGAGCAGACTCTGCGTGGCATTATGGACAGGGCACTGGAGGCAGAGCAGCAGGAGGAAGAGGAGGACTTCCTTTCCTCTCAAAGCTCACTTTATCCAGACACCATCATTCCTATGTCACAGAACACACAGGATGAGAGAGGGGAGGAGGAGGATTCTGCCACTTTCAAAGGCTTCGAAGAAGAGGAAGACATGCGTCAATCTGTAAGCGATGGCTTTCTAATCCCAGGACCCTTGGGAGTAGTACGTGGCTGGGAGGAGGAAGTTCCAGATGTTGTCATCCTGAGTGACCCTGAGGAGTCTGCTTCTCAAGCGCTTTTTCTTTTTTTTTTTTTTTTTTGCCCATGCTCCAAATTTGAGGTGCATGGGCAACCTCATGCTTCAAAGCCTGTGAAAGGACCCAAGAATACGTGGCAAAAAGGATGATTACTGGTTGGCAACCCTCCTTGACCACCATTTTAAGTGGAAGGTCTCAGAACTCATCCTGTCCCCACAGAGAGTGCAGGACACATTAAAGAGGATTTTATTGAATGTTTTTCCTGACTCCAGTAGGTTGCAGTGTGGTGGAAAACATTAAAACCAAAAAGAGTGTGTAAAATACAAAATTCCAGGGATGAAGGGAATAACAATATGGTAATCCTAAAAATAATAAAGAGCACAAGAAATGTCCAGATATAAAATGTCCAGATATGAAGACATGAATCCACCAGGCAAACGTGATGATCACAGCAAAAGTGTGTAGCTGATAGAAGAACCCTTCACCATGAACCAAATGGCCTCTCACCTGGTCACAAGGACCCTTCTCATAAGGGTCAAACAAGCATTCCCATAAGGATCAGCAGATAAAATGAAAAGGTCCAAAGGCAAGGGACTCCTCCAGATAACCAAGTAGCAGGTGGATAACGTATTTCATGAAAACAGAAAGGGGACAGACATAGTGCTCTCCGTATAATATGCTTTAATAGAAGAATATAAAAACTCACTTACATAACAGGCACTTCACAAGTGCCAGGACGCTGACATAGAACACACAGCAGAGTGAGTACGAGCGGTGGAGCATGCGCAGTAGCCGCGGATGACGTCACGACGTCACGTTCTGTTTCTATTAAAGCATATTATACGGAGAGCACTATGTCTGTCCCCTTTCTGTTTTCATGAAATACGTTATCCACCTGCTACTTGGTTATCTGGAGAAGTCCCTTGCCTTTGGACCTTTTCATTTTATCTGCTGATCCTTATGGGAATGCTTGTTTGACCCTTATGAGAAGGGTCCTTGTGACCAGGTGAGAGGCCATTTGGTTCATGGTGAAGGGTTCTTCTATCAGCTACACACTTTTGCTGTGATCATCACGTTTGCCTGGTGGATTCATGTCTTCATATCTGGACATTTTATATCTGGACATTTCTTGTGCTCTTTATTTTAGGATTACCATATTGTTCCCTTCATCCCTGGAATTTTGTATTTTACACACTCTTTTTGGTTTTTTTGTTTTTAGCGCTGCACCTATTTTATCTATTTGTTTAGAGGGATTTGATCGTTTGACCCTGGTGTTCAGCTGCTTCCAGTTTTTTGTCATACGTGCGCTGATATATTTTCACATTTGGTGGAAAACATTGTTTTGAGTCTTCTGTTGGTCAAGAGAGGAGCGTTGTGAGGCATTTCAGAATTTTTTAGTCCTCGCCGCCCAGGGCTTTCAGCTTCCACATCCCATCGGCAGCGTCTGCATCACATGGTGGACAATTACCTTGGGGCCAAAACAGAGATGGAGAGCTTTCCAGCTGACGATCCACTGACTTACTGGGTCATGAGAATATACCACTGGCCAGAACTTGCCCAGCATGCTATTGAGTTGTTGGGCTGCCCTGCATCCAGCGTGCTTTCAGAACGGGCATTCAGTGCTGCAGGAGTTTCATTACTGATCATAGAACGTGTCTGTCCACAGACTCCGTGGACCGTTTGACTTTTATAAAAATGAATCAGTCCTGGATTACCAGCTATGAAGCCCCTGATGCCGATATCACTGATTAAGTCTTTTTAGGATGTGGAATCTCTGCAGGACTTCGAGGCTGCCTAGCTTTGAGGGTGTTCAATCATTTCATCTGGAAGAATGTTTTTGGTATAGGTTTCATGGGCACAATTAACACCCAAAGACCAATTTTTCAGCACCTGTTTGACAGGTGCATATCATTGCAATTTTTTACAGCAAGGCCAATTCTTGCTTTCATCAAGAGTACCTCTATAGGGTTACGGTGGGAAGGCGCCACCGACACCCAAAAACCGATTTTTACGCACCCGTTACTTCTATCCAAAGTCAAAGTGACACCAGAATGTATCCAAAAAATCTCTAATCTTGTTCCCAGTGAAACAACAATTGTCTCAAACAGAAGGGGGACTGAGAAAAAGTGGGGCTCAAAGGAAAGGCAACCCAAATGAGTATATATGGTATCAAACAAGTGTTTATTGTGGTACAAAAATATAATACATGTAGATGATAAAAGAGCATAAACCGGTTAATTCATTACCCTAATAAAATTGATCGGTAACATGGGACTGATCATCACAACTACACAGACGGGGGGGACATAACAACATGTAATCAAAGACAAACAAACAAAGCGTCCTGACGTCTAGGCAATTGATGTCTGCGCAACCACTACGAGTGTTCAGCTATGCTGAATGAGGTTGCAAAGCAGACATCAATTCCCCCCCGGGGGGGCGGCTCAAACCAGGGTAGATGGGGGGGGGGGAGGGGGGCAAGGAGGGGGAAAGGTGAGGTGAAGAGGGGGTGAGTGGAGAGAATGGGGTAGGACAGGAGAGAGTTGGAAGCCGTAGAGTGGGGCGCTGGTATAGGCCCTGATGTCAGACACCAATCATCAAGTAGATGGGGAGTATATTAGCCATAAACATACTAAAGTTAAGCTGGAGTAGCAAAGTCCAAGAATGTATATGACAGGGTGCTTCAATGAGCGTGATGGTACTCTGGATATGTCCAGGTGAGTACTAGTGCGGTAAATAAGACAGTGGCTAGCATATTATTTGATGAGCAGAAACACGCAATGAAGGTGGTCAAGTACGTTACCACTTCCGGGTCCTGTATGGGAGTCCACAGATACTGCCGAAGTGTAATGTCACCTGTGCTGTGATCTGCACCATTTGCCACTGCACATGATACCGGACACTTCCTACGGGATCTCTGTACTCCAGAAGGCACTCCTCAAGTGGGTGGATGGCCGGCCATCTAGGTGCACCTATTTCCTCCTACACAGCAGGTCGGAACGCTCCCTCGATGAGTGAGCCGGCTAGCCCCAACGGGAGATGACAGCGGGCGTGACGTCCGGACGGAATGACGTCAACGCGTTTCACATTACGAAGATGTGTAGCTTCATCTGGACGTCTTGTTCCCAGTGTACTACATTGTGGCCTCATCATACACACTGGCTCCCCAGCTGTTGCTGAGCAAAATAAAGGCAGCTTGCAGGGATAATGTAATTTTTTTTGGCTTTATAAATGCAATTATTGCTGCAGCAGATTCTAGACATGGTACAGATCTGCTACTTTACAGGTAGACTAAGGGGACCCCCCAGGCACTATATTGGAAGGAATTTTTCATTTTTATGCTTTTACTTTAAAAATCAAAAAATCACTGCTCATTTAAAAATGAAGTTTTACACAAACTTTTTTTTTTTTTTTATACATGTCCCCCAGGGCAGGACCCGGACCTCTATAACCATTGTATGCCCAATTACTTGCATATAAGCCTTCAAAATGGGCACTTTTGATTTTTGACATTCGGGCCCCATTGACTTTAATAGGGTTCGTTATTCGGGTCCGAACTTTCGCGGTGTTTGAAAGCTCTGGTGCGAACTGAACAGGGGTCTGTTCCCTAATAATGATGCTAAATATTCATGCTCTTTATTAGTGTATATATTAGGTAGATAGAATATACACCACACGTTAAATTGTATATATGATGTCTGATATTTATCTACCCTGTGTGAACTACCATTCACTCATGTATGTATTGCACGTGCTTTATTTCAGGTGGTATGCCACGTGAATTATTTGTTATTACTATTCCTTTCCTGTTTCCCCACCCATCCCAGTTTTTTGCACAGTCACTCTCAGGCTTGAGAGCTCAAATCATTTTTCTGCAAACTCTGAGACGTAGTTTTGTATGCACGGGAGGATGTAGTTCCCTGGTGTTTAGGCAGGGTTGCTAGTAAATTTACCTGCCAAGTATAGTTGCTTTGGCCAATTGATAGGAGATCAATTGATTCCACCCTAATTCTAGAATTGCTGCACTTCTCTCTTCTGTCACTAGATGGCCGGCTATCTGGTGGCATTAGATAAGACGAGGGCATAGCAAGGACAGATTAGGAATAGATTGGGTGTCTCAGCCAATGGGCAAGGATTTTCTTGGGTCCCTTGGCCTGCTGGGAGAGCCTATTTATTTGGGTGAGGTCAGGTGATCAGGGTTCTGTGCCACCTGGACAGCTGTCTGGGTGGACGTGTGTTGTACTGCCCCAGGCAGGCCTATCCCGAGAACATCTGGCTGGTAGGCCGTCTGAGGGCCTATTCAGAAGTAAGAGCAGTGCAGGGTTGGGACTGCCAGCCGGAGAACCTGTCGTGGTTGGGGGGTAGAGGGGAAGCTGTCGCCACTAAGGACCATCCACCTTATTACCAGGGACCACAGTGAGTAGCTGAAGCAAGTATGAGAGCAGTATTCTCATCAACCGGGGACGGTGAATTGGGAAACTTCAGCAGGTGTCAAACCAGGGACCAGCAGAGGTGACGCTTGCATAGCAGTCTTGTGTGTCAAGCCAGGGACCAAGCAGGCCAGTGGGGTGATGCTTGGGGAGTATCTGAGTGACAAGCTAGGGACCCAGCAGGAACGTGGGGGTGATGCTTGAGGAAGATACTCAGTGAGAAGATTGGAAGAGCTCAGGAGATCCAGTTGCAGTGGATCAGCAGGTCTAGGTGATAGACTGGGAGCTCAGTTGAGTGAAGATCTAAAAAGGAGATTGTGGAGGAAGTAAAGGAGTTCATTGCAACCTTTGTTAGAAACTGTTCAAGATTGTTGCCATAGGAGACAGCATGTCTACACATGCAGATGTGGTGTCCGGCTGAGTGCCTTTCCCTGCATGGCTGTCTACCTATAGAAGTCTCGGAGTCTGCTAATTAACATTGCAACTACTAAAGGGCGTCCTTGCCCTAACCCTCTCTCCCACAGTTCTGTTTAAGAGAAACTAAATCTATTTGCATTCAAGAAGTGTCTGACACCCATTAATCTACCTTATATTGCACCCACCATGCCTCATAACCCCCTCTACATAGAAGGATGTCAGCTGTCCCTAACTCTGGAGGTCACCATTAGGCCTGGGGAGGCCCAGGACTTGGCTACATATATATTGGAATTCTTTTTATGCTACTAATGGCAGTGATTACTGACTTATAATGGCACTGCGATAGTATGGTTGGCAATCTGACACTAACACTGGGGGGAACTAACTAACTGACACTTACCTCACCAGTGACTATTTTATTAACTACTGGTGTGTTGGTGAGTTGTCACATCCAGGTAGAGGGGCTTGCTACTGGGAATGCTAGGCTCACTAGGTAGTCATTGCTACATGAAGATGAAATATGTGTATTTCCCCATGTAGAAAGATATGGTAATGTCATTACTTGGTGGGGATTTTTCTTGCTAGTTTAAGCCTAAGACTATAAATAGCAACTGTGATGCTTTGTGAGTAATATAGGCCATCTAAACGCTCACCAGGGATGTGGTAATAGTGAAATAATAGGCTAATACATATCCTACAAGCAACAAGTTGTGTAGTGGGAAGTAAGGTCATAATCATCCTGTAAATTGGGAAAGCCAGAGACATCACAGGCTAAAAAAGAATTGTCTAAATACAAGAGGAATGTGTATGGAGTTTGGGTATTTCCAGTGACGGGTACTGTTAATACAAAGACAATTAGAAAAATTGTGAGCTTCCAACCAGTTTAGAGAAGGTTCTTTTTGTTTTAGCATGTCTATGCCCCTGAGCACAAAGGATACTTCATAAATACAGTAGAGTTTGATTAGTTTAATGTGGAGGAAATTGGGTTGTCTGCACAGAACCATGACTTCAAACATACTCAACATCTTTGGAATGGACTAAAATGACATCTGTGAGCCAGGTCTTGACGTGGTTGTAAACCCTTACATATATCCAGTGAAGTGACTGGCCTCACGTGATACACAGATAAAACAAATCCACCTACATAAGTTGTACCTGTTTATCTACAGCTATCTTTCCCCTACATCCATCCAAAGTACAGAATTTACACAGGATCTCTCAGCTCTGAAAAGGAGGGGCAGAGAGCTGTAATTACGCTCTGCAGAGCTCAGTGAGGAGAGCTCTGAGAGCTGATTGGAGGGAAGGGACACACCCCCTTCACACAGGAACAGAGCTGAGGCTATCAATCACAGGCGTGTGCTGGAGCTTCCTCCCCTGTCAACTTTTTTCTCTTGGTATCAGGAAAACTCATCAGAAGTGACTCATGCTGATAGCAGAGGAACAGAACAGTGGACAGAAATGACAGTTAGTTCTCTGGATTGAGACAAGTATACACTATAGGGGGATATGCTTTGCTCCCATGTTTGGCGTGCATTTTGCGAGTGGCTAGAGTAGGGACAGGTCACCCGTCTGACAGGGACAGTACATAGAGCCATGGAAAGGTTTCAGACAAAAAGGGGAAAGGTGCAGGGACCACTTCAAACCTCCTGGATAGCTTTCCCTTTGGGTACTTACTGGCCAGGCCACATTCCACTCCTCGTGGCAGACACTGTCGGCATCTCTGAATCTTCAGTCTACTGTCCCATCACTGGTACATCTTGTGAGTGTTTCGGGTCGGGATGCCTTCCTGCCAGGCCTCCTGTGTATTGCTGGACTTCTGTTACAATATATTCCTGTTACTGCACTTGGACTCCATGTGCTTTCTGCTCACCGCATCATGCTGCATCTACCCACATACTTCCATGGAACTCCAATCTCCTCTGCAGCATCTCCACCTCATAGATCGGAATGCAAGGGCAAAAAAGTAACAGCAGAGAAATCCACCTCATGCAAGTATTTACTAAAACAAAGATTTTCATTTATAACATCTCAGAAAAAAAAAAACTGCCCATCGAGTATTTTTAGTAACTTTTTCAGGCCTACCAGAGAGCTGTTAGATCATGTGGTCAACTACTGTTGGTGAGTAAACTTCAGGGTTTGAGGAGGAAGAGTCATGAGAACACGACTTTGAAAAGAAAGGTGTATATAAAGCTACAACTTTTTTTTAGTTTGGGTAGAGTATGAAATAGTTAATCCCTTTTTTTTATTTTTTTTACTGTCCCATTATGAAGATTCCCCTTCCTGTCGAGTCCCAGAGACCCAAGAGGAAGCAAGAGGAAATTTCTCCAAAGTTAGAGGAAATCTTCTCTTAGCTAATATCCAAACATTGGAAGACTACTAAAAAAAATTGTATTTCCCTTCACTTTCTGACAGTGATCACCAGGGCATATAGAGAGGGTTAATATACCCAAGGGGGCCACAACCAGCAATAAAAGCCTGGCTGGTAAAATACCAGGCAGTTTATATCCCAAAATTGCTGCACTTCTTAACAACTCAAGACATACTTTCTCAATCTTTTTACCATGGTGGAACCCTTGAGATAATGTTCAGGTCCCCTACTAATAATTACTGTATCTGCAGCTCATGGCACATTAGCGTGACTAGAATTGTACAAGTAGGGATGGGCCGAACAAACCCCTGTTCGGTTCGCACCCAGAACTTTCGAACATCGCAAAAGTTTGGAACTGAATAATGAACCCTATTGAAGTCTATGGGACCCGAACGTGAAATTTAAGTGCCCACTTTGAAGGCTTGTATGCAAGTAATTGGTTATACAATGGTTATGGGGTCTGGGTACTGCCCTGGGGGACATGTATCAATGAAGAAAACGTTTGTAAAAAACGTCATTTTTAAATGAGCAGTGATTTATTGATGAGAAAAAGGATTTGGGGTACTGAGAAACCAAAAGGCACCATATCCCGATATACAAAAAAAGTTTATAAGATATAAGAAATGGGACTTTTAAGGTGCCAATAGAAAAAACAATAGGTCTTTAATTACAAATTTTATTTAACAATATAAATTTTTTAAAAAATTTTTTTAATTATAAATTTATAAACTATTACAGCCACTTTTACTCAACATGTTTCGCTCTGCAAGCGCTTCTTCAGGAGAATTTTAGTGCTGCATGAAGTTTAATACTGTGAAGAGAATATATAATATTACCAATCATGCATAACATTAAAACATCACAAATTCAGTTTCAATAATAAAAATAAAATGATAAATGGTAGATTTTACATTTCATAAAATCATTGTCAGGTCAAGAGAGAATTATTGTGTATATATACCTGGTGGTTTAAAAATGGTTCTCGAGGTGACTCTCGAAATAATAACTAGATCAACCTTCCAAAATGTAGGTCAAGGCACTCTATTGCAACCATAGGGAGAGAAGACTTCCTATAAATTGTATAGAAATCAAAAAAGAATTCAGTTGATTGAGAATTTCATAATATTTAATATGCTATTTAATTTCTACATAATATTCAGGAATTTACCTTATTGAATGAAATATAGAAATCTGACAAAATGTCCTTTTCATTAGAAAAGAGAAATAGATGTGGAAAATGAACAGCCAGATAGCAGTGTGGATTCTCCTAAATAATAGGGAGCTAGCCTCCTAAAGAGGAAAAATATATCCAGCAGCGGGATGTCCCACTATTGTATACATTTGCTGGCTGTAAGACAGTATTCCACCAGAGTGTCCTACAAAGAAATGAAAAGACATCAAAAAGAGGGAAAATTTCATTTTAAACTTATGTAGAAGCATATGTATTGAATGCCATGTGTGGATTTATCACAAGTTAGCCCTGACCGACAGACCAGGCAAACAATTTGTCCCCATCAAGAGCTACAGAAAGCTTGTCTGGTGCTGACATGTCAGCCCCATTGCAGTGGCAGTAGCGGTTCATCCGCACAGGCAAAGTTAGTTAATAAGGTTATTTAATGATACTTACAAGCCTTCAATAAGAAGCAGGGTGATGGTTGGTAAGGAGGGAGAGAGGAGGCTTACAACCTCTCTCTCAGGAATCCTCTGTCAGGAATGAATGGCTGAACGCCATGCTTTTCTTCTCTCCCCATCCCGCCGCCGTCTGACATCATCAGCGGGGCGCAGACGTATAGTGCATGTCAGTGCTCATGCGTGACTCCAGCACGGCAGATGTGACGTCTGACGCTGATCGCGGCAGCGCACATCGCCATTTTGGAAAATCCACTGCCCTTTCTGCGCTGGGGGGTGGCCCGAAAGCTTTCAGAACGCCTCCCAGTGTCACTGGGCTAGTGAAGGGGAGTGCAAAAATACGAAGGGCAAAAGCACTTCGCTAGCTGCACTGGTGACGCTACCTCTTATGCAAGGGTCAGGTGACACTATAGGGCTCCAGTTGTGGGGTGATTGGTCAGGCATCTCACAAACAAGTGCCCGGGGTGTCCGTATGGCTGCCGGTGCCCAGGCCTGGTGGCCTGATTATATTTTGTCTAGTTAGTATGGTATTTGTATAAAAGGACTCCTATAGGGCCTTATGCCTGATTATTTCAGGGGAGGAAATTTCTTTCTCTGTCTGAAAAGTACAATAATAAAAGTTAAACGCAGTGCAGAAGTCAATATTCAAATAATAATCAAAATTGAAATTCAAAAAATAATGATCAAAAATCAATTGTGTATAGTTAGCTATATTGGCTTGACCAGAATATTAAATCTCTCTGTTGGAGTGGATTAGACATTTAGTGAAGGACATTCTAGGGAATTGAAAATCATTTACAGAAATGACTTGTAACTTAAAGCCTCATTTAGTCCTGGGGGTTTTAACTCTGACAGACTGGATGCAGCGGGCTTCCCGCTGAAGCAGCAGTCTGTCATTATCCCCTCATCTTTCATTTAATGGCAAAAAGTCCAGAGCATAGAAATGCATTTTGAAGAAATCAAATTTATGGAATAGACCTATGTGTCTGCTGATGGGTGTTTCCATCCTGGATTTCGAGACTAAAGAGACATGGTCACATATACGGTGAAAAAAATTGCCTTTTTGTCTTTCCCACATAAAATGCTCCACAGTCGCATAACATAATGTAAACCACTCCTATTGATTGGCAATTTACAAGAACATATTTGGGGAGCACACCATACAATGCATTTAAATTCAAGTTGGTGCTGCTATAAGACCTACAAACAGTACAAAACATTTTACAGTGCACACATACAAGAATGACATTTCCTGCAGGGCTAGTTAAAAACACCTGAACATATTAAAAAAATACGGGGGTTTGGTCACACTATATGGTCATATAGTGCTAAGCCCACTTACTGCGACAAAGTACCCCGAATTAGTGGGTCCTACACTAGTAATAGAATGGAAGATCCTTTGTCTCAACCATGGGAGCTGAACTCCTCTATGTGGGAGAACTGAAGGGGATACATCCTAAACACTGGTGGCCACTAAATAGGAGGTAATGAGGAGGGGGAGGGGTGCTCCAGCCCAAAAAACCTGGTCAGGGCCTATTACAATATACAAGAACATATTTGGGGGGCACACCATATAATGCATTTAAATTCAGGTTGGTGCTGCTATAAGACCTACAAACAGTACAAAACATTTTACAGCGCACACATACAAGAATGACATTTCCTGCAGGGCTAGTTAAAAACACCTGAACATATTCAAAAAATACGGGGGTTTGGTCACACTATATGGTCATATATTATATTGATTGGCAATTGGCCGAGAATTTTGGTTTGAATGGATGTCCATTTGGTAATGTGAGTTCCTGGGCTCCAAAGATGAATCTGCAAAAATTGCATTTTCCACAAGGGAAAGTTCCCTTGCTTTTGTTCATGGGTGTTTTTGGTTGATAGTGACTATAAACCAGACCGTCCCTCATTTATCTAGATCTTCTAAAAGTTATCTCAGGATAGCTTTTGAAATGTTTAGATATAGTCTCATCGGCCATTAAGAGATACCAGTATTTTTTTATTATTTCTCAAAATTTGTTTATGTTGGCCTGAAAAGCGGGTAATTAATCTTACCCCTACCTCTGGTTTCTTTCATATTAAGCCATGAATTAAATGTGACCTGTTTTGGCTTTTGGCTTGATTATAGGCCTTTCTGAGGTATTTTTTACTATACCCTCTCTCATGTAGGTGCACTTAAAGTGCCTTAGCCTCCTTTTCAAAGTCTAAATCCCTGCTGTAGTTTCTCCTGATCTGAAGATATTGACTGTAAGGGATGCTCATCACCAAAGGCATAGGGTGAGAGCTCTCTGCATGCAGGATTGAGTTTCCGGCAGAGGATTTTTGAAACAGTGTGGCTCCTGATCCTGAGTGCCTTTTGACCTAGATTTTGGAAGGTTGATTTAGTTATTCTAGAGTTATCTCGAGAACCATTTTTAAACCACCAGGTGTATATATACACAATATTTCTTTCTCTCGACCTGACAATGATTTTTTGAAATGTAAAATCTATCATTTATCATTTTTATTATTGAAACTGAATTTTTAATGATATTTTAATGTTATCCATGATTGGTAATATTATATATTCTCTTCACAGTATTAAACCTTCATGCAGCACTAAAATTCTCCTAAAGAAGCTCTTGCAGAGCGAAACATGTTGAGTAAAAGTGGCTGTAACAGTGTATGAATTTATAACTAAATACTGAATGTAATTTTTTAATAAAAATTTATATTGTTAAATTAATAAAATTATTTGTAATTAAAAACTTATTATTTTTTCTATTGGCACCTTAAAAGTCCCATTTCCTATATCTTATAAAGTGATTTATTGATGCTTAAAGTGAAAGTATAAAAAGGAAAAATTCCTTTCAATATAGTGCCTGCGGGGTCCCCTTAGTTCACCTGTAAAGTGGCACAACTGTACTGTATATAGAAGCTGCTGCAGCAATTATTGCATTTATAAAGCCCAAAAAATAACATTTTCCCTGCAAGCTTTCTTTATTTTCTAAGCAACGGCTTGGGGAGCCAGTCTGTATGATGAAGCCACAATGTAGTGCACTGGGTACAAGATTAAACAGGTGCGTAAACATTGTTTGACAGTACATGCCCAGCGTCTAAATGCAAGCTTGTCAAAGCTGCTGGCTCTACAACTTCTGCCTTTTCACCTGGTGGATCCTGCCCCCTTCCGTGAATTTGCAGAATGTGCTGTACCACAATGGCAGGTTCCCAGTTGCTATTTCTTTTTACATAAGGCCATTCCAGCTCTCTGTAGCCATTTCAGGTGATCATACACAGCCAGTTCTTGGTTGGCTGAAATTCAGCGGGAATTCCACCTGCCCGTAAACCGCCTGATTTGTTACATGTCCACCAGGTGGAACTCGACTTTGGCAATGCTGCACGTGCAGCAGAGGGCCGTCAAGGAGTACCTGTGTGGGTATGGCACAATGACAGTGCAGCCGGCTCGGCTTTTTTCCCCCCAATGGCTGCTCATAAGTGATGCATGCACTGTACTGTCACCATTTGAGGAGGCCACAAGGATGGTGAGCCGTAAAAATGCATGCATCATTGACCCAATCCCTGTTGTGATTCTGCTGGAGCCGACTCTGCGTGGCATTATGGACAGGGCACTCAAGGCAGAGCAGCGGGACAAAGAGGAGGACTTCCTTTACTCTCAAGGCCCAGTTTATGCAGACACCATTGTTCCTATGCCACAGAACACACAAGAGGAGAGAGGAGGAGGATTCTGTCAGTTTCGAAGGCATTGAAGCAGAGGAAGACATATGTCAAACAGTAAGATGGTTTTCCATCCCCAGAACCCTTGGAAGTAGTACATCCTCAGTGAATCTGCTTCTCTTGCCTCCGCAAATTTGCGATTCATGGGCTCCCTCATGTTTCAAAGTCTGCGAAAGGACCAAAGAATACCTGGCGTAAAGGGAAAGGATCACTACTATTATAAGGGGAAAGTCTCAGAACTCATCCCGTCCCCACGCAGCAGAAGAAATCTCTTGAGGACACCTTAAAGAGGAGTTTATTGAACACTTTTCCCGACTCTGGTAGGTTACAGTGGTAGGTTACAGTGTCGTGAAAAACTTAGTTTTGAGACTTCTGTTGGTCAAGAGAGGAGTGGTGGAGAAGGCGGCCGCCTAAGTGATGCATTTCTCAATTTTTTTAGTCCTTGCCGCCCAGGGTTGTCAGCTTCCACATCCCATCGGAAGCGTCTGCATCACGTGGTGGACGATTTATCTAAGGCCGAAAACAGAGATGGAGAGCTTTCCAGTCGATGATCCACTGGCTTACTGGGTCATGAGGATAGACCACTGGCCAGAACTTGCCCAGTACGCTATTGAGCTCCTGGGCTGCCCTGCATACAGCATGCTTTCTGAACAAGCATTCAGTGTTGCTGGAGGTTTTGTTTATGATCATAGAACACGTCTATCTACAGACTCCATGGACCATCCGACTTTTATCAAAATGAATCAGTCCTGGATTACCAGCAGCTATAAAGCCCATGATGCCGATGTCGCCGATTAAGTGCTTTTGAGATGTGGAATCTCTGCAGGACTTCTAGGCTGCCTAGTGTTGTGGGTGTTGATTTCATTTGGAAGAATGTGTTTTTGGTATAGGTTTCATGGGCACAATCAACACCCAAAGAATACGTTTTTCGTACCTGTTTGACAGGGACTGTATTCCTTCTTTCACCTGCAGCAGATTGAGCAGATGTGCTGCAAGGACCTGGGACACCCTGCGCTATACCATCACCATTGCTGGATTATCAAATAACTCCTGTGTTCCTGTGCCTTGTATACTCTGAAGACTCCTGCTTGACCTGTGTTCCTGTTTATCTCCTCGCTCTGACCCCGGCTTGGCTGACTACTCTCCGATCTTCTGCCCTCTGTGTATGACCCGGCTTGTTCCTGTACCTCTCTCGGACTGTCTTTTGGTATCTGACCCCTGGCCTGGCTGCGGACCCTGTTCCTGGTTTACCCTGCTGTTACCGTTCAAGACTTCTCTCCGCACGGCTGGCACAACGCACTCTAGCTACTTACAGCCAACCAGCCAGCTTGCAGTATCCCTGGCAACCCGTGCACCTCTGTGCATCGCATTCCCTGTACCCAAATCCAGGGAGGCGCTGCACTCAGCCGCAAGGGGCGCCCTCTCAGCAACCCGGCCTCACACTACAGACTTGACAGTATAATCCAGCCATGACTGAGGCCGGCGGAGGTGCGTCCCCATTAGAGACTTTGTGCCAACAAGCCACCACTCTGACCCAAGCAGTTCAGAAATTACAGGAAGGTTATCTGAAACTAACGGATAAGTTGCAACACCTGTCAGAGTCACCTGCTCACGAACAATCCTCTGCGGCTCCCTTGATGATGTTCCCGCCTCCAGAACCCCGAGTTCCCGTTCCGGAGCGATTCTCCGGAGACTGGAAAAAGTTCAAATCATTCAAGACTGCCTGTCTATTGTACCTAGCCCTGCAACCCCGGACTTTTGCTTTAGAGACTGTTAAAGTCGGGTTCCTCATCTCTTTGCTGTCCGATGAACCTCAGGCCTGGGCCCATAACTTATGGGAACAAAAGAGTCCAGTCATTTGCATGGTGGATGCATTCCTGGCAGCTATGGCACAGCTTTACGAGGATCCCCAGCGTACTGCCACCGCTGAAGCCGCTCTGCACTCTCTGCAGCAGGGTAGGCGACCAGTAGAGGACTATACCCTGGACTTCCGGCGGTGGTCCGCAGACACAGCCTGGAATGAGGCAGCTTTACTACACCAGTTCTGTCTAGGACTCTCCGAATCCCTCAAGGACAAGTTGGCCAGGATCGAGATTCCCACTACACTCGAGGGTCTCATCCAATTATCCATCCAACTGGATCGACGTTTGCGGGAGAGACAGTCCGAACGATCACGAACCTGCAGACCCGCCAGTACACCCACCTTTGGATCAGTTCCCAAGCAGATTGGCCTGTTACGTTCCGCACTAACTCCTGACAAAAGACGTCGTCGTATCCTAGCCAATCTTTGCCTCTATTGTGGAGGAAATGGACATTTTCTATGCGACTGTCCCAGGAAGTTCAAGAAGCCACCTACCTACTCTCCAAGCATATTTCCAGGTTTCTGGGACTTCTCCCTCACAACTCGTTCTTCCCATTTCACTGCAGTTGGGAGAAGAAGAGATCCGGCTCCCGGCTATAATCGACTCTGGAGCATGCAGTTGCTTCATGGACTTGAACCTGGCAAGGAACCTTAGGTTGCCCCTCCTCCACAAGAAACAAGGTCTGGAAGTCCGTTTAGCAGATGGCACCCTACCTAACTCCGGCCTTGTTACTCAAGAGACTTCTCCTCTCCTTATTACCTCTCCCGATGGCCATCGGGAATTCATACGTTTTGAGTTCCATTATGTCTCCAATTATCTTGGGTATCCCTTGGCTCCAAGCCCATAACCCCCAGATCAATTGGATCAAGAAGGAAGTCCTGTTCACTTCCCCCTATTGCCAACAACATTGCCTCATCCCTGAATCCAGAGATGCCACCAGTTGTCTGACAGTCCAGTCGGTATCCTCCACTAACCAGGATGTACCCCAGGCGTACCATGAATTCCTGGATGTTTTTGATAAGAAAAAGGCAGAGGTTCTACCACCACATTGGCCATATGATTGTCCTATCGAGCTGCTTCCAGGGGCCGAAGTTCTATTTGGACGTATATTCCCCCTCTCTGAAGTGGAATTGGGGACACTACGACAGTACATAGACGAAAATTTGGCAAAGGGCTTCATCCGTCCTTCTTCTTCTCCTGCCGGTGCCGGCATTTTCTTTGTTGAAAAAAAAGATAAGACTCTAAGACCATGTGTGGACTATAGGGAATTAAATAAAATCACCATAAAGAACCGATATCCACTCCCACTGGTCCCTGAACTCTTCCAGAGACTTCGTTCAGCCCAAGTGTTCACCAAACTCGACCTCCGGGGTGCCTACAACCTCGTTCGCATCCGTGAGGGCGATGAGTGGAAGACGGCATTCAGAACGAGGTTCGGGCACTTTGAGTATTTGGTGATGCCGTTTGGGCTCTGTAATGACATGGCTACCTTTTTATACATACCTCACTTATATACTTAATGATACATAAGTGATTAAAACCTTTTATCTATATATGAATCAACCCATGAAATTAAGGACGAATGATACCTGTTCGAAAAGGGTTACAATCTAATTTATTTAAACTTACTATTGTACAGAAAAGAAACTTGTGTTAATATGAGATTAGCAACTATAACATAAATGATACAACCTTAAAATCAACAATGTTACCAATGATAATAAATATTGCTATAATGGTCATACCCATGCTATCAAGAGAATAAGGTATTAAGGCCAAATCCTACGATAGAAAAGGTTACAGGAAAGAAAAGAGACATAGAGATACATTGTATGGAGAAGTCTTACGTAACCATCCTTCATCTAGACCGTCAGCCGAAAAGCCCTAGCCTCTCTAGGTTTTTTGGTTTTATGTTGTTAGACCCACTCCCACCAATCAGAACTCAGGGTCACCTCATTGGTTCAGAAGTGGCATTGAATCCTGATTGGCTACCCCTGAAGCCTAAAGTTTATTGGTTAAGTTGGCTTAACTTCTGCTTTAAACATTAGACTCTCTGGTGCCTCTGAGTCTGCCTTAAACCAGTTAGCTCTGTTTGAACTCAATATAACCAATTCCGAAATTAGCATGTCAAAACACCCCCCATCCAGGTGGTGAATTATCACCTGCCTAAAACATTCAACAGCTTTTGAGAACCAGGAAAAATCTAAGCTGGACTCAACCTGATATCACAAAATACAGTCCTTTTTATTAGAGTTCCCCTGAAGATATAAATATGGATTGCAAAATCTCCACCCCAGTCCCCCCTGAAGTTCATTCTTGAACTTATGTCCTCCTTCAATGATCTTGCACCCACCCACAACAGCCCAGAAGCCCCGACCCTTCCCCACCACCACTGCGGCCTCCTCTTCCTTTCTTGAACACGCCGGAACTCCTCAAGGTAGGCTTAAGATAGCAAAGAAATCCTGGTGCCTTTAAGACTTCACATCCAAACCATGAGTGTCTGTACTGCAATGTTTCATCGCCCCTCTGCCTTGGAAGAGCGGAACTCCAACATTGATGGCGGGATCCTGGCATATCTAGTCCTGTATCTTTGTAAGATCATGTAATGGTTGCATCGATTGGATCGGACCGCGAGACAGTACTTTTCAGCATGGTGAAGGAAAGTTCAGGAAAGTCTTATTCGTGACACATTTATCTCAAGAAATAACTTGGTGGTCGCTGCTTCTTCAGGTGGGGGTCGGGCGGGCCTCCAGACAGTCGTGCATGAATACAAAAAGAGAGAGGAGAACGTTAGTGTACAGATTTTGGAGAAATGCCAGACAGGAGCAGAGTGTTGGCTATTAAGACTAAATACTCATAAAGGGTGTAATGTGGACGAGTAGAGTGGGTTCCCCACAGGGTACAGAGTCTGAGCAACAGCCAGTATCATCCATGGCCGTTGATGGTAGGGATAGTCAATACTGTCTGTTATTGCCAGGTCCCTAGGTTCACCACACCTGCTCACGGGGCTCAGGTTAAAGTAGTAGGTAGACTAGGGGAGGTGAAATTACATTAAGACATAAAACTGGACGTCCAGGGATACTTTAGTTAAAATATGGTACTTGTGGGCAGGCAAAGTCTTTTTTAAACAAAAATGATATGACTGATGTCTTAGTTACATTATCTTGAGAAGATAGATGATAGAAACCTAAGGAAAAACAGAGAAAAAGGAATGGAAGAGAGGTGAGTAATGAAAATGAACAGGTAAAATAGTGGGAATAATAATGAAAAAAAGAACAAAAAAATGAAAAAAATACAGATTGAACGCTGCTCCAACCAAGACTGTTAAAGAGCCTTGAATCTGTATATTAAAAAAAAACAAATACATTGGTTAAAAAACCTAATAAAAAACAAAAAAACAAAACAAATGTTTTTCATAAAAAAAACTCCTCTCCCATTAACAGTATTTTTGCAGGTCAGGTACACAGATATTAACAACAAAAGGGAGAGAAAAAAACAAAAAACAAAAAAAAATAATAAAAAATGATTAAAACTTTTGGAATTTAGGTAAACCTGACTGCACTTTATTACTAAAAATTGAAGAGGCTTATCCCTGGAACAAGAAAAATATAGTTCTAGGGTCCTCTCTTAAATAACTTCTGTGTACTGGTCTGGATTGGATATGGCTTCCTCAGAGATTTGTTTCTGAGTTAGTGGCCTTTCTGGTCCTTGAGAGAAGATACCTCATTGAGGTGCACACTTATAGCTTTGGCGTTCATTCTCCTGATAGTAACGCACATTATTACCTGCATCAGGAAAAGCAATAAGGCTGCACAGGTTAGGACAACAGGGTGGAGCAAAATGTTTAGGAAAGCTGTAGCGTTCGGACTATACCCAAATAAACGTTCCCACCAGGAAATCTTTGCGTCTGCGTCTAAAGCGTGGGATACTTGGATCAGTCTATTTTGATTATGGGTGAGTCGTATGGTGGCTTGTTTTTCAGCATCTCTTAGTACATTTAATATTTCATCCTGTTGTCCGAAATCCATCAGCCAAGCTTTTAACTCAGCCCCAAATCCCAGAGGAAGTTTCTGTAGGTGTAAGGAGATGTCAGGTTTGCTATAAAACCTTTCTTCAGGGGGGATCGGGGTATACAACCCGGTGTTCCTGCTATATCCATGCCACGGGCCAGAGGAGGTGTACTATAGACTCCCCGGGGTAGTGTACCCTGCTGAGTACCATTTTAACCTGATGCTAAAAACAGTGCATCATTAGACATGTGATACTAGCACCAGTACCCTTGTCTCCAGTCTCAAGTAGTTTTAACTTTGTTTAGGACCAGTTGGGACACTACCCCGGCATCCATTAGACATGACCCCCCCCCCCCCCCCCCCTGTGCCAGCATTATTGCCTTTTCCAATAGCACAACCCTTACCTTCCTCTAGCACTCATCAGTACCAGTCATCTGAGGCTGTCCAGACTCAAACCATCAGAACAAGATGGACTCCAGGGTGTAATCCAGTAGAGTCTGATAGGATAGTACCCAGATTGACCGTGATATCTGCACAATGTTCCATCCCTGCCATTAGGGATGAGAACAGTGCAAGTAAGATTTTTGACGATCCTGGAACTGAGTCATTCACCAATCTATTACGACTCATAGGCAACCTGGATACTACCCCCACCTGTCTGTCCCTGCAAAGTGATGCTGGACAGAGCAAGTTGGCTTTCCTAACCCCTTCTCTGATATGTAGCACAAGACCCCTTCAATGTGATCCTGAATAGCTCCAGCTCCATAGTGTTTTAAGGTACCCAGTGCCCCACCTCCAGCTCCAAAGACAGTCTCCATTAAGCCTCTCTTTCCTAAGGATGGGAAATAGTCAGAATACCCGGATTGAAAACCACCTGCCACCAGGTACACAAGTTTCTTTATAGAGGCTGCACACCTTATGGGGCACTGGTCTTCCTGTCATGCAGGACACAGACCACTAGTTAAGGTACGCAAGGAGTCTAGGACAGGAAGGACACCTATGGGTATACACTGAGGAGAATACAGCATGCCCACACAACTCCATCCCTGTGCCTGGATTTCAGAGACCATGCCCAGGGTATACAATGCACCTCTACCTATGGTTAGGTTCAAAGAACCCTCTAGTTCCCTGACTAACATTACATCGGTATTCCTTAGGACACAGAAACAAACTCATCTATGTCCCAAATAATACCCAGGTGCTTCCTTCCCAGCAATGACCTCTCCATCCAGAACACAGAGTGCAATATCTTACACAATCTTCCTGCACAACTCTTCTCCAGGCTCTCTCAAAACTATACACTCTCAACTTGTATGCCATCAGGCAGGCCCTCATACTACACATCTGAAGGTAAATCTGAAGGAAATTGGAAAACAAAAATTGCATAATGTGTATCCAACTCGAGGAACTTCTGCTACCAAACACAACTGGCCAAAGGGCAAAGAAAAATCCCTTGCAGCACTGAGGCGCCGGGATCACTGAACAGTAGTGGGTACACGAGCCGACCGATGTGCCCTTTAAAGCCAGGATACCCAATTATCGAATCTGAGGAATAAAACACCAATAAAATTTAGTAATAAATATTCAATTTTCCTCCTAGAAACAAAATAATCCAATGGTTATATACCTGTAACAAGACATTAGCATATGAAACACAAATATACATTACATTATATTACATAAACAGTGCACTTTTTTTTTTTTTTTTTGTTTATACCAAAAAATTGTTGAGCTCAACTTTATCATTAATATGTATTACTTAATACACATTAATACCACGTGGATTTTTTTTTCTATGGTATACCAATAATTCCCCCCAAAAAAATGTATTCACCATGGTTGAAAAAAATTAGCAATCCGTAAAAAACCTTTTTAGCAGTACCATTTGTCAACAGATCATAATACCTCTCCAGTACTGTTTCCCTGAAAAACAAAGTCATTTTAGTGCATGTATCTTTCAATTCACTAGTACAGATAATTATCTTGGTTCAGGTCATTTGCATGTCAATACAGTTCGCTGTACCTTTTCACAGACCTGGTGAGAAAGAAGGGGGGTCATTTGGGTGGGCTGTCAGCTTCTGAGAACAAACGTCACACAACACAAAATATATTGCATATTCCACACACTCACACAATTGGCTAGGTTAATGATGAACTCTAGACATCACACATCAGCATGTTTTCTATAATACCCGGTACTTCTTCTTAAACCCATAACATCTGTTTGGTAAGGTTGAAATTCTTTCAGAGATCCATCCCATTTCATTAGCCCCTTCTCAGGAGTTTGGAATGGGACCCCTGACCCATGTGGTCCATACTTCCTACACCTAGGCCATGTGGCGAAGCGTGCAGAGTACACTTCAAAATCACGTCTTGTCCTATATGGATTATGCTTACCGACTTTTTGACTGGAACTGGATAGACAGAATCTCGCGATGTGACCCAGTAATCTGCATAAGTGGCATTTTATCTTATTTAAAGTGGTACAACATCTCTTAACAAAGGGCTTTGTTTTAGATGACTGTGGGATGGACTTTTCTGCACTCGTAACTTTTACCTGCGGCTTACAAAATATAGGGGCAATTTTTAAAGAGCTCTTACCTTCCTGGGATTTATTCTTGTCGATACATACCTTAGGTGTGGAGGATGTCCCCCTGAATTCAGACCTACCCAAATCAGTTACCTTGTTATCTTCTCTATCTGAAAACTGATCCAACGGCTCCTGGCAGCTGACAGATAATGGTTTCACCCCACCTTCTGCATCCTTCAGTCTCTTTCCCAACTGAAGAACGTCCTCCTGTAATCTTTTGTTTTCTAGTGCTAATTGCTGGTGGATAGCCTCTGAATTTGACATAGAAGCTTCTAAAGTACTGATGTTACCTTTGGTGATTTCTAGCTCTTCTTTTAGGGATGTGTTTTGCACTTTCAAATGTTCATACTGTTTCGCTAACCACCTGGCCGCAAAGATTAGCGGCGGTTTTCCCGTGCGCTTACTACAGCTTCTTTCAGTGAGATTTATTTTCACATCCTCTCCCGTCAGCGGGACAGAAAGTGTCCCTTCTGCCTGGAGACCTTCCTCCCTTAATGCCAGCATGGCCATTTCGTCTCCTTGTCTTGCTACTCTGCCTTCTTCTTCCTGTACCTCCCCATCCCCCTGTAATCCACATTTTACTGAGGTATCAGACTTGTGTTGTGGCTCTACCTTTTTGTCCACCACTGAAAGGTGACAATTCATGTCGGCCCATGAGCATTCAGCTGACAAGGACTGGGCAACTGCATAAGGCCCAAGTCCTGACAACTGCTCCTTGTCTCCCTGACAATCGCTGTCACCCCTTGATGGGGGTTGTGATGGTTTCCGCTTGTCCCTACATTCAAGCATTGTTTGGAATGATTTCTCCTTAAATCCCATAGTAATAACATTCACTTCCTCTGTTTTATTTGCTGACTCCAGCATCCATATAAGTAACGTATCTTTTTTCATATGGCCGTGTCATTTTTCTGTGGTGAGCACGGTACAGATTTTCCCAAGCTTTTGGCTTAAAAGTACCTCTTTTAAAATACTACTTCCCAGTCCAAGGATCCCAATCTTGCAAATATTTCACAACCCAAGGTCCATATTTATCTATCATCTCTTCCCTTGGGGTCATTTGATAGGGTTTACCCCATTCAGACCCCCTCTTTGAAGCGATTAGATTACCCATCCTTTACGGACTCCGGACCTTGAACTGATTCCCCAACCTTTTTACAGGTTGCCTTTACTTCAGAGGTAGCTACTCTCTGACCAAGAATTGGGTTGACAGGTTCTGCCCGTCACCCTTGCCGATTTTTTTTTTTTTTTTTTTTTTTTTTTTTTTTTTTTTTTCCACTACTTGTCACAACAATTTTTTTCCGGACTCTGCGTACAGAGAACCCCGCTCTTTACTTTCGGAACGGTTATGGTTTGCGCCTTTATCACGATAACCGGCCCCCGCATTCCGGTTATTTTACACGGCCTGAGCGGGCTGTTGGCGTACTACTCCTAATGTTCCCTGTTCTGACTATAGTCCTTCAAAAAAAATAGCCTGGAGATTTTCCAAACTATAATAGTTCAATCTCCCCCGTGGACTTTTCAGAGGTATTCTAAAGGAAATGCTTAACGAAGGGCTATTACTTCTGTTATCTCCATAATGATTAACATAAACTTGGATAATAAGGACCCTATGGTGGCTTGTAGTACAGGAGGAAGTTAACTGATGCACACCTAATTTCAATATGATTGGTATCAGTTTACAATATAGCCAGTGTATACAGGTCTAATTACAAAGCTCACCATCCACAGTTAGTAGTTTACAAAGAGACAGATCCATACCAGGGCTGAAACAACTAATCGACTAATCTACAACCAATCGACCACAAAATCATTCGACTACTACCTTCACAATCGATCAATCGACCGGTAACACAATGGGGGTTAAAAACAAACAAAATGAGCCCTCTATAGTACAAAAAGAGTAAACAATCGCAAACGTAAATATAACTTTCACCGTTCTACAGTAAAAAATGAACCCCTTACAGTAGTGACTATCTGCTCCCCCCCCCTGCACCACAAAGGGCCAACCCTAGCCTTCTCAACCCCATTATGTTAATAAACGTCTTAGACCTGGTTCACATCTATGTGCTTTTCTGGTGCCTTTTGCAGAAACACACTACAGTTCATTCACATGGCCTCCCATGAGACACGTTCACATCCATGCCCCCCCCCCCCAGCATATTTGGAAAGGGTCAGGGACTCCCTCCTTAATGCAAAACAGCACCTCTTCTTCTGTTCAATACACTCCAAGGGAGAAGCTGCAGAAAAACATACAATGGACCCCTGCAGCAACCCGTGTCCTCCAATCTGACCTACAACAACCTGGCCAGAAAAAACAAAAAATTTGAACTTGTTTTTGTTTTTAACATTCTCTTTTTAAAATCAATATAATTTCTGAACGAAAACCACATACACTGTCTGACAATTCCCTTGACCAAGAAGTTCCCTATTATCTCCAAATCTTCCCATCACTGTGGTTGAAAATAAACGTCGACCCGACCCCACTAACGATTAGAAAATCAAACTAACGCTCCCAAAAATGACACCCTTCTTAAAAGAAGACATTGTTTTTTTTGTTTAAATAAAAAAGTTTGATCTCTGAGTCTGATGATATCCGCCAGACTCACCCCCCACAGTACACACAGCATACACAGCATATCTCTCCTCTAATAGTCCACACAGTACATCTCTTCTGTCTGCCACTTCCAGAGTAGATCAAACATCCTGCTCCCTAAGCATAACTGCATAGAGATATCTAAGAATAAATTGCCCCCTTCCTAAACTCTTGCAGGATATACAATACAAGCCTCAAAACAATGAATTGCCCTCTGAAGAACTCCAAAAATATTTTAAAAACACGCACCGCTAAAAGTACAAAAACTCAGTTGAAGCTATTAAATTCAATGCAAAGTAGACTGGATGGCTACACACATACAAAGAAATTGGAGCAGCTTCCCCTCTGGGATGATTTACAGGCTAAAAAGCACAAAATTCTTAAACTGCACTTCTCAAAATGGCTGCCGACCATAGCCTCATGGTGACTACAACAAAAGCCAGGCCACAACAAAATGGTGCATTTTCCCACCAAAACAGAAATCCAATACAAAAATCGCCACTCTTCTACTGAAGAGTTGACAAAAAGTACAAACACAGAACACCTACAAAAGCTTACATTCACTTAAAACAGAAATAATGACTAGAAACAAAATGGTGGCTCATGTCACATGGTTTCACACACAAAGGAATGGTGGCTTCTGGTTCCTCGACGTCTACGCTCTTTTTCGTAGCCTTTACAAAGGCTCTAGCATCTACTGCCCGGAGGTAGTAATGCGGAGTGGGGGAGGAGGGAAGACCGCAATCTCGTTCCCTGTGGGGGCTAAGCCTCTGACCCAATAGCAGCAAGTAGGTGAAGCTGAATTTAATCAACGATCCTACCAGGCCGAGCAGAGGGTACCCCACAAGGACCAATTGGCTTGGATAGATGCAAGTGGTTCTCAACGTCCTAGCTGTGCAGCAGAGACACCCCTAAGGGCTAAAGTCGATACTACACTTGATCTTAGCCAAAAGGCCGAGAAGCGATCCTTTTATCTATATATGAATCAACCCATGAAATTAAGGACGAATGATACCTGTTCGAAAAGGGTTACAATCTAATTTATTTAAACTTACTATTGTACAGAAAAGAAACTTGTGTTAATATGAGATTAGCAACTATAACATAAATGATACAACCTTAAAAACAACAATGTTACCAATGATAATAAATATTGCTATAATGGTCATACCCATGCTATCAAGAGAATAAGGTATTAAGGCCAAATCCTACGATAGAAAAGGTTACAGGAAAGAAAAGAGACATAGAGATACATTGTATGGAGAAGTCTTGCGTAACCATCCTTCATCTAGACCGTCAGCCGAAAAGCCCTAGCCTCTCTAGGTTTTTTGGTTTTATATTGTTAGAACCCACTCCCACCAATCAGAACTCAGGGTCACCTCATTGGTTCAGAAGTGGTATTGAATCCTGATTGGCTACCCCTGAAGCCTAAAGTTTATTGGTTAAGTTGGCTTAACTTCTGCTTTAAACATTAGACTCTCTGGTGCCTCTGAGTCTGCCTTAAACCAGTTAGCTCTGTTTGAACTCAATATAACCAATTCCGAAATTAGCATGTCAAAACACCCCCCATCCAGGTGGTGAATTATCACCTGCCTAAAACATTCAACAGCTTTTGAGAACCAGGAAAAATCTAAGCTGGACTCAACCTGATATCACAAAATACAGTCCTTTTTATTAGAGTTCCCCTGAAGATATAAATATGGATTGCAAAATCTCCACCACAGTAATGCCCTGGCTACTTTCCAGCACTTCGTAAACAACATCTTCCGGAAATATCTTGACTTCTTCGTCATCTATCTGGATGACATCCTTATCTTCTCAACCACCTTTACATAGTTACATACCCTGTTTCCCCGAAAATAAGACCTAGTGTGATTGTCGGTGATGGCTTCAATATAAGCCCTACCCCCCAAATAAGCCCTAGTTAAAGTCCTTGTAGGTCTTATTTTCAGGGTAGGGCTTATTTTCAGGGAAATATGGTAGGGCTTATTTGGGGGGTAGGGCTTATATTGCAGCCATCACTGACAATCACGCTAGGTCTTATTTTCAGGGAAACAGGGTAGTAGGTGAGGTTGAAAAAAGACACAAGTCCATCAAGTCCAACCTATGTGTGTGATTATGTGTCAGTATTACATTACATATTCCTGTATATTGCGGTCATTCAGGTGATTATCTAATAGTTTCTTGAAGCTATCAATGCTCCCCGCTGAGACCACCGCCTGTGGAAGGGAATTCCACATCCTTGCCGCTCTTACGGTAAAGAACCCTCTACGTAGTTTAAGGTTAAACCTCTTTTCTTCTAATTGTAATGAGTGGCCACGAGTCTTATTAAACTCTCTTCTGCGAAAAAGTTTTATCCCTATTGTGGGGTCACCAGTACAGTTTTTGTAAATTGAAATCATATCCCCTCTCAAGCGTCTCTTCTCCAGAGAGAATAAGTTCAGTGCTCGCAACCTTTCCTCATAACTAAGATCCTCCAGACCCTTTATTAGCTTTGTTGCCCTTCTTTGTACTCGCTCCATTTCCAGTACGTCCCTCCTGAGGACTAGTGCCCAGAACTGGACAGCATACTCCAGGTGCGGCCGGACCAGAGTCTTGTAGAGCGGGAGAATTATCGTTTTATCTCTGCAGTTGATCCCCCTTTTAATGCATGCCAATATTCTGTTTGCTTTATTAGCAGCAGCTTGGCATTGCATGCCATTGCTGATCCTATCATCTACTAGGACCCCCAGGTCCTTTTCCATCCTGGATTCCCCCAGAGGTTCTCCCCCCAGTGTATAGATTGCATTCATATTTTTGCCACCCAAATGCATTATTTTACATTTTTCTACATTGAACCTCATTTTCCATGTAGTCACCCACCCCATTATTTTGTTCAGGTCTTTTTGCAAGATTTCCACATCCTGCGGAGAAGTTATTGCCCTGCTTAGCTTAGTATCGTCTGCAAATACAGAGATTGAACTGTTTATCCCATCCTCCAGGTCGTTTATGAACAAATTAAATAGGATTGGTCCCAGCACAGAACCCTGGGGAACCCCACTACCCACCCCTGACCATTCTGAGTACTCCCCATTTATCACCACCCTCTGAACTCGCCCTTGTAGCCAGTTTTCAATCCATGTACTCACCCTATGGTCCATGCCAACGCACCTTATTTTGTACAGTAAACGTTTATGGGGAACTGTGTCAAATGCTTTTGCAAAATCCAGATACACCACGTCTCCCGAGGGGCCAGGACGGACGCAACAGCACACAGCTGAGCTGGGAGAAACACATACCCTGCGGCATACAAACTAGCGGTTTTATACAGCGCTTTATTGTCTGGTGCACAGCAGCACCAGGAGAATGTGAGTACTCCTCTGTGGGAAGTGGTTTTATATCTGAATAAACTAGTGTTTGATAGTATTACACTATGTAGTCTCTCTTCATTTTATGATTGGATGTCTATGGAGCCTTTTCAACCCAGAGTGAGTGGAGATCGCATCTAACATACCTACAGAGCCCAAGGGGTGGCTACCAAGCGTGTTTTGACATAGCTAGCTACTGTGTCACACGCTCTGAGGTGAGCGCAATCACTTTGGGGGGTTACCAGAACGCACCACGGTTGTTTGCAGCATTCGGATTCATTGCACTGGATGTTTTGGATTTTGCTGGACACAGATGCACATTTGTTTTTGGACATTTTATGGACACTATAATATGGAGATCACTAAACGCAGATTATATTGACTGCGTTTAAAAACGCACTGTGCACTTTTATGCTGTTTGTTATACTTTTTTGCATGCTGCACTAGATGCAAGATATTGCATTTTGTTCTATACATCACTGGATTAAGTTTACTTTGGCATTATTATATAAGCACATTGCACTTTGATTGTTTGATATGTATACACAATGTAGAAGATAATATGCACAATATACATAGGTAGTTTTTATGTGGAAAGTTGTATTTACTTATTTATTTATTAGTGATCTTTTGACACCATTTTACAATAGATTATCAAGCGCAGCGCAAATATTTTTTATCTACACTGTTTGCACGATTATGAATGCGTGAACTGCGTTTGCTGCTAGATATATTTATATTTTTATATATATATTTTTTATGTTTTATTTTCTGAGTTTCACGTTTTGTGCACATTGAGCATTGGATTATTGCGGCTCGCAAGATTTTCCTTATTTGTTCTGAATGATATCATTCTTATTACTAAAATCTTGTATATAGTCCCTTATCATCCCCTCGAAGAGTTTACATACTATTGATGTTAGGCTAACTGGTCTGTAATTCCCAGGGATGTTTTTTGGGCCCTTTTTAAATATTGGTGCTACATTGGCTTTTCTCCAATCAGCTGGTACCATTCCAGTCAATAGACTGTCTGTAAAAATTAGGAACAACGGTCTGGCAATCACCTGACTGAGTTCCCTAAGTACCCTCGGATGCAAGCCATCTGGTCCCGGTGATTTATTAATGTTAAGTTTCTCAAGTCTAATTTTAATTCCGTCCTCTGTTAACCATGTAGGTGCTTCCTGTGTTGTGTCATGAGGATAAACACTGCAGTTTTGGTTAATGAAGCCCCCCGCTTCACTCGTGAAGACTGAGGAGAAGAATAAATTCAATACCTTTGCCATCTCCCCATCCTTTGTAACCAGATGTCCTTCCTCATTCTTTATGGGGCCAATATGGTCTGTCCTCCCTTTTTTACTGTTTACATACTTAAAGAATTTCTTGGGGTTTTTTTTTGCTCTCCTCCGCTATGTGTCTTTCGAGTTCTATCTTAGCCATCCTAATTGCACCCTTACATTTCTTATTGCATTCTTTATAAATTCTGAATGCTGAGGATGATCCCTCAACCTTGTATTTTTTGAAGGCCTTCTCCTTTGCTTTTATATGCATTTTTACATTGGAGTTAAGCCATCCAGGATGTTTGTTTGCTCTTTTAAATTTATTACCCAATGGGATACATTGGCTAATGCCCTTATTTAATATGCTCTTAAAGCAAACCCATCTCTCCTCCGTATTCTTTGTTCCTAATATTTTATCCCAATTTATGCCTTTTAGCAAGGTTTGTAGTTTATGGAAGTTGGCTCTTTTGAAATTCAGTGTCTTTGTGTTCCCTTCATGTTTCCTATTCGTGTGATTTATACTGAAACTAATTGACCTGTGATCGCTGTTACCTAAATTGCCCCGTACTTCCACATCTGTTATCAGGTCTGTATTGTTGGTAATCAGTAGATCCAGTAATGTATTTCTAGTTGGTGCGTCTACCATCTGACCCATAAAATTGTCCTGCAAGACACTAAGGAACTGGCGAGCCTTAAATGAATGCGCGGTTCCCTCCGCCCAGTCTGTCTGGATAATTAAAATCCCCCATTATGATAACACTTCCCATCCTTGCTGCTAATCCAATTTGTGATAGGAGATCCGTCTCCACTTCCTCCCTCAGGTTAGGGGGCCTATAGCATACTCCCAGTATTATTTTCCCCTTAGCTTCATCCCTTTGGAGCTCTACCCATAAAGATTACACCTCCTCCCTAGCCCCCTCAGTGATGTCATCTCTCACATTCACTTGTACATTATTCTTGATATATAGGCATACCCCTCCCCCTTTTTTACCCTCTCTATCCTTGCGGTATAGGGTATACCCTTGAATGTTTGCCAGCCAATCATGAGAGCTGTTGAACCAGGTCTCTGAAATTCCCACAAAATCCAAATCCTCCTTGTACAACAGTATCTCTAGTTCACCCATCTTGTCCGCCATGCTCCTGGCATTAGTGAACATGCCACATAGTTTAGACCGGTCGCATATTGTCCTCGTATTGGGTGTTTCAAGATTGCAACTAGGACTTGCTACTATACTCACCTTGTGTTTTTGTGCTTTGGTTAACCTACCACTAATGCCCCCAATACTACCCTCTGGAATATCTTCCGCGCTGGCTATCACTGTCTCTGGACCCCCCCCCCCCCCCCCCCATCGCCTAGTTTAAAAACCCCTCTAACTTTTTGGCCATCTTCATTCCCAGCAGGTCTGCACCCTCCTCATTTAGGTGCAGTCCGTCCCTTCTATAGTACCGGTTACCGACTGAGAAGTCGGCCCAGTCCTCCAGGAACCCAAACCCCTCCTTACTACACCAGCTCTTCAGCCACTTGTTTACTTCTCTAATCTCCCTCTGCCTTTCTGGTGTGGCTCGATGTACCGGTAGTATTCCTGAGAACACTACCTTGGAGGTCCTTTTCCCCAATTTAGCTCCTAAGTCCCTAAAATCGTTCTTTAGGACACTCCATCTGCCTCTGACTTTGTCATTGGTGCCAACGTGCACCATGACAGCCGGGTCTTCCCCAGCCCCTCCCAGTAATCTGTCCACAAGATCCGTGATGTGCCGAACCCGAGCGCCCTTGAAGCTCCATCGGACTCACGTAAACACAGTATTATTCACACTAAGAAAACACGGACTTTACGCGAAAGCAGAAAAGTGTGACTTTGAAAAGAAATCCATACAATTCCTAGGGCTCATCATCTCTACCGGTGGTGTAGCTATGGATCCACAGAAAGTGCAGGCAATCCTAGACTGGCCAACTCCGTCAGACAAGAAGGGTGTACAAAGGTTTGTAGGGTTTGCAAACTTCTATAGAAGGTTTATAAGGAACTTTTCTTCCATCATCTCGCCCATAACCCAAGTAACTCGCCTACATGTTCGCTTCCTGTGGTCCTCCGAAGCCCAATCTGCCTTTGAGAAACCGAAGTCTTTGTTTACTTCTGCACCAATTCTTCGACACCCCGATCCTGCCCTGCCCTATATTTTAGAGGTTGATGCCTCAGAGGTAGCTACAGGAGCAGTACTTTCACAGCGCCTGGGACCCAAGTCGCTGCTTCACCCTGTGGCCTTCTCCTCCCGGAAAATGAGCCAGCCCGAGAGGAATTACGACGTAGGTGATCGTGAGCTTCTGGCCATTAAGACAGCCTTAGAGTGGAGATACCTTCTTGAGGGAGCCACGCACCCAATAATGATATTCACCGATCACAGAAACCTCGAGTACCTCCGCACTGCCAAACGCCTGAGACCCCGTCAAGCTCGCTGGGCTGATTCAACCTGCTCTAAGGTCTTCTCTTGAACAGGCCTCCCGCCAATGCCAGGAACCAGAGACTTCCTCTTTAAGAAGCCAGGGGGGTATCTCTGGTATCAGGACAAGATCTTTGTCCCACAACAAGCCAGAATCCAGGTCTTACAAACTTTACATGATCATCAACTTGCTGGCCACTTCGGTGTACGGAAAACTATAGATCTTATTCAGCGATCCTTTTGGTGGCCTACCTTGAAAACTGATTGCAAAAAGTATGTAAGCTCCTGCACTACCTGCCAGCGAAACAAGGGGTCCAACATTAAGTCTTGGGGTCTGCTACGTCCTTTGCTGGTACCAGAACAACCATGGAGGAATATATCTATGGACTTCATAGTAGAGCTGCCACCCTCTGAAAGATTCACAACGATTCTAGTTGTTGTAGACCGTCTGTCCAAGATGTCACACTTCGTGCCTATGATAGGTACCCCTTCCACTGCAGACACAGCAAAGGCCTTCATAAGAGAGATAGTCAGACTTCACGGCCTTCCTGACAGCATTGTGTCTGATAGAGGGGTCCAATTTACTTCCCGATTTTGGAAAGAGCTCTGCAAAGTTTTGTCTATTGAAGTTTGCCTATCCTCTGCCTATCACCCCCAGAGCAACGGTCAGACTGAAAGGACTAATCAGACCTTAGAACAATATTTACGCTGTTTTTGCTCCACTTCCCAGGATGACTGGCCCTTGTTACTCCCCTGTGCGGAGTTCGCATACAATAACTCAGTACACTCAACCACCGATCAATCACCGTTTTGGGCCAACTATGGATTCCATCCTTCATTTCTACCTAATGTCATTCCAGAGACCACAGTTCCAGCAGTTCAAGACAGGATAAAATCCATTCAGACTAACTTTCAAACTCTCCGGTTAACCATGCAAAAGGCCCAAGAGGACTACAAGGAACAATATGACAAAAAGAGGGGGGGAGAGCCCTAGCTTTAAGGTTAGAGATGAGGTTTGGCTCTCCTCGGCAAATCTTAAACTTCCTTGTCCCTCCCGGAAATTGGGACCAAGATTTATTGGCCCATTCAAGATTAGACGGGAGATTAATCCAGTAGCCTTTGACAGAGTTCTTATAAAGTGCACCCTGTGTTTCATGTCTCCTTACTTAAAGCTGTTATCTCTAGTCCTTTTTCAGGAAGGAAAGAAGATCCTCCGCCTCCAGTTTCTGTGGGAGATGAAACAGAGAATGAAGTTGAGGCCATCCTGGACTGCCGCCGGAGAGGTAGGATCATTCAATTTCTTATAAAGTGGAAGGGTTACCCAGCAGAAGAAAGTTCTTGGGAACCTGCAGCCAATATACATGCTCCTAGACTTTTGCAGAGATTCAGAGTTCGTTACCCCTAAAGATGGGCCCGGTTGGGCATCCGGAGGTTGCCCCTTGGGGGGGGGGGGGGCACTGTCAGGGAAATGGCCGTGTTGTGGGCAATTCCGCCAGTAACCGTCATGGTGGCAGGCGAGTCTTGTGAGCACGCCCTGATCTTGTGGGCACACCCCTCCGGCCTATTTAAACTGCCACTGACACTTGCAGTTTGCTGGATTATCAAACAGCTCCTGTGTTCCTGTGCCTTGTATACTCTGAAGACCCCTGCTTGACCTCTGCCCGGCTTGACCTGTGTTCCTGTTTATCTCCTCGCTCTGACCCCGGCTTGGCTGACTACTCTCCGATCTTCTGCCCTCTGTGTGTATGACCCGGCTTGTTCCTGTACCTCTCTCGGACTGTCTTTTGGTATCTGACCCCTGGCCTGGCTGCGGACCCTGTTCCTGGTTTACCCTGCTGTTACCGTTCAAGACTTCTCTCCGCACGGCTGCCACAACGCACTCTAGCTACTTACAGCCAACTAGCCAGCTTGCAGTATCCCTGGCAACCCGTGCACCTCTGTGCATCGCATTCCCTGTACCCAAATCCAGGGGCGCGCTGCACTCAGCCGCAAGGGGCGCCCTCTCAGCAACCCGGCCTCACACTACAGACTTGACAGTGTGGCTTTAGGTGCTCTTGCCAACGGGCTGAGTGGTGGGAGGTTAAATGCCTTGTCAAGCATGTGGTAACCAAATGCTTGATGTGCTTGAGATAAAGTTTGCAAACAGCAACAGTGCAATCGGCTGCACAAGTACTAAAAAAGACCCAGACGGCTGAGCTGTGGGAAGTGGGCCGGGAGATAACAGCTCCACAATATGATGGAATAGGGAGGCTGCTCTCTACTCTTCCATGATGGCTGCCTCGTTGGGGTTGTGTCTCGCCTCACTTTGCTCCTCTGCTCTATCCGGCACCCAAGTCGAGTCAGTGACCTAATCATCATCATCATCATCATCATCATCTCCTCCATCCTCATTACCACTGGAGACAACTTGGCAATACTTGGAAATAATTCCCTCGGCTGGGGGAACATGAATGCCAATTTGTGTACCAGTGTTCTCCCCTCTTGTAAGCTCATGTTTTTGCCTTCCTCAACCTCAGAACCAACATCTGAATCGAGTAATGGATGTGCATCGTCAAGGAGCAAAGGACTGATGCTGTGTTCAAATAACTCCGCTTACTCCTTCATGCCTGATGCTGGGGCTATGGCAGGAATAGCTGTGGACAAGGAGGCAGGTTTGGCCACACTGGCAGCTGCAGATGACAGGGCACTAGTCTCTGCTTGGGTGATGGAGAATGAGGAGTATGAGGATGGTTTAGTAAGCCAGTCCACCACCTCCTCTGCATGCTGTGGTTGGAAAGCATGGGCCACATCACTAAACAGAAGAAATGATGCTCTACCTGGGGACTGACCTCGTCCACCTTTGCCTGTGGACACATACGCTGGTGGCCCCTTACAGTGCCATGGGAACATCTGCCTCTCCTTGCTGTCCTCCCAGACATGATGGTGCGGGTGCTTATTAACAAAATGTAACAAAGATGTGTAATTGTGTATGTGGATGCACTTTAATCAATGGAAAGTGGTGTTTTGGTGATGAAATATATGGCGTTGAACTTGCAATAACGCACAGAACTATATGGCGTTAAATTTGCAGTAACGCAACGAAATATATGGGGTTAAACTTGCAATTAAGCACAGAACTATACAGCGTTAAACTTGCAGTAACGCAATAAATTATACAGCGTTAAACTTGCAGTAACGCAATTAAATATTCAGAGTTAAACTTGCAGTACGCACCAAACTATATGGCGTTAAACTTGCAGTAACGCAATGAAGTATACAGCGTTAAACTTGCAGTAATGCACAGAACTGTACGGCTTT
Source organism: Lithobates septentrionalis (assembly GCA_037952835.1). Classification (NCBI taxonomy): domain Eukaryota; kingdom Metazoa; phylum Chordata; class Amphibia; order Anura; family Ranidae; genus Lithobates; species Lithobates septentrionalis. The sequence goes on from JBBDGP010000388.1 coordinate 4,121,231, forward strand.
AAACTTGCAGTAACGCACAGAACTATATGCCTTCAAACTTGCAGTAACGCACTGAACTGTACAGCGTTAAACTTGCAGTAACACAATTGAAATATACTGCGTTAGGCGTGCAGTAACACCCAGAAATGTCCTGCATTAAACGGCACGTAACACACTGTAATACACAGCGTTAAACTTGCAGTAACGCACTGAACTGTACGGCGTTAAACTTGAACTGAAATATACTGCGTTAAGCATGCACTAACGCCAAGAAATGTACTGCGTTAAATGGCACGTAATGCACTGAAATATACAGCATTGCAGTAATGCAATAAAATATACTGTGTTAAACAATCACTACACTCACACTGACTGAACTATCCCTACATTCACACTAATGTAAAGATGAATGGTCGCACTACAATCACACTAAACTGATATTCTACACTGATAATAGAATCAGAATAGCACACTATAGCACAATAACTGTCTAATAGCACTGAACAGAGCCCTGTTCTATCCATCTCCACGCCGCTATCACACTAAAAATGACGGCTATGGAAAGAATACTTTAATAGTGTGGGGCGAGATTAAAAGCAATGAGCCATGATTGGATACAGTCATCATGACAGCGTCCAATCATGGCTCTGACAGTTGTCTGTGCCCTGATTGGGCGAAGCATTCATTGCTTCAACCAATCAGGGCTTTCAATGCACTGTGCGGCCGCGCAGTGCATTGTGGTCGTTCGGCGCCCGAACAAACGTTTGAACTACCCTATAATTCGATTGTTCGGAGAACGTCCGAACAGCCAAAGTTCAGCCTGAACTCATGCTCGGGCTGAACCGTTCGCCTATCCTTAGTGTGACAGCAGGCAGGTAAAATCACCTGGTTGCTTCCAGGATGGAAAATATGTATGCCCTAGATTCAGGCTTTATGCTGACTTATACCACTAGGGGGGAGTGCTGGGAGTCCTGCAGGGGAAGCGTTAATGAGCCCAGCTGAAGTAAGTGGGCTCATTAAGACCTATAGAAAACACCCCAGCATGCTTAGGGATATGCTCCATCCTGGAACAAGTTCTGTGTCTGTGTAGACTGGGGAGTGTGGTATCTGTCCTGTGCAGTGAGTCAACACCTGTGTGGCAAACTTCTGAAATAGGGCCTTGGGCAGCATAAGGCTGCACCTGGTTGTTAGATAGGGAATCTACGTGTGTAGTAAGCGGTCAAGCTGACCAGGATTTCTTTTCATGTTTCTTTTTGTTTTGCTGTTATTTTTCAATGCATATAGTCTAAATAAACCGCACCTTTTGTTTTTTTTTTCACCTATAACGCTGTCTGCTGTGCCTGATTTTGTGTGGTGAACCTATCCAGGGGGTCACACACACCCGCTGCCGAGCGAACCCTCTCACAGTTGGTGGAGAATGCGGGCAGTTTTTTTTTTTAAGGCCAGCATTGAGGAGATACTGAGACAGCTGGCTCTAGCAAATGCAAATCAGCAGCAGACAAATGTGGCTTTGCAAAAGAGCCTTGCAGGCCAACAGCAAGCTCACCAGCAGAGTCTGGAAGCTCAGCAACAAGCCCAGCAGCAATCTGAGGCCCGCTTCATAGACCTGTTACAGAAGCAAGAGCAGAGTCTCCAACAACAAATAAAGACATTAATGCAGCAACGTCCGCAGACCACATTTGAAAGGACTGCTGAAAGGGAAAAGTGGCCTAAGGAGCAGTGGGCTGGACTGGTGGCCCCTCTGTTAACTGGGGAAACGCAGAAAGCTTATTACGACCTAGAGCCTGACCAAGAAAAAGACTATGTGTTGCTAAAAATGGAAATATTGGCACGGCTGGGTGTCACCCTGGCCGTCCGGGCTCAGCGTGTACATAACTGGACTTTCCGGCTTGGAAAACTCCCCAGGTCTCAAATGTATGATCTCATTCACCTGAGCAGGAAGTGGCTGCAGCCAGAGACTTTGACCGCACCAAAGATTGTGGAACGTGTTGTTATGGATCGTTTCCTGAGAGCTCTTCCTACTGCCATCCAAAAGCCATGGAGACCCAGAAACTGCAGATAAGCTTGTGGATCTGGTTGAGAGGTACTTGGCTACAGAGAACCTGACTGCCTCTTCCAGGGACTCACGGACTTTCCACCCTAAGACCAGACCATTCCCAGCGGTGGGTAAGGGGTGAGGGTGGAGAGAGTGAGAGGGTGGGAGTTCTACCTAATGTCTGGCGGGAGCAGCCAGGGAAGCCAAGGCCGCAAGAGGCAGCGAAAAAGATTATTTGCTACCGCTGCCGGCAAGAGGGACATATTGCAGCCAATTGCCTAGTTGTGGATGAACCTATGCAATGTGACTTTATAAGGGACAGACGTCAGTCGCTGTTTGCGTCATTTGCATGCACTGCCTTTCGGGGGCCTGAGAAACATTTATGTAAAATGTGTATTAATGGTAGAAATTTGGTTGTGTTGCTGGATTCAGGTAGCCTTTTGACATTGATAAAAGCTGAATTAGTTACTACAGAGGTCTCTGGGAATAACAAGATGGCTGTTATTTGTGTGCATGGGGACACTCGAGAGTATCCTGTGACTACAGTGGTTTTTGAGACCCCCAAAGGTAACTTCTCATCAGGTGGGATTGGTGTCTTACTTACCACATGATGCCATTGTGGGAAGGGATTTTCCAAAGTTCTGGGATTGTCCTGAGCCCCCACTGGTGCCCCTATAGACCAGGAAGGTGATGACCAGAATTCCTCTGAGTGGTGAAGACTCTCCAGAATTTCCCTTGCCGGTATTGGCGGGGGAAACTTGAGAAACTGGGGAGGAGCCAACATCCTCAGATGAAAACATGCCGTCTGAAGTTTTCAGGTTTCGAGGTTCACAGGGAAAATTTTGCCACAGAACAGTTAAAAGACCCCACCCTAATAAAGGCACGGGAAGATGTGGTGAGAATAGATGGCGAATTAGTGAACCCAGATAAGACTTGCACTTACCCGTACTTCGCTGTGGAAAGGGACCTGCTGTATTGAGTGGCTCAAAGGGCAGAAGAAACCATTGAGCAACTTGTGGTGCCCAAACCTTACAGGAAGTTGGTGTCAGAATTGGCCCATGGGCACATTCTTGGAGGTCATCTGGGGACAGAGAAAACCAGAGAGAGAGTATTGCAGAGATTCTATTGGCCTGTGGTCATGAAGGAAACAGAAAATTATTGTTCCTCCTGCCCTGTGTGTCAGAAGTCGGCACCTATGCCACATTTCCGTAACCCGCTGGTACCTCTTCCTATCATTGAGGTCCCAATGGAGAGGATCGCAATGGATTTGGTAGGTCCGATAATTAAGTCCGCTAGGGGGCATCAGTACATTTTAGTTATATTGGACTATGCCACCCGTTATCCGGAAGCGATTCCTCTTCGAAATACCTCGGCCAAAACCATAGCCAAAGAGCTATCTCTTGTTTTTAGCCGCGTGGGTATTTGTAAGGAACTGCTTACGGACCAAGGTACACCCTTTATGTCCCGGGTTATGAAAGAACTATGCAAGTTGTTCAAAGTGACACAATTACGTACATCTGTGTATCATCCCCAAACAGATGGGTTGGTTGAAAGATTCAACAAAACCCTAAAACAAATGTTAAAGAAGGTGGTGGATAAAGATGGGAAGAATTGGGACTGTCTAATACCATGTTTGATGTTTGCCATTAGGGAGGTACCCCAATCCTCTACGGGTTTCTCACCCTTTGAGTTACTCTATGGGAGACACCCAAGAGGGCTGTTGCATATCGCCAAGGAAACTTGGGGAAAATGAGAGTTCTCCCCACAGGAGTGTGATTGAGGATGTCGCCCTGATGCAAGATAGAATTGCACAGGTAATGCCAATCGTAAAGGAACATTTGGCCCAAGCGCAGTTAGCACAGCAGAGAGTGTGCAACCGTGGGGCCAAGACCCGTACTTTTTCCCTGGGGGATAGGGTATTGGTGCTAGTCCCTATGGTTGAAAGCAAATTCCTGGCCAAATGGCAAGGTCCATATGAAATAATTGAAAAAGTGGGTGAGGTGAACTACAGGGTCAGACAGCCAGGAAGGCGAAAGCCAGAACAGATGTATTGCGTCAATCTGCTGAAAGCCTGGAGAGATAGGGAATCCCTAGTTGCAGAGACTTTGTCACTGGCCCAGTCTGATTGCTTAGTTCTTGAGGTTGGAATCACAGTCACCTTACCGAAACCCCAACAACAGGAGGTTAAAGAGTTTTTGTACTTTGCAACAAAGAGATTTTCTCTGAGCTGCCGGGACATACTTCTGGCGTAGAGTATGACATTATCACCCCGCCAGGAGAAAGGGTAAAACTAAAACCTTATAGAATACCAGAGGCCCGACGGGAGGCAATACGTGAGGAGGTTCAAAGGATGCTGGAATTGGGTGTGATAGAGGAGTCCCAGAGTGACTGGTCCAGTCCTATCATACTAGTGCCCAAACCTGATGGGAGCTGGCGGTTTTGTAACAATTTTTGACAATTGAATAAAGTTACAAAATTTGACACCTACCCCATGCCTCGTATAGATGAGTTGATCGACTGGCTGGGAACAGCTCGATACATGACAACTCTCAATCTCACCAAAGGGTTGCGTTTGTAACCCCAGATGGGGCGTTTCCAATATAAGAGAATATAAATAATGGAACCTCTGCGCTACTAAATGCGTGAAATGAACAGGGTGTGTGTAAAAAACATTAGTGATGCTGCAAAATCAGATAGTGCTCACTGGATCACCATGAAAGTAAACTGTAAAGATAAGATTTCGCGCAAACACATGTAACAAATACAATAAAACGTGCAACATCAATAAAAAACCAAAAGGAGTGTCCAATAATAATGTATAAACTTCTATCTTCCTGTTGGATAATATAATGAAAAATTGGCTGGGTGAAGTATTTAATGATAGGATGATGTCCTTCCCTTAAAACAAGTCTCCCATTGCCCTTACCTTAAAGGGCTTAAAATAAAGCCTTGAAGTAGATGCAGGTGATGGTCTGGGAGTGACTGGAGTCTGTCCTCTGGTGGTGGTTCCTGATGTGTTGAAACTTAAGGTGCTTCTAGTCAGGAACGATTCCGGGTCCTGGGCTCCAGCCCAACCAAGTGGGCAAAAAAAGAGAAGGGAAAAAAAGGCTTCCAATGGTGTAGTAAGGTTAAAAAATGAAATTTATTTTAACAAAAAAATTTCCAAACATGGGATAAAAAGCCATACACACTGTGGATACAGTGTGCAGCGGTGACAGGTAAAGATGGCGGCGAGACGCCGTCACCTAATGCAAAGCTTCCGGTTCGCACTGACAGCTTCTGGGTCAGAGCAGTGTGTAGTGTCGAGTGAAGTGATTGACGGGATCCTACGCGTTACGTCACGTGACCTCGTGACTTCATCAGGGATCCCTCAGGGTAGGACTAGGATGTGTGAAATGAGGAGACACAATTAGAAGAACTCCATAGTGTAGTATATTTATGAAATGTATAAAGGCAAGTAGTAAGGGAACATTGGAGTGGAGTGGTGATAGCTGTGGGACCAATCTGGCTTTCCAAAATGTGCTTTTTGACCATCCTGTAAAAAGGGGTCAAACATCTCTGGTGAGTTGCCTCTTACCCTCTGAGCACTCGTGGTGAACAAAGTAGAAGACGCCTACGTACAGTAAAGAAGCAGTTGGGATTTGTCACATTGGACTTTTTATGTTCGTTTGCCTATTTCGTCATTGTTTTTAGATTGATTTATTTGGCATCATCCACCACAGTTGATGACCAGGAGTTTCAAACTTTATTTGATCTATTGACTTAAATTATGAGCACAGTAAGCGCCTGTCATGAAGCTTGGAATACTGAAGTATTTCTCCTTTGATTTTATTACACAGTGGGGGGGGGGGGGGATCTTCTGCCCTGTTTTAAGGCTAACCCCCTCCAGACGGCTCCATGGTCTGGAAGGAATGCATTGTTCTGTGTTTGACTGTTTGTTTATGTACTTAAATTAAACCCTGGGGCTTCTCTGTGTCATTACACATATCAGTCCTCCTATTCAAGCTATCGGACCAATCCCTGCTGACCCTGTTTCAAGTCCTCATTTGCATGGCCAAGAGGACCTAATTGAAGACTAAAGTGTACTTTACAATTGACCAATAGGAAAGTGGTTGTTGGGGGCGGGGCGGGGCGTTCAAACTGCTGTGTATAAAAGTGTGTTGTGTGCATCCAATAAAAGTGAGATCCCTGTTTGAACTTGCATACAACCTGCCTGGTGTTTGTTCTGAGCTATCACAACTGGATTCAATCGGCACATAGCTGTGGTTCGAATCCCGGAGCATTGGATGACCAAACCATCAGATGTTGCGATCTGCAATCTGATTCTATAGCTGCAGAGGAGTGTCGGGAAAGTGGAATAGAGCGAGCAGGGGCTCGTTACATTGGTTGGCAGCGGTGGGATTTGCTCTCCAGTTACTGGGACACTCCAAACCAGCCTGCAGGAGAGCCACACTGAAAGACTTACTTGAGAGCCGGGAGGGACCGGTGGGATCGGTGGGATCGTGCTTCCTTGCCGTGAACACATCCAAACCATCACCTGGATCCAAGGTCCAGATAGCAGGAGAGGAGAGGTACGGATACCAGCCACCATGGAAGAGGAATTCAGAAGGAGGTTGCGAGAGATGCAGATACAGCATAAAGGACCAGTATCAGAGCAGGTCCTGCTGGGATGGTTTGATTCTATCCGCTGCGAACTCTGGAAGGAAGCGCTAGCCCGTGAGCAGCGAAACCAGGGAAAAGTTCTCCCCTCCATCCATGTAAGGTACTGGTCGCAGTATGAAGTGCGAATGCTGTTATTGGGGAAACAGCCGAACCAGGAGTGGACAGCTGAGTTAAGCAGGCTGATCCGGGCAGAAATGCGGTTGGACGAGAGCTACAGAGCCCTCCAGTGGTATGTAGCCCAAGTGTGCCCATGGACAGCGGATGACAGCCCCACGGAAGGCTTTGACTACGATGGCCTGGGATTGTTGTACTGGAGGCTGTCCAGGGACCCTGACTTTGGGAGTGATCGGGAGTGGCGTTTGGAGGAAATAATGGAGCACAGAGAGCAAAGACTGAATGTCTCGGAAGTGCACTGGGCACAGGAAGATTTGGAGTTTCTGGCCGTTCAGGAATGGGAGCTGGAGATCGCCTACAGACAGCTACTAGACTCTGCTCAGCAGCAGGGTGGGGCTCCCTTTGCCTGGGACTATCAGGAAATACCAGTTGACAACTCTGAAATCCTGGCTGAAGAGTCGACAATTTGGCAGAGTAACAGTGTGCTTTGCCAACCTGCCCCCGCAGCTATGGATGCGGAGGTCTTATGGCAGATGGAGCAAGTGCTGACTGACCTTGATGAACCTGTTTCTGCATTGGATGATCTTGGATGGAGGAATGTGCATGTCCAGCAGAATGCCAGAGAATCGGCAGTGGAAAATCTGGAGATCGCCATCTCCAAAGCTGAAGTGCTGACAACAGGGCAGAGCTCTGCTAACCTCTGCCCATCACTGATAGCATCTTCTGGCTTACACGGACAGGAGAGGGTGAACCTTTATCCCCAGACACCAGTTGCAGAGACAGGGGATTTGGGAGACTTTTCTGCTGAGGAAGAACAACCTGGTGAGCCTCCAGCAGAAGAAGAGTTGTTATTAGGGCCAAACTTCACTGTGCTTTGCCCAGCACCAACAGCAGTATCTGTGGAGTCACAAGGAACTTCCCCAGCTGAAGCGCTGGCCACTGGACAGAGGGTCCAAGACCTTTGCCCCACATCTGTGGCGGTTCCAGAGGCTCAGGGTGAAAAGGAGGTGGTCACTTCCCAGCAGCAGATCAGGATACAGGGGGAGAAGGGAGAGGAGGTGTTTGTCGTCCCTCCCCAACAGTTGGCCAGGGTGGAGGAAGCGGTCTTTCCTCCCCAGCAAAGATCCGTGCACCTGGGAAACAGTACCACAGACATATCGTCCCAACAGCCAGATGAGGGAATGGAAAAGGAAGCAGCTGGCTCACCTCCCCAATGGCAGTTACACAGTTTGGGAGTGGAAGAAGCCAGCCTCCTGCCCCAGCGGTTAGCCAGAGCGGAGGATGTGGAGTCCCCAGCAGAAGTGCTAGCATCAGGGCAGAGTGCTGCTGGCCTCTGCCCTCAACTAACAGAAGAGGGAGTTCCTGTGGTAGTGGATGGGACTTCGGTCTCCACTGACACAACCCCAGAAAATGGTGCGACACTGAGACAGGAGGATGTCAGCCATGCTTTGCAAGCACTGGGAGATTTTCATCTACTAAAAGTGGATGGGACTTCAGTCCCCACTTGTATACCCCAGGGATGCTGGGCCGTCGGCCCAGATCCCCAACAGCATGACGGAGTGAGCTCAGTCACCCTGTCTTCTCTCCAGTGGCTGAAAGGACTCCAGGGAGAAGGGCCAGTCCAGGCCTGTCCCCAGTGGCGGGCGTGTTCTCTGAGAGAAGCAGAGGTTGGCTGGGTAAGTAATGCTCTGTATGGAACAATTTGTTTGGGGTACTGTGTGGATACAGGCATTAGGGGACTGGAACTATGGACTAACTTCGGAGTAAATCCGTCTGGGGTCTCCTCTTGTGTTAGTCATCTGCCAACAAGGGATTAATGTGACAGACTGAGCCAGGACAGAAGCTTTTGGAGGGGACTGAATGCTAGCCTCTTGCCGACCGATCGTGGGCCCTGGCATTTGGGGGAACAGTGCTCTTTGTGAGCTGTATGCCTGAGAACCCTTGAGGTGGTGTTACTTTGGATTCAGGTCCATATCCCCCCAAGAGACACAGACTCTGGGAAATTGTATTTGCCATATTACAGTGTGACCGATTCATACTGTTGGAACCTTAAGACTACTTTTCCAACATCCTCGAGTTGACCCGTTCGGGGTCCCACTGTGGCTGTTGGACTGTTTTCCAGGGGGGGAAGTATTGTCATGAAGCTTGGAATACTGAAGTATTTCTCCTTTGATTTTATTACACAGTGGGGGGGGGGGGGGGGGATCTTCTGACCTGTTTTAAGGCTAACCCCCTCTAGACGGCTCCATGGTCTGGAAGGAATGCATTGTTCTGTGCTTGACTGTTTGTTTATGTACTTTAATTACCCCCTGGGGCTTCTCTGTGTCATTACACATATCAGTCCTCCTATTCAAGCTATCGGACCAATCCTTGCTGACCCTGTTTCAAGTCCTCATTTGCATGGCCAAGAGGACCTAATTGAAGACTAAAGTGTACTTTACAATTGACCAATAGGAAAGTGGTTGTTGGGGGCTGTGTATAAAAGTGTGTTGTGTGCATCCAATAAAAGTGAGATTCCTGTTTGAACTTGCATACAGCCTGCCTGGTGTTTGTTCTGAGCTATCACAACTGGATTCGATCGGCACATAGCTGTAGTTCGAATCCCGGAGCATTGGATGACCGAACCATCAGATGTTGCGATCTGCAATCTGATTCTATAGCTGCAGAGGAGTGTCGGGAGAGTGGAATCGAGCGAGCAGGGGCTCGTTACATTACCACTCCACGCCAATGTTCCCTCAGGGTAGAACTAGGATGTGTGAAATGAGGAGACACAATTAGAAGAACTCCATAGTGTAGAATATTTATTAAATGTGTAAAAGCAAGTAGTAAGAGAACATTGGAGTGGAGTGGTGATAGCTGTGGGACCAATCTGGCTTTCCAAAATGCGCTTTTTGACCATCCTGTAAAAAGGGGTCAAACATCTCTGGTGAGTTGCCTCTTACCCTCTGAGCACTCATGGTGAACGAACTAAAAGATGCCTACGTACAGTAAAGAAGCACATTGGTGTTGGGATTTGTCACATTGGACTTTTTATGTTTGTTTGCCTTTTTCGTAATTGTTTTTAGATTGATTTATTTGGCATCATCCACCACAGTTGATGGCCAGGAGTTTCAAACTTTATTTGATCTATTGACGTAAATTATGAGCACAGTAAGCGCCAATTCCTTTACACACATTTTTTCAAGAATATTCCTTACATTGATGGTCAGTGGGAAAAAATGCTCCTTACATTGATGGTCAGTGGGAAAAATGCTCCTTACATTGGTGATCAGTGGGAAGAATGCTCCTTACATTGGTGGTCACTGGGAAGAATGCTCCTTACATTGATGGTCACTGGGAAGAATGCTCCTTACATTGGTGGTCACTGGGAAGAATGCTCCTTACATTGGTGATCAGTGGGAACAATGCCCCTTACATTGGTGATCAGTGGGAAGAATACTCCGTCATATGGTGGTCAGTGGGAAAAATACTCCTTACATTGATGGTCAGTGGGAAGAATGCCCCTTACATTGGTGATCAGTGGGAAGAATATTCCTTACATTGGTGATCAGTTGGAACAATACTCCTTACATTGGTGGTCAGTGTGGACAATAATCCTTACATTGGTGGTCAGTGGGAAGAATACTCCTTACATGCAAGAATTTTACCTATAGGTAGGCCTATAATAAGGCTTAAATATAGGTACTGTAAATACCTCCTAAATGTGCACTGTTTTGGAGATATCTACTGTAGATGCAGCTGGTGATGTCATTGGTGCATGCACTCTGAAGGAACGGCCTACTAGAGTCCTGTACCATAAACGGTGGTTCCAGCACGCATGCACGGGAGTGACATCACCGTGGCTCCCACCACTCACATAGCCAGAGTCCATGAAACCTGGAAGGAAGACCGGGTGAAGATGGAAGTGCCTTCAGCCTGTGACAGCGTGGCGCTGGAGGTCTTCATTCTAAGGGAGGTTTCACATAATGTGCTAGTATGAGATGCATACTAGTACATTATGACATTGCCTTGCAGCTTAACCACTTCAGTCCCGGAAGATTTTACCCCCTTCCTGACCAGAGCACTTTTTACAATTTGGTACTGCGTCGCTTTAACTAGTAATTGCATGGTCATGCGATGTTGTACCCAAATGAAATTTGCGTCCTTTTTTCCCACATATAGAGCTTTCTTTTGGTGGTATTTGATCACCTCTGCGGTTTTTATTTTTTGTGCTATAAACAAAAAAAACAGCGACAATTTTGAAAAAAAAACAATATTTTTTACTTTTTGCTATAATAAATATCCCCAAAAATGTTTTTAAAAATCAAATTTCTTCATCAGTTTAGGCCAATATATATATTCTTCTACATATTCTTGGTAAAAAAAATCGCAATAAATGGCAATCGACCATTGACATTTATACAGCGATTAGTGCTATAAAAATGCACTGATTACTGTGTTAAATGTCACTGGTAGGGAAGGGGTTAACACTAGGGGCGATCAAGGGGTTAAATTTGTGTTCCCTCAGTGTGTTCTAACTGTATGGGGATAGGACTGAGTAAGAGAGGTGACATATCATTGTTCCTATTTACTAGGAACAAACACCATGTCTCCTCTACCTTGACAGCACAAGGATTTGTGTTACACACACAAATCCCCATGCTGGTGCTCGTGCCACGCGTGATCGTGCCCGCCGGCCATGTGCATCGGGTCCCCCGCCGTGCAACTCGCGTGTGCCTGCCCTCTGGCAGCTCTTAAAGGGCTGACGTATCCGTACGAGTACGCCACTTTGCCGACATAGCCAATGTGAGCCGGTCGGCAACTGGTTAAAAAAAAAAAGCGGTTTGCTACCACTTTACGAAATCAGCTTTGTTGTCTCCTATTTTCCTGTTTGCAAACTGCAGCTTTCACAATGTGTGTGTATTTTCTCAGCTAAATTACATAATCGAGTTTTGTGCTGACTCTGCCCTCTTCTGTGTTTTGCTTGCCCAGAGCCACCTACGCAGGTCACAGGGGTTAAAATAGTGTTATGCAACCAGAATCTCTGCATCTTGGAGGTTTCAACACAGAGTAGCCTAGAAATAACAATGAGTTCATACTGAATGCGGCTTTGAAATTGTGTGACTTCACTTGAAATTGCACGATTTCAAACCTGGATGTCAGGTGCGACTTGGCTGACATCTGTGCGACTTCTTGCATATTACTACAATGTCTATGCAAGTCGCACTTGAAATTGCCAATAGTAGTGCAGGAACTACTGTTTCATGTCAGTGCGGCACCCTAAGGTGTGTGCAGGGGGTGTGCCTGGGCACACCCTATTTGCTATGTGCGGTGTTGATTTCCCCCTACTGCCTGGGCTTACCCTCGAATTGCCCCTCCCACTCACAGTGCTGCTGGCTTCCCTCCTTTCCCCCATCTGCTGCGGGGGATTTTTCAGAATGGAGAGCGGGAGAAGGGACTAGTAAATATGTAATTTACCAGCCCCTTTTTTCCTAAATGAACACAGTGAACACACTCACTTAATGTGTTCATTCATAACTGAAGTATAGTAAACTGTTTACTATGCTTCAGATTTATGCATGAACAGGAAGCCGCTCAGCACAGAGCACTACCCATTCATCCACTGTCCCATGTAGCTGAGACTGCAGAGAAAGGCATGTGTGTTTGAGCTCTGGGGTGCACACCCTAATGCAATAGGCTGTGTACACGTATGGCGGCACCGCAAAGTCGATGTCGCACCAATTTGAAGATTTCCATTGCCGGCAATGTGCGACTTGTCATGCGATTTGAGAAAAAAAGGCTCTGCAGAGGAGAAGAGAATAAGAGAGAAAACGGAATTACACGATCAGAGCCTTTTTTTCTGCCCTGAGAACCGGTGGATATGCTGTGACCACCTTCCTTGTTGCTGAGGAGATCTATGGTTTATCAATCCATGCCTGATATATACAACCCTCTGGTGAGTGTGAACCCCTAAGGGGAGTGTGATGGACAGACTTCGGTGTGGGGTGTTTAAAGTTATTACATAGCAAGATTTCCATCTGAGGTTTCTGGGACTTTTTTCACATCTTTCAACTACTACTACTTATGTGTACTATATACACATGAAAGCTGATCATAAACTGTATGGCAGTAGCGCTGTTAACCTTATAACTGTATATTTATGATTTATTAACCATAAAATATGGGGTTGGTTAAATAAGAGTTCTATTGACCAGAAGTGAAAGCTTCAATATAATAACATTTATTAGAGTAGTGTTAAAAGTCTACCTAATACACAGACAATATCTATAGTCTTAGTACAAGAATACAGAGTATATCCAACACAATACAAATAGTAAACAAACAAACATATGACAAGCAGATATACCTTTTAAGTGCTGGGAGATGCTCTGATAATTACCTATATTAATGGTCCTGGGCCCAGGTCGGTATTCATCTCTCTAACCACTCTCTTTTGGGACTACTTCTTATAGGCCCATCTCTCATTGACTTGAATAGGGCCACTCTGATTGGGTATTCTGTTAGCCCTTAACTTCCTCTTGTTGGGGTAACGAATTGGTGATAAGTTGTTTGAAGAGGAATTAAGGTGAAGGTCCTCACCTTCTCTTGAATGGGGCACTTAACTATGCATGGCATTAGCCAGGGCAAAACCTCCTTTCCTGAACAGATGAAAGAAATATTCTCATCCTCTCAAACACCCCTTTGAAATGGACAAATGGTTGATTAGCACGGGAGAATACAAAGGCCTTTATCGAGCTAATGAATTTGGCCCTGTAACAATACACACTTCAGATGGTATCTCTTCCTGGCCCTTTGAATATTAAGCTAGTGTAGCGCTGGTAGATTTTCAATCTACTGCTTATAGGTAAATTTAGTGGGTTATCTGTTCATACATAGTCAGATTTGCCTCTTTTCCAGTTTGGCTGAGTTGCATGTAGTTCCGCACTGTGCCTGTGGGTGTCGTTGTCACCATGGGCCGGTGTTGGAAAGGCAACACGTTGAAGTGTATGAAATGGGGAGGGGTAGGACGGAGCTGTCAGCAGTGGAGGAGACATTACACACCACACCGCACGCCATCTGGATCGCAGCTTGTTTTATATGCCTGTTAAGTTTGGTGCACTGAAGCACCTACTGAATGTGAGTACCCTCCTGGAGGATTTTCTTTTGGTTTAATAAAATATCCCTGCTTTACTACACTATGGAGTTCTTACTTCTCTCCTATACATGTGGATACTGACTGCACCTGTGAGGATTGTACTCCTATTACTCCACCCTGAGGGAGCCCAGGATTGGCCCCACTGCGTGTTTTGACACAGTTTAAATACTGGGTCACACGAGTAGAGGTGAGCGCAAGCACATGTGGGGTGTCACGGGAGAGCACATATTGTTTGCTGTGGTTTGAGCACCTTTTTAGAAGATCTCGGAGGAACTTTTTTCTTATGGACACTGTTTACATACATTTATTTGGATTTTAACCCGTGGATTGAGATGGACACTTGTATCACACAGGATATCTGAGCACCTGTTGTTGTTTTATTTATGCATGGTGCACTTTCAATGGGTTATATTGTTTTTTGCACAATGTTATATGCACTTTGAGGCTTAATTTTGCACTTTTATAGTATACATATATGATTTTACAGTTCATTTACAGTGGATTAATTTACTATATATGCACGTTATTTTAGCACATTTTTCAGCGCAGGCACATTTATTATTATTTTTATGCTTTATATTACACGATATGAAACGTGGTTGAGTGTTTGCTGCTAAGTAATTAAGGATTATCACCCCTTAGAGGCATTGATCCATTTGTGGCTCGCAGGATATTCCCATTTCTTACGTTGAAGTGTATGAGTGCTCCTCTGTACCGGAGATAACTTGGTGGAGGTGGTCCTCCGAGTTGCATTCTGGGAAAGGGTATTTATGGGACAGACGCCATGTTTTAGGGTTCGTTCGTTCCACCTGCTGGCCCTCCTGGCCGACAGGTATGTGCTAGGAGTACTACCTCATGGTCCTCCGATCGGGAGGCCCACGTCGCTGCAGCGTGTGGGTGGGCCCAGAAGCCTGTCTGGGGCCTACCACAGCAGCAGAGGAATGGTCCTGGGCTGTCTGTCCTATGGGAAGAAGCTGGACAACTGAGAAGATCCCAGGGGAGGACCCGTCATGGAAGGATAATGCAGAGTGCTGGTCTGGAGAGGGGCCTGGTGACTCAGTTGGAGGACGTATCCAAAAGTAATCCTAACGCATAGTACTGCCAGGTCGGCCTAAAGGTTCTAGTGCTGTTTGCTATTCATCGTAAACCATTACATCCTGTGGCAGAGGATCGTACAGGTTTTGTTCCAATCAAGTCTGTGGCAGAGACTTTTGTTTGTGCTACGTACTGGCTGCTAGGTTAGTGAGAGAAACCTATCCGGCGGGCAAAGATTCAACTCTAAAAGGAGAGTACATTCATCTACAAGGTTTCAATATCAAATACTACACTAAGAAAAGGTATTTGAACTTCCGTGTAACTCTCCTTCTACCTCTTTCCTGCTACTTCCTTCAATTTACGTTTATTAAAGCATTGGAAAAGATACTCAAGTGTCCGGTGCCTACATTGTCTGGTATTAAACTCAACGGGACCCTAGACCCGGTTCTGGTGAAATAGAGGTAACGAAGGTGACGGTAACAGCCCGCTTTAAACCAGAAGCTCCACCGAGAGTTATTGCTACACTAGGTAAACAGCAGATCATCTTCACAGCACATCCTTCTCGCATACTACAAGTAGCTGTTAAATGAGTTAGCTTTTCTCAGGCCTATCCTGTCGTATATTTCCATCTAGCTAAATTAACCCTTTACTGAAACCCTGTCACATACACACTACTATTTCCTATCCCAAAACTATATATATATATATCTATATATCTATATATCTATATATCTATATATCTATATATCTATCAATATCAATATTCTCAGTAGTTAATGGAGATTTCACATAAACTCATAAGGCAACAGCTGCTATAATAATTATAGGCACCTGATTTGGACTTGTGCAATTTTTATTATTATCTCCATTGCCTTTAAAAATGTTTACAGTTTATCTGTTTAGAGTTACAGAGGAGGTCTTGTGCTAGAATTATTGCTCAAGCTCTACCGATCGCTGCGAGACTTCACATGTGTGGCTTGAACACCGTTTACATATGCGGGTGCGACTTACGTATGCACTTGCTTCTGCAGAGGGATGGGGTGCATTAAAAGTTTTTTTCTTATCCATTTCACTTTTTATTTTATTTGTATGTATATATATATATATATATATATATATATATATATATATTAAATTTATCACTTTTATTCCTATTACAAGGAATATAAACATCCCTTGTAATAGAAATAAGCATGACAGGTCCTCTTTCTTTAAGAAAAAAAAAATGATGGCCCGAAAACCAGAAGTGACATCAGGGTTCACCCCGGTCCTCCAAGGGCATAGAGCCAAGTGAGGGCCATCTTGCTCTCACTTGACTTCCTGCCCAGCCATCTGCTGGACCAGATCCCTTCCGGGTCTACTGACGACTCCGGTAAGCTCGGAAACAACCGGGAAGCAGTGGGGGCACCTCTCCCGCAGCCTATAAAAGTGATCCTGTGGTGAATTAGCCCCCCGGATCACTTTTATCTGAAAGCCGGCCGCCTAACAAAAAAAGATACCAGGGTTATGGCAGCTAATTGCTGCCATTATCCCGGTATTTAACTTCAAAGAAATATATATATGTGTATATATGCATGTGTGTGTGTGTGTGTGTGTGTGTGTGTGTGTGTGTGTGTGTATGTATATATATATATATATATATATATATATATACAGTTAGGCGGTCAGCAAGTGGTTGCACCTACCAAAAATTTAGGATCTCTATCAATCCAGTCCTGAGATTTACACAGTTGTGCCTCACAGCACAGCTCTCCTTGCCAGGGCAGGAGACATGATATATCTTTGCTGCAGTTAAAGGGTAACTCCACTTTTGTCGGAAAAAAAAATTTGCAAATAAAAAAATAATAATATAGCATATGCAGTTGCTACATAAGTCATATTGTAATTGAATGTTATTAACCACTTCAGCCCCGGAAGGATTTGCCCCCTATCTGACCAGGCCATTTTTTGCGATACGGCACTGTGTCACTTTAACTGACAATTGCGCGGTCGTGCGACGTTGTACCCACATAAAATGTATGTCCTTTTTTCCCCACAAATAGAGCTTTCTTTTGGTGGTATTTGATCACCTCCTGCGGTTTTTGATTTTTGTGCTAGAAACAAAAAAAGAGCGACAATTTTGAAAAAAATACAGTATTTTGTACTTTTTGCTATAATATCCCAAAAAATGTTTTTTTTAAAAAACTAATGTCTCAGTTTATCAATTTATCAGTTTAGGCCGATATGTATTCTTCTTATTTTTGGTAAAAAAAATTGCAATAAGCATATATTGGTTTGCGCAAAAGTTATAGCGTCTACAAAATAGGGGATAGATTTATGGCATTTTTATTATTATTTTTTTAACTAGTAATGGCGGAGATCTGCGATTTTTATCGGGACTGAGACATTACGGCGGACAGATCGGACACTTTTGACACTTTTTTGGGACCAGTGACATTTAAACAGTGATCAGTGCTATAAATAGCCACTGATTACTGTATAAATGTCACTGGCAGGGAAGGGGTTAACACTAGGGGGCGATCAAGGGCTTAAATGTGTTCCCTATGTGTGTTCTAACTGGGGGGGGGGATGTGGCTGACTAGAGGAGGAGACCGATCGTTGTTCCTTAGTAGGAACATACGATCGGTCTCCTCTCCCCTGACAGAGCTGGGATTTGTGTGTTTATACACACAGATCCCGGTTCTCGCTCTGTGACGAGCGATTGTGGGTGCCCGGCGGTCATCTCGCCCACCAGGCACGCACATCGGCTCTGGGTACACACTGCGCGTTGCTACAGAGTCTTAAAGAACTGACGTACAGCTACAACGGCTCGCGCAGCAGTGCCAACCTGCCGCAGTATAACTGCGGCGGCTGGTCTGGAAGGGGTTAAAAATTACTTTTTTCCTTTTCAATCTGCAGCACCTGTAGTTTTCTATAAAATGCAATATGGCCACCTTGGAGCGCTCTGTACACAGATGGTATACAGAACCCCCCCTCCCCCGAAATGTAATTTCCTGCTTGTGTGATTGGCTTATTGCTTTTCCCAGAAGTCTGCACTAAGATACAATAATAGTGTGGCACTAAATTGAACAAATTGAAATACATGTGAATCATAAATGGCCTATATGGCCAAAGCAAGGTGAAAAAAATATGGTTTGAACCAGGGCTAAGTGTGAGAATATGTCTAATTTGTAACTATTGTCATAGACTTTCCTTCAAAGGCCAGTCTACTCAAAACCAGGATCAGTCCAGTTAACCACTTCAGGTCCGGAAGATTTACCCCCCCTTCCTGACCAGGCCATTTTTTGCAACACGGCGCTGCGTTACTTTGACAATTGCAAACGTTGTACCCAAAGAAAATTAATGTCCTTTTTTCCCACAAATAGAGCTTTCTTTTGGTGGTATTTGATCACCTCTGCAAATTAAATTTTTTGTGCTTTAAACATAAAAATGCGTTTTCAACACATTCTGGTGCATTTTTGATGCATTTCTAGATGCATTCCGGATGCTTTTTTTTTCTTCAGTTTTTTCTACGCTGTACTGGGGTCCGGTGAGTTGATGCATTCTTGATGCGTTCCAGTGCATTCCGGTGCACAAGCATGCTTTCCTGCATATACAGACTGATTTTACTGTTGTGGGTTCAGTAACACTTTAAGTTCTGGGTCTGCAGCTCAGAATTGTGTCGCAGAGTGGAGATAAGATTTGGAGGCTGAGGGGGAGCACTCCCTAGTGAGCTGTGAAGTAGGTATGGGAGAAAGAGCCGTCTGCAGATGTTCCACTTTTAGGCCAGTGCAATTTATTTTCCTCCTATGGTTTCCTGGGTCACTGGGGCAACAATCCGGTTGGATGCTGACAGCCCATGTGACTCTGAGGCCATCTTGGGTCAGGCAGAGTCTATTTGGGGCCCTGGCTCCTGAGTTTGGGGTGCATTAAGTGTGTGGTTAGTGTAGGAACAGGTCAACCATCTGTCAGGGACAGTATTAGCAGTAGGGAAAGGTTCCAGACAAGTAGGGAAAGCTTAGGGATCCGCCATTCTTTCTGGAAACTTCCTGGCTTGGGCACGGATTGGCCAGGTCACATTCCACCCCTAAGACAGATGCTGTCAGTTAGGCTGAGACCTGCTCCACTACAATTGGCTGTTCATCTGTGAGTGTTCCTGGTCGGTATGCATTTCCGTGGGCTTGTTGTGAACTGTTATACTTTGACTACAAAACAAGTTCTTTATCTGGATTGTGTGTGAGTTCCTGCCGCCGCACCACGCTGCACCCTCCCACACGCTCCTTGCAGGAAGCCTGAGTCCACCTCCATCATGTGTTTCTGCTCCTGGAGTGAATGTGCAGCCATTCGCCATCTTGGCCGCCCGCGCTGCAAATGACACAATAAAAGGAGGCAGGGAACGGGGAGAGATACAGTGCCTTGAAAAAGTATTTATACCCCTTAAAGTCCACATTTCTTCATGTTACAACTGCCACCATCATGTTTCACGGTGGGGATGGTGTGTTCAGGGTGATGTGCAGTGTTAGTTTTCCCTCACACATAGCGTTTTTGCTTTTAGGCCAAAAAGTTCAATTTGGTCTCATCTGACCAGAGTACCTTCTTCCCCATGTTTGCTGTGCCCCCCACATGGCCCCCCACAAACTGCGAACAGGACTTCTTATGGCTTTCTTTCAACAATGGCTTTCTTCTTGCCACTCTTCTATAAAGGCCAGATTTGTGGAGTGTATAACTAATGCCCCGTACACACGGTTGGATTTTCCGATGGAAAATGTCCGATCGGAGCGTGTTGTCGGAAATTCCAACTGTGTGTGGGCTCCATCTGACATTTTCCATCGGATTTTCCGACACACAAAGTTGGAGAGCAGGAGATAAAATTTTCCGACAACAAAATCCGTTGTCGGAAATTCCGATCGTGTGTACACAAATCCGACGGACAAAGTGCCACGCATGCTCAGAATAAATAAAGAGATGAAAGCTATTGGCCACTGCCCCGTTTATAGTCCCGACGTACGTGTTTTACGTCACCGCGTTTAGAACGATCGGATTTTCTGACAACTTTGTGTGACCGTGTGTATGCAAGACAAGTTTGAGCCAACATCCGTCTGAAAAAATCCTAGGATTTTGTTGTCGGAATGTCCGATCAATGTCCGACCGTGTGTATGGGGCATAATAGTTGTCCTGTGGACAGATTCTCCCACCTGAGCTGTGGATCTCTGCAGCTCCTCCAGAGTTACCACGGGCCTCTTGGCTGGTTCTCTAATGCTCTCCTTGTCCTGCCTGTCAGTTTAGGTGGACGGCCATATCTTGGTAGGTTTGCAGTCTTGCCATTTTCGATGATTGCATCGTGCTCTGTGAGATGTTCAAAGCGTGGTGTATTTTTATAACCTATCTCTGCTTTACACTTCTCCACAACTTTATTCCTGGCCTGTCTGGTGTGTTTCTTGGTCTTCATGATGCTGTTTGTTCCCTAAGGTTATCTAACAAACCTTTTGAGGGCTTCACAGAACAACTGTATTTATACTGAGGTGAAATTACACAGAGATGGACTCTATTTACTAATTAGGTGACTTCTGAAGGCAATTGGTTCCACTAGATTTTAGTTAGGGGTGTCAGAGTAAAGGGGGCTGAATACAAATGCATGCCACACTTTTCAGATATTTATTTGTAAAACATTTTGAAAAGCATTTATCATTTTCCTTCCACTTCCCAAGTATGTGCAACTTTGTGTTGGTCTATCACATAAAACCCCAATAAAATACATTTACGCTTTTGATTGAAACATGACAAAATGTGGAAAATTCAAGGGCTGTGAATACTTTTTCAAGACACTGTACATGTGGGTTCACACAGTGTGCCCTAATCGGCTGTGTCTCAGGTGTATTCCGCCCCTAGTTATGTATGTGTTGGCCGGGTCTGAGCGGTGGAAACCCTTGATTAAGCCTTGGAGGCGCAGAGCTCAGGAGGTTAGCTGCTGCTCTGCTGCATGGTCCAGACACCCCCCCCCCCCCCCATGACATTTTATACACTTGCCTTGTTCCAGCTTGAACCAATGTAACTTTGTATATACCATACCTATGGGATTCCTCTAGAACAGCATTTCCCAACCTTTTCAACCCAGAGGGACCTTTGAAATAACTTTCTACTCTCAGGGAACTCCTGCTAAAAATGTATATATCTACAATTCATGATACATTAGTGTGATGGTCAGTGGAAAGAATGCACTATACACTTGTTTTGGGAAGAATAACCCCCTTATAGATAGCTAAAAATGTCACTAGTGTGAGTGGGAACTTATCAGAGAGGCAGAAATTGCTCATTGCTCAAGGAACCCCTAGCAACCTCTGAAGGAACCCTAGTATTCCATTGACTCTGGTTAAGAAACCCTGCTCTAGAGCCTAAAAAGCACTGTATAGACACCGCTATTTCAGTGACCTCAACTAGTTTCCGGGTCCTGTGCCCAGCGACTGCCCTGCTGCATTCTGAACACAGGAGATCAGCCACTTTGCACGGGTACCATTCAGAGTGTGCTTTGCATTTTCCCAAGGAATGCAAAGTGTTCTCGGATTGGATGAGGTTAACAGCATGATGCCACTACTCCGCCTCTCCCCCTGGTCCAATCAAAGAATGCTTTGCATTCACTGAGAAAATGCAAAGCATTCTCTGAATGGTGCCTGTGCCAAGTAGCCAACTCTGTATTTACAATGCAATGGGCAGCTGCTCGGCATGAGACCTGGAAGCTAGTGGAGATCCCTGGTGTAGTGATACCTACTACAGTGATTACCAGCTGCTAGAGGTATGGTATATGCATAGTTACATTGGTTCAAGCAGTATCAATGTAACTGTATATAAAATGCCATACCTGGAATTCAGCTTTAATTAGCAAAGTCCAGACTAAGGCTTTATACACACTGCTGCTCCTAAACTGAGGTTTGGGGGCTTTTGTGGGTTTTTTTTGCCTAAAAGCCCTCAATAGCCATGCCCACATAGGCTTTTAGAGGCATTTAGGAGCAGCAGAGTTTAGAGGCATTCTAAGCTCCTTCTCCTGAATGCAGAAGAATCTTGTTCAAGAGAGGAGCTTTTGGGCATATTAAACACCAAACGCATGTAAACGCGCCTAAGCGTTTATCACTTCAGCGTTTTATTAATTTCATTGGCCATAAAAAATAAAAATTCTGGCCAATGAAATGCTGCAAAACTCTTCCAAACTCACCTAAACTGGTTTGAAAAAATGCAGCTTCAGTGCGTTTTTTAAAGCTGATTTTCTTCTGTCAGGAGAAACAGCGTTTGCAATAAACCAGTGTGCATGAGGCCTAAAGAAGATTTACCTTTACTGGCAAGTAAGCACCTACACTATATTGTCAAAAGTATTGTGACGCCTGCCTTTACACGCACATGACCTTTAATGGCATGTCAGTCTTAGTGCATAGGGTTCAATATTGAGTTGGCCCACCCTTTGCAGCTATAACAGCTTCAACTCTTCTGGGAATGTTGTCCACAAGGTTTAGGAGTGTGTCCATGGGAATGTTTGACCATTCTTCCAGAAGTGCATTTGTGATATCAGGCACTTATATTGGACGAGAAGGCCTGGCTCACAGTCTTTGCTTTAATTCATCCTAAAGGTGTTCTTTCAGGTTGAGGCCAGTCAAGTTCGTCCATCCCAAACTCGCTCATCCATGTCTTTATGGACCTTGCTTTGTGCACTGGTACACAGTCATGTTGGAACAGGAAGGGACCATCCCCAAACTTTTCCCACAAAGTTGGGAGCATGAAATTGTCCAAATTTCTTTGTATGCTGACTCCTTAAGGGTTCCCTTCACTGGAACTAAGGGGCCAAGCCCAACACCCGAAAAACAACCTTACACCATAATCCCCCCTCCAAATGATTTGGACCAGTGCACAAAGCAAGGTCCATAAAGACATGGATGAGTGAGACTGGGGTGGAGAAACTTGACTGGCCTGCACAGAGTCCTGACCTCAACCCGATTAAAACACCTTTTGGGATGAATTGGTTTGGAGACTGTGAGCCAGGCCTTCTCGTCTAACATTAATGCCTGACCTCACAAATGTGCTTCTGGAAGAATGGTCAAACATTCCCATAGACACGCTCCTAAACCTTGTGGACAGCCTTCTCAGAAGAGTTGAAGCTGTTATAGCTGCAAAGGGTGGGCCAACTCAATATTGAGCCCTACGGACTAAGACTGGGATGTCACTAAAGTTCATGTGCGTATAAAGGTCCCAATACTTTTGACAAAAATATAGGGTATGTGGGATAACTGAAAACTGAAGGTATACAGGTTCAGAAAACATCGCCCCAGACCTGTATTTCCACCTCTGCGCTATAATTTAAATGTAAGAATCCTATCGGAGCTGCCACTTTATAAAAAAATATATAAAGACTGAATTCACCAAGGGAAAATTAAAGATGAATAGTGGCGCTCATCCCCAGGTGGTGGGGAAATGTAGAACACTCCTATACAGCCAGTGAACTGGGTATGGATGTGTACTAGATGATACACTCTAATGAATCAATTACTACTAAATGAGGAAAATAAATATTATTGCCCAAAATTTAATTATATATTTGAGCTAATGAACTGCAAACAGAATTAATTCATGTGTTATATATATATATATATATATATATATATATATATATATATATATATATATATATATATATATATATATATATATATATATATATATATATATATATATATATAGACACATGAATTAATTCTGTTTGCAGTTCATTAGCTCAAATATATAATTTAATTTTGGGCAACAATATTTATTTTCCTCATTTTGTAGTAATTGATTCGAGTGTATCATCTAGTATCCATACCCAGTTCACTGGCTGTATAGGAGTGTTCTACATTTCGCCACCACCTGGGGATCAGCGCCACTATTCATCTTTAATTTTCCCTTGGTGAATTCAGTCTTTATATGTGGGATCACTGCCTGTAATTGCCCCAAGGGATACAAGAAGTCCCAAAGGGCAGCATACAGCCACTATGCTGCAGGTTGGGCACCAGGGCATTAGATCATGAGGGGGTTTGGGATCACCATTATTTCTATACATGGCAACAAAAGGGTAATAATGTTACTTGGTAATGGAGACACGTATAATGCTGATTCATGGGAAGTGTGATTTATAATGACAGGTCCACATCAAGCCCTCTAAAGCAAATTTGGAACAGGTTTGGCAGAAACTGATGGCTCGGCTTCAAAATGATTTCAAATGTTGGTGTCAGGAAGTTCCTGGTAGAAAACACAGCGCTGGCGCGCATCTGTGTGCACCGTTGCGCGTTCACGTGCGGTACTCAGAGCCAAATGGCCTATTTAAACAGGGAATGCACACAGGATCAGTGCTGTCTGATCTGCAGTTCCCTGTGGCCCCCGCTACTGTTTACCTGCTTCTATGTTTCGATCATCTGAATGACCCAGCTTGACCTTTTGGACTTCCCTTGCTTTCTGCCAGCATCCGACCTCGGCTTAACTCTGACCTTGAACTTGCCAGTTCCTTGGATACCCCGCTACCCGCCAGTTGTTGACCCGGCCTGTGACCTGACCTGTTTGCCTAAGCTCTTGCTCCTGCATCTCCTGCCTGTGCTTTAACCAGCCTACCTGCTTCCACTTCATTCCACTACCCTCTGAACTGTGTACGGATTGCAAGATCCAACATCTGGGTGTGTGTGGGGATATCGGGTGCTCCAGCCTTCAGTCTGTCTGCTGTCCGGATCTTCCTTCCAGCTGGTGGTCACCTCTTTAGCATCTGGGACCCCAGGGCCGCCTGTCCTACAACTGACCTGCCAGGCACTCGTACCACTCTGCACTCCCGTGCCTCCTGATGCAGGATGCTTGAAAAAGGAATGCGGCTATTCCATCCATCTATAGCTAGCAATTTCAGAAACGCGTCGCATGTTGATGACGTCACGGCTCGGCGCCGGCCTGTGTCTGCTCTCCAAGCCTCGTTTCCATCTCACACACACGGCCGTGTCTCTCCCCTTACCATACAGGGACAGTGTGATCGCTGTGGAGATACAGCGCAGCCCTGCCATCCAGCCATACGTCCCTCTCCTTCTTTCTACAGACATTCATGCTATCATTGGACTGACCCTTTCCTCTTCCACTGGACTACTGACACCATCTTCCAGGGACATTGCATTACACCGGTGTGTGTATGTGCTCAGTCACCTGCACCCCTGCCTGCCTGGACTTGATTGTGCTTCAGTTACATTGATACAGCTTCTGCCTACAGCCCTGTGTTTTTCAGCTCTTCAGCCCTCACCATGCTCCTGTATATGCCTTCTCCTACTTTCATGTGAGTGGATATTTTGTTTAAAATAAAGTGTTTTATCATAATTTCTCAGAGGCGCCCTTATTCCTTGTCTTTTCTTGGCTATTGGAACTCGCTTTTGGTTTCTTGGTGGCTGCCCTGACTGAGACAGCGGTTTTATATTACCAGTGTACACATCTGTACATTCACATTCCTGGACAATTGGGCACCACATTGTAAGGTATCTGCATATTGCGCCTTGTTACTTGTTTAGTCAGGTACATGAGAATCTGACAGTTGGCAAGAATTATTTTGTGAAAGTTTATACAAGTGCCAGCTCAAACATGGGCATCGCAATTTTCTGCAGGAAGTTGGCACATTGTGTTGAACTTTCTCAGACCTGCCAATATTGACAGATGATTTCGCTTGGCATGTTGGTGCAAGTGAGACACACAGCACAGTGACAGCAAGGGTGGAGATCTAGGTCTAGTCATTTCAATGTTTTCCCAAGCTGTGAGAGAGAAATTATAATTAAACTAAATAGGCAGATTTTCTGGTTTCTGTAATATTTACATTTCCAGAAGATATTAGATTTCCATACACAGGAGGTGAAGAACAGGATGATAGGCCGGTAAGATCATGCCCCCCCCCCCCAGGATACCTAGTAATAAATCACTACACAGAATCCATGCCACCAATAAGATGTCTCAGCCCTCCTAAAGTAGTCAAATTTGCTAGCAAGTTTAGAGGCACATTGCAAGTCAATAAAAAAAATTTACGAAGGTAAAAACTCTGAAACCTAATATTTAAAATACCTGCTTTTTCTGTACTTTGTCCTGCAATTAGTTTTTATGTTGATAACAGTGTCTCTTTTAAGAATAGCAATAAGTAGCCAAAAAATATAACTACATGATAGCCTTAGGAAAATGTCAACACTTCTTATGAAGAAAACATATTTTTCTGGTGTGCTTATGACTAACAGTCAGAAGGGAATTTTTTTTATATAATGTAGAAGAAAACATAATCTCCCAAAATGTTGAGTTAAGGGCTGTATGGAATCTGAGCCATTATCCGATGGCAGCTATTGGCTATATAAAGTGTGTGCCCTATCAACCATGATATTGGCTGATTCAATGTTGGACATACCGCCTGTGCAGGTTGCATGGGCACACGGGATTTCTGAGGTTCAGCAGCCATTACAGTTAGGGAGCATGGGTTTCAGGATTTTCTGGGGTAGAGAAAAGTTTCTGGGGTATTGTAAGCTCTAACGAACAGGGCCCTCTGATTCCTCCTGCATTGAATTGTATTGTAACTGTACTGTTTGACCTAACCTTGTAAAGCCCTGCACAAACTGTTGGCGCTATATAAATCCTGTATTATAATAATAATAATGAACAGCCACCGATAGCAATTAGTACCCTTGTCAGTTTCCATGGCTTGCTTCATATTCACCTGGCAGCAGCTACCCATCGTTACTGTGTCCCAGATCCTGCAGGGTTGTCCCGCAGGGTCAAGTGACCACACACACAGTTCCTCTCAGAACAAGTGTCCACCAGGGAGTGAAGACAAATGGCCCTTCTATCTGTCTCCCCTGTCATATCACTTAGCACATGACCAGAGAGACTGGAGGAAAGGGAAGTTTTGCCTTCATTACTTGCCAGGATCCAGTTTTGAAAAGTTAATCTGAAAGGAAGGAAGCAACTTTGTCCAAGAGCTCCAAGCCCCTCTCGGCAGCTCACCAATTTATTTCCATCTACTGAACCCCAATACTGAGGCTATGTTTTGTCTTTTTATAACTACAAATGTCAGGGTATTTTTCTCCCAATAATAAGCAATGTAAGGGGCACTATTTTACAAACTGTTCACCCCTTCACTATATACAGTACGTGTAGGACCCACTTAGGGGAGTATTGTCACTTTAGGCCCTTGAGGATATAAATAGGCAGGTGGCTGGAGCAAAGGCAGGAAAGTTTGGCCTGTATGAGGAGCGGAGAATAGTTAAAATGGGCTGGAAAAGGGGACTGTGTAATGCTCCATGAGTGCCTTCTTGGAAGAAGATGTCCTCCATATGGGAGAAAAAGTTACTTAGTAGTCAGGCTAGAGGTTTCCTCTACAAGGACTAATTGAGCCCCAGAGTTACCCTATAAAAAGGAAAATGGCTGTCTCATTGGATGAACCTTGTCGTGCCACTGTGCTGGAAAAGACTCTGTTTGATACTGAAATTATTATTGTTGTCATGGATTTACCACCCGACGCAGTGGTTACCGAGGGGTTAACAAGAGCACAGAGTAATTGCAAAGACTTCCTGTTTAAACCCCCCCATCTGCACAGAGACTTTGCTGTCTGATCTGCAGTTTGTACCTGTGAAACCTGTTCCTAAAACTCTGATTTCTGTGTTGACCTGGCTCACTCTGACTACGTTTGCTCTCTGTTACCCTGACCTCGGCTTGCCTTGTTGACTACGATTACCTCTCTACTGCTTGATATCCTGTTGCCAAACTCTGCTTGTACCCTGACCATTCTCTGCCTGTCTTCTGTATCTGCATATGATCGTCTGTTACCAAACTTGTCTGACCACACATTCAGTGTCTCCTCAGCTTTGCACCTACCGGCCTGCTTCCTATTCCTGTTTCCTGCTGCATTAGCTGAACTGACAACACCTACCATTCATCCTGCTGGTCCATTCTGGTGACACATCTGCTACACCAAAGACGACCCAGGCACCCATACACCGCCAGGCTCTTGCGGACACTGTTGCAACACTGGTGGCCATTGAGCTGGGGTTGTACTCGAAGCATTCCCACTGCACGTCAGGCTCATCCGTCACATGACAGTATCAGACAGCCGTGTCTGAGCCTGCAAGTGGGAAGTCGGCCATGGATGAGATCTTGCAGCACCTTCCAGCAACTACCTAAGCTGTCAAATCTCTGCAGGAGGGTTATACACAATTGGAACAGTGTGTACAGACTCTAGCTACACCAGCAAGCACTGCAGCGACCACTGCTGCCACCTCTGCCTCAGGGACTGCCACTGCAGCACCCTTAGTGGTAATGCTGCCTCCTGAACTCAGAGTTCCAGCACCAGAGAGATTTTCAGGTGACCGGGGAAAATTTAGATCCTTCCGTAACGCAAGTGAGCTGTACCTCGCCCTGCAACCTCGAATCTTCTCCCTTGAATCCATTAAAGTAGGATTTATTTCACTGCTCCAGGGTGAGCACCAGTCCTGGGCCCATCGGATGTTGGAAAATAACAATGTACTGTTGCAGTCCATGTCCGCCTAGTTCGGCGCGATGGCCCAATTGTACGACGACCCGCAACGAACCACCACAGCAGAGGCTGCACTTCATGCACTCCAGCAAGGCCGCAGAATGGCCGAAGATTATATTACAGACTTTAGATGCTGGAGTGCAGACACGCAGTGGAATGACGCAGCCCTGCGACACCAGTTCCGCTTGGGGTTACCAGAAAGTTTGAAAGTCGAATTGGCACATGTCAGAGACCCAAATACCCTGGAGGTCCTTATCAAACTGGCCATTCAAATTGACTGGCCACGTGAGCGACAATCATAAAGATCAGCCCAGCAGCCACGTCCAGTCTGGATGATGCCACAGATCCCAGCTCCTACTCACCCCGCTCCTGCCAGCTTCACTCCAGTTCAGCCCGCTCCTTTTACTACTGCAACTGAAGCACCGGAGCCTATACAAATTGGCCTAATACGTCCCCCTCTGTCTCTGGAGAAGCAGCCTTCACCGACAATAGAATAACCTCTGCCTATACTGTGGGAAAGTGGGCCACTATGTACGCACGTGCCCAGCCAAGACACATAAGTGGCGGATGATCTTTTCAGTTAATAACTTTCCTTCATCTATCAATGCCACTAATCTAACCCTTCCCATCTCTTTCCAGCTGCTGGAAGGGGAAGTGCCAGTTACCGCGATCATTGATTCCAGGGTCTGTAGTTTTATTGATCTGACTTTTCCTACACAACAACACATCCCCTTGAGATCTAAAGTACAAGGACTTTCCATTTACCTGTCTGAGGGCCCAGGCCTAGGGCAGCACTTTGCAGAGGGGCAGCACGGAAAGAGTCCCCACCGGCTTGCGATACACTGTTAGTGTAGTGCCAGTCTTATGGGGCGGACTGGACTGAGAGGCAAATTAGTCAAGCGGCCACACTGCTTCTGTATGCAGGCGGCTGGCATTCCGCAACTGTGAGGGGGGGGGGGCGCTTCTAATTTTGACTGTCCTATCATCCTGGACCACAAACCTTCCTCACTGTGCTATGTTTTCTGCTGCACCATTGACATGCTTATATCTTCTTAGTCCTCTCCATAAAATTATCAGAAATTTGTGCTTAAAGTAAAACTATAGGCAACACTTTTTTTTTTTTTTCATTTTGGATAGAGTAAGGGAGGGTTATAGCCCCTGCCAGTTTATTTTTTACCATCCCTGTCCCGTTGCAGAGATTTCCCTTCACTTCCTGCCCATAGCCAAACAGGAAGTGAGAGGAAATCTATGCAAATTAAGGGAATCCATTTGTCCCCCCCCCCAGGCCCTCAGAACTAGTGTCCCCACTTGAAAATTTCAGGGCAGGTCTTAAACAGCAAGGAGTGTGGCCTTGACAGGAAAGGGTGGGTCATATTTAAATTAGGGGGTACACGAGTTTGCTGCTGACGGGTCATGTATCAAGTCTGGACCTGTAACCCAAGAGACATTTCCCCTACCCGTGTTGACCTCCTCCCAACATAAGGAAATCCTAAGCCTTGATGTCATCTCTTCACCGCTGTTTCCTGTTATTCTGGGCCTACCCTGGTTACAGGCGCATAATCCACACATTGACTGGGCCACAGGGAGAATCAATTTCCACTCAGTCTATTGCCAAGAACACTGCCTACAAGGGTCCCCAGTCCCTTCTACAACACTACTCTGTATGGACTCTGACTCTGAGGTGCGACAAGCCATAACCTGAACCCTACCATGAGTTCCTGGATGTCTTTAGTAAACGAGGGGCTGACATTCTTTCCCTGCATCGGCCATACGACTGCCCGGTTGAACTGCTTCCAGGGGCCGAAATCTCTTTCGGTAGGATCTTCCCCCTCGATGAACGAGAACAGGAGGCACTAAAAGAGTATATCCAAGAAAACTTAAAGGGGTTCATCCGACCCTCTACTTCCCCAGCAGGAGCAGGAATATTTTTTGTTGAAAAAAAAGACCACTCCCTGCGACCTTGTGTGGAGTATCAGGAACTCAACAAAATTACAGTTAAACGGTATCCTCTCCCTCTAGTACCCAAACTATTTCATAGATTACAGGCGGCAAACCTCTTCACCAAACTAGATCTGCGGGGGGGCCTACAATTTAGTCCGCATCTGCCAAGGGGATGAGTGGAAGACAGTCTTTCGCACCCGATTCGAACGTAACCGATTAAATATCTAGTAATTCCCTTTGGCCTGTGCAGTGCCCTGGCTACCACTTTGTCAATGACATATTCTGAGACTTCCTGGACAAATTCTTGATTGTTTACCTAGATGATATTCTAATTTTCTCAGTTTCTCTAGATTCTCAACGAGGTTATGTCAAAAAAGTGCTGAGCTGGCGCTGCCAACACGGACTATACGCTAAAGGCGAAAAGTGCGAGTTTGAACAGCGCAGCATCCAATTCCTGGGGCTGGTAATCTCACCTGAAGGGATCAAGATGGTCTCTGAAAAGGTTTCTGCTATCCTAGACTGGATATCTGAACCATATTTCTAATTTTACTGTTTTATTGTTATCACCACTGGAATTTTTTAATGATATGTGTTTTAGCCAAAAAAAAAAAAAAGATTTGTCTGTTATGAACAATATTTCAATATAATGCTGGGAGACTGTATTGTATGGCTTTCGGTAATATAGTCCTATGATTCCATGTTCACCTTATGTATTTATATTACACTCTGAGTTTTGTGAAGCATGGGTAAGGTCTGGCCTATTAATATGGTGCTAATATAGAGTGAGCACTCAAGGATGGACAGGACGCTGCATTGCAGTTGTTTACCCTCCACAGAGGGGCGTGTATGAGTCTGATGGTTCCCGTGGTGATGATGCTGCGGGATCCCACCTCCCATGCTATTTAAGTGTAGAGTCATGTTGCGTGGCCATGCCCTCTGAAGACGGAATTACGAAACGCGTCAAGTCGTGAACACGCGACCTACCAGCTGGAGACAGGCAGCGTCATCCCGGGACTCATCGTTGTAGGCGGGCTGCTCGGAGCTCCGACCAGCGGTGAGCCGATGCTGACTATGTCAGGCTGTTTTTAATTGTCTATTGTGTAACCGCATTTATTCAAAGGGGGGTTTTCTTGTGGGTTCTTTGCAATAAACGATTTCACACTATGGAGATCCTCCCCTTCTATTTTTCCACATGTGTTTCCCATGACATTGCAATATCTTAAACCGAGGAGGACTGAGGGACTTTGGTGGTGGAGGAAGCCGTTCTAAAGGAGAAAGGAGATGACAGGCTTGTCTTGTTCTTACCTCTGGTAAGCTCACATCCATAGGGGATATTCACGCGGTGATTTGGTGATGGTATAGTTACCCATGGATATGTGCACTCCATTAGAAATATAATCCCTCACTTTGACTTGGGTTTGCCGTATGCAGTGAACTGTTTACACAAGAAATTTGAGTTTTTTGTTTGTTTTTTTTAATTGTATTTTTATTAAGAAATTTTTCAAAAACCGAAGAAACATAGTATACATATTGTAGCTATATCAATCAAGAAAGTAAAATAATCAGGTGTAAGATTACAATAACAGCGAAATCAGTACATATGGTAAGCAGGAGTTATTATAATATAAACAACACATAGGAGCCAAATGAAATCCGAAAAGATTGATCATCTTGTTGTAAACTCTACAATAAAAGTTCAGTTCATAGATAAGGGGCAGAAGTAGAAAAGCAGAAGTCGGAACCCTATGGAGGGCCCTGTATATAACGGTCCCGAAGGGCCCAAATCCTGTCAAATCTCTCCATAGCATCTTCCACCATGGCTGTCATATGCTCCATTCTACGAATATCAGTAATAGTTTGTATAAGCTGCGTCTGGGTAGGGGGGGAAGTGGAGAGCCAGCACACGGGGATAGCTCTTTTTGCGGCCAGTAAAATATACGATGCTAGTTTGTTCAAGGATTTTCCCAAACCAGGCAATGGGAGACCTAGAAGGAGATGGACCGGGTCTAACGGGATCTGGGATTCGAGAATCCGCTGGAGCTCCGACACAAAAGCACCTTATAAGCTGTCTCTTTTTGCGCTACACATCGGGATATTTTGGATGTTGAAGTCCAAATTTTAGTCCATTGGGATGGAGAGATTTGTTGTGTCAGAAGTGACCATTTACTCATATATGTGTGGGGCTCCACGGAGAGTGGAAGGTTCTCTTGTAGAAGACTATATATGTCAGATATCAGTCGTGGTTGGCATGGACCTTGAGAGCAAAGAACTTCGAAGTGTGTAGGTTTGGACAAAGTAAGGGAAGGTGAGAGGGACGCTAGATAATGTGTTATTTGGAGGTATGAAAATAACAGCTGGTTTGGAATAGGGTGTTTTGTTTGTAAGTCCTGGAACGTGTATAATTTCCAGGTGACGGGGTGTACAAAATGTCTAAGCTAAAACAAACCCACCTTGGCCCAAGGGAACATCCGGGAGTGTGAGAGGCTATCAGGTAGAAGGGGATTAAATAGCACATTGGAGAGAGGTCGGCATGGGGAAGCTAGCGAGAACTTGGTATAGCAGGATCGCCAGAAATTTGAGTTTATGCAGTAGATACTAGTGGTATTTACATAATACCGCTGGGATATCATACACTTTCGCTGGTATTTTATGTATGATCGTTTTGGGACTATTGGTTCTCATTCTATTGCATTGGACTTTCTGTTTTATGATTATTAATCTTATGTTTATGTTTACTCATTCATTTGAGAGTGCAGTGTTATTATACTTATTAGTTTTTTTATTAGCGCTGTTAATACTATCTTTTTATAAGAGAGTATATTTGGTTTTATTTGTGTTTTTTCTTCTATAACAGCAGCTTGCCATTCGTTTTATAATTTGTTTAATATCTTATTTATTGGTTTAGTGGATTCATTTCCACTTTTTCTTTGTAACTCTGTGAGCGCTTGGACCAGTGTTGTTTATCAACCCTGGTATCTGATTTATCTATATCCTAGACTGGCCTGCACCTACTGTCAAGAAGGGGGTGCAGCACTTCGTAGGATTCGCCATCTTTTACAGGAGGTTCTTCAGAGGCTTTGTCAGGAAAGGTTCCACCCGCTGATGATATTGTCTGACATTTGGCGTACAGTACTGTGGTCCACCAGCAGGTGTCCCCTGGCAGTCTGGAACTGCCTGGGAAGCCTTCCCCTGTTAGTAGTATTTTATGATCCTTGGGCTGCAGTACTGGCGTCCACCAGCAGGTGGTTCCTGGCAGTGTGGGACTGACATCATCTGCTGCAATTAGGCATCACCTGAGTAATTGCAGGAGGTGTACATAAGTACCCGGCAGACACACTGATGCCTTGCCTTGGTATCTTCCTTGCGCCCTGACCAGCTCTGTACCTGATCCAGTTCCTGTTCCTGTCTGTTACCTGAACCCTGGACCCTGAGCCTTGTACCTGACCCGTCCCCCCTGTGAACCATCCATCCTCTCATTGTCCTATTTGTTTCCCCTCCCCAGCTGCTGACCTCCCGTTGATGACCCTGGTCGGGCTCTGTTTATGATCTCGGTATTCCCCTTGTATATATTTGTCTGTTATTATTATTTGTAAGTTTCTGTTTAGTATTGGTTGTTGTGCACTGAGTGATATTGGAGGTAGTTGTATTTATATTTATTCACTTATCTTTAATAAATCATATATTTTCACCTTACCTGTGTTTGTTCCTCTGTTGCTGTCCACACAGCTCTGGTCACACCTGATACTTGACAGAATACCAAGGCCATCCCTGACCAGAAGTGGCTGCACAGAGGAGCCATCCTGGTTCTGTTTCATCTGTAAGATGAATTTGGATGTTAATTACTATGCTCTGCTGGCGTCAGAAAGTGGTGAATATCTCCGCCAGACACTGAAGGAGTGGAATATGGACCAGCTGTTTGAAATCATGCGTTTAGTTCACTCTCTGGTGGATCAGGGTTGTTTTCTGTTTGGGGATGTGCAGCCTTTAATTCAAATATGTACGGAGCTGGCCCCGCCCAGTATTCCCAAAGGCCGTGATGACTTTTCCCCACCTTTTAGTGTTAATCAGGTCATATCTTTAGTATGGCTTTTGGAAGATGACTCCACTTGCTTTTTTGAATATTACCTAGCTTGTTCCAAACATGTGATAAAAGAGTGTGTAGATTCAGTACAGTTCCTTGTCAGACAGGCAGAATGTAAACTGCAGTTTGTTCAACCAGTGCTCCAAGCATGGTCTAATATCTTGCAATCAACCTCAGCCAGCCCACAACAAACCATCTCTGCTATCAGACACCTGCCTGCTCAAGAGTCTTTTCCTCCATCACCCATGGCAACCTCAGTTTCAGCCCAATATATTCTACTCCCCACCAAATATCAATACCCTGTTTCTTCCTGCTGCACCTATCCTTCCTTTAACCCACCTGCCTGTCTGCTGCCTAGCCTGATGTGCCTCTGTCTGCTTCCCAGCCTGATGTGCCTCTGTCTGCTGCCTAGCCTGATGTGCCTCTGTCTGCTGCCTAGCCTGATGTGCCTCTGTCTGCTGCCTAGCCTGATGTGCCTCTGTCTGCTGCCTAGCCTGATGTGCCTCTGTCTGCTGCCTAGCCTGATGTGCCTCTGTCTGCTGCCATACTTGCCAACAGTCCAGATTTTCCCAGAACAATCACGATTTTTGGACCCTCGTCCGATTTCAGCTTGTCCCGATTATTTTCCCGGGATTTTGTCTTTGTCCCAGGAAAATCGGGAATGTTTTTACCAAGGACCCTAGACCACGTTGTATCATGCAATGTTAGTTTACAGCAAGCATGGCGGGCTGGCTCTTGTAGTTCTATAGCCAATGTATCTATAAATGCTGTAACTTGCACTAGGTACCCCATTGTCTGCTGGTTCTTCTTATTCTGTTGATTGTTTATCACATGCCACCACTTCTCCCAGGTACCCCAGTGCATGCTGGCTCTTGCAGTTCTTTATCCCATGTATCTCCTGCTGTCACCTGTACCAGGGACCATAGGCCATGCTGGGTAATGCAATGTCATTATATAGCAAACAAGGCATGCAGGCTCTTGTAGTTCTTCACCCTAGTTTGTACCAAGTACTCCAGTGCATGCTGGATCTTGTAGTTGTACAGACCACTAATCTCCTGGTGTCACTAGTATCAGGGACCCCAG
Source organism: Lithobates septentrionalis (assembly GCA_037952835.1). NCBI lineage: Eukaryota > Metazoa > Chordata > Amphibia > Anura > Ranidae > Lithobates > Lithobates septentrionalis. The sequence goes on from JBBDGP010000388.1 coordinate 4,156,818, forward strand.
ACCATGCTGAGTGATGCAATGTCATTATATAGCAAACAAGGCGTGCTGGCTCTTGTAGTTCAGCCTAGTTATCTGTAAATGCTCTTATTATATTAAATACCCTAATGCATTCTGGCTCTTGTAGTTCTATAGACTAGTTTTCTTTGGATGCTGTCTTATACCAAGAACCCTAGATCATGCTGGTTCGTGTAGTTCTACAGACTAGATATCTGTAAATGTGGCAACGTTTACCAAGTACCCCAGTGAATGCTGGCTCTTGTAGTTCTACAGACAGCGTGTCCCCTGGTGTTACTAGTATCGGGGACCCCAGACCATGCTGGATGATGCAATGCGATTATGTAGCAAACAAGGCATGCTGGCTCTTGTAGTTCTACAGATCAGTCCTATGCCTACATACGTTTTCTAGTAGGTGTTCCTCATTCCTGTTGCAAAATGTTGGGAGGTATGCTATGAAGCTTAAAGAGGAACTGCAGTCTGCTCACATAATTTGTAATAAAAATATCTTTGCCATTCTGAAGCTTCCCTCCAACTACTTTGCATATTATTTCATATATACTGTGATTCTTTACTTGCCAAATATGCTGCAAAAATCTCCCTCCACTGAGTCTGGCCGCAACCGTTTTCATACTTGCCAACAGTCCTGATTTTCCCGGGACAATCCAGATTTTTGGACCCTCGTCCCGATTTAAGCTTGTCCCTATTATTTTCCCAAAAAACAAGTAAAAAGGCGCAAAGCAGGTATATCTCACATAACAGATCCTAAATAGTCCAATGGCAGGGTAGGTGACTGTAGGTGTATATAAACATATACACAAGAGGAAGTCTATCAGGGCTGCCACCAAGAAGACCAGAAGCAGGGTCCAATAGGCTGAGGAAGATAAAAACAAGGAAGAGGGGCGCCTCTGAGTATAAATCAATAATCATTTATTACAACAAACAATATCCACTCACATGGAAGACTGTAGTATTGCGTTCCGGTGCATCTCTGAGTAGAGAAGAGATTGGAGGACCACAAGTCTCAGCGAGTCCGTGCAGTGCTGGTCACACATCAAGTCCTGGCAGGGATGGATGGTGATGGCAGAACACGGTGGGAGTTCCCTCGGGTCTCCAGATGGCACTTCAGAATGGGTAGTAGGTTAAATAACAAAGACCAACGGTCTGTGGGTTCCAGGGAGGGGGTGGGGGGACGTCAAGGCCGATCGCCGGGCGCGCTGCCGTCTGAGGCTCGTACGGCTCCGTGGAGAGAGATGGTGACGGCCGTACAGGGAGCCAGAACGAGGCCTGGAAAGCAAGCGCAGCGCGGCGCCGGGCCGTGACGTCACAGCTCTGCGACGCGTTTCCGAGTCTGCGCGCTATAGATGACAGGAATAGCGGCACTCCTTTTTCAAGCATAGGGGGCAGATGTAATGGCAGTCCTTTTGTAGTCTTTGGGAGGGAGGGGGAAGGGGCGGGGCTGAGAATAATAAACAGTATCCGGATACAATGCAGCTGTTTGGCAATACTAGATATAATGCACATGGAAGTGGGGCACAAGTAGATAAAATTTAAGCATGGAGTATCTGTACATACATATATAGAAGACATATGAGCATAGTTATACATAGAATTGGAAAATGAAATTAAAAAAATTAAAATTGTTTGATTAAAAACCAGTACACATCCACCTGCAGAATAAAACCTGGTGCATATACAACTAATATGGACCATATATAAGAACATGTAAGTGTATCAATTGAGAATTGGGATGGTACTAAAAATTAATAATAATAATATTAATGATCATGGACCAGTGCAAGATAAAAGATATATATATATATATATATATATAAAATAAGAAATTTATATATGTAAAATACACAAGAGATGGTAATTATATAAACATAAATATCAGTACACACTGTAAACATAATTAGCGATGTAACACAGTCCGCAAGGGAAAAACCAGGAGAAAGGGGCAAAGGGAGGGGAAAAAAAGGGGGGGGCGGGAAGGAAAAGCAAGAAGGGAAAGGAGGGGGGGGGGGGGGGGAAGAAAGGAATGGAGAAAAAAGGAGGGGGGGGGGGGTGGGGGGGTAATGGGAAAGAACGAGGGCGGGGGAGGGGGCGGGGGATGGAATATACTTACTCGTGGACCCGCCACCCCCACAATAATAGATATGTTAGTGTGTATACAACCTGTGGTAAGGATGATAAAAATACAAGCAATGAATATACACATACCATATATAAGCAAATAAAAGCAATATATATCTATAATATGGTGGCAATCTCGATGCCCTCATTCAAGCCCCCAGGCGAGAGGACGTCGAGATTGTAAATCCAGAACGTTTCCCTTGCACAGAGCTTTTTGAAACGTTCGGCGGGAGTATATGACTTGGGGATTTGTTCAATTACCCATACAGTGAGGCCCGTGGTGGATTTTTGGTGAAAACTAGCAAAATGTCGTGGGACACTGTGCATATCTTTGCCACCCTCTATCAGTCTCCGGTGTTGACCGAAACGCTGTCTGAGGGGGCAGATTGTTCTACCGACATAGATCAGTCCACAGGGGCACATAAGGCCGTAGATTACAAAATCAGAAGAACAATTGTAGAATTGGTCTATCTGGTATGTTTTACCTTTGGAAAGGAATGACTTTTGTCCATGTTTAACAAAGGCACAAGTTTTGCATAGGGTTTTTTTGCATCGATACATGCCAACCAAAGGTATAAGTGTGGTGGCATGGTCGTTGGTCACAGTAGTTTTGAATTTGCTTGGGGCAATTTTACTTTTCAAGTTAGGTGCTTTACGGTAAGTGATTCGTGGTACTGTAGGGAGAAGAGTTTTGAGAAGGGGGTCCTGTAATAGAATCCCCCAATGTTTTTTCATGATGTTTTCCATTTTTTTATATATGTACAGATACTCCATGCTTAAATTTTATCTACTTGTGCCCCACTTCCATGTGCATTATATCTAGTATTGCCAAACAGCTGCATTGTATCCGGATACTGTTTATTATTCTCAGCCCCGCCCCTTCCCCCTCCCTCCCAAAGACTACAAAAGGACTGCCATTACATCTGCCCCCTATGCTTGAAAAAGGAGTGCCGCTATTCCTGTCATCTATAGCGCGCAGACTCGGAAACGCGTCGCAGAGCTGTGACGTCACGGCCCGGCGCCGCGCTGCGCTTGCTTTCCAGGCCTCGTTCTGGCTCCCTGTACGGCCGTCACCATCTCTCTCCACGGAGCCGTACGAGCCTCAGACGGCAGCGCGCCCGGCGATCGGCCTTGACGTCCCCCCACCCCCTCCCTGGAACCCACAGACCGTTGGTCTTTGTTATTTAACCTACTACCCATTCTGAAGTGCCATCTGGAGACCCGAGGGAACTCCCACCGTGTTCTGCCATCACCATCCATCCCTGCCAGGACTTGATGTGTGACCAGCACTGCACGGACTCGCTGAGACTTGTGGTCCTCCAATCTCTTCTCTACTCAGAGATGCACCGGAACGCAATACTACAGTCTTCCATGTGAGTGGATATTGTTTGTTGTAATAAATGATTATTGATTTATACTCAGAGGCGCCCCTCTTCCTTGTTTCTATTATTTTCCCAGGATTTTGCTTTTCTTCCCGGGAAGATCTTCTGGACATGGCTGCTACACGTGACCTCCAGGCTGGGTTTCCATCCTCCCCAGCATGTTGCTGGTGCCCTTCCATGTTCCACCAGGCAGTGGTTAGTGTAGTGGGTATTGTTGTATAGTGTAGTGGGTGTTGCAGTAATCAGTGTCGTGGGTGTTGTAGTAATTAGTGTAGTGGGTGTTGTAGTAATCAGTGTAGTGTAGTGGGTGTTGTAGTCAGCATAGTGTAGTGGGTGTTCATGTTGTAGTGTAGTGGGTGTTGTAGTGTAGTGGGTGTTGTAGTAATCAGTGTAGTGGGTGTTCGTAGTGTAGTGGGTGTTGTAGTAATTGGCGTAGTGTAGGGGGGTGTTGTAGTGTAGTGGGTGTTGTAGTAATCTGTGTAGTGTAGTGGGTGTTGTAGTGTAGTGGGTGTTGTAGTAATCAGTGTAGTGGTAATCAGTGTAGTGTAGAATAGTGGGTATTGTAGTGTAGTGGACAGGTAGGTCAATATACTGGTCAGTATAGGAATCAGGTAGGTCAGTGTAGTGGACAAATAGGTGGGTGTAATGGTTAGTATAGGAATCGGGTAGGTCAGTGTAGGAATCAGGCTGGTAGGCAATATTGTAGGAAGGGAAGGTACTCAGGGAGTGCTAAAAGTCTGTAGGTTATGGGGAGCAAATTTCTTGCCTTGCACCGGGCGCTGACAACCTACACTACGCCACTGCTGCTGGGGGCACCTGATGCAAGGAGGGACTCTGTTGGGGGCACCTGATGCAAGGAGGGACTCTGCTGGGGGCACCTGATGGCATCTGGTGGCAGGCGACGTAGCAGGTGACACGCTCAGGGGTCCCACTGATTCTGCATTATGGTGAGTTGAATGATTTAATTTTATATTACAATGTAATAATAGAAATAATGCGCTTCAATCATCCTGACACCATAACAACCATGGTGCCGGGTTGATTGAAGCGCTAACACCAGGTGTTTGGAGTATCTTTATCTGCTGATTGTTAAACTCTGGAATACACATATTTCTATTGTGGTGTAGGATCTGAGGCTGCTGTCCCTCCATCCCCCCCCCCCTTTCTCCCTTTACCTCTCCATCCGTCATTCATCTCAGACTCTAACCACACCCCCTTTGAGCCACCCCCATTTAAGCCACGCTCACTATTTTGCATAAACCACACCCATTTTTTTGCGCTATGCGCACCACATTTTTACTGTTTTCCCTGTGCCACACCTATAGACGCATGCCCCACCCCCTAATTATAATGCAACTCCGCCTACAGCCAAAAAAGTGTCCCTAAAAATTTTTTTACAATGTTGGCAACTATGATATTACAGACCCCAGTTTGGTTGCCGCAGAGTTCCGCACCTGCTTCTCCAACATTTATACCTCCCGGGTGACCCCCTTCCACTGACTCTTCCCAGGCTTTCCTTCACCCTCTAGAGAGTCTAGACTTTCCTTGCCTTACAGACAAACAAGTAACCCAGCTGGAGGCTCCCTTGTCAACTGCATATGGGAACTGTCTCTACACAAGATTGGGAAGTCTATATTTCATAGTCATATCCCACTCTGGTACAACCTTCACCAGCCGGAACTACTGCACATCCTAGACCCGGTATTATGGGCCTTAAAGGGTATCATATACTTAGAACACATATTCTCAGCAACCGGTTTTAAAACCTTTACAACATTGCAATCTGAGTTTTCCCTTCCCAACTATGTTTTTTCGTTATCTACAGCTGCATCACGCAGTGAGCGCGCAGTTCCTGGGAGTAATCCTTCCACACGCCCCTGTTGATCTTGACAGCGGTGATAGTAGGTTCAGAACCCACAAAGTTGATCTCCACACTGTATAATGCCCTACAGATACCTTCTGCAACTAAACTGATATATTGGGCCAATACTAGGTGGGGGAACCTGACCTGTATTCAATGGAGGAAGATGAGTGGGGGGAGATACTTGATGATTACAAAATAGTCTCTCCCAGGATCTCTGATCATTTAACTCAAATGTACATTTTACACAGAGCTTATCTGACTCCAGTGTGTGTCTCTCACTACAAACCCTCCTTTGCGGGCAGAACTTGGGCACTTTTTTCACCTTTTATTGTCTTGTCCTATTGTACAGATGTTTGTGGGCACAGGTGGTTCGGTTTTTTCATGACCACATGGGATCTACCCTTTCCTTGGACCCCCAAGCCCTGTTTGCTTGGGTTATTTCCAGACAGTGACATGGACAAATTTTTGACCATATTTTTGCATGAGACACTATTCACAGCTCAAAAGGTGATTGCATGTAACCGGATGCAGATAACTCCACCAAAGCTTGAGATGTGGATACGGGAGGTGAACTTCGCCCTTCTACCTTCCATATAAAAAATTGATATACATAGAGGTTGTCCTACCTAATACAATAAAGTGTGGGACAGATGGCTAGAGCAACCAGCTACTTGTACGGGAGAGGTCTGCTAAACTTTACAAAGCTCGTTATTGTATACTCACGGGCCATTTTTATTAGGTACACCTGTTCAATTGCTTGGTAAAGCAAAATTCTAATAAGCCAGTCACATGGCAGCAACTCAATGCATTTAGGCCTCTAGATGTGGTGAAGACAACTTGCTGAAGTTCAAACCGAGCATTAGAATGGGGGAGAAAGGGGATTTAAGTGACTTTGAACGTGGCATGGTTGTTGGTGCCAGATGGGCTGCCTGAATACTTTAAAAACTGCTGATCTACTGGGATTTACACGCACAACCATCTCTCGGGTTTACAGAGAATGGTCCGAAAAAGAGAAAATATCCAGTGAGTGGCAGTTGTGTGGAGGAAAATGTCTTGTTTGTGTCAGAGATCAGAGGAGAATGGGCAGACTGGTTTGAGATGATAGAAAAGCAACAGTAACTCAAATAACCACTCATTACAATCAAGGTATGCAGAATACCACCACTGAATGCACAACACATCGAACCTTGAATCAGATAGGCTACAGCAGCAGAATACCACACCGGGTGGCACTGTCAGCTAAGAACAGGAAACTGAGACTGCAATTCGCACAGGCTCACCAAAATTGGACAATAGTTGCCTGGTCTGAGTCTCGATTTCAGCTGCGACAATCAGATAGTAGGGTCAGAATTTGGTGTAAACAACATGAACGCATAGATCCTGCCTGCCTTGTATCAATGGTTCTGGCTGTTGGTATACTGGTGGGGGGGATATTTTCTTGGCACACTTAAACGCCACAGCCTACCTGAGTATTTTTGCTGACATGTCCATCGCTTTATGACTACAGTGTACCCATCTTCTGATGGCTCCTTCCAGCAGGATAATGCACCCTGTCACAAAGCTCCAATCATCTCACCACTGGTTTCTTGAACATGACAATGAGGTCACTGTACTCCAATGGCCTCCACAGAAACCAGATCTCAATCCAATAGAGCACCTTGGGGATGTGGTGAAACCAGAGATTTGCATCATAGATGTGCACCCGACAAATCTGCAGAAACTGTGTGATACTATCATGTCAATATGGACCAAAATCTTTGAGGAATGTTTCCAACAACTTGTCGAATCTATGGCACCCACGAAGAATGAAGGTAGTTCTGAAGGCAAAAGGGGGTCCAACCGGGTACTAGAAAGGTGTACCTAATAAAGTTGCCGGTGAGTTTATATCATACTTATCTTTTTCAATTGTAACTTTCTTATTTGTAAAGTGTTTTCCATGCAAGTTCCAAATGTACTGAACTTTGAAGATTGCACAAACATTGAGCCAATATTTGCTCTCGGTTGTATCATTGACAAAGTAATTGCCACAGCTGTGACATTGTAATTGATATTATTTGTACTGATGTCTACTCTATGTTGAAACACGTGTAAACCTTAATAACAAGTTTTTTGAATGTGAAAAGCCAAACTTTAGTTTTAGATAGAGAGGAGAGGGATTAGAACCCTGTCAGGTTTGTATTGCTATCCGTGCCCCCCTTAAGGAGATTCTCCCTCTATCACTGTAAGTGAAAGCAAATGCCAAATTTTGGGTTGTCACCAGAATAGGAATAGAGGGGAAATCTTTTAATGGGGTACTAGTTCATAAATTCCCTCACTTTGCAGGTATTTAACTTCACTTCCTGTTTTGAAATGGAAATTTGGAAGTGAGGACCCCAGCTCCAAACTCACCAAGGTAAAGTGCATATTTCCTGATGAAGCAGGTTCCCCGCAAAACTAGTCGAAATTCCATGTTATCTGTGCTTATTTTAACATTGTTTGTATCAATTTTGATTACTGTATAAATCTTGTTTTTTTTATATATATTTGTTGTATTTTGCTACATATCCTTTTTCATCTGTACCGAGATAGTCCGCTTGCACTTTACCTTGGTGAGTTTGGAGCTGGGGTCCTCACTCCCAAATTTCCATTTCAACTAAATTGGGATGATGGTACAAATTTTATTTATCCTATTTTGATATGTGAGGCCAACAAACTCTTTCATCACTTCCTGTTTTGATTTTGGGACAGTAAATGAAGGGCAATCTCCCTAATAGGGATACATGACAAAAAAAAGTAAACAGAAGGGGATTATAACACTCCCTTAGTCTAACCAATTTTTTTTTTTTTAAATCAGGGAAATCTTAATTGGAATAAACAGGCAGTTTAACAGTACAAAACAAGACAATATATAAGTCTGAATCAACATATAGAGCCAAAGGCAATATTTACTTCAACCTTGTCAAGTATAGGTACTTGTGCCCACATAACCATATCGAAGACTATATCTACACAGCACAACCGTGGCACCAGCCACCCGAATTGAGTCAAAATCACATAAAGTAATCTGATTTGTACATAAGTTAGTCCCTTATGGTCTATTTGGACACATAAACAATCTCTAGTTTACAAGTTCCCCTGGGCTGTGACCAGGGCTTTTCAACCACAATCCCCACAATTTTAAAAATTTGCCAGGACAGCCCCTGCGTATAAAGATATGGCTTTCTAAAACCAAAGAGTTACCCACAGAAGACACCCGTGACTTGTGCATAGGGGGATTGGGGGATTTCCATAGCAATAGGATTAACCTACGAGCGTGAAAAAGGGCCCATCCTATAGCTATCCTAGGATGTTCCTCCTCAATGACCTCCTCCAGTACATTTAGGAGACAGCATTTATGGTCCAATGGGATACAATATTTAATGTGTCCATTAACTGTCTCCGGTAGGACCCGGCGGGCAAATGACAGCGGCCCTTTACCACGTGATCGCCCCGTCCAATGACAGAGCAATCAGTTGTAAACAGACCGAAGCATGTCCGGTTCAGCCCCTCCCCTCTCCTCGCACCGATCGGTACAGTGTGCGAGGAGAGGAAGAAGCTGGGTGCAGCAGAGCTGTGGGCTGGATCTGAAGTGCCCACAGCGCTGATCTCTGCCCATCTATGCTCCAACCATGATCATCCATGCTCCAGCCATGCCCAGCCATGATCATCCATGTCAAGCCATGTTCATCCATGCTTCATCCATCCTCATCCATGCTTCATCCATGCTCATCCATGCTTCATCCATGCCCAGCCATGCTCATCCATGCCCATCCATGCTCATTCATGCTCATCCATGCCCATCTATGCCCATCCATGTCCATCTATGCCCAGCCATGCTCATCCGTGCCCAACCGTGCTCATCCATAGCTCATTCGTGCCCATCCATGGCTCATCCATGCTCATCCCTGCCACATCCATGCCACATCAGTATTCATCAATGCCACATCAGTGCTCATCCGTGCCACATTCATGCCACATCAGTACTCATCCATGCCACATCAGTACTCATCCGTGCCACATTCATGCTACATCAGTTCTCATCCGTGCCACATCCATGCCACTACAGTGCCCATCAGTGCCACTACAGTGCCCATCAGTGTCTCACAAAAGTTTAATAGGCAGTCAAATTAGATGTGTACATTATTCTCCTAGAACACCTGGAGGTGCTCCCTGCATGTTTGGCCTCTGTATGTGGCCAGGCTGTGTAAAAGTCTCACACATGTGGTATCACCATACTCAGGAGGAGTAGCAGAATATATTTTGGGGTAAAATTTTTGCTATGCACATGCTATGTGTTAGAAGTATGTTATAAATAGACATCTTTGTGTAAAAAAAAAAACGTTTTCATTTTCTTTCCACATTTTCCAAAAACTTGTGGAAAAAAATTACATATTCAAAAGACTCATTATGCCGCATAGATTATACGTTGGGGTGTTTGCTTTACAAAATGGGGTCTTTTTTGTTGTGTTTCCATTGTCCTGGGTCTCCAGGGTACTGGGTAGTCAAGAAAATGTGTAATTTATGTCCCTAGAACGCCTGACGGTGCTCCCTGCATGCTGGGCCTCCCTATGTGGCTAGACTGTGTAAAAGTCTCACATGTAGTATCGCCATTCTCAGGAGGAGTAGCAGAATGTATTTTAGGGTGTAATGCATATGCAGTGTGTGAAAAATAACTTGTTGTTATGACGATTTTATGAAGAGGAAGGAAGGAAGGAAGGATCCTCATTTTGCAAGGAATTGTGGGGAAAAAAAATGACAACTTCAAAAAACTCACCATTCCTCATATGAAATACCTTGGAGTGTCTACTTTCCAAAAAGGGGTCATTGGGGGGGGGGGGGGGGTATTTGTACTTTCCTGGCGTGTTAGTATCTCAAGAAATGAGATAGACCATCAGTGCATCAGGTGTGATCAATTTTCAGAGATTGGCACCATTGCTTGTAGACTCTATAATGTTCACAAAGACCAAATAATATACACTTATTGTGGTTATTTTTACGAAAGATACAGTGGGGACCGAAAGTATTCAGACCCCCTTAAATTTTTCACTCTTTGTTATATTGCAGCCATTTGTTAAAATCATTTAAGTTCATTTTTTTCCTCATTAATGTACACACAGCACCCCATATTGACAGAAAAACACAGAATTGTTGACATTCTTGCAGATTTATTAAAAAAGAAAAACTGAAATATCACATGGTCCTAAGTATTCAGACCCTTTGCTTAGTATTTAGTAGAAGCACCCTTTTGATCTAATACAGCCATGAGTTTTTTGGGAAAGATGAAACAAGTTTTTTACACCTGGATTTGGGGATCCTCTGCCATTCCTCCTTGCAGATCCTCTCCAGTTCTGTCAGGCTGGATGGTAAACGTTGGTGGACAGCCATTTTTAGATCTCTCCAGAGATGCTCAATTGGGTTTAAATCAGGGCTCCAGGATATCCCTGTACTTGGCCGCATTTATCTTTCCCTCGATTGCAACCAGTTGTCCTGTGTCCCTGCAGCTGAAAAACACCCCCACAGCATGATGCTGCCACCTCCATGCTTCACTGTTGGGACTGTATTGGACAGGTGATGAGCAGTGCCTGGTTTCTCCACACATACCACTTAGAATTAGGGCCAAAAAGTTCTATCTTGGTCTCATCAGACCAGAGAATCTTATTTCTCACCATCTTGGAGTCCTTCAGGTGTTTTTTTTAGCAAACTCCATGCGGGCTTTCATGTGTCTTGCACTGAAGAGAGGCTTTCGTTGGGCCACTCTGCCATAAAGCCCCGACTGGTGGAGGGCTGCGGTGATGGTTGACTCTCTACAACTTTCTCCCATCTCCCGAATGCATCTCTGGAGCTCAGCCACAGTGATCTTTGGGTTCTTCTTTACCTCTCTCACCAAGGCTCTTCTCCCCCGATAGCTCAGTTTGGCCGGATGGCCAGCTCTAGGAAGGGTTTTGGTAGTCCCAAACGTCTTCCATTTAAGGATTATGGAGGCCACTGTGCTCTTAGGAACCTTAAGTGCAGCAGAAATTTTTTTTGTAACCTTGGCCAGATCTGTGCCTTGTCACAATTCTGTCTCTGAGCTCTTCAGGCAGTTCCTTTGACCTCATGATTCTCATTTGCTCTGACATGCACTGTGAGCTGTAAGGTCTTATATAGACAGGTGTGTGGCTTTCCTAATCAAGTCCAATCAGTATAATCAAACACAGCTGGACTCAAATGAAGGTGTAGAACCATCTCAAGGATGATCAGAAGAAATGGACAGCACCTGAGTTAAATATATGAGTGTCACAGCAAAGGGTCTGAATACTTGGGACCATGTGATATTTCAGTTTTTCTTTTTTAATACATTTGCATAAATGTCAACAATTCTGTGTTTTTCTGTCAATATGGGGTGCTGTATGTACATTAATGAGGAAAAAAAATGAACTTAAATGATTTTAGCAAATGGCTGCAATAGATCAAAGAGTGGAAAATGTAAGGGGGTCTGAATACTTTTTGTCCCCGCTGTATATAGCAGTATAAATTTTGGCCAAAATTTATGAAGAAAAATTACTAATTTGCAAAATTTTATAACCGAAACAAAGAAAATGCTTTTTTTTTACAAAATGTTCTGTCTTTTTTTCATTTATAGCGCAAAAAAAAACCCAGTGGAGATCAAATACCACCAAAAGAAAGGACAAAAATTTCATATGGGTACAATGTTGCATGACTGAGTAATTGTCATTAAAAGTGTGAGAGCACCGAAAGCTGAAAATTGGTCTGGTTAGGAAGGGGGTTTAAGTGTCCAGTGGGCAAGTGGTTAAGAAAATGAAAGTCCAAAAAGTTTACATAACAGGAAAGTACAAACGCAGCAATCATCCAAGCCTTCTCTATCATTAGTGCACCTAGAAATTGGTATAATTATCTTCTTGGCAACGTTATCTTCTAGTAGAATCCAGGGACACTATGACATATAAAAGTCACATTTGTAAAAACCAAACCCACAATAATGAATATAAAAACAGTCATTGACATGAGATTTGGGCAGAGCAGTACTTGCTGAATGACACTCCCATAGCATGTTGGCAGTCATCCACAATTGTATTACAAGATTGGGTGTTGCATTGTTATACAGTACATGAGTAATCCATACATTACAGGGTCAAGTGGGAAGAAGAACACAATGGCATCATTTATCAACGTGCCACATCAAGGCTAAGAGGTCCAGATAAAACTTTATTCCAATAAATGTCAAGGGAACAATACCTGACTTTTATTGGAATAAAGTCGTATCTGGACCTCCTAGCAGTGGTGTAACGCTTTAGTTTCAATTTTTGTTACATTACTTTGGGATGGAGAAGCTGCTTGCCCAGGAACCAGACCATTTACATCAATATCCATACTGAAGGATAGCAATACCAGTGAGATAACCCTAGGGGTCCATTGCTGGTTTTCCCCCTTCCTCAACTCATTTATGTCTGCAGTTAGAATGGTGTTGCTCCCAGTAGCTGTTCACATGAAAGACATATTTTCCAATGGAAGGTTGAGAGGGCAAAGGATGATCTGGTTGTTAAGGGTATCAAAAAGCTCATTTAGATTTTTTTATTTTAGTTCATTGTAACAATAACCCTGCTTTGAACCTGTAGCCCTCCCTGTAAGCATCACAGAAAAACTTTGAAACCCCTAAAATACTTTTCCATGTAACTCTAAAGGCCCGTACACACGATCGGACTTTATGACAACAAACATGCAAATTAGCTGTTTTAAGGCAACATCCGACCGTGTGTACGCTCCATCGGACAAACTTTTTCGGTTTTCATCGGACTTTTGTTGGCTATGCGAACGGACAAACTTTCCGGCAACAAAAGTCCGATGGAGCAAAGTCCGATCGTGTGTACACAAAACCATCGGACATTTGTACAAACTACAAACACGCATGCTCAGAACCAATGCAAAAGATCAGACAACAATGCAGAAGTTGACCAAAGGGTGGCGCCGGGGAATTGAATGTCTTCTTTTTGAAGTGTCGTCAGTACGTTGAAACGTCACTACGTTCGTGTTTGTTGCCAAAAAAGTCCTGCCGTGTGTATGCTTAATTAGTTTACGGCCAACGCCGGACTGACCTTTGATAACGCCCTGTAGGTTGGAGAAACATGTCGACGTATTTCCGGTGGCACTGACGTAATTTCCTGCTCCTTGGAACGCACTTCCTGGTTTCTGGAACGCACACCGTGAGCAGCACCCGGATCCATATCTAATCCCTTTACATGCCTGTTTTTATCAACTATTTTGTAAGTACCCATTTGTATATGGAATAAATCTCTTTTCAAACTGTACTTTTTCACTATTAGTTCCATTTTTTTATCCTTTTTGGTGCCTGGTGATTCTGCTGAGAAATTCCAGCAAGAAATCCTTTGATCTGATGTACACAACACCACTCCTGAGCTTCTCTGGATACCATCACATAAGCCTGAAGTGACCCCCAGACAGCAAAGCTGGGGGTCATCGCCATTTGGTGAGTGGGGACACATGTGGGGGTGGCATTTCTGCACCTGAAAAGTCCTGAAGCGTCTGTGGTCCATTGCACTTCAAAAGTTTTTTTTTCCATTGCGGATCTGAACATTCAGCACTTTTATTTGGACTTTATTTACATGTTTTTTGCTTTGTATATTCACATCTGCAGTCATCTACACTGGGTCGCACATGTTTAATAACATTTGCGAGCGCCACATTTCCATAATTTTACATTTCTAGTGAGTACCACTTTGTGTGTGGCAGCTGCTTTAGTTTTCTTTTTCACCGGTTTTTCATCATTCAGCGCATTTTATATTTACAATGTCCAGTGCGGCTCTTCTGCTTGAATCCGAGCATGCGTGGAATTTTTTGCGTCGGAACTGTCTACACACGCTCGGAATTTACGAGAATGTATTTTGTTGTCGGAAAATTTGAGAACCAGCTTTCAAATTTTTGTTGTTGGAAATTCCAACAACAAATGTCCGATGGAGCCTACACACAGTCGGAATTTCCGACAACAAGCTCACATCGAACATTTGTTTTCCGAAATTCCGAGCGTGTGTACGCAGCATAACCCTACTTGTAACCCTTATACTATACTTCTATGTAACCCCAACACCAATCTACCCTGTAACTCTTATACTGTACTTCCATGTAACACTAACTCTCTTGGTAAGGACTCCTTCACACTACTGCGTTGTAATAAAGCATGTTAAATGTGTTGGTGTGATGCAATGCCATTTGTTCTACAGAAATGCTTCAGGTACATGCTACACGCTACAAGCACATGCTACCTTTTTGGTGTGTTATGCCGCGTACACACGAGCGCACTTTACGACCGGACTGGTCCGACGGTCTATCCGACAGACTTTCCGAACAAACGGACTTGCCTACACACGATCACAGTCACAAGTCCGACGGATTCGTACGTGATGACGTACACCGGACTAAAATAAGGAAGTTCATAGCCAGTAGCCAATAGCTGCCCTATCGTCAGTTTTAGTCCGTCGGACTAGCACACAGACGAGCGGACTTTTCAGCCGGACTTGAGTCCATCGGAAAGATCTGAAACCTGTTCCAAATCTAAAGTCCGTCAGATTTTTGACCGAAAAAGTCCGTTGCAGGTCTGATAAAGCCCACACACGGTCGGATTGTCCGCCGAAATCTGTCCGTCGGATCAGTCCGGTCAAAGTCCGCTCGTGTGTACGTGGCATTAGGCAACCTATTCAAATGAACAGGCTGCCTTTAACACAATGCACCTTAACATGCGGTAGCACACACATATGCTAGCACAGTGCAATACTATACCTTCATTTTACACATGACAGTTTTTATAACAATGAATGTTCTTTAACAAATGAACATACATTTCATATTAGTAATCGTGCTACCAAACCTAGTGTGTGCTGTAAATTGCCTCCATCATTGCTCCTGTTTCTTCTTGCTGGAGGTCACCATTTCCCCCTGGAAATGCATCCAAACGCATATGCATTTTTAACCACTTGCCGACCGCCTCACGCCGATATACGTCGGCAGAATGGCACCCATACGTGATCTGCCACCCATACGTGATCTGCCTCCCGCGGGCGGGGGGTCCAATCGGTCCCCCCCCCCCGGTGCCCGAGGCGGTCGGCTTGTGACTGCGAGCGATGAGAGGTGAAGGGGAGACCATCCGTTTGTGGCCCCCCCCCTCGCGATCGCTCCCAGCCAATGAGAATCTTCCTTTGCTGCTGTATGCTAAACAGCAGCAATGGAAATTATGTCATCTCTCCTCGGCTCGGTATTTTCTGTTCCGGTGCCGAGGAGAGAAGACATCACTGTGAGTGTAAAACACAAACACACAGTAGAACATGCCAGGCACACATTACACCCCCGATCCCCACCCTATCACCCCCCAATCACCCCTCCCCCCCCCCCCCCCCCCTGTCACACTGACACCAAGCAGTGGTGTTAGCACCCTTTAGGTCTAGGGTACCCCCCTAACCCCCCCTAATAAAGTTTTAACCCCTTGATCACCCCCCGTCGCCAGTGTCGCTAAGCGATCATTTTTCTGATCGCTGTATTAGTGTCACTGGTGACGCTAGTTAGGGAGGTAAATATTTAGGTTCGCCGTCAGCGTTTTATAGCGACAGGGACCCCCATATACTATCTAATAAATGTTTTAACCCCTTGATTGCCCCCTAGTTAACCCTTTCACCACTGATCACCGTATAAGTGTTACGGTTGACGCTGGTTAGTTCGTTTATTTTTTTATAGTGTCAGGGCACCCGCCGTTTATTACCAAATAAAGGTTAGCCCCCTGATCGCCCGGCGGTGATATGCGTCGCCCCAGGCAGCGTCAGATTAGCGCCAGTACCGCTAACACCCACGCACGCAGCATACGCCTCCCTTAGTGGTATAGTATCTGAATGGATCAATATCTGATCCGATCAGATCTATACTAGCGTCCCCAGCAGTTTAGGGTTCCCAAAAACAGTGTTAGCGGGATCAGCCCAGATACCTGCTAGCACCTGTGTTTTGCCCCTCCGCCCGGCCCAGCCCAGCCCACCCAAGTGCAGTATCGATCGATCACTGTCACTTACAAAACACTAAACGCATAACTGCAGCTTTCGCAGAGTCAGGCCTGATCCCTGCGATCGCTAACAGTTTTTTTTGGTAGCGTTTTGGTGAACTGGCAAACACTAGCCCCAAGCAGCGTCAGGTTAGCGCCAGTAGCGCTAACACCCACGCATGCACCGTACACCTCCCTTAGTGGTATAGTATCTGATCGGATCAATATCTGATCTGATCGGATCCATACTAGCATCCCCAGCAGTTTAGGGTTCCCAAAAACGCAGTGTTAGCGGGATCAGCCCAGATCCCTGTTAGCACCTGCGTTTTGCCCCTCCGCCTAGCCCAGCCCACCCAAGTGCAGTATCGATCGATCACTGTCACTTACAAAACACTAAACGCATAACTGCAGCGTTCGCAGAGTCAGGCCTGATCCCTGCGATCGCTAACAGTTTTTTTTTTTGGTAGTGTTTTGGTGAACTGGCAAGCACCAGCGGCCTAGTACACCCCGGTCGTAGTCAAACCAGCACTGCAGTAACACTTGGTGACGTGACGAGTCCCATAAGTGCAGTTCAAGCTGGTGAGGTGACAAGCACAAGTAGTGTCCCGCTGCCACCAAGAAGAAGACAAACACAGGCCCATCGTGCCCATAATGCCCTTCCTGCTGCATTCGCCAATCCTAATTGGGAACCCACCGCTTCTGCAGCGCCCGTACTTTCCCCATTCACATCCCCTACCAAATGCAGTCGGCTGCATGAGAGGCATTTTTATGTCCTCCCGAGTACCCCTACCCAACGAACCCCCCCCAAAAAAGATGTTGTGTCTGCAGCTAGCGCGGATATAGGCGTGACACCCGCTATTATTGTCCCTCCTGTCCTGACAATCCTGGTCTTTGCATTGGTGAATGTTTTGAACGCTACCATTTACTAGTTGAGTATTAGCATAGGGTACAGCACTGCACAGACTAGGCGCCATTTCACATGGTCTCCCAAGATGCCATCGCATTTTGAGAGACCCGAACCTGGAACTGGTTAGTTATAAAAGTTAGTTACAAAAAAAAAGTGTAAAAAAAAAAAAAAAAAAAAAACACAAACAAAAATATAAAATAAAAAAAAATAGTTGTCGTTTTATTGTTCTCTCTCTCTCTCTCTCTCTCTATTCTCTCTCTATTCTGCTCTTTTTTACTGTATTCTATTCTGCAATGTTTTATTGTTATTATGTTTTATCATGTTTGCTTTTCAGGTATGCAATTTTTTATACTTTACCGTTTACTGTGCTTTATTGTTAACCATTTTTTTGTCTTCAGGTACGCCATTCACGACTTTGAGTGGTTATAACAGAATGATGCCTGCAGGTTTAGGTATCATTTTGGTATCATTCTTTTCAGCCAGCGGTCGGCATTCATGTAAAGGCAATCCTGTCGGCTAATTAGCCTCTAGACTGCTTTTACAAGCAGTGGGAGGGAATGCCCCCCCCCCCTCCCCTACCGTCTTCCGTGTTTTTCTCTGGCTCTCCTGTCTCAACAGGGAACCTGAGAATGCAGCCGGTGATACAGCCAGCTGACCATAGAGCTGATGAGTGGCTCCAAACATCTCTATGGCCTAAGAAACCGGAAGCTACAAGCATTTTATGACTTAGGTTTCGCCGGATGTAAACAGCGCCATTGGGAAATTGGGGAAGCATTTTATCACACCGATCTTGGTGTGGACAGCTTTGAGGGCAAAGGAGAAATCTAGGGTCTAATAGACCCCAATTTTTTCAAAAAAGAGTACCTGTCATTACCTATTGCTATCATAGGGGATATTTACATTCCCTGAGATAACAATAAAAATGATTAAAAAAAAAAAAATGAAAGGAACAGTTTAAAAATAAGATAAAAAAGCAAAAAAAAAAAAATAAAAAAAAATAAAAAGCACCCCTGTCCCCCCCCCTGTTCTTGCGCTAAGGCGAACGCAAGCGTCGGTCTGGCGTCAAATGTAAACAGCAATTGCACCATGCATGTGAGGTATCACCGCGAAGGTCAGATCGAGGGCAGTAATTTTAGCAGTAGACCTCCTCTGTAAATCTAAAGTGGTAACCTGTAAAGGCTTTTAAATGCTTTTAAAAATGTATTTATTTTGTTGCCACTGCACGTTTGTGCGCAATTTTAAAGCATGTCATGTTTGGTATCCATGTACTCGGCCTAAGATCATCTTTTTTTTATTTCATCAAACATTTGGGCAATATAGTGTGTTTTAGTGCATTAAAATTTAAAAAAGTGTGTTTTTTCCCCAAAAAATGCGTTTGAAAAATCGCTGCGCAAATACTGTTTGAAAAAAAAAAAATGAAACACCCACCATTTTAATCTGTAGGGCATTTGCTTTAAAAAAAATATATGTTTGGGGGTTCAAAGTAATTTTCTTGCAAAAAAAAATATTTTTTTCATGTAAACAAAGTGTCAGAGGGCTTTGTCTTCAAGTGGTTAGAAGAGTGGGTGAGGTGTGACATAAGCTTCTAAATGTTGTGCATAAAATGCCAGGACAGTTCAAACCCCCCCCCCCCAAATGACCTCATTTTGTAAAGTAGACACCCCAAGCTATTTGCTGAGAGTCATGTCGAGTCCATGGAATATTTTATATTGTGACACAAGTTGCGGGAAAGAGACAATTTTTTTTTTTTTTGCACAAAGTTGTCACTAAATAATAAAAAAAAAACTCTCCATGCCTCTCAGCAAATAGCTTGGGGTGTCTACTTTCCAAAATGGGGTCATTTGGGGAGGTTTGTGCCACCTGGGCATTCCATGGCCTCCGAAACTGTGATAGGCAGTGAAGAGTGATATCAAAAATTTACACCCTTAGAAATCCTGAAGGCGGTGATTGGTTTTCGGGGCCCCGTACGCGGCTAGGCTCCTAAAAAGTCCCACACATGTGGTATCCCCATACTCAGGAGAAGCAGCTAAATGTATTTTGGGGTGCAATTCCACATATGCCCATGACCTGTGTGAGCAATATATCATTTAGTGACAACTTTGTGCAAAAAAAAAAAAAACAAATTGTCACTTTCCCGCATTTTGTGTCAAAATATAAAATATTCCATGGACTCAACATGCCTCAAAGCAAATAGCTTGGGGTGTCTACTTTCCAAAATGGGGTCATTTGGGGGGGTTTTATGCCATCTGGGCATTTTATGGCCTTCAAAACTGTGATAGGTAGTGAGGAGTAAAATCAAAAATTTACGCCCTTAGAAATCCTAAAGGCAGTGATTGGTTTTCGGGGCCCCGTACGCGGCTAGGCTCCCAAAAAGTCCCACACATGTGGTATCCCCATACTCAGGAGAAGCAGCTGAATATATTTTGGGGTGCAATTCCACATATGCCCATGGCCTGTGTGAGCAATATATCATTTAGTGACAACTTTTTGTATTTTTTTTTTTTTTTTCATTATTCAATCACTTGGGACAAAAAAATGAATATTCAATGGGCTCAACATGCCTCTCAGCAATTTCCTTGGGGTGTCTACTTTTCAAAATGGGGTCATTTGTGGGGGTTTTGTACTACCCTGCCATTTTAGCACCTCAAGAAATTACATAGGCAGTCATAAATTAAAGGCTGTGTAAATTACAGAAAATGTACCCTAGTTTGTAGGCGCTATAACTTTTGCGCAAACCAATAAATATACACTTATTGACATTTTTTTTTACCAAAGACATGTGGCCGAATACATTTTGGCCTAAATGTATGACTAAAATTGAGTTTATTGGATTTTTTTTATAACAAAAAGTAGAAAATATTTTTTTTTCAAAATTTTCGGTCTTTTTCCGTTTATAGCGCAAAATATAAAAATGGCAGAGGTGATCAAATACCATCAAAAGAAAGCTCTATTTGTGGGAAGAAAAGGACGCAAATTTCGTTTGGGTACAGCATTGCATGACCGCGCAATTAGCAGTTAAAGCGACGCAGTGCCAAATTGTAAAAAGTGCTCTGGTCAGGAAGGGGGTAAATCCTTCCAGGGCTGAAGTGGTTAATGAATTTTTTTCAACAGAGCAGTAAGAAAGCAGCCTAACCCTACCTTTAACCCAAACACAATACCGCTCTGATTCCTTTTTATTAACCCTTTATGTAACCCTAACACTACCCTCCCTGTAGCCCTAAGGGTCGGTTCACACTGGGGCGACTTGGGATCCGACTTGTACGCCCTCAAGTCGCCCCAGAAATAGTTTGAATGGGAGTGAACGCTAGCGTCTTAATAGACGCTACTGAAGTCGCTCCGACTTCAGAGCGTACTCCCTGTACTACTTTGATCCGACTTGGTAGGCGACCTGTACCATAGAAATCAATGGAAGTCGCCTCCAAGTCGGATCTCTCTGTAAAGTCAAGCGACTTTGCAGGGAAAACCCCTCCCTCCCCCCCCTCCCTCCCAGAGAGCTGATTGGCCACAGGCGAAGTCGCCTGTCATGGAGGCGACTTCAAGTCGCCTTGTAATTTGCTAAAGTCGCGCTGAAGTCGCGTCAAAGTCGCGTTGAAGTCGTGTTGCCCCAGTGTGAACCGACCCTTAAACTGCAAAAAATTGTCAAACTGTAATTTGTTTTACAATTTGGAATTTGTTGCATATAAATGCATATATTGTAACACTTGCCTGTTTCCTGACTGTATCTTTTCTTAACAGTTGCACGTTTTCTTCCTGAGTAATCTGTTGTTTGTTTTCAATATATTGCCATGACTAATCATTTGTTGCTCAGATACTGTCATAATTGCTCAATTGTAGTTCATGTATTATCACAATTTCCATTTATTTTCTATATATTGTCAGGGCAATGGCAATAAATTACTATAACTTAATCACCTGCTAGCCTGTCAAAACATTGCAATATATTGGCCCATTCCCGTTTCACCACAGTGCTCCAAACATATGACATGCTGGTAGGTTAATTGGCTTCTATCTAAATTGGCCCTAGTATATGAATGTGAGTTACGGACCTTAGATTGTAAGCTCCTTGAGGGTAGGGACTGATGTGAATGTACAATGTATATGAAAAGCGCTGCGTAAATTGTACCTTAAATAAATGTTATTAAACCCTCCTAAACCCATGTGGCTAATATCCCAACTGTTGGCCACGGTGTACTAAATGCAATCTTAGGCTCATGGAGTTCCAAAGTTCAGAGATATGCTTATAGTGCTCTTAGGAAATGGCTTAATTTAAGCCAAACAGTAAAATAGACTCAACAAACAAAAACCTAAATTGTATCTCCAGATGATTCACATATTTTCTGGTTCTGGCCAAGAGTGCCATCTTGTGGTCATTTTAGATAATCCACTGCTAAAAAGAAACCCAAGCTAAGAAAAAAAGGCAGGATACTACTGAGGAGCTCTCCTAATGAAAACACTTGTTCCCTTTTTTTGGTGAATTGTGGGTGGTTGGTCAGGGTAAAGTGGACGCAAGTCTTAGATTGTACCGGATTTTGAATGTATTCAGAGATGGTCATCAAAAGCGGTCGTCTCAGGGGTAATGAACCTAGGCACGTTTCTGTTTGTTTTGCATGCTGGATTCTAACTTTGCGCCTGTTTAGTACACTGCAAGTTTTGGTTACACTCAGTCTGATCCTGAGATGATCATAAATATAAATGTATGATTATTAATGAATCCCACACACAATATAAACTTTTAAACATGGCTGAAAAGGCCTGAATAACCTAAATACATTTGTCAAAAATAAAATTCATTTTATTTAACAATAAAATCATGGAAATACAAGTACTATACAAATGACAACAATAAAGTTATCGATTTAGCTTTATTCTAGACAATAATATCCCCTTAAAGTGATTGTAAAGCTTTGCTTTTTATTTTATTTTTTAAATAATAAACATGTTATACTTACCTGCTCTATGTAATGGTTTTGCACAGAGCAGTCCCAATCCTCTTCCGAGGGTCCCCGGTGCTTCTGGCTCCCCCCCCCCCCCCCGCTTAGTGCCCCCAAAGGAACCTGCTTCCTATGAGGGCACTCGTTTGTGTGAGCAGATCGGAAAGTAAAAGCAGTACACATTGTTAGGCACACAGTTAACCCCTTGATTGCCCCTAGATGTTAACCCCATCCCAGCCAGTTTCAGTGTACAGTATTATCACTGATCATTGTATTAATGTCATTAGTGATGTCAGTGTCAGTGACCCTCCCAGCCAGCGTCTGTTGGCTCCAGATTGTCCACCACCCTATCACAGTCCCACTATAAATCTCTGATTGCCACCATTACAGTATAGCATCTATAGCTGCGTAAATTCCAGTATATGCAGTTGTGCTCAAAAGTTTGCATACCCTGGCAGAAGTTGTGAAATTTTGGCATTAATATTGAAAATATAACTGATCATGCCAAATAACTGTCTTTTTATTTAAGAAAAGCAATCACATGAAGCCATTTATTATCACATAGTTTTTTTGATCCTTTTTAAATCATAATGATGACAGAAATCACCCAAATGGCCCTGATCAAACGTTTACATACCTTGGAATGTTTGGCCTTGGTACAGAAGGTGGCATACACAGGTTAAAATGGCAATTAAAGGTTAATTTCCCACATTTGTGGCTTTTTAAATCACAATTAGTGTCTGTGTATAAATAGTCAATGAGTTTGTTAGCTCTCACATGGATGCACTAAGCAGGCTAGACACTGAGCCATGGGGAGGTAGAAACGAACAGTCAAAAGACCTGTGTAACAAGGTAATGAAACTTGACGAAAAAGATGGAAAAGGATATAAAAAGATATCCAAAGCCTTGAATATGCCAGTCAGTACTGTTCAATCACTTAAGAAGTGGAAAATTTGGGGATCTCTTGATACCAAGCCAAGGTCAGGTAGATCAAGAAAGATTTCAGCCACAACTGCCACAGAAACTGTAGGGGATACAAAGAAAAACCCACAGGTAACCTCAGGAAAAATACAGGCTGCTCTGGAAAAAGATGGTATGGTTTGTTTTTAAGGAGCACAATACAATGATACTTAAAGCGAAGTTCCAGGCTTTTTATGTTTATTAACAGTCAGCAGCTACAAAAAGTGTAGTTGCTGACTTTTAATAAACAGACACTTACCTGTTCCATGGTCCAGCGATGCGGCCGAACGGAGCGTCGCTCCTCTCCCCCTCCTCTCCGCCGGCGCCTCCATTGCCACTCTGGCGCATGCGAGAGTCGCGCTGCGCTCCCGGCGTGGACAGGCGATCTCCTGGGACCTGTCACATGTCCCAGGAGATCACCTAGAGGGAGGGGCTGCCTAAGGCGAAAGGAGGAGTCACCTTGGCGGTCCCTGGGCGGAAGGAGGAATTGGGACAAGAAGTCCCCCTCCTAACGAAGCCCCCATTCCCCCCCCCCCCCCAAAAAAAAATTACATGCCAAATGTGGCATGTAAGGGGGCGAGGAGTGCTTAAAGCGGAAGTTCCATTTTTGGGTGGAACTCCACTTTAAACAAAAATGAGCTGCATGGTCAAGTTGCCAGAAAGAAGCCTTTACTGTACAAGTTCCACAAAAAAGTCTGGTTACAATATGCCCAACAACACCTTGACATGCCTCATTGGCCTTTTTGGGGCATTGGTGCAGTAAAGGCTTCCTTCTGGCATCTCAACCATGCAGCTCTTTTTTTCAAGTATTGTTGAATTGTGCTCCTTAAAAACAACCACACTGTCTTTTTGGAGAGCAGCCTGTATTTCTCCAGGGGTTATCTGTGGGTTTTTCTTTGTATCCTGAGCAATTCTTCCACCAGTTGTGGCATTGTGTGCATAGTCAAGCCTTTGGATATCTTTTTATATCCTTCTCCATCTTTGTAAAGTTTCATTACCTTGTTACGCAGGTCTTTTGACTGTTCTTTTCTACCTCCTCATGGCTCCGTGTCTAGCCTGCTTAGTGCATCCATGAGAAAGCTAACAAACTCATTGACTATTTATACACAGACACGAATTGTAATTTTAAAAGCCACAAATGTGGGTAATTAACCTTTTTAATTTTTTTTAACCTGTGTGCCACCTTCTGTGTCTGTACCAAGGCCAAATATTCCAGGGTATTATCAGGGCCATTTGGGTGATTTATGTTTATCATTATGATTTCAAAAGGATGCAAAAAATGTGTGATAATAAATGGCTTCATGTGATTGCTATTCCTAAATAAAAAACAGTTTTTTGGCATGATCGGTCATATTTTCAATATTAATGCCAAAATTTCACTATTTCTGCCAGGGTATGCAAATTTTTGAGCACAACTGTATACCATAGTTTGTAGACACTATAACTTTCACACAAACCAATTAATATACACTTACTGGGATTTTTTTTTATCAAAGACATGTAGCAGAATACACTTTGGCCTAAATGTATGAAAAAAATTGATTTTATTGGATACCGTATGTTTTATAACAGAAACGAGAAAATATTGGGGCGGGGGGTGTCAAAATTTTCATTTTGTTTTCCGTTTATATACTAAAAATAACTCAGTGGTGATCAAATACCACCAAAAGAAAGCTCTGTTTGAAAAAAAATATATAAATGTCATTTGTGTAGAGTGTTGCATGACTACGCAAATACCAGTTAAAGTAGCACAGTGCTGAATAGCAAAAAATGGTCTGGTCATGAAGGGGGTAAAACCTTCCAGAGGGCAAGTGGTTAATGCATTTTTTCAACAGAGTGTGAAAGAGGCATAATCCTACCTTTAACAAAAACACAATATTGCTCTGAAACCCTTTTTATTAACACTTTATGATCAAATACCAGCAAAAGAAAGCTCTATTTGTGAGGAAAAAGAAATGATATCAATTTAATTTGGGTGCAGTGTGGCATGACAGCGCAATTGGCAGTTAAAGTCGCATTGTGCTGAACAGCAAAACATGCCCAGATCATTAAGAGGGTAAAACCTTCAGGAGGTCAAGTGGTTAAAGTACTTTTTCAGCAGAGAGTGTGAAAGCAGCCTAACCATACCTTTAATCCAAACAAAATACCTCTCTGAAACCCTTTTATTAATCCTTTATGTAACCCTAACAATACCCACCAAAAAGCCCTAAAACAAACTTCTCTGTGACCCTAATGCCGCGTACACACGGTCGGACTTTCTATCCTACTTGGTCCGGCACACTTTCCGACGGACTTTGTCCGCCAGGTGTGCCGGACTTTAAAACGGACGGACTTGCCCACACACGCCGGGACTTTCCGGCGGGCTAAGTCCGCCCGTCTTTCCGACGGACTTTCGCCGGAGTTCCGGCGGACTTTCAGAATGAACGGACTTGCCCACACACGGCCAAGTCCGTTCATTTTGAACGTGACTCAGGTGCGACGGGACCAGAAAAGGATGTCAATCTTGCCGCTTTTATCGGCGAGATTGACACCTTGCGAGCCCCGTCGCGGGGCATACCAGGCCCTTAGGTCTGGTATGGATTATAAAGGGAACCCCGCTACGCCGAAAAAACGGCGTGGGGTCCCCCCTAAAATCCATACCAGACACCGATCCGAGCACGCAGCCTGGCCGGTCAGGAAAGGGGGTGGGGACGAGCGAGCGCCCCCCCCCTCCTGAACCGTACCAGGCCGCATGCCCTCAACATGGGGGGGTGGGTGCTTTGGGGGAGGGGGGCGCCCTGCGGGCCCCCCCACCTCAAAGCACCTTGTTCCCATGTTGATGAGGACAAGGGCCTTTTCCCGACAACCCTGGCCGTTGGTTGTCGGGGTCTGCGGGCGGGGGCTTATCGGAATCTGGGAGCCCCCTTTAATAAGGGGGCCCCCAGATCCCGGCCCCCCACCCTATGTAAATGAGTATGGGGTACATGGTACCCCTACCCATTTACCTAGGAAAAAAGTGTAAGTAATAAAACACACTACACAGGTTTTTAAAATATTTTATTAAACCGCTCCGGGGGGGGGTCCATACCAGACCTAAGGGCCTGGTATGCTCCGCGCTCGCCGCAATAGGAAAATTAGTTTTTCCTATTGCAGCGAGCGCGAGATGCAATACCCTGCCCTCGTGTCGCATCTGGTCCGTCGGACCAGCATACACACGAGCGGGCTTTCCGTCGGACCAGCACACACACGAGCGGACTTTCCGCCCGAAACTGAGTCCGACGGAAAGATTTAAAGCTTGTTTCAAATCTAGGTCCGGCGGGCTTTTGGGAAAAAGTCCGCCGGAAAAGTCCGCCGCCGCCTACACACGGGCGGATTGTCCGGCACACTCTGGTCCGCCGGACCAAGTATGCCGGAAAGTCCGACCGTGTGTACGCGGCATAACCCTTCATGTCATTTGTTTGACAATTTGGAATTTGTTGCCCACATATTGTAACACTTGCCTGTTTCTTGTCTGCATTTTTTTTAACAATAGCAAGTTTTCTTCCTGAGTAATTGCTTGTTTGTTTTTAATGTATTGCCATGACTAATCATTTGTTGCTCGGGTACTGTCATGTACATTTGTACTCTACATACTGCTGTTAAAATACTTGTGTGGTAATACAGGTAATTAATATAATTAACCTACAACACTAATATGAATAAAAATGTGTTGCGCTATCCAGATAAAGTGCTAGTGCATCAATACGTCAATCAAATAAAAACAAAGTGTTTAAACAAACATGATTCATGCAGAATAAATTGATTCATAAACATCCAAGGAAAATTCATATTGGAAAAGTGCACATCACAAAGCAATCCATCAATCTGGTGTGTGTATACACCACTTCACTTCACAAACCACTTACCAACAGGTAAGACCTCAAAGATGGAGGTCTGGCTGGACTCTTAGGGAGAAATCCCATTGGGATGGATAGCACAATCCAGGGTTTCCACAATAACCAAGGCAGTCCACAGATGGAGTTCAGGAAGGGATAGATGCAAAGGAGGGACTCATGGTGTAGCAGTATAAAGAGAGATTCGTGTACCCCTGGATGATGTCCTATTGGCTGAAAGGCGTCACATGGAGTTATAGTGGTGATGTAATCACACCCGCCAGGGTGCTGATTGTGCCTATCTGGTTTACATGTAAACTTTACCAGCCTTTGTGAGTAGTTTTTTTATTTTAATAAATGCTGGTATTTTATACTGATACACTGAGTCCCTCCTTTGCATTTATCCCTTCATGAGCTCCATCTGTGGACTGCCTTGGTCATTGTGAAAACCTCCGTTCATGAGCCCTGGATTGTGACATCCATCCCAGTGGGATTTTTTACTAAGAGTGCAGCCAGACCTCCATCTTTGAGGTCTTACCTGTCGGCAAAGGGCTGGTGAGTGGGATGCGCACTCAGGTGTGAAGTGGTGTATACACACACAGGATCATTGGATCAAGGTCCAAGCAGTACTTAAGGTTCAAGCAGTACTTGAGGTCCAAGGAGTATTGCTTGGACCTTAGAAAAAAGGGGTGTACCCTAACAACTTCTCTTGAATTTACCTCCTTAGCTCAAATAAAAAAGGATCACGGCCAGTACTTAACCGTGTCCTCAACACTTTCTACAAGATCTTTGGAGTCTGGGTTTCATAAAATAACTAAATAATGTACTAAGTCAAAGTAGCAGATCTTTGGTTATATAGAATGTGGCAGGGGACAAGCTCTGATGGTAGCTCTATGGCAGGAAGGCACCATAACAGTCTTTTTTTTACAGATGACCGACCCCACTTTTAATTTTCTTGTACCAGATTGACAGAAAGTCTTCATTTCAGAAGGTTACATAGTGTGGTGAAGAATTCAAGGGAACGAGGCAAAATAACTTTTCCTTTTAAAAGGGCCTTTTTCCAAGAAAAAAGGACCACTATACTCTTCTTAAAATCCTCCCCCGAATAATAAGGCACTTTTAACAGCAAACACAAATGTAAAATTTGAATTCAGGCTTTCATATGGGACATTGTGCAAAGCCTGTTTCCTTAAGCTTCCAAACAGGCTGACTCTGCTAACATTGGTAACCTTGCTAACACCTGGACAACTCCTAGGGTGCATGGCTGTAGGCTTGGTCTTAGTCTTAAGGAATCCATTAGCTCCACCCCAGTGTCCCAGGGCTCCAACCCGCTCCACATGAGGGGCAAGACCCAACTGATCCTAACAAAAGCATATCTGTCCCTACCTTTTCAGTTGAAACAAAGGGCTCCCCTGTGACACAGCTGGTGCTATTAATAGCACCCCAGTGTCCAAAATGGGTAATGATATCCCATGAGAACTCAATTTTAATCTAAACCGGCCATAGATGGATCAAATCTTGGCCGGACTGACCAAGATTCGATCCACCTATGGGCAGGCTGGTTTTACTGAGGTCGATCCATCAATCGACTTCAGTACAACCAGCCTTTCGGATTTCTTACATGCGAATACTGTCAGAGGTTACAGCAGCTAGCAGTAATCATTATGTTCTGCTCCCCTCAGGAGAACACTATAGGGCGATGAGGGGGTCCCCCATCAACACTGACTGTGTTAATGGGGGAATCAGGCATTTTTTCTTGCCTGCAATCATGAGTTGCAGGAAAGAAAATCGCCTCATCCATGGTTTGCCTTAGACACAGGCTCTTCCAAGAGGCTTGTCCTATGCTGGACTTCCCCTATTAAGCAACATGTGGGTGGAGCCTACTTGCCCTGCACACACAGTGACCTTTTCGCATGTACACGCTCACCAATGCCCGGGACTAGGCGGGCCTTTCATATGAAATTCTACATTTTGGCGGAATCCCCGCTTAGAGATGTGCCGTATACTGTTTGCAGCCGTATAGTAACATACAGATCCCTTCTGTGTAACACTTATCCCTTATTGCCACACACCTCTTTCAGAACGTAGCTATCAGAGGGGAACATTGCTGAGCCCGTGTCCCGCTCCACCACTCCAGTTTTCTCTGCACTCCCTGTGACAGAATGGGGACCCGCCATTCACTAAGCGCGGACCTCATACGTGCGCTTGAATAACTCCTTCAGCTCTCCCATACTATGCGGTTAGGTCCTTGAGGCCTCTGTACTGTGGCTTCGGTCATGATGGCTTTTTGGGGAACCGACCACTAGGGAGGGAGACAGAGCACTGACCCCCTTGTTACCGGAGGGCCCGTCACCCATACCTGGTACCAGTCTTCGCTGTCTGGCTGCTATTACATTCCCACCAGTTCATGATTACCCATAGAAGCTACATTCAATCCTCCAACTCCTTTGTTGAGTTAACACTTCATGGTGGCCTTCCACTCCTTATTCTTCAACGCCATGTGTGCTTCATAGGCCCTGTACTTCTAGATACACCATGTACCACAATGCACCCCTTTATAAATAACTTCAGACCAGGCTATTGAATGGTTAGCAGTTTTATTTATTATATTGTAATAATACACTCCAAAGTGCACACAGTTCTCCTCTAACTAGCCCCAGGCTGCCCAGGCATACCTTTCCAAGAAGAAGTCCATAAATGGTAGAGTCCTTGAGAGGTTACTGATGGTTACATTGTCAGTAAAATTCCATTCTCTCACTGATCAGTCCACTCCGGTCATGTTGATTAGAAGACAGATTTATTACAAATGTATCGATACATAGGGGTGAACTCTGTACACAGCAAGGAGTTCCAGCAGAGTCACACAGGAACCCTTTTACACATGTCATTTTATAGCAGTATTTGGCAAGCTGCCATTGGCTAAGGCACACTGGTGACTCATGGTGCATCGTCAGCTTTATTGTCAAAAAACTAGTGTCCTTTCACAATATGCCCTAATATGGTAAACTTTTGCTAGTTCTTTTAAGTATGGTTTAAGGCGTTAGTCGGAAATAAGCAGGTTGCATAATCAACAAGTCAGCGCCATTTTAGCTAGAAAAAAGCATATAAGGAACAAGGCAAATGTTGATATCACTTGTAATTCTTTACATATTTCTTATCATTCCCTCCTCTGATATCTATATTTGCTTCCTCAATTTATTACTTCAGTGCAGGTCCGTTCCACAACTGGGCTTTCAGACCTTAGCAAGTCCTTGACCTTGGCAAGTCCAGTCCATTTCCCAAACCAACCTTCAAGCCAATTTGTGAATGGATCATCAATACCCGAGTTTTCCGCTAATTCATTTGATAAAGCTGTCAATCCTTCGAGGGCTCTAGTCACGGTTCCTCCAGGAGCTGCAATGTTAGAAATAAAGGTGCAACACATACCACCAAACATTTTACAGACCCCTCCTCTTTCTGCTAGGACCATATCTAATGCCATCCTATTCTGCCATGCCGTCAGAGAGGTAGGGGCTAATTGCTCTGCCAATCCCTTAACTGCATCCCTGGTGTAGTTTACAAACCTTTGTTGGTTATAGTATATATATAGTTAATCCAGTCAACATTTTTGTTTACTGTCACCCACCAGAGAAGAGACGCAAATCCAGCTGCCACTTGATTCCTAGCTTTGAACTCGCTCGGCACTCCACCCGGAACCCCATTCTCATCTATAGAGATCTGGGGGTCAAAAGACCCCGCAGGAGAGGTGTCCCTTCTGCTCCTCCGGTGACCTTTCTTCCAAGGGGACTCTGACAGTAAACAAAAAGGGGGACTTATGAACCAAGAGGCTTTGCTTAATTAGATATAGGTGTTAGCAGATGGGGATGATACCCTAACAGCGTCTGCATATGAATAAAGCTACCTGCAAACACCCAGGGACTCAAGAGATCACAGGTGGGTGTGTTCCTCTGAATTGGAAAGCATATCAGAAAAAAGGGAGGAGAGGAAAACGAATTCTTCAACAAGGAACCAGCAGGATAGCAAAAATATATAATTTATTATAGAAAGATAATTCCACATATACACCAAACAAAAATCAAAAAATGACAGTAAGTGAACCAAATACCACCACTAAGAATAAAATAGACAACGTTGTCTAAGGACAGAAACAACACACAGATGGCCACCACATACAATTACAAACAACTGGCTAAGTAGACAAGAACCGTCTCATATATTGTATTTAGGAAGTATTGTTGAGGGCCAAGAGGCAAATGTATGTAGCCGTGGATAATGAGAATCCGCATTGCCAGCTGTACCAGGGCACAATCCCCTCGGGAATTGGCTGGGATACTCGCTCTGAGCCTCCTGTCTCCGCATAACCACCAGACGTCCACCCTCTGGGTGTCGTGCTCAACCCAGTCATCACCCTCTCCCTTTACAATTTTGTTAATCCTCTCCATGTAGTAGTCAACCGGTAAAGACCCCAAATCTTTGCCACTCTCATTCCCCGGAAGTGCAAAACAAGTAAAGTTGTCAGGGTATGCCGTGACATCAGGGGGTATTTGAGGTCTCTGAACCTGGGGAAACAACAAACTTAACGTGTGACAGGGAGTGTTTTTGTCAGGTTTGTATGTTTTTTGATATAGCTTTAGCATACACCCTAAACCATCTGGATCAGTATTGTTATTTAAGGGAAAAGGCACTGTAGCCAGCTGGGGTCTGGCCCCTGCACAGACCAAGCAGTTCTCTTTTTTTTAAGGATGTTAGCAGTATAGATTAACCATTCAAGCCATTCATTCTTATCCTGGTATCCTGTTTCTAATGTTATAGCTTTTTCCACTGTGAGATTGGTGAATCTCATTATGGGTCCTAATACCTCTACTTTAAGTCGGTCCTCATTATCTAATTCTTTCTTCTTGTTTGTCTCATTCTTTGGTTTGACTTCAAGGAAGAATTTTCCCAAAGGGTCGGTTCCTTATATCCAAGCTCCTACACGGTATAACTTCTGATCTTCTAGTTTGGGGTCCTTCAGGGAAATCAATAATATATTGCAACTCTTTGGTTCTGTACAGGGAGAGTGGGCCGCTTTAGTTATGGTTAATCTATTCTTTAAATCTCCTGCTGCTGGGATCTCATATCCCCAATCCTGGGCTGCAGTTGTCCACATGACTGAATCCCAAGTAGTACACCCGGTAGTTCCAGCCAGGTAGCACACGTATTTATCTGCCCAGCTCAGCTTACCTGCTTCTACCTTATCTCCACAACCTGTCATCTGGCAGAAATCCACCCGTATAGTACTGGTGGTTCCTTCAACAAAAGGTGACTTTCAATGCTCTTCCTGTCTCTTCCCAATTGATTGGTTCCACTATCCTCCCGTGTCTCCTACCTCCCCATATAGAGGCCTCTCCTAGAGTCACCAATGCTCCCACGAGGAACAAAATCCCTACCATCCTATCTGAAGTGAGGGGGGACCTAAATAGGGCCTTTTCTTCACCAAGGTTGAGACAAGCAGACCTTTTATCTGACTCCCTTTGTAGTTGGACTTTCCCCCTCCTTCAGTCTTTCTGTCCCTATGTTTACCTTTTTACAGTGGGATTGGTGAATCCAGATAGTCCTTTCAGCAATTCCTACTGCAGTGGGAGTAGTAAGGAGTACTTGATATGGCCCGTCCCACTTAGGGGAGTGCCAATGCTTCTTTTTGATCACCTTGATGAGCACCCGATTTGTACTTTGTCTTCTCCTATGGGCTCTCCTTCTGGAATGGAACACTCTTGGTTAATTTGTTTCTGTTTTAATAACCTTGACATGCATTCTGCTAAGGTTCTCTCCCCTTCTGTGTGGGTTTCATTTGGTAATAAAGGTATTTTATAAGGTCTACCATATATCATTTCAAATGGACTCAGCCCCTCTTTAGTAAGGGGGATGTGCATGCTTAAAATAGCTAGTGGGAGACAGTACATCCAATTTTTCCCTGTCTCTTCCATAGCCTTTTTTAGCTTGCTCTTTAATATCCCATTATGTCTTTCTACGAGCCCTGCTGACTGAGGGTGAAATGCACAGTGATTCTTTACTTCTATACCCATCACTTCTGTTAGGTGTTTTATAGTCTGATTTACAAAATGTGGACCATTATCGCTATAAATCTTCTCTGGTATCCCAAATTGTGAAATGATATCTCTTAGTAAGGCTTTGGATACTGTTAAGGCGTCAGCACTTCCTGTGGGGAATATCTCTACCCATGTGGTCAATGCATCAATGATTTCCAAACAATATTTCTTCCTTTTCACATTTGTCTAATTCAATAAAATCCATGCATGTGTTGGAATGGATATCCTGGTGTGGGGAACTTCCCTTTCTGTGGTCTTATGCCTCCCTGAGCATTGTGTCTTGCACATATAATGCATTGAGAACAAAACGTTTTTTTAGTAGTTTGTGAAGCCATAGGCTGTACATACCTTATTTAACATCTCAGTCATCCCCCTGTTTGACACATGAGTTACTCCATGTGTCAATACTGCTGCATACCTAAATAAGGATTTTGGCAATACCAGTATTCCTTCAGGTGATGTGTAGATGTTACCTATTATTGTGCAACCTTTTGTTTTCCAATATTGTTTCTCCCCAGGGGATACATTCTGCTGTATATCGGTAAGGACTGTATGATCTATCTCTATGATTTCCTGTTCTGTCATGTGTCACTTCTGCATATCCAGTTACACTTGTGCCATCTGGATTTTTCGTACTGGAGCCATCAACAAAAAGTGTCATGTCAGGGTTAGATAACGGTACATCTTTCAAATCACTTCATGGCAGTACCTTTTCAGCGATGGCAGCAGTACAGTCATGTTTATGACCATCAGTAGGAAGTGTTATTAGTGTGGATGGGTTTAATGTAGTACATCTCTGTATTGTTAAGTGAGGTTGTGTCAAAAGTATTGTCATACAGTAAAGGTGTCGTGCTGGGCTCAAATGTATGGACCAACGGGGCACTGTCAGTATTGAATACCCAGAAATCCAAGCTCTACAAAAATTTGTCATGCCCAAAAAAGACATCATTTGTTTCTTTGTTTCTGGCTTCGGCACCTGGTGGAGGGCTCAAGTAAAGGTGTCGTGCTGGGCTCAAATGTATGGACCAACGGGGGCGCTGTCAGTATTGAATACCCAGAAATCCAAGCTCTACAAAAATTTGTCATGCCCAAAAAAGACATAATTTGTTTCTTTGTTTCTGGCTTCGGCACCTGGTGGAGGGCTCAAATTGTCTCCTCATCCAGGTGTCGACCTTCTTTTGAGATATCATACCCTAAGTATTTGACCTGCTGTTGCCACAACTGGAGTTTAGTTTTATTTACCTTATGCACTTGGTATAACTGCCTGGTTAACAGCTTGTAAATCCTGTACCATCCTCCAGCCTGTGGAAGGCGAAGCCTTTTTAACAGGAAAAAGAGGGGTATTGCAGGGGCTATACCCTCCTCTGCTTCCTTCTTAAGGGGGTATCTCCTTCATCACCTTGCACAAAAACCTTTACTTTCACTTTTTTTTTTTCCATCACTTTCAAATACTTCTCAGAATGTTTAACATATTGCAAAACATCTAAAACTGATGCAGTTCGGTAAGTAACCATGTTTTTAACAATGTAATCCTTATGATCCTGTTTTAATCCATTAACAAAAGCTATCTTTAGCTGTTGTTGATATGCACTATTCACATCCTCAGCTTCAGGGAGCCCAGA
Organism: Lithobates septentrionalis; assembly: GCA_037952835.1. Classification (NCBI taxonomy): domain Eukaryota; kingdom Metazoa; phylum Chordata; class Amphibia; order Anura; family Ranidae; genus Lithobates; species Lithobates septentrionalis. The sequence continues at coordinate 4,191,607 of JBBDGP010000388.1, forward strand.
CAACACTTTAAAAACTTCTCGTAGTTTATTTAGATAATCACTGACACTTTCCTTGTCTTCCTTTACAGTCATATTAATCTTTTGCCAGTCAGTTCGTTATACCCATCGGAGATTGCATCTCTGATAGAAGGCAGTCAATCTGTCTGTCAAATCTTGGCTATCAAGGGCCAGTGGTTCCCCTCTTTGTTGAGGGGGCACTGTGGCTACACAGGGGTTCCAATTTCCCTTTACTGATGCCCAATCTGATCCTAGAACCCTCCTTAAGGCCCTTTCCACTTTGACCCCATTTAGCCTATAACTGTTCCTCAGAACTTCCATATTTTCAATGATTTGGTTTGGGGCCCCAAACTTAGGATATTTAATATGCTCGGTAGCCTTCTGCACATCACTCTCAGTCCATGGTCTAAAAACAGTCATAGTTAGGGGCTGACCGTTTTGTCTGCCTCCTTTGTCCACTAGGGGCAGTTGGGCTTGGCATTTCTCTTTTTTTCTCCTTCCTTCTACTCTAATTCTAGCGTGTTCAAACCAGTATTCTGCCATTTCTAATCCATACTTTTTTTTTTTTTTCCCTTGAGTTTAGAATACAAGACTGGTAATTCTACTCTCGAACTTTGCCAAAATCTATATAAAACAGCAAACAAAGTCCAAACTCTCCAAACAGGAAACAAATATATATATATATATATATATATATATATATATATATATATATATATATATATATATATATACACACATACATATATATATAAAACAACCTACACCTTTACCTTATTTACTACAAAGTACAGTTGGTCAAAACAAACAGTATTCTTAACGCTCTGATCAGAATTTTTTTTTTTTTTTTACACACACACAAAAGAGGAAGTGCACTTAGGTGTCCGTGGAGGGGGGGAGTGAGTGAGTCCAGTTTTTTTTTTTGTTTGTTTTTAACCACAAGTTTGCAGCCAGACAGATCATAAAGCAGGCCTTTTATCAACCTGTAAACCACCAGACTAGCAACCCTTGGATCATAGAAAAGCAAAAATATCAAGTAAGCTGTTATGTTAAACATGAGGAGGAAAGAGTTATGCCGCGTACACACGGTCGAACTTTCCGGCATACTTGGTCCGGCGGACCAGAGTGTGCCGGACAATCCGCCCGTGTGTAGGCACCGGCGGACTTTTCCGGCGGACTTTTTCCCAAAAGCCCGCCGGACCTAGATTTGAAAAGTTTTAAATCTTTCCGCCGGACTCAGTTTCGGGCGGAAAGTCCGCTCGTGTGTGTGCTTGTCCGACGGAAAGCCCGCTCGTGTGTATGCTGGTCCGACGGACCAGATGCAACACGAGGGCAGGGTATTGCATCTCGCGCTCGCTGCAATAGGAAAAACAAATTTTCCTATTGCGGCGAGCGCGGGGCATACCAGGCCCTTGGGTCTGGTATGGATTATAAAGGGGAACCCCCTACGCCGAAAAAACGGTGTGGGGTCCCCCCTAAAATCCATACCAGACCCCGATCCGAGCACGCAGCCTGGCCGGTCAGGAAAGGGGGTGGGGACGAGCGAGCGCCCCCCCCCCCCTGAACCGTACCAGGCCGCATGCCCTCAACATGGGGGGTGGGTGCTTTGGGGGAGGGGGGTGCCGTGCGGGGCCCCCACCCCAAAGCACCTTGTCCCCATGTTGATGAGGACAAGGGCCTCTTCCCGACAACCCTGGCCGTTGGTTGTCGGGGTCTGCGGGCGGGGCTTATCGGAATCTGGGAGCCCCCTTTAATAAGGGGGCCCCCAGATCCCGGCCCCCCACCCTATGTGAATGAGTATGGGGTACATGGTACCCCTAGCCATTCACCTAGGGAAAAAGTGTAAGTAATAAAACACACTACACAGGTTTTTAAAATATTTTATTAAACAGCTCCGGGGGGGATCTTCCTCCGGCTTCGGGGGTCTTCTTCCGGCTTTGGGGGTCCCTCCGCTTCATCTTCTCCCGGCGTCCGGTTGGTTCTTCTCCGCTCTCTTCTCTCCAGTTCTTCGGCCGGCTCCTCTGCTGTCTTCAGGTAGCTCTCTTGCCAGCAGAGGTCCGGACTTCTTCTAGGCTTCTTGTCTTCTCTTCTCCAGATGTTGACACGACGCTCTCTCCAGCTGGACTGCTCTCCGAGGGCTGCGTTGTGACTTATATAGGCGGAGACCCCGCCCCTTTTGATGTCACAGTCCCTGGGCATGCTGGGACTGTGACGTTTTAGGGGGCGTGGTCAACATCACCCAGTGACCACGCCCCCTAAAACGTCACAGTCCCAGCATGCCCAGGGACTGTGACATCAAAAGGGGGCGGGGTCTCCGCCTATATAAGTCACAACGCAGCCCTCGGAGAGCAGTCCAGCCGGAGAGAGCGTCGTGTCAACATCTGGAGAAGAGAAGACAAGAAGCCCAGAAGTCCGGACCTCTGCTGGCAAGAGAGCTACCTGAAGACAGCAGAGGAGCCGGCCGAAGAACTGGAGAGAAGAGAGCGGAGAAGAACCAACCGGACGCCGGGAGAAGATGAAGCGGAGGGACCCCCGAAGCCGGAAGAAGACCCCCGAAGCCGGAGGAAGATCCCCCCCCCCCCCGGAGCTGTTTAATAAAATATTTTAAAAACCCGTGTAGTGTGTTTTATTACTTACACTTTTTCCCTAGGTGAATGGCTAGGGGTACCATGTACCCCATACTCATTCACATAGGGTGGGGGGCCGGGATCTGGGGGCCCCCTTATTAAAGGGGGCTCCCAGATTCCGATAAGCCCCCGCCTGCAGACCCCGACAACCAACGGCCAGGGTTGTCGGGAAGAGGCCCTTGTCCTCATCAACATGGGGACAAGGTGCTTTGGGGTGGGGGGGGCCCCGCACGGCGCCCCCCTCCCCCAAAGCACCCACCCCCCATGTTGAGGGCATGCGGCCTGGTACGGTTCAGGAGGGGGGGGGGCGCTCGCTCGTCCCCACCCCCTTTCTTGACCGGCCAGGCTGCGTGCTCGGATCGGGGTCTGGTATGGATTTTAGGGGGGACCCCACGCCGTTTTTTCGGCGTAAGGGGTTCCCCTTTATAATCCATACCAGACCTAAGGGCCTGGTATGCCCCGCGACGGGGCTCGCAAGGTGTCAATCTCGCCGATAAAAGCGGCAAGATTGACATCCTTTTCTAGTCCCGTCGCACCTGAGTCACGTTCAAAATGAACGGACTTGTCCGTGTGTGGGCAAGTCCGTTCATTCTGAAAGTCCGCCGGAACTCCGGTCAAAGTCCGTCAGAAAGACGGGCAGACTTAGCCCGCCGGAAAGTCCCGGCGTGTGTGGGCAAGTCCGTCCGTTTTAAAGTCCGGCGCACCTGGCGGACAAAGTCCGTCGGAAAGTGTGCCGGACCAAGTAGGATAGAAAGTCCGACCGTGTGTACGCGGCATTAGAGATAGTCTCATGATTTAACAAATGCAGCAAAAGGAACAGTGCAGGAAATATTGCTCTTGAGAGAACAAGAGAAAAACAATCGATCTATGGGGGAAGTGTTTCTGATCAAGTTAGATTGATTCCTGCTCATACATTCACTTTGTCCCAACCACCACTCAGTTAGAAAAAAACCTGAAACGGCCACTGTGACTCTCTGTAATCTATCCATATTACTTGTAGTCACTATTCACAACAATTATCAATCATCTATCATCTTTCGGTACCTTACATTTTTTGTAATCTGTCTCGGACAGCGGGCTACGTCTATTTACCATAGGCAACGTCCCCAAGTGCCTCTGTCTTCGGCCCCTGTGTCGCCTAGATCTTTTATAATCAATTTACAGTGCCGGCATACTCAATTAAAACCCAAACCACCTCGAGTAGAAGAGAAAAGAAGAGAAAAGAAAAGATCTGCCTTACCTTTCACAGACCCGGACGACTGGATCAGAAGTCCAGGAGTAGAAGTCAGGTGTAGATCCCGGAACCGACCAGCCTCTTTTTACCACTTAACTTGAGTGGGAGGACCTAGGTCTCGGCGAGAGGTAGTCTGATACTCACCGATATTTTCGACGGAACCGTTCGATCCACCACCTAATCCTTACTTCCGGCTCGAAAGGACCATGATGTCAGTAAAATTCCATTCTCTCACTAAGCAGTCAACTCCGGTCATGTTGATTAGAAGACAGATTTATTACAAATGTATCGATACATAGGGGTGAACTCTGTACACAGCAAGGAGTTCCAGCAGAGTCACACAGGAACCCTTTTACACCTGTAATTTTATAGCAGTATTTGGCAAGCTGCCATTGGCTAAGGCACACTGGTGACTCATGGTGCATCGTCAGCTTTATTGTCAAAAAAACAGTGTCCTTTCACAATATGCTCTAATATGGTAAACTTTTGCTAGTTCTTTTAAGTATGGTTTAAGGCGTTAGTCGGAAATAAGCAGGTTGCATAAACAACAAGTCAGCACCATTTAAGCTAGAAAAAAGCATATACGGAACAAGGCAAATGTTGATATCACTTGTAATTCTTTACATATTTCTTATCATACATCTTCCTAGGCGTACTTCTCTATACTTTCCCATGCAGTCCCTGCTCTCTCTCTAAACTCAGCTTCGTATGCAGCCCCGGTGTTAAGGGCAGAACCCAGAAAAGCCTGGGAAAATGCAGAACCTGCATTATCCCTTCCCCACCAGGGCAGCCCAGCCAAATGGCTTTGTTCACTTCATAAAGACAACTGAGAAAGTTGCCACCTGCCTACATACTTGCTTCAGTAACAGCAAAACAGAGTCCATATACATTGGGCTCAAGACCAGGACAAGGGGTGGGCAGGAAGGCGGTTGCCCTGGGTGCTGTGGTATCATATGAGGGGAGGGCACCTTGAGCCAAGTTCCTAACACTGCAGTTAATAGGAGTAGTGACAGCATCTCACTGGATGTGACATACCAAATCTGGAGTGGAGGAGACAGCTGAGAGGAGACGCAGACCTTGTGCTATTGGATCAAGACTGTCGGATTCGGACTGTGCAGTGTTTACTTATCCTCCCCCATCTCCTCGCTCCTGTCCTGGCAGCAAAGAATGTGGGTGGGAAAGCAAGAGGGGGAAATTTTTGCTAGTGGAGGGGGGGGGGATTGTGCTGGGGGAGAGAATTTGTGCTAGGAGGGGGGTTGGGGATATCTGTGCTAGGAGGGGAAATGTTGGGAGATTAGTTCTGGGAGAGGGAAATTTGGAAGGGGTGTTTTTTTTTTTTGGGGGGGGGGGGGTTGTGCTAAGAGGATGAATTTGGGAAGGGGGACAATTTTAGTTTGGTGAGAATTTTTGCTTAGGGGTGTGAGTGTGCAAATTAGTACATGTTTTATTTATTTTTACCTTTTTGAGTGGGGGGTTTGCTGACCTCCTCAGATTTTCAAAACTTCATGACATGGCCTCTTCCCTTTTTATAATGAGCTGGGTTTTCCGACAGGTGGACTTATGGATCAGAGCGGCCAGGCTGCAGACCCACTCAATCTCTTACACAGCCTAAAGTCCAGGCACAGCCAAGGAATTTTCCAATCTGCTTCTTAAAGGGAGACGGACCTTTTTATCTCACCAGGCTTCCCTGGAGTCCATGGCAATCCAATCTATATTCTGGGCGACAAATATCTCCGACACCTTGTCTGCCATTTTAGCCCAGACTTTGCACAGTCCATGTGTAGAAGGCTTAACCACTTGCCGACCAGCCGCCGCAGTTGTACTGCTGCAGAATGGCACGTCTGGACGAAACGACGTTATGTAACGTCGCTTCACCCTCTGGACACTAGCCCCCTGAGCCGATGCGAGTGCCCGGCGGTCACGATCACAGCCGGGCTCCCACGATCGCCACTGACACACAGAGAATCGGGATCTGTGTGTGTAAACACACAGTTTCCGGTTCTCTGAAGGGAGAAGAGGCAGATCATCTGTTCATACAAAGTATGAACAGCGATCTGTCATCTCCCCTGCACAGTCCGCTCCCCCTTCAGTTAGAACACACCTAGGGAACACATTAACCCCTTGATCGCCCCTAGTGTTAACCCCTTCACTGCCAGTGACATTTTTACAGTAATCAATGCATTTTTATTGCATTGATTGCTGTGTTAATGCCAATGGTCCCAAAAATGTGTCAAAATTGTCAGATGTGTCTGCCATAATGTCGCAGTCCCGATAAAAATCGCAGATCACCACCATTACTAGTAAAAAAAATAATAATAATAATAAAAATGCCAAAAAAACTATCTCCTATTTTGCAGACGCAATAACTTTTGCGCAAACCAATCAATATACTCGTATTGCGATTTATTTATTTTTTTATTTACCAAAAATATGTAGAAGAATACATATCGGCCTAAACTGTGGAAAAAAATAGTTTTTTTTATATATTTTTGGGGGATATTTATTACAGTAAAAAAAAAATGCGTTTTTTTCAAAATTTTCGCTCTTTTTTTGTTTATAGCGCAAAAAATAAAAACCGCAAAGGTGATCAAAAGAAAGCTCTATTTGTGGGAAAAAAAGGACTTCAATTTTGTTTGGGTGCAACATAGCACGATCGCACAATTGTCAGTTAAATCGAGGCAGTGACGAATCCCAAAAAGTGCTCTGGTCGGGAAGGGGGTAAAGTCTTCTGGGGCTGAAGTAGTTAAAGGCCAGTCTAATATCAGGTAAGGTTTAAAACTGGGATGGACTAGAACAGCCTTTTTTCAACCAGGGGGACCAGGCAATCTGGGGTGCCTTGGCAAAATGCCTAAAAATTGCCCCAAAATTGTATACAAGCCGGTGGGTGGATGAAACCTGCCTTTTAGTTACACAAAGCCACAGGTTTTCATTCTACATAATTACAACCTTCTAGCTGCCAACCTCCTAACGACCAATGACATCATCAGTTGATAAGGAGGATGTCAGTTACCTGAATATCATCCTTGTTTGACCCTCCCCTGCCTCTCTCTATTAGCTTTGGGGACTCATTAGCTAAGTGATGGAGAAAAACTGAGGGGGAAGAGAAACATTGGAATACTAGTCAGTACCAGTTTGCAAAAGTGTATTTGCTTTGGAAAAATATATCACCTCTAACATTGGGTGTCCTACATGTATTGATGTCACTGCATTACAGTGCCTTGTAAAAGTATTCATACCCCTTTAAAATTTTCCACATTTTGTCATGTTACAACCAAAAACATAAATGTATTTTACTTGGATTTTATGTGATAGACCAACACATAGTGGCGCATAATTGGGAAGTGAAAGGAAAATCATAAAGGGTTTTCAATTTTTATAACAGATAAATATCTGAAGAATGTGGCGTGCATTTGTTTTCAGCCCCCCTGAGTAAATACTTTGTAGAACCACCTTTCACTGCAATTACAGCTGCAAGTCTAGAGAGCCACGTTTTTGCAAAATAGCTCAAGCTGTGTCAGATGGGATGGAGCGCGTCTGTAAACAGCAATTTTCAAGTCTTGCCACAGATTCTCAATTGGATTTAGGTCTGGACTTTGACTGGGCCATTCTAAAACATGAATATGCTTTGATCTAAACCATTTAATTGTAGCTCTGGCTGTATGTTTAGGGTCGTTGTCCTGCTGGAAGGTGAACCCCTGCCCCTGTCTCAAGTCTTTGGCAGACTCTAACAGGTTTTCTTCTAAGATTGTCCTGTATTTGGCTCCATCCATCCTCCCATAAACACTGACCAGCTTCCCTGTCCCTGGTGAAGAAAAGCATCCCCACATGATGCTGCCACCACCATGTTTCACGGTGGGGATGGTGTGTTCAGGGTGATGTGCAGGGTTAGTTTTTTGCCACACATAGCATTTTTCTTTTAGGCCAAAAAATTTAATTTTGGTCTCATCTGACCAGAGCACCTTCTTCCAAATGTTTGCTGTGTCCTCCACATGGCTTCTTGCAAACTGCAAAGGGGACTTCCTATGACTTTCTTTCAACAATGGCTTTCTTCTTGTCATTCTTCCATAAAGGCCAGATTTGTGAAGTGCACAACTAATAGTTCTGCTTCTCTGATTAATGCTCTCCTTGCCTGGCCTGTCAGTTTAGGTGGATGGCCACATCTTGGTAGGATTGAAGTTGTGCTATACTCTTTCCATTTTCGGATGATGGAATGAACAGTGCTCCATGAGATGTTCAAAGCTTGGGAAATTTTTTTTATAACCTAACCCTGCTTTAAACTTCTCCAACTTTATCCCTGACCTGTCTGGTGTGTTCCTTGGCCTTCATAATGCTGTTTGTTCACTAAGGTTCTCTAAAAAAAAACCTCTGAGGGCTTCATAGAATAGCTGTATTTATACTGAAATTAAATGACACACAGGTGGACTCTATTTACTAATTGGGTGACTTCTGAAGGCAATTGGTTCCACTAGATTTTAGTTAGGGGTATCAGAGTAATGCCCCGTACACACGGTCAGATTTTCCGACGGAAAATGTGTGATAGGACCTTGTTGTCGGAAATTCCGACCGTGTGTGGGCTCCATCACACATTTTCCATCGGATTTTCCGACACACAAAGTTTGAGAGCAGGCTATAAAATTTTCCGACAACAAAATCCGTTGTCAGAATTTCCGATCGTGTGTACACAAATCCGATGAACAAAGTGTCACGCATGCTCAGAATAAATAAAGAGATGAAAGCTATTGTCTACAGCCCCGTTTATAGTCCCGACGTACGTGTTTTATGTCACCGCGTTCAGAATGATCGGATTTTACAACAACTTTGTGTGACCGTGTGTATGCAAGACAAGTTTGAGCCAACATCCGTCGGAAAAAATCCTAGGATTTTGTTGTCGGAATGTCCGATCAATGTCCGACCGTGTGTACGGGGCATAAAGGAGGCTGAATACAAATGCACGTCACACTTTTAAGATATTTATATGTAAAAAAATGTGAAAATCATTTTATCATTTTTCTTCCACTTCACAATTATGTGTCACTTTGTGTTGGTCTATCACATAAAAAATCCCCAAAAAAATAAGTTTACGTTTTCTTGATTGTAATATGACAAAATGTGGGAAATGTCAAGGGGTATGAATACTTTTTGAAGGCACTGTAGGTAAAACTATTAGAATAGTTTTTACATTTTAGAATGGGGCACCTCAATAATTTTGGAGGGTGCCTCAAGATTGTCCAAAATTTTAAAGGGTGCTTTGACTGAAAAAAGGTTGAGACACTGGACTAGAATATCTTCCACAATAATAAGTTTGCAAATGCTTTTTGAAACTCCTGGTTTCGCAGTGAGTATATCATAGGATTTATTAGGGGGGTTACCATCGAATAAACCATCGAAACCACTTTATCCCTGTTTAGGTCGTATGTTCCCTTTGGTCTAAAATAAATGAAAATAACAGATCCATAGAATATAATGACAACAGTTAGATGAGACACGCAGGTGGAAAATGCTTTCCTTTGATAACCCTCCTTTGAACGCTTTATAGTAGAAACAATGCAAATGTAGGAAGCCACGATCAGAAAAAAACATGTCATCACCAGATACCAAGGTACGGTGAAAAACAATTTTTCCTTTGTGGTGCTGTCGGCACAAGCTAGCGGCAGAATTGCCGGATAATCACAAAAGAAATGATTGATTTGGTTGGATCCACAATAAGGTATCACAGCCATGAATGCCATTGTGAATACCGCGGCACACAACCCGCATATAAAACTTATAATCACCAAATATAGACATGCTCTTGTTGTCATCAAAGATGAATATCTCAGTGGATTACAAATGGCAAGGTATCTATCACACGCCATAACTGTTAGGAGAACACATTCGGATGATCCAAGTGTGAAGAAGACATATAGTTGAGTCATGCATCCTGCAAAAGAGATTCTTTTGCATTTGACTATGAAAATGGACAACATGTTGGGTATTGTAACAGTCACATAGCAGATCTCCAGTATTGAAAGGCTAGCGATAAACATATACATAGGGGTATGTAAGGGCGGAGTAATTTTTACTATCAATATTATCAGGAAATTTACAGAAACCGTCACAATATAAATGATTAAAAATATTGAGAACAAGAGAAATTTTATATTTTGTGCGCTGGAAAACCCAATAAAAGTAAATTCAGGTTTTGTGGTATAGTTGTTTACCCACTCAGTTAATGCCATCTGAAATCATAAAAAGAAAAATAAATGACTTACATAAAGTTTACTAAAAAGTCAATTCTAGGCACTATTGCCGTAGGCTTCTTTACGACATTCCTGACCATAGAACTTTATATCCCGAAGAAGCAATGCCCACACATAGGTAGCTTCACGGCACTTGACTGGTATTGTTCAGGCAATAGTAAGACATTCACTAGGATAAATATTCCTGAGACACTTGACATGCACACTCAATTACATAAAGTGGACAATCCACAGTAGTCATGGGTCTCTCCTCTTCCCAATCCACTGATCACAGTTGCAATGCTTTGCAGGTCAAATGGAAAAAACTAAATGAATGCATTTTTTTTTTTTTTTGCAATATGGGTGCATTTTTTACATTTAAAATGGTTGAAAATGACTAAAAAAACCTCTTACTATAGTTGGGCTATAATGACCAAGCCTGCTCGGTGCGCTGAAAAAATTAAAAATAACACCATGCAGCTTATACAGTATATTACAGCATATTAAAAATAAAGGCAAACGCTTTTAAAAATGCTTGTGAACATTCGAGACATTTATACGTATTTTGAAAAGGTCATGTTTTGTTTGTTTTAGGATGGGTGTATTTATTTATTTATTTATTTATTTATTTTATTGTAAGAGGTGCCTTAAAAAAAATAAACTTCTCACTATACCAGATTTTTTAATGCATTGAATTTGTAGCTAATAATTAAATAATAATTTTATATAATTGAGCATGTTAAAAAGACAGTCAATAATTTTTAAAGGCGTGTTAACACTGGAGATGTTTATACTTTGAAAGGCCATCTCTTCTTTTTTATTTATATATATATATATATATATATATATATATATATATATATATATATATATATATATTTTTTTTTTTATATTATTATTTTTTAAAGGTGCCTTAAAAAAGCTCTGGCTGGGCCTGAAAGCAGATGCCATATTTTTTAATGCACTGGATTTGTAGCTAACACTATTCTTTTCTTCAGTTTATACATTACAGCATTTAAAAAAAAAAAAAGTCAAACACTTTTCAAAGACAGTTTTATTGATTAATTTGAAAGGTTGTGTTTTCTTTAGTAAGGGTGTATTTATTTCTTAAATTTTTTTAAAGGTGCCTTAAAAAAATCTCTGGCTACGGTTGGGCTTTAATGACTAAACCTGCAAGAAACCAGATTTTTTAATGCACTGAACTTTTAGTTAACCCCATACAGTTTATATATTACAGCATGCTAAGAAAGTCAATTATTTTTGAAAGGTGCATTAACATTGGAGACATTTATGCCCTGTACACACGGTCGGACATTGATCGGACATTCCGACAACAAAATCCATGGATTTTTTCAGACGGATGTTGGCTCAAACTTGTCTTGCATACACACGGTCACACAAAGTTGTTGGAAAATCCGATCGTTCTGAACGCGGTGACTTAAAGCACGTACGTCGGGACTATAAACGGGGCAGTAGCCAATAGTTTTCGTCTCTTAATTTATTCTGAGCATGCGTGCCACTTTGTGCGTCGGATTTGTGTACACACGATCGGAATTTCCGACAAAGGATTTTGTTGTCGGAAAATTTTATAGCAAGCTCTCAAACTTTGCGTGTCGGAAATTCCGATGGAAAATGTGTGATGGAGCCCACACACGGTCGGAATTTCCGACAACAAGGTCCTATCACACATTTTCTGTCGGAAAATCCGACCGTGTGTATGGGGCATTATAGTTTAAAAATTTTATGTTTTCATTTTTCAATATAGGTGCATTGATTTATTTTATTTATTTATTTTTTAAAGGTGCCTTAAAAAAATGCTTTGGTTGGGCTTTAATGACTAAACCTGCAAGCAACTAGCAAATCTTTTTAACGCACTGAACTTTTAATTAAAATCGTACAGTTCATACATGTTGTTTACAACATGTTTAAAAAAAAAGTCAAATGCTTTTAAAAGGTGTGTTAACATAGACATTTATATTTTTGAAACTCCATGTTTTCTTTTTTCAATATGGGTCCATTTATATATTTTTAAGGTGCCTTAATAGTTGCCTTAAGCAACTACCAGATTTTTAATGCATTGAATTTAGGGAATTTAAGCACTTTTTTAATTTCTTTTCATTTTAAAATAATTTTAAGGAATTTAATGCACTGAATTTTTAATTAACACCATACAGTTTATATTTTCTAACATGTTAAAAAAAACTCAAACCATTTTTTTAAAGGAATGTTAACATTGGAGACATTTTTTTATTTCTAAAGTTAATTACGGTAATGCAGGTAGGGGCTAAATTATGGACAGTTGTATATAAAGGAAATAATCTGAGGGTGAAAATGAAAAGAAATTGAAGGCACTTGAGCACTTTAACTGCCTAAGGACTGCCCTGTGTACATATACTGCGGCAGGGTGGCCCTTTAGCGCAAAATCACATACCTGTACGTGATTTTTTATTCCGTCTGCGACCTGCTCCTGCAGTGATTGGACACCGTGGGAGCCAATCAGCGAGTCTGGTAGACCCGATGTCCGCCGGGACCTGCTGATCGTTCCCGAGGCAGACAGAACGGTGGTCTGCTTCTGTAAACTAACAAGGCAGATCGCCGTCCTGTGACAGGAGAAGACAGATCTTGTGTTACTTCTAAACGTGAACATGGATTTCTGTCTTCTTACAGTACAAGCACCTCCTAGGAACACATTTAACCCTTTGATCACCTCTGTTATGCCCTTCTCAGCAATTAGTACTGTGGCAGTGCATATTTTTTAGCACCGATCACTGTATTGGTGTCACTGGTCCCCAAAAAAGACTCAAAAGTGTCAATTAGCTGTCCGATTTGTCAGGCGCAATGTTGCATTATCGCAATAAGTCGCTGATCGCTGCCATTACTATTAAAAAAAAAAATTATAAAAATTCCATAAAAATATCCCATAGTTTGTTGACGGTATAACTTTTGCGCAAACCAATCAATATACGCTTATTGGGATTTTTTTTTTTTTTACCAAAAGAAAGCAGAATACATATTGGCCTAACCTGATGAAGAAATTAGATTTTTTAAATTTTTTTTATTGGATATGTTTTATAGCAGAAAGTGAAAAATATTGTATTTTTTTTCAAAATTGTCTGCCTTTTTATTGTTTATAGCGCAAAAAATAAAAACCGAACAAAATACGCTTATTGGAATTTTTTTTACCAAAAACATGCAGCAGACTACACATTGGCCTAAATTTATGAAGAAATTCCATTTTTTTAAATTTTTTTTAATTGGATATGTTTTATAGCAGAAAGTAAAGAAATTTTTTTTTGTTTTGTTTTTTTACAAAATTGGTGGGTTTTTTTTGTTTAAAGCGCAAAAAAATAAAAACTGCAGAGGTGATCAAATACCACCAAAAGAAAGCTCTATTTGAGGGACAAAAGGACATAAATTTTATTTGGTTACAGCGTCGCACGACGGCTCAGTTGTCAGTTAAAATAATGCAGTGCCGTATCGCAAAAAATGGCCTGGTCACGAAGGGGAATAAACCTTCCGGAGCTCAAGTGGTTACATTGTAATTTTTTGGGAAGATGTATCTTACCTTTTATTCTTTGTTATAATGGCCCAACAAATACAAGAGATTGTGCCAGTTAATTAAGTTTTCTTATTATCGCTCTTTATGTATAGTCAATAATTGGTAAATTTACACAACATTCAAAAAATATGCAGCATGACTTCTTTATGCAATAAAAAAGAAAACAGTTGCTCATAATATAAGCAGTAGACATAGCTAAAGAAATGGAAAAAATTGAATTCACTTTCATACAAAACTGGAAAAGCCATATAAATATTATATTTAGATTTATTAGACATTAGATTCATCTTTCATCGGAAGCCTTTTGAAATTCCATGCCCATTGTCATTCAGCACCACCTTATAATTATGATAATAATTTTAGTCAGATTAAGAAATGCATTAATTAGAAGACACCTATATAAATTGTACTATAGGCCAGATGCTGCACCTGTGATTATACCACTGGATAGGGTTATATGTCTTCTTGTTTTTTGCCAAAGGCTTATTAACAAACCCTTGGGTGGCATAATCAGCAATAATAATTACAAATGTATTTTCTCTTATAATATTCAGTTGTTTTAAGACACTAGATAATCAGTTCCAATGGGATATATGCTGTGTAATATTATCTAGAGGCCAGTGCTTGATTTAGAACTCATTAAAACCCAACTCCAGCCCAACATTATACTCTCATTTTGAGTAGACTATGCAAGGGTTAGAAATGACATCAGGTTTATTTATTGATATCCGGGTCCCTTTCGGGGAGATTTACTCTTAATTCCTTTTGAGGAAGTAATTGGAAATCTCAACAATGGAGGCATAGACACCTTTTAGTAGAATAAGGAAGGAGTAGATTTTTTTGACAGTTGATTGAGAAGTTTTAAATATTTGTGGTTTTAGTCAATTCTTTGAGGTCTATTTAACCACTAAAGTTCCGGGAGATTCACCCTCCTTCATGACCAGGCCATTTTTTGCGATACAGCAGTGCGTTACTTTAGCAATTGCGCGGTTTTGTGACGCTGTATCCAAATACAATTTTTGTTCCTTTTTTTTCTACCAATAGAGCTTTCTTTTTGTGGTATTTGATCACCTCTGCATTTTTTTATTTTTTGCGCTATAAACAAAATACGACTGACAATTTAGCTATAAAACATATCCAATAAAAAATGTAAAAAATCTAATTTATTCATCAATTTAGGCCAATATGTATTCTTTCTTTTTTTTTTTTTTTTTTGTTTAAATTTCTCTTTTACCACTTTAGCAAACTCAAGAGACTTATTAAATTTTACGTTCATTTACTGTCTCCTTCTCAGTTTCACATCATTGTGGTATTTTCCCAGAACTGTATTCTGCTACATATTTTTGATTAAAAAGATCCCAATAAAGCGTATATCGATTGGTTTGCGCAAAAGTTATAGTATTTACAAACTATGGGATATATTTATAAAAAAATTTATTTTTTTACTAGTAATCGTGCCAATATTGTGGTGGACAAATAGGACACTAACTGACTCTTGACAATTTTTTGGGGAACAGAGACACTAATATAGTGATTTAGAGCTAAAAACTTTGCACTGTCACTGTAATAATGACACTGGCTGGGAACAGGTTAACATGTGTGCCTATCTGGTGTTCTACTGTAGTTGGGGAGGTGTTTGTACTAGTGGAAGGCATAGATCTGTGTCCCTGCTTTTCAGGAACACAGGATCAATGCCTTCCTTACAGACTGAACGGCAGTCTGCCTTGTTTACATAGGTAGGTCGCTGCTCTGCCACAGGGACCTGCTGATCAGCTCAAACTCCGGGAGCGTGCACCTGTGCCTGATACTCGTAATTGCAAAATTATATATATATATATATATATACGGGCAGTCGGCAACTGGTAAAAAAAATGATACTTTTTTGCCTTCACAAATCCCATAATGTGTGTAATATGTGTATTTCCTATGACTGTCAGCTCCATCTAGTGCTATTAAAAATGAAATACCTCAGTCAGCAAAATAGCACATTATGGCTACTAGATGGAACTGCCAATCGTAGGAAATGCACATATTAGGTACATATTGGACACATTACAAGGAATGTTTGTGACATTTGTCCAAATGCTTAAAGTGGATGTAACCCTGAAATTTTTTTTTATGTCATATTGTAGAGTATAAGATTTCCTATCATTTGAGCCCAGTCTTGCCACAAAGAGTTAATCCAGCTCTGAGCAATCCTCTTTTATTGTTCAGTGAGATAAATCTTGACAAACAGAGAAAAACTTTGTCAAATCCTCCCCCTTGCTGTGAGTGACAGGTGATTTACATATCTCATGCACTAGCCTAAGACATGCATTATTTTTTAATTCCCACCCAACTCCTTTCTTCAGCAGCTCTGCAAGGATTGGATGTTCCACACCTCAGCATGATTTGGCATGCTGAAGTCATGTGGTTACTTTCCTGTCTTTTCACTGGATGTTAGAGATCATAGCAGAGGTTCAGTGTTAGAAATATACAGGAGAAAATGCATATTGACAAGGGGAGTGTAGAGGTGGGTGGGAGTCTACTGACATCACGACCCAACCCACTGAGCTCCAGACAACAGACCCACCAGTGTTGCCAACCGCCCGTAGATTTACGGGCAGCCTGTAAAAACAAGGCGTTTTTCCGGTGCCCGTAAAAGCCCGTATTAAGGGAAAAGTGCCAGTAAAAATGGTGGCGATTGGCTCGGGTCAGAACTGTGCATGCGCAATTCCGGAAATCCCCGAGAAGATCCGATTTTCTTGAGCCGCCGCCGAGTCTCCTCTGCTCTGCCCAGCAACGGCCAGCCCCCCAGTCCAGAGCCAATGATCTAAGTGTATTTTCACGCCAACACAGCCGCCTGCCCTATAAACAGCCACGGAGCCGAGCGGGAAGACTGAGCCTCGTCACGTGGTGGAGTGGAGAGAGACCTGAGCGGCAGCGGGACAGTCGGTCACGGACTACTATCATCACCACCTCCACAGAGTCCCGACCGCAACCGAGCAAGTGCACAGGATGACATGGGGGGGGGGGCCCGGAGGATGGGAGGAGAGTGAGACACACGGAGCGGACTTGGCCCCACCCCTGCTGGCTGCCCGTCTGACTCTGACTGAGCCTCGGCCGCCCAGGCCAGCCTGCCCTGCTGCTGCCCGGCGCCCGCCCACCGTCACCGTGCCTGGTGTCTCTCTCGAGGCCAGTGGTGGTGAGTGTGGTGTGCGGACCAGCACTACTTTTTACCATATTATGTCTAAAGTAGACATAACATGCATAGCAACAGACTTATTCAATAAATAGTGCAAAGAGCAGCAAAGAAAGTGCAGCAGACCAATAGGAATTATTGAATGATTTCATACTAATTATTTAATCATTTAATTTTTGAATTAAGAGTAGAACAAGGCGAATTCTGATGTATTGCTTTTGGTTCAGCACTTTGCATGCAGGGCTTTGGTTTGCTTTACTGAATAAGCTCCAGTGTTCTCTCTGTGTCATGTGTTTGTCTCATAGAGTGTAAGGTATACCAGTGTTATATGTACATGCTCAAATGAGAGGGATTGTCTAAATTTTTCTACCCCCCACATACCCACAGATACAGTAGTTGCAATGTCATATAAAGGCATTCCAAAGTTTTACTGGTTTCCCCTGCGCACTGACCTTAACATAATATACATTATATTATGTGTCTACCTTTCTAAATGCATAAAAATAATTGTGCCTGCGCTGAAAAATATACTAAAATAACGTGCATAAATAGTAAATTAATCCACTATAAATAAGCTGTAAAACCATATATGTATACTATAAAAGTGCAAAATTTAGCCTTAAAGTGCATATAACATTGTGCAAAAAGCAATATAACCCATTGAAAGTGCACCATGCATAAATAAAAGCAACAAAAAGTACACAGGTAACCTGTGTGTTACAAGTGTCCAGCTCAATCCACGGGTTAAAACCCAAAAAAATGTGTACAAACAGTGTCCATAAGATAAAAGTTCCTCCAAAATCTTCTGAAAAGGTGCTCAAATCACAGCAAACAATACGTGCTCTCCCGTGACACCCCACATGTGCTTGCGCTCACCTCTACTCGTGTGACCCAGTATTTAAACTGTGTCAAACACGCAGTGGGGCCAATCCTGGGCTCCCTCAGGATGGAATGATAAGAATACAATCCTCACAGGTGCAGTCAGTATCCACATGTATAGGAGAGAAGTGAGAACTCCATGGTGTAATAAAGCAGGGATATTTTATTTATTAAATCAAAAGAAAATCCTCCAGGAGGGTACTCGCATTGAGTGGGTGCTTCAGTGCACCAAACTTGACAAGCGTATAAAACAAGCTGCGATTCAGATGGCGTGCGGTGTGGTGTGTAATGTCTCCTCCACTGCTGACAGGACGGAGCTGTCAGCAGTGGAGGAGACATTACACACCACACCGCACGCCATCTGAATCGCAGCTTGTTTTATACGCTTGTCAAGTTTGGTGCACTGAAGCACCCACTCAATGTGAGTACCCTCCTGGAGGATTTTCTTTTGATTTAATAAATAAAATATCCCTGCTTTATTACACCATGGAGTTCTCACTTCTCTCCTATACATGTGGATACTGACTGCACCTGTGAGGATTGTATTCTTATCATTCCATCCTGAGGGAGCCCAGGATTGGCCCCACTGCGTGTTTGACACAGTTTAAATACTGGGTCACACGAGTAGAGGTGAGCGCAAGCACATGTGGGGTGTCACGGGAGAGCACGTATTGTTTGCTGTGATTTGAGCACCTTTTCAGAAGATTTTGGAGGAACTTTTATCTTATGGACACTGTTTGTACACATTTTTTTGGGTTTTAACCCGTGGATTGAGCTGGACACTTGTAACACACAGGTTACCTGTGTACTTTTTGTTGCTTTTATTTATGCATGGTGCACTTTCAATGGGTTATATTGCTTTTTGCACAATGTTATATGCACTTTAAGGCTAAATTTTGCACTTTTATAGTATACATATATGGTTTTACAGCTTATTTATAGTGGATTAATTTACTATTTATGCACATTATTTTAGTATATTTTTCAGCGCAGACACAATTATTTTTATGCTTTATATTACACGATATGAAACGTGGTTGAGTGTTTGCTGCTAATTAACTAATGATTGTCACCCCTTAGAGGCATTGATCCATTTGTGGCTCGCAGGAAATTCCTATTTTTTGTTTACCTTTCTAAATGGTCATAATTTGGCTAGTCAGAAAGTACCCCTATGTATTAGTGTTGTGTACCTCTTTGTCTTGATTTTACATTCATGGGCTGATGATTGAAACATGGCAGGCCTAAATTCTTTAGAGCTTCATGAATCTAAAGGTAATGTGGTTTTGCAAGACAAAAATGGAATGAGGATGACCACTGTCTGTCTCTGTCAGTAAATGTGCACTTGTGCAGTCTGCAGAGGCTCAGGGCAGGCCCAGACAAAGCCCCCCAGCCCAGGGCCCAGACTAGTCATGTTGGCCATGACCCTGCTGTGAGTGCTGTGCTTGCTCCCTCCACACAGTGCAGAGTGTGTGAGTACTGAGTAGACTCAAGACTGAGATGCTTGCTGCAGTACTAGTAAATTGTGTTGCTGGCAGTGGGGCCTGGGGGACCCTGGGGCTGGGCCTGGGGTGGGGGGGTTAAGAAAATTGGGTTGGGCAGCCATGTAACTGGTCTGATTAGAGCTACCTGAGAGAGGCTGAGCATAGAGACTGGTGGTGCTGACAGTCACAGTATACACTGTGAACGACTATCTCTCTGGTCTCCGGGCCCTGGGCCCAGGGGGCAGTGGCACATAGCACCACAATCTGTTTGTGTGTTGTGCAAAAGCGTTCTGTGTCTGTGCGGGCACTGCGGGGGGGGGGGGGCAGTCTCTCTGTGGTCTGCGTTGGGGTGGGGACAGCCTGTTTCATGTAGATTTTCCTCTTCTCCAGAGTCCCCACTGTGACCAGCCTGCATCTTACAGCTGCCTTGGACCGGCCTGCTCCTTACAGCTGCCTTGGACCGGCCTGCTCCTTACAGCCGCCTTGGACCGGCCTGCTCCTTACAGCCGCCTTGGACCGGCCTGCTCCTTACAGCCGCCTTGGACCGGCCTGCTCCTTACAGCCGCCTTGGACCGGCCTGCTCCTTACAGCCGCCTTGGACCGGCCTGCTCCTTACAGCCGCCTTGGACCGGCCTGCTCCTTACAGCCGCCTTGGACCAGCCTGCTCCTTACAGCCGCCTTGGACCAGCCTGCTCCTTACAGCCGCCTTGGACCAGCCTGCTCCTTACAGCCGCCTTGGACCAGCCTGCTCCTTACAGCCGCCTTGGACCAGCCTGCTCCTTACAGCCGCCTTGGACCAGCCTGCTCCTTACAGCCGCCTTGGACCAGCCTGCTCCTTACAGCCGCCTTGGACCAGCCTGCTCCTTACAGCCGCCTTGGACCAGCCTGCTCCTTACAGCCGCCTTGGACCAGCCTGCTCCTTACAGCCGCCTTGGACCAGCCTGCTCCTTACAGCCGCCTTGGACCAGCCTGCTCCTTACAGCCGCCTTGGACCAGCCTGCTCCTTACAGCCGCCTTGGACCAGCCTGCTCCTTACAGCCGCCTTGGACCAGCCTGCTCCTTACAGCCGCCTTGGACCAGCCTGCTCCTTACAGCCGCCTTGGACCAGCCTGCTCCTTACAGCCGCCTTGGACCAGCCTGCTCCTTACAGCCGCCTTGGACCAGCCTGCTCCTTACAGCCGCCTTGGACCAGCCTGCTCCTTACAGCCGCCTTGGACCAGCCTGCTCCTTACAGCCGCCTTGGACCAGCCTGCTCCTTACAGCCGCCTTGGACCAGCCTGCTCCTTACAGCCGCCTTGGACCAGCCTGCTCCTTACAGCCGCCTTGGACCAGCCTGCTCCTTACAGCCGCCTTGGACCAGCCTGCTCCTTACAGCCGCCTTGGACCAGCCTGCTCCTTACAGCCGCCTTGGACCAGCCTGCTCCTTACAGCCGCCTTGGACCAGCCTGCTCCTTACAGCCGCCTTGGACCATTGGACCAGCCTGCTCCTTCCAGCGCCGCCTTGGACCAAGTTTTACTGCCCTGGGGTGGGGAAAGGGTTGCCTGCAAATACCACAGCTACAGATTACGGTAAATACACAACTTCATTTGTGTGTGTGTGGGGGGGGGGGGTTTTAATCACTTAGCTGTTTTCTTTCTCATTTTAGGTTTCCTCTCTCCTGTTTTTTTATATAGGTAGATTTTACCAAACTTTTCTTCTTGGACCAGCCTGCTCCTTCCAGCCACCTTGGACCAAGTTTTACTGCCCTGGGGAAAGGGTTGCCTGCAAATACCACAGCTACAGATTACAGTAAATACACAACTTCATTTGTGTGTGTGTGTGTGTGTGTGTGTGTGTGTGTGTGGGGGGGGGTTAATCACTTAGCTGTTGTTTTTATCATTTTAGGTTTCCTCTCCTGTTTTTTTATATAGGTAGATTTTACCAAACTTTTCTTCTTGGACCAGCCTGCTCCTTCCATCCGCATTGGACCAAGTTTTACTGCCATGGGGAAAGGGTTGCCTGCAAATACCACAGCTACAGATTACGGTAAATACACAACTTCATTTCTGTGTGTGTGTGGGGGGGGGGGGTTAATAATTAAGCTGTTTTTTCATTTTAGCTTTCCTCTCTCCTGTTTTTTTTATATAGGTAGATTTTACCAAACTTTTCTTCTTGGACCAGCCTTCTCATTCCAGCCTGCTCCTATCAAGTTACTCCCCTGGGGAAAGGGCTGCCTGCAAATACCACAGCTACAGATTACGGTAAGTACACAGCTTAATTTCTGGTGGGGGTTTAATCACTTAGCTGTTTTCTCATTTTAGGTTTCCTCCCTCCTGTTTATTTTTATATAGGTAGATTTTCCTGGACTTGGCTTTTTACTTTTTTTTTTCTTTTTTTTTCCTTACACTCAGATCAATTTTCATTTTGACGTTTTTTCCTCCCATAGAAATCAACTTATTGAGAAGATAGCCAGCTGTATGGCTCTACAGCCAACACCACCACCACCACCACCAGATTAAAGAAAATGAGCTACTAAACTGTAATGCCCCGTACACACGGTCGGACATTAATCGGACATTCCGACAACAAAATCCTAGGATTTTTTCCGACGGATGTTGGCTCAAACTTGTCTTGCATACACACGGTCACACAAAGTTGTCGGAAAATCTGATCATTCTGAACGCGGTGACGTAAAACACGTACGTCGGGATTATAAACGGGGCAGTGGCCAATAGCTTTCATCTCTTTATTTATTCTGAGCATGCGTGGCACTTTGTGCGTCGGATTTGTGTACACACGATCGGAAATTCCGACAACGGATTTTGTTGTCGGAAAATTTTATAGCCTGCTCTCAAACTTTGTGTGTCGGAAAATCCGATGGAAAATGTGTGATGGAGCCTACACACGGTCGGAATTTCCGACAACAAGGTCCTATCACACATTTTCCGTCGGAAAATCTGACCGTGTGTACGGGGCATAAGTGTTTTTGTATTATACTAGCACCACACACATTTTAAGGAAAATGGGCAAGACAGACTACATTATTTCTTTTGTTTTTTGTTTTTTTGTAGACATCCATCTGCAGAACTTCACATGTGATGCCTCTGAGTGTTAAACTTTCAATAAGTTCCTGTGATCAGTTTTCATAGCTATTGTTTTTTTTCTCAGGCAGGCTTCTGTAGCACACAAGGCAGTTTTCTATTAGTTCATGGCACGTTCTTTTAAGATTTGTTCAAAGAAAGTTTGCACCGTGACCTTGTAATACAACACACTTCAGGGCTTGAGTTTGCCGTAGGTTGCACTGTCTGTACTCTGCAGTTCCACTTTAGACATGATGGAAGAGGCACCACAACCTTGTGCAAAAAAAACTCACAAAGTTAGGCTTTGTTCTTTTGTTGCTGCTTGGCTGACAGACATTGAGTTCAAATTCTGGTTAAGAGCAGATGCTGAACCAAAACATAATGCAAAGTGTGCGTGGTGCAAAAAAGTCTTCAGCATTGGATATGGTAGTGTTCGTGATGTACGCAGTCATTGCACAAGTTCAAAACACAAGGCTATTGCTGCAGCTAGGCAAGCCAGTACTGGCATTGTTAGTTTTGCTACGCAAACACTACCAGATCCAGTAGTGTTGGCTCATAAGAAAAGGACTTTCTAAAGTGAGCTACAAATGGTAAATTTTATTGCACAAAAAAATTTAGCATTAAGCCTGTAAGATGATCTTAATCATAATGTCACTGACTGGTTTCCAGACTCCAAAATTGCAAAATCCATCAATTGTAAGCGAACTAAAGGTTCCATGTTGGTTAAGAATGTCATTGGCAAGTGTCTCAAAGAGGAGTTGTGCAAAAGGCTTACATATTGTCACTTTTCCTTACTGATTGATGAAACTACTGACATATCAACAAGAAAAAAATTAGCTATGGTTGTCATTTTGATGAAGAAGCTGGTAGAACCAAATACCAGTTCTACCGCCTCCTTGATCTCACTGAAGCAACTGCTGATGCTATTTTTGAGAAGATTAAACAATCTTTTCGGGAAGATGGTATACCCCTAAGAAATGTAATGGCTCTTGGTACAGATGGTGCAAGGGTAATGGTTGGTCCTAGAAACTCTGTACTGTCCTGCTTCAAAGTAGAGCAGCCTTATATTTTTCACATTGATTGTACCTGCCATGTTGCTGCCTTGTGTGCTGCAGAAAGCTATACCAAAAACTATTGAGCAACTTTGCAGAGACATACATAGCCACATAGTTGTAAACGTTTACAGTTTTATCATGAATTTCAGGAATTTGTAGATGCAGATTGTCTAAAGATTCTACAACTTTGTTCTACTAGATGACTTTCAATGCTTGATTGTGTCAACCGCATTCTGAATCACTATGATGCCCTCTTAAGTTATTTTCAGTCAAGTGATGATTCAGATCGCTTGGTAACTGTTGACAGAATAAGCATTAAGCTACAGGATCCTATCACTAAGTGCTACTTTTTGTTTCTTCAAGCAGTTTTGCCAAATTTCACACAATTCAATAAAATTTTCCAGAGCAATTCACCTATGTTACCTGACTTGTACTTCAAGTATTGACAACTGCTGAAAACTCTCATGGGCTACTTTATCAGGCCAGACCTGTTGGTTTCCATTCACAATGATGCACTGATTCGATTTGACCACACTAATAGTGCAAACTTCAAATCGACAGATGGCATTTTTATTGGATACCAAACAAAAGAAAATTTGTCTACAGTAGATGATTTGTCAGCTGCTCACCAGTTCATGGTGCAAGTAATGACATTTTACACAAGAGCTGTAACTGCAATTAAAAAACGAATGCCTATTGGAAACCAAATTATTCAGCTGTTGGCTTTACTAAAACCTTTTAAACAGGTCTACTACAAATTCTGGGGACATTTTAGAACTTGCCAAGCATTTTCCTCAAATTGTTCCCCCATCTGAATTTGACGCACTGCATACTGAATTTATAGAATACCAAGTGACAGATTTTAGTGATCCTGAGACTCACACTTATGATTCTTTTAGGTACATGGTAGGACAAAGCTGCAGTATCGATCCGGACAATCTGAAAGTACCTAACTTCCCACATCTGGTTAAATTTGCAAAAAATATGCTTTCTCTTCCCCATGGGATAGCTGAGGTAGAACGTGTGTTCTCTTCTGTGAAGTTAATGAAAACTGATCATAGGAATAAACTTTCCACTCCAATGTTGGAAGGACTGCTGTCAGTAAAGAGTGGCCCAGGAAAGATTACTCAGCACATGATTGAAAAGGTTGACGTCACAATGTATGACCACAAGGTTGAAACTTTATCAAAAGTTAAACATAAGCAACTGTGTGTCTTCTGCTGCTGGCAAGGACAAAGATGATCTGGTGGTGGTGGAGGAAGAGGAATGACTACAGAAAAATTCGATTCCTTTCTGATATAATTGTACAACACATTTTAGACAGGAATATTCTGTTCTGTTACATTTAAATTATTTTCTCACATGGATTACTGTTGTGAAAATGATGGGGGTAACTGTTTGTCTCCACAAAAGCTGCTAAATGTGTCTTTACCCAAAAAAGTAATTTTGCTTCAGTTTTTGGAAGCTGTTCGTCACTGTTAGAAAAGTTTACACTTGTATTGTTGTCAAAGGGACAAAATTACATATTTACTAAATAGCAGTTGTCAGTGGAACTGGAGGTGAAGCCAAACCTTCAAATGGGGACGCCTGTTCCATTGTCCAATGCTGCAAGGCTGAAGTAAATTCTTTCTCACTTTGGTAAAAATGCATTTCTATTTTGCCAGTTATGTTGAAAAGACTGTTTTTATTGCTGTCTGTGACAGTTAGGAGTTGTTATGCTCTATTTTTTTCCTATTTACTTCTATCACCAAAAGAGAACTTGATTCCAGAACATGAATAGAGGTGAATGTTCAAAATTTTGTGTGACCATAAATGGTGTATAGAAAAGAATAAACTCTTTAAATTCACATTTTGTTGCTTAGTAAATGAAGACAGTCAGTTTTCATTTTATCCAGCTGTATTTACTCATACCATCCAAGTGAAGGATATAAAACACCAACATGTCCAAAAATAAAGCAAAAACTGAATCGGTGAGTTGGAAACTATCACACATACCCTTGTCGGAGTCTAAAATGTGCAATGTTATTAGAGACATATCCTAACAGACTAAAGGCTGGAATTAAATCAAAAAAGGTGTTTCAACAAAATGCTGACAAAGGGTTTTTTTCTTTTCCAACTCAGTGCTTCTGTTGGAGTTTTTTTTGGTGACATGTTGGTGTTTTTGGCTGACATGTTCTAAGAGGGGATCCCCACTGACAACCAATGTAAGGATGTTATTGGGGCTCCCCATTGACAAGTTCAACCAGTGTACGGGGGATGGTACTGGGGTTTTCCCACTGACAGCCAATGTAAGGGGATGTTACTGGGGTTTTCCCACTGACAGCCAATGTAGGGATGTTACTGGGATTTTCCCACTGACAGCCAATGTAAGGGGATGTTACTGGGGTTTTCCCACTGACAGCCAATGTAAGGGGATGTTACTGGGGTTTTCCCACTGACAGCCAATGTAGGGATGTTACTGGGATTTTCCCACTGACAGCCAATGTAAGGGGGTGTTACTGGGGTTTTCCCACTGACAGCCAATGTAGGGATGTTACTGGGATTTTCCCACTGACAGCAAATGTAAGGGGATGTTACTGGGGTTTTCCCACTGACAGCCAATGTAGGGATGTTACTGGGGTTTTCCCACTGACAGCCAATGTAAGGGTATGTTACTAGGGTTTTCCCACCGACAGCCAATGTAAGGGTATGTTACTGGGGTTTTCCCACCGACAGCCAATGTAAGGGGATGGTACTGGGGTTTTCCCACTGACAGCCAATGTAAGGGGATGTTACTGGGGTTTTCCCACTGACAGCCAATGTAAGGGGATGTTACTGGGGTTTTCCCACTGACAGCCAATGTAAGGGGATGGTACTGGGGTTTTCCCACTGACAGCCAATGTAAGGGGATGTTACTGGGGTTTTCTTGATGTAAGGGGAAACTTTAATGTAAGGGTCGGTTCACACATGGGCAACACGACTTTAGCGCGACTTTGTACCGCGACTTCAACGCGGCTTCAGCGCGACTTCGGCAAATTACGAGGCGACTTGAAGTCGCCTCCATGACAGGCGACTTCGCCTGTGGCCAATCACCTCTCTGGGAGGGAGGGGGGGAAGGAGGGGTTTTCTCTGCAAAGTCGCTTGACTTTACAGAGAGATCCGACTTGCAGGCGACTTACATTGAGTTGAATGGGTACAAGTCGCCTACAAGTCGGATAGAAGTAGTACAGGAGTCTTTTCTGAAGTCGGAGCGACTTCAGTAGTGTCAATTAAGACGCTCCCATTGCCTACCATGTTAACCTAAATGCAAAGCGACTTGGGGCGACTTGAGGGCGTACAAGTCGGATCCCAAGTCGCCCCAGTGTGAACCGACCCTTAGGGATGAGTGGGGACTCTAATGTAAGGAGGACGTATACAGGGACAATGATGTGAGTACTTTGATGCAAGGATGGACTGGATGCTGATGTAAGTTGATTTTTTTTTTTTTTTTCATTTTTCACTTGGATGTTAAGTTGCACTGAGTAAATGCAGCTGGCTAAAACTGCATCGGTCTTCATTTCAGGCTTTTTTTTTTTTTTTTTTAAGAGGTGGTGATTCTTTTCTATACCCACTGCAGGTGACAAAAATATGGGTTATATTAACCCGCTCTACTTCTAACGCTCTTACTAATTCAAAAATAAAAGAATATTTTATCTTGAAATCTCCTCTATTACATTGGTTGTTGTTTGTTGTATTTTGTAGCATAAATACAAAAATTTGCATCAAAAAAGTAAATTTTTGTACGTTTTGGAAATGCCAGTAAAAATTTGGTTTTGCCAGTAAAATTTGGGTGTTGTGTCAGTGAATTTTATTCTGGTAGGTTGGCAACACTGCCACCCACAGAATCTGCAGTTTTTCGGGTCTCATAACAGACAGAGGGGAGACATTTGACAGGTAAAGATACATGCAGGAGGCATGTATATCCTTATAGATAACCCCTATGGCAGTAGTTTAGAAAGGATGACATTGGGTTTACATCCACTTTAAGACATTTGCACAATGAACTTTTATAAATGGACCCTTTGGTTTCAGATTGGAACAGATCTGTACTTATTACAGTATTCAAAAAGGCAACAAATTCAGTAATGCTTATTAGAAATCAGCAATGTATGAAAATAGATTGGTCAGATGTGCAGGTTGGGTCAGGTTAAGCAGATGTGGGAAAGATCAAGTTGTCAGAGGAGTAACAAAGGTCTTTTATTAAGGCTTTATGTTTTTTCATTTTTTTAACTGATATGCTGGAGAGATCTCCCCGGACTTCTTGCCCTGCTGACAACGGTTTCACTAGACAGGAAATTATGGAAAATCTCCAAAGGACACACAGATAAAAAATAAAATCTAGGTTATATTTCCATACTTTACTAAAGGAGAGCATTTTAATTTCTTCTTCCAAATGTTGGATGGTTCTTCTAATGGAGCCCCAGATATTATTATATTATATTATACGAGGAGAGGACAATAAGTTCTTACCCTCACCAAGATCTAGATGTGCTAGGGATCTGAAATGTAATACACTGACTCTTCCTTCTCTACTTATCCACCTCCAGGGCCAGACTGGCCTACCGGGATACCGGGAGATTTCCCGGTAGGCCGCCTGAGTTGCTGCGGCTGCAGTGCTCCCCTCCTGCTCCTGTGTGTCACGGTCTGTGTTCTGTGTCTGTGTTCGGCGGCCGCGCTGTAACATGGTCCCGCCCCCCTAGACCGGCTTGTGTGATAGTGGATAGAATCAGTGTTCCGCCTATCACACGAGCCGGTCTAGGGGGGCGGGACCATGTTACAGCGCGGCCGCCGAACACAGACCCAGCCAGCTCCGTGACACACAGGAGCAGGAGAGAGGGACGGAGCAGGAGAGAGGGATACTGTAGATGCCCGCCCGTACAGTCCGCCCTGTGTGCCTGTATAGGAGAATCGGCGGGGGGGGCGCATATAGAGGAAATTAGCTTTCTATATTCCTCCATGCAGCCGCTGAATACTTGCAGGAGGGAGAGGAGGAGAATCAAGCATTCAGCGGCTGCATGGAGGAATATAGAAAGCTAATTTCCTCTATATGCGCCCCCCCGCCGATCCTCCTATCCAACTTCTTTTACTGGCCCCCCCAGTTCTCCTTGTGCTCCCTGGCTCCCCCCCATGCTCTCCTCCCCTTACCACACTCTCCAGCCCCCCCCCCCACAGTTCTCTCCACCCCTGTTTTTTCTGCCCCCCCTGCTCTCCAGCTCTCCCCATCCTACTCTAGCCACCATCCCAGTGCTCTTCACTCCCCCAGTGCTCTCCACCCATGTTCTTTCTCCCCCACCCCCCCCCAGTGCTCTCCACCCATGTTCTTTCTCCCCCCCAGTGCTCTCCAGCTCTCCCCATCACTCTCCAGCCCCCACCCCTGTTTTCGGTCCCCCCCGGTGCTCTCAAGCTCCACCCATCGCTCTCCAGCCCCCCCCCCCCGTGCTCTCCACCCCTGTTTTTTTTTGGCTCCCCCTCCAGTGCTCTCAAGCTTCCTCCCCAGCACTCTCCGCTCCCCACCCCTGTACTCTCCACTCCCCCGCCAGTGCTCTCCAGTCCCCCGTGCTTTCCACCCCTGTTCTTTCTGGCCCCCACTGGTGCTTTCAAGGTCTCCCCATTGCTCTCCACTCCCCCCTGCTCTTTGTACCCCCCAGTGCTCTCCACCCCTGTTTTTCTGCCCCTCCCCCAGTGCTCTTCGCCACCCCACACTCCTAGCCCCCCCCGTGCTCTTTGCCCCCCGTGCTCTCCACCCCTGTTTTTTTTTTTGGTTCCCCCTCCAGTACTCTCAAGCTTCCCCCCAGCACTCTCCGCTCCCCACCCCTGTACTTTCCACTCCCCCCTGCATTTTGCCCCCACCCATGTGCTCTCCAACCCCCGCCAGTGCTCTCCAGTCCCCCGTGCTTTCCTCCCCTGTTATTTCTGGCCCCCACTGGTGCTTTCAAGCTCCCCCCATTGCTCTCCACTCCCCCCTGCTCTTTGTACCCCCCCAGTGCTCTCCACCCCTGTTTTTCTGCCCCTCCCCCACTGGTGCTTTCAAGCTCCCCCCATTGCTCTCCACTCCCCCCTGCTCTTTGTACCCCCCAGTGCTCTCCACCCCTGTTTTTCTGCCCCTCCCCCAGTGCTCTTCGCCACCCCACACTCTTAGCCCCCACAGTGCTCTCCACCTCTGTTCTTTTTGGACCCCCGGTGCTCTCAAGTCCCCCCCCCCCAGGGGGGGTCATGGGAGAAGTCAGACAAGTGTGGACTGTGGAGAGGAGACTATAGGATAAAACCAGAGCCACCGAGCTGGAGCCGACTGACTGAGCCCTACACGGTGCACCTGAGAGGAGGTCAGTGACAGCACCGCTAGGCCAGTCTGAAGGGGGGGTCACTGATGTAAGGGGGGAGTGAATACGATAATGTAAGGGGGCACCGATATAAAGCACAGCCTTATATCAGTAACCCACCCCCCCTTACCTTAGTGTATTCTTTCTGCGGAAGGTGGTTCCCCCCCTCCCACGTTCTGAGTTCCTGGGGTCCCCCTTGATGATTGATCACTTACCACTTTTAACTGGAATTTGCTTTTATATATATAAAGTCCTATGTGATTTCATATCTGTCTTATCTATATATAATACACTCTTCAAATGTGCATTTTATGGTTTTCCCTTTCATGAACAAGAAATCAATGACGTTATGCTGTTGCGGTGGTATAATAATGCTGTGGGGCTGGTATGAAATTTTTTCCAGGGCTGGATGTTATTCCCAGTCCGGCCCTGTCCACCTCCTATGGTTACACACTTCTCACATCTGTGAAACAGACCTTACCATCTACGTAGAAGTATGCAGATTTGAAGGAAAACCAGCTATCAGCTTCAGTAATGACTGCCGCATCATTGTGGAAACATCTTCCCCGTAAATGTTTCTTCAGATTTGGAAACAGGAAGAAGGCCAAAGGTGCCAGGTCAGGTGAGTAAGGTGGATGGGGCAGAGATTCATAGCCACAATCGCTCGATGTGCAGGTCCATTTTCAGCTAGCAGCACATTCCACTCGTTGCTGTTTTTGGGAAGGTGTCAGTAAACTGGGAACCCAACGTGCAGCCACTCTCCTATGTAAGATGTTATGTAATATGTTGAAAACTGGCCCCCTACTAATGTTCACCTCCCTAGCTAAGAAATTAATAGTCACACGTCTATCTTAAAGCACTAGCTGCTCAACTTTTGCCACCACACTTGGTTCTATGGCTGAAGAGAGGAAACATGCGACAAATGCAGCAGGGGCCGCCCCCTTGGACTTTTAAAGCAGAAATAGGAGTAGTGAAGTAAGTAAAAGGCAGTGGAGTGCCACTTTTATTGAGTACACAATATGTAATAATATGTAATAAATTTTATAAACATGAACAATGACATTAAATATACAATGTATACCAATGAACCAGTTAATACATAGATATATATATCAAACCCAAAGCTAATAGTCCAGGCACTGCCAGAGTCAAGCTGAGGTCAGTCCGTGAAGATTTGTAGCATACATCCCGACATGTTTCGAAAGTTTATTGGTATATATTTTTCCTTCATCAGGGGTGGTTTACATTTTGGGTGACTTTATCTGCATACATAGTATTTATACTGTAGTGCATAAAAGGCAAGTAGTTTTACATAGTGAACATATTTTTAGGCTTAAAAGGTACTTACATACAGGGTTCATTGAAGGACATGGGGAAATGGTAAAAACAATTGTGAAAATTCCACGTTGGCTGAGAGAGACCGCACGGACAGCATGGGTGGACAGGCATGCAAACCCGGGGCAGGCCACTGATTCACATCCACAGGAGACACTCTGATGGCTACACTAGAAGGGAGGTAATACTGTCTAAAGGGCCATAAAAGAAAAAAGAAATCAATCAGGGTTTTAAGATTAGTACACAGACGCAGCCAGTGTGCATGTGACAGCAAAGCATATGTATTGCCCAGAATGGCCTGTATTTGAATAGTACATTACCTTTCAGTATAATGGTGGAAGCACAGACATCAGAGCGGCCGTGATCAGACTGAGACATCCCAGCTGTGTGTGAGCACTATTATATAGGGAATTACCTGATGAGGGAGCCAATCCTCACAGGGGGTGGTGCTGATTGTCTAGCGTCATTTGCTGTATGAGAAACAGCTGAGGCCAGCCTCAGAAAGTCTCCCTGACGTGGAGGTGTGCGATGTAGCCTCGCCCCTCGAGGTGTGAAGACGTCACGCGCCGGCACGTCACCAGCGAAAAGGAAGTCTCCGTCCGTGTCATAGACACAGCGGGGACAGGTAGGAGCTCCTCCCCGCACATATGGCCTGTATGGAGACAGGAATATCCCTGTCATCCACCAACCATTCACAGGTGGAGCCTACCTGCCGGGAGGTGTGAAAAAACAAGGCAGCTCAGAGAGCACACCATGCTGCCATCGAGTGGACTGAATGGAAAATGACAGCCAACGTATTTACAATGCAAAAAACTTTATAATCACAAAGAACAAAACAAAAACCAAAAAATGAATGAATGAAAATTATGAAAATAAGGAATAAGATTGGAAAAGGAGGGATAAAATGACATGGCGGTTGAATTATCAAATGGACACAATTAGCAAAAATGAATTATCCATATTGTATACATGCAATTATGAGGACAGTAATGAGATCACAGGATTGTATTGTGAGAGATACATCACAATATAGGGAAACTAATCATAATAGTGTCACTAATCATAATGTCCCCATAGTATCAGAAGGAGCATTTACTGTAAATAGCTGATGGGTCTATGAAGCCATGGTATAAACGATGTAGCATGGAGCAGGAAAGTTGAGATGTAATTAAAGCAGGGACGTTGAAGGGGGAGCTATAAGTTTAATTCACAGCCCCCTGTAACAAAGCCCGGAAGGAAAGATTTAAAGTTGAATGCCTCATTTAGGCCAGGTGGTGAGGTGGCCTGTAAATTAAATATCCATCTCAACTCACATTGGAGAAGATGCTTATTAACCACCTCAATACAGTGCACTTACACCCCCTTCCTGACCAGACCAATTTTCAGCTTTCAGCGCTCTCACATTTTGAATGACAATTACTCAGTCGTGCAACACTGTATCCATATGAAATTTGCGTCCTTTTTTTCACACAAATAGAGCTTTCTTTTGGTGGTATTTAATCACTAGTGGGTTTTTTATTTTTTGTGCTATAAATAAAAAAGACCGTAAATTTTGTGAAAAAAATGCCTTTTTCTTTGTTTCTGTCATAAAATTTTGCAAATTAGTAATTTTTCTTCATAAATTTTGGCCAAAATTTATACTGCTACATATCTTTGGTAAAAATAACCCAAATTAGTGTAAATTATTTGATCTTTGTGAAAGTTATAGAGTCTACAAACTATGGTGCCAAGCACTGAAAATTGATCACATCTGATCACACAGATGTACTGATGGTCTATCTCATTTCTTGGTACACTAACAAGTCAGAAAAGTACAAATACCCCCTAAATGACCCCTTTTTAGAAAGTAGACATTCCAAGGTATTAAGTAAGTAGCATGGTGAATTTTTTTAAGTTGTAATTTTTTCCCACAATTCTTTGCAAAATGAAGATTTTTTTTTTTTTTTTTTTACAAAATTGTCATATTAACAGGTTATTTCTCTCTCAGAGCATATGCATACAACAAATTACACCCCAAAATACATTCTGCTACTCCTCCTGAGTATAGCGATACCACATGTGTGAGACTTTTACACAGCCTGGCCACATACAAAGGCCGAACATTGAAGTAGCATCTTCATGCGTTCTACGAGCCTAAATGACGCATCTCATTTCTCAACCACCATTTACACTTTTGAAGGCCCTGGAGCACCAGGACAATAGAATTGCCCCCAAACTGACCCCATTTTGGAAAGCAAACACCCCAACGTATAATCTATGAGGCATAATGAGTCTTTTGAATGGTTCATTTTTTTCCAGAAGTTTTTGGAAAATGTGGAAAAAAATGAAAACGCATTTTTTTTTACACAAAGTTGTCCATTTATCAGATATTTCCAACACATAGCATGTACGTAGCAAAGATGACACCCCAAAATACATTCTGCTACTCCTCCTGAGTATAGCGATACCACATGTGTGAGACTTTTACACAGCGTGGCCACATACAAAGGCCCAACATTGGAGTAGCACCATCAGGCGATCTACGAGCATAAATGACACATCTCATTTCTCAACCACCTATTGCATTTTTGAAGGCCCTGGAGCACCAGGACAATGGAATTGCCCCCAAAATGACCCCATTTTGGAAAGCAAACACCCCAACGTATAATCTATGAGGCATGATGAGTCTTTTGAACGGTTCATTTTTTTCCAAAAGTTTTTGGAAAATGTGGAAAAAAATGAAAACGCATTTTTTTTTACACAAAGTTGTCCATTTATCTGATATTTCCAACACATAGCATGTACGTAGCAAAGATGACACCCCAAAATACATTCTGCTACTCCTCCTGAGTATAGCGATACCACATGTGTGAGACTTTTACACAGCGTGGCCACATACAAAGGCCCAACATTGGAGTAGCACCATCAGGCGATCTACGAGCATAAATGACACATCTCATTTCTCAACCACCTATTGCATTTTTGAAGGCCCTGGAGCACCAGGACAATGGAATTGCCCCCAAAATGACCCCATTTTGGAAAGCAAACACCCCAACGTATAATCTATGAGGCATAATGAGTCTTTTGAACGGTTCATTTTTTCCAAAAGTTTTTGGAAAATGTGGAAAAAAATGAAAACGCATTTTTTTTTACACAAAGTTGTCCATTTATCAGATATTTCCAACACATAGCATGTACGTAGCAAAGATGACACCCCAAAATACATTCTGCTACTCCTCCTGAGTATGGCGATACCACATGTGTGAGACTTTTACACAGCCTGGCCACATACAGAGGCCCAACATCAAAGTAGCACCATCAGGCGTTCTAGGAGCATAAATGACATATATAATTTCCTGGCAACCTATCATTTTTGAAAACCCTTCATATTTCTAACACATAGCATGCACATACCAATAATTACAATCCAAAATAAATTCTATTGCAGAAAGGGTAAAAAAAAAAGCATTACCTGTGCTTTTAGTAGTATCCACAGAGGAGAGCACTGGTCCAGGCAGCAGGCAAGGAGGTGCTTAGCGACAGCAATATTAACTATCCAGGCAGCAGGCAGGAATATTGTCTATAGTCCGCACAAGGATATTGTCAGCACATCACAGTCCATAGAAATTGTCCAGGCAGAGACAGCCAGCACAGCCATAATATGGTCCTGGTACACTGTTAACTGCAGACACTCATTATTGTACCGCGACAGGCATGGGCATGGTGGCAGTAAGTCAGCAGCAGGCTGAGGGCCACAATCAGGTAAGACCTGTGCACAGGGGCACAGGGGTAGAGGCTTCGACCCACCCAAATCTCTATGAAGCCTCCGGACTCCAGACCCTAATTCCGAAACCCGGAGAAAACAAAAATAATTGTTTTCTCCAACCGGAAAAACAATTCTGGAGCCCCTCACATATGTGAGACCCCTGTGTACTACAGTAGCAGGGCAACAGATCAGTCCAAGCGGTAGGCAAAAGCATAGTCCATAAAACAGGCCAGGGTCGGTTCACATGTAAGCAGTCCAAGCGGTAGGCAGTAGAGTAGTTGATAAAACAGGCCAGGGTCAGTTCACGTGGAGGCAGTCCAAACGGTAGGCAGAGGCATAGTCACAAAACAGGCCAGGGTCAGTTCACATGAAAGCAGTCCAAACGGTAGGCAGAGGCATAGTCAAAAAACAGGCCAGGGTCAGTTCACATGGAAGGCAGTGGCATGGTAATTTGGGAAAGAATGGAAAATGGTCAGCACAGATGGTGAAAATGGGGAAATGGTTAAAAATATGGGCTAATATTTTATGGATGTGTGATAAATTTGGAAGCATTCACCAATGCAAAGGCCAGGTTGGGAGGGACACTGGGGACAATGGTAGCTGGTATCTCTTCTAAATCCTCTTTTGGTGCACACGCGACATTTTTTTTGCCGTCTTCGGCCTGCTTCAGATGGTGGAATGCTGAAGAGGAAGTGGCGCTCATGGAGTCGGCAAACAGCCTCAGAGCGAAGGTCTTCTTGGGGGGGTCTTTGGTGATAGATGAGGGACGTGACAACTTCTTCTATGAATTTTAGGAAGGGGGCGGGGCTTTCAATGGATTTGGTGTAGACTACGTAGGAATTGTAAATGGCCAAATGGATGAGATAAATTGCTACCTTCTTATACCAGAATCGGGACCTCCTTATTGACAAATAGGGCTGAATCATTTGATCGTTAAAATCTACCCCCCCCATGTAGAGATTATAATCTTGGACACATGTTGGCTTTTCAATGGGACCTCGTCTTCTTTGTACCACAATTGCAGTGTCTTCATGGATGGTGGACATCATGTGCACGTCCCTCTTATCCTTCCACCTCAAGGCCAGCACTTCGTTGCATCTCAATGAAGT
This sequence comes from Lithobates septentrionalis, assembly GCA_037952835.1. Classification (NCBI taxonomy): domain Eukaryota; kingdom Metazoa; phylum Chordata; class Amphibia; order Anura; family Ranidae; genus Lithobates; species Lithobates septentrionalis. The sequence continues at coordinate 4,227,425 of JBBDGP010000388.1, forward strand.
TCTTTCCCCCCTTCGCAGCTTTTTATTCGCTAAAGATTGTGGGAAGCCCTTTCTATTTTTTCTGGAGGTTCCACAGGCCAGGGTTTTTGCGATGTATAAATGTTTGAAAAGGGGCAGGCTGGTGTAAAAGTTGTCAACGTAAATGTGATATCCTTTGTTTAGAAGTGGGTATGCCAGGTCCCATACAATCTTTCCAGTTGTGCCCATGTAGGCCGGGCACTCAGGGGGCTGGAGCTGGGAATCTTTTCCTTCATATATACGGAATGCATACAAATATCCTGTGGCTCTCTCACATAGCTTATATAACTTTACTCCGTATCTGGCCCTTTTGCTAGGAATATACTGCTTTATTCCTAGCCGGCCTGAAAAGGGTACCAGGGACTCATCGACGCAAATTTTCTGATCGGGGACATAGAGTTCTGCAAATTGTTGAGAAAAGAAATTTATCAGTGGGCGAATCTTGTATAACTTGTCGTAATTTGGATGATTGTGGGGAGGGCACTGGGTGTTGTCGCTGAAGTGAAGAAAGCGCATTATCATCTTGTATCGGGACCTTGACATTAGGGCAGAATAAATGGGCATACTGTGGATGGGGTGGGTGGACCAATAGGCATGTCCTTCATTTTTTTTTGTAATCCCCATGTTTAGGGTGAGGCCCATAAACACTTTGAATTCCTCCAAATTAAGATCTCTCCACTCAAAAGGACGGGCATAGGATGATTGGGGGTTGTTGGCAATATATTGCTGGGCATACAAATTTGTCTGGTCCACAATAAATTGTAGCATAGTGTCGGGCAAAAACATATAAAAGAAATCAATCTCTGAGAAATTTTGGGTGTTGGTCTGCACACCTGGCAGTGCTGTGAACGGGGGAATAATTGGCGATGCCGAGTTGGAAGGCAGCCATATTGGGTTGGCAAGACCATCTGGCATGTATGTAGAGGCCCTGGCTCTTGGGGGGTGTGACACTCCAGTAGTTGGATTGGAATTTCCTGTGCTGGTACTCAGGCGTGATGTGGCAGGACTGGTACTGGGTCTGGGCATTTGTTCCTGGGGCCTATCGCCGGCGGCAGCGCTGGTACTGGGCATTTGTTCCCGGGGCCTAACGCTGGCGGCAGCTCTGGTACTGGGCCTGGGAATTTGTTCCTGGGGCCTATTGGTGGTGGCAGCGCTGGTACTGGGCATTTGTTCCCGGGGCCTAACGCTGGCGGCAGCGCTGGTACTGGGCCTGGGAAATTGTTCCTGGGGCATATTGGTGGTGGCAGCGCTGGTACTGGGCCTGGGAATATAATCCTGGTTTCCAGAGTGCCGTGCCCTTTTGGGAGGGACCCATTCTTCCTCCGAATCATTTGCCGATTCACTATTTGGTTCAAATGCCGAACTTGAATCAGAATCCAAATTAGAATCTGATGAGAACTCCCCGTTGCTCTCATCGGTCATGGAGAGGATCTGGAACGCCTCCTCACTGCTGAATACTCTTTTGGACATGACGCGGTGTGACAGGTGGCAGGTGACGGTCACTGATGGGCTGTGCGATAGGTGGCAGCTGACGTTCACTGATTGGTGATGACGGTGTGACAGGCGATGGTCACTGATGGGTGACAGGCCACGGACAGTTACTGGTGATGGGTGACGGTCACTAAAAGATGACAGGTGATCGGTGATGGCTGACGGTCACTGATGGGTGACAGGTGATGGGTAACGGGTGATGGCTGGCGGTCACTGATGGGTGACGGGTGATGGCTGGCGGTCACTGATGGGTGACGGGTGATGGCTGGCGGTCACTGATGGGTGATGGCTGGCGGTCACTGATGGGTGACGGGTGATGGCTGGCGGTCACTGATGGGTGACGGGTGGCGATCACTGATGGGTGACAGGTGATGGCTGGCGGTCACAGATGGGTGACGGGTGATGGCTGACGGGTGACAGGTGCACCGCTGATGGTCACTGATTTGTGACGGGTGACAGGTGCACCGCTGATGGTCACTGATTTGTGACGGGTGACAGGTGCACCGCTGGCGGTCACTGATGGGTGACGGGTGATGGCTGGCGGTCACTGATGGGTGACGGCTGGTGGTCACTGATGGGTGACGGCTGGCGGTCACTGATGGGTGACGGGTGACGGCTGGCGGTCACGGATGGGTGACGGGTGACGGCTGGCGGTCACGGATGGGTGACGGGTTACGGCTGGCGGTCACGGATGGGTGACGGGTGACGGCTGGCGGTCACTTATGGGTGATGGGTGACGGCTGGCGGTCACTGATGGGTGACAGGTGCACCGCTGATGGTCACTGATTTGTGACGGGTGACAGGCGCACCGCTGACGGTCACTGATGGCAGTCCCTTATGTGACAGGTGCACTTTATTGGGTGACACTGGTGACTGTTGGGTGACAGATGACAATTGGGGGGGACGATGGGACAGGTGTGGTGTTGGTGCAGACACTACAGAACACAGATCGGTAACTCACTGCTTCTGGCTCTTCTCTCCTCACACTGGAAACGGTGTGTGAGGAGAGAAGAGCTGGTAACAGCTAGTTACCGCTCTGTGTTTACATTTATGATCGGCTGTGAATGGATCACAGCCGATCACGTGGGTAAACAGCCAGCCAATGGCTGTTTACCGGCGTCGGTGACGAGTAGTGTTCCCGGGAACACTCCGTCACCGACGTGCACGCGCAGCGCGCTCGCGATTGCGCGCATGCGCCGTGCACAATGGGGTGGACCTATTTGTGATCGGCCGTGACTTCATCACGGCCGATCACGTGGTAAACAGCCATGTCCAATGGCTGTTCACCCCCCTCGGCGGCGAGCGGTGTCTCCGTGACACGCCGCCACCGAAGGAACAGGGATGCGCGCGCACGATCGCGCGCATTCCCTGTTTAAATGGGAGGCCGTCATATGACGCCCTCCCGCAACGAGAGCCGCGCCGCCTGGCCGTCAATTGACAGCCGGCAGTCGGCAAGCGGTTAAAGTCGCCACCTCTGGAGTTAAAATGTATATGGTCAAGTGCCAGGAAATATACCTTAGGGATATATACCTTAGAAATATATACCTTAGGAAAATTTGGTCTTACCGAATGGAAATAGATTTTTCCCCAAAAAATTTGCTAACTGTCAAACTAAAGATTTGTATATTTGATGACCTGCGAATGTGGTGTGTTTTACGTAGGGAAGGATTTTAGGGAATTTAAAAAACACATTTATTTGACCACACATATGCCATCAAAATTAGTGATCTGTATTCCCCGATAGGGAGGCACGCAGCCCAGGACCATGCTTATGGTTCTAACAAAGTTTTATTTTAATGTCTTGAACACATTCCACAGGATCCACGGGGGGGGGGACTGGGATAGGGTCATACTCCCAAAGAGAAATGAGGTGGATATTCTAGGGAGCCACCAAGGCCCCTGATTTGAATGAAGCCACCTCATTCAAGTCCTTTCTGCCCATTTAAGGTATGATAATTATGTATTATTTATGTTTACTAACTGATATTTCCATTGAGGGACCTTAATTGTGTGCCATGTATGATGCTGTTTTCTATTCTGGGTACATGATGATGTTTGGAGATCGGTGCGCAGATTTACATTGATATCTATAGCTGAGATTTTTCTCAAGTATACTCAGCATTTATATTAATCTAACAAAAAAATTGATAGGAAGGGAGAGGAAAAGTTTGGTTTTTGTTTTGTTTTGTTTTATTTGGGTTTGTTTTTGTTTGTTTTTAGGTTTTGTTTCATTTTGTTCTGCTTTGTGTTTTGTTTTGTGCCTCGCCTCCCATTCCTCTCTGTTCTTATCTCGCGGGAGCTGAAATCCCTCCCGGTTTTCCAGGCCCCTCCCTCTACACCTCGCGGATCTATGCCCATGGGGAGCATTCTCTCCTTTGAGCAGCGTGGGGTGGTTCATGGACTTAGATACCACATTTCTCCTTCCGCCAATGGGGTCTGGAGACCTGTGGGATTGGCGTCCTCTTATTTCCTTTTTTCCCCCTAGTGCTGCATCTCTCCTACTATGGGCACCACGTCAACGCCGCTGCACGCATATATCTGCCCTCTGAGTATAATGCAGACAGTGGTGGACGTGTCCACCTCCTGGCGTGGCGTCAGAGTCCGTACGTCACCGCGCTTGCGCAATGGGGTGTTTGCCGCATGCATCGTCATCCCTCAGCCAATGGGCGGGGCATGGACCTATCAGTGCCCATCTGTGCCGCCTTTCAGTTCCCATCAGTGCCACCTATGTGTACCCACCAGTGCCGCCTATCAAGGCCCCATCAGTGCCGCATATTAGTGCCCATCATCAGTGCCACCTCATTGGTGCCATCTCATCGGTGCCCATCAGTGCCGCCTTATCAGTGAAGCCCCATCAGTGAAGGAGAAAACTTATTTACAAAGTTTTGTAACAGAAACAAAAAAACATTTTTTTTTTTTTTCAAAATTTTCGGTCTTTTTTTATTTGTTTAGCAAAAAATAAAAACCCCAGAGGTGATCAAATACCACCAAAAGAAAACTCTATTTGTGGGAACAAAATGATAAAAATTTAGTTTGGGTACAGTGTTGTATGACCGCGCAATTGTCATTCAAAGTGCGACAGCACTGAAAGCTGAAAATTGGTCTGGTCAGGAAGGTGTATAAGTGCACTGTATTGAAGTGGTTAATATTGACAATACTCATGATGGCTGTTCTTGTAGTATACACACATCCAGGGGCGGACTGACCATTCGGGCATATCGGGCACTGACCGAGGGCCCGGGGCCAGTAGGGGGCCCCATGAGAGGCTCCTGGGAGGACGCAGCAGAATGGATGGAGCAAGCAGGTACCGGGTCCAGTCTTGAGAAGGGAGAGAGAAAGCAACAGAGATCAAGAGAGCCCGGTGAGGAGGAGAACACTTCTCGAACCAGTGAGAGAACTCAGGGCAGGGGTCGGCATCAGTTTAACAGCACCGCCGGCAAATAGGCTGCATGTGTGACTTGCTCACATTATACTGTCTCTCTGCTCGTGTCAGTGAGGAGAACAGCATCGCTGAAGTCTCTCCTGCACTGCATATATACATAGTTTCACTTTCACCTCCCAGCAGGACAGCAGGATGTTTGGCTGCCAATTCACCCGAATACAACTGGAAGATGATTAGCCCTGTCATACAATGCTGGCACCTGCCATCTCCTGAAGTCCAGGCTGTGCGTCTCGCACAATATGCATCCTGGGGAATTAAATGTCTGCTGGAGCAAGGGTGATAAGAGCCAGTGGCCTCTCTTGTCATAGCTTTACACAATGATGAACATGTGTTAGGGGGGAGTAAAGTGATAGCATATATGTGGGGGCCTGTGTGTGTGGGGGGGGGCACTGTACTTCATATATTGGGGGGGCCCTGTGTCCCCTTAGCATGAACAGTACTCATAATGGACAACCCCCTGTCATGCCATGTGGATGGGGGAGAGCTAACTCCTTATATTGAGAGATCCTGTGTCCTGAGGATGGGGGACACTGAACTTATAATGAGGACCCCCTGTGTGACCTCAGGTTGAGGAGCTCAGTGCATATTATAATGGGGACCCCCTGTATGACCTGAGGATAGAAGCTCTATACACCTTGTAATGAGGGGCACACATTGTGACCTGAGAATTAGGGCTTATTGTGTTTTGTTGTTGGGGATCCCCTTTCTGCCCTGAGTAAGGGGCTCTGTGCACCTTATAACAAGGGGTCCACTCTGTGACCTGAGCATGATGATGTACTCTGCACTTTATAATGGGGAGCACCCGGTGTGCCCTGATATTGGGGGGCATTAAATATCTTTTAATGGGGTGCCTCCTGTGTGACCTGATGATGGGGGGAACTTAATGTCTTATAATAGGTGGTCCCCTGTGTCCCAAGGTTGGGGGCACTATATGCCTTATAATGGTACCCCTCTGTGTGCCCTGAGTACGGAGGGGCACTGTACGTCTTATAATGCAAACCCCCTGAGTGTCACCTTCCCTCAATTCCTCCCCCATCATTCTCTTTTTCTCCCCCTTCCCTCTCACCCCCTCACTGTCTCTCACCCACCCTTTCTATCTCATCCATCCTCTCTGTGTCACCCCCCTCCCCTCTTTGTGTAACCCCCTTTGTGTACACACTCTTTATATAATTTGATTTATATAACAATACTTTGCACACCGAACTTTTGAGGGTGTTCACACATTCCACTCATCACACAATTATTTCACTATGTTTACACATAGGCACTCATCACACATTCACTCCTTATATCTGATCATTTTCATTGGTTATCTTTTTTGAATGTATTGTTTGTTTGATTAGGTTTTCATTATGACTCATTCTTTTGATTGCATAGCTGTGGGCACTTTCGTTGTGGGATTTACATCCTTCGCTCTGATTCCAGTCTCTTCCATTCTCTTCCCAACCTCATTTTTGACATGGTTGGCATTTTATACATTTATCTATCTACTTATATGGACGTTCGATTTTGAAGTTTCTTTTATAAGTTTAGGGTAATATACCCACCTGTATAAATCTTCAATGCCCCGCTGGTAGATCAGGAGTCTTTCACTAATTGTAAGTCAAACATACTGAAGTCTTTACGCAAATGCTTGGCACTTCCCTTTTCCCCTCCCCTCTCCCCTTTTTTTTTGTTCTACTATTTACTTGTGCTTTTGATCTCCAGGCATCTATCTGTGCTTCTCCTGAAGAAGCGAGACTCCTCTCGAGAAACGCGTCGAGGCCTAGCACAGCTATCCCAGACTACTGATAGTCATCTTTATGACATATCCAGGTCTCATGGAAAGGTTCATTGCATGAATGTAAAATGTACCAATATGTTGATATGTAATATATTTTCTTTCTTTTTTCTGTATTATATGTTGTTTTTAAATGTATGTTAAATAAATTATATATACATTTTACTTGATGTGTGCTCTTTAAAAGTCCCATGGGCAATTTTGTTTTTTGTTGTGTGCATACTACTGGGGACTGAGTATCACCTCCACCCCTCTCATACCAGCTTTACTCTCTCTGTAGCATCTAAATATATACAGTGGGGACGGAAAGTATTCAGACACCCTTAAATTTTTCACTCTTTGTTATATTGCAGCCATTTGCTAAAATCATTTAAGTTCATTATTGTTCCTCATTAATGTACACACAGCACCCCATATTGACAGAAAAACACAGAATTGTTGACATTTTTGCAGATTTATTAAAAAAGAAAAACTGAAATATCACATGGTCCTAAATATTCAGACCCTTTGCTGTGACACTCATATATTTACCTCAGCTTCTGTCCATTTCTTCTGATCATCCTTGAGATGGTTCTACACCTTCATTTGAGTCCAGCTGTGTTTGATTATACTGATTGGACTTGATTAGGAAAGCCACACACCTGTCTATATAAGACCTTACAGCTCACAGTGCATGTCAGAGCAAATGAGAATCATGAAGTCAAAGGAACTGCCTGAAGAGCTCAGACAGATCTGGCCATGGTTACAAAAAAATTTATGCTGCACTTAAGGTTCCTAAGAGCACAGTGGCCGCCATAATCCTTAAATGGAAGACGTTTGGGACGACCAGAACCCTTCCTAGAGCTGGCCGTCCGGCCAAACTGAGCTATCCGGGGAGAAGAGCCTTGGTGAGAGAGGTAAAGAATAACCCAAAGATCACTGTGGCTGAGCTCCAGAGATGCAGTCGGGAGATGGGAGAAAGTTGTAGAAAGTCAACCATCACTGCAGCCCTCCACCAGTCGGGGCTTTATGGCAGAGTGGCCTGACGGAAGCCTCTCTTCAGTGCAAGACACATGAAAGCCCCCATGGAGTTTGCTAAAAAAAAAACACCTGAAGGACTCCAAGATGGTGAAAAATAAGATTCTCTGGTCTGATGAGACCAAGATAGAACTTTTTGGCCTTAATTCTTAGCGGTATGTGTGGAGAAAACCAGGCACTGCTCATCACCTGTCCAATGCAGTCCCAACAGTGAAGCACGGTGATGGCAGCATCATGCTGTGGGGGTGTTTTTCAGCTGCAGGGGCAGGACAACTGGTTGCAATTGAGGGAAAGATGAATGCGGCCAAGTACAGGGATATCCTGCACGAAAACCTTCTCCAGAGTGCTCAGGACCTCAGACTGGGCCGAAGGTTTACCTTCCAAGAAGACAATGACCCTAAGCACACAGCTAAAATAATAAAGGAGTGGCTTCACAACAACTCCATGACTGTTCTTGAATGGCCCAGCCAGAGCCCTGACTTAAACCCAATTGAGTATCTCTGGAGAGATCTAAAAATGGCTGTCCACCAACGTTTACCATCCAACCTGACAGAACTGAAGAGGATCTGCAAGGAGGAATGGCAGAGGATCCCCAAATCCAGATCTGAAAAACTTGTTGCATCTTTCCCAAAAAGACTCATGGCTGTATTCGATCAAAAGGGTGCTTCTACTAAATACTGAGCAAAGGGTCTGAATACTTGTGATATTTCAGTTTTTCTTTATGAATAAATCTGCAAAAATGTCAACAATTCTGTGTTTTTCTGTCAATATGGGGTGCTGTGTGTACATTGAGGAAAAAAAAATGAACGTAAATGATTTTAGCAAATGGCTGCAATATAACAAAGAGTGAAAAATTTAAGGGGGTCTGAATACTTTTTTTTATTTATTTATTTTTTTCATTATTAAGGACATTTTTTGTCTTTATTTTGGACACATTTAAGAGCGCTACTGTGGATTATAACATATATACACTGTTATATATTTATGTCTTTCATCTTTTGTTATAATAATAATAATAATAATATTATAATGGGGAAAATCTATCCTCACCAAAGATAGCTGAATACAGTGGCGGCCCATCCATTAGGGGTGCCCCCTAATCCATGCATCCAGCCCCTAATCTACATGCAGGGCGCCGGAAGCATGGATTTCAATGTTGTTTTTTTTAAGCATGTGATTAGAGCCGGAGGCTTTAATTGGCTTAAAAAAAAAAGAGTACTGCACCCCAAGCCCTCCAACGTGTGTGTTGTGTGCAGCGGTGGTTGGAGCGGATAAGCAGCGGAGAGGAGGAGTAGAGGAGCGGAGGAGGAGGCGGGAGAGCTGGCGGCAGCCAATGAGCATGCAGTCTCCACAGGTGACGTGCAGAGGCAGAGTTGCCGTGTACCAACCTGATGGAGAAGAACGAGTGCTGTACACAGGAGAACATGGAGGAGTCCAGGGAGCCGTGCCTGCATGAGAGTGGGCTGCTGCTGGCCGGGGTTCTGCTACTGAAGATGGTGATGAGGATCCTGCAGGGGCTGATTAACCATGTCTGGCTGGTGGAGGAGAGATCTCACCCGGTATGTGCGCTGTGCAGGTAAGAGGAGGGGGGGGCACTGTGTTCTGACCCACCCTGCACTCATGGATGAGCCGCTCCTGGCTAAGAGTCAGGAAGATCGGTGCGAGCAGTTACAGGCACCGATCTCCCTGTATACTTTTCAATCAAGCAGCTGACAGCCACGGGAGGGAGAGGAGGAGAAGCTCCTCCTCTCCACTTTTCATCCTCTTATTCCTGTGGCTGTCAGCTGCTTGATTGAAAGGTATACAGGGAGATCAGTGCCTGTAACTGCCCCAACCGATCGTCCCGACTGTCCCCCTGTGTCCTTCTCTGGTCCCCCCACTTTCCCCGCAGCAAGCTGTCAGGATGGAGTGCGGAGGAAGAGGCCAATAAACATGTACTGGCCCCTTCCTTTTCTGAATGCGGAGTCTGTGATCGCTGACTGTCCATTCACAGTTGAAGCATGGTGGACTGTGTTTACAATGCTTCCGTTTATGAATGAACAGGAGCCTCTGTCTCCTGTTCATTCTCCTGTTCATTCAAAGGGGAAATGTCAGGGGTCTGTTTAGACCCTTGATATCCCACCAAAGGCCCCCAACAGGGCTGATAAAAAAAGGGAAAAAAAAGAATTGCAATAAGTAATAAAAGCAATGTGAAAACAAAATGAAATAAAAAATTACTGACACCGTCTACTGCCCTACTGACCCCATCCTCCGCCCCCGCCCCAAAAAAAAAAAAACGTTAGAAAAATAATAATAATAATTTGTTAGATAAATGAATAAATAATAAAAAAAAATACTGAAACCATCCACTTTGGGATGAATTAGAGCAGAGACTTCCAGCCAGGCCTTCTCGTCATCAGTGCCTGACCTCACAAATGCGCTTCTGGAAGAATTGTCAAACATTCCCATAGACACACTCCTAAACCTTGTGGACAGCCTTCCCAGAAGAGTTGAAGCTGTTATAGCTGCAAAGGGTGGGCCAACTCAATATTGAACCCTACGGACTAAGACTGGGATGCCATTAAAGTTCATGTGCGGGTAAAGGCAGGCATCCCAATACTTTTAGTAATATAGTGTATGTAACAATACAGTCAGATTGAGGATCCTATATCCAATAATACATTTAAAACAAACCTAAGGTTTACTTCATTTGGGAAAATCAACAGGTTCAATTTAATGCTCCTTACCCAGCAGTCATTTCAATACTAAGCCTGGGTTTACACTAGTGTGAATTGGATGTTGGTTTCCCCGCATCCAATTCACATGACAGGAGATTGTGACCAGCTCTCTATGCGGCCGGTTCACACATCTCCATGGCAGCTGCGGAGCGGCTTGTACAGGAGCACTGTGCATCTTTGGCTCCGTTTCAGGGCCGAATTCAGGCAAAAATTCAGCCCTGATTCGTCCCTGAAACAGAGAACAGGGACGCACCTGACCCCTGCTGTGAGCCACATCCGGAATCAGTGTGAACCCAGCCTCAGTAATAAATGCAACAATACTGTGTCACAAACACAAATCCCAATCCCCCCTTATGGCTGATTGGTATATACACCGATCAGCCATGATATTATGACCTCTGACACGTAAAGTGAATAACAAAGATTATCTTGTGACAATGCCTTTGACAGGGCTTGGGATTTATTAGGCAGCAAGTAAACATTTTGTCCCTGAAGTTTGATGTGTTGAAAGCAGAAAAAATGGGCAAGCGTAACAATTTTAGCAACTTTGACAAGGGCCAAATTGTGATGTCCACATGACTGGGTCGGAGCAACTGCAAAACTGAAGCTCTTGTGGGATGTTCCTGATCTGCAGTGATCAGGACCAACCAAAAGCGGCCCAAGGAAGGAAAAGTGGTTAACCAGCATCTAGTAGCCAGTTTTTGTGGGCTGACCCTGTCAGCACCCTATTCCCCCTCTCTCAGCACATTGTTCTTTGTTTATGTCTGCATTGATCACTAAGCTGTCAATCACTGTCATGTGTGTTAAACCCTCAGCACCTATGCCCCAGCACATGTGTAATAATCCCTTGGTGCCCAGAACATGCATTACTCCTTTATCATTCAGTCACATAATCCATCACATTTATTAAATTCTCCTCTGCTAATAGCAGTCTCATCCCTACTGATCCTGGTCCAATGGCAATCCAATAGTAATCTCAGCTCCACTGCCCCATTCCCTCCTTTTGCAATTCCCTGACAACAAAGCCCCAGTCCATCTCCCCCATCCCTAGTGCCATCTCCACTGTTCCAGTGTTTCATATCACAGTCCCCACTTATAACCTACTTTAATTTTGATGTCTTCTCTTCAACCTCTTTTGTCCCTGATTTCTGCACTCCTTTTCTACACATGCTGCCTGCCATTGTATCTTGCACACCCTTCTCCTGCACATAATGCCAGTTATTTTACCCTCTGCTCTTCTCTCCTGCACATACTGCCCCCCCCCCCCTTATACCCTCCACACTTCTCTCCCGCACATACTGCCCACCAATATACATTCCATATGCCTCTCCCGCAGATACTGCCCACCGTTCTTCACCGATTCTTCATATTCCTCTCCTACACATACTGCGCGCTTTCATACCCTCCACGCACCTCTGCCGCACATACTGCCCACTGTCATACCCTCTACATACCTCTCCCACACATACTGCCCACCGTTATACACTCCACACACCTCTCCCACACATACTGCCCACCGTCATACACTCCACACACCTCTCTCACACATACTGCCCACCGTCATACACTCCACATGCCCCTTCCAAACATACTGCCCCAGTTATACCATCCACATGCTTCCCCACAATTCCGCCCACCATCATGCCCTCCATACTCCTCTCCTGAACATACTGCCCAACGTCATACCCTCCATACTCCTCTCCTGCACATACTGCCCAACATCATAACCTCCACATGCCTCTTCTGCACATACTGCCCCCCATCATACCATCCACATGCTTCCCTGCAATTCTGCCCACCACCATACCCTCCACACTCTGCTCCTGCACATACTGCCTTCTTTCATACCGTCCCACTGTAACCCCCTTGAGGACAGGGATTGACAGGGTAAATGTACAACATGCAAAGCACTGCTGTGTAAATTGGTGCTATATAGAGATCTTTAATAAATAAACAACCAAATAAATGTTTTATTTGAGCAGAAAAATAAAACATTTAGTTGCCAAGTCATTGAGATAATTATGAATAATCTACAACTAAACCTATTTCAATTATATACTTATTTCCTCCATCAGACATTCAATTGCAATATATATACACATTTCAGTTACACACATATATCTCTTATTCTAGAAAGAGCCACCTTGACCTCTTGATTCTTTAAGCTGTAGATTAGTGGATTGATCATTGGAATGACTCCGGCATAGAAAATGGCAAGAATTTTATCTTGGTCAATGGCATAACTTGATTTTGGTCTCATGTACATTCCAAGCACCATCCCATAAAACAGAGTTATGACTGTCAGGTGGGAAGAGCAAGTGGAGAAGGCTTTTTGCCTCCCATTTTTAGTCCGAATTTTCAAGATTGTTAAGATGATACGCATATAGGACCCTAGAGTCATAGCAGAGGGTACAAAACCAATAAATGCACCAAGCCCAAGTATTGTAGTCTCTATTGTGAGGGTATTGGTGCAAGAGAGCTTAATAATTGGCTTTAGATCACAGAATAAGTGATTAATTTGATTTGATTTGCAAAATCTGAAAGATGACATCAGGATAACATAGAGGACCCCTTCAAGAACACCTACAATCCAGGAGATCCACACCATGAAAATACACACATTGCGACTCATAAAATGCAAGTAACGTAAAGGATGACAAATTGCCATGTAGCGATCGTAAGCCATAGCTGCTAAGATAAAGTATTCTGTTACAATAAGAACTACAAAGAAAAATACTTGCGAAATGCATCCGTCATAGGAAATTATGTGATTGCCAGTGAGGCAGACATCTAGCAACTTAGGCAGGACCATTGTGGTGAAGGACACATCTAAGATGGACATATTACATAAGAGGATGTACATGGGGCTATGAAGATGATGGTCAAAGCAAATCAAGCTGATGGTTAGCAAATTTCCAAAAATGGTTGTTATATAGATTACCAAAAATACGAAAAAGAAAAGCAATTGCAATCTTGGATGTTCATAAAAACCAAGGAGGACGAAATCAGTCACTGAGAGGTTTGTTGTGCCCATTTAGGAAGAAAAAATGCCACACCAAGTTACATCTCTGATGAGGCAGATATCTAGAACTTTGGCAGGACCATTGTGGTGAAGGTTACATCTAAGGTGGACATATTACATAAGAGGATGTACATAGGACTATGAAGATGATGGTCAAAGCAAATCAAGCTGATGATTAGCAAATTTCCAAAAATAGTTGTTATACAAGATTACCAAAAATACTAAAAAGAGAAGCAATTGCAATCTTGGATGTTCATAAACACCAAGGAGGACAAACTCAGTCACTGAGAGGTTTGTTGTGCCCATTTAGGAAAAAAAAATGCTACACCAAGTTACATCTCTGATGAGGCAGATATCTAAAACTTTGGCAGGACCATTATGGTGAAGGTTACATCTAAGATGGACATATTTACATAAGAGAATGTACATGGGACTATGTAGATGATGGTCCAGGGAAATCAAGCTAATCGTCAGCATTTAAAAAAAATTGGTTGCTGTAAAGATTACCAAAAAATACTAAAAAGACAAGCAATTGCAAGATACACATATTACATAAGATAATGTACATGGGGCTATGATAAGATGATGGTCCAAGCAAATGGAGCTGACGGTCAGCAACAAACAAGGTCCAAAAATCTACGTCTTGGAAAAAGTGACCTACACAATCTAATCTGTAATATTTATTAGAAGCGTGTGCTCCAGAGATTTGATTCTACGTGGCAAAGGGAAACCCCAACGGGGATTTGTGATATATAATTGCAAATTCAAATCTTTTATTATAGCGTTGATGATTTATTCTCAGTTTGCAAATTTAAGTTATTTGCTGGATTCAACAGAACCAAATACAAATTCAAAAACACAAGAAAAATAATACCCGTCTAAAAGCCAGATGTTGAGGCAAAATCGAATTACTGATTAAAAATAATAATAAAATATATATATATATATATATATATATATATATATATATATATATATATATATAAATAGATAGATAGATAGATACAGATATCTATATATATATATAGATAGATAGTAGGGATGAGCTTCGTGTTCGAGTCGAACCCATGTTCGACTCGAACATCGGCTGTTCGACCGTCCGTCGAATTGCGAACGTTATGGGCCGTTCGCGCCAAATTCGTGTGGCGCGTCACGGCCCATAATTCACTGCGGCATCGCAGTGCATTGCTGGCTGATGATTGGCCAAGCATGCACTATGACCCGCATGCTTGGCCAATCACAGCGCCGTCAGTAGAGAGAGCTGTAATTGGCCAAAGCCAGGGTGGCTTTGGCCAATTATGGCTCAGGGGATTTAGTACACGCCCCACACTATATAAGGCCGCCTGCACGGCGGCCCTGTGTAGTGTGTTCCGGTGTGCTGATAGAGAGAGAGACAGACAGTGTCATTTGATTTGAGTTAGCTAGATTAGGCTAGATCTGTTCCTGCTATTTACATTTAGTGCAGCGCGTCCTGCTCACAGTGTTCAGCTAGATCCGTTCCTGCTATTTACATTTAGTGCAGTGCGTCCTGCTCACAGTGTTCAGCTAGATCTGTTCCTGCTATTTACATTTAGTGCAGTGCGTCCTGCTCACAGTGTTCAGCTAGATCCGTTCCTGCTATTTACATTTAGTGCAGTGCGTCCTGCTCACAGTGTTCAGCTAGATCTGTTCCTGCTATTTACATTTAGTGCAGTCAGTGCGTCCTGCTCACAGTGTTCAGCTAGATCCGTTCCTGCTATTTACATTTAGTGCAGTGCGTCCTGCTCACAGTGTTCAGCTAGATCTGTTCCTGCTATTTACATTTAGTGCAGTGCGTCCTGCTCACAGTGTTCAGCTAGATCCGTTCCTGCTATTTACATTTAGTGCAGTCTGTGCGTCCTGCTCACAGTGTTCAGCTAGATCCGTTCCTGCTATTTACATTTAGTGCAGTGCGTCCTGCTCACAGTGTTCAGCTAGATCTGTTCCTGCTATTTACATTTAGTGCAGTCAGTGCGTCCTGCTCACAGTGTTCAGCTAGATCCGTTCCTGCTATTTACATTTAGTGCAGTGCGTCCTGCTCACAGTGTTCAGCTAGATCTGTTCCTGCTATTTACATTTAGTGCAGTGCGTCCTGCTCACAGTGTTCAGCTAGATCTGTTCCTGCTATTTACATTTAGTGCAGTGCGTCCTGCTCACAGTGTTCAGCTAGATCCGTTCCTGCTATTTACATTTAGTGCAGTGCGTCCTGCTCACAGTGTTCAGCTAGATCTGTTCCTGCTATTTACATTTAGTGCAGTGCGTCCTGCTCACAGTGTTCAGCTAGATCCGTTCCTGCTATTTACATTTAGTGCAGTCAGTGCGTCCTGCTCACAGTGTTCAGCTAGATCCGTTCCTGCTATTTACATTTAGTGCAGTCAGTGCGTCCTGCTCACAGTGTTCAGCTAGATCTGTTCCTGCTATTTACATTTAGTGCAGTGCGTCCTGCTCACAGTGTTCAGCTAGATCTGTTCCTGCTATTTACATTTAGTGCAGTCAGTGCGTCCTGCTCACAGTGTTCAGCTAGATCCGTTCCTGCTATTTACATTTAGTGCAGTGCGTCCTGCTCAGTGTTCAGCTAGATCCGTTCCTGCTATTTACATTTAGTGCAGTGCGTCCTGCTCACAGTGTTCAGCTAGATCCGTTCCTGCTATTTACATTTAGTGCAGTCAGTGCGTCCTGCTCACAGTGTTCAGCTAGATCCGTTCCTGCTATTTACATTTAGTGCAGTCAGTGCGTCCTGCTCACAGTGTTCAGCTAGATCCGTTCCTGCTATTTACATTTAGTGCAGTGCGTCCTGCTCACAGTGTTCAGCTAGATCCGTTCCTGTTATCTTCCTACTGACAGGCAGGCTTGTCTGGTTACAGTATATAAAGCTACCTGAAGAAAATTACAGGTGTTCTATCCCAGCTTAGTGCAGCTACAGGCCATTAGTATGTCTGGAAGGCCAAGAAGGAGAGGCAGACAGTCACAAGCCAATAAGAGAGGGCAAGCAGGCTCTGTGTCTAGTGCTGGTCGTGGAGACGGTGCATCCTCATCAGCACGTGGCCATGGGACACGCTTGGCCTTTTTTTCGGCAGCTGGCCGTGTTGAGCCGCAACATGCGGAAGACTTGGTCGAGTGGATGACCAAGCCGTCCTCATCCTCCTCATCCTCTCTCACCCATGCCCAGGGTGCTTTGTCTGGCAAAGCAGCGGCCTCTTCCCTCAGCTCAATGTCATCAGTGACTCCTTCCCTAGCTCCACCATGTCCTCCTGAGGATTCCCTCGAACTGTTTGACCACAGTGTTGGGTACATGCTCCAGGAGGATGCCCAGCGTTTGGAAGGCTCTGATGATGATACTGAGCTCGATGAAGGCAGTAACATGAGCACGGACAGAGGGGGTGCCCAAGAAGGACAGCAATCTGGCAGTCATGCTCCCCCTGCTGCAGCATACTGCCAGGTTTGCTCCAGTGATGAGGAGGGAGGGGATGATGAGGTCACTGACTCAACGTGGGTGCCTGATAGGAGAGAGGAGGAGGAGGAGGAGGAGGAGGAGGAGGCGGCACATCACCAACAAGGCAGGATGCCCTCCAGGGGCCAGCCTAAGGGCAGCACATTGACTGCATCACACCCCAAAGCTCCACATGTGCAGGGCGCTGCAGTCTCTGCGCGTTATTCAAAAAGTTCTTTGGTGTGGGCCTTTTTTGAGACGAGTGCATCAGATCGCACCGCTGCTATTTGCAACATATGTCTCAAGCGTATCTCGCGTGGCCAAAACATCTCCCGCTTGGGTACCACATGCTTGACCAGACATATGTTGACCTGCCATGCAGTTCGTTGGCAAGCATATCTAAAAGACCCACACCAAAGAACAAAGAGGATCTCTCCTTGCTCCTCATCAGCTGAGATTTCCAACCCCACTAGACCTTCAGTCCTCTCTGAGACCTGCAGTGAGAGGAATGAAGGTGTAGAATTAGGCGTGTCACAGCCAAGTACTTGTGGGCAATCTGCTTTTGGTACACCGACGTCAGATTGTACCAGGCAAATTTCCCTGCCCCAGCTGCTGCACCGCCGAAAGAAGTTTGCTCCCAGCCATCCACATGCCCAGCGGTTGAATGCCAGCTTGGCAAAATTGCTAGCACTTCAACTGCTGCCTTTTCAGTTGGTAGACTCTGCCCCCTTCCGTGAGTTTGTGGAATGTGCGGTTCCTCAGTGGCAGGTACCCAAACGCCACTTTTTCTCACGGAAGGCGATTCCGGCTCTCTACCGGCATGTGGAAGGCAATGTCCATGCCTCGCTGGACAGGGCGGTCAGCGGTAAGGTGCATATTACCGCTGACTCATGGTCCAGCAGGCATGGACAGGGACGTTACTTAAGTTTCACGGCGCATTGGGTGACTCTGCTGGCAGCTGGGAAGGATGCAGGACAAGGTGCAGTAGTGTTGGAGGTTGTTCCGCCACCACGCCTCCAAAATGCTGATTGTGACACACCTCTCTCCTCCACCCCCTCCTCTTCTTCTTCCTCCATGGCCTCTTCCTCGGAACCAGCGGTGCTCCGTAGGCGTTCAAGGGGCTACGCAAGTACGCAGGCCAAAAGATGCCATGCGGTGCTTGAGCTGGTGTGCTTGGGGGACAGGAGCCACACTGGGGCAGAGGTTCTGTCAGCTCTGCAGGGGCAGGTTCAGAGGTGGTTGACGCCACGCCAACTTAAGGCAGGAATGGTGGTTTGCGACAATGGCACCAACCTCCTCTCTGCCCTCCGACAGGGACAACTGGCCCATGTGCCCTGTTTGGCTCACGTCCTTAACTTGGTGGTGCAGCGGTTCTTGGGCAGGTACCCGGGCTTACAGGATGTCCTGAGGCAGGCCAGGAAAGTCTGTGTGCATTTCCGCCGGTCATATAATGCCAGTGCTCGGCTGACGGACCTCCAAAAGGAGTTTAACCTGCCCAAGAACCGCCTAATCTGTGACATGCCCACCAGGTGGAACTCAACGTTGGCCATGCTGCAGCGGCTGCACACGCAGCAGAGGGCCATCAATGAGTACCTGTGCGACTATGGCACCAGGACAGGGTCAGGGGAGCTTGGTTTTTTTTCCCCACGCCAGTGGGCCATGATCAGGGATGCATGCACTGTCCTGTCACCATTCGAGGAGGCCACGAGGATGGTGAGCACTGACAGTGCATGCATCAGTGACACTGTCCCCCTTGTCCACCTGTTGGAGCACACGCTGCGTGGAATAATGGACAGGGCACTTGAGGCAGAGCAGAGGCAGGAAGAGGAGGACTTCCTTAGCTCTCAAGGCCCCCTTTATCCAGACAGTGTTCCTGCGTGCCCGCCGATCACACAGGAAGAGGACGAGGAGGAGGAGGAGGAGGAGGAGGAGGAAGATTGTGTCAGTATGGAGGTGGAGCCTGGCACTCAGCATCAGCAGTCTTTAAGGGATCAGTCCCAAGGAACACATGGACTTGTACGTGGCTGGGAGGAGGTGGCTGCGGACGTTGTTGTCCTTAGTGACCCAGAGGACTCCGGACCGAATGCCTCAGCAAACCTACGCTGCATGGCCTCCCTGATCCTGCAAAGCCTGCGTAAGGATCCTCGTATTCGTGGTATCAAGGAGAAGGACCAATACTGGCTGGCAACCCTCCTTGATCCACGTTACAAGGGTAAGGTTGCGGACCTTATCTTGCCATCGCAGAGGGAGCAGAGGATGAAACATCTTCGGGAGGCCTTGCAGAAAGGTCTGTGCAACGCGTTCCCAGAGACTGGGAGGTTACAAACTCCTGTTTCTGGACAACGTGTTGCTGAGGCTTCGGTCAGTCAAAGAAGGAGCGGTGGAGAAGGTGGCCGTCTGACCGATGCGTTCAGACAATTTTTTGGTCCGCAGCCCCAAGGTATGATCGGTTCCAGCAACCATCGCCAGCGTCTGTTTTACATGGTGCAGGAATACCTAGGGGCAAGATCAGACTTGGACACCTTTCCCACCGAAAATCCTCTGGGTTACTGGGTCTTGAGGATGGATCACTGGCCAGAGCTTGCACAGTATGCAATTGAGCTACTGGCCTGTCCTGCATCCAGCGTTCTTTCGGAACGCACATTCAGTGCTGCTGGAGGCGTGGTAACCAATCACAGGGTGCGTCTGTCCACTGACTCGGTCGATCGGCTGACCTTCATAAAAATGAATCAGTCTTGGATCACCACCAGCTACCAAGCACCTGATGCTGATGTAACTGAATAATTTTTTTCAGATCCCTTCAAAGACTGCCTATGCTGATGCTGAGTGACTATCCCTGAGTAATTATCCTCTTCCTCCTCAATCATCACGCTGATAGCTTGTAAGAACATTTTTGGTTCTGGGCGCCACCACCAGTGCCTAAGGCACAATTTTTCAGCCCCTGTTTAACAGGGGCGTGTAATTACAATTTTTGATGTAATACTTTGCAGCAGGGCTCGTTCCTGCATTCCAACTAGAGTGTCTGTGAGGGGTTGCAGTGTTGTGGCACCAGCACCAGTGCCTAAGGCCCAATTTTTCTGCCCCTGTCTAACAGGGGCGTGTAATTACAATTTTTGATGCAATACTTTGCAGCAGGGCTCGTTCCTGCGTTCCAACTAGAGTGTCTGTGAGGGGGTTGCAGTGTTGTGGCACCAGCACCAGTGCCTAAGGACCAATTTTTCTGCCCCTGTCTAACAGGGGCGTGTAATTACAATTTTTGATGCAATACTTTGCAGCAGGGCTCGTTCCTGCGTTCCAACTAGAGTGTCTGTGAGGGGTTGCAGTGTTGTGGCACCAGCACCAGTGCCTAAGGCCTAATTTTTCAGCTCCTGTTCAACAGGGGCATGTAATTACAATTCTTGATCTAATATTTCACAGCAGGGCCCTGTGAGGGCTTACAGTGTTGTGGCCACAGCAACACCTAAGGCCCAAATTTCTGCTGAGTATATAGGGCAGGACCCTACTTTCAAACATCTAACTTACAAACGACTCCTACTTGCAAACGGAAGGAGACAACAGGAAGTGAGATGAAATCTACCTCTAGGAAAGGAAATTCTCTCCTGTAAGAGTTAATATGGGAAAACAATTTCTCCTTTCCACTGATGCTTTCCAATCCTTGTTCCACAAAAAAACCCAAATTTTCAAAAAACATTTTTCATTGGGACAAAAAAGTGAGGTGAAATCTTCTGAAGAGGAGGAAAGACAGCAAAACAAATGTCACAATGGTGATAACCCTTCCCTATGTTTTCCAAAAAGCTTAAAAAAGATTTTTTGGCTGGAGCTAAACACGTTAAAAATGTACCCGTTCAAAATTACAAAGAGATTCTACTTAACAACAAACCTACAGTCCCTGTCTTGTTTGCACCGCCTGTATACTGCTGTTCAGAGTATATAGGGCCTTTCCTTATTTTAATTTGGGTGCGGGGTTCCCCTTAATATCCATACAGGACCCAAAGGGCCTGGTAATGGACTGGGGGGGTACCCATGCCGTTTGTCTCACTGATTTTCATCCATATTGCCATGACCCGACATGACATTAAACCCGCAAGCAGTTTTAAATGAGATTTTTTCCTTTAAAAATGACATTTGGTGCAGGGACTGTTCTAAACATGGGAAACACGCGTCACTTTACAGGCATACTATAGACACCCCCCAGGTACGATATTTAAAGGAATATTTCACTTTTTTTTTTTTTACTTTAAGCATCATTAAAATCACTGCTCCCGAAAAAACGGCCGTTTTTAAAAGTTTTTTTTGCATTGATACATGTCCCCTGGGGTAGGACCCGGGTCCCCAAACCCTTTTTCGGACAATACCATGCAAATTAGCCTTTAAAATGAGCACTTTTGATTTCGAACGTTCGAGTCCCATAGACGTCAATGGGGTTCTAACGTTCGTGCGAACTTTCGGTCCGTTCGCGGGTTCTGGTGCGAACCGAACCGGGGGGTGTTCGGCTCATCCCTAATAGATAAATAGATAGATAGATAGATACAGATATCTATATATATATATATATATATATATATATATATACACACACAGTGCCTTGAAAAAGTATTCATATCCCTTGACATTTTCCACATTTTGTAATGTTACAACTAAAATCGTAAATGTATTTTATTGGGATTTTATCTAATAGACCAACACAAAGTGAAGTGGAAGGAAAATGATAAATGTTTTTCGAACTTTTTTACAAATAAATATCTGAAAAGTGTGGCGTGCATTTGTATTCAGCCCCTTTACTCTGATACCCCTAACTGAAATCTAGTGGAACCAATTGCCTTTAGAAGTCACCTAATTAGTAAAGAGAGTCCACCTGTGTGTAATTTAATCTCAGTATAAATACAGCTGTTATGTGAAGCCCTCAGAGGTGTGTTAGATAACCTTAGTGAACACACAGCATCATAAAGGCAGAGAAACACACCAGACAGGTCAGGGATAAAGTTGTGGTTAGGTTATAAAACAACATCCCAAGCTTTGAACATCTCACAGAGTACTGTTCAATCCATTATCCAAATATGAAAAGAGTATGGCACAACTGCAAACCTACCAAGACATGGCTGTCCACCTAAACCGGCCAGGCAAGGTGTCAGAGATAGTACTTACCGAGGCCGAGATGCCGAGAGCGGTTTCGCCTTTGCGACTAAGCGCAGTCCGCCCCCTGGAGTTGGGACAGGGGGTGAACGGCACAAAGAGGCACAAGCTCCCCAATGGACCGTAGGTGGCTTGCTGGTGAGGTCTTGTAGAGAGGAGCCGCTGTGTGGGTACTGGTAAGCGGGTGCAGACAGAGGCAACCGGCAAGAGATCCAGAGCTGGGCAGAGGGTCAAACACTGGAACGGTGCTATGGCACCACAGGATCTGCAAGGTAAGGTGACAAGATCAAGAAAGTCCAGGTACAAGCAAGGGGTCAGGCTGGGAGACAGGAGACAGTCCAGGTAACAGGCCGAGGGTCAAACACAGGAGATTGGTGGGAATCCGATAAGCAGGCAAAGGTCAGGTCCAGGAGAGAGGCAAGAGAAGTCCAAAGGCAAATCCGGGTCACAACAGGTAGTCAGGCAGAGATTCAGGATACAGGCTCAGGTACTACAGGAAGCTGAGACAAACCAGCAATTTGTTTGATCCCCTGAGCGCCTTTTATAGGCTGCCCAGGAATCACGTTGGGTGTGCACCAGTGCGCGTGCGCGCGCGCCGTAACGCCGAGCCGCGAACGCGCATGCGCCGAAACGCCGTTCCGCCGGAAATATGAGAAAAACGACCGGACCGGAACGAAGGCTTCTTCTGACAGTGCCCCCCCCCGAGGGGTGGCCTCTGGACACCCAAGGTTGACATCAGTTCCGGATGTTCTCGGTGAAAAGCCTGGAGAAGTTGAGGAGCATGTAAATTCCTGGCTGGTTCCCAGGAGTTATCCTCAGAAGGATACCCCTTCCATTTGATTAAATATTGTAGCTGTCTGCCATTTTTTCTGCAACTTGGAATTTTTTCTACCTCAAACTCGTCTTCTCCGTCGATTAGAACCGGTGGTGGTGGAGGCTTTTCTCTGTCAGGAAAAGGACTGGGAGCCATAGGTTTTAAGAGGGATGCATGGAAGACTGGGTGTACCTTGTAAGCATCAGGAAGGGCTAATTCGAAAGCGACTGGGTTGATTACCCTCTTTATTTTAAAAGGACCTATAAATTTTGGCCCCAGTTTCCGCGAGGGAATTGGCAGTCTGAGATGGATAGTTGATAGCCATACTTCTTCGCCTACTTTGAAGGCCGGGTTCTCCTTCCTTCCCTTGTTGTAGTACTTTCGGTAGTCATCCTGAGCCTTTTGCATTGCTGCTTTAATCTTTTGAAAATTTAACTGGATAGAGTTTACTCGGTCTTGCACTGCAGGGACGGATAATTCAGGGATGGAAACTGGAAGAAAGGAAGGGTGAAATCCAAAATTGGACCAGAAAGGTGTCTGGTTGGTAGCGGAATGGATGGAGTTGTTATATGCAAATTCTGCATACGGTAGGAGGGAGGACCATTCATCCTGGGAATCGGAACAGAAGCATCGGAGGTATTGCTCTAGGGTTTGATTTGTCCTCTCCGTCTGGCCGTTACTTTGAGGATGATAAGCAGAAGACAAGCAAATCTTTATTTCCAAGGTCTTGCATAATTCCTTCCAAAACTTTGAAGTGAATTGAACCCCTCTGTCAGAGGTGATGCTCACTGGGGTACCGTGAAGCCTGATAATTTCTTTAAGAAACATGCTAGCAGTAGCAGAGGCAGAGGGAGTACCCACCATAGGCAGAAAGTGTGCCATTTTTGAGAGTCGGTCAATCACGACAAAGATAGTTGTGAATCCCCCTGATGGAGGTAAATCCACAATAAAGTCCATGGAGATTTCCGCCCATGGGCGTTCAGGTATAGACAAGGGTTTGAGCAGACCCCATGACCTTGTATTTGAGCCCTTGCTACGCTGGCACGGGATGCAGGATGAAACATAGTCTTTGCAGTCTTGTCTCCAGCCTGGCCACCAAAAGAAACGTGAGATCAATTCCATGGTCTTTTGTGACCCAAAATGGCCTGCTAGCTTGTGGTCATGGAAGGACTGTAGGGTTAGGAGCCTTGATTCCAGCGGGACGAAGATTTTTCCATGAGACCAAAATAAATCATTGCGTTTCTCCATAGAAGTTACTTGGGGTTCAGAGCATTGAGCAGATGTGGATTTGATTGCGGACATTAGGTCTCCTTGAGTAACCAGAAGGAAATTTTGCGGAGACAAGATGGTACTTGGCTCTGTTACCTGGGAAGTTTCATGGAACATCCTTGAAAGTGCGTCCGCTTTTCCGTTCTTTGAACCTGGCCTATAAGATATGTGGAAATTAAATCGGGAAAAGAAGAGAGCCCATCGGGCCTGCCTGGGTCTTAGACGTTTAGCAGTTCGCAGGTACTCCAGGTTTTTGTGGTCAGTAAAGATCATGATAGGATTGGACGCCCCCTCCAGCAGATATCTCCACTCCTCTAAGGCAAATTTGATGGCCAGTAACTCTCTATCGCCTACATC
Organism: Lithobates septentrionalis; assembly: GCA_037952835.1. Classification (NCBI taxonomy): domain Eukaryota; kingdom Metazoa; phylum Chordata; class Amphibia; order Anura; family Ranidae; genus Lithobates; species Lithobates septentrionalis. The sequence goes on from JBBDGP010000388.1 coordinate 4,251,933, forward strand.
GTAGTTTCTCTCGGGAATGCTTAATTTCCGGGATGCAAAAGCCACGGGATGTAATAGAGCCTTGAGTCCTTGTCTCTGTGAGAGGATGGCACCAGTAGCGGTCTCTGAGGCATCAACTTCCAGAATAAAAGGCAGGGCTGGATCCGGGTGTCGTAAGACTGGTGCAGACGAGAATAGTGCTTTCAATTTTAGAAATGCTTCCTGGGCCTCTAAGGACCATTGAAAACGACTATGCTGGCGTGTCAGTTGAGTAATGGGAGCCACGATAGTTGAAAATCCTACAATGAATCTCCGGTAGAAGTTGGAGAAACCTAAGAAGCGTTGTACCCCTTTTTTGTCTACAGGGGCTGGCCATTCCTGGATTGCTTTGACCTTCTGGGGGTCCATTGCAACGCCGTCAGTCGAAATTATAAATCCCAAGAATTGCACTGTAGTTTTCTCAAATTCACATTTCTCTGCCTTGAGGTATAATTTGTGTTTTCTGAGAATCGAGAGAACTAGTTTAACATGCACCCGATGGAGTTCCAGGGTGGTTGAAAAAATGAGAATGTCGTCAAGGTAGACTACTAGGAAGTTGTCAAGATGTTCACGAAAGATATCGTTCACTAAGTGTTGGAACGTGGCCGGGGCATTACAGAGTCCAAACGGCATTACCAGGTACTCATAATGTCCAAACCTGGATCTAAAGGCGGTCTTCCATTCATCGCCTGCTCGGATCCGGATGAGATTGTAGGCGCCACGCAAGTCTAGTTTGGAAAAGATGCGGGCGGATCTGAAGCGTTGGAATAATTCCGGGATGAGAGGAAGCGGGTACCGATTCTTGACGGTAATTTTATTTAATTCCCTGTAATCGATGCAAGGTCGGAGGGATCCATCTTTTTTTTCTACAAAGAAAATACCAGCTCCAGCCGGTGATGAGGAGGAGCGAATGAACCCTTTCTCAAGATTTTCGTCAATGTATGTTTTAAGAGCCTTTAATTCTGTTTCGGACAGAGGGAAAATGCGGCCAAAAGGAATTTCAGCACCCGGCAACAGGTCTATGGGGCAGTCGTAAGACCGATGAGGTGGTAGACAGTCTGCCTGTTGTTTGTCAAATACATCTTTGAATTCCAGGTAGCTCTCAGGTACATGTTGCAGATTATTGGACGTGGTTGCAATGGTGGAAACAGAAGCTGGGGCCAAGGGAAGGCAATGTCTGGAGCAATATTGAGATGAGAAAGAGACTTCTCTCCTATTCCAGTTAATCTGTGGTTCGTGGGCTTGAAGCCATGGGAGTCCCAGGATTATGGGGAACATTGGAGAAGAGATAATATCGAAGCGGAGGTATTCCTGGTGGCCAGTATCAGTGGTGGTAAGGATGGGTCTGGTTTCTTGCGTGATGGGCCCTGAGCGGGGAAGAGACCCATCGGCTAGGTGGATCCGTAGACTTTGGTTCTTCGTGGTCAAAGGAACATGCAAGTTTGCGGCTAATGATGCATCCAGAAAACAGCTACACGCTCCAGAGTCAATTATAGCGGGTAGGTGAACCTCCTTTTCCGGGAGCTGTAAGGAGACAAAAAGAGTAACGTAAGGTTGAGAAGACCCGATAACTTGTTGATTAATAGCAGGCCGTAAGCAGGACTTACTGGGTCTCACGGGGCAAGAACGAAGGAAGTGTCCAGAACCCCCACAGTAAAGGCACAGATTGCCCTGGCGTCTACGTAGTCTTTCCTCCGAAGTGAGTGGGGCACGGACTAGGCCAAGCTGCATTGGTTCAGCTTCAGGAGTGGTAAGAACCGGTGGAGCTGTGTAAGGTGGATGGACAGGAGTTGATTTAGGCATCGTCCAGGTAGGGCGAGAAGTCTGAAAGCGCTCTGTGCGTCGCTCACGCATGCGACGATCCAATTTAGTGGTAATTTGGATGAGGTCTTCCAAAGAATCAGGGGTCTCAATCCTGGCCAGCTCATCCTTCAGTGCTTCAGACAGTCCTTGACGGAACTGATATTTAAGGGCAGGTTCATTCCAGCTAGTATCGGCTGAACTTTTCCGGAATTCTACAATGTAGTCCTCTACAGGCCTACGTCCTTGGCTCAGGTTATGCAGTAAAGTTTCAGCCGTGGCCGTGCGCTGGGGGTCGTCGTAAAGTTGTGCCATACCTTCAAAGAAGGCATCTACTGAATTCAGGAGAGGGTTCCTCTGTTCCATTAGGCTGTGAGCCCAAGCTTGTGGTTCATCGGCCAAGAGAGAAATGATGAACCCAACTTTTACCACCTCTGACGAAAAGGTCCTAGGTTGCAGAGCCAAATACAAGGAGCAAGCGTTTTTAAAGGCCCTGAACTTCTTGCGATTGCCGGAGAAGCGCTCTGGTGTGGGAACCCTGGGTTCTGGAGCGGCCATGACCACGGTGGGATTAGTTGGCATCTGAGAAGAGGAAGCTCCACTGGGAGGTACAGAAGCCGCGGCAAGAGCTGGAGATGGTCCGGAGAGCTGCTGAAGGCGGCCATCAATTTGGGCGTAGCCGTCTTGCAATTTCTGGACGGCCTCAGTGAGGGCCGAGACCTGCTGACACAGGATCTCCAATGGGGAACGCGCTCTGTCGGCCTCAGACATGGCTGGTTTGTACTGTCAGAGATAGTACTTACCGAGGCCGAGATGCCGAGAGCGGTTTCGCCTTTGCGACTAAGCGCAGTCCGCCCCCTGGAGTTGGGACAGGGGGTGAACGGCACAAAGAGGCACAAGCTCCCCAATGGACCGTAGGTGGCTTGCTGGTGAGGTCTTGTAGAGAGGAGCCGCTGTGTGGGTACTGGTAAGCGGGTGCAGACAGAGGCAACCGGCAAGAGATCCAGAGCTGGGCAGAGGGTCAAACACTGGAACGGTGCTATGGCACCACAGGATCTGCAAGGTAAGGTGACAAGATCAAGAAAGTCCAGGTACAAGCAAGGGGTCAGGCTGGGAGACAGGAGACAGTCCAGGTAACAGGCCGAGGGTCAAACACAGGAGATTGGTGGGAATCCGATAAGCAGGCAAAGGTCAGGTCCAGGAGAGAGGCAAGAGAAGTCCAAAGGCAAATCCGGGTCACAACAGGTAGTCAGGCAGAGATTCAGGATACAGGCTCAGGTACTACAGGAAGCTGAGACAAACCAGCAATTTGTTTGATCCCCTGAGCGCCTTTTATAGGCTGCCCAGGAATCACGTTGGGTGTGCACCAGTGCGCGTGCGCGAGCGCCGTAACGCCGAGCCGCGAACGCGCATGCGCCGAAACGCCGTTCCGCCGGAAATATGAGAAAAACGACCGGACCGGAACGAAGGCTTCTTCTGACACAAGGAGAGCATTAATCAGAAAAGCAGCCAAGAGGACCATGGTAACTCTGGAGGAGGTGCAGAGATCCACAGCTCAAGTGGGAGAATCTGTCCACAGGACAACTATTAGTCATGCACTCCACAAATCTGTCCTTTATGGAAGAGTGGCAAGAAGAAAGCCAATGTTAAAAGAAAGCCATAAGAAGTCCCATTTGCAGGTTGCGAGAAGCCATGTGGAAGGTGCTCTGGTCAGATAAGACCAAAATTGACCTTTTTGGCCTAAAAGCAAAACGCTATGTGTGGCGGAAAACTAGCACGGCACATCACCCTTAACACACCATCCCCACCGTGAAACATGGTGGTGGCAGCATCGTGTTGTTGGGATGCTTTTCTTCAGCAGGGACAGAGAAGTTGGTCAGAATTGATGGAAAGATGGATGGAGTCAAATACAGGGCAATGTTAGAAGAAAACCTGTTAGGGTCTGCAAAATAGAAAGCTTTTGACACTCTTGAATGGCCCTTTCTGTGGGAAGTGCTCCACAGAATGGGCTTTCCAATGGTATTTATAAAATGGTTGCAGGTGCTGTATAGACATCCCACAGCTGCAGTGAAATGGGGGGAGGATTGTCAGCCTCATTTTTTTTATTATGGGGAACTTGGCAGGGCTGCCCTCTGTCTCCAACCCTCTGCGCTTTTGGTATGGAACCTGTGGCAGAAGCTCTTCAAACTTCGCCCAATATTAGGGGGTTGCGGATTGGTTGGTTGGAGGAGAGGGTAGCACTGTATGCAGATGATCTTTTATTATTTTTGAATGATGCTGGACCCTCTCTTCAAAGAGCTTTACAGATATTGGATTCTTTTTCAACCGTCACTGGGCTGAAGGTAAATTGGGCTAAGTCCTTGCTGTTCCCAATAGATAATGAGGCCTGTAGTATGGCTTTAAATGATATTCCATTGCAGTATGTGGAGAACTTCAAGTACTTCAAGGAGTCATAATCTCTCACCAAGCCTCTGAATTTAGTTCCTTGAATTTGACTCCAATCCTAGGAGATATTGGGTGAAAGTTGAAAGTGTGGAAGTCTCTACCATTATCCTTATTGGGACGTATTAACCTTTTAAAAATGAAAATTATACCAAAACTTATGTACCTTTTTAGACACTCTCCTAAGTGGCTCCCTGGCTCCTTTTTCACAAGATTAAATCAACTTTTTTCATCCTTTATATGGGGGATCAGCAAACCACAGATAAAAATTAACCACCCTGATGCATCCTTGTGATCAGGGCGGTTTAGCGTTTCCGGATCTATAAAAATATTTTTTGGCCACTCAGCTGGTTCCAGCCGCATGGTGGTTGAGTCCGGATTTAACCAATTCCTCCACTCGGCTGGAAGCAGCGGTGGTAGGCTCTATAGAGCCTCTTAAGGTACTTGTATTTAGGGGGCACCCTACCAGTTGACTGCTTCAATGCTCTACACTTTTCAGGCTTGGAAGGCTGGCCTTTGATGTGAACTTTATCCCAAAGAAGCGATTTTTCCAAATGCCCCTTTATGGCTAAATCCTACCCTTCCAAATTTTTATAAATTACCAGAGCCTATTGCATGGACTAAGTACAATGGAAAACTACTTTCTCAGGTGATTACTGATCAGAAAATATCCCCTTTCTATACACTCGCCTCAACTTTTAGTTTGTCTGGTTCTCACTTATTTAGATATCTTCAGCTTTCTCGTGCATTTTATGCCCAGTTTCCACAAGATAGTTTAATGGTTACACAATTAACTCTAGAATCAGTGCTTAGGTCTGAATGCATGGAGAAGTCCATCTCGAGGTTGTATTCCCATCTTAATCTAATTTCCCTATTGCCATTGGAGTGTCTTAGGGGTAAGTGGGTGCGAGACATACCAGATCTGCACATGGAAGATTGGAGGAGTGTGTGGGATTTTCCTTTGCGATCTTTGGTGTCTTTGAGAGACCGTATGATCCAATTTAAATTGGTACATAGAGCTTATCTTACACCATCCAGACTCTGGAAGATAAAACCTTAGTGCTCTTCTGAGTGTTGGCGATGTGGAACAGTTCAGGGGGATTTCTCACATTTCTTTTGAACCTGTCCACATATAGCTATCTTTTGGGAAGAAATGGTAGATTTGTTAAATTATATTACCTCTGCTGCCTTGCCGGTTTCAATGTCTGTATATCTGGTAGGTCTGGTGGAGGCTATTCTTCCTACAGAGTCAGAGCGAGTGTTTGCTAATGTTACATTATTTTATGCGAGAAAAGCTATTGCTTTGTATTGGAATAAACCTTGTTCTCCTGTGCTCTTATACTGGAAACAATTGGTATATATTGGTAAATAACAATCTCCCATTGTATAGAGATACCTACAGAAATAGGGGTTGCCCTAGTAAGTTTGATAAAGTCTGGGCAAAGTGGCTGGATAAGCCATACACGACATGTAATGCTTATGGGGGGGGAACTTAAGTTTATTGTAAAAAATCAGATGTATAGAAATCCGCCCACTCATACACCCAAAAACGCTGCGCTGATGGTAAAAACCTAAATCTGAGCTGCTGCTTAAATAATAACAAGCATAAAATAAAAAATTGATTCACCACAAACTCGCCCCAAGTGAACTCAAAATAGCAGCGCTAAAAACAATCTCTAATCATAAAGTGAAATGTAGTGAAGAGTGATATAATAATGAATTAACCTGTGTAATGATTACATCAAGTCCTCACTCCTCATCATTAATGTGCATACAGTGATATGCTCAGAAATTCGCAAAAAAATGGTGCATATAAACCAATTAAGTGAATAACATATCTGTGCACACAAAAATATACTGTGAAAATTATATATATGTGAGAGTCAATGTAAATTAACTCGCAAAAATATAAAAATTATATCTATATATAAAGTGTGTCCACAAACAATCCAAAAAGTAAATAGTCCAAAAAAATTCCGTGACGTGTTGTGGTGCAGATCTTCCACTTAAATGAATCTTCCACCGCACCTCTGTGACTGTGAATCCACTCCCCTTAGGTAAATAAACTCACCAGCTCCTTTTGCCCACACTCTCGTGTCAGGGCCAACAAGCCTTTATCCCACACTATCAGGGGGAATGATTGATCTTCAGTGGTACACCTATACACCTTTAAATCTCCAAAGTGTGATGCCCAAGAGCTCTCTCCACATGAAAAAAGAAAAATAATCCAATGGTGCAATAACGCAATGATATTTATTAAAATAACACACTCCTTCACCATTACACTCACATCTTTAAAATTCACTGCAAGCTCAAAAGTAACACAGCACAACAAGCTGTCACAGCATCAGCTCAAATCAGTAAACCAGTGTGTGGTGGTCACGGCGGACCCAGGTACTGCGCTCTCCAAATACCCGTCTCACCCGATCCCTGGTGTAGATATGACCAGCTTCCACCCTTCCTCGTATGGCGCTCCCTGTCACAGCGTCCTACGTCACTAAGAATCGATTGCCGTGTAGCCACGCCCCGACATGTTTCGTCATAAAGACTTAATCATGGGATTGGCTACACGGCACGGCAATCACTCTTTAATACCCTTAGCTTCCGATCCGAGCGGAAGTTCCATTACTGCGCCTGCGCGCTTCCAATGTTTGATCCGAGCGGAGATCGCATTACTGCGCCTGCGCGTTCCCTGTGTCCCCGCTCGCACTATTTCACACTATTACTATACAGCGGCACACAAAATGTACTTATGAGAATCGCATTACTGCAAATATCAGAACAATTTCGTCCTATAATGTTCCTCCCAATGTTGTTGCCAACATTAGTGCTGTTCTAATTAAATATTTGACCTCCACGTAAAAAAAGCGGGCTAATTCTCCCATATATATAGATAAAAACTACATAAAACATCCCTTGAGCACAATTAAATCTAAAAGAGTTGCTCTTGTGGAACATGATATTAAATATAAAAAGAACAGTCCACTAGTACCATCCTATCATCGAACAGATATATAACGTTAATCCAGCATATAGCTCCTACCTTCCCCTAAAAATTAGATATTTTCCCTAAAAGGGTTATGCCTCACAATATCTACATCTCAAAATATATACATGAGCCGCCACTGCATCATCAACATACTAAAAAAATAAATAAATAAAATAAATCAATGAAAAATACAAAATATAATAAAAAATTAAAAATAATATTAAAGATAAAAATAAAATGAAAAATAAAAATAACATTAAAAATAAAAATAAATAAATAAAATTAAAATTAAAATTAAAAAATATAAAAAATAAATAAAAAGTAAAAAAATAAAAAATAAATAAATAATAAATAATAAAAATAAAAATAAAAATGAAAAAAATATAAAAATAAAAATAAAAATGAAAATAAAAATAAAAAAACAAAAAAACAAACAAAATAAAAAATAAAAAATAATAAATAATAAATAATAATAATTATATTTATTTATTTTTTTACTTTTTATTTATTTTTTATATTTTTTATTTTTTATTTTTAATTTTAATTTTAATTTTATTTATTTATTTTTATTTTTATTTTTAATGTTATTTTTATTTTTCATTTTATTTTTATCTTTAATATTATTTTTAATTTTTTATTATATTTTGTATTTTTCATTGATTTATTTTATTTATTTATTTTTTTAGTATGTTGATGATGCAGTGGCGGCTCATGTATATATTTTGAGATGTAGGTATTGTGAGGCATAACCCTTTTAGGGAAAATATCAAATTTTTAGGGGAAGGTAGGAGCTATATGCTGGATTAACGTTATATATCTGTTCGATGATAGGATGGTACTAGTGGACTGTTCTTTTTATATTTAATATCATGTTCCACAAGAGCAACTCGTTTAGATTTAATTGTGGTGCTCAAGGGATGTTTTATGTAGTTTTTATCTATATATATGGGAGAATTAGCCCGCTTTTTTTACGTGGAGGTCAAATATTTAATTAGAACAGCACTAATGTTGGCAACAACATTGGGAGGAACATTATAGGACGAAATTGTTCTGATATTTGCAGTAATGCGATTCTCATAAGTACATTTTGTGTGCCGCTGTATAGTAATAGTGTGAAATAGTGCGAGCGGGGACACAGGGAACGCGCAGGCGCAGTAATGCGATCTCCGCTCGGATCAAACATTGGAAGCGCGCAGGCGCAGTAATGGAACTTCCGCTCGGATCGGAAGCTAAGGGTATAAAAGAGTGATTGCCGTGCCGTGTAGCCAATCCCATGATTAAGTCTTTATGACGAAACATCGGGGCGTGGCTACACGGCAATCGATTCTTAGTGACGTAGGACGCTGTGACAGGGAGCGCCATACGAGGAAGGGTGGAAGCTGGTCATATCTACACCAGGGATCGGGTGAGACGGGTATTTGGAGAGCGCAGTACCTGGGTCCGCCGTGACCACCACACACTGGTTTACTGATTTGAGCTGATGCTGTGACAGCTTGTTGTGCTGTGTTACTTTTGAGCTTGCAGTGAATTTTAAAGATGTGAGTGTAATGGTGAAGGAGTGTGTTATTTTAATAAATATCATTGCGTTATTGCACCATTGGATTATTTTTCTTTTTTCATGTGGAGAGAGCTCTTGGGCATCACACTTTGGAGATTTAAAGGTGTATAGGTGTACCACTGAAGATCAATCATTTCCCCTGATAGTGTGGGATAAAGGCTTGTTGGCCCTGACACGAGAGTGTGGGCAAAAGGAGCTGGTGAGTTTATTTACCTAAGGGGAGTGGATTCACAGTCACAGAGGTGCGGTGGAAGATTCATTTAAGTGGAAGATCTGCACCACAACACGTCACGGAATTTTTTTGGACTATTTACTTTTTGGATTGTTTGTGGACACACTTTATATGTAGATATAATTTTTATATTTTTGCGAGTTAATTTACATTGACTCTCACATATATATAATTTTCACAGTATATTTTTGTGTGCACAGATATGTTATTCACTTAATTGGTTTATATGCACCATTTTTTTGCGAATTTCTGAGCATATCACTGTATGCACATTAATGATGAGGAGTGAGGACTTGATGTAATCATTACACAGGTTGATTCATTATTATATCACTCTTCACTACATTTCACTTTATGATTAGAGATTGTTTTTAGCGCTGCTATTTTGAACTTAAGTTTATTGTTGAATGATTAATTTGATAAATGGTATGGTTTGGTATGGTTTAGATCTGAGCCAATATATATATATACTGTGAGAGTGAGAGCCCCTGTCTCTGTGAAAATGAGTGTAAAATGGACACAGGACTCTCAAAGAGGCAGTTTGAGAAGTTCCAGCAGAAGATTGGTGAGCAGAGAAATCTATGCTTTAAGTCTTCTCTGGATTTTGTAAGTCTGGATTGGAAACTTGAAGACTTCAAAGAGCATTGGGAGAGATGGAGTCTTCAGTCTTGTGTCCGGGCTTTCCAGAAGTGAGGGATGAGTGGCAACAGACACAGCCAATCCCATGATTAAGTCAACTTATGACGAAACATGTCGGGGGCGTGGCTGTGATGTGTGAAGCATAGCGCTGGAAGCCACACCGGAAGATAGGTGATTCGAGTACACGGAGGACAGTCAAGGGAGGGGTGAGATTGGAAGCTCGGCACCAGCACACCTCGGGTCCCCCGTGACCGCTAGTTACATTTGGTTATCCACTGAGTTTGAAGTTGATGTGAACTGCACTTTATTTCCGCTGGTTTAATCTTTTAAAATGTGAGTGTATTGTCATAGGATTTCAGTGGTTTTAATAAATTTGTTATATTGGTTTACACTATTGGAGCACTTTAATCTTTTGCATGTGGACCTAATTTATAACATTCACTGTGGGACATCGAATGATCTAATTACCCTGGAGTGTGGTAAACAAGCGATTACTGCCTTCCATGAAAGTGCTGGCAATATGAATCGGTGAGTGTATTTCTTGAGGGAGTGGATTTACTTATCACGGTGGTGAGGTGGAAGATACCCGGAGTCACTCATTTTGCTCATCAAGATTTCAACCACCTTTTTGGGACACTTTATTTATATTTCGTCACAGATTTTTGGACCGATTTTTGTCTAAAATGTATGGACTTATATGCTACACTATGGAATTGTTTATTTATAGCATGGAGTGAAGTGGTTGCACATATTATTTCACCTGAATGTTATTCATTTTTATGATTATTGGTTTGTTGTGATATCAGACCTCACGTTGGTGCACATAGCACATTAAGAGGTTCACACCACTATTATGTCAGAGACACCTTGGCACTGTGTATGTTTAGAGCGCCTCTTATTTTATCCTATGTGTCTTTAGGAGGTATTGTGTGAGTTGTTGACATATAGGATTAAATATTTGGAATGTTGGTAATGTGTTTACTAAAAAGGATGGGAGTAGGATGTCTCCTGTGACCACCAAAGACAGAGTCGCAGGGTTGTCCGTGGAAATCTCCAGGGATCTCCCTGTGTTGGAACTGGAGGTTGTCCAGGACCGCTCTGGCACTACTCTGGGGCAACATGGGGGACTGCACCACACAGTGAGAATGTGTGGGTGCAGACCACCCGCCTGGTATGTGACCAGATTGGTAAACAATTTATTCACCCTGTTAAAGCTGGTAGTGTAAATCTGGGTGTGATGGTAGCGCCACCAGAACAAACTGGTCAAAATAGTGTATTGCACCCTGCCTTGTGTGACGAAGCATCGTCCCAATGTGACATAAGTAAACCTGTGCTTGTACAACGTGATGCGTATACAGATGATAAATGTACAGTACTGGGTAATGAATTCCGTTCCTTTGGTCCCTCTTGGAACAGGTGATGCAGCGCTGCAGAATGCCTGTCAGGGAAGCACCACAGACTGGGAACCATGGTGCAGGTAGGCAGTCGCAACACTAACCAAAGTGACCATGAGTTAGAAAGCTATGATGTGTAACAAAGATGTGGACATAACAGCTGCTGTGCCCAACGGAGGGATTGCAGGGTGGCCAGTGGCCAAGGGCGCGTTGGCCCCGGCAGAGATTGGTCCCCTCCAGTCAGAAGGTCCGGTTAAGGGACCATGCATGGCAGTTGTTTTACACAGCCCAACCGCTGGAAAATAGTGAGTGCAAAAATGGCAATGTGACTTATGACCTGCAGCGGCTCACTGATGCTGTGGCAGAAGGGAAAAATGTGAAACTTACTTCTGACAGTGCTGCAGTTGAGCACCAGGCTGTGAAGAGAGCTACCCCCAGTGAGGTGGAGGTCGTTGTAAATCTATCTACCTTTCCAGCTTCAGTGGATGAGCCCCTCCATGTCCTTGATGATGGACATGTCCCTAGAAAGGTCTTGTATGTAGATGTGGATTACATTAAGATGACTAATGTATTGTTGAAAATGCTTAAAGTCCAAAAAGCACATTTGCTGTACACTTGGGTGTCTCCACCGTGGTTGGACAAGGTGGTACTGTGTAGTACCAGTAGGTGGAGCCAACTAGTACAAGCTATGCTTGATGATGTTAATCACGAGGGGAACTGGTTGGTACCATATTTATTAGCAGGGTGGCAAATGGTCTCAAGGTTCTCTGAGAGGGTGCTTCCAGTTACCGGTTTGGATGGAAGGCGCTCAGGAGAACATTTGAAAACATCAGAGGTCTCTCTGCCTGATGCGGTGACTAGGAAAAATTCTGCTGGTGTGGTCCAAGGTGCAGCTGAGCAGTGGTCAGTAGAGGGCACGGACTCTGCCTCACCCACTAGACCTCACGTGAAGGAAGGGCCCGAAATAGATGTGGCAGTAGCAGAGATTTTTCCTGTGATTCGCGAAGAGGTACAAATTAAGGTACCCGGAGACACTGTGTGGGGAAGCATTGATGGTATTGGGAGTGGCAACGTCAGAATTTATGAACTGTTGCTGGTTGGTACTGCTAACAAGGGTTTAATTGCCGTGGGTGACCTCAGAAAAGTTGTTAAACCAAAAAAACTGTTGTGATGGGAAAAACTGGTATTGGTGAGGGAAAAGGTTGTTCCCCATCAGTAGAGCTGCACGATTCTGGCCAAAATGAGAATCACAATTTTTTTGCTTAGAATAAAAAGATCACGATTCTCTCACGATTCTTGCGACGTAAAATCTTTCACATTATACAAAAAAAAAAAATGGGCTATCTTTACTGGTTAGTTTTTTTTTATTCATTAAAGTAATTTTTAAAACAACCACCATTTTATTCTCTAGGGCTTCTACTAAAAAAATATATATAATGTTTGGGAGTTCTAAGTAATTTTTTAGCAAAAAAATTGATTTTAACTTGAAACCAACAAATGTCAGAAAAAGGTTTAGTGGTTAAACTTTTTTCACTTACACGAAGTCTATTCCATTGACAAATTGTTAAAATGTTTATACTTAAGTTCAACTGATAAAGAATGTTTTGATTCTTGGCAGACTGCCCCGCTTTTCTCTTCCTTTCTTTTGACAGCTGTGGCTTCAGAAGAGCAGAGAGAATTCTTTGCATAGAAAGAATTGTGAAACACTTTAGTCAAGATCGCGATAACGATTCTTGACGATTAATTGTGCAGCTCTACCCATCAGGCGAAGTATTAGGAGCAGGTTGCCTATATCAAGAAAGTGAGGGTATCAGGGAAGGCAGAGTTCTCCAGAGAAAGGCAAGTAAGCCCAGGAACCCCAGAAGAGGGAGAAAGCGTAGGATAGAAACTAGTGGGATTCAGTGGAGAGTCAGGGTAGGACTTACCTGGAAGTGCACCCAGAAAAAGGGTTGGGCCTACCTGGCTGACAGCCAGCACAGAGGTGTCCCAACCCTGATGACGGGTGCTGATGTTCCTCCCTCTGGATCGAAATAAAGGGGGGGGGGGCAATGTGAGAGTGAGAGCCCCTGTCTCGGTTAAAATGAGTGTAAAATGGACACAGGAATCAGAGGCAGTTTGAGATGTTCCAGCAGAAATTTGGTGAGCAGAGAAAACTATGTTTTAAGTCATCTCTGGACTTTGTAAGTCTGGATTAGGACTGGAAACTTGAAGACTTCAAAGAGCATTGGGAGGGATGGAGTCTTCAGTCTTGTGTGGGCTTTCCAGAAGTTCTGCAGGTTGTGTCTGTGTCCAGGTACATACACATTATAAGGCAGATCTGAGCATAGCTCAGGGGAGTTGGTGTTGGAGCAGTTGCTGCAGCCAGGAGGGAGGTGTGCTACCGTTTAAGAACCCAGGCAATATTCTGTTGTGTTTATTTGTTTACTAAGAAAATAAATAAAAAGATTTTTGAAAATAAAAGAGGCTGCAAAAGACTTGAGACTGGAGCGGAGGTTCACCTTCCAGCAGGACAATGATCCTAAACATACGGCCAGAGCTACAATGGAATGGTTTCGATCAAAGCTTATTCATGTGTTAGAATGACCCAGTCAAAGTCCAGACCTAAATCCAATTGAGAATATGTGGCAAGACTTGAAAATTGCTGTTCACTCTCTAGATGTGCAAAGCTGGTAGAGACATCCCCAAAAAGACTTGCAGCTGTCATTGCAGTGAAAGGCGGTTCTACAAAGTATTGACTCAGGGGACTGAATACAAATGCAAGCCACACTTTTCACATATTTTTTTGTTAAAAATTTTGAAAACCATTTATCATTTTCCACCCACTTCACAATTATGTGCCACTTTGTGTTGATCTATCACATAAAATACATTTACATTTTGGTTGTAACATGGCAAAATGTGGAAAATTTCAAGGGGTGTGAATACTTTTTCAAGGCACTGTATGTAATATCTATTACACTCCCTATGCAATTAGTGTCTATGTATAAAATACCTGTAGTCAATGAGTTTGTTAGTTCTCACGTGGATGCAATGAGCAGACTAGATTCTGAGCCACCGGGAGCAGAAAAGAACTGTCAAAAGACCTGCGTAACAAGGTAATGGAACTTTATAAAGATCGAAAATATATAAAAAGATATCCAAAGCCTTTAATATGAACAAGAAAGATTGCAGCCACAACTGCCAGAAGTGTTTGGGATACAAAGAAAAACCCCACAGGTAACCTCAGGAGAAATACAGGCTGCTCTGGAAAAGACAGTGTGGTCATTTCAAGGAGCACAATACGACGATACTTGAACAAAAATGAGCTGCGTGGTCATATTGCCAGAAAGAAGCCTTTACTGCGCCAATGCCAAAAAAAGCCTGGTTACAAAATGCCCGACAACACTTTAAGGTCACAACCATAAGCGTATGAGGGGGTCAACAAGGCCTATAGTGACTATCGACTAGCAAATACCATCACCACTGTGAAGCATGGTAGTGGCTCACTAATGTTTTGGGTGGGGGTGTGAGCTCTAAAGGCATGGGGAATCTTGTGAAAATTGATGGTTAGATGAATGCAGCCAGTTATCAGAAAATACTGGCAGACAATTTGCATTCTTCTGCAGGAAAGCTGTGCATGGGACAATCTTGGACTTTCCAGCAGGACAATGAAGGCCAAGGTGACCATCCAGTAGTGACAGCAGAAAAAAGGTGACGGTTCTGGAGTGGCCATCACAGTCTCTTGACTTTAATGTCACTGAGCTGCTCTGGGAAGATTTCAAATGTGTGGTTCATGCAAGACGACGAAAGACTTTGCATGACCTGGGGGCATTGTGCCAAGACGAATGGGCAGCTATGCCACCTGCAAGAATTTGGGGCCTCATAGACAACTATTACAAAAGACAGAACGCTGTCATTGATGCTAAAGGGGGCAATTCATAGTATTAAGAACAAAGGGGATACAGAATTTTCATTGCTTTACTTGTTGCCATGTATTGTTTGATGGTTGTACTATTCTGTTATCACCTACAGTTACAGCATATGAATCCCATAAGAAATTAAAGAAATGGGTTTTGCGGGCTCACTCATGTTTTCTTTAAAAATGGTACATACTGTATATTACCAAACTTTTAAACACCACTCTACAGATGTGGGAGCTGTTTTATCTGCCATAGAAGAACGTCTTTCCAGCTAGATGTGAGATTTATACAGTTCTGCCAAGCAGCACGTCAAGGATAATGACCGCTCTTTTCTCTGTTGCACTTAAGCCATCACAGCTTTGTCAGCTCCCCACCCACTAGCCTGTGATTGGACAGTGAAGCAGGAGGCTGATGAGGTCATCCCTCTCCTCCATTCAGCATGTTCCTTATAAGCATGGGGCCGATCCTGATTGGTATAAAGTAGGGTTGCATCGGTATTGGTGCCTAAACCGAGCATTTGCACGAGTACTTGCACGATGTCCTTGTACTCTGTCTTAAAAAAGTGGTATCGGTGCAACCCTAGTATAAAGTGTTACCCCCCACCTTTTTCAGTCCCAGAATTCTATTGTACTGAGATTACATAAAATACTGATACTAAGACGCATTAGCATCAGTTGCATTTAAAATATACGACTATTAATGAATACATAACAGCAGTAATGGGAGTTATCTTATGTCTGCCTGGAGTTTTTGTTGGAACTGCACAGTATCTAAGCACCACGTAGCAAAAAATGCTTTGTAACCACTTCATCTCCGGAAGGTTTACCACCTTCATGACTAGGACATTTTTTGCGATACGGCACTGCGTTATTTTAACTGACAATTGTACGGTCGTGCGACGTTGTACCCCAATAAAATTGATGTCCTTTTTTTCCCACAACTAGAGCTTTTTTGGGGTGGTATTTGATCACCTCTGCAGTTTTTATTTTTTTGCACTATAAACAAGAAAATACCAATAATTTTGAAAAAAAAACAATAATATTTTTTACTTTCTGCTATAAAACATATCCAATAAAAAAAAATTAAAAATCTAATTTCATCAATTTAGGCCAATGCGTATTCTGCTACATATTTTTGGTAAAAAAAAATGTAATAAGCGTATATTGATTGGTTTGCGCAAAAGTTATAGTGTCTACAAACTATCTATGGGATATTTTTCTTTCTTTTTTTTTTTTACTAGCAATGGCAGTAAATATCGACTTATAGCAGGACTGTGATATTGGGGTGGACAAATCAGACACCTGACACTTTTTTTAGACCAGTGACACTAATACAGTAAACATTGCTAAGAAAAAAAAAAAAAAAAAGCACTGTCACTATACAAATGACACTGGCAGGGGAGGGGATAACATCAGGGGTGATAAAAGGTTGTGTTCCTAGGGAGTGCTCGCTAACTGTGGGGGATATGCTTTGACTGGGGGAAGGTAAAGAAACCTTAGCAGAAACACAGGATCAGTACATTCCCCTCTCACAGAACGGTGATCTGCCTTGTTTACATAGGCAGACCGCCTTTCTGCCTGTCTCCCGAATGTTCAGCTAGTCCCAACGGACCTGCTCATTGGCTTCTACTGTGTCCAATCACAGCGTGCACGCGCCCCAGACCCCGAAGTGTCAGTACTAGGTACGTGATCTGGCACAGAGCGACCGCCCTGCCGCAGTGTATTTGTGTTATTGTTATTTTGATGAAAAAATCACTTTGAGAAAAACCCCCCTAGCATTCCTGGCAGTGGCCATCTTAAGTAAGGGCAGATGATTCATGTAGCATTGACTTCCCGGAATCTATCTGCCCTTAGCTCAGGCATGCAAGCAGGAGGGTGTGCTTAGCTGAGAAAACTCCTCCTCCCATCCTGAACACTCCTGGAACATATAATCATTTGACTAGGCATGACACCAGGACGTAACTAAAAAAAACGAATACAAATTGATTAAAACAAGTAAATATAATATAACATATTTTTACTAATATGATATGTGGATTAAAAATAGTCAATGCTGATCAAGAAAGTTCCACTTAAATAATAAAATATATTTCGGAAAATAATTGGTTTCCTACCACGTGGGATTAAACCTCAGAAATCTCTGCAGGTAAATTAAACTCAATGGAGTTATTTTCTACGGAGAAATTCAAATTATTAGTGTAACCTCTCCAATACGGAATTCTCAGATGACCCATTACATGTATTACCCTGAGAATCCAGTTATAATTACATTAGTACCTCCGGCCCTCCCGTCAGTCTTGCACAGTCGTACCGCCTCCTCTCCTGTACTGAAATGGCTTCCTCTGATTTCACTGGGGGGTTGATTTACTAAAGCTAGAGATCGCACAATCTGGTGCAGCTGTGCATGGTAGCCAATCAGCTTCTTATTGACAAAAAAAAACAAAACCTGGAAGCGGATTGGTTTCTTTACAGAGCTAAACCAGATTTGGCACTCTTTAGTTTTAGTAAATCAACCCTTGGGAGCCTCTAGCTCAGTGTTTCTCAACTCCAGTCCTCAAGGCGCCCCAACAGGTCATGTTTTCAGGATTTCCCTTGGTAATTACTAAGGCAATGAAACTGATCAAATCACCCGTGCAACATGACACCAGGAAGTAACTAAAAAAACAAAAAAAAAACAAGCCTGGGTGGGCTGAGCGCACTCTGCGACCTGAGCCCACCCTATATTAAAGCCTATTAGAGCCTCTTGCTCTAATCGGTGCTTCAAAAAAACAGCCCCTTCCTGGTTGGAATTAATGCACCAATGTCCTAAAAGGGGCCGGACGCATGGATAGGGGAGGCGGCGATGGACAGGGGGGGGCAGCTCCCGTGCGCCCTTAATGGACGAGCCGGCCCTGGTCCCGCACTACCTGTCAAACTCACCTGCTGACAACAAAGGAGTTGCAACGCAACTGCAATCCAAACACATGGCTGACAGTTGCAGCGAGGTCCTTTTCAGAGGACAGCCAGCATTACCACAAGAGTGAAAGAAACCCTAAGAGCCGGGTCACACAGGGGCGACTTGTCAGGCGACCTAGCCGCCTGACAAGTCGCCTCCTGTTCTGTACAATGGAACCATTCTAATAGGAGCGACGCAAGTCGCTCCGACTTAGAAAAAGGTTCCTGTACTACTTTGGGGGCGACTTGGGGCGACTTGCATAGACTTCTATACAGATGTCGTTTTGCAAGTCGCCGCGGAAGTCGTTTGCAGGTCGCCTCGCTGAGGCGACCTGCAAGTCGTGCCGCCCCTGTGTGAACCGGGGCTTAGGGCCAGTTCACACCACATGCAGTCCAGTGCGTTTTTTTTCTGAAGTTCACACCACATGCAGTCCAGTGCGGTTTTTTTTTTGCAGTTCCAGTGTGTTCAAGTTCCAGAAAAAGATGTAGAACATGCTGCATTATGCTGCATTTTTCCTGCACTGGAACACTGTAAAAAGCATCAAAAACTCACAGGAATGCACCTGAACGCACTGGAACACCCATGTTCTTATTTAACGGTTAAGGAAAAAAAGGGGGGGGGGGGGGGGGGATGCACTGGACTGCATCAAAAACGCGCATGCAAAAAAGCATCTGGAGCGCATCCAGACTGCGTTTCTATGGTGTGAACTGGCCCTTAGAAACAATTCCATGAAAAATAGATAACAGGGCCATTAAAGGAGAAGTACAGCCAAAGCTTGTTTGGCTGTACTTCTCCTGTGGATCACAAGGGTGTAGTTCGTTCTGTACTCCTTTGACCTGTTTTCAGCAGACAGTGGGCTGAAGTCCGCTGTCGGCTGATGTCACAGAGCCAGTGCAGGCTTGGGCAAGATCGCGACCATGAAGTCAGGATCTGCCTACATGCCTGGCCGGGACGCGGCTCAGCCTCTCAGCGAGCCGCTCCACCCCCTCCACAGCTCAGCATTGCAGTGAGTGAGGGAGGGCAAAGCAGAGAGCCAGGGACTGACAGTCTCTCTGATCGGGGAGCCCTGAGAACCGAGTGATCTGCGCTGTTTGAGCACTCGGGAACAGATGCTGCATCCACCTAGATCCTTAAAGTGGGCGTAAACTCCCACCTCTGTCTTTTACCTAGGAGGTAAGCCGATAATAATAATACCTCTAGGTAGGGCTGGGGAAAAAAAATCGATTTGAATCTTGAATCGAATTGAGAGGTCAAATCGTTTCAAATTTTCAGCAAATCGATTTTTTAGGTTTCTTTTTTCTTTCACCAGGACCGGCGCCGATACTGCACCGGTCCTGAGGCGCTGCGGCCAGGAGTTTTGGAGACGAGGCCGCGGCTTTGGCCTAGTCCGCAGCGTCCAGCCTCGCCTAAAAACTTCTGGCCGCAGCTCCTCAGGACCAGCACTGACACTGGTCTTGAGGAGCTGCGCTCTGTTCCTTCATAGTCCTGTGCCATAAACAGCAGCTCCAACCAGTCACCGAGCCGGAGTCTGCGAACCCAGAAGGAAGATGGGTGAAGCTAGAAGCCCTGTCAGCAGTGACAGCAAGGGGCTGGAAGACTTTGTTTTCAGGTAACAAAGAAGAAATACCGCGCTAATAACTAAGCAAAATAAAATAAAATAAAAAAAGCTGCAGCTCAATTTTGCATGATATATGCAAACAGTACATAGAAAGGTAAAGGAAAGCTGCGCTGTAAAAAAATGTATATTTTAACCAGACATGATGTGACAATCTAAGTGATGTGAAGTATGGTGGTGAATCCCCACGTAGAAGGGGATACCATCAAAAAAAATCCCATAAAGAAATAAACGTTCTTGTGAAGTGAATCTTGATAAGCGATCCTTTTTGTGCCAAGAAAAATGATACATGAAAACACCAGTGACGGTGAACCTCCACCTTAAAAAATGCACGCTTACCAAAAGGCAAGCAATAGCAAGCCTGTGAATTGGGATCAATATCCTGACATCAGACCAGCGCCAGCAGTAGATCACTTGATGGTAATGAGGATATGCCAGAGGATTAGGACTCACAGAATGAACCAGCGATCCGCATTATAGGGACAAAAAGAAAATCTCTCCATAGTGTGAATGTCATTTATTATAGAAAGGAAGTATTGCACTTACATTTAACAGAAGTAAAATAAGCTCATAGGGGAATGCCGGCCGGCTCGCAGACACCAGTCCACAGTACACCGCGATGACGTCAGCACGCCTACCACCCGACGTACGTAAAAGGATTGCTTATCAAGATTCACTTCACAAGAACGTTTATTTCTTTATGGGACTTTTTTTTTGATGATATCCCCTTCTATGTGGGGATTCACCACCATACTTCACGGCACTTAGATTGTCACATCATGTCTGGTTAAAATATACATTTTTTTACAGCGCAGTTTTCCTTTCCCTTTCTTTGTTTTCAGGTAAGTTTAACCACTTCCAGACCGCCCACTGCATATATACTGCGGTAGGGTGGCCCGGCTGCACGAAATCACGTACTTGCATGGGTTATGGGGCACACACACTGTCTGCCAGCAACCCACCCCAGCTGTGATTGAACACAGCGGAAGCCAATCAGCAGGTCCAGCGGCCGCGATGGCCGCCAGGACCCGCCGATCGTTCTGAGGATAGGCAGAACGGTGGTCTGCCTATGTAAACAGGGCAGATCGCCTATTAGCCTAAATTGATGAAGAAATTTGATTTTTTTTTTATTTTTTTACTGGATATGTTTTATAGCAGAAAGTAAAAAGATATATATTTTTTTTTTTTTTCAAAATTGGCGGTCTATTTTTGTTTATAGCACAAAAAAATAAAAACCACAGGAGGTGATCAAATAGCACCAAAAGAATGAGCTCAACTCATTTTATTTGGGCACAGCGTTGCACGACCACGCAATTGTCAGTTAAAACAACGCAGTATCGCAAAAAATGGCCTGGTCAGGAAGGGGCTGAAGTGGTTAACATAATGAATAACATTAACTTCAGGTTAGAAAAAAAAAAAAAAACCCTGCTAGTGGTTTACTTGCGCTTTTAATAAAAAAAAAAAAAAAAAAATGAAAGAAAGAAAAAGTGTACGGATTTTTGGAAAAGCAAGGGTACGGTTTCGTGTCAGTTTAACCACCTGCCGACCGGCTCTCGCCGATATACGTCGGCAGAAGGGCACATACAGGCAAATTAACGTACCTGTACGTTGCCCTTTAAGAAGCAGTCTGCGGGAGCGACCTCCGTGAGTGTGATCGCGGTTCCCGCGATCGTCTCATGGAGGGGGAGAATGGGGAAATGCTAATGTAAACAAGCATTTCCCCGTTCTGCCTAGTGACACTGATCACCGCTCCCTGTAATCAGGAGCGGTGATCAGTCTCGTGTCACACATAGCCCCTCCCCCCCACAGTTAGAATCACTCCCTAGGACACACTTAACCCCTGCAGCGCTGCCTAGTGGTTAACACGTTCAATGCCAGTCACATTTACACAGTAATCAATGCATTATTATCTCTGCACTGATCGCTGTATAAATGTGAATGGTCCCAAAATCGCGGCAAAAGTGTCCGATATGTCCGCCATAATGTCGCAGTCACGATATGACGGGAAAAAAAAAATAAAATAAAAAAATCGCTGATCGCGCCATTACTAGTAAAAAAAATAAATAATAAAAATGCCATAAAACTATCCCCTATTTTGTAGACGCTATAACTTTTGCGCAAACCAATCAAATGCTTATTGCAATTTTTTTTACCAAAAATATGTAGAAGAACACTTATCGGCCTAAACTGAGGAATAAAATGTTTATTTTTTGGGGGGATATTATAGCAAAAAATAATGCGTTTTTTTCAAAATTGTCACTATTTTTTTGTTTATAGCGCAAAAAATACAAACTGCAGAGATGATCAAATACCACCAAAAGAATGCTTTATTTGTGGGGAAAAAATTACGTCAATTTTGTTTGGAAGCCACGCTGCACAACCGTGCAATTGTCAGCTAAAGGGACATAGTGCCGAATCGCAAAAAGTGCTCTGGTCTTTGGCAGCCAAACGGTCCGGGGCTTAAGTGGTTAATAATACATACAGTTGTGCTCAAAAGTTTGCAACCCCTGGCAGGAATCTTGAAATTTTGGCATCAATATTGAAAATATGACTTATTTAATGATAGTGATGATATGAAGCCATTTATTATCACATACTGGTGCATCTCATAAAATTAGAATATCAAAAAGGTAATTTCAGTAATTCAATTCAAAAAGTAAAACTCATTTTTTTAAAGATGCGTTACACACAGAATGATATATTTCTAGCATTTCTTTCTGATGATTTTGGCAAAGCAAATCATCACTGACTGTGGAAACTTCACACTGGACCTCATGCAACTTGGATTCTTTGCCTCTCCAAATGAAATACTAAATTTTCCACAGTCAGTGATGATTTGGGGAGCCATGTCATCTGCTGGTGTTGGTCCACTGTGTTTTATCAAGTCTAAAGTCAGCGCAGCCCTCTACCAGGAAATTATAGAGCACTTCATGCTTTCCTCTGCTGACCAGCTTTATGGAGATGCCGATTTCATTTTCCAGGACTTGGCACCTGCCCACACTGCCAGGAGTACCAATACCTGGTTTAATGAGCATGGTATCACTGTGCTTGATTGGCCACCAAACCTGCCTGACCTAAACCCCATAGAGAATCTGTGGGGTAATTTCAAGAGGAAGATGAGACACCAGACCCAACAATGCAGACGAGCTGAAGACCATTATCAAAGCAACCTGGGCTTCCATAACAACTCAGAAGTGCCACAGGCTGATCTTCTCCATGCCATGCTGCATTGATGCAGTAATTCATGCAAAAGGACCCCCGACCAAGTATTGAGTGCATACTATACTGTACATAGACATACTTTTCAGTAAGCCAACATTTCTGTATTAAAAATCCTTTTATTGGTCTTATGTAATATTCTAACTTTCTGAGATACAGAATTTTGGGTTTTCACTAGCTGTAAACCATAATCATTAAAATAAAGAAATACAGTATGTAACGGAACGTCCCACACTCCGCTTGAGTGCTTTCGTCATATACCGCTTCCTCCCAGTCTGAATATGGATATCAGATATTCCAGCCGCTCACAAGCGCAAAACAAGACGATACTTGTTTAGCTGCTGAACATGGACTGATTTGAGATGACACAAATATATACAGCAGGCTTACAATAACAACTGTAACCAGAAACCTAATTAACATGAGCTAATTAACTAACCCCTAAAGCAGCCGATGTGACTCCGTGCCCTCCGGAGCATTGTTATGATTATCAGGATTTCACTACAGGTCAGACTTGAGGTCACCGAACTTCACACATTAGTATAAACACAGGACACCTTCTTACAATAGCAGGAGCTAATTACAATTAACAATATAAACAGTGTTCCCCCCCCCTCCTCAGCCTAGTAGGCAACAAACTATAGTAGGAGTAGACTGTCCGGCTCCTACCCAGTTCTAGAGGCCAATCTGATCAGCTCTCTCAACTAATGTTGAGTTCAGAATCAAGCAAACCAAGAATAGTCTTTATATATATCCTGGGAGATATTGTGGATAAATATTACTGTCCCATTTTAAGCAATCCAAGACATACCCTCCCAGTCACCATTTCCAATATGGTATGCACAGGGTTCCCAGAGTGCGTCATGGGGGACAAGGACCCGAATCCAAAGTAACACCACCTCAAGGGTCCCCAGGCATACAGCTCACAAAGCGCACCATTCCCCCAAATGCCAGGGGCCATAATCGGTAGGCAAGAGGCTAGCATTCAGTCCCCTCCAAAAGCCTCTGTCCTGGATGAGTCTGTCGCACAATATTTGAAATAAATCACTGTGTGTAACGCATCTATATAAAATATACGAGTTTCACTTTTTGAATTACTGAAATAAAATTACTTACTTTGACGGTATTCAATTTTTATGAGATGCACCTGTAGTTACACAGTTCATTTCTGCTCCCCATGGGGGACCCATGCACACGATCGAAAAACGCAGTCCGGATGCGTTCCAGATGCCTTTCTGAATGCGCGTTTTTGATGCGTTCCGGTACAGGAAAAATGCAGTATGTTCTACTTTTTTTACTGGAACGCACTGGTAATGCCATTGAAAACCATATGGGTCAGTTCTCACCACATGCAGTCCAGTGCGTTTTTTCTTCTGCATCAGAAGTGCATGGAAAGTAGGTTATAGGGTTTTCAATGGCCTATTTCACAGCAGTGCGGTCAGTTCCAGAAATAAAAAAGTAGAACAGACTGCATTTTTCCTGCACTGGGCTGTACTGGAACTTGGCAAGAGCCAGTTCACAACAGAGTCCGGATGCGTTCCAGGTGCTTTTCTGCATGCGTGTTTTTGATGCAGTCCAGTGCAATTCACATGATCACTATCCTTAAATAAAAGACAGTTTTTTGGCATGATCAGTCAGATTTTCAATGCCAACTATTTTGCGATTTCTGCCAGGGTTTGCAAACTTTTGGAGCACAAACGTAATCGAATAGAATTTTTGTCACGTTACTATTACCAAAATGTTCCCTATAACACAGCAGGGACCTTCACTTAACGGGTAACTCCACTTTCTTGGGGGGGATAGCAAATAAAAAAAAAAAAAATATAGCACATATAATTGCAATTGAATATTATTAAAAATGACCTTTCCTTTTTCAACCTGCAGCCGCTGTAATTTTCTGAGAATGCATTACAATATGGCTACCTGGCATTGTTCTGTACACAGAGTGTGTACTGACCACTCCCCAGAAACAATTCCTGCTTGTGTGATTGGCTCACCAATTTTCCCAGAAGTCTGCCCAAGTCAGATTTCAGGCATCCCCTGCAACAAAAATGTCATTTTTGGAGAGATACTTTCAATAGGAACACAGCTAAAAAGGGATGCAGGCCCAGCAGCTTTCCTCATTAGTGCTCTGCAGTTGCACACCTGACAGTTAATTATGAAACCACTCCCATTAGACCCATTCGGCACAGACAAACACACATGGATTTCTTCAGAGTAGGAAAAAAAAGGTAGGAATCTGCAACAAAGGTTGTTATAATCCTTGCAGTGTACATCGATCACCCAGGGAGGGGGGGGGGGGGGGGGGGGGTTGTCAACAAAAGTAGAGTTATGCTTTAAGGAATAAGGTAGACCAGCACACATCTGGAAAACATTTAGAAGCCCTTTATTGCACAGAGCAGGTTTGGCAATATTACATCAAATCGTTGTAGATGAAAAATATATTCGTACCATTCTGAAAAATTACATTACCATCACAATTGCTGCTGGAGTTTTTCCCGCCAAATGCCTCCAATTAAAAATACTCTTTCCAAAAAGAATTCAAACCGGAATACATTTTGAAGCAGCAATTACATTGAAAGTAAAAAAATACTATTACATCTAAAATAGTGTTATCAGAAAATTGACAATTGTTACACGATCTATCACATATTGTTACAAAAAGTTTCCTTTCCATTTTAATCTTCAGCTGCTAGGATTTTAAACTTTCATTTTTTTTTGTATGTGTGTTTCTAAATACCTTTTTTTAAATATGGGGAGGCACTTTGTGTCCTGACCGCCCAGGCGATGACCTAATTGGGCAATTTCCACTGACTTCCGGGAAATTGGGCATCATCTATCCCAGGAGTCTTTAGGAAGCCTAAGGCCGGGTTCACATATATGTGAATTGGAAGTGGGTTTCTCCCCATCCAAATCGCATTACAGGAGTGTGAGACTGGCTCTCAATGGAGCCGGTTCACACAGCTCCAGGGCAGCCATGGTCTGCATTGAAGGGTCCTGTGCATCTTCTGGTCCGATTCAGGTGCGAATTCAGGCAAAAATTTGAACCCGATTCACACCTGAAAAATCGATGAACAGAGATGCACTAGATCCCATGCTGTGAGCCACAGCATATGTGAACGGAGCCTAAAAAAGTTAAATCTTGCCGTATTTTGAGATCGGAAATGAGGCGATCAGGAAGAGTTAAGCGCCTTCAGGGTTGCCCTTTGACAGGTTGCCATAACGGGGCAGGAACTTCCACCAACACCACCATTGCTATGGCAACCTGTAATGAAAAGACGGCGCCATGCAATGTCGTTACTGCACAAACGCAAGATGGGGAGGTGCATGCTGGGTAGCCAGCTGCACCCAATACTGGAAATACACACGAGCGCCCTTCAGATGCCCACATGCTTGATGGCGGCTGCCTGCTTCCCAGATCAGGTAAAATATTAAAGATTTAAAAGTAACAACCATAAAGACAGTTCTAACAGTGTCCAAATATCAATTTAATAATCACGGCGGAGCCTTTATAAAAAGAATAAAATAAAAATTGATTATGGGGACTGGAGCTCCGCTTTAAGTTCAATTCAGATCAACTACTTCAGCCCCAATGAAGGAGGCATTTCCCCTGAATCGCACTGGCTTCTCTTGATACCCTTTGTCAAATAAAAATTTGGATTAAAAACTCTTAAGTGTCACAAACTTTTATACTGGGCGCCCCTAAACACCACCCTAAACCTTTGATATCTACTACAAGTCCTCTTTTGAGACCATCAGAGTGATAGCAGCCCAGGACTGAAACAAGGTCAACTTTTACACAGCACAGACCCTTTGAAAGAACCCAAAAGCACCAATATCCCAAGCTATCACACACGCACAAGCTATAACCCTGTGTAAGCTCTGATACCATGTGACATGAAGCTTATACTCCATGCTCTTGTAGGCAAGTGGGGCAACAGGGAATTTGTCAAACCAAGGCTAAGGCACCCTATCAAGAGAACGTGTCACTTTGTCCTGATTGGGCATGGTCACCATTTTCGTCAACCATGAGGGCAATATATAAAAGCAAAGGAATGTGTCTGTGTCCACAGCAGCCAATCAGAATCCATCTGTCCAAGTAACAACTGAGCATCAACTTCTTCAATGTCAAGAACCTTCTATTCAGGTTTTTGGCCATCACAGCAAGAGCTTTGGGGGGCCATTCCGGTATATTTGAAGAACAAACCACAGCAAAAGTCACAACTCATCAGTCCGAAAAGCCTGACTAACCAACACACTACTCTACCATTACAATATGACGTAAGACATTCTACATATGTAAACAGTACAAAAAACTTTTCAAATTTCAAGTACAAAAATATATTTGGCAATGCAAAAAAAGGCACTCGGATACCCATAGATCCATCTATAGATATAGGAATAGTGTTACAAGCCATTACCAACTTGTAATTTAGTTATGGTAGGACACAGAAGGGCCGAATCCAATCACCAGCTTTATAGTCTTGCAATAGGGCGCAGAAACCTTTCTTCCCACTTCCACCAATGGTCTTTAATTGTTCTCATGGCTGGATTCTAAAGTAAGGAGTCAGGAACTTGAGATTTGGCTGCATAACTCCCAGAGAGATACAAGAAACTGGTGGAGAACTCAGCCCAACAATGTCTATCCATAACTAAAAAACGAAGAGACTCTTTACACCTTCTATCCACATACAATTCTTGGATTTACATATATTACACAAAATCTCCACGTCGGTATGGTTGATCTACTAAAGGAGTAGATCCAAGTTCACTTTGCAAAGTGAATGAATATCAATCATGTACAAGGGAAGGTAAAAATAGGATTTTGCTGGCAGATGATTGAAGTCAGCAGAGCTTCATTTAGCAAAGTGAAAGTTCCCTTTGGAACTGAACATGATCTACTCCTTTGAAAATGAACCTCAATGTAGGTCAGAATACACAGACTGTGGGTAATCATTTTCTCAGTTTCTTGTTGGCTGGTTTTATAGGAGTTAAATCCTCCTCCTCTTCCTCATCTGAGTCATCTTCATCCTCCTCCTCCTCCTTGGAATCCAAGTCCAGCGGTACTGCAAGGGGAGTGAAACAAACAAAAATTAACTAGTTAGTTAAAGGACTTGCAAAAAAAAAAAAAAAAAAAAAAAAAAAAAACATTTTCTAAACCTCCTTCATCCCATGCCCCCCAGCTAGCTGCAGATCCCCTAACCTCCTAGCTCCCATAGTGCCACCCAAACTCCCATAGTGACCCACCGTGCCCCTCAACCTCCCACAGTGCCTCACCGTGCCCCTCAACCTCCCACAGTGCCTCACCGTGCCCCTCAACCTCCCACAGTGCCTCACCGTGCCCCTCAACCTCCCACAGTGCCTCACCGTGCCCCTCAACCTCCCACAGTGCCTCACCGTGCCCCTCAACCTCCCACAGTGCCTCACCGTGCCCCTCAACCTCCCACAGTGCCTCACCGTGCCCCTCAACCTCCCACAGTGCCTCACCGTGCCCCTCAACCTCCCACAGTGCCTCACCGTGCCCCTCAACCTCCCACAGTGCCTCACCGTGCCCCTCAACCTCCCACAGTGCCTCACCGTGCCCCTCAACCTCCCACAGTGCCTCACCGTGCCCCTCAACCTCCCACAGTGCCTCACCGTGCCCCTCAACCTCCCACAGTGCCTCACCGTGCCCCTCAACCTCCCACAGTGCCTCACCGTGCCCCTCAACCTCCCACAGTGCCTCACCGTGCCCCTCAACCTCCCACAGTGCCTCACCGTGCCCCTCAACCTCCCACAGTGCCTCACCGTGCCCCTCAACCTCCCACAGTGCCTCACCGTGCCCCTCAACCTCCCACAGTGCCTCACCGTGCCCCTCAACCTCCCACAGTGCCTCACCGTGCCCCTCAACCTCCCACAGTGCCTCACCGTGCCCCTCAACCTCCCACAGTGCCTCACCGTGCCCCTCAACCCCCCACAGTGCCTCACCGTGCCCCTCAACCTCCCACAGTGCCTCACCGTGCCCCTCAACCTCCCACAGTGGCTCCCAGCAACCATAGTACCTCCCATAGTGGTCCAATGTGCCCCTCAACCGCCCACAGAGCCTTCCAGCTCCCTAGTGGCCCAGTGTGCCCCTCAACCTCCCACAGAGCCTCCTAGCAACCATTGTGCCTCCCATAGTGACCCAAAGTGCCCCTCAACCTCACATAGTGCCTCGCCGTGCCACTCAACCTCCCATAGTACCTCGCCGTGCCCCTCGACCTCACACAAAGCCTCTCTGTGCCCCTCAACCTCCCACAGAGCCTCCCAACTCCCTAGTGGCCCACTGTGCCCCTCAAATTCCCACAGAGCCTCCTAGCAACCATAGTGCCTCCCATAGTGACCCAACTTGCCCCTCAAATTCCCAGTGGTCCACTGTACCCCTCAACCCTCCACCCGCCCATAGTGGCCCACCATACCCTTCATCCTCCCACAGAGCCTCTCAGCTCTCATGGTGCCTCCCATGGTAGCCTACTGTGCCCCTCGACCTACCACAGAGTCTCACAACCTTCCATAGTGACCTACTGTGCCCCTCAACCTCTCACAGAGCCTCCTAGCAACCCACCGTGCCCCTCAACCTTCCACAGTGGTCCACTGTACCCCTCAACCTCCCACAAAGCCTCCAAGCTACCATAGTGCCTACCAACCTCCCATAGTGGCCCACCATGCCCTTCATCCTCCCACAGAGCCTCTCAGCTCTCATGGTGCCTCCCAACCTCCCATAGTAGCCTACTGTGCCCCTCGACCTGCCACAGAGTCTCACAACCTCCCATAGTGACCTACTGTGCCCCTCAACCTTCCACAGTGGTCCACTGTACCCCTCAACCTCCCACAAAGCCTCCAAGCTACCATAGTGCCTACCAACCTCCCATAGTGGCCCACCATGCCCTTCAACCTCCCACAGAGCCTCTCAGTTCCCAAAGTGCCTCCCAACCTCCCACAGTAACCTACAATAACCCTCAACCTCCCACAGAGCCTCCCCACCTCCCATGAAGGCCCACTGTGCCCCTCAACCTCAAAGCAACCATAGTATCTCCGATAGTGGTCCACTGTGCCCCTCAACCTCCCACAGAGACTTTAAACTTCCATTGTGACCCACCGTGCCCCTCAACCTCCCACAGAGCCTCCCATAGTGGCCACCAAGCCCCTTAACCTCCCACAGAGCTGCCCAGCTCCCATACTGCTTACCAACCTCCCATAGTGGCTCACCGTTACTCTTAACCTCCCACATCCCATACTGCCTCCTAACCTCCCATAGTCCCCCATTATTCCTCCCGACCCCCCCAGTGTCATCAAACCCCCCCGTAACCTCAGGCCTCCTGAGAGCCCTCAGCCCCCAAAGTTTACTGGCTACTAGTCCCAATAAGTTTGAGAACCACTGTTCTAAAAGCGGTGGGGCATTTATAGTTCCCACAAGCCTCTAAAAGGCCTCGCCACTTCTGAGACATGAACAGATGGACTTCCCTTGACTCTGACCTCAGTATTTCATCCAACATCTCAATGAACTGTTATCCATCCATATATTCCTATGGAGCTGAAGTGTGGTCTGAATCCAGTTCAGAAAATCCCATGGTAAGCTGTCAGTTTGCATCCCTGATGGTCCAGTCAGCTGCGCCTGGTGCACTCCACACCTCACAGCTCCATGTATACAAACAGGAAGAGAATGTTTGTGACATCATTAACCTAATATGGCCATATTAGGTCAATGACATCACAAGCATTGTCATCCCTTTATGTACCTGAAGCCGAGTAGATTATGTCAATGCTGCCGAGGTACCTCAGGCTATTGAAGAAGAGGTAAGTACAGTGGACTTTAGTTCCACTTTAAGTTAGTTTAGTTTTAGTGGAAACCTCAGTTGAACATTTAATATGCAACTTAGTAGTTAGTTGGTACACTCTACAAGCAAACACTGGTAACTTGGGGGGGACCTGCTGTGTGGCATCCAAACAGCAGATCACAGGACAAAACTGGATGCGCTGTGGAGCTGGGTGTGCTTCAAAGAGCACTAGAGGTAAGTTGGAAGGAAAGAAAATCCATTTCATGCATGCATTTAATACCTCCGACCCTCGAAGTGTGGAAGTCGCAGCTCCTGTTTGAACAAGGAATTACTTTTCAATGTCATACCTGTAGGTAATGCGCAGCCTCTCCCAAGATTGATAAATAAAACTCCAATGCAGACGACCCTTGCCCCTAATTCGCTGAACATTGGATGTGAACCCCACAGCTTTGAAGGATTGCACTAGCTTGATCAAAACCTGGAAGTTTTTTGGATGGGCTTAGGTGAATCTGCTCATGACCTACAGATATGAAATTAAAGAGTAGATCCTTGTCCATAACCAGAGCAGTGTACTGGGAACACTGGAACACATGGACAATTTTATGGTAAAGATGAAATCAGTAACCTTTTTTGAGAGAAGTCAGCATGTCCCCCAGCAATACAGTGAAGGCTAGAGGTCGACCGATATATCGGCCGGCCGATATATCGGCCGATATTTGGCGTTTTTTACTTAACCACTTGAGCCCCGGACCATTATGCTGCCTAAGGACCAGAGGTCTTTTTCCAATTTGGCACTGCGTCGCTTTAACTGCTAATTGCGCGGTCATGCAATGCTGTACCCAAACGAAATTTGCGTCCTTTTCTTCCCACAAATAGAGCTTTCTTTTGATGGTATTTGATCACCTCTGCGGTTTTTATTTTTTGCGCTATAAATGGAAAAAGACCGAAAATTTTGAAAAAAAAAATGATATTTTCTACTTTTTGTTATAAAAAAAATCCAATAAACTCAATTTTAGTCATACATTTAGGCCAAAATGTATTCGGCCACATGTTTTTGGTAAAAAAAATGTCAATAAGCGTATATTTATTGGTTTGCGCAAAAGTTATAGCGTCTACAAACTAGGGTACATTTTCTGTAATTTACACAGCTTTTAGTTTATGACTGCCTATGTCATTTCTTGAGGTGCTAAAATGGCAGGGCAGTACAAAACCCCCCCAAATGACCCCATTGTGGAAAGTAGACACCCCAAGGAAATTGCTGAGAGGCATGTTGAACCCATTGAATATTTATTTTTTTTGTCCCAAGTGATTGAATAATGACAAAAAAAAAAAAAAAATATTTACAAAAAGTTGTCACTAAATGATATATTGCTCAGACAGGCCATGGGCATATGTGGAATTGCACCCCAAAATACATTTAGCTACTTCTCCTGAGTATGGGGACACCACATGTGTGGGGCTTTTTGGGAGCCTAGCCGCGTACGGGGCCCCGAAATCCAATCACCGCCTTCAGGATTTCTAAGGGCGTAAATTTATGATTTCACTCTTTACTGCCTATCACAGTTTCGGAGGCCATGGAATGCCCAGGTGGCACAAAACCCCCCCAAATGACCCCATTTTGGAAAGTAGACACCCCAAGCTATTTCCAGAGAGGCATATTGAGTCCATGGAATATTTTATATTTTGACACAAGTTGCAGGAAAGTGACACATTTTTTTTTTTGCACAAAGTTGTCACTAAATGATATATTGCTCACACAGGCCATGGGCATATGTGGAATTGCACCCCAAAATACATTTAGCTACTTCTCCTGAGTATGGGGATACCACATGTGTGGGGCTTTTTGGGAGCCTAGCCGTGTACGGGACCCCGAAAACCAATCACCGCCTTCAGGATTTCTAAGGGTGAAAATTTTTGATTTCACTCTTCACTGCCTATCACAGTTTCGGAGGCCATGGAATGCCCAGGTGGCACAAAACCCCCCCAAATGACCCCATTTTGGAAAGTACACACCCCAAGCTATTTGCTGAGAGGCATGGTGAGTATTTTGCAGCTTTCATTTGTTTTTGAAAATGAAGAAAGACAAGAAAAAACTTTTTTTTTTTCTTTTTTCAATTTTCAAAACTTTGTGACAAAAAGTGAGGTCTGCAAAATACTCACTATACCTCTCATCAAATAGCTTGGGGTGTCTACTTTCCAAAATGGGGTCATTTGGGGGGGGGGTTTGTGCCACCTGGGCATTCCATGGTCTCCGAAACTGTGATAAGCAGTCAAGAGAGAAATCAAAAATTCACGCCCTTAGAAAGCCTGAAGGCGGTGCTTGGTTTTCGGGGTTCCGTATGCGGCTAGGCTCCCAAAAAGTCTCACACATGTGGTATCCCCGTACTCAGGAGAAGCAGCAGAATGTATTTTGGGGTGTAATTTCACATATTCCCATGGCACGTTTGAGCAATATATCATTTAGTAACAACTTTGTGCAAAAAAAAAAAAAAAAATTGTCTCTTTCCCGCAACTTGTGTCGCAATATAAAATATTCCATGGACTCGACATGCCTCTCAGCAAATAGCTTGGGGTGTCTACTTTCCAAAATGGGGTCATTTGGGGGGGTTTTGAACTGTCCTGGCATTGTATGCACAACATTTAGAAGCTTATGTCACACATCACCCACTCTAACCACTTGAAGACAAAGCCCTTTCTGACACTTATTGTTTACATGAAAAAGTTTTTTTTTTTGCAAGAAAATTACTTTGAACCCCCAAACATTATATATTTTTTTAAAGCAAATGCCCTACAGATTAAAATGGTGGGTGTTTCATTTTTTTTTTTCACACAGTATTTGCGCAGCGATTTTTCAAACGCATTTTTTGGGGAAAAAACACACTTTTTTAAATTTTAATGCACTAAAACACACTATATTGCCCAAATGTTTGATGAAATAAAAAAGATGATCTTAGGCCGAGTACATGGATACCAAACATGACATGCTTTACAATTGCGCACAAACGTGCAGTGGCAACAAAATAAATACATTTTTAAAAGCCTTTAAAAGCCTTTACAGGTTACCACTTTAGCTTTACAGAGGAGGTCTACTGCAAAAATTACTGCCCTCGATCTAACCTTCGCGGTGATACCTCACATGCATGGTGCAATTGCTGTTTACGTTTGACGACAGACCGCCGCTTGCGTTCGCCTTAGTGCGAGAGCAGGGGGCGACAGGGGTGCTTTTTTTTTTTTCTTTATTATTTTTTTGCTTTTTTATCTTATTTTTAAACTGTTCCTTTCATTTTTATTTTTTTTTAATCATTTTTATTGTCATCTCGGGGAATGTAAATATCCCCTATGATAGCAATAGGCAGTGACAGGTACTCTTTTTTGAAAAAATTGGGGTCTATTAGACCCTAGATCTCTCCTCTGCCCTCAAAGCATCTGACCACACCAAGATCGGTGTGATAAAATGCTTCCCCAATTTCCCAATGGCGCTATTTACATCCAGCGAAATCTAAGTCATAAAATGCTCGTAGCTTCCGGTTTCTTAGGCCATAGAGATGTTTGGAGCCACTCTGGTCAGCTCTATGGTCAGCTGGCTGAATCACCGGCTGCATTTTCAGGTTCCCTGTTGAGACAGGAGAGCCAGAGAAAAACACGGAAGACGGTGGGGGGGGGGGCATTCCCTCCCACGGCTTGTAAAAGCAGTCTAGAGGCTAATTAGCCGCTAGGATTGCTTTTACATGAAAGCCGACCGCTGGCTGAAAAGAATGATACCAAGATGATACCTAAACCTGCAGGCATCATTCTGGTATAACCACTCAAAGTTGTGAATGGCGTACCTGAAGACAAAAAAATGGTTAACAATAAAGCACAGTAAACGGTAAAGTATAAAAAATTGCATACCTGAAAAGCAAACATGATAAAACATAACAATAAAACATTGCAGAATAGAATACAGTAAAAAAAGAGCAGAACAATAGAGAGAATAGAGAGAGAGATATAGATAGATATATATATATATATATATTTTTTTTTTTTTTACACTTTTTTTTGTAACTAACTTTTATAACTGTAACCGGTTCCAGGTTCGGGTCTCTCAAAATGCGATGGCATCTTGGGAGACCCTGTGAAAGTGTGTCCTAGTCTGTGCAATGCTGTACCCTACGCTAATACTCAACTAGTGCATGGTAGCGTTCAAAACATTCACCAATGCAAAGACCAGGATTGTCAGGACAGGAGGGACAATAATAGTGAGTGTCACGCCTATATCCGCGCTTGCTGCAGACACAACATCTTTTTTGGGGGGGGTTCGTTGGGTAGGGGTACTCGGGAGGACATAAAGAAAATGCCTCTCATGCAGCCGACTGCATTTGGTTGGGGATGTGAATGGGGGAAGTACGGGCGCTGCAGAAGCGGTGGGTTCCCAATTAGGATTGGCGAATGCAGTAGGAAGGGCACTATGGGCACGACGGGCCTGTGTTTGTCTTTTTGGTGGCAGCGGGACACTACTTGTGCTTGCCACCTCGCCATCTTGAACTGCACTTATGGGACTCGCCACGTCACCAAGTGTTACTGCAGTGCTGGTTTGACTACGACCGGGGTGTACTAGGCCGCTGGCGCTTGCCAGTTCACCAAAACGCTACCAAAAAATCTGTTGGCGATCGCAGGGATCAGGCCTGACTCTGCGAACGCTGCAGTTATGCGTTTTAGTCTTTTGTAAGTGACAGTGATCGATCGATACTGCACTTGGGTGGGCTGGGCTGGGCGGAGGGGCAAAACGCAGGTGCTAGCAGGTATCTGGGCTGATCCCGCTAACACTGCGTTTGTGAGAACCCTAAACTGCTGGGGATGCTAGTATAGATCTGATCGGATCAGATATTGATCCGTTCAGATACTATACCACTAAGGGTGGTGTACAGTGCGTGCGTGGGTGTTAGCGGTACTGGCGCTAACCTGACGCTGCCTGGGGCTGGTGCTTGCCAGTTCACCAAAATACTACCAAAAAACCTGTTAGCAATCGCAGGGATCAGGCCTGACTCTGCGAACGCTGCAGTTATGCATTTAGTGTTTTGTAAGTGTCAGTGATCGATCGATACTGCACTTGGGTGGGCTGGGCCGGGCGGAGGGGCAAAACGCAGGTGCTAGCAGGTATCTGGGCTGATTCCGCTAACACTGCGTTTTTGGGAACCCTAAACTGCTGGGGACACTAGTATAGATCTGATCGGATCAGATATTGATCCGTTCAGATACTATACCACTAAGGGAGGCGTATGCTGCGTGCGTGGGTGTTAGCGGTACTGGCGCTAACCTGACCCTGCCTGGGGCTGGTGCTTGCCAGTTCACCAAAATACTACCAAAAAAACTGTTAGCGATCGCAGGGATCAGGCCTGACTCTGCGAACGCTGCAGTTATGCGTTTAGTCTTTTGTAAGTGACAGTGATCGATCGATACTGCACTTGGGTGGGCTGGGCCGGGCGGAGGGGCAAAACGCAGGTGCTAGCAGGTATCTGGGCTGATCCCGCTAACACTGCGTTTGTGAGAACCCTAAACTGCTGGGGACGCTAGTATAGATCTGATCGGATCAGATATTGATGCGTTCAGATACTATACCACTAAGGGAGGTGTATGCTGCGTGCGTGGGTGTTAGCGGTACTGGCGCTAATCTGACGCTGCCTGGGGCGACGCATATCACCGCCGGGCGATCAGGGGGCTAAACCTTTATTCGGTAATAAACGGCGGGTGCCCTGACACTATAAAAAATAAACAAACTAACCAGCGTCACCCGTAACGGTTATACGGTGATCAGTGGTGAAAGGGTTAACTAGGGGGCAATCAAGGGGTTAAAACATTTATTCGGTAGTATATGGGGGTCCCTGACGCTATAAAACGCTGACGGCGAACCTAAATATTTATGTCCCTAACTAGCGTCACCAGCGACACTAATACAGCGATCAGAAAAATGATCGCTTAGTGACACTGGTGACAGGGGGTGATCAAGGGGTTAAAACTTTATTAGGGGGGGTTAGGGGGGTACCCTAGACCTAAAGGGGGGTAACAGTATCTGTCCCAACACTGTAACTGTCACAAACTGACACTATGCAGTAATCAGAAAAAAAAAAAAAAAAAAACTGCTGGTGTCAGTTTGTGACAGGGGGGGGGGGGGGGGGGGGTGATCGGGGTGTTTTGTGTGCCTGGCATGTTCTACTGTGTGTGTTGTGTTGTGCACTCACATTGATGTCTTCTCTCCTCGGGCCGGAACGGAAATTACCGAGCCGAGGAGAGATGACATCATTTCCTTTGCTGCTGTTTAGCATACAGCAGCAAAGGAATGATTAGATTGGCCGGCGGCGATCGCGAGGGGGGGGCCACGAACGGATGGTCTCCCCCTCACCACCGATCGCCGCTGGACAAACGACGACCGCCTCGGGCACCGGGGGGGGGGGTCCGATCGGACCCCCCACCCGCGGAAGGCAAATCACGTACCCTGTACGTGATTTTGCCTGTCCGTGCCACTTTGCCGACGTACATCGGCGTGAGGCGGTCGTCAAGTGGTTAATCGGCATCAGCCGATTGTGCTGATTGTGCTGATAAAAAAGGCCACTTGCAAATGACTTCTGTAATAGAAGTTAATGCAAGTTTCCTGACGTTATCTATGGAGAGGATTCTCTCCTCCTCTGGGCAGCCTGCCGAGTCTGATAAGAAGATACATTTGTATCTTTCAGGTTCTTTTTATCAATAGACTCAACTCCGTGGAGAAGTTTTCAGTTTAACCATTTAAAGACTAAATCTTTTCTGACACTTGTTGCTTACAAGTAAAAATCCTGTATTTTCTGCTAGAAAATCACTTAGAACCCCCAAACATTATATATATTTTTTTAGCAGAGACCCTAGGGAATAAAATGGTGATTGTTGCAATATTTTATGTCACACGGTATTTGCGCAGCGGTCTTTCAAACGCAATTTTAAAAAAAAAAAAAATACAGTAATGAATTAAAAAAAAACCTAAGCAGTAAAGTTAGCCCATTTTTTTCGTCCAAAAGTTTTGATTACCTGTTTTTGTGTATTTAATATTTAAGATAGTTTTTTTTTTGTTTGTTTGTTTTCTAAATTATACATACAAGTGAACTGATTGGAGGTTTGTTTTGTTTAATGTTTAAATGAAAAAAAAATTCTGTATTACTTAAGGCTGCTTTCACACTGGAGCGGGCAGGCGTTGATGGTAAAACGCTGCTAGTTTTAGCGGCGCTTTACCGTCATTTTAGAGGCGCTATTCGGCTGCTAGCGGGGCGCTTATAACCCAGCTAGCGGCCGAGGAAGGGGTTAAATGCGCCCCTGAAGCGCCGCTGCCAAAACGCTTTGCAGGCGCTTCGGCAGCGGTGCACATTCATTTCAATGGGCAGGAGTGGTGGAGGAGCGGTATACACCGCTCCAAAGATGCCGTTTGCAGGACTTTTTTTTTTACATCCTGCCAGCGCATCGCCTCAGTGTGAAAGCACTTGAGATATCACACTGAGACTGCAGGGGAGCCATTTTACAGGCACTTTACAGGCGCTATTTTTAGCCCAAAAGCGCCTGAAAAACACCCCAGTGTGAAAGGGGTCTAACTGTTAGATTTTATGAGATGAAGGGAAAAAAAAAAAAAAAAAAAAAAAAAAAAAATCGGCCAAATATATCGGCCATCGCGATTTCTAAATATCGGCATCGGCATCGGCCAGAGAAAAACCCATATCGGTCGACCTCTAGTGAAGGCTGCTGCTTTCTATGTGTAAGCAGCAGACTCTTCGCAGCAGTCCAGACACACCCCCTGGAAGTCAGCGCTAGAGCTTTCTCCAATCAGCAGGTTGCAACTTAGGTTCCTGTGGTGTCTGTAGATACAGACAGCAGCCAATCAGAAGCCAGCTGTCATTCTAGTGCAGCAGGTTAACCACTTAAGGACCGAGCTTCTTTCTGACCTTTGTTGTTTTTAAAAACTGTTTTAAGCTAGAAAATTACTTAGAACCCCCAAACATATTTTTTTTGTTCCTTACACCCTAGAGAATAAAATGGCGGTTGTTGCAATACTTTGTCACACCGTATTTGTGCAGTGGTCCTACAAGCGCACTTTTTTTTGGAAAAAATACACTTTTTTGAATTAAAAAATAAGACATTAAAATTAGTCCAATTTTTTTTTTATATTGTGAAAGATAATGGTACGCTGAGTAAACTGATACCCAACATGTCACGCTTCAAAATTGTGCTCGCTCATGGAATGGCGACAAACTTTTAACCTTAAAAATCTCCATAGGCAATGTTTAAAAAAATTCTACAGGTTGCATGTTTTAAGTTACAGAGGAGGTCTAGGGCTAGAATTATTGCTCTCACTCTAATGATTGCGGCGATACCTCACACATGTGGTTTGAACACAGTTTTCATATGTGGGCACTACTCACTTATGCGTTCGCTTCTGCACGCGAGCTCGGCGGGACGAGGTGCGTTTTAAAAAAAAAAAAAAAAAATTATTTTACCTTTTATTTTTACACTGTTCTTTAAAAAAAATTGTGTCACTTTTATTCCTATTACAAGGAATGTAAACATCCCTTGTAATAGAAAAAAGCATGACAGGACCTCTTAAGTATGAGATCTGGTGTCAAAAAGACCTCAGATCTCATATTTACACTAAAATGCAATAAAAATAAATAAAAATTGTCATTTAAAAGAAAAAAAAAATGGCCCTTTAAGAGCTATGACGTTGTTTCGACAGTCGCTTCCACCCTGCAATGGTATGGAGACGGGTGTGGACCATCTTCCCCTCAGTCGTGTCCATGTCAAGCCAGGAGAAATATCCGATCACCTCCGCCGCTACCGGCGGCTCCGGTAAGCGGCGGAGGGAACCTCTCCCGCCGCCAATAAAAGTGATCTCACAGGGAATACGCCGCAGAGACCACTTTCATCTGAAAGTGGACCGCATGCTGAAGAAGAGGATACTGGGGTTATGGCAGCTAGCTGTTGCAACAACGATACTCCTCTTCAAAGTACCGACGTAAAACTGTGGAGGGGAGTCCGTAAATGGTTAAATGAAAGATAACATTCTATTGGTTAAAAGAGACAACACTTTCACTTGTAACTGCCTTACCAACAATCACTTCCCCAGAAAGAAGGACCGGTCCGGAGCCAGACTTCAGGCGAAACGTCACCGGGGGCTCGATCACAAAGTTGTTCAAGTTCACCTGAAAGGGCCAATAAAAAAAATAAACACTTTGGGAATCCGAACACACCCCATGCAGCTGTCAATTAAAATTACCATATTACTATTAAATAGAAAATGCCTATAGTATTTCATGCCAATTAGAATTGAAGGTGACTCTGCATGAAATCGCAAGGTCAGCT
Organism: Lithobates septentrionalis; assembly: GCA_037952835.1. Classification (NCBI taxonomy): domain Eukaryota; kingdom Metazoa; phylum Chordata; class Amphibia; order Anura; family Ranidae; genus Lithobates; species Lithobates septentrionalis. The sequence goes on from JBBDGP010000388.1 coordinate 4,291,822, forward strand.
AATTAGCAAGCCCCCTACCTCAAATATAAAAAAAAAAACACCAGGATGAAGGGGGGGGGGGGGGGAATCAGAAGTAAAAAATACTCAACTTAAATTCAAACTTCATGCTAGCCTAGATAGTGCTTGAACAGTAATTATTAAAAAATAAATAAATTCACTGAGTAAATGGCTCAGCACCTGTCACAAAAACATCCTTGTAAATTGTCCAATATTTAAATGTATTATAATTCATCAGTGCCACCTAGTGGCCATAATGCAATATTTTCATGATTTAGGCATTTCAGGAAATACCACAACATGGCCACTAGGTGGAGCTGACGATCATAGAAAATAAACATATTGGACAATGTAGAGGGATTTCTCGAGGGGACTGTGCAAATGCTGAGCCATTCATACAAAAAATGTTTTAAAACATAATATCTACCATGACCACAAAAAACAAACGTATCCCCACATATCTTCTTCTGCATCCTGCCACCAAGTCCACGTGTTTACCGGCTTCAAGTCTCTCCCGCAGCGCTGGGGAATAGCTGTGGTGCCGGTAATGTGTGGACTGGGTGGCAGGATGCCGGGCGTAAGCGGAAAGACTAGGAGAGGGAGCAGGAGGTAGCCAGTCACCATCTGTATTACAAAACATGCCCAGCAGGGGCCACCAGTGCCCAGTTATTGCCATATGTTGGCTCTGGACTGACCTTTGCAGGCAGTAAGATTGATCCCCTAAGGAGGACCCAGCACGTGAAGTGGGCGCAAACAGCTAGAAGGTGGATCCCCAGAAAAATGTATATTATAGCGCATTGGGCATATATTATAGGTCATAATTTGAGGTGGGCAGGCACTGCACCTAAAGCTGGCACGTCGGTGTACTGTGTTCGGGACTGAAGCACACTCATACTCTATGTGATCACTATTGATGATTGCACTGCATGCTACTAAATGGACACAGATTTTATGGAGACTTTGATTTAATAATTTGAGATATTTGTCTTGCTGGGAGCACATAGCATGGGCGTCCACAGAACTTTTTTCGGGGGGGGGGGCATCATTTTAGGGTCACCCATGCACCGCCCCTTTTCGACAATGTCATTATCACATTCTCATGGTCAGAGACTGCAGACGTAGTACAGTCCCTAGGATGAGTAATGGATAATTGCCAACAGGCCCTCTTACCAGACCCAGAGAAACTACAGCAGGGATCCCTCCGGCTGGACGATCGCTCACTCTGGGTTCCCCGGGGGCGACTCTGGTCAGTAGTGTAACATGTCTGTAGTGGCTCAGTCTCTCTCTGGTGGCGCTGGGCAGCGTGGTTCTCTCTCTCTGGCTGCCGCCCAGCACAGTCCTCGTTCTTTATCCTGTAGCACTGTCTCCCTCAGCTTTTTTCCAGGCTGCAGTCTCAATCTCCCTCTTGATCGAGCTGTAGCCTCCTCCCTGTGGAAAATGGGGCCAGCAATCTTTGGGGCTACATGTACCATAATGCTCTTCTAGTCTCCTTTGATTGGCCCTCAGTTAGGGCCAAAAGGGAAGGAACGGAGCGGGCAGGAAGCTGATGAGAGCCGCCGTCTCTTCTCCCTGACAGGAGAAAGGGGGGGGGGGGGTGAGCGGGGGAAACCTCAGACAGCCCGCAGCTCGCCTTTCTCCGGTCACAGCGTCACCGAGTTCTCTGCTGGACTGAGCAGGGAAAAGAGCCAGTCACACTACACTGATTGGGGGGGAGGGGGCTTGACAGCACCTTGATGGTGTCACCACACTGGTGGGTGGCACCCGGGTGCAGGCTGCCCACACCCCGATAGCGACGCAACTGTGCTGAACTTAAGATCCGATCCCTGATTCCGGGGGGCACTTGACCCCCCTTGCCCCTACCTGCGGACGCCCATGAGCATGATTATATGTGTGTTCTCTTTATTTTTTATTTGTTTATATACATTTTGGTAATGTGTTATCACTTTGTATGTGTATTTAGTACACACATTGTTTTATTCACATCGTAACTATATAGACAAATGACGGCGGGCGGGATCCTCTCTCGTTCTGGCCCCGGTCTCGGCAAAGAGCCAATGACACTCTTTACCCATGAGATCAGCTGTGTCCAATCACAACTGATCACATGTAATGTACTGACAGTGTGAGGAGAGCTGATCGGCGTCATCTCCTCACAGGGGAGACCTGTACAGGAAATCAGGACACTGATCATCAGTGCAGTCCCCCCCCCCAGTGCCCACCAGTGATGCCAATCTGTGCTGCCCATCAGTGCTGCATATTACTGCCTGCCTCATCAGTGCCTGCCCCATTAGTGCCACCTCAGTGCCCATTAGTGAAGGAGAAAAATAGGTTTTTGACCAAAAATGTTGTAAAAACAAAGAAAAATGTTTTTTTTACATTTTTCCGTCTTGTTTTCGTTTGTTCAGGAAAAAAAAAAAAACCCAGTGGTGATTAAATACCACCAAAAGAAAAAAATAAAAAATGTCATATGGGTACAGTGTTGCATGACTGCGCAATTGCCAAAGTGACAGAGCTGAAAATTGGCATGGGCAGGAAGAGGGTGAACGTGCCGGTAGGCAAGTGGTTAAAGGAAAAGGGCACCATTATATACATGTAAGATTAAAAAAATAGATGAAAAAATAAAAGAAAAAGCACACATGTCTACACACTCCAATACTGATGTAACACAATTCCAACTCATGTTGATCACCAATGAATATTGCTAGAAAAAATCTGGTGTAAGTTCCCGGCTCCCTCTGGGTGCTGCAACATAACTAATGGGGGTGGGGCCATGCACTCTCCATTGGCTGCCTCTACCTGCACCCAGATCCTGCCCTATAACAGCGTAAATTTGACCTCCTCCCACCCTAAGGCCTCTTTCACATGGACGATCCATATGTCCGTTTTTCATCCTTCCGTTTTCGGATGAAAAACGGACATACATTTATCCCTATGGAGCGTCGGATGTCAGCGGTGACATGTCCGCTGACATCCGACCCGCTCTGATCCGAAAAGTGTAATGGAGGAAAAACCTACTTTTCCATCCGTTTTCGGATCGGATGACAACGGACACTACGGTCCGTCATCATCCGATCCCCCCATAGGGGAGAGCGGCGCTCTGACAGGTGTGCAGCGATGCACCTGTCATCTTCCTGCTCAGCGGGGATCGGCGGAGCGATCCCCGCTGAGCCAGCGGATGTTCACGGGGCGGATCATCACTGATCCGCCCCATGTGAAAGAGGCCTAAGACTGTCCCTGTATCATAACGCCACTGGTACCCAATGGAACAGCCGATGAAGTATTAGGGTGCTTTTTACACTGTTCCATTTGAAAAAAAAAAAAAAAAAAAAATACTGGGCACTTTTACCCCCTTCCTGCCCAGAATAAATTGTCGGCTTTCGGTGCTGTCACACTTTGAATGATAATTGGGCAGTCATGCAACATCTTACCCATGGGAAATTTTTTGAGACAAATAGAGCTTTCTTTTGGTGGTATTTAATCACCGCTAGTTTTTTTTTTATTTTTTGCTAAATGAGAAAAGACAGAACATTAAAAAAAAAATTATATATATATATATATATAATATTCTGTTTCATTTTTATTTACAAATAAGTAATTTTTTCCAGCACCAATGTGGCCGCACCGATGATTTGTAATCAGCTGTTTCTAAAGCACACCGTAGTCACAGAGCACGGACGCACGTGGGAGGATTCACGGTTATGTTCTCCCAAAACTGCAGGCCTGCACTGTAGCCATTAATCAGCTATTGCGTGGGCGGGAAGTGGTTAAAAAACACATATGCATTTTTGATGCATTTTCATTGTGTTTCAGGTGCATTTTCGGGGTGCCCGACTCCCAGCATGCACCTGTGAAACATGGACATGTGACTGCATTTTTGGTGCAGTTTTAAAAAGCACACGAAAGATGCAGCATTCAGGAATTTTTGAAAATGCACAGCACCTGCAGAGTCCCATAGGATTTAACGGGAAGTATTTTTATTGCGTTTTTAGCAAGGTAGCAAAAATGCATGAGTGTGAGAGCAGCTTTACTCTCTATCAGTATAGGTTACAGCAGGGGAAGGTTAATGTCGGCCCTCTAGCTGTTGCCGGACTACAAGTCTCAATATGCCTCTTGGGAGCCATCCTTGTAGCTGTCAGAGTCTTGCAATGCCCCATGGGACTTCAGAAAAGCTGGAGGGCTGATGTTTGCCTATCCCTGTGTTATGGGTCGGGGAAGAAAAAAACAAAAACCTTGTACAGATATCAGCCTGTAGGTCTGCCGTTTCCCTGGTCGGTGCTTCTGAACCCCAGAGCCCGGCGCTTCCAGGCCACCTTACCACCCATATAATGAATATAAACCCTTACCATAGTCTGGCAGGAGAGCTTCAGCGTGGCGATGGGCACGGTGATGTCCTCATTGGCATGATTGCGGGCTGTCACTTCTACAACATTGTATTCATCCCGGACTCCCTCCCCGAGGCTGATCTGAGGGTGAAAAACACCAAACCACCATCACCTCCACGTGCAATTACAGTTTTCCAATCAAATGATTTTATTTTCATGAAATATCTCGAGACCCAGTGACGGGCTCACCGCGTATGTCTGCTGATCTTGGGTGAGATTGGCCAGCAGGCTCCAGTAATCACACAAATCACCCTGTCTTTGATGGACTTTCAAGAATATATATATATATATATATATATACATATATATATATACACACACACATATATATACATATATATATATATATATATATATATATATATACACACACACATATATATGAACACACACATATATATATATATACACACACACACACATTTCCAGCATCCCTTTAGACTTGCATGCTCTTCCCTGCAGGCCACTGACTGCCTATTAGTTACTTGCCTATGCACATCTAAAGGGTTGCCCGGGACGCGTTTTCATGTATTGTTCAGAAATGTCCTTATTGATTCAGGGAACACCTGGTTGCCTTAGAGGATCCAGGGAAAAAAAAAAAAAAGGGAAAGAGAAAAATTAAATAAAAAAATTTAAAAGAAAGTAAATGAAAGGGGGGGGGGGGGGGAAGAAAATGAAAGGGGGGAAAAGAAAATGAAAGACAGGGAGGGGAAAGGAATAAAGGGAAGGGTCGCTCGCCAGCCACATGGGAGCTGCAGAGAAATCTTGAGATGAAATACTTTATGAAACTGACCCTTCTGGAAGTGTCAATCTCCTGTCCCCACCCAGTGCACAATGCTTCCTCCCACCAGTCCCTATGTCATCACCGTATCTTATATAGTATTTGGGGGCGGAGTCGGTGGAAGGATCCATTAGGCACAGCGGGGGAGGGGCTCTGTACTGCAGTTATTTTTTTTTTTATTTTTTTTTTTGCAAATTTATTTGGGAGACATTTCTTCACCAGGTCCAGGGGGAGCTGGTGCAGTTGTATCAGCCAATCGCTGAAAGCGATGGGAAGGAAATCACATGGTCCATTATGGGGGGGGGGGGTGAATGTCTCCATCACTCAAACAAATACATAATAGAAATGGGTGGGAGGTCATCAGACGAAGGGGGTGGTTGTGAAATGTGAAACTTACAGAGCAGAGGGACAGGTTGTGCTCACAGTCATCGTCCTCCTCGCCCCGGAAGGTGTAATGGGAGATCTTTGATGACAATTCACAGCCTGGAAGATACAAAATGTTATAGAGACCGATCCACCAATAACTGATCACCACCCACAGCGCATGTCACCCCTCCCCCCCCACCATGTGACCATCAATAAGACATGCTGATCCTTGTAGTCCTATAGGAGACCCCCCCCCCATGTGACCATCAATATGGAATGCTGAGCCTTGTAGTCCTATAGGAGACCCCCCCATGTGACCATCAATAAGACATGCTGAGCCTTGTAGTCCCATAGAAGACCCCCCATGTGACCATCAATATGGAATGCTGAGCCTTGTAGCCCTATAGAAGACCCCCCCATGTGACCATCAATATGGAATGCTGAGCCTTGTAGTCCTATAGAAGACCCCCCCCCATGTGACCATCAATATGGAATGCTGAGCCTTGTAGTCCCATAGAAGACCCCCCATGTGACCATCAATATGGAATGCTGAGCCTTGTAGCCCTATAGAAGACCCCCCCCCCCATGTGACCATCAATATGGAATGCTGAGCCTTGTAGTCCTATAGAAGACCCCCCCCCATGTGACCATCAATATGGAATGCTGAGCCTTGTAGCCCTATAGAAGACCCCCCCATGTGACCATCAATATGGAATGCTGAGCCTTGTAGTCCTATAGGAGACCCCCCCATGTGACCATCAATATGGAATGCTGAGCCTTGTAGTCCTATAGGAGACCCCCCCCCCCCATGTGACCATCAATAAGACATGCTGAGCCTTGTAGTCCCATAGAAGACCCCCCATGTGACCATCAATATGGAATGCTGAGCCTTGTAGTCTGCCAGCAGTACATGCTGAGTCTTGTAGCCCCATAGGAGACTATCACCCCTCCCCCCATATGATCATCACTAGGACATGCTGAGCCTTGTAGTCCCCCCAGTACACAGCCTGCCGTCAATCCCCGGACATCTCACCGAACATATAGCTCTGCATTGGCCTGTCCCGGCCGTCCCCCGACTCGTCGTGCACGAAACTCATCCCGATCAGTAGAGAGAACACCGGGAACACACACACGTGGGTACACAGGGACTACCGGGCCCGGGCAGGAAGAGGAGGAGATTACAGCGCTACCACACCGCCACCTAATGTCCACATAGAGAACTGCAGGCGCCGCTCACACACCCACTAACTGATATACCTGGAGAGACTATATATAATATATACCATGTATACCACACCAACCTACGTTATATACTACACTGATCTACAATATCCACTTGAAGACCAAGCCTTCTCTGGCACTTTTTGTTTACAAGTTTAAATCAGTATATTTTGCTAGAAAATTACTTATAACCCCCAAACATATATACAGTATATTTTTTTTTAGCAGAGAGCCTAAAGAATAAAATGGCGATTGTTGCAGTTTTTGCATTTGCGCAGTGTTTTTTCAAATGCACTTTTTTTTGGGGGGGGGGGGGGGGGATACACTTTAACCACTTCCATACTGGGCCAATTCTGACACTTCACTCCTACATGTAAAAATCATCATTTTTTTGCCAGAAAATGACTCAGAACCCCCAAACATTCTATGTGTTTTTTGAAGCAGAGACCCTAGGGCGTAAAATGGTGGTCATTGCAACTTTTTTTCTCGCACGGGAATTTGCTCAGCAATTTTTCAGCGTGTTTTTTCACGCATTAAAAAAAAAATTAAAAAACACTAAAGTTAGCCTGATTTTTTTGCGTAATACATACCTCCCAACTGTCCCTGATTTCGAGGGACTGTCCCTGATAGTTAGCAATGTCCCTCTGTCTCTCTTTCCTCCTCATTTGTCCTTCATTTTGGTCTGATCTATGTAGTTGTATATAAAATGCACATTTTATCTTTCAAAAAGTGTTTCCCAGTGCTAAACCTTTCATCCAATTTCTAAATCGCTGCATTTGTACATTTTAAAAGTCAATATAAAGGAATATTAGTGGTAAAAAAAAGCACTTGTGGATTTGATTAACCTTTTTTTTTTTGGGGTTAATTCTTCTTTAACTAGGTGTAGCAGGGGGTGTGTCCTATGCCTACATACATTTGTTAGTAGGTGTCCCTCATTCCCATCTCAAAATGTTGGGAGGTATGCATAATGTGAAAGATGATGTTCGTAAATAGATAATTAACATGTCACACTTTAAAATTGCGCACACTTGTGGAATGGCGTTAATCTTCAGGTACTTTAAAATCTTCTTAGGAGACTGTTTAAAAATGTTTACAGGTTACATGTTTAGAGGAAAGCCTCGTACACACGATCGGATTGTTGGCCAAGAAAACCGTGGAATTTTGTCCGAAGGGCGTTGGCCCAAACTTCACACGGCCACACAATTGTTTGCCAACAAATTTGAACGTAGTGACGTACTACGTTGTTTTTCAGCTCTTTAGCGCCACCCTTTTGGCTCCTTATGCTAATTTCGTGTTAGTAGAAGTTTGGTGAGTGTTGATTTGCGCTTTTTCATTTCGCACTTTTCAGTTAGTCTCTGAACGCCCGTTTGTCAACCAGACATGTTGCGGAATCGGAGGAGATAACGTGTTATTTATTATTGCCCTTGGAGTTATTGCTTTGACATTATCTTTTTGGTTGAATAATAATGATTTGATTTGGTATATTTTCTATATTTTTGGATGCATAGAATGCACTTTTTGGTTAAGTTCTATTGGCAGATAGCATGTCTAATTTTATTTGTTTTCTTTTTTTAATGCACAATAAAAAATAGTGGAGAATAATACTTGGCTGTGTGTTTTACTTCAATGACAGTATGGGAGTAGGCAGTTACATTTAAAAAACATACAATGTAAAATTGACAAGGGACACCAACATAGTTGTATCTTTGATCTTAAAAACTACGGGATAATGGTGTTGTGGTAACTTGCCCAAATAAAAAAAAAAAAGAAAGCATAATAATATTATTGTTGATATCACTAGAAAAAAAATCCTTTGAAAATTTGTTTGCAATAACTCCATCAGTATCACAAGCAAAGCAGCTTCATTATTATCCCATTATAGAAGAAGAGAATGTGCGCTGCATTTCTAGATTTCATAATTTGCCACGTCACGAATATTAATTCTCCATTACGAATGCTAGTTTACAAGACCGACCGCTTCTGGCTCGTCCTTGCTTCCGAGCATGCGTGTTTGTACTTTGGACTTTTGTCTGACGGACTTGTGTACACACGCTCTGAGAATCCGACAACAGACATTTGTTTGCGGAAAATTTTAAAACATGCTAGCCAACATTTGTCAGCGGAAAATCTGACAACAATTGTCCGATGGAGGGTACAAACGGTCAGATTTACCGCAAACAGCCTGTCATCACACATTTCCCGTCGGAAAGTCCGATCGTGTGTATGAGGCTTTACAGAGAAGGTCTTGGGCTAGAAATATTGCTCTCACTCTAACATTTGTGGCAATATCTCACATGTGTGGTTTGAACGCCGTTTACATATGTGGACACGACCTACGTATGCGTTCGCTTCTGCGAGCGAGCACGCGGGCACAGGGGTGCTTTAAATTATTTATTTATTTTTGTTGTTTATTTTACTTTTATTTTTCTATTTTGACACTTTCCTTTTACATTATTTTTATTAATCACGTTTATTCCTATTGCAAGGAAGGTAAACATCCCTTGTAATAGGAATATGGCATGACAGGTCCTCTTTATGGAGAGATGTGGGGTCTATAAGTCCCCACATATCTCCTCTAGGCTGGAAAGCCTAAAATAAAAAAAAAAATGATCTCGGCTTCCCAGCCGGGGGAACGGCAGTGTTTCCAACTGCCAAGGCCGGGTGTGATGTCATAACGTCGGGCCTGGCCTCCGAAGGTCATAAAGACTGCCGGGGACCATCTGGCTCGTGGTGTTCTCTATGGTGATGGCGGATTCCTTCTCCAGCTTGCCGACCACACGGGCGAGCCGGTAGAAGCACCGGAGGGCAGCGGGAGGGGGTTGGGTGTCCCCTTCCACCACCTGTAAAAACAATCAAGCGGCTGAACAGCCACTATGATTGTTTTTACGGTGCAGGGAATCGCCTGCTGTAAAAGATGATATCTGAATGATGCCTGTAACTGCACCCATCATTCAGATATCCCCGCACAAAGTCTCTGACCTCATATGACATCGCTGGGCGGGAAGTGGTTAATGAAAAAAAAAAAAAACACAATAGTTACCCCAATTTTTTGGTAAACTATAAAAGATGAAGTTACGCCGAGTAAATTGATACCTAACATATGCTTTAAAATTGCGTACGCTGGTGGAATGGAGCCAAACTACGATACTTAAAAAATCTTAATATGCAAAACTTTAAAAAAATTTTACAGGTTACCAGTCTAGAGTTACAGAGGAGGTCTGGTACTAGAATTATTATAAAATACCTCACATGTGTGGCGCGAACATTGTTTTCATATGCGCATGCGACTTATGTATGCGTTCAACCTCTGCACGCAAGCACAGAGGGATGGAGTGCTTTAAATTTTTTAATTTTATTAATTTTTTTTATTTTTACACTGTCCCTATAATTTTTTGATTTTTTTTATCATTTTCATTTCTATTACAGGGGAATGTAAACATCCCTTGTAATAGAAATAAAGGATGACAGGTCCTCTTTATGGAGAGATATCTGGGATCTATAAGACCCCACATTTCTCCTCTACCAGTGAAAACAAAAGATCAAATATACATTTTTTTTTTTAAAACAAAATAGTTTACTTCTGCCCTATACTAGAAGTGACATTGCTCCGGTCCTCCCTAGATCATAGAGGTGTCTAAAGACAATCTGGTCTCTGTTCACCTCTGTGACCAGCCACGCATACAGCCAAATCAGTTCCTGGGTGCATTGGTAAGAACAGTAAGCTGAAGAAACAATGGCGAGCGATGGGAGGGGGGGGGGGGGGTCTAGGAAAACGACCCCTCCCACTGCTTTTGAAAGGGATCCAGTGGCTAATTAGCCTGGAAGGTGTAATAGGAGATCTTCGAGGACTCACAGCCTGGAAGATACAGACCGATCCACCAATAACTCTGTCCCTCATTCCTCCTCATTTGTCCCTTATTTTGGTCTGATCTATATAGTTGTATATAAAATGCACTTTTTATCTATCAAATAGTGTTTCCCAGTGCTAAAACTTTCATCTGATTTCTAAATTGCTGCATTTGTAAATTCCAAAAGCCAATATAAAGGAATAGTAATGGTAAAAAAAGCACTCGTGGGTTCAACCAATCTTGTTTTTTGTACAATTCTCCTTTAAGGGGGCGTGATAAGGGGTGTGTCCTATGCCTGCATACTTTTGCTGATAGGTGTCCCTCATTTCCATCTCAAAAAGTTGGGAGGTATGATTTTTTTTTTTTTTATTAAATAAATGAATGAATATATATATATATATATATATATATATATATATATATTAGCAGAGACCCTTGGGAATAAAATGTTAATTGTTGCAATTTTTATTTTATTTCAAAATGCTATTTTTTGGGAAAAAATACACTTTAATAATTAAAAAAAAAACAAAACAATATATACCCCAACTTTTGTAAAATATAAAGGCTGATGTTACACCGAGTAAATAGATACCTAACATGTCACACTTTAAAATTGCTTTAAATTGTTTACTTCAGCCTCAGAATGGAAGTTACATCATGACGTTGCTTGCTCCGGTCCTCCAAGGCCAAGAAGATGATCAAAGACGATCTAGTCTCTGTTCGCCTCTGTGACCAGCTGACCGCATTGTCAGATCGTTTCACGGACGCGCCGGTGAAAACAGTAAGCCCGAGAAACACCGCTGGGAGGGGATGTCCCCTCCTGCCGCTTCTAAAAGCGATCCAGTGGCTAATGAGCCGTTCGGACCACTTTCATAAGAACACCAGCCACTGGCTGGAAGAAAAAAAAAATACCAGGCTTCATCCATAACTCTAGTAAACCACTTGCAAACTGTAACGTATATATACGTATTGTGATTGGAAAGTGGATATACACACACCGGCCACTTTATTAGGTACACCTTGCTAGTACCGGCTTGGATCTCCTTTTGCCTTCATTCTTCATGGCATAGATTCAACAAGGTTTTGGAAACATTCCTCAGAGATTTTGCTCCATAGTGACACGATAGCATCACACAGTTGCTGAAGATTTGTCGGCTGCGCATCCATGAGGCCAATCTCCCGTTCCACCATATCCCAAAGGTGCTCTATGGATTGAGATCTGGTGACTGTGGAGGCCATTGGAGTACAGTGACCTCATTGTCATGTTCAAGAAACCAGTTGTGAGATGATCTGAGCTTTGTGACATGGTACATTATCCTGCTGGAAGTAGCCATCAGAAGATGGGTACACTGTAGTCATAAAGGGATGGACATGGTCAGCAACAATACTCAGGTAGGCCATGGCATTTAAACGATGCTCGATTGATACTAAGGGGCCCAAAGTGTGCCAAGAAAATATCCCCCCACACCATTACACCACCACCAGCCTGAACCATTGATACAAGGCAGGATGGATCCATGCTTTCATGTTGTTTACACCAAATTCTGACCCGACCATCTGAATGTCGCAGCTGAAATCGAGACTCATCAGACCAGGCAACTTGTTTCCAATCAAGCCTGTGTGAGTTGTAACCTCAGTTTCCTGTTCTTAGCTGACAGGAGTGGAACCCGGTGTGGTCTTCTGCTGCTGTAGTCCATCTGCTTCAAGGTTTTATGTGTTGTGCGTTCAGAGATGGTATTCTGCATACCTTGGTTGTAACAAGTGGTTATTTGACTTACTGTTGCCTATCTAACATCTGGAACTAGTCTGCCGCTCACTGGATATTTTCTCTTTTTTGGACAATTCTCTATAAACCCGAGAGATCGTTGTCTGTGAAAATCCCAGTAGATCAGCAGTTTTTGAAATACTCAGACCAGCCCGTCTGGCACCAACAAACATGCCACGTTCAAAGTTACTTAAATCCCCTTTCTTCCCCATTCTGATGCTCGGTTTGAACTTCAGCAGGTCGTCTTCACCACATCTAGATGCCTAAATGCATTGAGTTGCTCCCATGTGATTGGATGATTAGCAATTTGTGGTACCAAGCAATTGAACAGGTGTACCTAATAAAGTGGCCAGTGAGTGTATACGTTGACAATATATACTTTATACTACACCAACCTACTATATATAATATATACTACACCAACTTACATTATATACTACACTAATGTACACTAATCATATAGTATGTATCCTTATCAGTGGCAGCTAGTGGGTTTTTTTGTGGGGGGGGGGGTCGGAAAACAACCCCACCCCAAACCAGGTTGTGTGTGGGCAGAGCTCCTCTGGGCGACCGGCGGCATGTGGCGACTTTCATCGGGTCTCCTCCTCTGCATCACGGCAGCTTTCGCAGTGCTTCTCCTCTCTCTCCTCCTCCTCCTAGGCATCCAAAAGGATCGCCTGTCCTTTCAGCCAATCGGGTGACGGGTCTCAGGACCCGTTCCTGATTGGCCGGGCGGAGGATCGGTGTGGCAACAGCAAATATTAATTCGCTATTGTCACACAACTGGGTGGGCTCGGAGCGCAGTTCTCTGTGCCCCGAGCCCACCCTTTTTTGAAGCCTGTTAGAGCCTCTGGCTCTAATCACGTGCTTCCAATAAAATACCCCCCCCCCCACACACTGATATCCATTCATCCAGCGCCCTGAATGTAGATTAGGGGGCCGGACGCATGGATGGGGGGAGGCTTCCGTGTGCCCCTAATGCACAGGTCGCTGCTGACCCTAATGGGATCCTCATACACGTAGGAGAATTTATTTTGCTTTTTTTGTTGATGGGTTGCAGTAATGTCATACAAATGTACAGATTACGTTTAAAAACTGTTTTTTTATTATTATTATTGGGGGGGGGGGGGGGTAGTGGCAGTGGTATACTATTCCAGCACCTCTATTGTTGCTGGGAGGGTCTATGGTTGCTGGAGAAGATCCATTTTTACTGCGAGGGTCTATGATTTCGGGGAAGATCCATTGTTACTGGGGGTATCTATTATAACTGGGATTGTCTATGATTTCTGGGGAAGATCCATTGTTACTGGGGGTATCTATTATAACTGGGATTGTCTATGATTTCTGGGGAAGATCCATTGTTACTGGAGGGATCTACTGTTGCTGGGAGGGCCTATGATTGCTGGGGAAGAGCCACTGTTACTGGGGGGAACTATTGTTGCTGGGAGGGTCTATGGTTGCTGAAGGAGATCCATTGTTACTGTGGGGATCAATTGTTGCTGGGAGAGTCTATGATCGCTGGGGAAGATCCATTGTTACTGGGGGATCTATTGTTACCAGGAGGGTCTCTGGTTGCTGGGGAAGATCCATTGTTATTTTGGGGATCTATTGTTGCTGGGAGGGTCTATGGTTGCTGGGGAAGATCCACTGATACTGTGGGGATCTGTTGTTGCTGGGAGGGTCTATGGTTGCTGGGGAAGATCCATTGTTACTGGGGGTATCTATTTGTAGTGCTACCCCCCGTAGGAGCCGCTTAACTATATTTGGTTCAGTACTCTGCCTCAACCCCAAGAACAGTCCCAACCCCTCTGGCACACCTAATATGCAGTATTAGGGCAAAACACAGCAGTAGAAAGAAGCACAAACTGTGGTAGATCATAAGGTATGTTTACTGATATGTTGTGTCATGTGATATGTTGTGTCACACTCACCAACAATGCACCCTCACTGTGCCCATTTGCAGATTCATCAGTGCCAACAATGCAGCCTCACTGTGTCAATCTGCACCCTCACTGTGCCAATCTGCACCCTCACTGTGCCCATTTGCAGCCTCATCAGTGCCAACAATGCAGCCTCACTGTGTCAATCTGCACCCTCACTGTGCCAATCTGCACCCTCACTGTGCCCATCTGCAACCTTGTCAGTGCCCATCAATGCAGCCTCACTGTGCCCATCAATGCAGCCTCACTGAGTCATCAATGCAGCCTCACTGTGCCCATCTGCAGCCTCATCAGTGCCAACAATGCAGCCTCACTGTGCCCATCTGCAGTCTTACTTTGCCAATCTGCAGCCTCACTGTGCCAATCTGCAACCTCACTGTGCCCATCTGCAGCCTCGTCAGTGCCCATCAATGCAGCCTCACTGTGCCCATCTGCAGCCTCATCAGTGCCAACAATGCAGCCTCACTGTGCCCATTTGCAGCCTCATCAGTGCCAACACTGCAGCCTTCCTGTGCCCATCTGCAGCCTCACTGTGCCAACAATGCAGCCTTGTGAGTGCCCATTAATGCAGCCTCATTGAGCCATCAATGCAGCCTCACTGTACCCATCTGCAGGGGATATATTTTAGGCCACCTGGGACTTTGGGAGAGCCAGGGGAAGCAGAAATAAAGTCCCTGCAGCTGCATTTAGAAGCCTCGTAACGCAAATCTGGTGAGGTGGCGGAGGGAGAAAGCCTTGGAGTCAGTACTATTTTCGGGGGGGGGGGGGGGGGGCAATTGCCCCATTGCCCCCCCCCCTGGATCCGCCCCTGCTGCAGCCTCATTAGTGTCAACAATGCAGCCTCACTGTGCCAACAATGCAGCCTCACTGTGCCCATCTGTATCCTCATCAGTGCCCATCTGCAGCCTCACTGTGCCCATCTGCAGCCTCGACAGTACCTTGATTACACATAGCGGGTGTCTCCCGCTGTGTCATGCAGCTGCAGTCTTAATTGTTTGGCGGCCGTCCACGGTAACAAATCCCCGCCTCCTCATCCATGATAGACGGTCAACTGAACACTGATACAATGCTGGGAAATTTAATCAGTGTTCCGTCTATCATGGATGAGGAGGCGGGGCTTTGTTACAGTGGACAGCCGCCAAACAATGAAGACTGAAGCTGCATGACACAGCGGGAGACACCCGCTGTTTGTGATTACTCCAGGCTGAGTGGCAGTGCAGGCTCAGCCAGGAGATCATACCGAACTCGCGGGTATCCTTGAGCCCGCCATCAAATGCGGGAGTATCCTACGAGTCACGGGAGACTTGAGATGTCTGACATAAACTCACAATTTAGAATAATATTTCAGGTTGAATGTCGCCAATAGTAAAATGGCAATCACTATGAATATAAAATGATCAAATATAACGAATACCTGAACACCAACAGCTTTTATACACACATGCATATACAGGGCCTATGTCAGTGAGGGCAAACCTTGATGTTTTAAAACTACATTTCCCATGATGCTCATGCACTCTGCTGTGTAGTTGGGCATCATGGGAAATGTAGTTCCAAAATATCTGGGGTGCCAAGGTTTTCCATCACTGGCCTATGTGAACAGGCAGCAGAAGGGCAGAGGAATGGCTTTCAGCTGTGTCTGACCGCCCTCTTCTGTTCCTCAACACAAGGGTGCAAATAATAAATTCAATGTCATAAACGTTCAACAACAGCTAACTGTAAGGAAATGTAATAGGCCCTTTTCTGAGAGTTCTAAGCAAATTCAAGCTCTGAGCACAGTGAAGGCAATCCCTGTAATGGGTAGGGACTAGGAGGTTTTAAGGTAGTCCTGTATTTCAAAGATGCAATTCTTTGGTCTTCAGCTAGCCTTTGTGAAAATGGTATGTGAAGAATTCCTGAGTAGCAGAGCAAAGCAACTTGACTGACTTGGCTGTAATAATCAGAGAAACAGAATCTTCTTGTGTTGGCAAGATGCAAATGAGATCACAGTGACTGCTGGTTTAAAGGTATTGTATCCTGTGGAACTACAAGTAGCAGCGAGGTGAATAAAGACAGTGGTGTCTGTATACAGTGTCTATGTGAATGGATGGCCTTATCCTTTAGCCCTATAGGCAATAGCAAGTGGTTTGAGACAATGGTGTCTGTATACAGTGTCTATATGAATGGATGGGCAGATGCCCGCTCACCAAATACTGCCCAAGATGAAGCTGGTGGTAATGAAAGTGACTTTACAGGCTCTTCCTCTGATTCCTGTGTCAGGGGATGGCGTCCAACCTACCAAGATTAGCTACTGTGTGATTCAGATGGAGCAGAAGCAGCCCCCAGGCTGTTGCTGGACAGTAAAGCAGTGCTGTCCGCAGGTGCTCCAAAGATGCACGTGTGGTAACTCTTCTTGTGCAGGCCACAACTCAGCCTCTGCACTCTCCAACACAGAGCCCCTGCTTGCAGATCCAGATGTGTCCCGAAGGAACAGAAGCACACATCCCTAAGCGCTGTCTCTATTATCAGTGACCTGTCTGTCTCTCCCTCTTTGAGTCTATGCCCCTGCCCATAAGTGATTCCTATACCAAGTTATGTGACCCCCTGACCCCGCCCCCCTCCGTGTCACCACCATTCGTAGAGGCTGCTCTGCCTCCCGGCCTGTCCTGTACAGCGGCAGCAAGTGCTATAGCCTAATCAGATTAGAGTAGTGGGCAAGGTCGTCGGATGCATTTAGAGTCCCACTTTTTTTGCATTTAGAGTGAAGAACACTGAGACTGTATTAGGAATTAGGTAGGTCAGTGTAATGGTCAGGTAGGTTAGTTTAGGGGTCAGGTAGGTCAGTGTAGGTGTCAGGTAGGTCAGCATAAAGGTCAGGTAGGCTAGTGTAGTGGTCAGTGTAGGGGTCAGGTAGGTCACTGTAGGGGTTAAGTAGGTTAGTGTAGGGGTCCGTGTAGGTGTCAGGTAGGTCAGTGTAGGGGTCAGTTAGGTTAGTGTAGGGGTCAGGTAGGTCAGTGTAGGTAAGCCAGTGTAGGGGTCAGGTAGGTCACATGGGCAGGGCAAAGGGGGTGGAGTCAGGGGCGGAGCAGCAAAATTAGATTTTGCCTAGGGTGTCAAATATCCTTGCACCAGCCCTGCTTATGATAATGCAGGTAAGAGAGTCAGCTCCCTGCTATATATTGTTGCTGGGAGGGTCTATGATGGCTGGGGAAGATCCATTGTTACTGGAGGGATCTACTGTTGCTGGGAGGGTCTCTGGTTGGTGGGGAAGATCCATTGTTATTTTGGGGATCTATTATTTCTGGGAGGGTCTATGGTTGCTGAGGGAGATCCATTGTTACTGTGGGAATCTATTGTTGCTGGAAGAGTCTATGATTACTGGGGAAGATCCATTTTTACTGGGGGATCTATTGTTACCAGAAGGGTCTCTGGTTGCTGGGAAAGATCCATTGTTATTTTGGGGAGCTATTGTTGTTGGGAGGGTCTATGATTTCTGGGGAAGAGCCATTGTTACTGGGGGATCTATTGTTGCTAGGAGGGTCTATGGTTGCTGGGGAAGATCCATTGTTACTGGGGGGATCTATTGTTGCTGGGAGGGTCTCTGGTTGCTAGGGAAGATCCATTGTTACTGGTGGGATCTATTGTTGCTAGGGGTCTTTAGGCAGGTTGCCTATTTTAGCACACTGGTTCTGTGTGATTAAAAAAAGGGACAGGGGTCCTGATCCCAGAGAGTTCTAGAGTTTCTGACTACTGATGCCATTTCCGCAGTCCGTTCTGCCAGCCTGCTGTAACATGCCGAGTCCAGTGTGCCTATTAGCATAACCTTCTACAGTTTAGGGGATTGCTGGGACCTGCAGTCCTCCCTAAAGATACCAACCCTTGATACTGCTACATTGGACTGCCAAAAATGGACTCCATCCTGTGCAGGTATGCTGGGGCAGCCACAAGCCTGAGTTAGGGATTGACTGTCATGCCAAGTTATTTAAGCAGTGGCGGCCCGTCCATGCAGGGCACAGGGGTGCTGCCCCTCTTATCCATGCGTCTGGCCCCTAATCTACATGCTGGGCACCGGACGCATGGATTTCAAGTGGGGTTTTTCTTTAAGCATATGATTGGTTTCAAAAATAGGTGGGCTTGAGGCGCAGAGCACTGATTAATATTCGCTATTGTCTTCCTGATTATTATTAAGCCCCAGCATTGGTGTCAGCGGATGCAATATTAACCCCCAGCACTGTTGTCAGCGGACGCAATATTAACCCCCAGCACTGGTGTCAGCGGATGCAATATTAAACCCCAGCATTACCCCCTACACTCCACAAATACCCCATACACTCCACTTCACAAATATCCCCCCTTATACTCCACTAATACCAACCCCCCCCCCCCACACACACACACACACATACACACACACACACACACACACTCCACAAATACCCTCTCCACAAATTTCAACCCCTGTCACACAACTAAGGACTTTGCTCAGCTTCTGTGTGATGGCTCACTTACCTCTCCTCCTGGCAGTCAGCCGGTGGCCTGATCTTCTGCCTCCCGAGTCCTCTCCTCCTGTCAGGTCCTGGCTTCATCACAGGCCTAGTGGCAGGGCGCCCTGAGAACGCCACAATCTTCCGCCCTGAGGTGGAAGCAGGACCCTGGATCCGGGGCCAGTGTTCTGTCGAGAAGTGCCCGCTATTGAAAAGTGCTCGGGACGAACTGCACACATTAGCCGACTGAAGACATCAGTCAGATGGTGCCTCGTGCTGCCGAGGAGTGTTCATGTAGGTGAGGGGCTGAATTTATCATGAAGGGCGCGGATGTTTTCAATGATGGCCAGTGCTGCAAAGATGGGGGCAGAATTTTTAACGATACCCAAACAAATCTGCTAAACAAATCTTTATCTGCTATTCTTCCTGGAGGGCCTAATTAGCTAGCTAAACGTTTAAAATTCTGCCCCCCGTCTTTGCAGCAGTGGCCATCCTTGAAAAAATCTGCCCCCTTCATGTTAGATCAGCACTGGCCTTCAATGAAAACATCCACCCCCTTCATGCTAAATTCCGACCCTCACCTACATGAACGTTCCTCGGCACAATCTGACTGAAAAATGTCTTCAGTCAGCTATTGTGTGCAGGCACCGTCTCGCCGACACAACAGCTGATCGTAAAATCAGCTGTTGTACTTTTACGTGCGGCGCATGTGCAGTTCATCCAGGTGTTCTGTCAAGAAACGCCCCCCATCGATTAGTGCCCGGGCTGAAGGGCACGTGCGCAATGCATGCGCCGTACGTGTTAGAGAAATTATACTTTAAATGTCAGTTATGAAAGACGCCATTTTATTATCATGGCTTAGAAATAAACTATAGACTAGTGATAATATGGAGTCAGCAATATATAGACTCAGCAATATAAAAAGCTTACATCTGCAGTTTTTTGAATATATCCTGTATTTTTGTGTTGCCTTGGGGAGTTTTCAAGTCAGTATCCTGTAACCATTGTTAGATGAAGATAAAGTCTGTAACAGACACTTCCACCTTTCCTGTTGTGTCCAGAATAAAGTTGAAAATACATGAGACTGGGCATGTTTTAAGACAGGAAAGGGGGGTGTCCAGGGCTTATAAAAAAGACATGTACCACAGTATTCTCTTTAGAAATGACGATGACAGCATGAACATGTAATGCAATTCATTTCTCTTGCATATGCAATAAATATTACCTTGATGCCCAAGGACGGTCTGAGACGGTGAATTATTTCCCTAACAGTACGTAGCATCACAACAGCTGATTTTACCATCAGCTGTTGTGACGGCGAGACGTCGCAGGCGCACAATAGCCGTCAGGATTTTTTTTTTGTCAGATTGTGGCCCGCGCTCACCCGCGCTCCCAGTTCATGTCCATGATGGGCGGATTTCTACATGTTGTGAGCGGATTTATGGGCACTTGGGGGCGGAATTACATGGCCAGTGCTGCAAAACAAAACTTCGTCGAATCTTCATGTCGAACGGTATTATACATATTTTTGATCGTATCGAATGATACAATACTTGTTTGTCTCTGTTCATGCCGAACGGTCTACCCCAACAGCCAATTGAATTGCGTTGTAAATTCAAGCATATAACTTCCTTTCTGTTTGCTCTATAATAAATAATAAATCCCCCCCAAAACACAGAGAGCCTCTGGGGCTATCACAATACTAACAACAATGGTATCAGTATCAAGTTCATTGCTAGCACAATAGCAGATTCATAGCAGATGAAATGAAAAAGATAAGTTAAACTATAGCTTGCTTCACTATCTGTTCTGCTGCTGTGCTTATTGCTTAATAATTCAGATTCTCTGTTAACAATCAAACAGACTAGCTAAGATTGACTGCCTGAAATGATTCAGTGTGTCTCTCTCTGCTAGCAATCGTAAGTGAAAGTAAGTTGGCTGAACGTGTGTACCTAATGCCGCGTACACACGAGCGGACTTTAGGGCAGACTTTGCCCGGCGGACGGGATTTCGTCGGACAATTCGATCTTGTGTGGGCTCCAGCGGACTTTGTTTTCTCAAAAGTTGGACGGACTTAGATTTGAAACATGTTTTAAATGAATCCGTCAAAATCGAGTCCGGTCGAAAAGTCCGCTCGTCTGTATGCTAGTTCGACAGACATAAAGCCACGTGAGGGCAGCTATTGGCTACTGGCTATGAACTTCCTTGTTTTAGTCCGGTCGTACGTCATCACGTACGAATTCGACAGACTTTGGTGGATTGTGTGTAGGCAAGTCCGTTCATTCAGAAAGTCCGTCGTAAAGTACGTCGAAAAGTCCGCCGGGCAAAGTATGCCGTAAAGTCCGCTCGTGTGTACGCGGCATAAGTTCTAGCTATTTTACTGCTCCTCCTCTTTGGTTATAATCAGCCAATAACATTCATCATCATCATCATTTTACTTCCCCACCCATTCCAGCAGCGACCACTAACAGCTCTTTTACTATTGTCTCTACATTGTCTAATCTTTTCTCTCTATGTTGAATAATCTTGGACTAATAGAGTTAGGTTAGGCACATTCAACCGCAGGTTCGACAGACACAGATCGCTTTTGTCACCGTTATGTCGAATCTTCTATCTATCTATATTGAACTGTTGTCGCAATGATACGAAAATAAAGCATTTTTTAATTTCGGATTTCAGATTCTGCGCATTCGTTATCGTTTTGTTAAAACAAACACGAAAATCCCCGAAATTCGGACGGAAATTCATTCGGAATGCACATGTCTAGAGAGCAGAGAGCTTAGACCTTAGAGCTTAGATCTTAGACCTTAGATAGCTTAGACCTTGGAGCTTAGATCTTAGAGCTTAGACCTTAAAGAGCTTGGAGCTTAGAGTTTAGACCTTAAAACTTAGAGCTTAGATTTCAGAGCTTAGATCTTAGACCTTAGAGAGCTTAGACCTTAGAGCTTAGACCTTAGAGAGCTTAGACCTTAGAGATTAAACCTTAGACCTTAGAGAGCTTGGACCTCAGAGCTTAGACCTTAGACCTTAGAGAGCTTAGACCTTAGAGCATAGACCTTAGAGAGCTTGGACCTCAGAGATTAGACCTTAGACCTTAGAGAGCTTGAACCTCAGAGCTTAGACCTTAGACCTTAGAGAGCTTAGACCTTAGAGCTTAGACCTTAGACCTTAGAGAGCTTGGACCTCAGAGATTAGACCTTAGACCTTAGAGAGCTTGGACCTCAGAGCTTAGACCTTAGACCTTAGAGAGCTTAGACCTTAGAGCTTAGATCTTACACCTTAGAGAGCTTGGACCTCAGAGCTTAGACCTTAGACCTTAGAGAGCTTAGACCTTAGAGCTTAGATCTTACTCCTTAGAGAGCTTGGACCTCAGAGCTTAAACCCATCTTAGAGAGCTTTCCCACCTCTCTCCCACTTAGGGTTCTCCCACCTCTCCTCTTATTTCTTTTTTCCCGGTGGCTACCTCTGAGCTTTGTTTCTTTCGATGCATCACTCTGAAGACCACCAACCCACAGACTTTTCAGTGGGGGGGGAAGAGGTCTGCCACAAATCTACCTTTGGTGACAGATGTCTCTGAACAGGAAATAAGTCTGTAAACAATTTATCAAATTTGAAGAAGAGATTTATATAGCACAACAAAGAGAAGTAAACAGACTGGCCTCAACTCCCAGGAATGACTCAGAACCGACCTCCTCTACAGATGGTTATCACTGATGCCTCATATCAGGACGGGTGATAATGATGATAATGAGTGTGTGGGGCACAGGTGGATTTTTCACAGATTTCAGGCAAACAAGTTTTTACATGCGTCGGATGACTTTGTTCTGCCATCTGTTCTAAACACTATAGTCCCAAACCAGGACAGGTCATCATACTGCTCCGTCCTATTAATTCATTGGTATGTTTTTTTTTTTATTGATGAAAATGTTGAAGTGGGGACCCCGGACATTGGAATGACATGATTTCTTCATACAGAAACTGTCAACAAGGAAAAAACTTCATGCGTCATTTCGGGGAAATCATGTTATTTACAAGGATTTGAAAATAACTTTTGATAGACGTCACATATACATATTATTCTAAGATGGATACATATTTTTATAGATTTTTATAGCTAAAATAAAGGACAGCAAGCTAAAATATCCCAGCAAGTCCCTTTCCAAGAGACTCACAGGACAATCAGGAATAATTCTAAAGCAATGTTGCAGATTACAATCAGCACCAGTACGGGTGCTTAGTGAAAGCGGGGGTGTTTTAAAAGTTTTGGTGAGTATCCCATTTATTCCCATTGAAGGCTCAGCATCCACAACCTCTCCCCTATAAAAATCCTTGCTAATGGTACTGCATGTCGCTCCTGAATCAGGCACAAATAATACCTCATGCCCGTCTACAAGCAATAAAATTATAGGCTGTTCATGCCAAGAATGAGAGACAAGTGGAAATGCTGGGACACTACCTTCCGGGCAGCTTCATTGTGACTGCTGTTGTTTCCAAGAAATGGGGTACTTAACACCATGCTGCTGCTGTACTGGGGGTGGTGCCTGAGGGGGAGTAGGTGCAGCCGGTGGCCCTGAATTTGTACACTCTCGGTCATACCAGGGGCATTGAGCTTTCCAATGTTGAAGTGAAGCTGGACATTTCTCTGGATATGGGGTACTGTTTATGATACACAGGTAAAGCTCCTGGTTTCAAAGTGGTCTTATAGGGCGTACAGGAAATGAACCCTACATCAAGAGGAGTCACTGCCCATACTCCCTCCTCACTCAATTTGACATCTTCCTCTTCTGGGTGTGAGAGCGATGTAAAAAGGTGAACCCTGTCAGATTTTACATATAATCCTCCTTTTGCAGTAATTTTCATTGTAATGCCCATAAGTAATTTTAGAAGGACTTTAATTAGGAGCTCACTGACACTTGCAATAGCCCTTGCCACCTCTCTGAAAAGCAATCAACAGTGAATCATTTTTTAGAGGGCAGTTAAATGGTGACTGGAAGGCAACATCATGAATGCTTACTGTTATCCACCTTTCTAACTGATCAGCTGTTGCTGCCCCTCTGTGCCAATCCCTGCACTGGATTTTACTCAATTTAAAATACGAACAACAACCTACAAAGCCATCCACCCCCTGCTACATCGCCAACCTCGTACTAAAATATAACCCACACCACCCTCCCAAGAGCTCCCTACATCCTCCCAAGAGCTCCATAAGAGGAGGTGACATCATTACCTCCTCTTATGATCGCCTCCAGGACTTCTCCAGAGTCTCTCCCATCCTACGGAACTCCCTACCCCAATCTGTCCGCCTATCTCCTACTCTGTCCAGCATTAGATGATCCCTGAAAACTCATCTGTATTGGATTGTAACCTCCCACAAGCAAGGCCCTCCTAATCCTCATGTACCAAATTGCATTGTTACTGTATTATCTCTCTTTATATTGTAAAGCACCATAAAAACAGTACTATATAAATCCCGTAGAATAATAAGTGTTTGTTCCTATGTGCTTGATCTCTGATGAGAGATCTGCTTTGAATCCTTCTTCAGAGAGCATTTGACAGGCAGAGAGGGGGCTTTTATCAACTTCTTACTGCCTGCTTTAACCTCCTGATCCCTGCACTAACACTTTGCAACCACATGCATTGCACATTGCACTTGCAGAGTGGCCCCATTCATTTGAAGCGACACAATATAATTCTTGCTGCGGCATTTCTACACCTCCAGCCAGAAACAAGGCGTTTGCCTTGGGCGGCATTTTTCAGGGGGGTAGGGCTGCCCCCAGGCAGAAGGAATAGTACGAGGACTGCAGAGAAGCAGTGACATTCCTACGGGGTGGGGGTGCGAACTGCACCCTGGTGACACCCGCCAGAGGGGTGACACCAGGGGGCAGCTGCAGACTGGCCGTTCGGTGACAGGGGAGCAAAATATTAGCTCTCTGTTCCCCCACCCCTTTCTCCCCTCCCTCTCTCTCTCTCTATGTATCCCGGACTCCTCAGGGTTCTCAGGGGACCCCTGCTCAAAATGACTATATCTATATATCCACAACTCATGATACATTAGTGCAGGGCTCATCAAACCCTTATTGCTAGGTGGAAATGGTGACAAGATGCCTGAGCTGCTCCACACTACCACCCCCCCCCCCCCACCCCGCTATGTATCCCAGGCTCCAGTTGCCCATCTGCAGGCCTGGGACTGACATAGCAGGGAGAGGAGAGCTCCTCCCTTTCTTGTTGACCCGGAAGTGAAGTGTGATGTCACTTCCAAGTCCCTGTTGACAGTTTCCCCTGCCATCAAGGCCGGGAAAGAATGTAATGCAGTGCGATGTGCATTGCATTACATTCAGTGGAGCACAGAGGAGAAACGTTAGGGTCTTTTAGACCTCAGATGTCTCATAAGAGAGAACCTGTCACCAAAAAAAATCATTACATAGGGGACTTTTTTAGATGACAACACTAAACTTTGTATCGTATATAGTGCATGGGCTAAATACACCTACAAAAAGATTTAATATACTAAGAGAAATCAAGCAACTTATGGCAGAGGTTGTCTTCTTGCAGGAGACACATTTCTCCTATGAAACAAATCTAAAATTAACCTCAAAAGACTTCCCAAAATGGTTCTATGGTGATTCTACAACAAAACGGGCAAAGGGAGTAGCCATAGGATTTGCCAGAGGTGTAAGGTTTACCCTGGAGGAGAGATGGGCGGACCCGGATGGGCACTATCAGGGGCGGACTGATAACTCATGGGGCCCCCGGGCAATAGGAGATTATGGGGCCCCCAGGCAATCAGAGATTATGGGGCCACACAGTATACACACACACAGTATACAATCACACAGTATACACATACATGTACACACAGTATACACAGACAGATGTAAAAAAAAACACAGATTTATACATACTGTCCCTGGTTTTACTGAGGCTGGCAACCCTGATGGGGCCCCTAGTGGCCCAGGGCCCTCGGGCAGTGCCTGAATGGCTCAATGGTCAGTCTGCCCCTGGGCACTATCCGTTCCTGAGGGGAAGACTATGCGAGGCGGATTGCACCTTGGCAAATATCTATTGCCCCAATAAAAATCGAATAAAATTCCTAAAGGAGGTTACAGAGAAGTTAATGGAGTTTAAGAAAGGAGGAGTAATTATGGCTGGAGACTTTAACTTCTGCATGGAACCAATGATTGATAGTACGTCCTGTGTACAGCACAGGAAATGTACAGATGTTAAAGAAGTTACATCAAAACCAACTGATGGATGTATGGAGAATACAACACGCTAAAACACGAGACTTTACATGACTAGGGTAGCTAAGAGCTAACCACCCACTTATCACATCACTTTTCCCTTGTAACCCATGTATCAATTTACTTGTAAAAAAAAAACACACAACAACTGCGGTGGGGTAAAATGGCCGACAACAACCTTTTATTAACAAAACAGCTTTATTTAAATAACCAACATAATATTTACCTGACCAAAAACCAGATATAATGATTTTGAGATCCTTGGCGGTACCAATATACCCATACCATTTATTGTGTCAGAGGCACCAGCTAGCTGAGTTGCCACCCCAGCCGCGACCTATTGATTCAAGGCCTAAACCCAGCTGACCTCAGCCACCCAGGGTTCTTAACGCTACTCGGTCACTATGCAGTGAACCGTGCCCACTCAAAGATACCATACCTGAGATGGTCCCTTACCGTTTACCAAGTGAACCGATTTAGACCGCCGTCAAGGACCCCAAAAACGCCAATACAGAAAACAACAAAACACACAACATACAAAACATAGGGGCGGGCGGGAGGGAGGGATGTTCTTCCACTCCTTCCAATTCTGCACTGTTGAGGCCCCACCCTGCAGCTAATATCTTTAAGCTCCCCCCAGATCCCTTTTATCCACAGCCAATGGGGTAAACTCATAGTTTTAACACCACCACCTATGGTAACCCCTTGTTGCTTGGATACCCTTACCACCCTGTCATGTCCCCCCTCCGCTGACTGCGTTCCTGCTCAGCTACGGTCCTTTCTTTCCACTCCCCTGTACATGGGACGTACTGAAGAATTGATTATTGTATGATCGAACATAGGCTGCTGAAGTTAGTGATTAGCACAAACATTTAAATTACAACCTATAGGGGGCTTTTAAAGTGTCGCCTATGGAAAATATAAGCTACTGAAGTTTGTTGCCATTTCACAGACACACGCAAATTTAAGGTTTGAGTCGTTGGGTATCCCTTAACTTGTGCAAGCTCGGCTTTTATATTTTACCAAAACATTGAGTAATTTATCGCATTTTTGTGCTCCTTAAAATGTACTTTTAATGTGTTTTTTTACCTTTGCGGTAATATCGTGTGACATAAAAATAAGGGGGGATATGATCAACATGTTCAAATATATAAGGGGTCCATATAGTGAACTTGGTGTTGAGTTATTCACTTTACGGTCAACACAGAGGACAAGGGGGCACTCTTTACGACTGGAGGAAAAGAGATTTCATCTCCAAATACGGAAAGGTTTCTTCACAGAAATGCCCCGTACACACGGTCGGATTTTCCGATGGAAAATGTCCGATCGGAACGTGTTGTCGGAAATTCCGACCGTGTGTAGGCTCCATCGGACATTTTCCATCGGATTTTCCGACACACAAAGTTGGAGAGCAGGCTATAAAATTTTCCGACAACAAAATCCGTTGTCGGAAATTCCGATCGTGTGTACACAAATCCGACGGACAAAGTGCCACGCATGCTCAGAATAAATAAAGAGATGAAAGCTATTGGCCACTGCCCCGTTTATAGTCCCGACGTACGTGTTTTACGTCACCGCGTTCAGAATGATCAGATTTTCCGACAACTTTGTGTGACCGTGTGTATGCAAGACAAGTTTGAGCCAACATCCGTCGGAAAAAATCCATGGATTTTGTTGTCGGAATGTCCGGACAAAGTCCGACCGTGTGTACGCCCTATAAGAGCTGTGAAAATGTGGAATAGACTCCCTCCAGAGGTGGTTCTGGCCAGCTCAGTAGATTGCTTTAAGAAAGGCCTGGATTCTTTCCTAAATGTACAGAATATAACTGGGTACTGACATTTATAGGTAAAGTTGATCCAGGGAAAATCCGATTGCCTCTTGGGGGATCAGGAAGGAATTTTTTCCCCTGCTGTAGCAAATTGGAGCATGCTCTGCTGGGTTTTTTGCCTTCCTCTGGATCAACTGTGGGTATAGTATTGGGTTTTTTTTTTTTTTTTTTTCATGGTTGAACTGGATGTATTTTTTCGACCTGACTAACTATGTAACTATGTAAAAAATTGGAACTACCCCTATTTTATTCTCTAGGGTGTCTACTTTCAGAAAATATATAATGTTCGGGGGTTTTAATCTTATTAATCTTATTTTATTTTTAAAACGTGTGCAAAAAAAGGCTATGAAAGGGTTAAAGGATAAGTTTACCTTCGGGAAGATGTTACATGTTCCACCCCTAAGCTTTGCTAGTTAAGAAAAACTGGCTCCTAACTTTTTTAGCTGCCTCCTAGATTCATAGCAAATTTGTCAAGCCCAGCATTAGTGTGATGGTCAGTGGGAATAAGTAAAAAGTGAAATTATGTGCAGCGCTCAAAACATGGACATACATATGTATACAAACTAATGTACACTGTGCAATGACTACAAAAACTAATAATAATGAAAATGAGATGTGAAATTCACACCTAAAGTTCATGTGCCATCTTACGAAAACTGTTTTAAAACATAAACATAGCAGTCTTTAAATAAACGGTGAAAACAAATTGTGTTAATAGAAGTGGGATTCCACGTGACATCAATGTTGAGGTGAGGACACAGAGACAATAGAACCACCACTGGTTAGTGAGGAAGCTTACCGGAGTGAGAGGACTCAAATAGGCATATGCTCACTGAGTCAACGAGGCTTATGGTGCAACTACCAAAATATGGGACCTCCATATCTGAGTTCCAGATCAAGTTGTAAGGCCATCCAATTGGTCAAGAGATGTCACCAAGAAGCAGTCTTCAGAAGCAGCCAACTTGTCAGACCAAATCCTCTCAAGTGTTCAAAATAGCATGACCTCTACTCAGGTTACCTTCCTCACAATGAGCACAAAGCCTGCCAGGACGGGATGTGTTTGTCTATTACCCACTGCTCCAGCCACAAGCAGCATTCTTGTGCTACAAGCCAGCACTTCCTGCTTTCCAGCCTAGGCCGAGCCCCACTGCTTCCTGGGATTGCTATTGCAGGAGTGATGGTCAGTGGGAAGAATGCTCCTTACACTTGTGGTCATGGGAAGAATTATAGACAGCTAAAAAGATCAATGGTGTCAGTGGGAACTTACTGGAGAGGCTGAAATTTCTCAAGGGACCCCTAGCAACCTCTGGAGGAACCCTAGGGCTCCATGGAAACTTGGTTGAGAAACCCTGCCCTTGACGTTGGAGGTCTACCACCATTCCCCATAATGTTGAACTCTGCCTCTTTTTGAGAATGGAAGAACTTTCCTCCATGATACTCGGAATAAATACACAGCCTTGTGAAGCCCCTGGGTTATCCATATGGGCACGTAGACAACATCCCGTTGACCTGAATAGGCACATGCCCCAAGACCTGCCATGGCTTTGTATGGGATTGTGATGTGGAAAATGTCACACTTCATCATACACAGGTCCCTTTCTAGTCTTACTCCCCTTTCCTTGTTCTTTTAGCTCTGTTGCCTCTTCTCTGCTTCTCATGGTACGAGGTTGGTAGTTGACCCCTTGTGCATCCTCATCATATTGGCCTAGACTGAAGTTCACTATCATGTGTAAAGGGAATATTCTTCAGTTTTCAGTAATACCCTGAAACATGTAAGCAATGCCTGCCTCTTTTACCATAACCGTTCTTTTTTATTATATAATCCAGCAAACCTTGCACATGCACACTATGAGCACAAAAAATTAAGGAACCTCTAACAGAAAAAGCTAAAGAAAAAA
This sequence comes from Lithobates septentrionalis, assembly GCA_037952835.1. Lineage (NCBI taxonomy): Eukaryota > Metazoa > Chordata > Amphibia > Anura > Ranidae > Lithobates > Lithobates septentrionalis. The sequence goes on from JBBDGP010000388.1 coordinate 4,321,552, forward strand.
TGCTCATAGTAGTTCACATTGCACAAGAGTTTAGAAGAGTTTAACCACTTGAGCTCTGGAAGGTTTACCTCTCTTCATGACCAGGCCATTGTTTGCAATATGGCACTGCATTACTTTGACTGACAATTGTGAGGTCATGCAACGCTGTACCCAAAATAAAATTTTTGTAATTTTTTTTCCCACAAATAGAGATCTCTTTTGGTGGTATTTGATTGCCTCTGTATTTTCTATTTTTTGCGCCATAAACAAAAAAAGACCGTCAATTATTAAAAAAAAAAAAAAAAACTATATCTTTTACTTTCTGCTATAAAACATATCCATTAAAAAAAATACAAAAAAAACTAATTTCTTCATCAATGTAGGCCAATATATATTCTGCTACATTTTTTTGGTAAAAAAAATCCAAATAAGCGTGTATTGATTGGTTTACACTAACGTTATGGCGTCTACAAACTATGGGATATATACTAGAATTTGTGTTTATTTAATTCTTAATACTTTTATACTAGTAATGGCGGCTATCAGTGACTTATTGTGGGAGTGGGATATTGCGGCGGCCAGTCAGACACTAACTGACACTTGACACTTTGCAGGAACTAGTAAGACTAATACAGAGATCAGTGCAAAAAATATGCACTGTCACTGTACTAATGACACTGGCTGGGAAGGGGTTAACATCAGGGTTAATCAAAGGGTTAACTGTGTGCCTAGCCAGTGTTTGTGTTTACTGTGTTAACTAGGGGAAGAAATGAATTCTTGTCCCTGCTTTGCAGGTACACAAAATCCACCCCTTCCCCCCTGTCAGAACGGAACTCTGCCTCGCTTACTTTGGCAGAGCTCCATTCTGAGTGTCTGCTTGATGATCGGTGGGTGCCGGCGGACATCAAGTGCCCGGCACCCGCAGATTGCCTTCTGCTGTGAATATTCACAACAGAAGCAACCTTGGCACCCCCTGCAGGTGGAAGTGCAGGATCAGGTATATATATGTGATTCAGCATACAGCTGCCCCCCTGTATCAATAAAACTGTTATAGGGCGGTAAGCAAGCGGTTGACAAAGTTTATGGGCGTTTAATTTCGTTTTTTCCCAAAACTTTCCCCTCATTTTTTAATGTACATGTAAGCGCGCTGAATGCTCCTAAATGCAAGTTTATGAGTGTTTAGCCTTTTTTTCTGTCTGAAAACTCCTCTTAACGACCTCCCGCCCATCAACTAGACAAATGATAGCAGGCGGGGTGCTCCCTTGTTCTGGAACAACATCATATGTGACGTTGCCCTAGTCTCACCACGCTTGCACGCCTGCTAGGAGCACACAGTGCGGCGATCGTGGGCACGCTGTGTCCCTTGGGCTACGGCGCTACCCCGATCTTGGTAAAGAGCTGATGACGTGGCTCTTTACCCATGTGATCAGCTGTGTCCAATCACAGCTGATCACATGTAAACAAGGAAATGGCGATTATTGGTTTTCCTCTCCTCACACCGACAGAGTGTGAGGAGAGGAGAGCCAATCAGCGTCATTTTCTCGCAGGGGAGATCTGTACAGATAATCAGGGCACTGGTCATTAGTGCAGCCCCAACAGTGCCCAGCAGTGATGCCACTCAGTGCCCAGAAGTGATGCCAATCTTTGCCCATCAGCGATGACAATTTGTGCCCATCAGTGATGACAACCTGTGCCCGTCAGTGATGACAATCTGAGCCCACCAGTGAAGACAATCTGTGCCCATCAGTGATGAAAATCTGTGCCCATCAGTGATGACAATCTGTGCCCATCAGTGATGACAATCTGAGCCTATCAGTGATGACAATCTGAGCCTATCAGTGATGACAATTTGTGCCCATCAGTGATGACAAACTGAGCCTATCAGTAAATCCAATCTGTGCCCACCAGTGATGACAATCTGTGCCCATTAGTGATGACAATCTGAGCCTATCAGTGATGACAGTCTGTGCCCAATAGTGATGACAATCTGTGCCCATCAGTGATGACAATCTGAGCCTATCAGTGATGCCAATCTGTGCCCACCAGTGATGACAATCTGTGCCCATCAGTGATGACACTTTGTGCCCATCAGTGATGACAATCTGAGCCCATCAGTGATGACAATTTGTGCCCATCCGTGATGACAATCTGTGCCCATCCGTAATGACAATCTGAGCCTATCAGTGATTCCAATCTGTGCCCACCAGTGATGACAATCTGTGCCCAACAGTGATGACAATCTGTGCCCATTAGTGATGACAATCTGAGCCTATCAGTGATGACAATTTGTGCCCATCAGTGATGAAAATCTGTGCCCACCAGTGATGACAATTTTTGCCTATCAGTGATGCAAGTCAATGCCGCCCATCAGTGACGCCTATGAGTGCTGCATATCAGTGCCGCCTATCAGTGCCCACCAGTGGGGCATATTAGTGTCTCCTCATTAGTGCCGTCTCATCAGTGCCCATCAGTGGAGCCTCATCAGTGCCCTTCAGTGATGACAAACTGAGCCTATCAGTGATTCCAATCTGTGCCCACCAGTGATGACAATCTGTGCCCAACAGTGATGACAATCTGTGCCCATTAGTGATGAAAATCTGAGCCTATCAGTGATGACAGTCTGTGCCTACCAATGATGACAATCTGTGCCCATCAGTGATGACAATCTGAGCCTATCAGTGATGACAATCTGTGCCCACCAGTGATGACAATCTGTGCCCATCAGTGATGACAATTTGTGCCCATCAGTGATGACAATCTGAGCCTATCAGTGATGACAGTCTGTGCCCACCAGTGATGACAATCTGTGCCCAACAGTGATGACAATCTGTGCCCATTAGTGATGACAATCTGAGCCTATCAGTGATGACAATTTGTGCCCATCAGTGATGACAATCTGTGCCCACCAGTGATGACAATTTTTGCTTATCAGTGATGCAAGTCAGTGCCGCCTATGAGTGCCCAATCAGTGCTGCCTATCAGTGCCGCCTATCAGTGCCCACCAGTGGGGCATATTAGTGTCTTCTCATTAGTGCCGTCTCATTAGTGCCCATCAGTGGAGCCTCATCAGTGCCCTTCAGTGCCGTCTCATCAGTGCCCATCACTGCAGCCTCATGAGCGCACATCAGTAAAGGAGAAAAATTACTTATTTACAAAATTTTCTGACAGAAACTAAGAAAAAGTTTTGTTTTTTTTTTCAATCCAGGGGTGATTAAATACCACCAAAAGAAAGCTCTATTTGTGTCAAAAAAGATCAAAATTTTATTTGGGTACAGTGTTGCATGACTGCGCAATTATTGTTCAAAGTGTGACAGCGCTGAAAGATGAAAATTGGCCTGGGCAGGAAGGGAGTAAAAGCGCCCTGAATAGAAGTGGTTAAAAATGCATGTGTAATGGGTTTTTTTTTCTGCCTCTATATTCTCCTCTTGAAATATGCTAGAGTTGTTTCTACAGGCAGGAGAAAAAACCCCACAAAACTCCTGTAGAAGCAGCATATTTAATCCCAGTGTGCATGGACCCGAAGGGCCGGTTCAGACCGGAATGGCACAGGAATGCGGTCTGCGTTCCTGTGTGTTCCCCTGCAGTGTGATTTTCAGCCCATTCATTTGAATGGGCTGAAACTGCACCAGATTGCAAAAAAACATAGCATGTGCACTACGCAATGTATCGCATGGTATTGGGGTACCGCAAACGCACTGTATTTGCAATCTGCATTTGGGGTGCCATTAACCATGTATTGTCACCCACAGCACATCGCAAAGGTAGTGCATTTTGAATGCGGTACAGGAAATGTGCCTTTCCTGCACTACATTCTTCTGTGCAGCCCCTTTTTCTTTTTTTTTTTAAAAAAAGTGTTTTTGAAACATCAGCACAAGATTATCTGCTATTAAGATGCTTTTTCTCACTTTTATAGCCAACATAATTTTTTTAAAAAAGCTGGGAAACAAGTAAATTATAATAGACACAGACCAGGGTTAAAATATTGTTATATTTATTTATATGGGTTATATGTACAATGGATAATTTTCTGCAAATTGAGACCAAACAATGTAAAAAAAAAAGGAAAATTTATACAGATGCAGAAGTAAGGTGAGGATGATAGAAAAGAATATTAGAGAGAACACATTGGGGGTATTTACTAAAACTGGAGAGTGCAAAATTTGGTGCAGCTGTGCATGGTAGCCAATCGGCTTCTAAATCCAGCTTGCATAATTAAGATTTGGCAATAAAACCTGGAAGGTGATTGGTTTCTATGCAGAGCTGCACCAGATTTTGCACTCTCCAGTTTTAGTAAATCAACCCCTTGATGGCAGCCTTTAGGGTGGGTTGGCACTGTTGTGTCGCAATATGGCATGGCAACGAACGCTATTTACATTGGTGTGCTATGATGTCATTTGAAACATATTGGGAGTTGATTCACTACAGGCAAATAGACCGTGCACTCTACAAGTGCAGTTGCACTCATTTTCCTTAGTAAATGTAATGTGGTGATGTTTCACTTCGTATAGAATGCCCAGTCAGGTGCAAGGAAAAAAAACAAAAAACATTTTTGCTTGCACGTGATTGGACGATGGAAATCAACAGAGCTTTACCACAATCACTAAGCTCTGGGGAAAATGAGTGAAATTGCACTTGCAAAGTGGCACAGCCTGACTTTAGTAAATCAACCCCAATGAGTTTTAACATGCAGATGTAAATCCAGCTTTAAGGATGTAGTCAGCCATTGACAGAAAAAATCATAAATGCACCTGCAGTGTTTAAATTAAATAATGTGCATTTATTAAAGTGTTACTAAACCCACAACAGTAAAATCAGTCTGTATATGCAAGCATGCCTGTTATACTCACTGTGAAACCTAAGGGGTTAATCCTGCGCATTGTGTAAAAGGGCTGTGTGATCCTGTCTTCTCTGACCCCCCCCCCCCCCTTTTTCCACTGTCCCCAATCCATTTCCTGATAGTACAGAGCCCTAGGAGGCACTCTGCACATGCTCAATTTTATGCGTATTGCTAGAGACTTTTTTTTGGGGGGGGGGGGGGGGTTTGGGGGGGGGGGAGTGCATGTGCACTCCTCCTACAAGCTTTAACCAGACACTGATAAAAGTCACAAGACTGCTATATACTGCTGATAAGAAAGGGTATTTAGCAGTTTATATTTACTAAAATAACTGCATTTCCATGTTTTGTGTACTGTGGGAGACCAGATATAGTGACTGCAGGGTCCTGGGTTTAGTAACACTTTATTTTTTTAAATTCTTTGAAATAAAGCCTGTAGAGTATTGAAACCGTGGTCAGTGCAATGCACAGGCTTCTACAGGCTCTTCCCCTAGTCCTAGGTCCACCCCAAGGTAAGGGCCTACCGTTATGGGACTGGAGGAAGTGATCAATGGACTACAAGGACCGTAACATCCCCACACTTGTGCTCCATTGAGCGGTGGCAGATGGGACTTTTAGTCTTCCATTCCCTGTGAATGGTTCTGTGAATAAATGATGGGGATAGAGCCATGGCAAATCCAAGATAAAACAGAATTCTGCAGGGAGAAGAACCCTGGGGTTCAGGTAAGTGTGGGGCTGGTTTGAAGATGGGGGTTGGGGAATGTGACCATGTTTCTTCTTACACCCTAAACATGAGTGGAACAGGAAACATGGTCACAAAGGTGGACTGATTCTTTGAGCTCTGAGCACATAGAGTTCAGACAAACACAGCCACGTGAGAACATGCTTTTATGTATATTGATGGAGAAGTAGATTGCTTGGAGATGTGTTCCCCATGCATTCTTATACATGTGCCCGTTGGAGATTTTCTTTTCTCACTTCCTCTCCTAATGTCATGTCTTTGCTCATATTTCAATGATAACCCTCATGGAGGTTTGCATACTATTTTCAGATTCCATTTATGTCAACATGGCTGCCAGCTTATTTCTGATTGGCTGCAGTGAGTGACGACACATGTACACCATTGATTTCTATCTGAAGGTAGCCCAAGGTGGGGATGTGAAACAGCAGGTCAGATGAAGAGGTGAAGTTGCAGACTGATAAATAATGAAGCTATGCACATGTTATCATGCTACATTAGGATGCTAGGAAGCAGATCCTGGATGTACAATGTGCAACCAGTAAGGATACAAGAAAAATCATAGATACTCGTATAAAAAAGAGCTCTGTTCTCTGTCCCTCCTCAAGGACACCTGTGCATATGGCTCTGCATTTAGCAAATGTTTTGCTCCCTGCTGAACTACAGGTCTGACACATCAGGGAGTGTGGTGGACCTCTGCAGAGAAACCACTGCTTCCATATAGAGAGCAAAGGTCCTTCTATGCAACATGCTGCCAGGGGACATTTCATTTTAATCAGGTTGTGGCTGCTTTCTATGGATAACCAACTGTAAGATTTTGCATCTTGAATCTTGGTTTAATGCACCTGGAATGTATTTAGTTCAGCCTTTCTCCACATTTTTACCTCAGGGAAATCCCCGAAATAGGTCTCAGGAAACCTCTGCTAAAATCATTTTACTGGGGGACAGTGGGCCAAATGGCCCTTACATTGGTGGTCAGTGGGAAGAATGCCCTTACATTTGTGGCCAGTGTGAAGAATGCCCCTTACATTGGTGATCAGTGGGAAGAATGCCCTTACATTCGTGGTCAATGAGAAGAATGCCCTTACTTTGGAGGTCAATGGGAAGAATGCCCTTACTTTGGAGGTCAATGGGAAGAATGCCCTTACTTTGGAGGTCAACGGGAAGAATGCTCTTACTTTGAAGGTCAATGGGAAGAATGCTCTTACACTTGTGGTAACTGGTAAAATCCCTTTTACATTGGAGGTCAGAGGGAAGAATGTCCCCTGCATTGGTGGTCAGTGGGAAGAATGTCCCTTACCTTGGTGGTTATTGGGAGTAATGGTCTTACATTGGTGGTCATTTGGAAAAATGTCCCTTACACTGGTGGTCACTAGTAAAATTCCCTTTACATTGGTGGTCATTGGGAAGAATGATCTTTACATTGGTTATCAGTGGGAAAAATGCTCCTTACATTGGTGATCAGTGAAAAGAATGCTCCTTACACTGGTGGTCAGTAGGAAGAATGCCCACCTTACAGTGATGGTAAGAAGCTAAAAAGATCATTAGGGGCATTTAGTTGAGTCTACCAAATGGCATTGGACATGAAATTATTTCGATGAAGATATGGAATTTCATCAGATGAGAGGACAATCAGCCACAGCTCAAGAAACCCCTTGCAAAATCAGGAGGAACCCCAGAGCTCCACTGAACACTGGCTAAGTATAGTTCAGTTGGGGTTGAAAAAAAGATCCTCATCCTTAAGCCAAGTTTGAGAATCAAAAGGTAAATCTTTGATCTCCACATAAGCACTAACCAAAATACATTCCTATAATATTGTTACACTGTATTTATGAATAAAATGGTTGCAGACTTCATTCACACAGGAGCTTCTCCAGACTGGATTATAGTGGAAGAGCAAGCTTGGGTAGAGTGGAGCTTCTATTTGCTATGCGGGGTGCCTAAACCAGAAGGGTGGATGACATGCTAGATATCTGGCTATTAGAACAAGCATGCAGTCTGAACTCCTGAGTGGCATGATTGCTGAAAATCAAAAGGTATTAAAGGTGCTGGATCTGTATGGCAGCCAGGGGACTAGCAGATTTCGCAGGATTCGAAGAATGGTAGCCTCCATCTTTCTTCATAAAGGGATCGAAAATCAGGAATGTTCACCCTATATATATACGAAAATGATTTGAGCATTAAACATTCTTACTTTATCCATACTGACTGAAATCCCTGAGCGATATAAGAAACTAGTATGTGGTCCAGCTTGTCAGCTGCCATGCAAAATCAAAATAGCTATTTTGGTTGGACTTGGCATTTAAGACCAATTGAATCCTGTCTCTACACTTTCCCATTCTTGTTAAAAAAGGAGACATGTGAAAGAAATCAAGTGCAGGTTGGCCCCGCACAGAGAACTGTACTGTACATTAAACTGAGATTGTTCCCAACACTGATCCTGTGTTAAAGGACTTCAAGGATGTATGAGAGAAGAAGACACCACGGTGGTCCGGTTATGTGAGCAGAGCCAAGTCACGTCTGTTACCTTCCTCCGAGTTAGTTTTAGGTGTGTACCTTGCAGTGTGTAGACTGGGGTCTCAGGTTTGAGGAAACCTCATTGACCACTGCAATGCTTCCTACAGTCCCAGAAGGTCAAAGGCTTCATGCAGATCTTCCATGTCATAGGGAGGCTGTGAGTAGCAGAGACAAAATGAAGCACAATGTGAGCAAGACAAGAAAATGATTCACCAGAAAAGTCTTATTTACTATAAGGGCCAGTGTGGACCAGTTTTGGGCTGGTGTGGATGGCATCACCATGGCATCATTTTGAGATGCCGCTGAGATTATTTTTTGAACTCATTGGCAGGTGAATTTGACTTACAGTTGACCTCTTTCTGACCTGCATTTGACCTACTTCAAGAGGGTTTTGCATTGCTATAGACTTATATTGGAAATCAAAACTCGAACAAAAGACCATCAATGCAAGAAAGGGATCAACCTAACAGTGGTGACCCCACTGAAAGAAAGCAAGAGAAATAATGGTTGGTTGTCTATCTATCTATCTATCTATCTATCTATCTATCTATCTATCTATCTATCTATCTATCATCATTGGCAGAAATGCCAAAATGATTCTTGGTAGCCATAGACTTGTGTTGGCATACAAGAATAAGATCAACCTAATGGTAACCCCACTGGAAGAAAGTAAGAGAAATAATTGGTTATCTATCTATCTATCTATCTATCTATCTATCTATCTATCTATCTATCTATCTATCTATCTATCTATCTATCTATCATCAATCTATCTTTTGGCAGTTTAAACCTTGTGTTCAGTTCCAAAATGACTCATGATTAAATACAATATCTTTATTTTCAAGCACTGTTTTTTTAATCTGCTTTCACGCACCTCTAGAATACGCCTCAATTTTCTTGATAATCGGACAGAGTTCTCATGCAGTCCATCCCAAGCCTCGAATCTCCGCTCCCTGTTCTCTACGAAAGTGTTCCAACAATAGAAATAATCTGTGAAAGAAATACACATTCATATTCTTGTTATTACCTTTGTTCAAGTATAATCTGATTAATTATGGTATTCGCCTAATGCATGACACTGAAGAATAATGATGCTATTCACTAAGAAGTGGTTGGGCAACACACTGCTTAAGAAGTTGACCTCTAACACAAGTAGAATTGTACCTACTGGATCTTCCAGGATTTACAGGATTCCCAGGACCTCCGGTACTCACAGAATCCCTGCCAGGTCTTCTAGGATTCCTAGGATCTCCAGTACTCACAGAATCCCTGCCAGGAATTCCAGGATTCCTAGGATCTCTAGTACTTACAGGATCCTGGCCAGGTCTTCCAGGATTCTTAGGAGTTCTAGTACTCACAGAATCCCTGCCAGGTCTTCCAGTATTCCTACATCTCTAGTACTCACAGAATCCCTGCCAGGTCTTCCAGGATTCCTGGGATATCTAGTACTCACAGAATCCCTGCCAGGTCTTCCAGGATTCCCAGGATCTTCAGCACTCACAGACTCCCTACTAGGTCTTCCAGGATTCCTAGGATCTCCAGTACTCACAGAATCTCTGTCAGGTCTTTCAGGATTCCTAGGATCTCTAGTACCTACAGAATCCCTGTCAGGTCTTCCAGTATTCCTAGGCTCTCCAGTACTCACAGAATTTGGGTTTTCCAGGATTTCCAGGATTGTGCAGACCTCCACTACCTCTAGGACTTCCGGAAGGGTATTTAGGCTTCAGCCTTTGAAGTGGCTGGTACTGCATTGTTAACTGAGAGGTAAAGCTCAATACTTGCCTGCCAGTTGCCTGACTGTTGCTGACCCGGATTGACCCAACAACTCTCTTGCTTGCTACCTGCCAAGACTCCTGCCTGAACCTGGCTACTCTCTTGCCTGTTGCCTGAGTTGACCTCCACCTAGACCTGACTTCTCTCTTGCCTGCCGCCTGCCAAACCCACTCTGTCTGCAGCCCTGTGCAAAATCTCTGCACCATGGCCTTTCCCTTCCAGGTATGGTGGGGAGATCCTAGGAAAAATGGGACCACTAGGGTTACCATCTCCATTATCAGGAGCTCTGGTGAAGCCCAACTGCCTCTGCCAGAAAACTCAACGTGATTTGAAAATTGTAAGTAAGTTTCATAGATACATCTTGTATTATATTGTCATTAGTAAAATAAAGATTTTAAACAAGTGATAAAAAAATATATAAAACATCAAAAAAAAGGAAGTGAAATAAACGATCTACAATTGTACTTTTTTCAGTCCATTACCTTTATAGCTCATGACTGCCAGTCGCACCCCAGCCTGCTGCAGTTTTCGCAGAGCTTCTGGTTCCGCATTTTGTTCTTCGCAGAAGTAAAGTCTTGCTGAGAAGATGCGCAGGCTCAGGTTGGGATGGTTAAGTAGGAAGTTGGCGATGCGCCGAGCACAGTCACAGCACGGGCTCCACGAACTGAACCAGGTGACTCTGAACAGCCTGTTCGGGTCATGCCCCAACCAGATCGCCAGGTAGCGCAGAAACAGGATCTCTGCATGGCAACCGCTCCGATTGCGCAGGTAGCCAAAATCCATGGCGGTGGACACGGAGCTGTAGCGCCTTTTGACTAAGTAGCACAGATATGTTTCATGGCGGCCTCGTGCCCAGCGCAGATTCTTATAATTGTACAGGAACTTATTACGCTTGAGGAAGACGCTGGAGGGAAACAAGTGAAAGAGTTAGTTACCAAAAAATGTACAAAAATTTCTAAAGACAAATTGGGTTTAATTAAATTCTAGATTTTGGTCTGGATTGAGGATCTAAGTGTGGAGGTTTTGTGGGGTTGATGTGATATGATATGATATCCATTAGCTTTCCGGTGAGTGTATGGTGGTGGAGGATTTACACAGTATGCACAATGTATTACCTACTGAACTGAGAATCACTATTATTGGAGGCCTTAAGTGGATACCATTTGATTTTTGGGACATTTATTGGACTTTCTGTATGTTTAATAGCACTGGCACTTTATGGTTCTTTTAGTGGCACTTCAATTTTTCCATATAGATTGATGTATTTTTTTACTCTTTATGTATATATACACTAAATATACACTATATTGCCAAAAGTATTGGGACACCTGCCTTTATACGCACATGAATTTTAATAGCATTCCAGTCTTGGTTCGTAGGGTTCAATATTGCGTTGGCCCACCCTTTGCAGCTATAACAGCTTCAACTCTTCTGAGAAGGCTGTCCACAAGGTTTAGGAGTGTGTCTATGGGAATGTTTGTCCATTCTTCCAAAAGCGCATTTGTGAGGTCAGTCTCTGATGTTGAATGAGAAGGCCTGGCTCACAGTCTCCACTCGAATTTATCCCAAAGGTGTTCTATCGGGTTGAGGTCAGGATTCTGTGTAGGCCAGTCAAGTTCCTCCACCCCAAACTCGCTCATCCATGCTATATAGCCAAAAGTATTGGGCCACGCCTCCAAATAATTTGGTGGAGGGGGGATTATGGTGTAGGATTGTTTTTCAGGGGTTAAACTTGGCCCCTAAGTTCCAGTGAAGGGAACTCTTAAGGTGTCAGTATACCAAGACATTTTGGACAATTTCATTCTCCCAACTTTGTAGGAACAGTTTGGGGATGGCTCCTTCCTGTTCCAACATGACTGCATACCAGTACACAAGGCAAGGTCCATGGATGACATAGATGAGCGACTTTGGGGTGGAGGAACTCGACTGGCCTGCACAAAGTCCAGACCACAACCCGATAGAACACCTTTGGGTTGAATTAGAGCAGAGACTGCGAGCCAGGCCTTCTCATCCAACATCAGCGCCTGACCTCACAAATGCACTTCTGGAAGAATGGTCAAACATTCCCATAGACACACTCCTAAACCTTGTGGACAGCCTTAGGAGAAGAGTTGAAGCTGTTATAGCTGCAAAGGGTGGGCCAACTCAATATTGAACCCTACGGACTAAGACTGGGATGCCATTAAAGTTCATGTGTGTGTAAAGACAGGCGTTCCAATACTTTTGGCAATATAGCGTATATTTATGCACTTTTGATTGTATGTATTCTTGATGCACTTTATGTTTATAATCTTATGAACATAAGTGTGTGCAGGGGGTGTGCCAGGTGTGCCTGAGCACACCCTAATCACTATGTGCAGTGCTGATTCTCCCTACTGCCCAGGCCCCCCCTCCTTTGTTGGCCCCTCCGCCCTGCAGTGCTGCTGGCTTTCCCCCCCCCCCCCCCTCCTGGTTGCTGGCTCCTTCCTTTTCTAAATGAACGCATTCACTGACTGTGCCCATTCATAACTGAAGCATAGTAAACTGTGATCACTATGCTTTGTTTTGCAAATTAACAGGAAGCCACTCAGCACATTCATTCACTGCCCTGTGTAGCTGAGGCTGCAGCAAAAGGCATGTGTGTTTGAGCTTTGGGGTGCACACCCTAATGAAATAGGCTGCACACACCTATGCTTATGAACTTCTTTTGATGCACTTTTTTTAAGCGCTGCACTTTTTTTGGTTCATTTTGATTATTAGGCTGGTAACCCTTTTTTGTGCAAGTTGCTTTCATTCTCTTATCACTCACTGTATTTTGCTTTTGAGGTTTAATTCAATTCTGTTTTGAATCTCTGTGCTTCTCTGTGCTTCTCTATGCAATGCAGGCAGATCACAGCTTCTGGGAGGGGTCAGCAGGATGCTGTACATAGCTTCCTAAAAAACATCCCAGCACCCTTCCTCAGTACTCGTCTCAAGTGCCCTCAGTCCTGATGCAAGCAGTAGCTGCCTCTTGGGAGGAGTTATGCAAATAACAAAATGCCTTGATGGGCAGAGGTCAGTCTGGAGGAGTGGGTGTTCCTAGGCAGGCTGTATTTGCATACAGAACACCCTAGGTAACACTTATATTACAACATGTATTACTGAGCCTCTATCATTAAAAGAACTGAAATCTGATGAAGGAAAGGGGCGAGCCAGGGACAGTTAGGTGGAAAGGGCTAGAGCAGGGGTAGGCAAACTTTTGAGCACAGTGTGCCGAAAAATGTTGAGCGTGCCGATTTTAAAACAAAAAAATCAACTGTCAACTTCACACTCTCAGTCACGAAAAGGATTTTTTATTTTTTCTGTTTCACCACTGTACCCCCCTGCACATCTACCCCACCACTGTACCCCCTGCACATCTACCCCACCACTGTACCCCCCTGCACATCTGCCCCACCACTGTACCCTCTGCACATCTGCCCCACCACTGTACCCCCCTGCACATCTGCCCCACCACTGTACCCCCTGCACATCTGCCCCACCACTGTACCCTCTGCACATCTGCCCCACCACTGTACCCCCTGCACATCTGCCCCACCACTGACTGTACCCCCCTGCACATCAACCCCACCACTGTACCCCCTGCACATATGCCCCACCACTGTACCCCCTGCACATATGCCCCACCACTGTGCCCCCTGCACATCTGCCCCGCCACTATAACCCCCTGCACATCTGTCCCGCCATTATAACCCCCTGCTTATCTGTCCCGCCATTATAACCCATGCTTATCTGTCCCACCACTGTATCCCCCTGCACATCAACCCCACCACTGTACCCCCCTGCACATCTACCCCACCACTGTACCCCCCTGCACATCTGCCCCACCACTGTACCCCCCCTGCACATCTGCCCCACCTCTATACCCCATGCTTATCTGTCCCACCACTGTATCCCCCTGCACATCTGCCCCACCACTGTACCCCCCCTGCACATCTGTCCCACCACTGTACCCCCTGCACATCTGCCCCATCATTGTACCCCCTGCACATATGCCCCACCACTGTACCCCCTGCACATCTGTCCCGCCACTATAACCCCCTGCACATCTGCCCCACCTCTATACCCCATGCTTATCTGTCCCACCACTGTAACCCCCTGCACATCTTCCCCACCTCTGTACCCCCCTGCACATCTGCCCCACCTCTGTACCCCCTGCACATCTGCCCCGCCAATGTTCCACCTTCTCTTCTATCCCACCACTGTAACCCCTGCTCATCTGCCCCGCCAATGTTCTCCCTTCTCTTTTGCCCCACCACTGTAACCCCCTGCTCATGTGTTCCACTGATGTACCTCCTTTCTCCTCTACCCTGCCACTGTACCCCCTGTACATCTGCCCAACCTCTGTACCCCCTGCTCTTCTGCCCTACCACTGTAACCCCCTGCTCATCTGTCCCACCAATGCACCTCCTTTCACATCTGCCCCACCTCTGTAACCCCCTGCTCTTCTGTCCCATCACTGAACCCCCTTCTCATCTGCCCCAACACTGAACCCCCCCTGCTCATCTTTCCCACCACTGTAACCCCCCATAGCACCCTGCTCTTTTGGCCCACCATTGTAACCCCCTTCTCATCTGCCCCATCAATCTACCCTCCTGCTTTTCTGTCCCACCGCTGAACCCCCTTCTCATCCCTCCCACCACTGTACCTCCTGCACATCTGCCCCACCACTGTACCCCCTTGCTCTTCTGTCCCACCACTGTAACCCCGCTGCTCATCTGCCCCATCAATGTACCCCTTTTCTCATCTGCCTCACCACTGTACCTCCCTGCACATCTGTTTCACCGCCGTATGCCCATGCTCTTCTGTCTCACTACTGAATCACCTTCTCATCTGCCCCACCACTGTAACCCGCTTTCTCATCTGCCCCACCACTGTACCCCCTGCTCATCTGTCTCGCCACTGTAACCCTCCTGCTCTTCTGTCCCACTGTTGAACCCCCTTCTCATCTCTTCCACCACTGTACCTCCCTGCACATCTGCCACACCTCTGTACCCTCCTACTCTTCTGTCCCACCTCTGAACCCCTCCTGCTCATTTTCCCCACCGCTGTACCAGGGGCATTGCTAGGTGGCAAAAAGACCAGGGGCTTCAGCCCGAAGTCTGAGCCTGGCACCGGGGGGGGGGGGGGCATATGGGGTGTGTGGGGGGGGGGGGCAGTGGGGTTTTGTGGAGGAAAGGGGGTGTTGTTGTGTGGAGGGAGGGTGTTGTGTGGAGGGGGGTAATCTCACTTGCTGGTTGCTGCCTGGCTTACCAGTGTCCATCAATACTGACCACTAAACTCACCTACGTGACTCACACATCCCGCGGTCCTGGCATTGGACCAGTGGGATGTCCATCATAGGCGCTGCAGGCTCCAGAAGGCGGAACCTGCTATGTCACTCGGCCGCGCTCGAAGTCAGATCGGTCCCCACTCGGGCTTGGGGCTAATAATAGAGTTGTGAATGCCCGAGACCCGGGGCTTTTTGGGGGCCCACTCAGGGCTCCAGCCCCCCTCAGCCACCCCTCCCAATGTTTCCTCCTGCTGGCCTGCTCCACCGCTGTACCCTCTTCTCATCTATGATATGTGTGATATGCAGAGTGGTGAAAGGAAGCAGAGATGAGACACATCTACCTGTCCTGGGACACTCATCCTGCTGATCCAACTCTCCCATCCAGCCCACGTGCTTGTATGTGATGTATGTGATGTATGTGATGTCACATAGAAGCATCTGGAATGGATGTGCAATGATGAGCTCAGGTCAGGGGCATTTTCTGAAAGCAGTGGGCCTGTGTGCAGGACCATAAGTTAGGCCCCCGCAGTTGAAAAAAAGTGTGACGCAGTGCAAACGTTAAGTGTGATTTTCATTGTGCTAAATACTGGCTGTGGCTTAAAGTGACACAGAGTTCAGTAGAAAGTGACACAAAGGTTCTGGAATAATTTCAACAAAGTTTCCAGAAGCTGAACAGTAATTTCACAAACTGTCACCTGGTTGTGGTTTTCTCAATCAGTGAAATCTCCTCTTTCTGAGATTGGTAGTGGCAACCAAGCAAGTCATCTTCCACCAGATGGTGGACGGGGCTAGCAGGACTGTGATTGGCTTTAGCAGTGGCCAATGACAGTCCTCCTCCTCCTAGAAACAGGGACCCCCCCCCCCCCCCAGCAGAACTGCACCCAATCTCTTCCCCATCACAAAAGCTGACGATCGCAGCTACAGCAAAGTTAGAGAACCAAACAATGTTACCCATCTTTTACAATGTGTGGGGGCACAGTCCCTCCCCCTCAGTGAAGGTGCGGTGTGGGGAACTCTGAGATTGGAATATATTAGTGTCTCACTGACACTTCCCTGCGCTGCTCTGCTGATAAAGAGGGAGTCGAGTGTCGGAAAAAGAGGCTTTGCGTGCCGCTTGTGGCACCCATGCCGGGGGTTGGATGATGCTGGGCTAGATGATGCTGGATGTCCTTCAGCCAGGAAATGAGACGGGCTCTATCTCACTTGTTACAGCTTCCGTTTTGAGAAGCTCACAGTGTGCAGTGAGTTGGCCATTTCAGTCCAGGAGGGGAGCCGGTACAACTGTGCAAGACTGAAGGGAAGGCTGGAGTTCAGGAGCCAGGCTTAAATTCCCTCTATTTAGAAGGTGAGCAATCACTGCTTTAAAGCCTTTACGTGCATAGAGAAACTGGTTTCAGAATTACATAAAAAATCCATACCCACCACCTGCAAATAATTGAGATTCTTTATTAGCAAACTTTTTACAGAGAGGAAATAAAAATAATGATACAGCATTTCCTGTATAACATCTGATACACCACAGGAACGTGATCGGGCTCCCTTGGGGAACCAAAATTACATGAATAGTAGTAGATTACTGTACTGTACATCCACAAACCATTCAATATATAGTATTTTTTATTAATTATATGTCTATTATTTATTATAAATACTGTATATTAGTAATGTAATGTATTAATCATATAATATATTTATGTAATAATATATAATGTAATAAGTTATATATGTTCATTTAAATGACATTTTGTATTAAATGGATATTATTTTATAATAATTCTATGTCTATTATAAATACATATATCAGTAGTGTAATATATTAATTATATTAAGTTCATATAATATATAATCATTTAATATATTGTTATCATAATTTATATAATAATATAAAACAAAATTTATATTAAATGTATATTTTTTAATAGTTATATTTACTTTCTGTAATCATTATGCTCAGGAGTAAAAACATTTTTAAAAAGTATTTCAGGCAGGTACCGTGTTTCCCTGAAAGTAAGACCTACCCTGAAAATAAGACCTACCCTGATTTTCCAGGAGGGCTGCAATATTAGCCCTACCCCGAAAATTAGGCCTAGTTTAACCTCCCTGGCGGTATTCTCGAGTCTGGCTCGGGGTGGAGTTTCAGAACCAAAAGCGGTAACCCCGAGCCAGACTCGGGATCGCATCGCAGGATCCAGGAAGAGCTTACTTACCATGTCCCCTGGATCCTGCGATGTCTCCTCACAATGTGAGCGGCTCGTCCTCCGCTCGATTCATCACAGAGCTGGGCTCCGTTCCCTGCGAGCGTTGCGACACACGGGGACGGAGAACGGCGCCAAATTCAAAAAGTGAAACACACACAATACATACAGTATATTATAATATTACAGAACTCATTACTGTATGAAATTATTTCACATCCCCTTTGTCCCTAGTGGTCTGCCCAGTGCCCTGCATGCAGTTTTATATTATAAAAACTGTTCTTTCTGCCTGGAAACTGGAGATTGTCCATAGCAACCAAAACCGTCCCTTTACATCAAAAGTGGTATTAGACCAGCTAGAAAACAGCGATAATAAATTAGAATCACTCGCAGAATTGAGCAATAGTGATTTGTGGGGAGATCCGTCATCAAACACTGAAAAGTAATGACAGTGACAATTCTGCAACTGAGCAAATTTCATTGTTTTTGCTTTGATTTTTGAATAATTTTTATTATTATTATATTATTATTTGGTATAAATATTTATAGTTATTTATTATATTATAATTCATGATTTTGTGTTTCAAACTTTATCATACCGGGGATGTCTACTAGACTCTGGATTGGACAGATTAAAGTGAGTTATTCCTAAGAATTACAGGCCTACAATATAAAACGCCAAATTTCCATGCAAAATAATGGTACTGCTTTCAGCACCAAAAATCTGAAATAATCATACCGCCAGGGAGGTTAAAGTGGTTGTAAACTGCTAGAATCCTCTCTGTTACAGTATTATATGTAAAAGGTGTGTGTTTCTGTAATCGAATTGAGTAAAATACCTTCTTATAGCGTTGCTCGGCGCTCACCCAACCTCCCGCTGCTCTCCTCCTCTTCTCCCAGCTGTCAGCGGGGTATGTGACACAATTACAGAAACACATACCTTTTACATTATATTCTACTGCGTGGATTCTAGCAGTTCACAAGCACTTTTACTCTCTTCACACTGGGGATTAAATGGCAAGCCCTACCCCGAAAATAAGCCCTACTGTGTTTTTGGTTGCGAAAATTCGGGGAAACACGGTATATGCAGCATTGCATATGAATATTTCAGATTCACTTATTTCCAGCCAGAATATGAAGTTACTGTCCCCCTTTTAGATTTTTTATTGTATATTCTTAACCTAACCCCCCCCCCCCCCCCCCCCCCGGAAAAAACCCTGTGTACAGAGTTCCGTCTTACAAGCTCTGATACACACACTACTGAATGACTACTGACTGTGGGATCCCTTCTACTTCCCTCCTTCCCGCCTCCTTCCTGTTTGTATGGAGACTCAATAGGAGACAGACAGTCTGAAAGCAAACAGTTTTGAATGTGCTCTCCCTTTAGAGAACCCAACATTTATTTATATATAGTAGAAAAAGGCAAAACATCATTAACAAAAACCATAATAGTTTTATAGGAGGTGTAATATACTTATAATGCCACATAGATCAAAAGAACACAAAAATGATGGAAGATATACAAGTGACACCAGCTGTACTTGTACGGAAAACCTTCAGCATGAATGGCGTGACAGTGTTTGTAGAATCTTGCGGTATGTAAATGAGGAGGTTTTATGTGTGTGCAGAGTACAGGAGAGTAAGTTATACATTAATATGATATCTATCTATCTATCTATCTATCTATCTATCTATCTATCTATCTATCTATCTATCTATCTATCTATCTATCTATCACATGTTGGTCTGTTTATCTATCTATTTATATATCAATAATCTTTCTGTAACTACGGTATATATCGATGGGACATTTGTCTACCTAATAAAATAAATAGTTATTAGAAACAAGAAACGAAATCACTTTCTATCTTTCTCTCGTTCTTTTTATCTTTCTCTCTTTTTATCTTTCTTTCTTTCTTTTTATCTTTCTTTCTTTCTTTCTTTTTATCTTTCTTTCTTTCTTTCTTTCTTTCTTTCTTTCTTTCTTTCTTTCTTTCTTTCTTTCTTTCTTTCTCCCTTTCTTTCTCCCTTTCCGTCTTTCTTTCTTTTTCCCTTTCTGTCTTTCTTCCTTCCTTTCTTTCTTTATTTCTCCCTTTCCATCTTTATTTCTCCCTTTCTTTCTACCTTTTTTTCTTTCTTTCTTTTTTCCTTTCCGTCTTTCTCCATCATGCCTTATTGAATAAACTCCAAACTCCAAATGATACATTATGTTGGGCAAAAATACAATAATCTATCTATCTATCTATCTATCTATCTATCTATCTATCTATCTATCTATCTATCTATCTATCTATCTATCTATCTATCTATCTATCTATCTATCTATCTTTCTCTTCTTTCTTTCTTCTTTCTTTCTTTCTTTCTTTCTTTCTTTCTTTCTTTTTTTTCTCCCTGTCATTCTGTCAGGCTACTTTCTTTCTTTCATTGATTCTTTCCATAACATGACATCGGTACAGACTATCACTCACTTTCCCTCTCTCTGATGCGGTTTTATGTTACTATGACTTTAATTAGCACCGACATTTGCATAGCAGATTTCAAGATTTCAAAATTTAAACCACAATTGGAAAAAAAGCAATTTAAAAATGTAAAAAATTATAAAAAAAACTGTCTTTGCCGGCAGATCTCAGTCTATTCCCTGGCATATGAATGCGCCCTCAGACGTCTTACAGGAATAAGTAATTTATATTTTTATAATCAGAGGATAAAATCATTTTGCAACAATGAAAAAAAAATTCTACACCATATAACATATGAAGAAAATTCCCTCTAGAAATCAGCAGCCCCCACATCGTGCAATGATCTGTAAATCTTGGGTTTGAGTCAGTAATGAAATGACTGCGGAGGACCATTCATATAGAATCTACACAATTCGCTCTATTTTGATGGAGGGTTCTGTACAGTAAAGGCTGATTAAGAACAAGAGACACCCACAAGGTAAGTCCTTACCTGTCCATTTTGCTGGCTTCTCGTTGTGAGTCAAAACTTCGCCTGCAGCATCATTAAAGTACCCCCTATGACGTCACCCCCCTCCCCCCCCCCCCTTTGCATGGCGTCACGGTCAACGGTTGTCCAAATTCAAATCTATACAAGGTATACTGATGACTGTTTACTAACCCTCAGTTCCTCAAACAGCATCATTGTAATTCAGAGAAAAACAACACACTTACAAAGATAGAAAAAAAAACAGTTTATTTAAAAATCTGACCTTTTTTTTTTAAAGCTGAACTTCGGGCACAAATATTCTTATTTAAATATATTCCTCAATAGCCACAAAGGAAATAAATCCACGTATTGAGCACCAAATGCATTTGCAACCCTGATATTACCTTGTAAAAGTAGCAGTGACATCATCACTGTGCTGTACATAGCCTTTGCAGAGAGCAGAGCTGTAGGAGGGATCCAGCAGGCTCCGCCCACTACAAGTTGCCTGTAGAAATCTACAGGAGGGGGCGGAGACAAGACCAGTCACCTTGCAGAAGGAGAGAGAGCTGCCATGGCCTGTCTTTAATACAGGAAGCTCCTGTACAAAGACTGTTGGGGGTTATTTACTAAAGGCAAATAGACTGTGAACTTTGCAAGTGCAGCTGCTCTAGAGCTTAGTAAATGAGGTGAAGCTTCACTTTGCAAAGAATACCCAATCATGTGCTACCCTGTTTCCCCGAAAATAAGACCTAGCGTGATTGTCAGTGATGGCTGCAATATAAGCCCTACCCCCCAAATAAGCCCTAGTTAAAGTCCTTGTAGGTCTTATTTTCAGGGTAGGGCTTATTTTGGGGGAAACAGGGTAGGGCTTATTTGGGGGGTAGGGCTTATATTGCAGCCATCACCGACAATCACACTAGGTCTTATTTTCGGGGAAACAGGGTATAGATGAAAATAAAACAGAATTTTTTTGCCTGCACACGATTGGATGATGGAAGTCAGCAGAGCTTCCTCTTAGACATGTGCATCTGAGCCCATTCGTTCCCATGCCGGAGACGCACACACCCTCTCTGGCTGGATCTCGGCTCTTGATTGGATAGATTGCCGGACTCGGCGCTGGGGGGCCGAGTCCGGCATTCTGTGTCTATGGACACAAATGCTGGATTTAGGAGTGCGCCCGCATGGTAACCCCCAGGGAGAGCGCTTCTCCTATGGGGTTTGCCGATGTGGGGAGGAGCCGCGAGCGCCGTTGGGGGACCCCAGAAGACGTGGTTCCGGGCCACTCTGTGCAAAACGAACTGCACAGTGGATGTAGGTATGATATGTTTGTTATTTAAAAAAAAAAATGGTTTACAATCCCTTTAATGCATCTATGCATTAAGATAAAAAAAACATCTGTGTGTAGTAGCCTCCTCGGCACCTCCTAATTACTTACCTGAGCCCCATCTCTCTCCAGCGATGTCCAGGAATGTCTAAGCCGTCCGGGACACTCCTTCTGATTGGCTGAGATACAGCAGTGGCGCCATTGGCTCCGGCCACTGTCAATCAAAGTCAGTCAGCCAATCAGGGGAGAGAGGGGGCGAGGGGCAGGGTCGGGGCTACGTTTTTGAATGGACACAGGGAGCTCTGACTCGGTTCTAGTGCCCCCATAGGAAGCTGCTGGCGTTGCAATACTTTTTGTCACACTGTATTTGCGCAGCAGTCTTACAAGCTTTTTTTGGAAAAAATTCACTTTTTTGAATTAAAAAATAAGGCAACAGAGTTGTCCCAAGTTAGCTCCATTTTTTTATATTGTGAAAGATGTTACGCCGAGTAAATTGATACCCAACATGTCACGCTTCAAAGTTGCGCCCGCTCGTGGAATGGCGACAAACTTTTACCCTTAAAAATCTTCATATGCGACGTTTAGAAAATTCTACAGGTTGCATGTTTTAAGTTACAGATGAAGTCTAGAGCTAGAATTATTGCTCTTGCTCTAACGATGGTGGCGATACCTCACATGTGCAGTTTGAACACTGTTTTCATATGCGGGCGCTACTCACGAATGCGTTCGCTACTGGACGGGGCACGTTTAACCACTTCAAGACTAGCCTTGTTTTGGATTTTAGGTGTTTACAAGTTTAAAACAGGTTTTTTTGCTAGAAAATTACTTAGAACCCCCAAACATTATATATTGTTTTTTTTCTAACATCCTAGAGAATACAATAGCGGTCATTGCAATACTTTTTTTTGCACCGTATTTGCGCAGCGGTCTTCTAAGCGCACTTTTTTTGGAAAAAATTCACTTTTTTGAAAAAAAAAATAAGACAACAGTAAAGTTAGCCCAATTTTTTTTTATATTGTGAAATATAATGTTACGCCAAGTAAATTGATACCCAACATGTCACGCTTCAAAATTGCGCCCGCTCGTGGAATAGCGTCAAACTTTTACCCTTAAAAATCTCCATAGGCGACGTTTAAAAAATTCTACAGATTGCATGTTTTGCGTTACAGAGGAGGTCTAGGGCTAGAATTATTGCTCTCACTCTACCGGTCGCGGCGATACCTCACATGTGTGGTTTGACCACCGTTTTCATATGCGGGCGCTACTCACGTATGCGTTCGCTTCTGCGTGCGAGCTCGTCGGGACAGGGCGCTTTAAAAAAAATTTTTTTTTTTTTTATTATTTATTTTATTTTATTTATTTTTTCACTGTTTTTAAAAAAAAAAAAAATTTGGATCACTTTTATTCCTATTACAAGGAATGTAAACATCCCTTGTAATAGAAAAAAGCATGACAGGTCCTCTTAAATATGAGATCTGGGGTCAAAAAGTCCTCAGATCTCATATTTAGACTAAAATGCAAAAAAAAAAAATAAAAAAAAAGTCGTTTAAAAAAAATGACACAAAAAAATTTGTGCCTTTAAGAGAGTGGGCGGAGCCGTCGTAATGACGTCGCTCCGGCCGTCACATGGTATGGAGACGGGTGGGCGCCATCTTGGCCTCACTCGTCTCCATACCTCAGCAGGGAAAGGACCCGATCGCCTCCGCCGCTACCGACGGCTCCGGTAAGCGGCGGAGGGTGCGGGAGAGCGGCGGGAGGGGGGGTGGCACCTCTCCCGCCGCCGATAACGGTGATCTCGCGGCGAACCCGCCGCGGAGACCACCATTATCGTGTACGGAACCGCTCACTGAAAAGATGGATATCTAGGTTGTGGCAGCAGCTGCTGCCGTTACCAAGATATCCATCTTCAAAAAAATGACGTATATATACAGTGAGCGGGGCTGAAGTGGTTAAAAACATTTTTTTCTTTTCTTATTTATTTTACCTTTTATTTTTAAATTTAACACTGTTCTTTAAAAAAAAGTGTCACTTTTATTCCTATTACAAGGAATGTAAACATCCCTTGTAATAGAAAAAAAGCATGACAGGACCTCTTTAATATGAGACCTGGGGTAAAAAAGGCCTCAGATCTTATATTTACATTAAAATGCAATAAAAAAAATAAATTAAATGTCATTTGATAAAAAAAAAAAGTTGCTTTAAAAGCTATGGGCGAAAGTGACATTTTGACAGCGCTTCCACCCTGCAATTGTATGGAGACGGGGCCATCTTCCCCCCACTTATCTCCATACCTAACAGGAGAAGGATCCGATTGCCTGCGCCTGCCACCGCCGGCTCCGGAAAGCGGCGGAGGACACCGGAGAGCGGCGGGAGGGGGGTGGCCCTCTCCCACCGTCGATAAAAGTGATCTTGTGGCAAATCTGCCGCAGAGACCACTTTTATCTGAAAGTGGACTGCCCGCTGAAGAAGAGGGTACCGGTGATATGGCAGCTAGCTATCCCTCTTCAAACAACTGACATATAACGACGGCGGGCGATCCGGAAGTGGTTAAATCACCTTTGGCTTAACAAAAACAGCATTATTTCAAAATGGTACTCTAATAACACACACTGGAGTTGATTTACAAAAATTGGAGAGTGCAAAATCTGGTGCAGTTCTGCACAGAAACCAATCAGGTTCCAAGTTTTATTGTCAAAGCTTTATTGAACAAGCCAAAGTAAGAAGCTGATTGGCTACCATGCACAGCTGCACCAGATTTTACTAAATCTACCCAACAGTCTTTGATTTCAGCAATATGTGTACAGTTATAATTCTAAGTAAAATTCAATTCAAATTTCAGTCCGAATTTCCGAAATTCTGATGAGTTTGGTTTTGATATCTTCACTGTGGGCATCTGGCTGTGACAACTTGCGGCTTCACAGCCAGGTGCCCACTGCGCTCTGTGACTGGTCCTGAAGTTTTCTGGGACCTCTCATGTGTCCCAGAAAACTTCTGGAGCGGGGGGGGGGAGGAGGAGAACTTCCGTTGCTGATCGCCTAATGCCATCGAAGCAGAAGTGGGAGCAGGTACCTGTCAAAATTAGGTACTCGCTCCCCCCCTCCTCCACCAAAACCTCCATTTCACAAACAGGAGCTGGGGAGGAGGCCTTAAAGCCGAACTTTCCCTTTTGGGTGGAGCTCTGCTTTAAGTTTTAGATTGGGGAAGGGTTAGAACCTCTGTCAAGTTTTGCTGCGACGCACATCTGTCGACAAGCACAGATCGAGTTTGTTTAGCTGCTTCCCTAGCTGTTACTGCCAAGGAATGACAGTTCTGAAACCGGAAGGGACAAAATCCTTGTTGCTTCCAGGTTCATTCGTCATAGAGGAGATAGGGGAATGGATGTTCCTCCATCTCTTGCCTATGGGAAGCTGTCTTGGCTGCTTACCACTATTTTGGGCTTTCCAGGGGAAGGGAAGGGCGGCTGTGGGAGCAGGAATGATCCTTCACAACCCTGCAAAACAGGTAATCACTGGCAAAAGAAAAATAGTACGAAGATCATGGCTGCAGCTAATCTTGGTGAAACCACTTGCTAACAGGACGTTTTCGTAAGCATACCTCTCAACTTTTTGAGATGAGAACGAGGGACACCTATTAGCAAAAGTATGTAGGCATAGGCATACCTCCCAACATTTTGAGATGGGAATGAGGGACACCTACTAACAAACGTATGTAGGCATAGGACATGCCCCCTGCCACACCCCCTTAAAGAGGAATAAACCAAAAAAAGGCCTTTTTTACCACTACTATTCCTTTATATTGGCTTTTAAAATGTACAAATGCAGCAATTTAGAAATCGGATGAAAGGTTTAGCACTGGGAAAATCTTTTTGAAAGATAAAAAGTGCATTTTATATACAACTATATAGTTTAGACGAAAATGAGGGACAAATGAGGGGGAAAGAGGGACAGAGGGATATTGCTCCAAATCAGGGACAGTCCCTCGAAATCAGGGACAGTTGGGAGGTATGGCATAGGACCTACCCCCTGCCACGCCCCTTTAAAGGCGAATTATGCAAAAAAAAAAAAATAGCTAAACCCACAAGTGCTTTTTTTTACCACTAATATTCAATATATTGGCTTTTGAAATTTACAAATGCAGAAATATAGAAATTGGATGAAAGGTTTAGCACTGGGAAATACTTTTTGAAAGATAAAAAGTGCATTTTATATAAAGCTATATAGATCAGACCAAACTTAGGGACAAATGAGGAGGAAAGAGGGACAGAGGGACATTGTTCCAAATCAGGGACAGTCCCTCGAAATCAGGGACAGTTGGGAGGTATGTACAGTATATGTAAATTGGTTAGCAATCTGCATCTAAAGAGCAATGCAAAAAAAGCACTAACCTAACCTAAATCATCATGCATGGTCTAAATTACCCAAGCTAAAAAAACAAAGATATCTGATTGGTTGCTAAGAGCTACTGCAATTTAAATGCTATCATTGGTCCTTGTGTTCATTTGTAAATAAGCCTGAATGTACTTCCTACAGATAAGAAGTATGGGGTGTCTGCATTTATTTAAATGTGGCAAGCCACGGTGTACACAGCGGGGTGCAGAATACAAAGCTCATGGTTTGTGGGTCTGGTTTCCCGTCACAGAAAGTTTGTATATCGCGCCTGATGTTCTCATTGGTGGAAAACATCCCCCCCCCCATTACCCCCTTCTCTCCGCAGAAACGTGCTCACTTTCTCTCTGAGCTAAAAATAGGAAGCCACAAACAACAGCCGGGTTCTGAGTGCAGCGACGGGGAGCAGAGCATGGCTCCCTATAGTCCATCACATAGAGAGACTTTCCATCGATCCCTCTTCCTTACTCAGTTGTCCCTTTTTTTTGTTCTAATGAATGAACCTCTATAGCAAAGTACACTTTGGGGTGGATTTACTAAAGGAAAATAGACTGTGCACTTTGCAAAGTGCACTTGCTCCAGAGCTTAGTAAATGAGGTGAAGCTTCACTTTGCAAAGAATAACCAATCATGTGCAAGAATAATTTAAAAAAATAGCATTTGTGCTTGAAGCTGATTGGATGCTGGAAGGCAGCAGAGTTTCTGCTCATTTACTAAGCTCTGGAGCAACTGCAGTAAATAAACCCCGTATATAACTACCCAAAAGTGACGCATCACTCAACCTGTAAATTATCATATAACACGTGTTATTTTAAAAAGTCATTATAACGGAAAAGTAGTGGTGAAAATGCAAATGTGGGTGTAGCCAATCATTTTTAGCACATTAGTCAGTGGCAGCTGGTAGGGTAGTCTAGGTCACGGGCAGCGCTTTGGCTGCATTCACACCTGAGCGTAGCGTCTTTGAGCACGATTTTTGCCAGACTTTGCACATTTGTATGCAGCGTTTTTGGGCTTTGGCGTTTTTTTATTAGCCAATAAAGAAAACTGTTATATGTTGCTTCATTTGTTGCTAGGTATTTCAGCTTTTTTAGCTTTTTCATTAGCTTTAATTTCTTCTTTTATTATTATTCATTTATTTTTTTGGGTGTTTATTATTTATTTTATTATTATTATTATTATTATTAATAATAATAATAATAATGTATTTAATATTTTTTAAGGTTAGCGGTTAATTATTATTTATTAATGTATTATTACATATTATTCATTTATTTTATTTATTTATGATGATTTTTATTTATTTGTGTATTTCTTTTACATTTATGTATTCATATATTATTAGTATTTATTAATTTTTTTAGAGAATCATTGATTTTTCCCCTTCCAGTGTTTTGGAGCTTCAAGTTACAAAACGCTCAGGTGTCAATGCAGCCTTCCTACGGGGCAGCAGCTTTACCCTGCGTCTCCTCCTCCTGGGCTTCACAACGGCTTGGACAGGTGGGTCATCACTAAACATACTGTATGTATGTACGGGTGGAGTGTTGGATATCACTAATATCACACCATGGGAGCAACAATGCCTTCGTTATGTATCAAGCACAACATCGCCAAAATGTTTTGGGACTTTGTATTTGCCCCATATGGCACTATCGGAGACATATTCAAAGTCCCAAAGAATTTTGGCAATGTTGTACTTGGTCAGCTCTACACCAGCGCTCAAATGGTGCACAAGATTCATAAGATCTTTGTGGTTTGGAGATGCTGTCAATGAAATTCCTAATCGATAAGTATCAAAGTGTTCAGAAACACAAATTTTACATTTATGTTGGAAACTTTGAAAGGGTTGTATACCATCTAGGAAATAAATCCTTTGCAGAGGTGTGCCATCAGAGCAGATCCAGTGTCTGAAGGATTCTTACGAGTCCATACCAGGCGGAAAGGATGGGTTGTATAAAAAAAAAATATGGAAAAGTTGGGGCAATATGAGGTTTCCAAAGTATTTATTGGAATCCCAGATTCTTATCAAGTGGACCATGATGGTATTTCATAGTTTAGATCTGTCGCTTGGACAGTAAATTGTTGTGCATCAAACTCAAATACTTCAATACTCAGACTTAAAAGCGGGTTTCGAAAGTAGTATTTCATTAGCTGACTTTGTTATGCTTCTAAATTATATTTGGAAAAGTTTGGGGATTCATAGACCACCACTAGGCCTAGGGAGGTTGGAGACATCAGCAGAAAGCCTAGGCCATTTTTGGTTCCAAATGAAACATCTAATGCGGGTCTACAAAATTAAGAGAATACGATTATGTTTTGTCGAGCATAGAAGGGTAGTTTGTCAGGTGTATGCCTAAATATCATCATTTGCCCACAGTTCATTGGTTTAATGTGTGTTTTACAGTAAAGCACATTTAAAGTGTAACTTCACTTTTGTTGAGAAAAAACTTTGCAAAGACTTTTATAAACTTTGTAGCAGATTTCCTATATTTTTCTGTTCTGAGGAAAAAAAATCTGTTCTATGTCCTCTCCATATTGATTCCTGAATAGGAAGGTCTGCGCTCATTATAACCACCTGATGCATTTTCACTATTCTAATGATGAAAGGTCCAGTGTCTGCGTCCCTTTAGAAGTAGTTAACCCTTAGGGGACAATCTGACCAAAAATTTAGGCCCTTATTGCAGGGAATGCCTAAAATGTTACTTTTATCCTAGAGACACAAATTACATTTCTTATTTACCGCAAGGCAAATGGGACATCTGCCCAGGGCCCCGCCATTGTTGAGGGGCCCAAAGCAGCTGCCCCTGGAGCCTGTGCTGCCCACCAGCTTTTTTTTTCAGCCGAGTTCCTCCACCTCCAGGATCGGGCACTGTTTGCTGATCTGCCCGCTATTGTCACTTGTAGTGTGCAGGCAGTGAGGAGATGATGTGCTGTAACCTTCAGCAACCAATCAGTGAGCTGTACTGATGTGCTGTGACCTCTAGCAACTAATAAGTAAGTGGTAATGATGCACAGTAACCTCTAGCAACCAATCAGTGAGTGGTAAACATGTAACCTCTAGCAACCAATGAGTGAGCGGTAAGCATGTAACCTCTAGCAACCAACGAGTGAGCGGTAAACATGTAACCTCTAGCAACCAGTGAGCGGTGAGGATGTGCAGTAGTCTCTAGCAACCAATCGGTTAGCAGAAATGATGTGCTGTAACCTCTAACAACTAATTGATGAGTCGTAATGTTTGCTGTAACCTCTAGCACCCAGTCAATGAACAGTAATGATATGCTCTAACCTCTGGCAACCAATCTCAATTGCTGCCTAACCTCATTTTAAGTTGGGGGGGGGTCGGGCCAAAGGCAACTTTTTCCCAGGGCCCAATCAATATGAAAGACATGGCATTCCTTTAATATATTTTTAGGTGTTGCATTGCATTTTATATGTTTTGGAATGTAGTCCCTAGTGTGCTTTAACATGTACTTTCTGTATTTTATGGCAGCTGCTGCAGAGCTGGATCTAGCTCGTCCGATCTGGGGGTTCAGTAAAAGAAAGTCAGGGGGCATAACATCAAATGACAGAGTCACACAGTATGACAGAGATGCAGAGAACCAGGATTCTCTACTCTCTTAGCACATTCCTGTACTGCAAGTCATGACCTGGAAGTAATGTCTAAAAGGCAGTGCAGAAGAGGTGCAGGCAGGAGTGAACAGGGAACACTAATATGTATTGGCTGTTATTAGATTAGGATGAATAAACAGAACCTGTGCCCCCTTAAATTAGGTGTCCTTATCAGAGTCCCCCCTTGCTTTAGGAGTCCTCATCAGAATCCCACTTTACTTCAGGGTCCACATCAGAGTCCCCCTTACATCAGGGTCCCCATTAGAGTCCCACCTAACTTTATGGTCCCTATCAGAGTGCCCCCTTATATAAACTGTCCCCATTAGAGTCCCTATTTTCATCAAATGTCCACACTAGTGTTCCCCCTTACAATAAATGTCCCCATCAGACTGGCTCATGGATCAGTGTATGTACTCTCATAGACCTTGGGAGGGCAACAAAAATCTGCGAGGACGCAGCCTATCCCAGCACCCCACGAGATCCAGGCCTGAGTTCCTTGTGTGTACATCCATGTGCTTTACAAATGGGCCCCATGTATCTGTATGAAAGGCGGGCTTGCAGCCAGTTGGGTTGATCAATAGCGCAGCAGTGCAATACATTGGTGGGACTTGTGATACTGGATACAAACTGAGGAGGGTGAATGAAGGAAACAGCGTGTGTGGGACCTGCTGTAGACAATGGCCTGTTTGTGTCCCAAAGGTGTCTGGATACTCTCAGGTCCATGCTAGCCAATGCAGACTATGTGATCCAATCCAAACATAGACCCAACCTGACTGACTCTGACACCGGACCTGTGGGGAGTTCTTTCTCTTCATTGAATTTCCTCTTCTAAAGAAAAACATTTCTAAGAGAATGATGTCCCCTTCAGATCTGACTGGTTGTACAGTAAAATCTCTTTTTTTTTTTTTTTCTTGTCAGTTTCGATTTTTATCATCTTTCTGTTATTTTTTGCTTTTTCTTTATTTTTACTGCTATTTATTGAAAAGCAGTGGTCACATGTGAAAGAAAGACTCACTTTATTAAAATGTATCTCAACCTAAGGCCTGGTTCACACCTATGCAGGTTGCAGTTTGCACATTCCAGGTGCATTTTGCTTTTTTCAATACACATTTTTGATCCATTGAAGTCTGTGGAAACAAAAACCAGAAAAACGTCCCTGGCCCTTTCCATAAAATAAAAGGACGGTAATCAAGTTCTGTCTCCGTTCTGAAACTCTGCGACACCCAGACCAGGGAAAGCCCGCTGCTCCCTCCTCCCTCCGGTCTGGGTGTCGCAGAGTTTCAGGCGTCCAGGAAGTTTCCATTTCCTCTAGATTTACAGACGTAGACGTAATGGAGCCATCATGAGCACAGCGACCTTGCCGCTCCGGTACGCCTTGCGGAACTGACATTCCTTATGGCTATGTATGATGAGGACATTCTGAACAACGCTTTCTACTTGCCGATCCACAAGTAGAGGCCCGACCTTATCAATAAGGTTGCAGAAGTTCACGGCATTGTGGATATACCCCATCACGATGAGCACTACTGTAAATTGAAGAGCTTCATTTGCCCTGATTAGCCCCGGGGGGCTGTCTATTGCCTATGTGCCAAGCATGAGAGTGCAAGGCAATTTTTTGTGGTGAGTGCGGTTCCATAGGAGTGGATCACAATCAGGGGCGTTGCTAGGTCTACAAAAGATCTGGGGCTAGAGCCCATAGCAGCATAGTAAAGAAAGTCATACGCTTGGGCGGGCATACACATGTATATACAGTAATATACGTGTGTGTGTAATATATATCCCCAGAAAGCCCCCCCTTACATCAGAGTCCCCAGAGAGCCCCCCACTTGCATCAGAGTTCCCAGAGAGCCCCCCTTACATTAGGGTCCCCAGAGAGCCTCCCCCTTAAATCAGGGTCCCCATAGAGCCTCCCCCTTAAATCAGGGTCTCCAGAGAGCCTCCCCCTTAAAATCAGGGTCCCCAGAGATCCCCCACTTACATCAGGGTCCCCAGAGAGCCTCCCCTCCCCTTGGGGACCCCTGCAGAGACTCGGGGCTATGGGCCCCAGATTTGGGGCTATAGCCCCAAAAGCCACCCCCTAGCAATGCCCCTGATCACAATCACGATCGGTGTGGTGGATGGAAGTTTAATTGCATAGGAAGATTCTTTCATTTACACTTTATACGTTTGACACACAGCACTATGCATGGACCTTTTATTTCATCATCATTCTTAATTATGTGTATGGAATGTTGTCATCATCATTATTTCTATTCAATTTATGTACTATTGGTCATCACTTTATTCCCCTATTATCTTCATTAGTTTTATTTATATGAGTGCACATGTTTTTTGTTCACCATTGGAGTGTTAACACACTTGTAATTATTATTATGGACACTTAATTAATTTATTCACTGTTTGGGTTTCATTATTACCTTTCCATAAAATGCACAGATGTGAACTACATCCATAGGAAAATATGTCAACTGCTTGCCGACCAGCCGCCGCAGTTTTACTGCGGCAGAATGTCACGGCTGAGTGAAACGACATTACCTTATGATGCTTCGCCTTTTGGCCACAAGGGGTGTGTGTGCACGCTCGCATCGCGTTCCCGGAGCCGATGCGAGTGCCCGGCGAGCGAGATTGCTCGTGACAGAGCGAGAACCGGGATTTGTGTGTTAACACACAAATCCTGGTTCTTTCAGGGGAGTAGAGACAGATCGTGTGTTCATACTAATTATGAACACCGATCTCCCTCCTCCTAGACAGTCCCATCCCCCCTACAGTCAGAACACACCCAGGGAACATAGTTAACCCCTTGATCGCCCCCTAGTGTTAACCCCTTCCCTGCCAGTGACATTTATACAGTAATCAGTGCATTTTTATAGCACTGATCGCTGTATAATTGTCGGTGGTCCCAAAAATGTGTCAAAAGTGTCCAATTTGTCTGCCACAATATCGCAGTCCTGATAAACATCGCCATCATTACTAGTAGAAAAAAAAAAAGAATAAAAATGCCATAAGTCTATCCCCTATTTTGTAGACACTATAACTTTTGTGCAAACCAATCAATTTACGCTTATTGTGATTTTTTTTTTACCAAAAATATGTAGAAGAATACGTATTGCCCTAAACTGAGGATTTGTTTTTTTGAAAAAAATATGGGATATTTATTATTGCAAAAAAGATAGTGTTTTTTTTTTTCAAAATTGTCGCTCTTCTTTTGTTTATAGCACAAAAAATAAAAAATGCAGAGGTGATCAAACACCACCAAAAGAAAGTTCTATTTGTGGGAAAGAAAAGGACGTAAATTTTGTTTGGGTACATAATCGCATGACCGCGCAATTGTCAGTTAAAGCGACGCAGTGGCGTATTGCAAAAAACGGCCTGGTCATTGAGCAGCCAAATCTTCCGGGGCTGAAGTGGTTAAATGTGTTTCTGCAAAACTGAAAACGTGTGAACCAGGCCTAAGACCAAAAATGTCAAATGTTGCACCCTACCAGACCTTAGATGTGATGGCCTCATTAGCTTTCTTTGTTCAGGTTCTTTTTTTCTGGGTGATCCTGCCAGTAACACCCCTCTGACAACCCTAAGGGCCCTTTCACACGGGCTTTCTGATCAGGTCCGCCTGTCAGTTTTCCAGGCAGACCTGATCGGGGCGCTCCATTCACCTCTATGGAGCAGCGGATGTCAGTGGTGACATGTCCGCTGACACCTGCTGCTATCCCATCTGATCCTGTCCATGAAATCCAGATGGATGGAGGTCCTATTTTCCATCCGTCTGGAGGATCGGATCGGACAGGATCAGATGAAAAGGGACAAGCGGTCCATTTTCATCCGATCTCCCCATAGAGGAGAGCGGGACTCTGACAGGTCTGTCTCTGCACAGTGAGCGGAGACGGACCTGTCATCCCCCTGCTTAGAGGGGATCAGCGGATCGGTCTCCCTGCTGAGCAAAGCGGAGTCCATCAGGCAGGTTGCCCGCGTGAAAGAGCTCAAAGGCAGGATAGCACCTCCAGAGGCCAGGGGGTGGGGTAGCATTTCACCCCAGAGCTCCATGGCTAAAATGGGAAGACCGAGAAAGGATATTGGGCACCAGTCACTTTTGTCTTTTCAGAGTTTTATTGCAAAACAATTAAGGAGATGAGGGTTAGGGGTCCCAGATACAGTGGCAGATCCAGGGCTTTTTTTCTCAAACAATAGGTGCTGGAACTCAACCACGACCCCCCAAAACCCCTCCCCCCACACACACCCTCCAAATCACATCAAATAGTGGGCGTGGTCATATTCCACAAACAGTAGAAGGGTCTTAAAGGGGCATTAAATATCAGGATTGCATTGCAAACAAAGTGCAGAGTTCAAGGGGGTTACACACAGAGTGCAGAGCTGTCACTTGTAAACACAGAAACCAGACTTCTGTGTTTACAAGTGATTGTGGTGAGCAGGAACCAAAGGGTCTGAGCCAGAGGTGGTGGAACTGAGTTCCACCAAGTTCCCCCTGAAAAAAAAGCCCTGAGCAGATCACTTACAGACTCTCCAGATACAGATCAATGTCCATCTTCACAGTGTTAGGATCTTTAGGCCGACTGGCAGCACTGTAAGCACGTTCCCAATTTTCACTGTGTCCTCCAAGTTAGTCACCAGGCCCTTCTAAGAGACTAGCCTTCTTCCTGGCTCTCTCCAGCATGGATCCTCCACTGGGACTCCTCCTTAGCGTAGCTTCCCCCAGACTAGGCAAGACAGCTTCAGGACCACTGCAGCGCACGTTAGGCCTAATTGTTTTGAGGTCTAACAGCAGAGCTCCATCCAGCAGCACCTCACCAGGCCTCAGCCCAGGAGAAGGGAAGAAGCACATGGCCTGTCTCCAATATTTATATCCTCCCCCAGCATGCACTAGTGGCCACAACCTCCTGATGGAATGGCTATAGGAAATATAAACCAAACACCAAACAATATGTCTGGCAAAAATTTAATACAGCTCACCATTCCTACAGTAAGGCATGGAGGTGGTAATATCCTGTTATGGGGGTGTTTCCCTGCAGCAGGGACAGGAGCACTTTCAGGATAGAGGAAAAATGGATGGGGCAAAATACCATCAAATTATTGAGGAAAATCTGCTGCCATCTGCCAAAGCACATAGCAAACATGACCACACAATGTCCTTGCATGGCCTATGGCCAGACTTAAACCCCAATGAAAATCTGTGGAATGGCCAAAAACATTCAACATCAAATTGAACTGAACTTGAACAATTCGGCAAAGAAGAGTGGGCAAATTTTGCAAAGTCTAGGTGTACAAAGATAGTAGGGACATATCCCAACAGACTAAAGGCTGGAATTAAAGCAAAAGATACTGACACAAGGGGGTGATCCTTTTCCCAACTCAGTAATTCTGTTTTTGAATTAAAAAAAAAATAATAATGCTGACATGTTAGTGTTATATCTTTCACTTGGATGTTATAAGTTGCACAGTAAATACAGCTGGATAAAACAAATGTCTGTCTTCAACAAAACTTTCAGACTGCAAAGCAACAAATTGTAATTATTTTAGCCACTTCACGCCTATAGCCAAATGATGGCTGGGCAGTGGTTTTGTTATGCTGAGTGGATGTCACATGATGTCCTCTCAGAAAGCTCCAATCGCGCTGCAGTGGGGTTACGCAGCATCGCGATCTGCCACCTAGAATATCGGCTCACTGCGGGTACCATGTGACCACCGTGATGAATCACAACAGGTCACATGATAATTGTACACAATGGATGGCTTTCTTTTATGCATATGTGTACAAAGGTGTTGTTGGCTGTGATTGGTCAATTTGATCACATGGTACAGACAGGGCCAATCACAGCTCATCTGTACCAAGTGATTAGCTTTGACCAATGACAGCTAATCACAACAAAACAGATTGAATGATTCCGTTTCATTCAGTAAAATGCTTGCGTATAGCAATGCAATACACTGCTATAAGCAAACGTGTAAAAAAAAAAAAAAAATCCTGATTACTTCCCCAGAGCAGTACAATATTAATATGCTAACATTATATTGCTCTGGTCACAGTGTGTTCATAAAAAAAGAAATAAAATGTAATAATAAAAAAAAAATTATAAAAAAATTTTTTGTCATGTCACCGTTCCGGATCACCACCACATCAGTTATATGATGACGCTGTACTGCACTGGTGACAGTATGTAAAAAAACGAATTGTGAAAAATGTTTTTTTTAATATCTTCATTTTTCAAAAAATTATGACAAAAAATTACAACTTTAACCACTTCAATACCGGGCACTTATACACCTTCCTGCCCAGACCCATTTTCAGCTTTCAGCGCTGTCGCAATTTGAATGACAATTGCGCGGTCATCCAACACTGTACCCAAACTAAATTTTTATCATTTTGTTCCCACAAATAGAGCTTTCTTTTGGTGGTATTTTATTACCTCTGCGGTTTTTATTTTTTGCTAAACAAATAAAAAAAGACCGAAAATTTTGAAAAAAAATAAGTTTTGCTTTTGTTTCTGTTAAAATTTTTTGTAAATAAGTAAGTTTTCTCTTTCACTGATGGGCACTGATAAAGAGGCACCGATGAGGTGGCACCAATGAGCGGGCACTGACGGGCACTGATGATGGGCACTGATATGCGGCACTGATGGGCACTGGTAGGCGGCACTGATATGCAGCACTGATGGGCATTGATAGGCGGCACTGATGGGCACTCATGGGTGGCACTGGTGGGCACTGGTGGGCACTGATAGGCGACACTGATGGGCACTGAACGGCTGCAAAGATGGGTTCTTATGGGTGGCACTGATGAGCACTGATAGGCGGCAGTGATACGCAGCACTGACAGGCATCCCTGGTGGCACTGGCAGTGGTAGGCAGTGTGAGTGGGCACTGATTGGCAGTTGCCTGGGCATTGATTGGCAGCTGCCTCGGCACATTAGTATTTCCCTGGGGGTCTAGGGGGCATACCTGGTGGTCCAGTGTGGATGGCTTCCCTGGTGGTCCTGGGCGGCTTCCCTGGTGGTCCTGGGCGGCTTCCCTGGTGGTCCTGGGTGGGATCCGAGGGAGGGCTGTGCTGATAAACAATCAGCACAGACCCCCCCTGTCAGGAGAGCAGCTGTTCGGCTCTCCTCTACTCGCGTCTGTCAGACGTGAGTGAGGAAAAGCCGATCACCGGCTCTTCCTATTTACATCGTGATCAGCCGTGATTGGACACAGCTGATCACGTGGTAAAGAGTCTCCGTCAGAGACTCTTTACCTGGATCGGTATTGCGGGGTGTCAGACTGACACACCTCAACAACGATCGCCACGATGTGTGCCCCCGGGGGACGCGCAGCGGCTCAATATCCTGTGGACGTCATATGACGCCCAGTTGGGATATTGAAACCACTTTGCCACCGTCATTCTGCTATATGGCGGGCGGCAAGTGGTTAAAAAAAGTGCCATGCTTCTTACTAAATACCTTGGACTGTCTATTTTCCGAAAAGGGGTAATTTGGGGGGTATGTGTACTGTCCTGACATTTTAGGGCCTCAAGAAATAAGATAGGCCGTCAGTACATCAGGACTGATCATCTTTCAGATATATACCATAGTTTGTGGACTCTATAACGTTCACACAGACTAAATAATATACACTGATTTTTGGGTTATTTTCACCAAAGAAATGTAGCAGAATACATTTTGGGCTAAATTGATGAAGAACAATTATTGATTTGCAAAATTTTATAACACATACAAAGAAAATCACTTTTTTTTCACAATTATCAGTCTTTTTTCGTTTATTTAGCAAAGAATAAAAAACCCAGTGATGATTAAATACCACCAAAAGAAAGCTCTATTTGTGTAAACAAAATGATAAAAAATATAAGTTGGGTACAGTGTTGCATGATCGCGCAATTGTCATTCAAAGTGCAACAGTGCTGAAAGCTGCAAATTGGCCTGGGCAGGAAGGGGGTAAAACTGCCCGGGATTTAAGTGGTTAAAGGGGAGTGATTCTTTTCTATAGCCACTGTATATGTTACACCAGCAAGAACGGGTTAATAATAAGAGATGTGGTGCCTCCTATACCTATACCTCTCTATGTGATGGGGTGTTCAGGCAGCTGTGTGTGTGGGGGCGGATGGTTCAGGCTGCAGTCACAAACACATAGCAGGTGCACGGATGTGTGCACGGTGTTGACAT
Source organism: Lithobates septentrionalis (assembly GCA_037952835.1). Taxonomy (NCBI): domain Eukaryota; kingdom Metazoa; phylum Chordata; class Amphibia; order Anura; family Ranidae; genus Lithobates; species Lithobates septentrionalis. The sequence continues at coordinate 4,359,283 of JBBDGP010000388.1, forward strand.
TGTTTGTTGTGTGCACAGACCTCGTCTAGGGGATGTGAAAGTAGGCTGGCGTGGGCCGTTTTGCACTTTCATCAGATTCTCAGGAATAGAGATCGTACTTAGTCATTGTTTGATTTCATTCACAAAGAGGGATTTCACTGGCGAATCAGTAAAGGAATTATTTTTACCAGAGCCATTTTTTTATGATATAAGTGAAGAGACCCAAGGCTGGGTTCTGCATAGCTCATTCAACAAGACAAATGATTCATTAATGGATTTCTGAATGTAACTATTGGCAAAATAAAAAAAATATACAAAAAAGGTGCAATCTGTCATTAACGGCACATTAAAAAAATATCACAAGCATTCGCCCAGCCGTAAGGCATTTTGGCTGTGTGTGTTTTTTTTTTTAATTCTTTATTTCTTTACAGGAATACAGAAATAAATTTACAATGGCGTACCACTTCCTTGATTCTTCATTTTACAAACCTATTTCAAACCAAAGCATAATATCCAAATCTAAGGTCTGCATTCCTGTTATTTTTATACATATAAAACAAAAACAATTTCCCTTTACCTCCTCCTACTCTGTGGCCCGGAGCCCTAAAGGGCCTCTAATGCCGCGTACACACGACCGGACTTTCCGGCAAACTAGGTCCGACAGTCTTCCCGACGGACTTTTGGCGGAATTCCGACGGACTTTCAAAACGAACGGACTTGCCCACAAATGAAAGGACTAAGTCCGTTCGTAGGTCCATTGATTTTGAACGTGATGACATAAAGGGGACTAAACAAGAAAGTTCAATAGCTAGGAGGACGTGGTGTGAGATAGCGATGGGGCCATCCTCACTCCTGAAGCACTGCTGCTGTCAGACAGGCGTCGCTGACCTGTCCTGACAGCCTGTGTACTGGCATTCTTGACCTTTCCTCCACGATGCTCACTGTTCTGCTGACTGATCTTCCCCCGTCCATCTCTGCCACTCGCTCCAGCAACACGCTCCTCCGTTAGGCTCCGCCCCCTCCCGATCCGCACTGAATGTCTGGGGCCATCTCCTAGGGCTCTGCTCGGCTCCCCGTCCCTCCTCACTGTCCCCTCCGGAGTTCCGCTCCGCGCCATGGATGGACTGTTCTGTCTGCTGCGCTCACCAGGCAGGGAACCGGCGCCATGTTGGCCCGTGGCCCCGCCCTCCGAGTTCGGCCGGCGGCGTGTAGACCGCCGGGGAGCCGCATTATCTTGCCTCCGCTTTACCAGGGGGACCGACCGCACCTCCCTCGGGCTCCTAGTGATCTGAACGGGCCTAGATGCAGGCCCTGGCGAAAACCGCGCCGGAGGCCGCGACCTCCGCGCGCGGTAGGACACCTCACCCGCTGCCGATCCACTCAGTTCTTCATCTCCAATGTCCCCTACTTGCTGCTGCAACCATTCGGGTCCCTTATGCGCTGCCGCCCTTCTCAATTTCTCCATGATTTCTTCCACAGCGGCCATTATGGAGGAGCAGTAGTGAAAAAACTGCCTCCTCTGTTCAACTCTTCCTCACACTCACCTCTTTTATTCCTCCCCTCCTTAAATATCACCACTCCCCTTTTCTCACCAAGTTAACTTTCTTACCTCCCCTTTTCCCATATTACCTTTCTACCTACACTTTTAACCCCTTCAGTGTCTCCATTAGACACACTGTCATGCCCGGCCCTACACTACCCCTCCTTTTAGTCAGTCTCATTCTGGGCCTCAGTTTCATTTTGAACGTGATGACGTAAAGGGGACTAAACAAGGAAGTTCAATAGCCAGTAGCCAATAGCTTCCCTTGCGTCGTATTTGGTCCGTCGGACCAGCACACAGACGAACATATTTCCTGATTTAAGTAAGTCAGAATTGAGTCCGTCGGATAGATTTGAAACATGTTCTATTTCTAGGTCCGTTTGATTTTTCAGCCGAAAAATGAACGGATTAGCCCACATACGATCGGATTGTCCAACGGACTAATCCCGTCGGAACTAGTCTGCCGGAAAGTCCGGTCGTGTTTACGTGGCATAAAACGAGCAGCAGGAGAAGAGAGAGAAACCCCACCCCCTCCCCCCCTAATGGCCTCCCCATCCTGAGGGATTCAGGGTCATTTAACTATATCCCCCCCATTTACCATTCCTACTCTCCTTGCTCCTCTCCTATCAACCTCTTCCCCTCCTCCGTTTATAAGAATATTTCCCAGGGAGCCCATATTTGGGTAGTACGTTCCATTCTATCTGGAGACATAGGTATCAAATTTTCCATTATCTCAATTCTTCTAACTTTATTAAGCCACATAGAAATCTGGGGTGCTCTTGGCTCCTTCCAACACATGGGAATGCAGCTTTTTGCTGCATTCACCAAGTGGCTTACCACCGAGTTCTTATATCTCTCAATTGGGATTTGTAAACATTGTAATAGGAAAAACGCCGGGTCCTCAGGGATCTGATATTCAGTAAATAATTGAGTAATTCTCTGTACTTCTTGCCAGAATTGTCTAATTACTGGACACAACCAGAAAATATGAAATATAGTACCTCGTTCTTGGCAGCCTCTCCAGCAACCATCTGAAGCGTCTGGGAAGAATTTGTTCAGTATTGACAGAGTATAATACCAGTGTGTTAATAGTTTATAATTCAACTCCTGTATCTTAGTGCACCTGGAAGATTTTAGTGTCAGATGTATTATTTTCTGACATTGGTCTGGTGTAAAAGTTTGATCCAGATCTCTCTCCCACTTACCCAGACTTGTCATTATAAAGTCCTCTGGAGGTGCTGTCATTAGTGCGTACATCTTAGATATAATATGGGGAAGGGGCTCCTTCTCCTCGCAATATATCTCTATCTCTGGCTGTTTTTTTGTCTAATATGATTATATATTTTCCAGATTGAGATATTTCAGGAGAATGCCACATTATGACCACTAGATGGAGCTGACAAATCTGGCACCTGCTAGGCTTGTGAGATTTGTCCATAGAATCTTTTTTTTCTAAAAAAAAAACCCCTAAGATAGATGTTTTTGGTTGTTCAGTTTCCCCTGAAATACAGTTTTATTACCAGCTGGTCCTGGAAGTAGATTATTTATTTTTCCACTTCCTGTAATAGGGTGAGAATGCAGCTCATTCTGCAGTTTGGCCAGCAGCATTGTCACCCTGTGGACAGGGTAGCCTTAGGGCTCGTTTACACTTGCTTCAAAATGTGGCATTGGACACGCTTTTTTAAACCACTCTGAATGCCAATCAAAGCTCCTGTCACTAAATAAGATGGTCACCTTAAAGTCCTGTTTACATGTTGTGTTTGCTTTTTTTCACCTCACAAATTATACCCCATGTCACGTTCTTGGTGCTTCAAAGTATCTCCAAAGCCTCCATAGAAGTCTATGACAACGCTCACTAACAGTATCTGAAGCTTTTGAAGGACTCTTATTCAGAGATAGCTTTGTTTTGGAGGTATTGCAGGCATGAAATATCCCAGGATGCACTGAAAAACCAACAACCTCTACTTGGGAAGAAGCTGGCAAGGGTTAATTTGCCTGAGGAGGTTCTGAGGCTACTCATTGGCACCATATATGACCCCTTCACAGAGAGAACACCGAACGGCTGCAAAAACTGTTCTCTTTCATTTCGTAGCTGACAAGAGCTTTTATATTGTTAAGAGTATTATGCTATGGTGAGTTTTTCTATTTTGGGGAACAACTGGATGGTACCTGGAGTTGACCACATATCTGAACTCGGGAATCGGGGGATGCAGGCTGAGTGTTGATTACATCCCTACGATCCTGCTGTGGCAATGGTTTCTCCTATCTTTGGATAAAGGCCCTAGCCGGGTAATAGGCTGCAGGCTCTTAGAGCTTGCCTTGGGGTAAGCGCGCATTGATACCTACACCTGGTTTATGGACTTTGAGCACGTTTTGTTTCCTACTAAAGGACATTTTCAATTCTGATTATTCATAACATTAGGATTGTGTTTTGTTTAAAAATTAATCATTTATGTCATCTCATTACTGATTTATTAATAATTAATATATTTATGTTTGTTTAGTTTAGCGCTGCTACACTTTTTCTATTACAATTCTGTGCCTGTATCTCACTCTAGCAGCTGCTCCAGTTTGATGTACATGTTCCACTAGCGCAGTATTTTTTCCTATAAACTGGAAAGAAGTCATCAGCAGTCACTTTCGGTTCATGTGTATATTTTGTGGGAGTGTCTGGTGCAGACATCACATCTGGTGTGCAGTGTGGAGCAGCAGAAAGGTGAGTGGGGTCTGGACTGGAACGAAGCAACTAGCAGAAGGCACACGTGGTTTGCGGTGTTCCAGCTCCCCCCTTTATCCCCTTAGCTCGGAAGTGGAATAAGAGTTTTAATTTCCCTAAAATTTTGGGGACAAAAATCAGAACATTTTGGTAAAATTTGCAATTTTACTAAAGTAGGGAAGGCAAAATAAAGGTGAGTTTAAAGGGTAGAAGTGGCTTTAACTTACCGTATATACTCGAGTGTAGGCCAACCCGAATATAAGCCGAGGCACCTAATTTTACCACAAAAAACTGGGAAAACATATTGACTCGAGTATAAGCCTAGGGTGGGAAAATGCAGCAGCTACTGGGTAAACAATGCCCATCGGCAGCCTCACTGTGCCCATTTGCAGTCTAATTGTGCCCATTTGCAGTCTCACTGTGCCCATTTGTAGTCTCACTGTGCCCATCTGAAATGTCCCACTGTGCCCATTTGAAATGTCTCACTGTGCCCATTTGAAATGTCTCACTGTGCCCATTTGTAGTCTCACTGTGCCCATTTGCAGCCATACCTTTCATTAATAAAACAGCGCGTGTCTCCCGCTGTCTAATGCATTCTGTTCCTGTACCTTTCATTACTAAAACAGCGTGTGTAACAGCGTGTGTCTCCCGCTGTGTAATGCATTCTGTTCCGCCGTCCATTGTAACAAAGCCCCGCCTCCTCCTCGTCTCTGATAGGCGGAACACTGATACAGTTTCCCAGCATTGTATCAGTGTTCCTCTATCATGGACGGACGAGGAGGAGGCGGGGCTTTGTTACAATGGACGGCCGAACAGAATGCATTACACAGCGGGAGACACACGCTGTTACACACGTGTTTGAGTAATGGAAGATACGGGAACAGAATGCATAACACAGCGGGAGACACACGCTGTTACACACGCTTCTTTAGTAATGACAGATACGGGAACAGAATGCATTACACAACGGGAGACACACTCTGTTTTCGTAATGAAAGATATGGGAACAGAATGCATAACACAGCGGGAGACACACGCTGTTACACGCGCTGTTTTAGTAATGAAAGGTACGGCTCACTCGAGTATAAGCCGAGGGGGGATTTTTCAGCCTAAAAAATGGGCTGGAAAACTCGGCTTATACTCGAGTATATACGGTACTCCTGATTGTTACCAAAGCTGCTTTTAAGGATCCTGGATCTATTCTTCTGCCAAAACAAAAAAAAACAGCAGGAGTGCATATCTGGGAACTCAGAAAAGAGATTCCCTCATAATGGGTACAGCAGGTGTGCAGAGCTAGTAACTCAGCACAGGGAAGGTGCGAGCCCCTTATAATGGGCACAGCAGGTGTACAGACCCGGGAACTCAACACAGGAATGGTGGAAGCCAAAGGGATGGTGGGACGAGGAAACTCAGTGCAGGGATGCTGGGAGCCCCTCATAGTGGCCATATCAGGTTTACAGACCCAGGAACTCAACACAAGAATGGTGGAAACCCATAATAATGGGCATAGCAGACCCAAGAATCCAACATGGAGATGGCGAGAACCCCCTCATAATGGGCACAGCAGATGTATGAACCCAGGAACTCACCCTAGAGTTCTCACCAATAAAGTCCCTAAGCAACAAAATACACTCTTAGGGGGTATACCTCTCTAGCATCTACCAAACAGTGGGTTGATTGACCGTTTAACAGTATTTGACCTTCCAAATGCTCTTTTGCCTGAATAGGTACAAATTCCTACAGACACCCTCCAAAATCTGGTGGAAAGACTTCTCAGAATTGTGGAGGAGTGTTATATCCAGAAAGGGAAGTAAACTTCAACCAATGGCCATGATCTGAGAATGAGATGTCCAACAAGCTCCTATGGTGGTTGGCCATTGAATGTAGTTGGTACATTGTGCCATGAGGCTATCTGCACAAGAAATGCTGTAATGGTGGATATGAGTCAGAGTTGCAGCAGAAACACGTAAAATATAGAAGCTGTATGCTTTCGGATAATGGCATGCTGTATAGAATACATTTCTAGGCACATAAAGAGACATAACAGCATTGGTTTTATTATTTGTCTTTATGTGATAACTGTAGCATTGTTACGTATATTGGGATACAGTGGAACAAATACAGCGACAGGGAAAAATCAAGTTCTATGTACTGCAACTCAGCCATTGCTTAAAGGGTACCTGTCATACATACACAGTGGAGGATATTTTGTGGGTGCGGTACATTATTTATCGGTAGTTTTAAGCACAGAGCTCTTAGTGCCAAGAACAAGTGTAAGTGTAAAGCACCCCCTAATACTTCACTCTCCCCATGCCTGAACCTTTGACACAACCTGAACTCCAAAATAGTGAACATTTCCCTAATTATCTCCAACACCTAAAGCAAACATGTGTTTTACTCATGGAAGGCAAAGAAACAGGTTCTCTTTAATGCCCTTCCCAGCATCACATACTCACCTTTTCTTTATAATGCCCCTTTCCTTTCGGACCCTCTATTTTCCTCTATGGAGTGCCAGATGTAAATAGACTTAGTGACCATTTATTTACACCTGGCTACCTCTGGGTCCAATCTGGCAAAAAAAAAAAACACAGAAAGGGATCCGTTCCCCTCCATTTGGCTGGATTGTTTCGGAGGGCAGTAGGGTGTAAACGGACAGGCGATCAGTTTTCATCCGGCTGCCCATAGAGCAGAGTGGGCTGTGTCTGCTCTAAGCTGAGCTGTCAACTGGCTGCTCTGCTCAGCTTAGCAGAGGATTAGCGGGCAGATCCCCTACTGAGTAAAATCAGATTTGTGCGTGAAAGGGGCCCAAGAGGAACTTTGGTCCCCCGATATGTTCACCCTGCCCCTCCTCTTCCATGCCGCAATTTTATATTATCTTGTGTCAGGTCTTGCATAGCCAGCAGAAGAATGGTTGACCTTAACCTTCCTCAACACCTTTAGAGTTAATTTGGAAAAATTTTGAGCGAGGAGTTCTTGCTCAACATTAGTACCTGATCTCACAAATGTTCGTCTAGTGGAACAGACACAAATTCCCACAGACCACCTCCAAAATGTTTGATTTCCTGCACAACACTGGTATCTGGAACCTTTATCCTCATGGCCTCTGCGCACAAGCATGGGAAACTGTTGCAACTGCGCAGTCTGTTAGATCCCGAGGACATGTGGCATATATGCACATGTGCAAGGGGGGTTGGGGGTGGCTACATCATCTAGAAAACCTTAAAAAAAAAAAGTCATTATGGAGTTTGGAGGGGGAGGAGCAAGGAGTTCAAAAGTAGTTTTATTGGGTGAAGGTCCCCTTTCACTCTTCCACTACTCCCTATAGTTGCAGGGAGTGAAGAAACTACTGAGTACTTCTAGGCATGAAGGAGCATGTGACATTGTTGGTACATATTGATTGGCTCAGTGATGCCATATAGGGGGTGTTAGACTGTTAGGCCTGTTTAAGTCTTATCTAGAGCTTACACAAGAATTCCTTTTTGGGCTCCAGCTGGGCAACTAGGGAAAGAATTATAGATACACTATATAGCCAAATATCTGTAGACATTTAACCCTCACACCTACCTTCATGGCTAAATGTTTGTGTACACCTCTCCAAAATGATTAAGTTCAGGTGTTTTTAATAAAGGGTACTAGTAACACAAACATTCCAACATTGTTGTACCAGTTGGGTGAAGGCCAGTGTCTACTCAATCAAGACTGCCTTTGTGTACACAGCCAGCTCTAAAAAGGTTTGTTGAGTTGGGTGTGGAAAACAGGCTGACCTGAACACACTATCTGAGCATCTTTAAGTTATATTGGAACACCAATTTTGAGCCAAGTCTTCTCACCCAACATCATCACCTGACCTCACAAATGTTTTTCTTGCAAAACAAACACACATCCCAACCTTGTGGTACCAGTTGGGTTAAGATTCTTTTCTGCTCCATGATGACTGAGCCTTTATGTACAGAGCCATCTCCAAAAAGATATGTTTTGTTGACTTTGGCATGGAAGAATGGCTAACCTCAGCTCTACTGAGCACATTTGGGTTGAATCGGTGCACCGATTTTGAGCCAGGTCCTCTCACCCAACATCAATACCTGACCTCACAAATATTCTTCTGGCAAAACGGATACACATTCCAATAGACACACTTCAACATTTTGTGCCTTTCCAGAGGAGTGGAGTCAGTTATGGCCACATAGGGGGCATCAACTCCATATTAATGACCATGGTTTTGGAATAGGATGTCCAACAAGCTCATATGTGAGGGTCAGGTGTCCACATGCTTTTGGCCACATTGTGTATGTACTGGCGGGAAAGGGGGCCTTAAAGTAAACCTGTTGCTTTACCTTGCATTATAAACCTAAAAAGTCTGGATGAATACATCTCTGACTTGTTACAATATACGTCAATAGTATAATACATATATAAAAAGCTTTACTGTTATTTTTACAAAAAACATTTTGAGCCTCAACCCACAGTGTTCAAGCAGAGCATAAAAACCTTAGGGAATCATGCCATCAGTCTGTTGCAGGCTGGTGAAAAAATTTCCTCAGTATCGACTCCCCAATGATCATTCAGACTGTACAAGGTAACCTTGTAACACCGATCAGCACGACAGCAAGGGAACTAGCATTTTAAGAAGGAGGTCAGCAATGGAAGCCTACACATTTCAGAAGATGGGCATACCCTGCAATTAAAAAATCCCCATAGGCCTCTCATAACAGGTTCCCACTGTGTGTGAATGATCAAGTACCAGTCAGCAGTACTGTTGGTACTATCGGTCATGACTGAATGTGACTCCATAAAGAAGGCTTTAGATGAAAGGAGTTACAGAATAATAGTCTGCTCCATTGTCAACCCCATAGTGCCACTGGTTGTCACTCAATGCCAGGCTGGCCACAGTAAATAATCCACAAAATCGGCTTAATACTACTACTAGGAACAAAGGAGTGTAAGGATATAAACATGTCATTCTTTAATCTAATGTCAGTGCTCTTTAAACTGGGGCACAGGGTTGGGCCTTATAATACTGGGTGGGGTTATAATTGAGGTTCATTGCAGTTTTAGTTTGCTTAATTTCCATCCACAGTCTCTTCCTCTGGTGGCGGGAGGCGCCGTGGCGGGAGTCCGGCTAGCTGGCGACACTTTTCATCTATGTTGGAAAAAAAAAGACAAGCAGTGAGGTGCTGATCAAAACTGGTGGTAATGCAGACTGTTCCTCACGCTTCCTTCAAGTGGGACAAAACAACAGGTGCAGTTAAATGCCAACCCCACCAGCAGACCATGCATGGTAATGCAGACTGCTCCTCATGGGCCGTACATGCTCCTCCCCAGTCTGATGCATAGCTACTCATATCTCACACGTTGAAAAACATGTTTCTACATTTTATCAATGTCAACATATAAAAGAACTTCATCCAGGTACAGTATAAGCAGTAATTCAGGCTGCAGGAGGTGCTTGAGAACAAATTAATACACACACTAAATTGTTACCAACCAAACCTAAGCTCCTGGGGCCCTATTAGAGGAGAACACAGAGAGGAAGGAGTGGATGGCCAAAGACAAAGTAGGGTTTCTCTTTCATCCATTATCATCTATACCCCTGTGTAGAAAGACCCTTTGCTTTCTCCAAATGAGGCAAAACAACAACAGGTGCCATCCCAAAGAGCAGCCCATTCATGGTAATGCAGACTTCTCCTCATGGGTTGTACATGCTCCTTCGCAGGTGTGTGCATTGCTACTAATATCCCAGCCGGCTTGCTCCCATACATCCAAATAACCTGTTGTGGAGTGCGAATGCGGATGTAGCCCCTGAACGTATGCTGGGCCCCATGTCCCTTTTGAGACGGACGTGGCGTACCCTAGCCTCTAAACACGATCTTCCATCAGATAAATCGCTTCTGACCTCTTTCATCTGTAACCCCAAAGTGCCAGATAGCCTAACTCACCAAATGTCACATCCCTGGACGTCCCGGAATCTATTCCACTTTGGGGACCTGGTGGACCCTAGGACTAGGAAACTACTGCCGTTTGCCGAGCTACAAAACAAACATGATCTCCCTAGACAGGCATTTTACGGATATTTACAAATTCGGCATTATGCACTCACCATAACTCCCACCCTACAATTCTCACCACCATCACCGTTTGAAACTACTATATTGGCAGGTAATACCCAGAGGGGGCTTATATCAAGCATATATAAGATCCTGAACGTCTTCTCTAAGGATGGCCAGGGTAAACACCTATACATGACCAAATGGGAGAGGATCCTCGGTGAGGAACTCCCTACTTCACAATGGCAGATCATATGGAATCAGACAGCAAAGAGTTCACTGTGTTCCTTATACAAAGAAAACTCATATAAAATCCTTCTGTTGTGGTACATGACCCCAGAGGTTCTCCATGCCATCTTCCCCAATAGTTCCGATAGATGCTGGAGATGCCAGGGAGCAAGGGGCACCTTCATACATATATATTGGAGCTGTCCACTGTTAACTCCCTATTGGTCCACAGTCGAACAACTACTGGCACGCCTCCTAGACACGCAAATCCAGGCGTCCCCAAAATTCTTCTTATTAGGCCTATCGCCACTTAAACTTCCCACCCCATACAAAAAACTAGTACGCCACATACTAACGGCGGCAAGATGCCTCATAGCACTACACTGGAAACGCCCCTCCCCCCCCTCTGCTGAGGATCTATATGCTAGAATAAAGGATATAGAGGTGATGGAGAAGATGACGGCCAGACTACAGGATAGACTGGAGGCACATAACAGGGTCTGGGAGCTATGGCACCTCCGGGAGGACCCACCATGATCAGGTAACACCACCGTTGATATACCTACTATACCCCCCCTTCTACTTTCCTCTTTCCCTACTATCCCCTTCTACTTTCCTCTTTCCCTACTATCCCCTTCTACTTTTCTATACCATGTGCATCTGCGATTTCAATAAGTTGCAGAGAACTAGGTTGTGTTTCCGCAACCACGTTAAAGTTATAAGCTTAAAAATTGGAACATAGCAATTGAATGTCAGCACTCTATACAGAAAATTTGCACTTATGTACTACTGTTACATTCACCATTTGTTAATGCATAATGTATTGCAAAGACGAAATAATAATAAAAAACGTTATTTGGAAAAAAAAAAAAAAAAATATCCCAGCCACAGGAAAATTTGCCTACATTTTGCCAATATCAACATATAAGAACTTCATCCAGGTACAGTAAAAGCAGTTATGCAGGCTACAGGAAGTGCTTGAGAACAAACTAATACACACACTGGATTGTAACCAACCAAGCCTGAGGCCCTATCAGAGGGGAACACTAAGAGGAAGGAGTAGATGGTCAAAGACAAAAGAGGCTTTGTCTTTTATGCATCATTGTCTGTACCCCTGTGACGAGACTGAGACCATGTGCTTTCTTCAAGTGGGGCAAAACAACAGGTGCACTTCAATGCCAACCCCACCAGTAGCCCATTCATGGTAATACAGACTGTTCCTCATGGGCTGTACATGCTCCTTCCCAGGAGGATGCATAGTAACTCATATCCCAACCACAGGAAAACATGTTTCTACATTCTATCGATGTCAACATTTAAAAATCTTCATCCAGGTACAGTATACATAAACAGTTATTCAGGCTACAGGAGGTGCTAGAGAACAAACTAATACACGCGCTGGATTGCAACCAACCAAACCTGAGCTCCTGTGGCCCTATCAGAGGGGAACACGAAGAGGAAAGAGTGGATGATCAAAGACTAAGGAGGCTTTCCCTTTCATCCATCATCATCTGTACCCAGGGGCGGACTGACAACTCATGGGGCCCCCGGGCAATAGGAGATTATGGGGCCCCCGGGCAATCAGAGATTATGGGGCCACACAGTATACACACACAGTAAACACATACACGTACACACAGTATACACAGACATGTTTCTATTGGCTGAGAAGGTACTGGAGAGGTGGGGCAGCTATAATCTTGGGATTTTTAGACCAAAAGGATATCGGTAAGGGACATTTCAGAGACAGATGAAAAAAAAAAAAACACAGATTTTTACATACTGTTCCTGGTTTTACTAAGGCTGGCAACCCTGATGGGGCCCCCTAGTGGCCCGGGGCCCTCGGGCAGTGCCCGAGTGGCTGAATGGTCAGTCCCCCCTGTCTGTACCCCTGTGTAGAGACCTTGTGCTTTCAAGCCTTCAAGTGGGGCAAAACTACAGGTGCACTTTAATGTCAACCCCACCAGCAGCCCATTCATTCTCTTTGATTCTTGGTTCAGACAACAAAGTCAAATAGAAATACCAGGTACTTCCAAGTATGTAGGAACATCTGACATACTTTTCTCCCACCCAACAGTGCTGCTGATTGGTCACTCAGGCACATGTGGTTGAGGAGAGAGTCTTCCACTCAATGGAAACTCAAAATCATCCTAGAGCTTCCTCTCCTCGCTCCCAGCACAAGAATGAAACACTGAGTAACTGAATTTGACTTATTGTTTTACAATAGCACTCAAACTGGGAGGGGCGGCACTAGGAGCCAAAAAGGTACCTGCATTTACATTTACTGACAGGGAACATGCTGCCAGAAGGAGATAACAGAAACACAACTTAATTAGCCTGTTGCTGTGCCTTCACTGCCCAGTCACAGGATGGAGGAGGGTGACCCATCTGCATTACATAACTACAGCAAAAGTCAGGTCACCATGTTGATAGAGCTGTAAAAATTTCAGGACTGGTTGGACAGAAATACAAATCCTTTGGCAGGTAAAAAGTCCCTACTAAAGAGGAAGTCCTGACATGTATGCATGCATGTAGCACTTTCTCTTGTTTTGATAGGTTCAGTGGATCCAGAGCTTGTGTGATCAACTGTGTGCTCCCCCCTCCCACCCCCAACCACTGCTGTCCAACTATGCTGCTCTGTAGACAATTAATTAACACTCAATGACAGCACTTGCCTTCAGCCTTCAGCACCAGGAGCTCGCCCAAAACCATCACAATGTATACAGAGATTGGGGGTGTGTCAGAGTTCCTGCCTGGTAAAGATCCAGAGGCGTGCTCATAGCAGAGCGGGTGGAAGCAATAACAATGTGTAGTCAATAGTCATGCAGGGGGAGGAGGCATGTCAGCGCTCGCCTCTGTTTCCCCATTAGTTCACATATGCAGAGGACAGTTGACAGCACAGGGCAGCCTCTGAAACTCGTCTGTTAGACCGACACACTTGAATGATGTCAGCGCACCCAACAGGAATGCCTGACAGGTGCACTCACTTCACAGGAGGCAGTGGCAACTGAGCTCAACAATAGGAATGTCCACAAATTGGGCTTCTGGCAGGGGAGGAGCTAACAGTCAGGAATGAAAGAAATAAAGAAGGGAGTTTCTGCACAATCATTCAGCAATTTTTGTGAAAAGCAAGCACAGGTAATTCTAAATACATCTATAAACCAGTATTTAATTTTTCAAAGCTCAGGAGACTTCTTCTTTAAACAAACAGAGTAAAATCGACCATAACCTACTGGTTGTAACAAACAGCACTCACCTTGCATAACTTCGTCCTCCTTACACATAACCCGCTTACAGATCTCTTTGTTTACCATGTATACACGACGTACACTTCCAAAAGAGAATAGAAATGTCAGTGTTGATACAACCATTGATAATTGGTCCCTAATCTTCATAGTATTTAAAAAGGAACTCAACTCTCCTATTAAAAGCACAAATGATGGCAGTTCTGAATTTATTAATAGATCTCTTAATAGAGTGTTCATGTGCTAACAAGTTGGGGGGGGGGGGGGGGGGCAGTGCTGGACTTGTGCAGCTGGAGACTGCCTGGAGACAGAATTCTATGTGAAGGGTATAGAGGGAATAGCTTCCAATGGGTTGTACCCCATCTGTAGGTGGTAGGTGATCGACTCCATTGGGGTCTAGGGCTGCTACTTTTTTGATAATGTGGCTGTTACTGCTTAGAACACTTGGGTGATTAAAGAGGAGCACCCTGTATCCAGAAAAATGCATCACTTGGTGATTTATTATAATTGTTTATTTAAGATAAAAGAATATAAGTAGAAGCAAAGCGTTTCAGGGGAACTGCCTCCTGCTTCTTCATGGCTGTATTTCATGGAGAGCGGTTAGGCTCTGAGAGGGTAAAATAAATTTGATTAGCGGATCTACAGCATGCCGGAATGTTGTGGAACAGAGGCCCTGAAAGGGGAAGGCAAGTCTCTCGAAACGCGTTGGTTCTACTTGCAAGAGTTCTGCACTGTATATAAGGACATCACAGGTTCATCCGGGGCTGCAGTGGGAGTGGAGGATAACACCGGCTGCTGGGGAAGTGAGAAGCAAGTTAAATATTTATTTTCTCTGTTTGATCCCCTTTATATTAAAGTGGAACTTCACTCTCTCAATCAACATTGGCTATATTTGATCCTTATGCTGCTAGCATTAGTAAATAAATAGGAAGGTATATCATATTTACTTGTTTTAAACAATTTATTTTTATGTTTCTTCAGTTACTTCTTGGTTTCTTGCCTAGGAAAATTATGTCATACATCCCAGAGGTCTTCAGGAGGGGAGGAGAGGTTTCTCAGCTAAGCACACCCTTTCCTGCTTGTATGCCTGAGCTAAGGGCAGATAGATTTCAGGAAGTAAATGCTACACAAATCATCTGCCCTTACTCGAGATGGCCACAGCCAGAAATGCTAGGGGGTTGTTTTTCAAGGAGATTTCTCAGCAAAATAAAGCAATTTTAAGCCCGGGGTCTTTACAAATCCAAAAGCAATTGCTTGTTCTCCTAGCAGAGCTGAATTTAAAGGGTTTGGTCGTACCTGGTGACACACAAGTAGCTGATGCATTGCTTGACCGGCTTCTGTACGGAGTACACCCGAGTGCAAGGATACTCCACCTCCTTACAGTCTGCCAGAGAAAAAAAAAGAGAGGATGAAGATTGGGGGGCGGAACCTGACGCATAGTACAGACCCCCCTCAGCTTATGAGTCCCATTCAAACATGACAGCAAAAAAAAAAAAAAAATAGTACTTGAAAAGATTTTCAAACAATGTGAAAACCTCCAATTAATATATTGGCTGCCATTGCTATTCTCCCAGTGAAAAAAATTAAATTTCTGTACTCTTTGTAATATTCTTTTCTGGAGGGACACCACTTTGATTAGAACCAGAGGGTTATAGTGCCATCTGCATGGGGAGGACACTAGGCAAAAAGTAACCAAGGGGATGGCTCCATCTGGTGGCCCAACCCCACAACTGCAGAGTCAGCAGCAAGCATTGTAGAGCAGTGAACTTTCTTGATATGGGAGCCTCTAGTGTGGCCCCCCCATTATCACCAAAGGGTCACACGTTAAAATTCTGTGAATATTAATTGTCAGAGACAGCGGACACCTAACAGGATATAGTCAAAGACAATATGTATAATACAAGAGATGGTCAGAGACAGTCGACATGATACAATAGCTGGTCAGAGAGTGCAGACATGATACCCAAGATAGTCAGAGAAAGCAGACATGATACAAGAGATAGTCAGAGACTGCAGACATGATACAAGAGATGGTCAGAGACTGCAGACATGATACAAGAGATGGTCAGAGACTGCAGACATGCTATATGAGTTGTTGGAGACTTGGGACATGCTTCAGGAGACAGTTATAATACCTGAGACCAATAGGCTCCAATGATTGGCTGCACAGTGCCGATGTCATCAGGAGTAGGGATGGGTGAATGGTTTGGCCCGAGCATAAGTTCGGGCTGAACGTTCGTTGTTTGGTCGTTCGGCTATTTGCAGAACAAATGGTTCCTTCGCCCCCCGAACCGACCACAATGCATTACGCCGCTGAACAGTGCATTGCAAGCCCTGATCAGGGCACAGAGCACTGTCAGAGTCATGATTGGACACTGTCATCATGACTTTAGCCAATCGTGTCTCATTCCCGCCCCACAGTATAAAAGTATTATTTCAATGGCAGCCATTTTCAGTGTGATTTCGGCGTGGAGAGAGATAGAACAGGGCTCCGTTCAGTGCTATCAGTTAGTTAGTGTGCTATACTATGCTATTTTGCTTCAATTGTCAGTGTAGAATATTAGTTTAGTGTCAGTCTAGCTATAGTGTGAGTGTAGTGAGGAGGACCATCATTCAGCTTTTCATAGTGTGCAGCTAGAGTAGGGACAGCTCAGATAGTTTCAGTGTAGTGTAGTGAGACCGTGTCAGTAATCTTTACATTAGTGTATAGCTAGAGTAGGGACAGTTCAGATAGCGTCAGTGTAGTGACGGTTGAACACGTCTATTTGATTGCGTTACTGCCAGTTTAACGCCATTTACTTCTGTGTGCGTTACTTCCAGGGATACGATAATGGTTTTGCATGAATAAATAAATAAAAGCTGGACGGGTGTGAAGCAGCCCCCTCTATGAGATGATCTGAAAATCAGTCGTGACCCGTCATGTCACGCTGGCAGGAGATGTGTGATGCAGCAGGTTTCAGATAGACAATCACTGAGCACCTGCAGAAAGTGGAGCCACACTAAAGGGAGCTGGGGGCCACCTGTGGCTTGTGAGCTGCTGCTTAAGGTCTGGATGAGTTATATCAGCAAAAGCATCGAGAACACGCAGGTTAGCTTCAGAAACTAATCCCATTCTGGGTTCTTATTTCCCTTTTGGGACAATACCCAATGAATTTACATAAATGCCAAAAAATGGCTGAAAACTTTAAGGGACCTTTCACATCTGTGCGATGCATTGCATGACACATTGCATGACCCCTTACATCACACCTCACATGTCACTTTGCATGACACCTTGCATGACACCTTACATATCAATTGCATGACACCTTGCAAGACACCTTACATGTCACCTTGCATGACACCTTGCATGACACCTTGCATGACACCTTGCATGACACCTTGCATGACACCTTACATGTCAATTGCATGACACCTTGCAAGACACCTTACATGTCACCTTGCATGACACCTTGCATGACACCTTGCATGACACCTTGCATGATACTTTACATGACACCTTGCATGACACCTTGCATGACACCTTAGATGTCACTTTGCATGACACCTTGCATGACACTTTACATGACACCTTGCATGTCACCTTGCATGACACCTTACATGACACCTTACATGACACCTTGCATGACACCTTGCATTACACCTTACATGTCACTTTGCATGACACCTTGCATGACACCTTACATTCCACTTTGCATGACATCTTCTGTCACCTTGCCTGACACCTTGTATGTCACCTTGCATGACACATTGCATTACACCATACTTGACACATTGCATGACACCTTCTATGGTGAGGTTTCCCGCACCTCCCAAAACATTAAATCAAACATTTCTTATACAGCAGCTTATCAATTCCTAGATGTGATGGCTGCATTCATTTTCTTTTTTAGGCTTTCTTTCATCTGGTGATCCAGTCAGTAAATCTGTGAGTAAGCTGTCCAGCAGAATGTATCAGTTTACAGGGATGAGACAAACCATTTACCACTGACAGGGGTGCTTATGATCAGCTTTTTTTTTAAATTATGTAAAATCTTTATCCCAAAAGGAAAGAAAACCTGTTTGCTGCAACGGATTATAAAGTATTAGCTGGAGTTTGGATTTAATTTTTTAGTGCATCTAAATCTGCTAGCCCATCTAACACTCCATTCCCCCCAGACTGACAATGCTGCTGTCCAAAGGTGCCCCTTGTGCTTCTTCATCCAGAGAGGGGGCGCTCTAACACAGGAGGAGTGTTACTGTCCAGATCACCAGGGGAAAACAGAGGGGGAAAAAAAACTAAAAAATAAAAGAAAACTAAGGCAGTCACCACATTTTCCTCACAACACGGTAGAAATCTGCAACAAAGTTTGATAAAATCCCAGCAATGTACATAGATTACCCAGAGGGAAATGTTTTTTTCTCAACAAAAGTGGGGTTACTCTTTAATGCAGCACAGATCAACCTATGGCAATGCATGGAACGGTTTCAAGTAAAATGAAAGACCGTCTGTATTGTACGACTACAATTCAGCTGTCACAAAAGGGATTGAGCTTGCATAGAGCGCCATCTTCTGGCTGCAAGTGAAAACCATAATTAAGTCATATGCTAATCTCTATTTTGTATTTTATTCACTTCAGCCCCGGAAGAATTTACCCCCTTCCTGACCAGAGCACTTTTTGCGATTCATCACTGCGTCGCTTTAACTGACAATTGCGAGGTCGTGCGACGTTGTACCCAAACAAAATTGACGTCCTTTTTTTTCCCCACAAATAGAACTTTCTTTTGGTGGTATTCGATCGCCTCTGCGGTTTTTATTTTTTGCGCTATAAACAAAAAAAAAAGTGACAATTTTGAAAAAAAACGCAATATTTTTTACTTTTTGCTATAATAAATATCCCCCAAAAATATATATAAAAAAAATATTTTTTTCCTCAGTTTAGGACGATATGTATTCTTCTACATATTTTGGTAAAAAAAAAAAATCGCAATAAGCGTATATTGATTAGTTTGCACAAAAGTTATAGCGTCTACAAAATAGGGGATAGATTTATAGCATTTTTATGATTATTATTTTTTTTTTACTAGTAATGGCAGCAATCTGTGATTTTTATCATGACTGCGACATTATGGCGGACACATCAGACAATTTTGACACATTTTTGGGACCATTGACATTAATACAGCGATCAATGCTATAAAATTGCATTGATTACTGCAAAAATGTCACTGGCAGTGAAGGAGTTAACACTAGGGGGCGTTTGAGGGGTTAACTATGTTCCCTGGGAGGTGATTCTAACTGAAGGGGGAGGGCACTGACTAGAGGAAGTGACGGATCGTGGTTCCTAGCTAATAGGAACACACAATCTGTCACTCCTGTCAGAACAGAACAGGGAAGTGTGTGTCCCTGTTCTGTCTCTTCTGCTCACGATCGCTCGTGGCCGGCGGTCATTGCGACCGTCAGCCACGGGAACCGGCACCCCCCACTGTGTGGCGGCGCGCGCGCCTGCTATCCCGACCCCGCGAGCCAATGTATAGCTACGACGACTCGCGCAGGGGAACCAACCTGCCGCAGTATAACTGGCGGTTGGTCGGGAAACGGTTAAATTATTTTTAATATTTAAAAAACCCTCAAATGACTTTTGTCCACATGCAGCAGACCTCGCCATCCATTTGTAAATGTAATCTGCAATAGAATGCTTTTTAGAGGCATTCGACAGGCGATAAGGAGGTGATGTCACCTCCCCTTTTAACCTGAAAAAGCCAACCCACTGCGTCACATCTACGTGGTTGCAGTGCAGATCATTTACTTGAATAGGCCATGATCAGCCTGCCAAATGTGACCTACCATTTGATTTTCACAGCCACAAAGCAAAGCATCCCCAAAGTCCTCGAGCCGCCGCATGCCCCAGTTCAGGTAGGCTGGATGGGTGAACAAGCCCTGGAGAGGGTTTCTGATTGGCTACCATGTACTGTTCTTTAAACATCAATTCTGTGGTTTGCGCTAATTTATGTGATATGCATCACGCTGCAGATGTTCTTTCTACAATCTATATATTTGTTATATTTGCTTACCTCCAGTGGTTTGTGTAACTTTATCCGCAGAGTCAACTGGAACACAGACAGGTTATATTACACTTTCTAAACAACTCCAACCAAGATTTTAACCAACCAACCCACCAAGATTATGAGCAGCCAACTCACCTAGATTATGACCAACCAACCCACCAAGATTATGACCAACCAACCCACCAAGATTATTACCGACCAACCAAAACACCAAGATTATGACCAACCAACCAAGATTATGACCAACCAAAACAACAAGATTATTACTGGCCAACCAATTGAGATTGTGACCGACCGACCAACCAACCAAGATTATGGCCAACCATACAAACAAGTGGCCACTACCCCCACCTATAACTGTTCTTTACAGTAAGGAGCACTGGAAGGGGGGCATATGTCAAACAAATCAAAAGATTTCCAAGCTTAAACTTACCAACCAGCCAGCGTCCAACCGAATTGACCTGTCTAACAATATGCGTTAAGAACAGCGGTTTAGTCTGCACATATTTGCAAATACATGCGTAAGCTACAGCCCCCATCAAGGACCCCTGATTTCTGTAATCCCTGACTCTAACTTCTGAGTCTCCACAATGGGAGCACATGCATTTTTGGTTGGTAAGTTTGAGCTTGGAAATCTTTTTTATTTGTTTGACTTACGTCTCCCTTCCAGTGTTCCTTGCTGCAAAGACCAGTTATAGGTGGGGGCATTGGCCAGTGGTTTGTATTTTTGATTATATTGGTAAGGCAATGCACTAAAATCTTTGCTGCCATAGTGCTATGTGCTGGGTGTTTAGTGTGCCCCTGTACATTTAAGGCGGGATGAGCTCCTTCCAGGCCCACCTGCCCTTTGACTAACCATTAAAATGCATGTGATCCTAAGGGACTATAAAAAACAGGGTGCCTTGAAGGGTTCTGTAGTTTATGCATGTCTTTGCAAATGTGTGCAGACTAAACCCCTGTTCTTGACGCATATTGTTAGGCAGGTCAATTTGGTTGGTCGCTGGCTGGTTGGTAAATTTGAGCTTGGAAATCTTTGTATTTGTTTTACATTATGACCAACCAACCCACCCACCAAGATTATGACCAACCAACTAAACTTTTGACCAACTAACCCACCAAGATTATGACCAACTAACCCACCAAGATTATTACTGACCAACTAACCAACTAAGATTATGACTAACCAACCCACCATGATTATGACCAACCAACCCACCACCAAGATTATGACCGACCAACCAACCAACCAAGAATATGACCATGCATGAACAAATTGACTTAAAATTGGTACAATGAGGACACCTAGTGGCCGTGTGCTAATCTTAGCACATAGAGGTAGGATGGCTGAAAAATTTACCCTTTGTAGGTTCATTCCTTCCCTCTGCATAAAGAGCCATTTATTCACTTTCTCCTCATGTACAGGTGCATCTCAAAAAATTAGAATATCATCAAAAAGTTTTATTTAGTTTTACTTTATTTTATTTATTTCAGTAATTCAATTCAAAAAGTGAAACTTATATAGATTCATTGCACATCGAGTGATGTATTTCAAGCATTTCTTTCTTTTAATTTTAATGATTATAGCTTACAGCTAGTGAAAACCCAAAATTCAACATCTCAGAAAATTAAAATGATGTGAAACAGCTCAATATTGTAGGCTCATGGTGTCACACTAATCAGATAATAAACTCAAAACACCTATAAGGCTGGGTTCACACTAGAGATTGCAGCGGCTCACAGCAGGAGTCCGGTTCGTCTCCATTCGTTGTTTCAAGTCCGATTTCAGCCCAAATTTTGGGTTGAATTGGGACCTGAAACAGACCAAAAGACGTACAGGGCTCCTGTGCAATTCACACCGGAGCCGCTGCAAAGATGTGTGAACCGGTTCCATAGATCATCGCAATCTCCTGCTATGCGAAGACACATCCAATTCGCAATAGTGTAAACTCAGCCTAAAGGTTTCCTGAGCCTTTAAATGGTCTCTCAGACTCGTTCAGTAGGTTATACAATCATAGGAAAGACTGCTGACTTGACAGTTGTCCAGAAGACAGTCATTGACACCAATATCCACAAGGACGGTAAGTCACAAAAGGTCATTGCTAAAAAAGCTTGCTGTTCACAGAGTGCTGTATCCAAGCATATTAAAGGAAAGTTGAGTGGAAGGGAAAGGTGTGGTAGAAAAAGGTACACAAGCAACAGGGATAACCGCAGCCTTGAGAGGATTGTGAAGCAAAGGCCATTCGAGAATTTGGGGGAGATTCACAAGGAGTGGACTACTGCTGGTGTCAGTGCTTCAAGAGCCACCACACAGAGACATATGCAGGACATGGGCTACAACTGTCGCATTCCTTGTGTCAAGCCACTCCTAAACCAGAGACAACATCAGAAGCGTCTTATCTGGGCTAAGGAGAAAAGGACTGGACGGTTGTTCAGTGGCCCAAAGTCCTCTTTTTGGATGAAAGTAAATTTTGCATTTTATTTGGAAATCAAGATCCCAGAGTCTGGGGGAAGAATGGAGAGGCACAGAATCCAAGTTGCAGTAGGTCCAGTGTGAAGTTTCCACAGTCAGTGATGATTTGGGGAACCATGTCAGATGCTGGTGTTGGTCCACTGTGTTTTATCAAGTCTAAAGTCAGCGCAGCCCTCTACCAGGAAATTCTAGAGCACTTCATGCTTTCCTCTGCTGACCAGCTTTATGGAGATGCTGATTTCATTTTCCAGCAGGACTTTGCACCTGCCCACACTGCCAAAAGTACCAATACTTGATCATGGTATCACTGTGCTTGATTGGCCAGCAAACTTGCCTGACCTAAACCCCATAGAGAATCTGGGGGGTATTGTCAGGAGGAAGATGAGACACCAGACCCAACAATGCAGATGAGCTGAAGGCCGTTACCAAAGCAACCTGGGCTTCCATAACACCTCAGCAGTGCCACAGGCTGATTTCCTCCATGCAACGCCACATTGATGCAGTAATTTATGCAAAAGGAGCCCCGACCAAGTATTGAGTGCATACTATACTGTACATGGACATATTTTTCTGTATTAAAAATCCCTTTTTGTATTGATCTTATGTAATATTTTCTGAGATACTGAATTTGGGGTTTTCACTAGCTATAAGCCAAAATCCTCAAAACTAAAAGAAAACTAAAAGACTATATCACTCTGTAATGAATATATATAATATACAAGTTTCACTTTTTGAATTGAATTACTGAAATTAATTAACTTTTAATGATATTCAATTTTTTTTAGATGCATCTGAATATCAAGGTGGTGCTGATTTTTGCACCTACAGACAGAGGTCCAATACAAAGATAAGAGCACCAAAGTTTTCAGTCCAGTGATTCCACAAACACTGATGGGTGCAGCTAAACAGGGGCCAAACTCGCCCAACTGTATAGACAACAAGCAGAAGATATTAGCGCATACTGAAGCTGCCAGATTCTAAGACTTCAAAAAACAGGCTTCATCTTTTCCTTCACCCAGACCACACCCTCTAAGGCGTTTCATCCACTTCTGGATTACAGTAGTGGGTGAAACGCATTAGATCAGTGGTTCTCAACCTTGGTCCTCAAGTACCCCCAACATTCCATGTTTTAGGAATTTCTCTTAGAAAAAATAGCTGTCCAAAATACCAAGCCATTGACTCTGACTTAAAGCACCCGTGCATGATAAAAGAAAACCTGCAAACATGGCCTGTTGGGGGCACTTGAGGACTGAGGTTGAGAACCACTGCTTTAGAGGGGGTGTGGTCTGGGCGGTAGAAAAGCTGAAGCCTGTTTTGAAGTCTTAAGCCTTGTACACACTGTGGGAAAGTCAGACGAAGGATCGTCATGCATGACGGTGCGAATGAAGGGGCGTGTCATGATGTAACCGAGAATGATATTAACTTGTTGGAAAATTCTCAAACAACAAAGACAAACGTAGATAAATATAGCTACGTACTAGCGCAGGGGTGCTCAACTTTTTGAAGGCCGAGGGCCACTTAAGTGATTTGGTAACCGGTCTTGACCACAATGAAATGAAATGGTTCAGAATGGTGAGAATTTTTTATTTTGAATAGCAGAATGGACATTTTCCTGCTGCAGCCACTGAATGCCAGTGGGAGGGAGAGAAGGGGAAGCCGGCTTTCTGCAGTTGCAGGAGGAGAATGGAGAGGATCAGTTCCTGTATATGTACTCCGTCGCCCCTCCTGTCCATGTGTAAAACAGAATAAGACAGGGAGGCTGCATAGGCCCCCTGAGTATGGAGCAGGGTCACCACTGCAACCCCTGATGCTACAACAGTGGTTGGGGGTGTGTGTTAAAAACACGTCTCAACTATGGGGTTTTACTGCCCCTCAAACCACAAATGTAAATAAGCCCTTACTGCCCTGAGTCCCTTATAAGACTGCTTTCACATTGATGCACTGCAATTTACTCGCTTTCCTGTGGGTTTGCTGTGCTTTGCCATAGACTTCTATGATATCTTGTGGGTGTGGCGCACTTTCTGAAGAGGCACCAAAACTCCTGTATTCAGAAGTTTTGGTGCACTTTCAGAAAGCGCACCAAACCCGCAGGATATAATAGAGGTGCACTTCCCTGGTTTGCGGTCAAGGGCCACATGTGACCTGTGGGGGGACAGGTTGAGCACCCCTGTACTAGCGTCTTCTGGGCTGTTCTTTGCTTCTGATCATGCGCTATTTTCTATTATTTCCGTATTTCCGTATGCAATTACTGTACACATTGAACAAAAATTGGAAGTTGTTTAAGTCTAGGTTTACATATGCCGTTGCGGTTGATGCGTTTTTCAGGCGCGTTTTGCGATGTGTTTTTCGTTTTTAAACCCGCCTTTTTGATGCATTTTTGCATGATTTCATGCATTTTGCGTTTTTTTTTTCTCTTTAAAATACACTGTATATAGATGGTTGCAGAGGAGTGGGCCGGGAAGCCTTAACAACCGATCCTTAACAACTGATAAGTCATCAGCTGTCAGTGGGGTTCCCCACTGGCAGCTGAAGGTAAAAAAAAAAAAGTTGGGTCCCCCCAAATGCATACCAGGCCCTTCGGGTCTGGTATGCATTTGGAGGGGAACCCGACACCATTTTAATATAAAACATTTTTGCCGTGGGTTTCCTCCTCCAATCCATACCAGACCTGTAGGGCCTGGTATGGATTGGGGGGGGGGGGGGGGGGGGACCCACGCTGTTTTGTTTTTTTTCGTGATTTTTTTGCAATTCTTTTTTTTTTTACATATAGCTGTCAGCAGGGAACCCCGCTGACAGCTGATGACTCATGGGTTGTCAAGGACGCGGCAGCCAGCTTCCCAAAGCTCCTTAGCAACCAGCTATACACAGTGTGTTAAAGTGAAAATAAATTTTAAAAAAATGCAAAAAAGCATCAAAAACGCAACACTCGCGTTTTTGGTGCGACTCCATTAAAGTCTATTACATGCAAAACGCAATCTACTGTGGTGAACAAAAGTCCCTAAACCTTTCTGAAAAACGCACGTGTACCATAGGAAAAGAATGTTAAATGGACTGTAGTGTATTTCTGCAAAATGCAGTAAAAAATGCATAGGTGTGAATGTTATTGTTATTTTTAAATGAAATAAAATGAGGCTTTACAAACTTGTCATACTTACCTACTCTGTGCAATGGTTTTGCACAGAATAGCCCAGATCGGCTTCTTCTTGGGTCCCTTGCCGGTGTTCTGCCGAGAAAGTTCCGCTCGGCGTATAAGTTCCCCCCTCTACTGCGCCTGCGCAGTAGGTATCGGCGGAAATAGCCGAAGCAGAACAGCTGAAAATCAGCTGTACACGGCGCCTGTAAGAGGGCCCCTCGCGGGCTCGCTTCGCTCGCCACGCTTCGGGCACGGCCTCGCTGCGCTCGGCACTTTTAGATTCCCCCTCTAGGTCCACTTGGATGGTGGGGAAGGAACCTGGACCCAGAGCGCAGGCGCCGTGTACAGCTGATTGAAGCATTTGAGCTTCGGCTATCTCCGGCGGCTGAGAGTAGTATGTACTGCGCAGGCGCTGCGCCTGCGCAGTACAGGGGGGGAACTTATCCGCCGAGGGAACATTCTCGGCAAGACACCGGCGCTCCTGATCCCTTGCTATGGGGGCACCCAAGCCGAGCAGCTGCTCTGTGTGTCCATTCAGACAAGGAGCCGTGGTTTGGCCCCGCCCCCTCTCTCTCCTCAATGGCTCGCTGACTTTGATTGCCAATGGCACCCTGATGCTGTCTCAGCCTATGAGGAGGGAGAGTCCCGGGAAGCCAAGGCTCTCGTGCAACATCGCTGGATGGAGATACAATGCATTAAGATAAAAAACCTTCTGAATTTACAACCACTTTAACTTCTGGAGAAAAAAAAATTCTAGCTTGCACCTTTCTTTTTTATTTGTCAGAATCGGCTGCCTAAAGCACTATAGCAACGAACTGATAAATCGACCAATTGTTCCTCTTACGGAAATTTTTGTCCAATTTTATTATCGTGTGTACTGGCCTTTAGAATGGGGCATCTTCGGTGTGCGCTCCTATCTTCTGCTTGTTGTACAGCCAAGGGTATCTATCAGCACAGCAGACCGCGTCACTGCTATAGAGCCCCGAAGTACAGGGGGGCCACAGCTGTCTGGCTCGGGAAATGTACGGGATCCATGGCATCCAGCAAATACATTTGGAAACAGATATATAAAGGTCTGCTTACCTGCGTCAGGCGCTGGAGTACCCGTGTCGCCGTCGTCTACAATAAAAAATAGAACTGTTATATTTGTAACAAAGTCATTTCCCAACGCCTAATTCAGAAAAAATCAATTATTCCAGAAGGTAGTGAAAAAAAATGTACTTCTTTCTTTTCTGTACTCTCTTCATACACTTCTCAGCTTCATGCACAAAGCCATGCAGGGGCCGTACAGCACGCAAAACCTGCAGAGTGACATCCCCAGAGCCCTGCATTGGAAGAGGCGGCTGTACGTGGTGCACCAGGGGTTGCATAAAGCACCCGCATGCGCACATGATGCAGATAGTGGATGATCTGAGCATACATCTTCATACATGCAAGTGCTTTACGCAACCCCCCCAGGCGCATGACCTCAATGGGTGGCTGTACACCGCGGGCCCCAGGTAGACATGCGCAGAACGAAAAAATTTGTTTTGATTCCTGATTTACATAAATTAGTTTAGGTAAATTTGTTTAATTTGTTTTCAGAATTCGAGTTCGATTTGATTCTAAATCAAATTTATTCTATTTGAAATTCGAATTTTGGAAGGTTATATTCTTTCTATTACATTCTATTCTATTGTTTTTCCTATTATATTCTGTTCGATTCTAATATTTTCTATTCTATTAGAATTCAAATTTATTCTAGTCGAAATTCGAATGTTGGAAGATAGTTATATTGTTATATTCTTTCTATTCTTTTCTATTCTATTTCATTTTCAATCCTATTCTATCCTATTCATTCTCTATTCTCTTCTCCATTCTAATTGAATTTATTCTATACGAAATTCGAATTTCGGAAGATAGTTATATGCTATTGTTTTTTCTATTTATTCTATTAGAATTCAAAATTATTCTATTCAAAATTGGAATTCTGGAAGATAGTTATATTCTATCTATTTTATTATTTTCTATTGTTTTTTTCTATTCTATTCGAAAATTCAAATTTCAGATGAGGGTTATATTCTTTCTAGTTTATTTGATTCTATTTTTTTTTAATTCTATTCTTTTCTATTCCTTTTTTTCTATTTGAATTCAAACGTATTCTATTTGAAATTTGAATTTTATAAGATAGTTATATTCTATTTTATGCTATGCCTTTTTTAGTCTATATTATTCTATTTTATTCCGTTTTTTTATTTTCTATTCTATTTCATTCTGTTTTACTCTATTCTTTTCTATTCCTTTTTTCTATCCCTTTGATGTCTATTCTATTTTTTCCATTCTTTTATTTTCTATTCTGTTCTATTCTTTTATTTTCTATTCTATTATTTTTTTTATTCTATTCTATTCCTTTATTTTTTATTCCATTTTATTCTCTTCCAAAATTCGAATTAGATTCGAAAAGTATTCACATTTGATTCTGCACACTGTACAGCTGTGTTTATTATGAAGCCTAGGACTTTTAAAAACAAGCTCTTATAGACCCCATATCTTTCCGTAAAGAGTACCTGTCACCGCCTATTGTGTCACAAAGGACGTTTACATTCCTTGTGACAGCAATAAAATGTGATAAAAAAATGTAAGCGCCAGTGTAAAAATAAAAATGAATAAATAAATCATTAATTAAAAAAAAAAAAAGTTTTAATGTGCCCCCATCCCCCAATGTTTGCACGCAAAGGTGAATGCATGCGTGTTCCGCATTTATGCAAACAGTAATCATCCCACACATGTGAGGTATTACCGCGAACGTTAGGTCATGGGCAGCAATTCTAGCACCAGACCACCTCTGTAAACCTAAAGTGGTAACCTGTAAAGGCTTTTAAAGCGTCACCTATGGATAGAATAATTACGTCGTTTGTCACTGTTGCACTAGCATGAGCAATTTTAATGCATGACATGTTTGGTATCTATTTACTCGGCATAACATCATCTTTTATATTTTACAAAATTAGCTTAAGTGTTTTGGTTTTTTTTTTGCATTAAAATTCATTTTAAAAAATCGCATTTGAAAAACCGTTGGTGCAAATACCATGTGACATAAAAAATTTCAGAACCAACCAAGTAATTCTATAGGGCCTCTGATATAAAAATATATATATAAACTTTGGGGGTTCTAAGACATTTTCTAGCAAAAAATTGCTAAAAAAGTGATTGTTAAATGTAAACAAGAAGTGCCAGAAAAAGCCTGGGGGTCATAGTTATTATGCCCTGTGAGTAGGTGCTGCTGTGTCACACATTTCACAGAGCCTGCCCTCTGAGAGGAGGAGTTCCAGGAGACGGGGTCAGTACAGGAATCGCCGCTTGCAGGCAGCAAGGTACCATGGGATCTATAGTCCTGAGAAAAGGAGGAGCTGCAAAGCATGCTGGGAATCCAGGAATTTGTGGAAAGAGACGGCCAGCAGACAGGCAGCAGTCACAACATGAAAGGATATTTTTCAAGTAAGCGTATCTTGGATTGTCAATAATAAATATTGTTTGTATTGTTATTACAATGCTGATGTTAAAAAGTTAAAGTATGCTGTGACTATGGATTCCCTTTTAAATGCGTGCAATGCACCCAGTTCTGTATTATTATTCTGTGTATCTGGTACTACAATTCAGTAGTTGTGTACTGCCATCTAGTGGACATTTAGCAATACACTTGTTTTATTATCATTCAGTAAGCTGAACTGAAAGGTGCACCATAGAGCACATTTACACCTACAGTATGTAAGTGTGTAGCACCCGTGTGGTGGTGCACATGTGTAGATGTGATAGGGACCTAATAGTTTACCTTTAAAATGCACTAAACTAAAAACACACTGAACTACAGAAACATAGGAAAGAATGGGAGTTCTAGTTGAATTGTGTGAATAGTTCTGTAAGGATTATCAGTGCCAATAATTTTTATAAAATAAGTGATATTTATTTTAAAGTGATATTAAACCAAAAACTAAGAAAAAATATAGTTGTACCTTGTTGCCCCTGTCCCTTGTTTTATGCAGCCATTCCAACTTTAGCAGCCTCTGAAAATTACAGTGTGATGTTTCTACCTGAAGGGTGCCTTGGCCTGAAGTCTGTCCTTGGCTTCTTCCTGGATGCACATGTTCCTGTTGCCTTATATGTTTTCTGGATGCACAGTAGGGGGGGGCACTAGCGCTGTCCTGCTGGCACTTGCAAGGTTTGGGGGGCTTTTCTGTCTAGCTGGTGTGTGTGCATTACGAGGCTGCTAGTGCTGCCCGACTGAAATAGCAACCCGAATTAACTACACCTTTGATTTTTTTCTTAGTGTACCCATTTATGTATTATATACAGTATATATACACTCACTGGTCACTTTATTAGGTACACCTTGCTAGTACCGGTTGGACCCCCTTTTGCCTTCAGAACTGCCTTCATTCTTCGTGGCACAAATTCAACAAGGTGTTGGAAACATTCCTCAGAGATTTTGCTCCATAGTGACATGATAGCATTACGCAGTTGCTGCAGATTTGTCCGCTGCACATCCATGATGCCAATCTCCCATTCCACATCCCAAAGGTGTTCTATTGGATTGAAATCTGGCGACTGCAGGAGGCCTTTGGAGTACAGTGACCTCATTATCATGTTCAAGAAACCAGTGGAGATGATCTGATCTTTGTGACATGGTGCATTATCCTGCTGGAAGGAGCCATCAGAAGATGGGTACACTGTAGTCATAAAGGGATGGACATGGTCAGCAACAATACTCAGGTAGGCCGTGGTGTTTAAACGATGCTCGATTGGTACTAAGGGGCCCAAAGTGTGCCAAGAAAATATCCCCCCACACCATTACACCACCAGCCTGAACCATTGATACAAGGCAGGATGGATCCATGCTTTCATGTTGTTTACACCAAATTCTGGCCCTACCATCTGAATGTCGCAGCTGAAATCGAGACTCATCAGACCAGGCAACTTGTTTCCAATCAAGCCTGTGTGAGTTGTAACCTCAGTTTCCTGTTCTTAGCTGACAGGAGTGGAACCCGGTGTGGTCTTCTGCTGCTGTAGTCCATCTGCTTCAAGGTTTTATGTGTTGTGCGTTCAGAGATGGTATTCTGCATACCTTGGTTGTACACCACCAGCCTGAACCGTTGATACAAGGCAGGATGGCTCCATGCTTTCATGTTGTTTACACCAAATTCTGACCCTACTATCTGAATGTCGCAGTTGAAATCGAGACTCATAAGACCAGGCAATGTTTTTTCAATCTTCTATTGTCCAATTTTGGTGAGCCTGTGTGAATTGTAGCCTCAGTTTCCTGTTCTTAGCTGACAGGAGTGGCACCCGGTGTGGTCTTCTTCTGGTGTAGCCCATCTGCTTCAAGGTTCAGTGTGTTGTGCATTCAGAGATGGTATTCTGCATACCTTGTTTCTAACGAGCGGTTATTTGTGTTACTGCTGCCTTTCTATCATCTGGAACCAGTCTGCCCATTCTCCTCTGACCTCAACAAGGCATTTTCCTCCACACAATGCCGCTCACTGGATATTTTCTCTTTTTCGGACCATTCTCTGTAAACCCGAGAGATGGTTGTGCGTGAAAATCCCAGTAGATCAGCAGTTTTTGAAACACTCCGACCAGTCCGTCTGGCACAAACAACCATGCCACGTTCAAAGTCACTTAAATCCCTTTTCTTCCCTGTTCTGATGCTCAGTTTAAACTTCAGCAAGTCATCTTCACCACGTCTAGATGCCTAAATGCATTGAGTTGCTGCAATGTGATTGGCTGATTAGCAATTTGTGTTACCAAGCAATTGAACAGGTGTACAATATATTAACATAAGAGTAATCGGTTTGATCACTGTATCAGTCCCATGTTATAACAGCACTTATGTCAGTCCACCAAATTCCATCTGACATACATGTTATTCAAAGCATATGTGATGACTATTAATATATTCAGCTTCCGAAGATAGTAGGTGATTCAAAGTAGTAGTTAAAAGCATGCACCAAACACCAAATGAACAGGTGTACCTAATAAAGTGGCCAGTGAGTGTATACATACTGTATATCACTATTATCTTCTTTCCCTTAAACTATCGACTTAAACAAAAATGTTTTTTGTTTTTTTTAAAAAGGAACGAAAAGCATCAAAAAATGGGTAGACTCAATGGATCACTTGTGTTTTTTTCTGCCGTCACTCTTCTATAATATATAGAACAGACAGCAGAGCTCCTGCAGAGCAGGGATTCCCTTATTCCATCAGACATGGGCACCATTATTTTTCCTGGTTTGACCCTCCAGCATGGCGCTATCTTACATGCAGGGTATTCAGACTTACCATCGTCCCTACGGGTAATCACAGTCCCCCGCACTGGCAGCACTGCAAAACATACAAGAGATAGAAATATATCAAGAGTAAAGTTCATCACGAACATTACTTCCGATGAGGCGCTCAAAAATGTGCAGATTACAGTCATTTTACACCTTCCATGCAATAACTGGCTGTATATAATCTGCCACCAACGTTCCAGGCTATCCCTGCCCTGATATCAAATGTCCAGGATGTGATGTGTGATAAATTGGATTGCTTCTGTTTGATATAAAGGCTAATGCCCCGTACACACGGTCGGACTTTGTTCGGACATTCTGACAACAAAATCCTAGGATTTTTTCCGACGGATGTTGGCTCAAACTTGTCTTGCATACACACAGTCACACAAAGTTGTCGGAAAATCCGATCGTTCTGAACGCGGTGACGTAAAACACGTACGTCGGGACTATAAACGGGGCAGTGGCCAATAGCTTTCATCCCTTCCTTTATTTATTCTGAGCATGTGTGGCACTTTGTCCGTCGGATTTGTGTACACACGATCGGAATTTCCGACAACGGATTTTGTTGTCGGAAAATTTTATATCCTGCTCTCAAACTTTGTGTGTCGGAAAATCCGATGGAAAATGTGTGATGGAGCCTACACACGGTCGGAAATTCCGACAACGAGGTCCTATCACACATTTTCCGTCGGAAAATCCGACCGTGTGTACGGGGCATTAGTCTACCTTAATACCACTTTACACCCATATTTAGAGTGGTAACATGGTGTCAGTGCCGCCCAGATGGCATATGCCTGTTAGATTTAAAGCCTAATGCCGCGTACACACGAACGGTCTTTCCGTCAGAATAAACTCTAAAGGACTTTCCGACAGAGTTCCGCTGAAACTGTCTTGCCTACACACGATCACACCAAAGTCCGACCGTCTAGAACGCGGTGACGTACAACACGTACGACGGGACTAGAAAAAGGAAGTTCAATAGCCAGTAGCCAATAGTTGCCGTCTCGTACTTGCTTCAGCGCATGCGCCGTTTTTGGTCTGTCGGAACAGCATACAGATGAGCGGCTTTCCCAATAGGAACTGATTCCATCGGAAAGATTTGAAACATGTTCTATTTCTAGGTCCGTCAGAATTTTCGAAAGAAAAAGTCCGATGAAGCCCACACACAATCGGAATGTCCGATGGAATGATTCCATCTGACCTTTTCTGCCAGAAAGTCCGGTCGTGTGTACGCGGCATAAGTTTAGGTACAGATGAAAGAAAAATTGATCAAGAAAAGGGATGGTACTTCCAAGTGTCCCTTGTGCTGTGCTTGCTGTCCTAGCTGAAATCCTCTATTTTCCTCTTCCCGTACCCCCATAATCTTTCAGTGTTGCAGGGATTAATACGACCACTGGAACTTCTCATCAAGAGTGCTGACTATGCACGCCCCTTCCACCCCCTCCTCCATTCATAGAATCTGTACTATAGCTTCCATCAATGAAAAATGATCTATGAATGGAGGATGGGAAGATGAAAGAGAGGTCCACCTCCTCCAATCATAGAGCACTCTTCATTGATAGCAGCTATAGTACAGATTCTTGGAATGGAGGAGGGGGGGAGGGGGGGGGGATAGTTGGCACTCTTGACAAGTACTTGTGACAGGTCCTGTGTTAACCCACGCAGCACCAGAAGATTACAGCTGGGGGGGGGGTTAAGGGTGGGGGGCAGAGATCTTTGGATTCTAACTAGGACAGCTGGCACCAGCACAAAGGACTACTTGCATTACATGTACCGTATATACTCGGGTATAGGCCGACCCGAATATAAGCCGAGGCACCTAATTTTACCACAAAAAAAATGGGAAAACGTATTGACTCGAGTATAAGCCTAGGGTGGGAAATGCAGCAGCTACTGGGTAAACAATGCCTATTTGCAGCCTCACTGTGCCCATCTGCAGCCTCACTGTGCCCATCTGCAGCCGTACCTTTGATAACTAAAACAGCAGGTGTCTTCCGCTGTGTCATGCAGTCTGTTCGGCGGCCGTCCACTGTAACAAAGCCCCGCCTCCTCCTCGCCTGTGATAGACGGAACACTGATACAGTTTCCCAGCATTGTATCAGTGTTCTGTCTATCACAGACGAGGAGGAGGTGGGGCTTTGTTATAATGGACAGCCGCCGAACAGACTGCTTGACACAGCGGGAGACACCCGCTGTTTTTGTTATCAAAGGTACGGCTGCAGATGGGCACAGTGAGGCTGCAGATGGGCACAATGAGACTGCACCTTCACTCGAGTATAAGCTGAGGGGGGGTGTTTCAGCCTAAAAAACGTACTGAAAAACTCGGCTTATACTCGATATATACGATAAGTACCGTTCTTTAATCTGATTTTTTTTTTAAACATTTTTACCTGAACTTAAAGTGTTACTAAACCCAGGAGCCTGCACTCACTATATCTATGCATTAAGGTGAAAAACCTTCTGTGTTGCTGCAGTCCCCCCGAGCCCCTGTTTTACTTACCTGACTCTGATCTTTCTCTGGCCGGGAATGAGCACACCAGGACTAGCTAGTGTCTCGTGTCCTGATTGGATAGATTGATAGCAGCGCAGCCATTGGCTCCCGCTGCTGTAAATGAAATCCAATGATGCGGCGCCGGGGGGCGGGGCCGAGTCCTGCATTCTGAATGGACACAGATGCGGGACTCGGGAGAGTGTCCCTGCACGGGGGTTCAGCAATGAGAGCGCATCCCCAACGTGGACACTCGATGCGGGGAGGCACCACCAGCGCCGCTGAGGGACCCCAGAACAGGAGGATCGGGGCCACTCTGTGCAAAACGACCTGCACAGTGGAGGTAAGTATGACATGTTTTTTGTTTTTAAAAACAAAGGTTTACAACCCCTTTAGGTACCACAGTGAGTATAACAAACATGCTTTACTGCATATATACACTGATTTTACTGTTGTGGGTTTAGTAACACTTTAAGCTTTAATCACCTCTGTGGATGAGATTTGTAAAGAAACTCCAAATAATAAAAATAAATAACTTAAAGTGGAACTAAACTGCATCTGAGCACCACAAACCGAAAATGAAGTTTAATTAATGTTTAATATTCAAAGCAAACTCCCCCATCCATCCATCCATGCCTTCATGCTTTATTTTGCTGAGAAATCACTTTGAAATCCCCTCCCCCTAGCATTTCTAGCTGTTGCCATCTTGAGTA
Source organism: Lithobates septentrionalis (assembly GCA_037952835.1). Lineage (NCBI taxonomy): Eukaryota > Metazoa > Chordata > Amphibia > Anura > Ranidae > Lithobates > Lithobates septentrionalis. Next base: position 4,394,195 of record JBBDGP010000388.1, read on the forward strand.
AGGACAGATGATTAGTGTAGCATTTACTTCCTGGAATCCATCTGCCCTTAGCTCAGGCATGCAGACAGGAGGGCGTGCTTAGCTGAAAATGCCCCTCCTCCCATGAAGACCCCTGGGAGGACTGACATAATTTTGGCCCAGGCCAGAAACCAGGAATCAACTGAAGACATGTAAAAGTTTAATACAAGTAAATATAATACACCTTCCTATCTGTTTACTAAGGTTAGCAGCATAAGAATTACAAATAGTTCATATTGATGGAAAGAGTTTAGTTCTGCTTTACTATTTGCACTCACTGAACACACACTGTACTTTTCTTTTAAATGCCCAAGCAACATAGAAAAATCTATGATTTATAGTCTTGGGGGTAAAAACATAAAGTTCACATCCAAACACTCACCAATTGCCAAAACAGCGAGGAGCAGGAAACACAGATAATTGCTGTTCATTCTTGATATGTCTATGGTGAAAAAATAAAATGTTAGACTATAAGAACAAAGAGGAGGGCAACATCATATATTAATTGTGACAGAAAGTCTTGGATGTTAGAAGCAGGAACATGATTGAGGTCTATAAACAGAGCCTGTCTTACCCTTCAACTTTCTCAGAGGAACAAAGTACGTGCCCATTCCCATATTAACACTGAATTTCAGGAATTCAGCTCCTTTGTAAAAAGTGAAGACAAACTATAAGTTAAGTCCAGAAAGGTGCATGACATACCCTGAAGTTATCTCTATCATTTACATCTGACAGTTTTATTGCACTCCCAGAAGACAGCTGCCACTGTATTTCCTGGAGCCCGGCGCTGACTGCTATGCCTCCTGCCTATTCACAGAAGCCTTTGTATTTTGTAAATGAGTTAAAAAAATACAAAGGCTTCTCTGAATGGGCAGCAGAGGGAAGAAGTGGGCATAGCTCATAGCTCTCTCTCCTCTTTTACAGTGTCAGTGTATGCTCTGGAAGAACCATAAACCTGTAAGATATAAATAATAGAGATAAGTCCAAAAGATGTCATGCACCTCCTTGCACTTAACTCATAGTGTACCTTCACTTTTTTTTCAAAGTGGCTGAATTCCTGGAATTTGGTTTTAAAGTTACCGTGTCACCAATTGACTATTTCCTAAACAATTTGTATCTGTACAGAAGTAAGGGAATACTTACCTTTCCCATTGCCTGCACCACCAGAATGCCAATCCTGTCAGGAGAAATCCTTCCCTGAATTCCACTGGGAAACCAACACTTTATAGGAGTGTCACTAATGGTCGTTAGTTTCAGTCAACTGTACTTGTTTAATGCTGAAGATGTTTCGTAATTTGAACAAACCACTTTCCTCTTTGTCCATAATATGTACCACACTGTCCTCAAAAGAATGTCCCTTTTCCTTAAAGCGGATTTTCACCTTCAAATTAAAAGTCCCTCCTGCCTACCCCTCCTCCACTCTTCTTCCCGAATATTGGCTTTTTCTTAACCCTTTTTTTTTCTGAAAAAGGGTTCGGTCCCACCTCCAATATCCATCATTCACCTAGCTGAATGACATGTACTATGCCCGTTGTGCCTCCTGGGATGTGCACATCACATACCCCAGAAGACCTTAGTGTTTCATTCACAGAGGAGGAGGGGGGCAGGCCTAGCATTGAGTCATCGGGAGGCTTTCCGGATGAATAGTTCAGCTCCTTTTTGCCTCTTATCAGTTTGGTTGCCCTTCTCTGCACTTTCCCCAGTTCCCTGATATCCTTTTTGAGAACTGGTGCCCAAAACTGAACTGCATATTCCAGATGAGGTCTTACTAATGATTTGTACAGGGGCAAAATGATATCTCTCTCTCTGGAGTCCATACCTCTCTTAATACAAGAAAGACTTTGCTCGCTTTGGAAACCACAGCTTGGCATTGCAGGCTATTATTAAGCCTATGATCTACCAGAACTCCCAGATCCTTCTCCATCATTGATTCCCCCTAGTATGTATGATGCATGCATATTCTTAGCCCCCAAGTGCATAACTTTACATTTATCAACATTAGACTTCATTTGCCACTTAGTACACTTAGGGGTGTACTTACTTTTGTTGCCAGCGGTTTAGTCATTAATGTGTGTGTGTTGAGTTATTTTGAGGGGACAGCAAATTTACACTGTTATACAAGCTGTACACTCACTACTTTACATTGCAGCAAAGTGTCATTTCTTTAGTGTTGTCACAAGAAAAGATATAATAATATATTTACAAAAATGTGAGGGGTGTACTAACTTTTGTGAGATACTGTATCTGCAGTGTTTTCTTCTCTCTCTTCAAAGCACTAAGTCCCCTGGCTTTCTCTTGCTCTGTTCTTCTGTTATCAGCATAACTTCTGGCGAGTTCTGTCAACTGTGATAAAACCAGGCTGAAAGTTTTGTGTGTGTGTGTGGGGGGGGGGGGGGGTGCTATAAATAGATTAGCAGAGAGCTGGTCTATTTACAGCACAGATCTGTAAGTCTCTGCCTATGTGGAGGGGGGGGGGGTGCTCTTTTCCTCCAATCAGCTGTCTCACGGTGTATGGCAAGAATCCATACCCACAGGGGAATCTGGGAGAGAAAATTCTAACACCTTGTGCACTTTCTAAACAGTATATAAAGCTGATGACAGCAGATATACATGTAAAATTATGTAGGGAGATTTGTTTCATCTCTGTGTATCCTCTGAGGCTGTTCATTTCACTGGGTATATGTGAGGGTTTACATTCACTTTAAGCTTTGGCAATAAAACCTGGAAGCTGATCAGTTTTTATGCAGAAGTGAGACTGATGTTGCTCTCTCCAGCTTTTGTAAATAAACCCCCAAGTTTCTTTGCTTGTGTTTCAGTGTTGTGTCTTATGGATGTACAAACTTCTGTTCACAACCTTTACACCTCCCATGATATTCCTGGACATGAAGGAAAAAATTAAAAAATATATAGAGAGGTAGCGGGACTTTTTATATAGACACTCGGGAGCGGGAATAAAAATAAATAGCTTTTATTGGAATCAAATGGTTATAGAGTTTCTGTATTCGAATAATTCAATGCATGATGCTATATATAAAATCATTCGTACAACTATTACAATTCATTGAAACCAAAAGAGATATAAATACATACATGTTCCAACAAGGAATCAATTCATAATACATAATGTAAAAACATTTAGAGCAAGGTTACATCATTAAATGAAAAAATTGAAGAACAAAAATAAAAGAGAGGGTTTCAAATCATAGGGGGCAAAAAACGAGTTATTATGGAACGGCCTGGTAAGATGCATCAAAATGTACACTAGGTTGTTATTGGCTCTACGCGTTTCAAGGTATTTGACCTATCATCAGGAGCAAGGAACCATAGTGATAATCTAAAAATTTGAAGGAAAAAAAATTTTTAATTAAAAGTATAAGGGAAAGAGGAAAAAAGAAAAAAGAAGAAGAGGAGGAAAAGGAGGAAAAAAAAAAAAAAAAAAAAAAAAAAAAAAAAAAGAGGAGAAGAAAAGCTCGGAACAGGCAGGAAGGGTCCTCCCTAATGGACCCGAACTGTCTGTACACTTACATGTATGGTCCACACAGTGGCGGTGCGGCCACGGAAAGCACAGGCCAGACCAACCATGCCATGCACGGGAGCTGAGGGGACATGTCGCAGCGGACAAAAAACAGGAACGGACGACGTCCCGCAGGAGTGTCATTGTAGATAGTGGTGAAACGAGGGACCAAATCTGTAAGGGAAAGATAATTATGTGGTTGTGAAGTGAATGTGGGGCAAGAGTGAGGGAAATGGGTGGAGAGAGAGAGATGTAGAGCAAGGGAAGGAATGGAAGGGGTTGAAAAAGGATTAGTGTGAATGGAAAAAGGGTGTGAGGACATGAGAAGGGTGGATAGAATAGGAGAGAGAAAAGGGGAAAAGGAGGGGGTAGAATGAGCGGGGTGGTGCAAAAGGGGCAAAGAGTGAGGAACTGAATAGAGGAGGGAGGGCGAGAGAAAGAGAGGGCAGGAGTGAAAAGGGGGAAGGGGAAATTTACAAGGCCAGGAAAGTGATGAGGGGAAAGTGGAATTCGGTTTGAAAATCAAGAATGATGAGAGAAAAAAAGTGTGTACCTGATAGACAGTGTGTCCAGCCAAGGATGCATTGATGCATGGGTGATAAGTGAAAACAAAATGTATGTCAAACGAAGTGCAGAATCCATGCGGGGATGGGGTCCATAACCGTCAAGCCCCCGCAGCCATGTCCCCAACGTCAGACGCTGGCCCACAGATGGGGAGGGAAGGGAAGAACGCCGACAGCCCAGGACCCAAGCGACTGATGGTCCCAACGGCGGCGGCGGCGACCAAACCACCCCCCAATGGGCCAGGAGATAGTGATCACTCGGACGGCACGCCGCGCTATATGGCGCCAGCGTGTCCGGCCGGGATGTGTGACGTCGACGCGCAGTGAGCACAGCCCCGCCCACCCTCCGTCACAACAGGGTGGAGGGGGGGTCCGCAGTGCGCGTCGCAGCTCCCGAACAAGACAGAGAGGCAGGCCCGGCACACCAACAGACGCACGCACCACTGCGTGCATGTAAGGAAAAAAACAGGTAAAAGTTTTTCCCCTTCCCCCTTTTCACTCCTGCCCTCTCTTTCTCTCGCCCTCCCTCCTCTATTCAGTTCCTCACTCTTTGCCCCTTTTGCACCACCCCGCTCATTCTACCCCCTCCTTTTCCCCTTTTCTCTCTCCTATTCTATCCACCCTTCTCATGTCCTCACACCCTTTTTCCATTCACACTAATCCTTTTTCAACCCCTTCCATTCCTTCCCTTGCTCTACATCTCTCTCTCTCCACCCATTTCCCTCACTCTTGCCCCACATTCACTTCACAACCACATAATTATCTTTCCCTTACAGATTTGGTCCCTCGTTTCACCACTATCTACAATGACACTCCTGCGGGACGTCGTCCGTTCCTGTTTTTTGTCCGCTGCGACATGTCCCCTCAGCTCCCGTGCATGGCATGGTTGGTCTGGCCTGTGCTTTCCGTGGCCGCACCGCCACTGTGTGGACCATACATGTAAGTGTACAGACAGTTCGGGTCCATTAGGGAGGACCCTTCCTGCCTGTTCCGAGCTTTTCTTCTCCTCTTTTTTTTTTTTTTTTTTCCTCCTTTTCCTCCTCTTCTTCTTTTTTCTTTTTTCCTCTTTCCCTTATACTTTTAATTAAAAATTTTTTTTCCTTCAAATTTTTAGATTATCACTATGGTTCCTTGCTCCTGATGATAGGTCAAATACCTTGAAACGCGTAGAGCCAATAACAACCTAGTGTACATTTTGATGCATCTTACCAGGCCGTTCCATAATAACTCGTTTTTTGCCCCCTATGATTTGAAACCCTCTCTTTTATTTTTGTTCTTCAATTTTTTCATTTAATGATGTAACCTTGCTCTAAATGTTTTTACATTATGTATTATGAATTGATTCCTTGTTGGAACATGTATGTATTTATATCTCTTTTGGTTTCAATGAATTGTAATAGTTGTACGAATGATTTTATATATAGCATCATGCATTGAATTATTCGAATACAGAAACTCTATAACCATTTGATTCCAATAAAAGCTATTTATTTTTATTCCCGCTCCCGAGTGTCTATATAAAAAGTCCCGCTACCTCTCTATATATTTTTTAATATTCCTGGACATATTTACCCTGACGCATTCCATGGTAATTGGATTAAGCAGTCAGAGGTTCCCAGTTTAGATATAGATGGTGGGGTATATTCCTGACACTCATTAGAGCTAAAGAAACATCATCAACATTACAAAATAAGTCTAGAAGAATATGACTAACTACTACTAGATATACCATGTCCTAAAAAATGAGACCCTTCACAGACATTTCAAGGGGTGTCAATCTCCTTAGGATCCCCCCCCCCCCCAAAAAAAAAAAATAAACGCAAAGGGCTGTATCTGGCCCTCAGGCTGCAGTTTGAAGACCACTGCATTAGTGTGATGGCCAATGGAAATAATGTTTTTTACACTTGTGGTCAGTGGGAAGAATTACCCCCTTACAGATAGCTAAAAAGATCAATAGTGTCAGTGGGATCTCAGAGGCAGCAATTGCTCATTGCTCAAGGAACTCGTAGCAGGGTGGTGGGGGCCCCTGGGCTTGAGTCACTTTTGGGCCCTACCTTCTATACATTACTTTAAATACTAATACGTGGCACTGATGACACGTGAAACTTATGACAGATGGCACTAATATGTGGCACTGATGGCAGATGAAACTAATGACAGATGGCACTAATATGTGACACTGATGACACGTGGCACTGATGACAGATGGCACTAATACGTGGCACTGATGACACATGACACGGATGACAGATGACACGAATATGTGGCACTGATGACACGTGGCACTGATGACAGATGGCACTAATACGTGGCACTGATGACAGATGGCACTAATATGTGGCACTGATGACACATGGAACTGATGACAGATGGCACTAATATGTGGCACTGATGACAGATGGCACTAATACGTGGCACTGATGACACGTAACACTGATAACAGATGACACGTGACACTGACAGGTGGCACTGATGACAGATGGCACTGATACGTGGCACTGATGACACGTGACACTGACAGGTGGCACTGATGACAGATGGCACTGATACGTGGCACTGATGACACGTGACACTGACAGGTGGCACTGGGGACAGATGGCACTGATAGGTGGCACAGGGGACAGATGGCACTATGTTGTGTAGTGTAACTGTAACTAGTGTGAGTATTCACTCACCGCTGCAGCACGGAGTCTCTCCCTCCTCACACGCTGTCTCTGTGTGAGGAGTGAGAGCCAGCGATGAGAGATGATCTCATATGTTTACATATGAGATCACCTCACATTGGACACTCCAATCGAGTGCTAAATGGCCACTGTGATTGGCCATTTAGCACGATCCATGATTGGCTGTGTCCAAGGGACACAGGCAACACAGAGGGGAAGTAAACAGGAGGATGTCCAGGGACGCCCTCCCGGCAATTGGCGTCCGCGCTGTAGCCGTCTTTTGGCTATAGCACAGGCGCGAAGTGGTTAAAATGTAAACGGCTGGGGGCCGCAGGGCCCCCTATTGGGCGAGGCCCATGGGTTTGAGCCCAGTCAAGCTCAATGGTAAGTCCGGCCCTGCCTAGAGTTCTATGCAACCCTTGTTGAGGAACCCTGTTCTAGACCTTCGACATCTATTAGTAACAAACCTAGCAAAGCAGCTCCTCTTGTCTCTGGGATATGTTGTACAATTTAGTTTGACATAGTTCCTCTTTATAAGAGCAATGCTGTCAGACAAAAGCTACTACTTCCTTATTAGGCCATTGATATTACATGGGGCAGGGATTTTGGCCATAAGCCCCAGTGCTTCTCAAAGTGGGACCCCTACTGGGTTCTACTGGGTGACCAGTCCCTTGGAATTTTGAGGTCAACTGCTGTTCTCAGCATCTCAGTGAACAAAAAAGCATCAACGCAACTGCTTTTTACTAACTATTGTACTTGGAAAAGTGAAACTAATAATGGGGTCTGCTCCACTGAATCACAAAGGGAGTACATTTTCTATTGTTTGTTCATCTCTGTTCACTTATGGATCTGCTATGAAATTACCTTGAAGTATCTTCCTCTATTGAAGATGATTAGTTACTCACAGTAGGTGTTCTAGAAAACTTTTTTTTTTTTTGGCAATAACAGTGACATAACACTTTTGTCCCAGGAGATATGGTAAAAACACATTTCCTCGTGGACCAATTCATGCTTTGGAATAATTTTACCTCAATTACTTTTTTCTCAGAGGATCCATGCAATGCTTTTCTGAAAGGCACAGAACGTGCAATTTCCATATATAACTAACAACAACAATGTTGGGTAAAGGATTTCATAAAATGATGACAAAAAGCAACATAGAGCACAGTACAACACCCTGAAAAGTTCACCTGCACTAGGAAGAAACTTCTATATCCAGGAAGATAAAGTAGTACAGTATTCTGGAACAGTATATTGTTGGCTATCAGCATGTCAGAGCTTATTAAGGTATAGCAATATAGGATTCTGTGATTTCAACTCTTGGCCACATAATTATTTTGCTTGCACAGATTTTTTTTTAATGATAAAAATAAAGGCCTAAATAAATTTGATGCAGGGGTACCTTGAGATTCTTTTTAATAGTTTGTACTTTAAATTGAAACTAAGAAACGCACTCAAAGATCTCAGTAATAATGGAATGCATGTGTTAGTGATTTATCTTATTCCATATTGGTCAGGGTAAGGCGGCCCATATATTGGTCAGTTTTTTTTTTGTTTTTTTTAATTATTCAACCAGTGGGTTGAACGAGAAAAACTAACTTGATTCCCCCACTCACACACTCAAAGTGGATAGGGGAATCCTCCCGCTAAACTATTGTATTCTGACAGTGGGGAGGTTTCCCCGCCATCACAATATTTTGACCAGCAGTGGCAGCTATAGCCTGGGGTGCTGATCAAACAGGTAAAATCTGACAAGCTGGTTGTACAGAAGTCCATCGGTAGATTGAAATGCCACAAATGCCCCACAACCGCCTGCAATGCACGCAATTATGGTGCCTTTTTTGGGCAAAAATGGGGTTAAAACAGGAGATGAGGAATTGTCACATCGCCTCCCCACTGCCTGCCAATTGCCTTTGAAAAGTGATCCGAACACAGGATTGGAGCAGCGGCGTTAAATGCATGCTTGTCAAAGAGGATCTCACCTTGAAACACGTTGCTTAGATCAGTGGTTTTGAACCTTTTTGAGACCAGGGCCTGCTAAATTCATCCAAGACCTTCAAAGCCCCAACAGTATAATAAAAAAAATGTTTATACTCACACAATAGAAATATGGTAATATGCATTGAGCTGCTAGAAGGCTCTGGATGGGGGCTCTAGAGGGGGGTTGGGACTCTGAAGCATACTTGGTGGCCCTATAGGTTATGAGGCTTGTTGGGGGAAAATGTGAGGCATGGGGTCTCTGGAGGGGGCTTGAGGTTTCTCCAGATGACTGGGGACTTTGCAGGGACACTGTGGAAGACTGAGGGCACTATAGGGACTAGGGGGGCACTGGAGGAAACAGTTGAAAGACCTGGTTTTGGTGTCTGGCCATATCAAAGGCAGGTGGCGACTGTACTCATAAATCCACTCATATGGACATTCGGTATACATGCATACAGCTACCGACGCCTGCCATTGATTTGTACAGTCTGACTGGTGGCGGCTGTACACTGTCCTATTTTATGCTCTACAGCCATTAGCGGCCACGTGCATGAAGCCAAACTGTATATCACAGATCATGTCACAATAGTGTTGTAGTAACTGTTTTTTTTTTTTTACTTTTTATTTATAAATTGTATTTAACAAAAAGAGCAATTATTCAAAACAGACATTTACATAACACATATTTCCTAATTGCCATATGTTATATGAATACAAATATCTTACAGTAGTTAACAAAGGTATAAAGGTAACCAATTAACAAAATTATATCAGATTCAAGTTAGCAGGTCTCACCTACCCCGGTTGGGATCAAACTGTAGACGTATACCCATCAACTTGTTGTAATTTTCAATATATAAGATGCACTGATGATGGGCACTGATAGGTGGCACTGGTATGCGGCACTGATGGGTACTTATGGGTGGCACTGATGGGTACTTATGGGTGGCACTGATGGGTGGCACGGATGGGCACTGATAGGTGGGCACGGATGGGCACTGATAGGTGGCACTGATGGGTGGCATTGCTGGGCATCACTGATGTTACATCTTATAAAATGGTGCCAGTCAGTGCCCATTTGTGGGCACTGATTGGCACAGATTGGGCATAATTTGCACATGTGGATGGCCATGGGGTACATACCTGGCCATCCACATGTTGCCCGCTTCCCTGGTGGTCTAGTGTGGGCATACGAGGGGGGGCTACGCTGATAAACAATCAACGCAGACCCCCCCTTTCAGGAGAGCCGCCGATCGGCTCTCCTTTACTCGCGTCTGTCAGAGTTGAGTAAGGAAAAGCCGATCAACGGCTTTTCCTGTTGACATCGTGATCAGCTGTGATTGGACATGGCTGATCACATGGTAAAGAGCCTCTGCCGTAGGCTCTGTACCAAGATCGGTGTAGCGGTGTGTCAGACTGACACACCGCACCACCAATCGCTGCGATGTGCGCCCCCACGGGCACGCGGTGGCTGTTATCCTGATGGACGTCATATGACGCCCAGTCAGGATAACTGAACCACCGCCCGGCCATCATTTTGCTATAGGCCAGGCGGGAAGTGGTTAAGGTAATTAGAAGCTATGTGGTGGACAATCCAGGCTTGCCATTTTTTTTTTTTAAATTGGTTGTAGAGAAGTTTTTATATGCCAGCATTAGTTCATATTGTGCCTGAATATTCAATCTAGCTATAACCTGGGATAAGTTGGGAACTACAGAGGGTTTCCAAAGACTGGAAATTGTGATTCTGGCTGCTATAAGTGTATGGGCAACTATTGTTCTATATATTATAGGGTATATGTCAAGGTTTATTCCTAGAAGATCCATGGCTGGAGTGAGATCAATCAGATTGCCAGTGAAATCCACTATAAATACTGAGACAGTATTCCAGAAACTATGTATATTTTTACAGCTCCATAGGGTATGGTAAAGATTTCTTATTTGACATTACTACTCCAACAAACCGGTGAAGCTGAGGGATTTATCTTTGATAACCTTTATGGTGTCAGATACCATCTATTTAGAATTTTTTGTGAGTTATCCCAATGGTCAGTACAAGAGGAAGCTTTCCTGAATATTGATATTGCTTTCCTCCATTGGGCTCCTGTGAAAGACTGAGATAAATCTTTTTCCCACTTAATCATATGGGGATTTTTGTAGTTTATGGGGTATATGGTAAGGAGGTTGTAAAATAATGAGATACTTCTTACTTTCTGATCTTTGTAGTTAGTTAGGTATTGCCAAATGGTGGTAGGGATCGTTATATTGTTATGGGGATTGAAGTTCTTTAGTCTGGAACACTTTTCTATTTTACTTGATACTCATTTTTTAGATCTCAAAGGCAGTTCATTAAAGAAGTTGTATTCCTGTGTAACCCATTCTTTTGATGAAAGGTGGATTTTGCAGTAGTCTATTATTTTTACTGGTATTTGTAATTTATCAATAATGACCCAAGTTTTAGTTTTGGATAATATGTGTTTCCATGCTATCAGGGTGGCTTTAATACTGATTAGATTAGGTATGTTGATTTTTTTAAGTAGGTAGCTAGCCATAGATAGTGCATGCAAGTCATGTCCTAGTGTTGCTTCTTTTCAATATTTGTCCATAGTTTATCTTCCGAAGAGGAAAACCAGTGTTTCATTTGGTCTAGCAGTGATGCATAATAATAGTTTTTTACTTCTGCCAATCTCATTCCTCCTACTATTTTATTAGAAGTCAGAATAGAAAATGCAACTCTAGGTTTTTTCCCATTCCATATGAAGTTTTTAAGTTTCTTATTCATTTGTGTGAAAAATTTGTTGGGAATAATAATAGGGAGGGAGCGGAAATAATATAATATTTTTGGTAGTGTTTGCATTTTAAAGGCTGCTATTTTCCCTACCCATGTGAGTTGTGTTTTCTGTATATTTTGGAGATCTTTTTGTATTATTTCTAGGAGTTCGGGGGAAGTTATTTTCATATATTTTGGAGGGGGGGTAGCTGAGTTTAATCCAAAGATATGATAAAGAAGTTTCATCCCAGTTAAATCCATATTTATTCTTGATTTGGTCACTAGTTAAATTCATTGGTAGTACATGACATTTTTTTTTTATTGATTGTATAGTAGGATACTTTGCCGTAATGTTCTAATATATTTTGTGCAGCATGTAATGATGTAGTAACTGTGTTTTAATTTTCCTGCTCCATACAGATGAATGTTAATCATAGTAAGCTGGTTAAATTCAGAATTCTGGGATTTCCTGGATCTCCGAGTTTGCAATACATTTTCTTTTCCCTCCTGCTGATAACATATTTAATAACTCTCCTGAGTAACTCTGTGATCATCACTATTACGCTGATAGAAAGGCGCCTGCACACTCCTATGTACTATTATCTCCGCAAGCTCTCTTTTCTAGAAATCTGCTATGTCTCTGTGACTGTCCCCAAAATTCTGAGCACCATCACACCACATGGGAGATCCATTTCATTGTATGGCTGCATGACGCAGATGTTTTTTTTCTTTGCTTTGGGATCCACCGAATGCTTCCTATTCAGCCTAATGGCCTACGACCGATACCTAGCCATCTGTCAGCCGCTGCGATACACAGCCCTGATGAATTGTACTATGTGCCGTGGAGGCAGCCTGTGTGCCGTCATTGGAGGCTTGATTACCACCTTCCCCCAAAACGTCTTAATCTCCCGACTTCCCTTTTGTGGAAGTGATATTAACCATTTCTACTGTGACTCACCTCCCCTTCTGCAGTTGTCCTGTACCAACACTTATCTCATAGACATGATGGAGTTTTTCAATGCTTCCTTAGCGATTCTGACTTCTCTGCTGGTGACTTTGATTTCTTACGTGTATATTATTGTCACCATCATTAAAATACCTACAACTACCGGTCGAAAAAAAGCCGCTTCAACGTGTTTTGCCCATCTAATAGTTGTGTTTATTTATTATAGTACTATTACATTTATGTACGTGAGACCAAAACTCAGTTTTAGTTTTTCCCTTAATCGAGTTGTGGCGGTTTTTTATACAGTGATAACACCTATTCTTAATCCTATCATTTACTGCCTGAGAAATAAAGAGGTGAAAGAAGCCATCAAAAAACACATAGGTTCTTTTTTTAAAAGAAATGAACTAGCAAGCCCCCCAAAAAAGTAAAGACAGCAAAAAAACCTAGAAAAATCTACTAAAACTAATGTCACTGTAAAAATATAAACTTAGCCTACCTTATAAGTTAGCTTCAGTGAAAAACTCGGAAGTCACTTTCATTCACATTTTTTTTCATGCCTGGGGAGTAATTGGTCACCCCCACAAGTCTGATGCCTGAGTTCATCATGAAAGCAGAACATAGGGGGGTTATTTACTAAAGGAAAATCCACTTTGCACTGCAAGTACACTTGAAAGTGCACTTGGAAGTAAAGTCCCTGTAGATCCGAGGGGGACATTCAAGGAGAATAAAAAACAGCATTTTAGCTTGCACATGATTGGATGATAAAATCAGCAGAGCTTCCACTCATTTCAGATCTACCCCTTAGATTTAGAGCGACTGCACTTCCAAGTGCACTTTCAGTGCAAAGTGGATTTGCCTTTCGTAAATAACCCCCATGGTGTTGCAGGCTGATTTTCTTGACTAGTTTCAGGCCTGGCTATCTGCTCTGATTTCTGGCCAGTGCAAGTAGTTTGTAGGGCGGTGTACAGAGGTCAGTAGTATGTAGGGCAGTGTACAGAGATCAGTAGTAGGTAGGGTAGTGTACAGAGGTCAGTAGTATGTAGGGCAGTATACAGAGGTCAGTATTATGTAGGGCAGTGTACAGAGGTTAGTAGTAGGTAGGGCATTGCACAGAGGTTAGTAGTATGTAGGGCAGTATACAGAGGTCAGTATTATGTAGGGCAGTGTACAGATGTCAGCAGTAGGTGGGGCAGTGTACAGGGGTCAGTAGTATGTAGGGCAGTGTACAGAAGTCAGTAGTATGTGGGGCAGTGTACAGTGGTCAGTAGGATGTAGGGCAGTGTACAGAGGTCAGTAGTATGTAGGGCAGTGTACAGAGGTCAGTAGTATGTAGGGCAGTGTACAGAGGTCAGTAGTATGTAGGGCAGTGTACAGAGGTCAGTAGTATGTAGGGCAGTATACAGAGGTCAGTAATATGTAGGGCAGTGTAAAGAGGTCAGTAATATGTAGGGCAGTGTACAGAGGTCAACAATATGTAGGGCAGTGTACAGAGGTCAGCAATATGTAGGGCAGTGTACAGAGGTCAGTAGTATGTAGGGCAGTATACAGAGGTCAGTATTATGTAGGGCAGTGTACAGAGGTCAGTAGTAGGTGGGGCAGTGTACAGAGGTCAGTAGTAGGCGGGGCAGTGTACAGAGGTCAGTAGTATGTAGGGTAGTGTACAGAGGTCAGTAGTATGTGGGGCAGTGTACAGAGGTCAGTAGTATGTAGGGTAGTGTACAGAGGTCAGTAGTATGTGGGGCAGTGTACAGAGGTCAGTAGGATGTAGGGCAGTGTAAAGAGGTCAGTAGTATATGGGGCAGTGTACAGGGGTCAGTAGTATGTAGGGCAGTGTACAGAGGTCAGTAGTATGTGGGGCAGTGTACAGAGGTCAGTAGGATGTAGGGCAGTGTACAGAGGTCAGTAGTATGTTGGGCAGTGTACAGAGGTCAGTAGTATGTAGGGCAGTGTACATAGGTCAGTAGTATGTAGGGCAGTGTACAGAGGTCAGTAGTATGTAGGGCAGTGTACAGAGATCAGTAGTAGGTAGGGTAGTGTACAGAGGTCAGTAGTATGTAGGGCAGTATACAGAGGTCAGTAATATGTAGGGAAGTGTAAAGAGGTCAGTAATATGTTGGGCAGTGTACAGAGGTCAACAATATGTAGGGCAGTGTACAGAGGTCAGCAATATGTAGGGCAGTGTACAAATGTCAGTAGTAGGTGGGGCAGTGTACAGAGGTCAGTAGTAGGTGGGGCAGTGTACAAAGGTCAGTAGATAATAGGGCAGTGTACAGAGGTCAGTAATATGTAGGGCAGTGTACAGAGTTAAGTAGTATGTAGGGTGGTATATAGAGGTCGGTAGTATGTATGGTAGGGGTCAGGAGGGCATGGTACAGGGAGGTCAGGAGGGCAAGGTCAGAAAAGTATGGTGCTGGGAGATATGGAGGGCACAGTACAGGGAAATCATGGGGGCTGAGGTCTCAAGAGGACATGGCGCTGGGGTGTCAGGAGGGTATGGTATTGGGGGGACCAGGAGGGCTGTGGTGTCAGGAGGGTAAAGTATTGGGGGGGGTCAGGAGAGCTGGGGGTGTTAGGAGGGTATGGTATTGGGGGGGTGATCATGAGGGCTGTGGTGTCAGGAGGGTATGGTATTGGGGGGGAATCAGATGGGCTGGGGGTGTCAGAAGGGTATGGTATTGGGGGGGGTCAGGAGGGCTGGGGTGTCAGGAGGGTAGGGTATTAGGGGTGTCCGGAAGGTATAGTATTGGGGGGGGATCAGGAGGGCGGGGGGTGTCAGGAGCGTATGGTATTGGGGGGGGATCAGGAGGGCTTTGAGTGTCAGGAGGGCTTGGAGAGCAGAGAAGTTCTTAATGCAGAGTGGCGCAGGGAAGGTGCAGCGGTGCTGATTCCTCCTGGAAATCCTCTCTCACCATGCCACATGGTATCCGTGCATCGGGGTAGAGGGCCGGTGGCGAGGGACGCGCAATAGCACTATGATGCTTGGGCCCAACCCGCCCAAGCTATTCCGGAGGCTTTCCCACCCCGCAGCCGCATGTATGCGTACGACGGCTGCATCTTCAGCCTGGATTGTGTAAGCATGCGCATGCACTGCTCTAGAGCAAGAAACGGGTGGTAACTGTGGGATGTCTTTGCGGTCTACTGTCACCTGTCGGCGGTCGACAGGTAGCCTGCGATCGATGGGTTGCCGACCCCCGAGATAAAGCAAACCTGTCATGTATGAGCAATGATGGACAGAGGCCCTTGTACAAGACTACATTTTCGCTCCCTCCTCCCATTCAACTACTTGCCAAGTAGAAATACCTATTTACTTTCCATCGATTGACAACTAAATATATGGAGCCATGTTCAAGTTTACAGAGGGCCTTTGAGCAATAGTCAACACAAGCCATTCTCAACTAGGGTTCTGTGGAACCCTAAGGTTCCTCCTGAGGTTTCTAGAGGTTCCTTGGGCTGTGGCTGATTGCCCCCCCCTCCCCTCCATCTGATGGTGTCTGCATAGTTCTGTATCCAATCAGTGGTGTATTTAGGTTATGTGCTGCCCTAGGCCTGACTAAACTTATGCACCCCCTAATTTAAATATGATCCACCCCTTCTGCTCAAGGCCACACCCCTTCCTGTTTAAGACCCGCCCTGGATGCCGAGGACAGAGAGGGACACCAGGGACAGAGAGGGAAGCCGGGGACAGAGAGGGACGCAGTAGGGACAGTGAGGGACGCAGTGTGATGAGGACTGAGAGGGATGCAGTGCGGACAGCGGACACCGTGTGGGGGTGGTGACACAGGTGGACACCATGGGGGGAACCAGAGAGTATCATGGGGCTTCCTGAGCTTCTGTTAGGGCACAGGCCCCCTACATCTGTACTGGCTGCCCCTCCCCCCCAGATGGTGGCTGCCCTGGTGTCTCTAGACTCCTGTAAAAAAATAAAAAAGTACACAGCCTCACCTCTCATGGCACGCTGCTCCCCGCCAGCCCCTTCTCTCTTCTCGTCCATCCCAGGTGATGTCATGTACAAGCACCTGGGGTGGATGGGAGGGAAGGAGGAGTTGGCGGGGAGCAGCGCGCCGTGAGAGGTCCTATTACAGCCACTACACGTGCTACAATGTGTTGCAGTCTTGCAGAGCCTCTAATTGGGCCCCCCTAATGGCCCCCGGCCCTCAGACAGTGACGAGTGCCCGATGGGTCAGTCCCCCCTGCTCATTAAGCAGTCCACATTCAGTGAAAGTTCATGCACTGCAAAGTTTGCAGTACATGAACTTTCACTGAATGTGGACTGTTCAATGAACTTGTTGCACAAATCACAATATGATCTGCTGCATATTCTTTTAATCCATATTATTGAGCACTGTCACTACTATATTTGGATGCTTGGCACACACACACACACACATGATGACAGTAATAGTACCTGTTATCCTGGCTGCTGTCTGGGGAATCCCCTCATCCTCCTCTCTCTCTCCCCTCCTCCTGACATCCCAAACCACGCTCCGGGCTGGGGAGTAGATGCAGAGTCGATGCAGAGGAGGGTAGGCGGAGCATCAGGCTTCACCTCCGCCAGTTAGCTTATGTGTACCTGGTCTTGCCAGTCACCAGCCATCTTATAGGGGCGCCAATCGCTCCCCTAGTCAAGTATGCCCAAAGACTGCCTGTAGTAATAGCAAGTGCTGCACTACAGCAGGCCGGCCGCCGGGGGCTATGGGAGGCGGTCGTGGGAGCCAGGACGGGGGGTTTTCCGTGCGGGTGGGTGGCTTTTTTGCCACCCTATTCCTGGGCCTTGTTGGTCTTATGCCAAGAAACAGCACTGTATCCTATGCCATTTGGCAGAGCCAGCAGTTTGACATTAATTATCTTTTTTGATGTCTGTAAGGGTGGCTATCTGACCACCACTGTGAGGAGGGCATTCTTCCGACTGGCCAGTAATGTAAGGAGGGCATTCTTACCACTGTCCATCAATGTAAGGAACATTCTTCCTGTTGGCATTTTTGGTATCAACAAAAAGGATTATGAATTTTTGAGATGACTATGAGTGTGTGTCTGAGCAGCTGAAGGTAACCTATCAAGATCTACCACTAAATGTTCTTTGGCAGGAGTTACATTTGAGGCCATCGCATTATCTTTATTCTATTCTTGGACATCAATGTAAGGGGCATCCTTTCCACTGACCACAAGTGTAAGGGGCATTATTCCTGCAGACCACCAATGTAAGGGGGGCATTCTTCCCAATGACCACAAATGTAAAGGACATTCCTCCCATTGACCAACAATATAGAAAGCATTCTTTCCACTGACCCCCACTCTAAAGCCTCGTACACACGGTACGAAAATCAGAAGGGAATAGACGTTTGACAGGCTGTCGTCCTGAAATTCTTATAGGGCGTACACACGGTCGGACTTTGTTCGGACATTCCGACAACAAAATCCTAGGATTTTTTCCGACGGATGTTGGCTCAAACTTGTTTTGTCTACACACGGTCGCACAAAGTTGTCGGAAAATCCGATCGTTCTAAACGCGGTGACGTAAAACACGTACGTCGGGACTATAAACGGGGCAGTGGCCAATAGCTTTCATCTCTTTATTTATTCTGAGCATGCGTGACACTTTGTCCGTCGGATCTGTGTACACACGATCGGAATTTCCGACAACGGATTTTGTTGTCGGAAAATTTTATCTCCTGCTCTCCAACTTTGTGTGTCGGAAAATCCGATGGAAAATGTCTGATGGAGCCCACACACGGTCGGAATTTCCGACAACACGCTCCGATCGGACATTTTCCATCGGAAAATCCGACCGTGTGTACGGGGCATTACTGTTAGTACGCTCCTTTAGACAATTGTTTTCCAATTTTCAATTGTTGGATGACAGGCTATAAAATTTTTGTCTGATGTGAACTCAACGTCTGATTTTCGGATGATCAGTACAGACACAAAAGTCGAAAGTACAAACACGCATGCTCAGAATCAAGGAACGATTGGGAGAAGAGCCCAATGTAAGGTGGGCATTATTGCCACTAACCCCCAGTGTAAGGGGCAATATTGCCACTGACCACCAATGTAAGGGACATTCTTCCCTCCAATCGTCAATGTAAGGGACATTCTTCTTAGCGACGACCAATGTAAAGGGCATTATTTCTACTGACCCCCAATGTAAAGAGCATTCTTCCCACTAAATTCCAATGTAAGGGGCATTCTTCCCACTGACCCCAACGTATTAACCAGTAGCCGACAAGCCGTCGTCGTTAAACTGCGACAGGTTTACATACAGGCTTATCAAGCTTGCCTTCTGGTAAGCGCGACATCTATGTGGTGGTGGATCACAATGAATGGTGGTTTTTCATCCAATGTTTCCTACATAGCCTTCACTGGGATTAACTGAGGGATTTGTGCTTCTGTGTCTGGTCTTTTTTGTCTCTACGAATGTTTTTTTGGCCACATATTCACACACTTTTATTCACTTATTGATTTCAATCTATTTATATATTGTTTTCACCAATTAAATTTATTAGCATAGTTTTACTTTTCTATAGTTTTTTTTTTGTGTATATCTCACAAGTTAGCTGCCGCTGGTAGGGATTTGGTAGCGCGGTATTTTTTCCATTTCTCCTGTGCAAATGGCCATAGCTGTACATCGGCCCTTTAAACAGCTATAGCAGGCGCGCGCAGGGGGACTCAATGCGCGTGGCCGGCGGTCGCGATGACTGACAGCCACGAGCGATCGTGGGCACGAGAGCCAGAACCGGGATGTGTGTGTGTGTGTATATCCTTATCATCCTTACATATCCTTGTTCTGACAGGAGAGGAGAGACAGATCGTCTGTTCCTACTAATCAGGAACAGCGATATGTCTCCTCCTCTAGTCAGCCACATCCCCCCACAGTTAGAAACACTCAGGGGGAACACATTTAACCCCTTGATCGCCCCCTAGTGTTAACCCATAAATGCCATAAATCTATCCCCTATTTTGTAGACGCTATAACTTTTCTGCAAACCAATCAATATACGCCTATATATTAGCCTAAATTGATGAATAAATTAGTTTTTTTATATATTTTTTTTTGGATAAGTATTATAGCAGAAAGTAAAAAAATTTTTTTATTTTTTTTCAAAATTGTTGCTTTTGTTTGTTTATAGTGCAAAGAACAAACCGCAGAGGTGATCAAATACCACCAAAAAAAAGCTCTATTTGTGGAGAAACAAAAGAACATCAATTTTGTTAGGGTACAGCGTCTCACAAGAGCGCAATTGTCAGTAAAGCGACGCAGTGCTATATCTCAAAAAATGGCCTGGTCATTAAGGGGGCAAATTCATCTGGGGCTGAAGTGGTTAATTTTAGCTGGAGTTTCCCATGATCTGAAAGTTACTTCAAAGGGTTTCTCTGGGGAAAGAAATTTGAGAAAGGCTGGTCTACATAACAATGTATGAGGGACTTTTTTGTTTTGCTACACCTAATTGCATAATGATACAGATGAAAAGAAGGAAAGAAAGGAAAGAAAGATTGCAATATTGATATGTGTTATTAAAACTGTACATATCATTGCAATTGCTTAGTGTATCCAGGGGAATTACACCTTGTTTTTTTCAGGCTGAATTGGGTTTGAATTGTAAAAGTAAATAAATAAATAAATTTAAATGTAGCTGTGTTTTTCTTGCTATTACCATAACCTACCACTAAAAACAACCCAAAATAAAAATGTCCTGCTCCTGATGATTACAGCATGAACAGAAAAAATAAATAAATTGTGCAGCCTGTCAGAAGCTACATACAGAGCGGCCAGTTTAAATACAAGCTAACACACTCTGTTTGCAGCAGACTGAGAGGATGAGCTCACAGTGCCTCTCCTCACTTCTTATCAGAGGCACTGAGCTCAATGGACAGCTTGGAGTCTTGGACCAATGGTAAAGTACCAGTAGCCCCAGCTGTCCAATAAAAATGCTGCAGTGGAAGCTGTCCTCTCACTGCAGTATCATAGAAGGGGCATGTGTCTAAAAGACCAATGTTCCCTTCCAGGCCTCTTAACTACAAGGAAAAAACATGAGTTTATGGGTATAAGATTTACCCACAATCCCATGTTTTTCTCACACAGTTAAGAGGGAAAAACTGATTCTGTTGAAAAGGTACTGTTATATTGAAGCTAAATCATATATTTATATGCTATATCATAATAATTTATTTTATCTATTTACTGTGAAATTACTGGATAACATGTCGCCGCACGCCCGTGGGGACGCGCATCGCGGCGATCGGTGGAGCGGTGTGCCATTCTGACACACCGCTCCACCGATCTTGGTAAAGAGCCTCCGGCGGAGGCTCTTTACCACGTGATCAGCTGTGTCCAATCACGGCTAATCACGGTGTCAATAGGAAGAGCCGTTGATCTGATTTTCCTCACTCGCGTCTGACAGACGTGAGTAGAGGAGAGCCGATCGGCGGCTCTCCTGACAATCAGCGCAGCCCCCCTCAGATCACCATACTGGACCACCAGGGATCGCCGCTAGGACCACCAGGGGGAGGGGCAACATGTGGATGGCCAGGTATGTACCCAATGGCCATCCACATGTGCCCAGTCAGTGCCCAATCTGTGCCCACAAATGGGCACTGATTGGCACCAGTATATTGCAGTGATGCCCATCAATGCCACCCTTAGGGGCATCAGTGCCACCAGTGTCATCAGTGCCACCTGTCAGTACCCATCAGTGCCCACCTATCAGCGCCCATCTGTGCCATCCATTAGTGCCACCCATAAGTACCCATCAGTGCCACCCATAAGTACCCATCAATGCCACCTACAGGTGCCCATCAGTGCTGCCTATGAGTGCCCATCGGTGCCGGCTATGAGTGCCCATCAGTGCCGCATACCAGTGCCACCTATCAGTGCCCATCAGTGCCACCTATCAGTGCCCATCAGTGCCGCCTATCAGTGCCACCTCATCGGTGCCCATCAGTGCCGCCGTATCAGTGCCCGTCAGTGCAGCCATATCAGTGCCGTCATTGAAGAAGAAAACGTACTTATTTACAAACATTTTAACAGAAACAAAGAAAAACATGTTTTTCTTCAAAATGTTTGGTCTTTTTTTATTTGTTGCGCAAAAAATAAAAACCACAGAGGTGATCAAATACCACCAAAAGAAATCTCTATTTGTGGGAACAAAAAAATTGTTTGAGTACAGTGTTGTATGACCGCGTAATTGTCATTCAAAATGTGACAGCGCTGAAAGATGAAAATTGGTCTGGGCGGGAAGGTGTCTAAGTGCCTGGTATTGAAGTGGTTAAGCCACCTGATTTAGTACAGATTTTGAAACTATAGTAAATTACCTTAAAAAGAATATATAATATTTGTATATTACTTACTTATGGTAATTAACCCCTTGCTACCCAAGCCAATTCTGACACTTCTCTATGTAATAATCACAAATTTTTTTTTGCTATAAAATTACGATAGATAGATTTTAGCAGACACCCTAGGGAATAAAATGGTGGTCATTGCAACTTTTTATGTCACACGGTATTTGCACAGCATTTTATTTAATGCTTTTTTTTCCATCAATAAAAAAAAACAAAACACTAACGTTAGCCTGATTTTTTTTTGTATAATGTAAAAGATGATGTTACGCCGAGTAAATAGATACCTAACATAACACACTTTAAAACTGCGCACACTTGTGGAATGGCTCCAAACTTCAATACTTATAAATCTCCATAGGTGACGCTTTAAAATGTTTTACAGGTTACATGTTTACAGTTACATTGGAGGTCTAGTGCTAGAATTATTGCTCTCGATTGCGGCCTATGTAACTTGTGTGTATCTGGCTCTGATACTAGCCAGTGCCTCACCAGCCACTGACCACACCGCACGTCCCTGGATTAAAGTGATCCCACATATGTGTATATTTCTTATTGTTTGTACCCGTAGAAGGGCCCACAAACAGTAGTGCTTTTCCGCTTCTTTAATCCTACCTAAAGCACACGGACTATAATTGACACAGATATGAATTGGAAAAAATTTTCTAATTTTTGACTCTGGTCATGACCTTTGACCCTGACATTGACCCTAACTTTAACTCTTAAGCCTCATACACACGATCAGACTTTGTACAAACTTTCCCGTGTATTTTTGTACAAAGGGTGTTAGCCGCAAACTAATTAAGCATACAAACGGCAGGACTTTTTCAGCAACAAACACGAACGTAGTGACGTTTCAATGTACTGACGACACTTCAAAAAGAAGACGTTCAATTCTCCCGCGCCACCCTTTGGTCAACTTCTGTATTGTTGTCTGATCTTTTGCATTGGTTCTGAGCATACGTATTTGTAGTTTGTACAAAAGTCCGATGGTTTTGTGTACACACGATCGGACTTTGCTCCATCGGACTTTTGTTCGCACAGCCAATAAAAGTCCGATAAAACCCGAAAAAGTTTGTCCGATGGAGCGTACACACGGTCGGATGTTGCCTTAAAATAGCTAATTTGCATGTTTGTTGTCAAAAAGTCCAATCGTGTGTATGGGCCTTTACACTGACTTTGATCAAACCCTGATCGAGCTATTTTTCTTTTTTTACACACGCTCCTATTTCAAGCAAGGAGAAAAAAAAAAGATACAATGTATCCTTTCAACAGTAAAAAAACACCAGGGAAGGGTGTACAGGTACTGGGAGAGCGATGCAACAAACAAAATAATACAAATGAAAAAAGATGAGATATTATTTGTTAAAAAGATCAAACATAGGATAAAAAATCTGCAGGATAATAATAGTTAATTAATATTAATCAATATATTTTCCACTATTTTTTAAAGTAGCTTTCAAAACATATACTTTTTCATCAAACAGTAATAGACCAGCAAATAGAGGATGTCTAATAGTTCACTGTCAGACCGCAAGTTTGCAAAACTGTCCTGCTTCTGATAAATTCCAATCAAACACTCATTTAATCTAGGTTCACATCTATGCGGCTGCACTTGATGCATTTTTCAGGCACGTTTTGCAGTGCATTTTGCATTTTTAAACCCTTGTTTTTTATGCGTTTTTGCATGCAGTTTTCATGCATTTTGCTTTTTTACGTTTTATTTTCCTGTCTAATCCCTGAGCCGTCTTCTCCCGCTGCTGTCTCTCCCACCGCCATCTTCTCCCAGAGCCGTCTTCTCGAAATGCTGTCTTCTCCCCGATGTCACAAGGGGCAGGCTCTCTGGGTGATGTCATCAGATGGCCACGCCCCATGGTTATTTATAAGAGATGCCACACAGCGGGCGACAACACAATGGAGGAAGACAGCCACAGAAGAAGAGCGGCTTTTTGTTTTTGTTTTTTTAGCGGGTAACCGGCGGAGAGAAAAAAAGACAGCACCGGGAAGAGACAGCAGCGGGAAAAGACAGATCTGGGAGAAGACGGTGGTGGGAGAAGACAGCACCAGGAGAGATGACGGTGGGAGAACACGGCTCAGGGAAAAGGCAGCGCGGGGAGAAATGGCGGCGGGAAAAGACAGATTAGAGCTATTCTTTTTTTAATAAAGAACTTGACAAAACCGGCTCTTGTTTTTTTTTTTTTTTACATTTCGTTTCTTGACGTGAATAGGTAGGGGTACGATGTACCCGATACCCATTCACATGGGGGGGCGGAATCTGGGGGCCTCCTTGTTGAAGGGGGGCTTCCAGATTCCGATAAGTCTACCGCCCTCAGACTCCAACAATCACCGGCCAGGGTTGTCAGGAAGAGGCCCTTGTCCCCATCAACATGCAGAGCCCCCCCCCCAAAGCACCCATCCCCCCATGTTGAGGGCATGTGGCCTGGTATGGTTCAGGAGGAGGGGGGACGCTCGCTCGTCCACTGCCTTTCCTGATCTGCATGCTCAGATAAGGGTTTGGTATGGGTCTGAACTGAATCCATAATAGACCCGAGGGGCCTGGTATGGACCTGGGGGGAGACCCATGCCAGTTCTTATTTTTTTTTTTTTTTCACAATTTTTTTTTGCTGGCAATTTTTTTATTACATTCAGCTGTAAGCGGGGAACCCCCCTGACAGCTGATGACTCATCGGTTTTTAAGGACGCAGCAGCTGGCTTCCCGGCCCCCTGCTTAGTAACCAGCGTTAGAATAAAAACCACAAAACACATCAAAAATTGCATCACAAACACAACACTTGCGTTTTTGGTGCAGTTCCATTGAAGTCTATAACACGCAAAATGCAACCCTTTCCAAAAATGCACTGGCCGCAAAACGCATAGATGTGAACTTGTACCATAGGAAATCATGTTAAATGGACTATAGTGCGTTTAGGGTAAGAATTAGAAGAGTGCAGAGCAGACAGCAGTGTAAAATTGGCCAGCAGTAGGACATTTTTAATGGAGAAGGAGAGGAAAAATTTGCCAAAATATACTAGAGATGAAAGGTACAGCTTGGGGTTTTAGAGACCACAGAGGATACAACTTGCCAGCAGCAGAACAGTTTTATTTAGGGATAATAGGCCTTACTGTTGTATGCCTAACTTCATTTTATCTAAGGTGATGTACAGTGAAAGTGACTAATAATTTGAGGTGGTTTAGGTGCACCCTGTTCTTGCACTTTTTTTTCTTTGAAATTATGTGGCAGTGTGCTGCATACAAAAGACACTTTTAAAAATGAAAAACTTGCAGAAAAAAAGCAGCTTAACATAAAAATGTCCCATGAATAAAAATAAAAAAATACCCCAAAAATGAAATGAGAATTCCAAAATAACACCCCTTTAACAAAATCCCATTTTTTTTTCCGAATGGAGGCACATAAAGCAGCAAGAGGGTCGATTGTCCAAATAGCAATCAGAATTGAAGTAGAACTATAGGCAAAACTTTATCTTTTTTAAATTTTGGATAGAGCACCATCTGTGTCCCATTGCGAAGATTTCCTTTCACTTCCTGTCCCATGGCCAAACAGCAAGTGAGAGGAAATCCCTGCAAATTAAGGGAATTCTTTGGGGCTCACCAGAACTAGTGTCCCCATTGGAAGATTTCACCTATATTACTTTTCTGGGGACAACCCAAAATTTGAGATTTTATTTTATTTTCAATGATGTTGTTAAGCAGGACAAATAGAGAGGGTGAAACTATCTAATGGAGGGGACAGACAGCAATAAAAACTGACAGGGGTTGTAATCCCTCTCCACTCAGTCCAAAACTAAAAAAAAAAGTTTTGCCTTTAGTTATAAGTACAGTTTCCTAACCACCCTTAATCTCTGCCTGTGCAATTTGTCAACTTTTCCTATAATTTCCCAATAGCATCTTCCAATGTATTCACACCATGCCTTCTCTGTGCCCTCCCCCTTATAATAAGGAAGCTGACTTAGGCCTCATTCACACTGGGTTTATTACAGCATACACCCATGCAAGGGCTGCATTTACCCACACAGGGATGTACAGGTTTTCCGTGCATTCCCATGCAGGCAGTCCCATTCATGTCAATTGGGATGCAGTGGACACAGCCACTGCTCCCAATTTGACTTCTGTGTGGGTGCATGGCCTGGAACAGACAGTGTGAGTTTAGGTATATGCACCTGCATGCAACCGTATGTGAAATCAGCAGTCTGCGTGACCACTACTTCTCTATTGACATGAATAGAACTGCCTGCATGGAACACCTGTGCATCCTGTATAGGATTGCCACCCGTCCAGGATTCACCTGGACAGTCCAGGTTTGGAATCGTGCGTCTGGGTTTCAGACCTCTTGAAACCCAGACACATTATTGAGAATGCACTGCAGTTCCCCAAGTAACTGAGTACCACAACCGCCAAGTACATAGGTGTGCACATGGGCCCCACCCCCATATATGGACAGGAGAGGAGAGGTGGCTTGATTTCCTCTTGCTCCTTCTGCCCTAGAACATGTTCTCTTTCTAGGTCCGTCAAAATTTCCTCCGTAAAAAGTCAGTTGAAGCATACACACGATCGGAATATACGATGAAAAGCTCCCGTTGGACTTTTTCTGTCAGACATTCCGCTTGTGTGTACACGGCATAAGTCTTCTGGCCATAGTTCAAAGGCCAGACAATACATTACAATTTTTAAAAAATATGAGTGAATCTGCACATAAATGTACTAGGATCACAAATTTAGAAACAGGTAGGTTTACCGCTATCTCATGGATGTGATGAGACTCAAACCTCATCCCAACCACAAGCACATACTGCCACAATCCTTGATCATGCGCAGATCCAGTGGCGTAGCGTGGGTTGCCAGCACCCGGGGCAAAGCAAATAATTTGCGCCCCCTCTAACCTGCAGACTTTTAGCACTCCCCGAGTCCCTTCAAATACAATAGTACTGACCTACCCAATTCCTATACTGACCACTACACTAACCTACTTGATTTCAACACTGACCAACCTGATTCCTTTACTGACCATTACACACTACACTGACCACTATACTACACTAACTGACCCACCATACTACACTAACTGACCCACCATACTACACTAACTGACCCACCATACTACACTAACTGACCCACCATACTACACTAACTGACCCACCATACTACACTAACTGACCCACCATACTACACTAATTACCCACCATACTACACTAACCGACCCACCATACTACACTAACTGACCCACCATACTACACTAACTGACCCACCATACTACACTAACTGACCCACCATACTACACTAACTACCCACCATACTACACTAACTGACCCACCATACTACACTAGCTGACCCACCATACTACACTAACTACCCACCATACTACACTAACTACCCACCATACTACACTAACTGACCCACCATACTACACTAACTGACTCACCATACTACACTAACTGACCACCATACTACACTAACTACCCACCATACTACACTAACTGACCCACCATACTACACTAACTGACTCACCATACTACACTAACTGACTCACCATACTACACTAACTGACTCACCATACTACACTAACTGACCCACCATACTACACTAACTGACTCACCATACTACACTAACTGATCCACCATACTACACTAACTGACCCACCATACTACACTAACTGACCCACCATACTACACTAACTGACCCACCATACTACACTAACTGACCCACCATACTACACTAACTGACCCACCATACTACACTAACTGACCCACCATACTACACTAACTGACCCACCATACTACACTAGTTACCCACCATACTACACTAACTGACCCACCATACTACACTAACTGACCCACCATACTACACTAACTGACCCACCATACTACACTAACTACCCACCATACTACACTAACTGACCCACCATACTACACTAGCTGACCCACCATACTACACTAACTACCCACCATACTACACTAACTAACCACCATACTACACTAACTGACCCACCATACTGCACTAACTGACCCACCATACTACACTAATTACCCACCATACTACACTAACTGACCCACCATACTACACTAACTGACCCACCATACTACACTAACTACCCACCATACTACACTAACTGACCCACCATACTACACTAGCTGACCCACCATACTACACTAACTACCCACCATACTACACTAACTACTCACCATACTACACTAACTGACCCACCATACTACACTAACTGACTCACCATACTACACTAACTGACCACCATACTACACTAACTACCCACCATACTACACTAACTGACCCACCATACTACACTAACTGACTCACCATACTACACTAACTGACCCACCATACTACACTAACTGACTCACCATACTACACTAACTGATCCACCATACTACACTAACTGACCCACCATACTACACTAACTGACCCACCATACTACACTAACTGATCCACCATACTACACTATCTGACCCACCATACTACACTAACTGACCCACCATACTACACTAACTGACCCACCATACTACACTAACTGACTCACCATACTACACTAACTGACCCACCATACTACACTAACTGACTCACCATACTACACTAACTGATCCACCATACTACACTAACTGACCCACCATACTACACTAACTGACCCACCATACTACACTAACTGACCCACCATACTACACTAACTGACCCACCATACTACACTAGTTACCCACCATACTACACTAACTGACCCACCATACTACACTAACTGACCCACCATACTACACTAACTGACCCACCATACTACACTAACTGACCCACCATACTACACTAACTGACCCACCATACTACACTAACTGACCCACCATACTACACTAACTGACCCACCATACTACACTAACTACCCACCATGCTACACTAGCTGACCCACCATACTACACTAACTACCCACCATACTACACTAACTACCCACCATACTACACTAACTGACCCACCATACTGCACTAACTGACCCACCATACTACACTAATTACCCACCATACTACACTAACTGACCCACCATACTACACTAACTGACCCACCATACTACACTAACTACCCACCATACTACACTAACTGACCCACCATACTACACTAGCTGACCCACCATACTACACTAACTACCCACCATACTACACTAACTACTCACCATACTACACTAACTGACCCACCATACTACACTAACTGACTCACCATACTACACTAACTGATCCACCATACTACACTAACTGACCCACCATACTACACTAACTGACCCACCATACTACACTAACTGACCCACCATACTACACTAACTGATCCACCATACTACACTAACTGACCCACCATACTACACTAACTGACCCACCATACTACACTAACTGACTCACCATACTACACTAACTGACTCACCATACTACACTAACTGACCCACCATACTACACTAACTGACCCACCATACTACACTAACTGATCCACCATACTACACTAACTGACTCACCATACTACACTAACTGACTCACCATACTACACTAACTACCCACCATACTACACTAACTGACTGACTTTCTCTCTCCCCCCCCCCCCCCGTAACAGTAACATGAATCTCACGAGGGAGTCTCACTCACCTTCATGTCTGGCTGGCCTGCATCAGTCCGGAGGAGGAGAAGGAGGAGGAGGAGAAGACGGTGACGGCTCGGCGGCTCACATTACTTCTCTCCCCCGCGCTCTAGCTGCCATATTCAGTGTCCGGCACAGTGCACTCTGATTGGGCGTTATGGGGGTCATGTGCGGAGGCGAGACTTCAGGAGTGATCGAGGATAGGCCAGCTCTACGCCTCACATGACCCCCATACGCCCAATCACAGGGCGCCGGACACTGAACATGGCGGCCGGAGCCCAGGGACACAGGAATTTAAAATTAGGAGGAGGCAGCCAGTGACACATACTGGCGCCCCCCTAAATGTCGCGCCCGGGGCCACGGCACCCCCTGCACCCCCCACGCTACGCCACTGCGCAGATCTGTACTAAGCTGGAATACCCTTTTGCAAAAAATAAATTATATATATATATATATATATATATATATACACATATATATACATATACACACACACACACACACACACACACACATACATACATACATATATATACACACACACACACACACACACATACATACATACATACATACATACATATATATATATACACATACATACATATACACACATACACACACACATACACACAGCAGGTAAAATAAGTATTAAACACGGCACCATTTTTCTAGGTAAATATATTTCTAAAAGGTGCTATTGACATGACATTTTCACCACATGTCGATAACAATCCATACATACAAAAACACCAAAACAAATAAGTTCAGAAATTAAGTTATGTGTAATAAAATGGAATGACACAGGGGAAAAGCATTGAACATGCTAACTGAAATTTATTTAATACAAACTCCTTTGTTGGTAATGACAATGCATTGCAATGCATTGCTCAGGTATGATTTTGGCCCATTCTTCCACACAAACAGTCTTCAAATCTTGAAGGTTCCGTGGACCTCTTCTATGAACTCTGGTCTTTAATTCTTTCCATAGATTGGATTCATGTCAGGTGATTGGCTGGGCCATTCTAGCAGCTTTATTTTCTTTCTATCTTTGAAACCAGTTGAGAGTTTCCTTGGCTTTGTGTTTGGGATCATTGTCTTGCGGAAATGTCCACCCTTGTTTCATCTTCATCATCCTGGTAGATGGCAGCAAACTTTTATCAAGAATGTCTTGGTACATTTTTCCATTCATCCTTCCATGATCAATGATCTGAAGTTTGCAAGTACCATATGCTGAAAAACAGCCCCACACCATGATGTTCCTACCTCCAAACTTCACTGTTGGTATGGGGGGTGTTTCTGGGGTGATGTGCCATTTAACCTCCAAACATGGTGTGTATTATGGCATCCAAAGAGTTCAATTTTGGTCTCATCTGACCAGACTATATTCTCCTAGTATTTCACAGGCTTGTCTAAATGTTGCGCAACTTTAAGCAACCTTCAACATGCTTTTTCTTCAACAATGGAGTCTTGCGTGGTGAGCAGACATACAGGCCATGGAGGTTGAGTGCATTGCTTATTGTTTTCTTTGAAAGAATTGCACCTGCTAATTCCAGGTCTTTATGAAGCTCTCCAAAAGGGGTCCTTGGATCTTGGACATCTCTTCTCATAATTATTTTCACTCTCTCAGAAATCCTGCGAGGAGCACCTGGCTGTGGCCGGTTTATGGTCAAATGATGTTCTTTCCACTTCCAGAATATTGCCCCAACAGTGCTCACTGGAACATTCAGACGTTTAGAAATCCTTCTGTAACTGATGCCATCAGTATGTTTTGCAATAATAAGGTTGTGAAGGTCTTGATAGAGCTCTTTGCTTTTACCCATCATGAGATGTTTCTTATGTGACACCTTGGTAATGAGACACTTTTATAGGCCATCAGTTGAGACTGAACCAGCTGATAATAATTTGCACTGACAAGGGGCAGGATTGCTTTCTAATTACTGATAGATTTGGTGTCAGATGGTGTCTTGGCTCTCCATGTCTTTTTGCACTTCATTTTCTTCATGTGTTTAATACCTTTTCCCTGTGTCATTCCATTTTATTACACATAATTTCATTTCTGAACATATTTGTTTTAGTTTCTTTGTATGTATGGATTGCCTGGGTTGTTACCGCCGAAATGTAATGAAAATGTCTCCCCCCAGCAAAAATAGACCCCCAGCAACATAGGACCCCTGCAACAAAATATCACCCCAGCAACAATACCCCTGTCAGCAAGAACAGATCTCCCAGCAGCCAGTATCAATAGACTCTCCAGCAGCCAGGAACAATAGACCCCTCCTTCAACAGTAGATCCCTTCCAGCAACAATTGACCCCCCCCCCCCCCGCAACATAAGCTTTCCCCAGCAACAATAGATCCTCCACCAGCAACAATAGATCCTCCACACATAAATATATCCCCATCTAGCAATAATAGATCCCAGAGCAGCCAGCATCAGTAGACCCTCCAGCACACCCCAGCACCCCTTGGCATTACATAATTCAGTGCTGGAGATACTGTATACTGTAAATATATTAAAACTATTCATAAAATTAGCATATCTGAAGTTTTCTCCAAACATCTAGTCAATGACATCCACCCAGGAGATGCAAAAGTTAACCTCCTTTAGGACTGATTAATGAGTTGTAAGAATGTTTCTATAATTAAAGCTCCTGTTCTCCGGGGATCCATGCAATTCTTTTCTTGTAGTTTCAGAAAGCCAGCGTTTCGTGACGATAGCAACATTGTCTATATTATTATCTTATATAAAAAGAGATTAAGAGGCAAAGAAAAATTCAACATTATTGTTATATGATGGAGAAGAAGGACAGAAATATCTCCAGGAATATAAATCATCTCATCTCCTGTAGAAATCCAATAAGGGCTTATTATGTATGGCCATAGAATCTGAACGCTGCAAAGTTTGTGATTTAGACTTTACTTTGACTTTTTCTTTTTTTTTAGCACTTATCGATCTCTAACCGGCCAACAGAATAAAAAAAAAAAAATGAGAACGATTCTTCATATTTACTACACAGCAAGGTGTGTTTTCTGAGGTTTACTGTAAGATCTCAGCTTGATTGATTCATAAAGTCTTCCTGACTGCTGCTATAAAGAATTATTCCAGCCAGAACTTACAATAAAAAATGAATGGCCCAATAAAAATGATATAATACCAGCTGCAATATTCATCTTCAATCGAGGTACTTCTTTCTGCCACTGGATGTCCTCGGTCAAATGGCCAGCATCATTCATCCCACTTCCTCTGAGCCCAGATTGTGGACCTGCCCCCAGCCTGTAAGGCTCGGTTCACACAATGCGTTTAATGATTTTTGCAGGACATTATTTTTAAGTTCACGTCAATGCATTTTTGTGCCTCTGCGTTTTCGGAAAGGGTCAGGGACTTTTTTCCCATAGCGTTTTGCATGTGATAGACTTTAACGGGCCCGCATTAAAAACGCATCAAAAATGTGTGTCCAAAAAATGCGGAAAGCACAGCAAAAAGCACTTCAGAAACCAGGGGCAGCCAATCCATGAAGGGCGCACGGGCTCCACTCCCCCTATCCATGCGTCCAGCCCCAATGCAGGATGCCGGATGCATGGGTTCTAATGGGGTGGGGTTTTTTTTTTTGAAGCACCTGATTAGAGCCAGAGGCTCTAATTGGCTTCAAAATAGGGTGGGCTCAGGGCGCAGAGCACTGCGAACCGAACCTACCCAGGTGTGTTACAATAGCGAATGAATATTCGCTATTGTAACACTGATCCTCCTCCCAGCAACCCGGAAGCACGTCCTGAGACCCGTCACTGATTGGCTGAAAGGACAGGCGATCGGATTGGATGCCTAGGAGGAGGAGGGAGGAGATGCACGGCGTGATGCAGAGGAGGAGGAGAAACGATGGAAGCCGCAAGGCACCGCCCGTCTGCAACCTAGATGGGGTAAGTGCGAGGTTGGATGGCCAACCGACACAGCCCATGGGGGGGGCATGGGCAGTGCAGGTGACCCGACCGACTGACTGTGGGGGGCGGTGGTTGTTTGCCGCCCCCCCCAAAAAAATAAAAAACAGCCGCAACTGGCTGAAACACTGAAAAGCAACATGCATAGATGTGAATCGGGTCTAACTGGACAGTGAAAGGAGAAGTAGCACAATTATGAGTTTTTCTTTCCATCACTCTGCTCTCTCTTCCTATCAGCATGCTTCTTGTCAGAACATGAA
Organism: Lithobates septentrionalis; assembly: GCA_037952835.1. Lineage (NCBI taxonomy): Eukaryota > Metazoa > Chordata > Amphibia > Anura > Ranidae > Lithobates > Lithobates septentrionalis. The sequence goes on from JBBDGP010000388.1 coordinate 4,427,803, forward strand.
CTGAGTGGATCTTTGTACTGCTTCTTCCTCTTCAAATCTGGCCCTGCTGTATAGGGACTGCAAAAGGCTGACACCAGGCCACTTACACTGCTTGTATAAAAAAAAAAAAAATAGCATTGAGATGGAAGTAGCACCACAACAGTATTTTTGGGAGAAAATGGCAATTGTGTGTGACACACAGGGGGAGATTTACTAAAACTGGTGCAGCTGTGCATGGTAGTCAATCAGCTTCTAACTTCAGCTTGTGCAATCAAACTTTGACAATAAGCCCCTGTTCACATCGGTGCGATTTGACAGGTCAAATCACATGAAAAATCGCAGCCTATTGCCGGCAATAGCACTGCCCCGACTTTGCACTACTTTTGGCGATTCTGACTTTGGGGCGATTTTAATAGACATCTGTGCATGAACCCGCACAGATGTCTTTCAAGTCGCCCCCGAAGTTGGGCTGAAACGCAGCTTTGAAATCATGCGAGTTCACATGAAGTCTCATGATTTCATAGCCGTGTTCAGTGTGGACATGGGCTAAAACCTGGAAGTTGATTGGCTACCATGCACAGCTGCATCAGATTCTGAGTGCACCACTTTTAGTAAAGCCCCCCCACACAGTGCTTTAGCACAACAACACGTCTCACCTGTTGATCCTGCCATTGTATCTGTCTTAGGTGTCATTTAAGGTCATCTTGTGACTGGAAATTAATTATTGCTCCGCAGAGTTGGTGAGCATTGCCAGAAATATTTTTTTTTTTCAATTTAAAACGGTATTAAACCCCAAACCACAAATGTAATATATTACATCTTATAGTGTAAACAAGTGCAGCGCTAGAAAATTAAAAATCTCAGATAGTCATTAAGACTATTGAATACAATTCAACCAGTGGCTATGCAACCAATAAACTAAAAAAAACGCAATATGAATAATGAACAATGCTATGAGCGAGAAATCACTAAATGATACAATTGATATGATTAACATAAATGATGATCACAATCATGTTAAATTAGTCCATGAAAAATGCCAAAAGTGACCCGAAGGTGGTGAAGATAAAAAACAGTGACTTTGGTGAGAGAAGATATTGATAGAAGATCCACCACCATGTATTGTAAAGGCTTACCAGAAAGATTGGACACCGATGGGTGTATACCCAATGGGTCAATCAAGCTTGAAAAGTGGTGATCCTGAATGGCAGCTACCGCAAAGGACGCGGATTCCAAGACGTCTGGGTGCTTGCAATGATGTGTTAAAAGGGTTGGACCAACCTTTAAAGGGGCAGCGCAATATACAGTGGGGACGGAAAGTATTCAGACCCCCTTAAATTTTTCCCGCTTTGTTATATTGCAGCCATTTGCTAAAATCATTTAAGTTCATTTTTTTTTCCCTCATGAATGTACACACAGCACCCCATATTGACAGAAAAACACAGAATTGTTGACATTTTTGCAGATTTATTAAAAAAGAAAAACTGAAATATCACATGGTCCTAAGTATTCAGACCCTTTGCTCAGTATTTAGTAGAAGCACCCTTTTGATCCAATACAGCCATGAGTCTTTTTGGGAAAGATGAAACAAGTTTTTCACACCTGGATTGGGGGATCCTCTGCCATTCCTCCTTGCAGATCCTCTCCAGTTCTGTCAGGTTGGATGGTAAACGTTGGTGGACAGACATTTTTAGGTCTCCCCAGAGATGCTCAATTGGGTTTAAGTCAGGGCTCTGGCTGGGCCATTCAAGAACAGTCACGAAGTTGATGTGAAGCCACTCCTTCATTATTTTAGCTGTGTGCTTAGGGCCATTGTCTTGTTGGAAGGTAAACCTTCGGCCCGGTCTGAGGTCCTGAGCACTCTGGAGAAGGTTTTCGTCCAGGATATCCCTGTACTTGGCCGCATTCATCTTTCCCTCGATTGCAACCAGTCGTCCTGTCCCTGCAGCTGAAAAACACCCTCACAGCATGATGCTGCCACCACCATGCTTCACTGTTGCGACTGTATTGGACAGGTAATGAGCAGTGCCTGGTTTTCTCCACACATATCGCTTAGAATTAAGGCCAAAAAGTTCTATCTTGGTCTCATCAGACCAGGGAATCTTATTTCTCACCAACTTGGAGTCCTTCAGGTGTTTTTTAGCAAACTCCATGCGGGCTTTCATGTGTCTTGCACTGAGGAGAGGCTTCCGTCGGGCCACTCTGCCATAAAGCCCCAACTGGTGGAGGGTTGCAGTGATGGTTGACTTTCTACAACTTTCTCCCATCTCCCGACTGCATCTCTGGAGCTCAGCCACAGTGATCTTTGGGTTCTTCTTTACCTCTCTCACCAAGGCTCTTCTCCCCCGATAGCTCAGTTTGGCCGGACGGCCAGCTCTAGGAAGGGTTCTGGTTGTCCCAAACATCTTCAATTCAAGGATTATGGAGGCCACTGTGCTCTTAGGAACCTTAAGTGCAGCAGAAATTTTTTTGTAACCTTGGCCAGATCTGTGCCTTGCCACCATTCTGTCTCTGAGCTCTTCAGGCAGTTCCTTTGACCTCATGATTCTCATTTGCTCTGACATGCACTGTGAGCTGTAAGGTCTTATATAGACAGGTGTGTGGCTTTCCTAATCAAGTCAAATCAGTATAATCAAACACAGCTGGACTCAAATGAAGGTGTAGAACCATCTCAAGGATGATCAGAAGAAATGGACAACACCTGAGTTAAATATATGAGTGTCACAGCAAAGGGTCTGAATACTTAGGACCATGTGATATTTCAGTTTTTCAATTTTTTTAAAAATCTGCAAAAATGTCAACAATTCTGTGTTTTTCTGTCAATATGGGGTGCTGTGTGTACATTAATGAGGAAAAAAAGAACTTAAATGATTTTAGCAAATGGCTGCAATATAACAAAGAGTGAAACATTTAAGGTGGTTTGAATACTTTCCGTCCCCACTGTATATACACTTTTTTTTTAATATATTGCATCTTACCAATCATTAGATATGGTGGCTGCATTCGTTTTCTTCTTTTTAGGCTTTTCCCCCCCTCTGTTGATCTGATCTGTTGGATGAAGGAGTACAGGGGGCACATTTGCACAGCAGCATTGTCAGTCTGGAGGAGGGGAGTGGTATATGAACTAGCAGATTTAGTGACACTAACAAAATTAAGTCAAACTCCAGCTAATACTTTACAGCAAAGAGTTTTTTTTTCCCTTTTGGGATAAAGATTTTACATAAATAAATGTTGATTATTGTAAGCACCCTTGCCTGTTTTAAATGGTTTGTCTCATTCCTGTAACTGATACATTCTGCTAGAGAGCTTGTTCTTTTGAAAATCAACAGACTTACTGGCTGGATCACCAGATGAAAATAGAAGGAAAGCCTAAAAAAGAAAACTAATACAGGTGTGACATTTAAGACTTGGTAAGCTGTAATATAATGCAGGTTTGCTTTTTATACTTGATTTAATACTGCTTTAATCACCTGCTTGGGGAGCTACTGAAAAATGTATTAACCACTTCAATACAGGGAACTTTCACCCCCTTCCTGCCCAGGCCAATTTTCAGTTTTCAGCGCTTTCGTACTTTGAATGACAATTGTGCGTATTGAATCACCACTTGGTTTGTTTATTTTTTGCTAGACAAACTCAAGACAGAATTTAAAAAAAAAATAAACTTTTCTTAGTTTCTGTTAAAAATAATGCAAATAAGTAAATTTTTCTTCTTCACTGATGGGTACTGATAGGCTGTACTGATAGACACTGATGAGGTGGCACTGGTAGGCAGCACTGATGGGCACTGATAGGCAGCACTGACGGGTACTGATAGGCACCACTGATGGGTACTGATAGGCAGCCCTGGTGGCACTGATAGTCAGCCCTGGTGACACTAATAGGCAGCCCTGGTGACACTGATAGGCAGAACTGATGGGTACTGATAGTCAGCCCTGGTGACACTGATAGTCAGCCCTGGTGACACTGATAGTCAGCCCTGGTGACACTGATAGGCAGCCCTGGTGACACTGATAGGCAGCACCAATGGGGACTGATGGGGCTGCACTGATACAGCGCGGGAGGAAAGGATTTCCAATAACCAGCACGTTTGTTTACATGTGATCTGCTGTGATTGGACACAGCTGATCACATGGTAAAGGGCCGCTGTGATTGACCCTGTACCCCAATCTGTGATTATCTGTGCCTGAAGAACCCAGCGATCATAGAACGTGCTCCAGGGGGTGCGCAGGGGGGCATGGTTCTGGGAAGACATTCTGCCAGAACTGAACAACCTCGCTGTAGCCATCTTATGTCTATAACATGGTCAAGAAGTAATTAATTAAATTTAATAGATAACCTCCTACTTTTTATAGTTTATTATAGCTGTATTATTTTTTTGTAGAAAATGTAACTTTTTGTTTTATTAGGATATATTCTAAAAGGAGTAAGAGACAAAAGTAGATGAAATCATTGTCAAGGGGAGTACTGTGATCTCTGTGAGAGATAATAAATAGCTGGGGGTGTTACACGGACATATCACTTGGTATGCATACACCTAATATGAAAAGATAAATGTCATTTTAGGCCTACTTTACCATTTTGTTTCTCTTCCTGTTCCATACAGATGAATGCTGATCAAATCTCAATGACTTTACACACTGCAGTAATTCTATCACTTTGGGCATGCTTACAGGTGAGGAGAGCAGAGAGATGACCTCATGAGTAAGCATTCTGCTCCTTTGTTTCTATTGCAGGGCTCTTGGATAGAGGAGTTAACACAGAAGCACTGCCAGTTAAGGAATGTGCAGGGTGTGTGAGCAAACCTTACAAAGTCCCAATATGACAGCCATTGGTGTCGCTAGCAGCAGTCACCCAGGGCATGTGTCCCGTATCCCCTGCAGGGTGCCCCAGGTCCCCCACCACTGCAAAAACCCGGCATCTCCCCCCACCATCTGCCTTTCAAAAATAGTTACCTGGGGACACAATGGGAGAAGGGGAAGTAACAAATATCTGTGCTGGCGATGAGGGGATTTGTGCTAGGAGGGGGGATTTTGGAGGGGAAGAAAAGATGATTGGTGCAAGAGGGGGAATTTTGGAGGGAAAGAAAAGAGGATTGGTGCTAGAAGGGGGGGGGGGGGATTTTGGAGGGGAAGGAAAGATGATTGGTGCTAGGAGGGGGGGATTTTGGAGGGGAAGGAAAGATGATTGGTGCTAGGAGGGGGGATTTGGGAGGGGAAAGGAAGGAGATTTGTGCTAGTAGGAGGGATTTTAGAGGGGGGGGGGAAATAGGATTTTTTGCTAGGGGGGGGGGGGATTTGGGGTGGGGATTTGTGCTAGGAGGCTGATGGAGAGTATTTGTGATAGTAGGGGGAATTGGAGGGGAGTATCTGTTATAGGAGGGGGGATTGGAAGGGAGGATCTGTTCTAGCTGGGGGGATGTGGGAAGAGGATTTGTGCTATTGAAGGGATTGGGGAGTGTCCTAAGAGAGAAAATTGGGGGGAGAAGCTATGTGCTAGGAAAGGGGAATGGAGGCAATATGAGCTGGGGGGGGGGGTTATTTGGGGGACTTTATGCTGAAAGGATGGGTGGGGGGCAAAGATTTGTGTTGGAAGGTGGATATTAGCAGGGGTGGATTAGTACCTGCATCTGTGTTTGGGGAGAATTTTGACTTGTTTAGGGTGGTGAGCATGCAGATTAGTGCTGGATGTTTTTGGGGGAGAAGGGAGGGGAATGGGGGGCAATGTGACATCTTCACCTTGGGGGGCTAGATGACCTTTTCCTGGCACTGCAATAAACTGTGCGGGAGATTTACTAAAACTGGAGCACTATGAATCTGGTGCAGCTGTGCATAGTAACCAATCAGGTTCTAGCTTCAGCTTGTTCAATTAAGCTTTGACAATACAACCTGGAAGCTGATTGGTTTCCATGCAGAGCTGCACCAGATTTTCCAGTTTTAGTAAATCCCCTCCTATATATCATAGTGTTAGTAACTGGTCTACTCATCTTACTTCTCCAAACAGATGGATGTTAATGGTAGTAAGCTAGTTGAATTCAGAATTCTGGCATTTCCTGGACCTCCAAGTTTGCAGTACATTTTCTTCCTCCTCCTGATGACTACTTACCTAATAACTCTCCTGAGTAACTCTGTGATCATCACTATTACGCTGAAAGAAAGACGCCTGCACACTCCTATGTACTATTATCTCCGCAATCTCTCTTTTCTAGAAATCTGTTACGTCTCTGTGACTGTCCCCAAAATTCTGAGCACCATCACACCACATGGGAGATCCATCTCTCTCTACGGTTGCATGACTCAGTTTCTAGCGTTCTTCTCTTTGGGATCCACCGAATGCCTCCTATTTGCCATTATGGCCTATGACCGCTACCTAGCCATCTGCAAACCTCTACATTACACAAGACTGATGAGTACTACCACATGTCACGCTCTTAGCCTATGCGCCTTCATTGGTGGCTTTCTAACCACTTCCCCCCAAATAGTCTTACTCTTCCGACTTCCGTTCTGTGGACGCGATATTAACCATTTCTTCTGTGACGCTCCTCCGCTGTTGCAGCTGTGTTGTGGAGATACCTCTCTTATCAATTTGATGGACTTTTTTAATGCTTCCTTCGTGATTCTGACTTCATTAACAGTGACTTTGGTTTCGTATGTCTATATTATTACCACCATCCTAAAGATACCGACTACTACCGGACGAAGAAGAACCTTCTCCACCTGCTTTTCCCATTTAATTGTCGTCTCCATTTATTACAGCACCATTACATTTATGTACGTGAGACCCAGACTGAGTAGCTCTTTCAGCCTGAATCGAGTGGTGGGAGTTTTTTACACCGTGATAACGCCAATTCTCAATCCTTTAATTTATTGTTTAAGAAATAAAGAAGTGAAAGAAGCCATTAAAAATCAACTGTTAAAGCAGAACTCCAGACATGTATTACAAAAAACACAAATTGCTTCAGTTATGTATCCTACCCCCATCTAAATCAGTGGTCACCAAACTGTGGCCGGTGGGTCTGATGCAGCTTGCCTTTATCCAGCCCATGGGGCACTATTCCTTCCATTGACAACACAAATGAGGCACCATGCCTTCCACTGACCCCAACATTAGGGCATAATTCCTCCCACTGATATAAACAATGGAACACTACTCCTCCCACTGACACCAATGATGGGGCACTATTCCTATCACTAATACCAGTGACGGTGCACTATTCCTCCCACTGATACCAATGATGGGGCACTATTCCTCCCACTGATACCAATGATGGGGCACTATTCCTCCCACTGACACCAATGATGGGGCACTATTCTTCCCACTGACACCAATGATGGGACACTATTCCTTGCACTGACACCAATGATAGGACACTATTTTTCCCACTGACACCAATGATGTGGCACTATTCTTTCCACTAATGCCAGTGTTGGGGTACAATTCCTTCCACTGACCCCAATGATGGGGCACTATTCCTCTTCTAACTGATGATAGGTACTATGTAATTTTTCTACTTCCACTGACCACCAAGCCTGAGGCATTGTTTACTCCCACTGGCCACAGCCCCCTAAAAAGTGTGAAGAATTGTAAACCGGCCCTTTGTTTAGGGACGCCTGTTCTATATTATTATAAAAGGGGCTGACACTTCCAATTTTCCTTGGTGGTTTTGCCACATTTGCTGTGAGCGCTCATTACATGCAGAGCCCAGCTCTGAATGAGCCCTGGCCAGGTGCAAGCAGCATATTGTGACTCTCAGCCCTGTGTAGCTGACATGTGATTCAGAATCCTTCCTCCATGTAGTAAATATGAAGATCATAACTTTTGTATTCACAGATAGAAGATTCTGCTACCAGCAGGGCTACCATTAGAAATCATGGGGCCCCATATAGCTTGGATGAGAGGGTCCCCCATGTTATATACACTCATGCAATGCAGCATGACGTTGTAGCAACACAGCCATTCTGAATGGCTCCCCAACTTCCATTGCAACAAACGTACATTGCGCTACAAAAAAATATTGTGCACACCATTCTTCGGCAGTGCAACACACATCTGTCACAAGGTGCATGAATGAAAATGAACCTCCACTAACAGGGTCTGCAAAAGACTCCTAATGAGGCCTTGTCATAAATGGTCCAACCATAAACAGTCTGAGGAATAGTTTGAGCAATACGTCGCTGTAAGACTAGGGGCAGTGACCTGTTTAGGACCTAAAACTGAACTTCCAGAGCCAAACTTTATACATAATCCAGAACTCCTGCTGGAATGGAACTACCTTCACTAAAAGTTGTTAAACACATGTATAAGAAGATATCAGATGTCTATATTATAAGGTCCAGTAAGGTACTGTTCCCTTAAAGCATGTTATATAGCACAGTGCTTATGCTGTGTAATTTGGCCCCTTGTATCACCTGAAATACCTGGCTGATCCTGCCTGGCTATACCCTCCCATCTGTAAACTGACCACGGTATATCATGGCTGCTGAGCCCTGATACCGTGGTCAGTTTATGTGGCTCTGTCATCCACAGCCCTGCTCTGTCCTTCTCTGTCCTCTCCCCCACCCCTCCCCTCCATGTCTGTCTGCTTGTACCAGTGCTCATCCCTCCCTTCCAGCTGGTATCATACCTTAGTTTTGTTGCTACAATCCCCTCTGTTATAATAAATGCTGTGCCCCAGTGTATGTGTTTTGTAAAAAATCTACTGCTAAATACTTTATTTTATAGCCCTGCTCGGCGCTCACATGACCGGCTGTCTCTCTCCTCCTCTCCTCCTCCTGGCTGAAGTCAGCGGGGGTTTCTCGGCCCCCTTGCTGTAGCTGTCAGTTCGAGAGCGGAGAGAGGCGGCTGGTCACATGAGTGCAGAGCAGCGAAATAAAATAAGGTATTTAGTTTTTTACATTTTACAGTGGGGCAAAGCATTTATTATAACAGAGGGGATTGTAGCAACAACAATAAGTAGCTTAACAACCACTTTAAGACACATTGGACCTCCTAAAAGAAATAAGCGTAAGATCATTTTCATATTTGGTCTCTAATGAATTGTAATTTCATTCTGTTAAATAATATGTCAGTTGTTGGATTGTGAAACCTTTATTGAAAATATTTAGGCTAGTTGGCATCAGTGCCGGGACAAGGTCATCTAGAGTCCAGTGCGAACATGCCAAACTGCCACCCCCCCCCCCTCCAAGATGTATGAGCATTATGTGCCAGCAAAAATCCCCCCCCCCAAAAGAATAATTGAGCACTAATCTGCATGCTTACCTCCAAGCATAAATTCCCCCAGAACAAATCTGCCCCCCTGCTGAAATCCCCCCTTCCAGCAGAAAACTTTGTCCCCCATCCCCCAACACAAATGCCCCTCCCCCAAAAAAGTCACCCCTCCTAGCACAAATCCTCTACCTCTCAAATTTCCTGAGTACAAATCCTTTCCCCCCCCCCACTCCAAATCCCCCTATCACAAACCACCCCCAAAATTACCCCTCCTAGCACAATTTTCCTCCCCCCTTCACCATATCACCTCTTCTAGCACACCCCTCCCCCCCATATCCCCTTTCCTAAAACAAATCCTCTTATCCCATCCCCCCTCCCAACACCATACCCCTAAATCACCACTCCTTGCAACTTAGCAATTCTTACCCCCTGCTACCCCCTCTCCCCCCAAATTGACCCCTCCCCCCTAACACAAATCTCCTCCCCCTCCTCGCAGCACCCCCCCCCCCCCCCCCACATGAGACCACAGTACTCTGGGGACAGCAAATTTACACTGTTATACAAGCTGTACACTCACTACTTTACATTGTAGCAAAGTGTCATTTCTTCAGTGTTTAATAAAATATTTACAAAAATGTGAGGGGTGTACTCACTTTTGTGAGATACTGCATATAGATCAGACCAAAATGAGGGACAAATGAGGAGGAAAGCGGGACAGAGGGGCATTGTTCCAAATCAGGGACAGTTGGGAGCTATGTCCAACACCCCTACATCACAGTCCTCAGACCCCTCAGATTGGGTAGAGTTAGTTCTACGACACCCTCTTTATGGACAACAAAAAGTTGTTGCATTTAGCAGCTGCAGCTCTCATTTTAGTCATTTACTATGAGGGCCAGTGACTCTGCAGATCAAAAAGGAAGGAAAGAAGTTTCTTGCTATAGTCCTAGAACTGAGTTGTATCCAGCAGCTATTGAATCATTTCGTAGGTGTAGGACAACAGACATACAGTGGGGACGGAAAGTATTCAGACCCCCTTCAATTTTTCACTCTTTGTTATATTGCAGCCATTTGCTAAAATCATTTAAGTTCATTTTTTTCCTCATTAATGTACACACAGCACCCCATATTGACAGAAAAACACAGAATTGTTGACATTTTTTCAGATTTATTAAAAAAGAAAAACTGAATTATCACATGGTCCTAAGTATTCAGACCCTTTGCTCAGTATTTAGTAGAAGCTCCCTTCTGATCTAATACAGCCATGAATCTTTTTGGGAAAGATGCAACAAGTTTTTCACACCTGGATTTGGGGATCCTCTGCCATTCCTCCTTGCAGATCCCCTCCAGTTCTGTCAGGTTGGATGGTAAACGTTGGTGGACAGCCATTTTAAGGTCTCTCCAGAGATACTCAATTGGGTTTAAGTCAGGGCTCTGGCTGGGCCATTCAAGAACAGTCACAGAGTTGTTGTGAAGCCACTCCTTCGTTATTTTAGCTGTGTGCTTAGGGTCATTGTCTTGTTGGAAGGTAAACCTTCGGCCCAGTCTGAGGTCCTGAGCACTCTGGAGAGGGTTTTCGTCCAGGATATCCCTGTACTTGGCCGCATTCATCTTTCCCTCGATTGCAACCAGTCGTCCTGTCCCTGCAGCTGAAAAACACCCCCACATCATGATGCTGCCACCACCATGCTTCACTGTTGGGACTGTATTGGACAGTTGATGAGCAGTGCCTGGTTTTCTCCGCACATACCGCTTAGAATTAAGGCCAAAAAGTTCTATCTTGGTCTCATCAGACCAAAGAATCTTATTTCTCACCATCTTGGAGTCCTTCAGGTGTTTTTTTAGCAAACTCCATGCAGGCTTTCATGTGTCTTGCACTGAGGAGAGGCTTCCGTCGGGCCACTCTGCCATAAAGCTGGTGGAGGGCTGCAGTGATAGTTGACTTTCTACAACTTTCTCCCATCTCCTGACTGCATCTCTGGAGCTCAGCCACAGTGATCTTTGGGTTCTTCTTTACCTCTCTCACCAAGGCTCTTCTCCCCCGATAGCTCAGTTTGGCCAGATGGCCAGCTCTAGGAAGGGTTCTGGTCATCCCAAACGTCTTCCATTTAAGGATTATGGAGGCCACTGTGCTCTTAGGAACCTTAAGTGCAGCAGAAATTTTTTTATAACCTTGGTCAGATCTGTGCCTTGCCACAATTCTGTCTCTGAGCTCTTCAGGCAGTTCCTTTGACCTCATGATTCTCATTTGCTCTGACATGCACTGTGAGCTGTAAGGTCTTATATAGACAGGTGTGTGGCTTTCCTAATCAAGCCCAATCAGTATAATCAAACACAGCTGCACTCAAATGAACGTGTAGAACCATCTTAAGGATGATCAGAAGAAATGGACAGCACCTGAGTTAAATATATGAGTGTCACAGCAAAGGGTCTGAATACTTAGGACCATGTGATATTTCAGTTTTTCTTTTTTAATAAATCTGCAAAAATGTCAAAATTTCTGTGTTTTTCTGTCAATATGGGGTGCTGTGTGTACATTAATGAGGAAAAAAATGAACTTAAATGATTTTAGCAAATGGCTGCAATATAGTGAAGAACATCTCTTGTTAGAAGCTGAATATTGCAGCAAAATCTGGTGTTATCTTTTAATGGGCTATTCTTTTGTATCCTGTAATCTTTTGCATGGGGTTCTGCTTTAATAAACCGGGTTGAAGACCCAACCAGTGGTGGCCTAGACACTGTTTGCCTTCAATAAAGAAAAAAAGCATCCAGGAGGTATTGGGACTTTGATGTGGGTTCATTCAAAGTAGCGAGAGGACAAATACATTCGGAGAGCTAACTTCCATTAATACACTCTTTATTTCCCTGACTGCTCCTTAGTTTTCTTTGTATTAATTGATACCAGATGGACAGAAAGAATCACAGCATTTTCCAATTAGGTAAATTTCCTCATGTCTGCATAATCCAATGTACATCATCACAGCCAGGAAAATGTTTTTCCTCTCTCCCCCATCTCTTTCTCCCTCTCTCTCCCACCTCTCTTTGTATTTCTCTGCCCCCCTCCCCCCCTCCCATTTCTCTACCTTTCTTCTTCCTTCCCTCTTTCTCCCCAGCTCTATCTCTCTCTCCCTCTGGCTTTCTCCCTCTCTCTCTCTCCCTCCTTGCTTTCTTTCTTTTCCGTTCTCTCTGTATTCTTCCTTTTCCTTCTCTGTCTTTCTCTCCTTAACCCTCTTTCTCCCAGTCTCTCTCTCACTCTCTTTCTCCATTTCCCTCTTCTTCCCACTTAACCCAATTGGTGTTTATAAAACATTTGCATAGCTGTCCCTCCATCAACAGTGCATGCAAAATTGTTCTGTGCAAATGGGGCAAAATTAGATATTCTCACCACTAGATGGCACTAACTATCATTAGAAATAAGTATGCTCTTTTGCGCCATCTAGTGGCCATAATGTGGTATTTTCCACATTCACACTTTGAAATCGAAGTGTATAATGCATGAGGACATGATTTTACTCTATTCACACAGTACGAACTTGCATGCATTTTGGATGGAGCAACAGCTATTCCATTTTTTTTTTTAATGCTCTAGGAATTTTTTTTTTTTATCTTCTAGGAATAATATGAAGGAAGATGAGGGGCGAGTCCAGGGACATTATTAGGGGTAAGCGCAGGGCTTTTTTTTCCAGCAGGAACACAGGGGAACGCAGTTCCGGCAACCTGCACTACTGAATGTATGCCGTGGCAAGGGGTACTGAGGTGTACTGAAGGGTCCAATAATGCCAGCTGCTGGGAGATCTATTGTTTCTGTGGGAGGGGGGCTCTATGGTTTCTGGGGGAGGTATTATGTTGCAAGTGAATCAATTGTTGCTGGAAGGGATCTACTGTTGTTGCTAGCTTCTGGAGGGTCTATAAATGCTGGCTGCTGGGAGATCTATTGTTGAGGGAGAGGTCTATTGTTCCTGAGGTGGATCTGTTTTTGTGAGGCTGTATTTTGTTGCAAGCAGTCTATTGCAGCTGGGGGGAACTGTTATTGTTGGGGGGGGGTCTTTTATTGCGAGGGGGTCTATTTTTGCTTTAGGGGGTCTATTGTTGCTGCCAGCATGACATCCATTTTACTACCTTTCTTATTATAAATGTACAGATTACTTAGCATCACAAAATGATACTTGGTTCTGTTTTCTCTAAAAGAAGTAGTACTGGGACGTGGGTAGGGGGTGGAAACAAGAGACAGTGCTTGGAGGTGGGTAGGGGATGGAGATAAGGTGTGACTTGGGAGAGGGGAGTTTCTGCAACTATTCTCTGAGAAAAAAAGCCCTGGGTAAGTGGTAATTTAAAAAAATGGGGCTGGGGGGGGGAGTCCAGGGGCATTATCAGGGCTAAGGGATAATATTAAAGAGGACGGGAGATGAGTCCAGGGAAATTTTATGGTTAATGGATAATATAAAAGAGGATAGGGTACATTATCAGGTATAAGGGATAATTTAATGAATGTGTGATAAGTCCAGGGGCATTTTTGGGGTAAGGGATAATATGAAAGAGTATAGGGGGGTGAGTCTGGGGACATTATTAGGGGTAGGGATGAGCCGAACACCCCCCAGTTCGGTTCCCAGCAGAACATGCGAACAGGCAAAAAAATTGTTCGAACACGCGAACACAGTTAAAGTCTATGGGACACGAACATGAATAATCAAAAGTGCTAATTTTAAAGGCTTATACTCAAGTTATTGTCATAAAAACTGTTTGGGGACCTGGGTCCTGCCCCAGGGGACATGGATCAATTAAAAAAAAGTTTTAAAAACGGCCGTTTTTTCGGGAGCAGTGATTTTAATAATGCTTAAAGTAAAACAATAAAAGTGAAACATTCCTTTAAATTTCGTACCTGGGGGGTGTCTATAGTATGCCTGTAAAGTGGCGCATGTTTCTCATGTTTACAACAGTCCCTGCACAAAACTACATTTCTAAAGGAAAAAAAGTAATTTAAAAGTACTCGCGGCTATAATGAATTGTCGGGTCTCTGCAATACACATAAAAGTCATTGAAAAAAATGGCATGGGATTCCCCCACAGTCCATTACCAGGCCCTTTGGGTCTGGTATGAATATTAAGGGGAACCCCGAACCATAATTTAAAAAAAAAAATTGCGTAGGGGTCCCCCCAAATTGCATACCAGGCCCTTCAGGTCTTGTATGGATATTATGGGGAACCCCAAACCAAAATTTTTAAAAAAATGGCGTGGGGATCCCCCTAAAAATCCATACCAGACCCTTATCCGAGCAAGCAACCTGGCAGGCCGCAGGAAAAGTGGGGGGACGAGAGAGCGCCCCCCTCCCGAACCGTACCAGGCCACATGCCCTCAACATGGGGAGGGTGCTTTGGGGTAGCCCCCCAAAGCACCTTGTCCCCATGTTGATGGGGACAAGGACCTCATCCCCAGCAACCCTTGCCCGGTGGTTGTGGGGGTCTGCGGGCGGGGGAATTATCGAAATATGGAAGCCCCCTTTAACAAGGGGACCCCCAGATCCCAGCCTCCCCCCTGTGTGAAATGGTAACGGGGTACAAATGTACCCCTACCATTTCACAAAAAAAGTGTGAAAATGGTAAAAATGACATGACAGCTTGCGGACAAGTCCTTTATTAAAAAATTTAAAAAAAAACTGTCCCACTAAGTCTTCTTCTTCTTCTCTTGCTCCGCCGACGGACCGAAAAAAAAAAATAAATAAAATAAACCTGCACACAGCCAGCGATCCGCCTCCATGGGAGGCACCCGCCGTAATTACCGTCCTCTCAGGTGACAGTTCTTTTATAACTGACTACGGGGCCACCCAGTGACATTGCCGGGTGACCTTGCCCCCCTTTGACGCACGGGAACATCTCTATGGCTTCCCCCTAGCGTCAGAGGGGGACGGGGTCACTCAGTTATGTCACCGGGTGGCCCCGCCCCCTCTGACGCTACGAGGAAGCCATAGGGATGTCCCCGTGCATCAGAGGGAGGCAGGGTCACCTGGGGATGTCACCGTGTGGCCCCCTCCCTCAGTTATAAAGGAACTGTCACCTGCGAGGACGCGTCATATGGCGGGTGCTTCCCATGGAGGCGGGTCAGTGCCGCTGTTTTTTTTTTTTTTTCGGTCCGTCAGGGGAGCAAGAGAAGAAGGGACAGTTTTATTTTTTTTATTTTTTCAAAAAGGACTTGTCCCCAAGCTGCGTCATGTCATTTTTACCATTTTCACACTTTTTTGTGAAATGGTAGGGGTACATTTTTACTCCCTACCATTTCACACAGGGGGAGGCCGGGATCTGGGGGTCCCCTTGTTAAAGGGGGGTTCCAGATTCCGATAAGCCCCCCACTCGCAGATCCCCACAACCATCGGGCAAGGGTTGTGGGGATGAGGCCCTTGTCCCCATCAACATGGGGACAAGGTGCTTTGAGGCGCTACCCCAAAGCACCCTCCCCATGTTGAGGGCATGTGGCCTGTTACGGTTCAGGAGGGGGGGCGCTCTCTCGTCCCCCCCTCTTTTCCTGCGGCCTGCAAGGTTGCGTGCTTGGATAAGGGTCTGGCATGGATTTTGAGGGGGACCCCCACGCCATTTTATTTTTAAATTTTGGCGTGGGGTTCCCCTTAATAACCATACCAGACCTGAAGGGCCTGGTATGGAATTTGGGGGGACCCCCACGCAATTTTTTCTTTTTAAATTTTGGTTCGGGGTTCCCCTTAATATTCATACCAGACCCAAAGGGCCTGGTAATGGACTGTGGGGGAATCCCATGCTGTTTTTTCAATGACTTTTATTAGTATTGCCGAGACCCGACATTATTAAAATCACTGCTCCCGAAAGAACGAATGTTTTTAAAACTTTTTTTTGCATTGATACCCAGGTTCCCAAACACTTTTTATGACAATAACTTGCATATAAGCCTTTAAAATGAGCACTTTTGATTTGTCCCATAGACTTTTAAAGGGTGTTCCGCGGCTTTCGAATTTGCCACAAACATCCCAAATTTGTTCGCTATTCGGCGAACGGGTGAACAGCCAATGTTCGAGTCTAACTCATGTTCGACCCGAACATAAAGCTCATCCCTAATCAGGGGTAAGGAATAATTTAAAGGAGAATGGGTGTGAGTCTGGGGACATTAGTAGGGGTAAGGGATAATATAAAGAAGGATAGGGGATAAGTTCAGAGACATTATGAAAAGGTGAAGTATAATATAAAGGAGGATGAGGAGTGATTCTGGTAACATTATCAGGTGTAAAGGAATATTATAAAAAAAGAGGATGGGGTTGAGCCCAGGGGCATTATCAGGGGTAAAGTATATTATAAATGAGGCTGAGGGGCGAGTCTGCTGACATTACTATTATTATTATTATTATTATAATAATAATAATAATAATAATAAATAATACTATTATTATTATAATAATAATAATAATAATAAAGGAGGATGAGGGGCGAGTCTGCGGACATTACTAGGGGTAAGGGATAATATAAAGGGGAATGGGGGATAAGTTCGGAAACATTATCAGAGGTAAAGTACAATATAAAGGATGGGGGTGATTCTGGGAACATTATCAGGGGTAAGGGATAATATAAAGGAGGATAGGGTTGAGCCCAGGGACATTATCAGGGGTAAAGGATAATATTAAGAGGATGGGGGTAAATTTGGAGACAGGGTAAGGGATAATATAAAGTATAGGGCATACGTTTGGGGACATTATCAGGGGTAAGGGATAAGAGGGGGTGAGTCCAGGGGATTTCTCGTTCTCTCAGTCTGTCTTTCCTGCTTATTTCCACCCAATCTAAGTGCCCTTTACCCATCTCCTCACTCTCTCCTTCTATAGTTAAATAGTTTCTCTCTCCCCTTTTATAGTCCAATTTATCTCTCTCTCTTTCCTTTCCCCCTTTCTCTTGCTCTCAGTTTTGTATCCCCTTCTCTCTATCTCTCACCTTCTACATTCCCATATGGTCACTCTGTTTTTCTCTCTGGTTCTTCCCCCCTACCCAGTCACTGTCTCTCCCTCCATCCATCCTCCTCTCCCCTGAGCTCCCTTCTCATGGGGTATCCTCCAGGTAATAATGCACTTACTTCTCTCCTGCCCGAGTCTCTGGGTCTGGTCCTGTGTCTCTGCTGGTCCCTCTGTATGGTTCTCTCCTCTGTCCCCTTCTCTACTCCCCTTTTCTTCCCCTCATTTTTGTCTTTTATCCAGTCTTTCTGGATTAAAGGCCGCACCCAAAGACGTAAAATATTTGAGCAGCTGGGCAGCTGTTTGGCCCTCACACAGTGTCTGCTCATGCTCACTATGATATGTTACAATATATAGGGAAACAATATCTCAGTGTACATTGAGCCGTGACACCTGCAGGATATCAGTGGTCATATAGCGCATTATAGACCCGGAGGATGAGGACAGTGGAGGCTGCGCAATAGAAAGTGGTCATTAACGCAGATGTATTGCATCTCAGATTCACCCACACACAGTGATGGTCTTGAATTCATACACTTTCAAACTAGTAAATTCTTTGGCAGTTCATGCAGCTCTCTGAGATCTGGGCTAAGCTGACCCAATTTAAATGGATGCTAAAAGATCTTTTCGATAAATGTTAGCAAAATAATTGTTTTTCAACTTCACAAAACCTAAACTTACTTTGCATCAAATTGTTGCCAGTAGTTTGTCTTTTTTTTTTTCTTAATACTGGGAATTCTGTAGTGTGAGCTTTTTTGACATCTCATGCCCCACCTGTTTTATATAAATCCACCAATACACAGAGAGGATTTTTGCATGCAAGGTTGCCAGATGTTCTCTGCTTTTACTTCAGGAGCTTCACCCAGCCACCTCTCCCCAACATGGCACCCTATGACGTGCAATACCGACCATCTCTTACATTCCTACTGTTTCAGCACTCCTGGTTGACTTGTAATATCTTTTTAAACTACTCTACTGGATTCAGATGGATTTGAGCCTAACTACTACTATATTTACAATGAATTGGATAAATGAGAACCTTTACAGGCGTAATCTTCAGCAGGGTTTCTCAACTAGGGTTCCTCAGGGTGGTTCCTAGGGGTTGCTCCGGCAGTAAGCGATTTCTGCCTCTCAGTTGGGTAATCACTGACACCAATAATTGTTTCAGCTATCTTTAAGGGGGGGATTCTTCCCAATGACTACAAATGTAAGGCGCATTCTTCACACTGACAATCACACTAATATACTGTGAGCTGTAAATATAATTTTTAGCAAGGGTTACCAGAAAGCCAAGAAGTTATTTGAAGGATTCCTCCATTTTCAAAAGTTTGAGAAAGGCTGGTCTACATGGTAATCCTTCTCTACTCTATTGCATATGTTTCCAACTTAACAAAAGTCACTAAACCCACAATTTTAAATAAAATAGTAATAATATGAAAAACTATTAATAATATCCTTAAGTAAGGGATTGTCTTATAAAAGTGGACATTTTTATTCTTCAGTGGTTTCCAAGAGAAATATCCTTGATCCCTGATTAGGGTAAGGATCGGTGTGAACTAGCCAGGCTGGTAGAGATTACTCAAAACCACAAGAAGGACTAAGATAGGCTCCTGCCAAAGGTGCAGTATCTGGAAGTACTGGACCATAGCCCCCATCCTACAGTAGAAACTGCCAAGGCGTGCTCTTTGGAATGGCCTATCTAGTGGAAAACAGTAACTAGATACACTGAAGTGGAGTGCCAGTGATTAGCCATGTCCATGGTTGTCCTTAATGAAAAGACTGTCTCATAAAGTGGAAATTGTTATTCTTTAGTGGTTTTCAAGAGACATATTTGAATCCTGGATTCTAGATGATGGTTAGGATCGGTGTTAACTAGCCAGGCTTGTGGAGGTGGCTTAAAAACATAAGGATGAAGACAGACTAAAAGGTGCAGGGTTTGGAAGTACCATACCACAGTCCCACTCGATGTGTTGGCATCCTACAGCAGAAACTGCCAAATAGTGCTCTTTGGAATGGCATCTCTAGTGGAAACCAATATATAAATACACTCAAATGGAGTCATCAGTCATGTCCAATGTTCTCCTTAACTAAGGGACTATCTTATAAAAGGTGGATAATTATATTATTCAATGGTTTCTAAGAGAATTATCCTTGATCCCTTATTAAGGTAAAGGATCAGTGTAAACTAGCTACGCTGGTAAAGGTTACTCAGAACCGCCAGAAGGACAGAGATAAGCTCCTACCGAAGGTAACGTATTTGGAAGTACTGGTCTCTCTAGCGGAAAAACCTACACAAATGATGTCCAGAGTCTTGTGGGATAGATCACCCAAGCTCTGCAAGTGGACAAGAGGCCTAAGGGCATAAAAGGAATGCTGAGCCCATGTCTGTTGATTAAACTGTATAGCAGGATGGGAAGCTGAAGAGCAGCAAATCCCTGTAGCTGCTCCAAAGAAAAGAAGAGCATGAACACAATAAGGCTGATTCACAGCTTAGGAAGCTGCTGAAATATTTGGGTCCTCCTGCCATTACCAGTAATTATTACCCATCCTGTTCCTGGGCCTAACAATCACTGACATACCAGTAATGAAACAGATATGTTAGGGACAGAACAAGGGTTATAACCATTGGCCAATCATGTTTTTCCTTCATCCAGTTGGTGGGGATGAGCTTAAGTTTTGGGCCACAGTTATGGCCTATCAAAGTCCTCTTTCTCCCCTCCTGTCCCTGTGCTGTGTCAGTCACTGGTAGGGAAGGGAATATGTGCTGTGGCGGGGTGCAATGTTCAGACAAATGGCTTAAAGTGGCTGCAAGCCTAAAGCCAACAGCCAAATGCTTGACACCCAATTGTGCTCCAGTAGCCAGTTGTGAAAAGAAAACTTCCCCAAGCTAGTATTGCATATTTTATTATGTAGCATTTCACAGATTTTGGCTTATTTTACCAGTCTTCTGCTTTTCACTATGTATCTGGCAATGAAACCTTCAGCTTTTGAAAACCAGTTAACAATTTTGCGGTGAAATAGGACAAAGTGCAAATAAATATCTTTTTAAATACATTTCTATGTGTCTGTTAGGCGCGTGAGAGGGGATATGCTTTCAATTTACAAATACCGTACTGGTGAACCAACAATAGGGATAAAACTTTTTCACGGAAGGGAGTTTAATAAGACATCTCATTAAAATTAGAAGAAAAGAGGTTTAACCTTAAACTGCGTAGAGGGTTCTTTACTGTAAGAGCGGTGGTCTCAGCGGGGGGGTATCGATAGTTTCAAAAAACTATTAGATAAGCACCTGAACGACCGCAACATACAGGGATATACAATGTAATACTGACATACAATCACACACATAGGTTGGACATGATGGACTTGTGTCTTTTTTCAACCTCACCTACTACCCTGTTTCCCCCGAAAATAAGACCTAGCGTGATTGTTGGTGCTGGCTGCAATATAAGCCCTACCCCCCTAAATAAACCCTAGTTAAAGTGGGGTTCCACCCAAAAAATAAAACTACAGTGGCTTGCGAAAGTATTCGGCCCCCTTGAACTTTTCAACCTTTTGCCACATTTCAGGCTTCAAACATAAAGATATAAAATTTTTATTTTTTGTGAAGAATCACCAACAAGTGGGACACAATTGTGAAGTGGAACGAAATCTTTTGGATTTTTGAAACTTTTTTAACTAATAAAAAAATGAAAAGTGGGGCGTGCAAAATTATTCGCCCCCCTTGCGTTAATACTGTGTAGAGCCACCTTTTGCTGCGATTACAGCTGCAAGTCACTTGGGGTATGTCTCTATCAGTTTTGCACATCGAGAGACTGAAATTCTTGCCCATTCTTCCTTGCAAAACAGCTCGAGCTCAGTGAGGTTGGATGGAGAGCGTTTGTGAACAGCAGTTTTCAGCTCTTTCCACAGATTCTCGATTGGATTCAGGTCTGGACTTTGACTTGGCCATTCTAACACCTGGATACGTTTATTTGTGAACCATTCCTTTGTAGATTTTGCTGTATGTTTGGGATCATTGTCTTGTTGGAAGGTAAATCTCCGTCCCAGTTTCAGGTCTTTTGCAGACTCCAACAGGTTTTCATCCAGAATGGTCCTGTATTTGGCTGCATCCATCTTCCTCTCAATTTTAACCATCTTCCCTGTCCCTGCTGAAGAAAAGAAGGCCCAAACCATGATGCTGCCACCACCATGTTTGACAGTGGGGATGGTGTGTTGAGTGTGATGAGCTGTGTTGCTTTTACGCCAAACATATCGTTTTGCATTGTGGCCAAAAAGTTTGATTTTGGTTTCATCGGACCAGAGCACCTTCTTCCACATGCTTGGTGTGTCTCCCAGGTGGCTTGTGGCAAACTTTAGACGAGACTTTTTATGGATATCTTTGAGAAATGGCTTTCTTCTTGCCACTCTTCCATAAAGGCCAGATTTGTGCAGTGTACGACTGATTGTTGTCCTATGGACAGACTCTCCCACCTCAGCTGTAGTTCTCTGCAGTTCATCCAGAGTGATCATGGGCCTCTTGGCTGCATCTCTGATCAGTCTTCTCCTTGTCTGAGCTGAAAGTTTAGAGGGACAGCCAGGTCTTGGTAGATTTGCAGTGGTCTGATACTCCTTCCATTTCAAAATGATCGCTTGCACAGTGCTCCTTGGGATGTTTAAAGCTTGGGAAATCTTTTTGTATCCAAATCTGGCTTTAAACTTCTCCACAACAGTATTACGGACCTGCCTGGTGTCTTCCTTGGTCTTCATGATGCTCTTTGCGCTTTCAACAGAACCCTGAGACTATCACAGAGCAGGTGCATTTATACAGAGACTTGATTACACACAGGTGGATTCTATTTATCACCATCAGTCATTTAGGACAACATTGGATCATTCAGAGATCCTCGCTGAACTTCTGGAGTGAGTTTGCTGCACTGAAAGTAAAGGGGCCGAATAATTTTGCACGCACCACTTTTCAGTTTTTTAATTGCTAAAAAAGTTTAAAATATCCAATAGATTTCGTTCCACTTCACAATTGTGTCCCACTTGTTGGTGATTCTTCACAAAAAATTAAAATTTTATATCTTTATGTTTGAAGCCTGAAATGTGGCAAAAGGTTGAAAAGTTCAAGGGGGCCGAATACTTTCGCAAGCCACTGTACCTGGAAAAATTCTAAAAAAAAACCCAAAAAAACATTTGGATATTTTTTTTTTCACTTACCTCTAAATGCCTGTTGCTAGGTGGTACCTCGTAGTCTGCCTGTTCCTTAGCCTGGGCTGGTGACATCACTTCCTCCTCGGCACAGGAAGGGCTCCGCTCTGCTCCCTCCCTCCTGTCAATCATCTGGGACCTGTTACAGGTCCCAGGTGATTAAGCGGCCAATCACGGCGCGCGGCGCCGCTCGCGCATGCGCAGTGGGTGCCAGGCTGTGAAGCCACAGCCCGGCGCCCACAGTTGAAATGCCGGCGCTGACGAGCGGAGGGGGGGACGAGCGGGGCTTCGATCCCCCGCATCGCTGGACCCAGGGACAGGTGAGTGTCCAATTAAAAGTCAGCAGCTGCAGTATTTGTAGCTGCTGACTTTTTTTTTTTTTTGACGGCCCCCCTGGGTGGAACTCCTCTTTAAAGTCCTTGTAGGGCTTATTTTCAGGGTAGGGCTTATTTTCGGGGGAAACAGGGTAGGGCTTATTTGGGGGGGTAGGGCTTATATTGCAGCCATCACCGACAATCACGCTAGGTCTTATTTTCGGGGAAACAGGGTATGTAACATCCACAGGCATAGCAATGACAGCCCCCTGCCCTAGGACTACCCCCCACTAACGCATTTCACACAATAAGGCTTAGTCTCTATGACTGGTGCGCATCGTTCATCACTGACTGTGGAAACCTCACACTGCACCTAATGCAATGTGGATTCTGTGCCTCTCCACTCTTCCTCCAGACTCTGGGGCCTTGATTTCCAAATGAAATGCAAAATTGTGCACAGTGCATGATGATTTGGACTGCTGGTATTGGTCCACTGTGTTTTATAAAGTCCAAACTCAGCGCAGCCCTCTACCAGGAAATTATAGAGCACTTCATGCTTCCCTCTGCTGACCAGCTTTATGGAGATGCTGATTTCATTTTCCAGCAGGACTTGGCACCTGCCCACACTGCCAAAAGTACCAATACCTGGTTTAATGATCATGGTATCACTGTGCTTGATTGGCCACCAAACTCGCCTGACCTAAACCCCATAGAGAATCTGTGGGGTATTGTCAAGAGGAAGATGAGACACCAGACCCGACAATGCAGATGAGCTGAAGGCCGCTATCAAAGCTTCCATAACACCTCAGCAGTGCCACAGGCTGATCGCCTCCATGCAATGCTGCATTGATGCAGTAATTCATTAAAAAAAAGAGTCCCGACCAAGTATTGAGTGCATACTATACAGTACATGGACATACTTTTCAGTAAGGGTCGGTTCACACTGAGGCAGCACGACTTACAGCGCGACTGCCTCAGGCGACCCAGGACACGACTCAGCGGCGACTTGCAAGACGACTTCTGTATAAAAGTCAATGCAAGTCGCCCCCAAAGTAGTACAGGAACCTTTTTCTAAGTCGAAGCGACTTGCGTCACTCCGATTAGAACGGTTCCATTGTACAGAACAGGACACTACTTGTCAGGCGACTAGGTCGCCTGACAAGTCGTCCCAGTGTGAACCGGGGCTTAGACAATATTTCTGTATTAAAAATCCTTTTTTTTATTGGTCTTATGTAATATTCTAATTTTCTGAGATACTGAATTTTTTGGTTTCACTAGCTGTAAGCCATAATCATCAAAATTAAAAGAAAGAAATGCTAGAAACTCTGTGTATAACACATCTATATATAATATATGAGTTTCACTTTTTTGAATTAAATTACTGAAATAAATTAACATTTTGAGGATATTCTAATTGTATGAGATGCACCTGTAATATATGTGTGTGTGTGTGTGTGTGTGTGTGTGTGTGTGTCATACATTTACATATACGAGTGTTTTACCTGCCAAAGGATTTGTAGTTCTGTCCATCCAGAGCGGAGATTTACAGAGCTCTGCCAAACAACACGGTCTCTGCTGCAGTTTTACTTTCACTTACAGATTTCCTTCTTTATAACTGGATAGGGAAAGGAAAAGCAGCATACTGATGAGCTCATTTTGCTTTCACACAGCTTTTTCCTCTTATCAGCATGCTCATTTCACTGCAACACAATTGAATTGCTCCTTGTGCTGCTTTACTTTTCCCCTGTCTGAGCTCTGCTGTACAGGAACTGCATGAGGCTGCTACCAGGTCAGATTCCAATACTTACCCTTCTTGTATTTAAAAAGTAAGTTCAATGATCATAAATGCGTTAAATTGTGCCTTTTTTATCTGCCCGGAATTCAACTTTCAAGGAAACCTATCATTGGAGCCATGTGTAGGCTGTCACCTCTGATCTCTCCTAAAAATGGTGGTTGCCTGGCTGTCATACTGATCCAGTGGCTTCAATACTTTCTAAGTCATTGACCTGGAACATGTATGAAAATAAGGAACGCCAACCTTTTTGCTTTCTTTTTTATTTTAATTTGCTTAGGCTAGTTCCAAATGTTTGACATAGAGGTATTGAAGCCAAACACAGACAGAATACTAATGTTTGCAAAAGATGTATCCATGTATCCATCACTGTTACATTGGATTTCATTATTTATGTATCAATGTCTTGGTGGTGACATCTAGTGGCAATTCAGTGTAATTACAACTTGTAATTTTATGTCTGTAAATGGTATATTCCAGTTTACCTGTATGTTGGGGTTGGTTGGCTTAGTTCTTAAATAGATCCCCTCCTTCTTCCTCATGTTTCCTTGGTAAGTTACCAGTCTTCTTACTGGGCAAAAGACTTCTCTCTTCACTCTTCAAATGACCAGTGAACATCCCATCTAAACATTTTAACAAGCAAAACTACATTGGATTAAACTGCCGCGTCTTATGGCAGAGTTAAAGTATAACTAAAGGCAAAACTTTTTTTTTTTTTTAGATAGAGTGGAGTGGGGTTAGACCCCCTGTTCACCCTCTCTATTTGTCCTGTTTACCAATATCATTGAAAGTGAAAGTAAAAGAAAAATCACAAATTTTGGGTTGTCCCCAGAAAAGTAATAAAGGGGACATTTTCCAATGGGGACACTAGTTCTGGTGACCTGGGGGTCCCCAAGGAATTCCCTTAATTTGCTGTTTCTTGTTTGGCCATGGGACAGGAAGTGAAGGGAAATCTCCACATTGGGACACAGATGGTGGTAAAAAAAAATTTGACAGGGGTTATAATCCTCTTATTGTATCCAACATGAAAAAAAAAGATTTGACTATAGTTCTACTTTAAAGTGATTGTGAAGATTTTTGTTTTTTTTAATAACAAACATGCTATACAGTACTTAGCTGCTCTGTGTAATGTTTTTGCATAGGGCAGCCCAGATCCTCCTCTTCTCGGGTCCCTCTTTGGCTATCCTGGCCCCTCCCTTCTGTTGAGTTTCCCCACAGCAAGCAGCTTGCTATGGGGGCACCTGAGCCGAGCTGCAACTCTGTGTGTTCATTCAGACGTGGAGCTGCTGTTCGGCTCTGCCCCCTTTCTCTGATTGGCTAACTGACTTTGATTGACAGCTGTGGAAGCCAATGGCGCCACTGCTGTGCCTCAGCCAATCAGGACGGAAAGTCTTGGACGGCTGAGGGACTCGTGGACATCGCTGGACAGAGATGGGGGCTCAGGTAAGTATTGGGGGGGCTGAGGGGGGCTGCTGCATACAGAAGGCTTTTTATCTTAATGCATAGAATGCATTAAGATAAAAAAAAACCTTCTGCCTTTACAATTCCTTTAAGCTCTCTGTGGGGGACGCTTATTCAGCAGGTGACCACACTTGCCAGATGGACCGAGGTCTAAAGGAGGTATGCCAATGCATGAAGCAGTGCTTGAAAGAGAACAGCGATGATGTCACTGCTACTTTTCCACGGTAATATCTGGGTTTGCAAAGCCATTTGGTGCCACAAAGTGGATTTATATCCTTTCCTATTTGTGACTGGAGATCAGCTTTAAATATCATATTCGGTTTAACATGAAAACAGGAGGAAAGATTGTTCGTGACATAACTGTAGTGGTTACCAAGAGCGACCAAGAAGACACTTTGTATCATTTTCTGAGGGAGTAAAACCTGAAAACCAATAGGTTGTTATTGGCAAGGTTCACCCTAGTAAAAATTTTATTCCTCCAGTGTGTATGAACACGTTGCCAGTTTTCCTCTCTCGGCATCTCCATGACTTGTCTCCTCTCCGTGATTGGCCTCTTCCCAACTCACTTCTCACTGCTTTGGAATTCATGGAAAACGATCAGCTCCATTGTGTCAGCTGCCGCCCTTCCCTCCTTCTCTGCTACAGCCTGTCCCTGATCAATTAAATTCACACCAGTACAGTGCAGGGAGATCTTCCATTGTGGGATGTAGGAGTGAGAATGAAGCTACAGGTCCTTGAAAGCTGAATGATTCTTAAAGCTGAAGTTTAATCTGCGTATATATTGCCTTCCCTGGCCCTCTCCACCTCCCCAGTCAACACGCTAATGGAATAATTAAATGAAACCTTTCTGTTTTCATTACATGCCTTGTTTTTTTTTTAACCAGTGATTTCATCACTGGGTCTCTGTGCTTCTCTATGCAAGGCATATATTCCTCAGCCCGGATGCCAGCAGTGGGAAATGCACGTTTCAAAATGCCTTGATGGGTGGATAACAGTCTTGAGGAGTAGGAGCTTATAGGTAGAATGCATAGCTACCAGCTGTCCCTGATTTCAAGGGACTGTCCCTCATTCAAAACAAAGTCCCTCTGTCCTCCTCATATGTCCCTCATTTTGCTCTGATCTACAGTGGTAAAAATTATTATTTGTTTCCCTGCAGATTTTGTAAGTTTGCCCACTTACAAAGAAATGAAGGGTCTATAATTTTCATCATAGGTGTATTTTAAAATGATAGAGACAGGAATTCCTGTCAATTTAGGAAGGTTCTCCTAACGCCAACTTGTTATGTGTATAAAAGACACCTGTCCACAGAATCTCTTTCTTCCATTCAAACCTCAACCATCATGGGCAAGACCAGAGAGCTGTCAAAGGACGTCAGGGACAAGATTGTAGACCTGCACAAGGCTGGAATGGGCTACAAGACCATCAGCAAGAAGCTTGGTGAGACAACTGTTGGAGCGATTATTCGCAAATGGAAGAAATACAAAATAACCAATCATCCTCAGTCTGGAGCTCTGTGCAAGATTTCACCTCATTGGGTGAGGATGATCATGAGAAAAGTGAGGGATCAGCCCAGCACTACTCGGGAGGAGCTTGTGAATGATCTCAATGCAGTTGGACCACAGTCACCAAACAAAGCATTGGCAACACAATACGCCACCATGGATTGAAATCCTCCAGCGCCCGCAAGGTCCCCCTCCTCAAGAAGGCACATGTGGAGGCCCATCTGAAATTTGCCAATGAACATCTAAATGAATCAGAGAAAGACTGTGGAGTGTTGTGGTCAGATGAGACCAAAATTGAGTTCTTTTGCCGCGTACACACGAGCGGAATGTCCAACAGAAAACGTCAGACGAAAGTTTTTCATCGTATATTCCGATCGTGTGTATGCCTCATCGGACTTTTTTTTCCCGAAAATTCTGACGCACCTAGAAATAGAACATGTTCTAAATATTTCCGACTGAACCAATTCCTATCGGGAAAACCGCTTGTCTGTATGCTGTTCCGACGGACCAAAAACGACGCATGCTCTGAAGCAAGTACGAGACTGAGCTATTGGAAGCAATCGGACTTTGGTGTGATCGTGTGTACGCAAGACAGTTTCAGCGGAATTCCGTCGGAACTCCGTCGGAAAAACGTTCAGAGTTTATTCCGACGGGAAAACTGATCGTGTGTACGCGCCATTTGGCATTAACTTGACTCGCCGTGTTTGGAGGAAGAAAAAATGCTGACTATGACCCTAAAAACACTATCCCTACAGTCAAGCACAGAGGTGGAAACATGATGCTTTGGGGCTGTTTCTCTGCTAAAGATACAGGCCGACTTTGAGGGGCCAATGGACGGTGCCATGTATTGTAAAATCTTGGATGAGCACCTTCTTCCCTCAGTCAGAACACTGAAGATGGGTCGTGGATGGGTCTTCCAGCATGACAATGACCATAACATACCGCCAAGGCAACAAGGGAATGCCTCAAGAAGAAGCACATTAAGGTCATGGAGTGGTCTAGCTAGTCTCCAGACCTTAATCCTATAGAAAATTTATGAAGGGAGCTGAAACTTCAAGATGCCAAGCGATCTGGCAGTGCATTATGGGGAGCTCAATGGTGCCCAAATTTGACGCAAATGCCCCATATGTTTGGCTCTTCTGCGAACAAACGAACACCCGATGCTCGAGTCGAACGGGACCATCCCTACTTTTAAAATGACTTTCTTTTTTCCACTCTTCCATAAAGGCCAGATTTGTGGAGGGCACGACTAATAATTGTCCTGTGGACAGATTCTCCCACCTGAGCTGCTCCTCCAGAGTTACCATGGGCCTCTTGGCTAGGGATGAGCCGAACACCCCACGGTTCGGTTCGCAGCAGAACATGCAAAACGATTTTTTGAACACGGGAACACCGTTAACGTGTATGGGACATGAACGGGAAAACAAAAGTGCTAATTTTAAAGGCTTATATGCAAGTCATTGCCATAAAAAGTGTTTGGGGACCCAGGCCCTGCCCCAGGGGACATATATCAATGCAAAGTTTTAAAAATGTCAGTTTTTTCTGGAGCAGTGATTTTAATAATGCTTAAAGTGAAACAATAAAAATGAAAACATTCCTTTAAATATCGTGCCTGAGGGGGGGGGGGGGGGGGGGGGTGTCCTTAGTATGCTTGTAAAGTAGCGCATATTTCCCATGTTTATAACAGTGCGACAGCAAAATGACATTTCTAAAGGAAAAAATGTCATTTAAAATGCTGTAATGTATTATCGGATCCCAGCAATGTAGATAAAAATACTAACAAAAAAAAAAAAAATGGGATGGATGTCACCCCCAAAATCCATGCCAGGCCCTTCAGGTATGGAATGGTTATTAAGGGGAACCCCGCACCCAATTTTTAAAAAAAAATAGCGTAGGGGTCCCCCAGGCACTATATACTCTGAACAGCAATATATATATATATATATACACTACCGTTCAAAAGTTTGGGGTCACATTGAAATGTCCTTATTTTTGAAGGAAAAGCACTGTACTTTTAAATGAAGCTAACTTTAAACTAGTCCTAACTTTAAACAAATATACTCTATACATTGCTAATGTGGTAAATGACTATTCTAACTGCAAATGTCTAGTTTTTGGTGCAATATCTACATAGGTGTATAGAGGCCCATTTCCAGCAACTATCACTCCAGTGTTCTAATGGTACAATGTGTTTGCTCATTGGCTCAGAAGGCTAATTGATGATTAGCAAACCCTTGTGCAATCATGTTCACACATCTAAAAACAGTCTAGCTCCTTCCAGAAGCTACAAAACTGACCTTCCTGTGAGCAGATTGAGTTTCTGGAGCATCACATTTGTGGGGTCAATTAAACGCTCAAAATGGCCAGAAAAAGAGAACTTTCATCTGAAACTCGACAGTCTATTCTTGTTCTTAGAAATGAAGGCTATTCCATGCGAGAAATTGCAAAGAAATTAAAGATTTCCTACAACGGTGTGTACTACTCACTTCAGAGGACAGCACAAACAGGCTCTAACCAGAGTAGAAAAAGAAGTGGGAGGCCGCGTTGCACAACTAAGCAAGAAGATAAGCACATTAGAGTCTCTAGTTTGAGAAACAGACGCCTCACAGGTCCCCAACTGGCATCTTCATTAAATAGTACCCGCAAAACACCAGTGTCAACATCTACAGTGAAGAGGCGGCTGCGGGATTTTGGGCTTCAGGGCAGAGTGGCAAAGAAAAAGCCATATCTGAGACTGGCCAATAAAAGAAAAAGATTAAGATGGGCAAAAGAACACAGACATTGGACAGAGGAAGACTGGAAAAAAGTGTTGTGGACGGATGAATCCAAGTTTGAGGTGTTTGGATCACAAAGAAGAACGTTTGTGAGACGCAGAACAAATGAAAAGATGCTGGAAGAATGCCTGACGCCATCTGTTAAGCATGGTGGAGGTAATGTGATGGTCTGGGGTTGCTTTGGTGCTGGTAAGGTGGGAGCTTTGTACAGGGTAAAAGGGATTCTGAATAAGGAAGGCTATCACTCCATTTTGCAACGCCATGCCATACCCAGTGGACAGCGCTTGATTGGAGCCAATTTCATCCTACAACAGGACAATGACCCTAAACACACCTCCAAATTGTGCAAGAACTATTTACAGCAGAAGCAGGCAGCTGGTATTCTATCGGTAATGGAGTGGCCAGCACAGTCACCAGATCTGAACCCCATTGAGCTGTTGTGGGAGCAGCTTGACCGTATGGTACGCCAGAAGTGCCCATCCAACCAATCCAACTTGTGGGAGCTGCTTCTAGAAGCGTGGGGTGCAATTTCTCCAGCTTACCTCAATAAATTAACAGCTAGAATGCCAAAGGTGTGCAATGCTGTAATTGCTGCAAAAGGAGGATTCTTTGATGAAAGCAAAGTTTGATGTAAAAACAATGTTATTTCAAATACAAATCATTATTTCTAACCTTGTCAATGTCTTGACTCTATTTTCTATTCATTTCCCAACGTATGGTGGTGAATAAGTGTGACTTTTCATGGAAAACACAAAATTGTTTGGGTGACCCCAAACTTTTGAACGGTAGTGTATATATATATACACACAGTATACGGCCTGCCCTATATACTCTGCAGAAAATTGGGCCTTAGGTGTTGGCTGTACCAGAACACTGTAAGCCCTCACAGTTACTCTTGTTGGGCGCAGGAGCGGACCGTGCTGTGAAATATATCATAAATTGTAATTACATGCCCCTGTTAAATAGGGGCAGAAAAATTGGGCCTTAGGTGGTGGTGCCCTGTCAGGATATCTAATTGACCAGACTGTGTGGACTGCACAGAGGAGACCAGAAACACATGTAAGTGAAATGGTGTTTATTAACAAGTGATAAGTACAAAGGAAAACAGTGCAAAAACCCACTACAAACAACAATATATACAAGCAAATGGAGATACCGTAATCGTAAACAAGCCAAGCCAAGGTCATACACAGGGAAGTCAACAGATGGGTAAGGAACGGGAAACTGAACAGGACAAGGAGAGGATGGATGGATGGGGTGCAGGGCAGGGATGCAAGGTAACCAGGAACAGAAGGGACAGGACTAGGAAGGCCTCAGGATAGGGATTGGATCAGATCAGGTCAGGACAAGGCAGATGCAGGCTCAAGGTCAAAATAACAGGCAGCAAGGTCAGAATGCAGGGAGAGAGATACCAAGGCAAGCCTATGAGGGCTTGCCGGGTATTTATAAGGCTGTGGTGATTGACCTCATGTCACAGCTGAGCGCAGTGTGAGCTGTTTGCTCCACACTGCCAGAGTGCACCCGCTGGTTGACACCGGTACTACGGCCCAAGGATGCAACAGTGCCACCAGCAGGAAAGACCTCTTACTGCAGGTCCTAGGTGTTGGAAGACACCTGCTGATGGACACTGGTACTGCGATCCAAGAGACCGATAGCGCCACCAACGGGTAAACCCTCTCATGACAGTACCCCCCCCTAAAGGAGCGGCCTCCGGACGCTCCAACAAGGTGCATCTGTTCAAAGTTCATGGCCTCCAACCGAACAGATGAGGGCACATTAGGCTGGGCTTCGTGTACATCAAACTGGACGGTGGGTACTGCTGGCATGTCAGAGTCATTGAGCTGGGCAGCAGACGACAGGAACCACCTGAGCTGGGCAGCAGACGACAGGAACCACCTGAGCTGGGCAGCAGACGACAGGAACCACTTGAGCTGGAGGGCAGACACCCGGACATCAGGCTGGAGGGCAGACACCCGGACATCAGGCTGGAGGGCAGACACCGGGACATCAGGCTGGAGGGCAGACACCGGGACATCAGGCTGGAGGGCAGACACCGGGACATCAGGCTGGAGGGCAGACACCGGGACATCAGACTGCAAAGCTGGAACGTCAGACTGCAAAGCTGGAACGTCAGACTGCAAAGCTGGAACTTCAGACTGCAAAGCTGGAACTTCAGACTGCAAAGCTGGAACTTCAGACTGCAAAGCTGGAACTTCAGACTGCAAAGCTGGAACTTCAGACTGCAAAGCTGGAACTTCAGACTGCAAAGCTGGAACTTCAGACTGCAAAGCTGGAACTTCAGACTGCAAAGCTGGAACTTCAGACTGCAAAGCTGGAACTTCAGACTGCAAAGCTGGAACTTCAGACTGCAAAGCTGGAACATCAGACTGCAAAGCTGGAACATCAGACTGCAAAGCTGGAACATCAGACTGCAAAGCTGGAACATCAGACTGCAAAGCTGGAACATCAGACTGGAAAGCTGGAACATCAGACTGGAAAGCTGGAACATCAAACTGGAGAGTGGGCACAGGCTGAAAAGCAGGCACCGGGACTTCAGGCTGGAAGGCCAGCTTCAAGACATCCGGCTGGAAGGCAGGGACATCGAGCTGGAAGGCAGGCATCGGGACAACAGACTGCAGAGCTGGAACTTCAGACTGCAAAGCTGGAACTTCAGACTGCAAAGCTGGAACTTCAGACTGCAAAGCTGGAACTTCAGACTGCAAAGCTGGAACTTCAGACTGCAAAGCTGGAACTTCAGACTGCAAAGCTGGAACTTCAGACTGCAAAGCTGGAACTTCAGACTGGAAAGTTGGGACATCAGACTGGAAAGCTGGGACATCAGACTGGAAAGCTGGGACATCAGACTGGAAAGCTGGGACATCAGACTGGAAAGCTGGGACATCAGACTGGAAAGCTGGGACATCAGACTTGAAGGTGGGAGCGGGTTGGGTTACTGGCAAGATGGTGTGGGTCGGGAAGAATTTTTGTTTCTTTTTTGGTTTAGCCCGTGCAGTTTTGTATGTAGGTGCAGGGCTGTAAGAAAAGAAAGTAGCTGGATCGAAGGAAGACCAAGGAACTGTAGCTAGAGAGGGGTTTTGTGGGACTGTTAAAAGGTGGAGGAGAAGAGACAGGTGAATTGAAAGCAGGATAGGTGCGACACTTGGAGACTGGGTGGTAGTATTTGGTAGGGAACTGATTAAACTGGGTTGTAGCTGAGGTTGCCATAGGTGACGGGGAGATAGATCTTTTGGAAGGCAGGTGATTAATGGCAGGGCTGGAATATTGTGGCTTAGCTAAAGACAGGAGATCTGACCATGCCTGCAGCAAAGGTTGAACAGACGCTGATTCACATACAGCCTGACTAACCAGAGATTGTACTGAATAAATGCAATTGGATAACACCTGCTGGGAACAAGCGGAATAATGTTCATCAAAGAAAGCCGGATCATCCTCTAACAACCATACCAGGGATTCCACCTGGTCACAACTGAAAGGAGGGGAGTAATCGTCACCACCTTCGGGAGTGTATGACAAGGCTGACTTTATACATAATTGGATCAAAGGCTGAACATCCTCAAATAACGCATGACCTTGATCTACAAGTAAATGGGCTGTTTGTATCGTTTCCAGCAGTTGGTCACGGGTCCAATCTTTAAGAGTCTGACAACAATATTCATTATCCTCTGCCGCCAGCAGAGAATAATAGACAATTTCATCAAAGTCCATTTTGCGCGCCCACCGTAACAGGACGGTTTCTCAGTGCAGCCACGTCTGGTCAGGGATGGCCTTGGTATACTGTCAGGATATCTAATTGACCAGACTGTGTGGACTGCACAGAGGAGACCAGAAACACATGTAAGTGAAATGGTGTTTATTAACAAGTGATAAGTACAAAGGAAAACAGTGCAAAAACCCACACAACAACCCACTACAAACAACAATATATACAAGCAAATGGAGATACCGTAATCGTAAACAAGCCAAGCCAAGGTCATACACAGGGAAGTCAACAGATGGGTAAGGAACGGGAAACTGAACAGGACAAGGAGAGGATGGATGGATGGGGTGCAGGGCAGGGATGCAAGGTAACCAGGAACAGAAGGGACAGGACTAGGAAGGCCTCAGGATAGGGATTGGATCAGGTCAGGACAAGGCAGATGCAGGCTCAAGGTCAAAATAACAGGCAGCAAGGTCAGAATGCAGGGAGAGAGATACCAAGGCAAGCCTATGAGGGCTTGCTGGGTATTTATAAGGCTGTGGTGATTGACCTCATGTCACAGCTGAGCGCAGTGTGAGCTGTTTGCTCCACACTGCCAGAGTGCACCCGCTGGTTGACACCGGTACTACGGCCCAAGGATGCAACAGTGCCACCAGCAGGAAAGACCTCTTACTGCAGGTCCTAGGTGTTGGAAGACACCTGCTGATGGACACTGGTACTGCGATCCAAGAGACCGATAGCGCCACCAACGGGTAAACCCTCTCATGACATGCCCTAAACCAAAAAAATTGTTGGAAGCTAGTATCCCACTAGGGATCCTACATTCATAGAAAATTCAATCAGTTACATCAGCATGAGGTGCTTAGCTGCTGATCCAAGACTGATTCATTTTTATGAATGTGAGCCTATCAACGGAGTCTGTGGACAGACGCACTCTTTGATCCATTACAAACCTTCCAGCAGCACTGATTGTGCGTTCAGAAAGCACGCTGGATGCAGGACAGGCCAGTAGCTCAATTTCATATTGAGCAAGTTCTGGCCAGTGGTCCATCCTCAAGACCCAGTAACCCAGTGGATGCTCTGTTGGAAAGGTCTCCCAGTCTGCTCTTGCCCCTAGATATTCCTGCACCATGTAATGCAGACACTGGCGATGGTTGCTTGAACCGATCAGACCTTGGCGCTGAGGACTGAAAAATTGTTTAAAGGCATCGGTCAGCCGGCCACCTTCTCCACCGCTCTTCCTCTGACTGAGTGTGGTAATATGAAATGAAAGCTAGTATGTGCTTAGTGTCTGTCAACATTACTGCGGGGCAGGATGCCAGAAACCTGCAGAAGGCGTTCCAAGCTGTGTGGTAGGCCTTGAATGTGTTGTGGGATAAGGATTGAATGTTGCGGGATAAGGATTGATTGGTGAGCTGGGTCGCGCTGTGAGGTTACTGATTTAACCCAATGTCAGCTGAGACCAAGGTGGGATAAGAGATGACGTTGGGTCGGCTCCAGGTTTCTGCTGGAAAGATGAAATGAAGTTAAACGGGACAGTGCGTCTGTTGCAACGTTGCACTTGCCCAGAATGTATGTGCAGTGCACATTTAACTGATGCTGCAGGGATAATTGTACCAGTCTGCGTAGGAAGGACATAACAGGGAGCGGCTTGGACCTGCCCTTGTTTAACGATATTGCCCATGGCCTGGTTATCAGTGGCAAAGGTCACCGTTTGTCCAGTCCAAGTATGGCCCCAGATCTGAGCAGCTGCCACGATCGGGTATAGCTGGAAATGAGGGAGACTGGATGAACCCGGGGATTAGGAGTATTTCTGGAGGCCACGGTCCTGTAAATAAATGATGGCCAAAAATTGCAGCGAAGCCTGTGGAGGCTGTGGCATACGTTACTACCTGCGGTGATAATAGATATACTAACAGTATGAACATGGATATGCCATTCCAACTAGTAAGGAACTCATCCCACATAGACAAATCCGTTACTGCTGCTGTCTCTAGTCTAAGGATTTGATTGGGGACCTGTGTCTGAGAAAGTAAGACCAAGAGGGGTGAAATAAAAGATCGTTCCTGGGGAATAATTCACATTGCGGAGTTGAGCATCCGTAATGCCCTCTAATGATGGTCGGACATTGATCGGACATTCCGACAACAAAATCCATGGATTTTTTCAGACGGATGTCTGCTCAAACTTGTCTTGCATATACGCGGTCACACAAAGTTGTCGGGAAATCCGATCGTTCTGAACGCGGTGACGTAAAACACCACACAAAAGCCATGAAGAACTGACCTGATAGGGGTCGGCTTGTCGGGGGGGCGGGGGGGGGCAGGCTGGCCTGTATGGAGCGAGTGTCAAGGTTGACCCCGAGGAAGGTGATAGAGTGTGCTGGGCCTTCCACTTTGTGTTCTGCTATGGGCACATTGAGATACCCAAACACCACTTTTAACCTATCTAGTTCTACTGGGGGGACACCGGCTGTTCGATTAGCAGGAAGTAGTCCAGACAATAAATAACCATCTGGCACTGGCCTTGGTGCGACAGGATCCAAGTAAGGGATTGTGTGAAGGTGTCAAAGAGCCACGGGCTCTTTTTTAGAGCCGAAGGTCAGTTTAGTGGCAAAGTAATATGACTCTTTCCATTTAATGCCGTGGCAGCACCAGAGGGACGGTTAGATGGGTAGAAGCTTAAATGCGTCTGATATGTCGGCTTTAGAGAGCCAGGCGCTTGTGCCTATTTTGATAATAGCCTGAATTGCCATGTCAACTGAAGCATATTTCAGGGAGAATTCCTCTGAAGGAATTAAAGAACTCAAACTCGGGATGTGGGAAGTATGAGGCGCACAAAATTTTATGTGAAGCTGAGAAATGGCCGAGGACATGGACTGCAGAGACGCCTGCTGGGAGCTGGGCCCGTCTGTCGCTGGTGGTGGGATAAGGAGCCTGAAGAACTTGGCTTTCCTGGCTGTAGCAGGGAAGGGCGCGTCCCTGCGCCCTAGTACCGCTGTTAACTTGGGGATGGTCCATCCCCTGAGGGACTGCACGCTGCCGCTCTCTGAAAACGGTGAGGGTGACAAAGGGGCAGAGATGAGGTCTTCGCTGTCGGCCTGTGACATGGCTCTGGCTGACTTGTGCCCTAGTTGCAAAGTCCTGGTTTTTGAGTTCGAAAGCTCTGTCGACAGGAACCAGGGGAACCTGGGGGAATAACGTCCAACCTGGTGCAGGATAGAACTACCTGAACTCGACTTACCTAGAGCAGAAATGACAGACAGACAACAGAGAGTGGCTTTATGCCATTAGAAGGTGAATGAGTGGCCAGGTCGTGTGACTTTGAGATGCGTTTATAGCGACTGCAAAGGAAACCTTATCGGGAGGTAAGTGATGGTTAAACGAACAAATTTGAAACCATGAATGGAATTTGAAGGAAAACGGCTTTGAGAACAGTTGGTCTGAAGCTATGTGGGCCGATGTGCCTTGTTGCGACTGGATTCGAACTGGACCATAGGGTGAGCCGTACTGAAGGTGTCTGTCAATGACGTGACAAATCATACAGTGATCTGAATTTAAAAGTGAACCATTGCGTCGCTGAGGCGACCGACATCGAACAACAGTAGAGTGTGCGATGGGATAGAAGAAACAAAAATGCACGAATGACCCGACACAAAGCGACTGCCGGACCACTGAACGATTGAAGTGATGGTGACAAGAATCGGGGTGCCGTAACTGTGACTTAACAGTAACTGAACTGTGGAAAATGGGATGAAATGAGGGCGAAGTGAAATGAGCGAAATGAAGCTGACACGAATCGGAGTGCTGCTAATGCGACTGGACTCGGATCGGCGTGTGGGGTATATGAAATGAAAATGACCGAAATGTTTGCCATGACAGAGGCACGAATCGTAACTGACTTGACAGTGAACCAAACTGTGGAATATGGGATGATAGATAGATATTTTTTTAAATTAAATGATCAAAGTGATTGCCATGACAAAGGCACGAATCGGTGTGTGCGATACCGACTGACAACAAACCTGTCTGTGGAACAGGAAATAACAGTGGCTAACACGAGTCGATGTGAATTAGTGCATCGCAGATGCGACTGAATTCAAATCATAGTGAAGGGTATACGAAATGAATGAATGAAATGTTTGCCATGACTGTGGCACGAATCGGTGTGCCGTGATTTGCGTCTGATAAAGAAACCGGACTGTGGAGCGTGGAATGCACGAGACGGAATGACTAGGACAAGTCGACACGGATCGGTGTGTCGCAGATGCGACTGGAATCGAATCGGAGTGAAGGGTATGCGAAATGTAACAAATGAAATGTTTGCCATGACAGAGGCACGAATCGGTGTGTCACGATAGCGACTGACAGCAAACCTGTCTATGGAACAAGAAAATAATGGCTAACACGAGTTGATGTGAATTAGTGCGTTGCAGACGCGACTGAATTCGAATCATAGTGACGGGTATGTGAAATGAACGAATGAAATGTTTGCCATGACAGTGGCACGAATCGGTGTGCCACGATTGCGACTGACAACGAACCGGACTGTGGTATATGGAATAAAATTAGATGAAATTACTAGAATGAGCAGGCATGAATCGGTGTGTCGCAGATGCGACTGGATTTGAATCGGAGTGAAGGGTATGTGAAATGTAACAAATGAAACGACTTGCCATGACAGAGGCACGGATCGGTGTGCTGCAATTTGTGACTGACAACGAACCGGACTGTGGAGCTTGGCATGAAATGAGATGACAAAACTAACCGGGACGAACTTTTGAGTCGCTGATGCGACTAGATTCGGCCCGGAGGGAAATGCGAACTCAAATAACTAAAATGATGGACAGTGAAATGGGCCTACTACGTGGCGTGAAACAACAAGGTACGGGAATGTACGAATAAAACCGATGAAAAATGGCTCGGTGTTTGTGCTCATGAACTGAGCCACAATTTGTGGTTTACACGAGGCTAAAATAAGGCTGCATACAGAGACTTAATGAATGATTCGCAAGTTCTGTAGTGGGCTTTCGGTGACACGGGGTATCTGGCAAACAACGGTGCGTGAAATGAATAAATGATATACGAATCCTACCTGCGACAGTTGAGCAAGACACAATCTACGAAAACCACGAACAGAGAACCGAAAGCCTCTGGAAGTTCGGACATGCAACTCACGAGCACCGAATGAGTTGGAAGAGTCGGCCTATTGACGTAACAAATCGCACACTGGAACTGACAAAGACCACAGATGAGTGGGCTGCTTATAGGGGTTGTAGACTCTTGTGTTTTTTCACATTAATGCATCCTATACAGTGGCGGCTGGTGCTCATAATGTTTGGGAGGTGCAAACAAACTGAAAAATACAAAAAAAAATAAAACATCAATTGCAGCCTCACTGTGCCTATCAAACTCAGCCACTTTACCCATCAAAGGCAGCCACTGTGTCCTTCAATTGCAGCCACTATGCCCAGCAAATACAGTCACTGTGCCCATCAAATACAGCCATTGTGCCCATCATATGCAGCCACTGTGCCCAGCATATGCAGCCACTGTGCCCATCATATGCAGCCACTGTGCCCATCATATGCAGCCACTGTGCCCACCAAATAAAGCCACTGTGCTCATCACATGCAGCCAGGCGCGTCCCCCAGCTGTCACTTTAACCAACCCCCATGCGGCCAGTCCGGCGGCACTTACCGCTCGTGTGGTGGGGCTCTGCTCCTCTCCTGGAGTGACAGGGCTCTCCTCCTCCTCTTTTTCTGCAGTGGCAGGAAGCGGCGACTCCTGTGTCTGCTCGGCTCCTCAGGCTTCCTCCACCGTGTCTCCTCCCTTGCCAAAGCATTAAGCATCCAATAGAATCGCCTAATGCTTTGGCCAATTGGGAGACAGGTCTCACTGACCTGCCTCCTGATTGGCAGGGAGGAACATTAATGTAAAAATAGTGAAAATTCATTTGCTATGTCACACAACAGGGTGGAATCTAGGACACAGTGCTCTGTGCCCCGAGCCCACCCTATTTTGAAGCCTATTAGAGCCTCTGGCTCTAATCACATGCTTCAAAATACACACCCCCCGCCTACCCCCGCCACAGTATTTCATGTGTCCGGCCTCCTAAAAGGAGTCGGGCACATGAAGAGGGAGGATGTTGGGGGGCGGCCACAATGCATGGGCCACCACTGATCCTATGCATTAAGGTAAAAAAACACCTGGCAGTCACCAGCCCCAACCCCCCCCACCCCACCCCCCGTTTTACTTACCTGAGCCCCTTCATCTCTTCGGCGGGGGAGCGCTGTCCCTCTCTCCACGGGGTCCCGGCTCTTGATTGGATAGATTGATAGCAGCGCAGGCATTGGCTCCCGCTGCTGTCAATCAAATCCAATAAGGCAGGCGCGGGGGAGGGGGGGGGGGCAGAGTCCAGGATTCGTGTCTGTGGATGCAAATGCTGGACTCGGGAGCACGTCCGCAAGGTAACCCCCTCGGGAGGGCGCTTTTCCTAGGGGGTTATCTGGTGCAGGGAGGAGCCGCGAGAGCTGCCGGGAGACCCCAGAAGAGCAGGTTCGGGGCCACTCTGTGCAAAACAAGCTGCACAGTGGAGGTAAGTATGATATGTTTGTTATTAAAAAAAAACAAAAACGATCCTTTACAATCACTTTATATACCCCCTGGCTCACACACACACACACAACACTGTTTGTATATATTATTTTTTGTGAGATTGGGGGTTTTTTTTTTTTGTTTATTTAGTAAAAAATGTAAAACCCAGTGGTGATTAAATACCACCAAAAAAGCTCTATTTGTGTGAAAAATGCTAAAAATGTTGTTTGGGTACAGTGTAGCACGACTTAGTAATTGTCAATCAAAGGTATTGAAGTGGTTGAAGACACAACACAATGCAAAGGAGCGAATGTGCCCTCAGGCTCTATTGCATTGCCCAGTCTAAAAATAAATGAGGGCTGACTGAAGCAGAGAACAGGGTGATGACCTTATCAAATGTGCCGCTCCTTCAATGCCTAATCAGCGGGCATAGAGGACGTTGGTGACCGGTTTGTGTGGGAACAGTGGTAAGTGAAGTCACAGACCTGGCTCTGCTATGTGGCAGGGGTGCCTGCAATCACAAAATAAGCCAAACAGGATTGGAATTCTTTTGGCAGTTTAAACAGTTCACTCTGTATTTCTACTGTGTGTTTATCTGCATGTGCCGCGTGTTGTGCTGATCTGTGCGGGAGACATGGGCAGGGATGCCAGTACATTGTGTATTTTGTGGCTGCTGGCAGCATTCATCGCGCCCGCCAATCCATTTTTAACGTCTTTGGATTTGGACGGCGTTCCTGAGCTGCTTGGAGATTCACTATCTGCCAACTCTTCCTCCACGGAGGCGTTGTGATATATTTGGCAGATAATATACCATGGAAAAAGCTGATACAATGAGGAGATATATGACCCAATATGACACATAGCATGCAGGCTGTCACTAGCATTAAAGCTGAAATAAGAGGGACCTGTCATCGCTGGAGGACACATAAAAAATATGGGGTCTATTTATAAAAAAAATAATTTTGTGGCTATTTATATGGTGAAACTGGCATGTACAGTACATTTGTTATGTGTGTGAGGATAAACTGAATGTACTTAGGCTATTTCCTATACTGTACATGGTGAATGCTTTACTTTACTTCCCATTCATAAAAATGAGTGGTTCCTATTATGGCCACTAGATGGCGCTGAAGATCATAATGATGATAATTATTCTTATTATTTTGTTACTACTACTAATAAGAATAATAATTTGTTGTTGTTATTAATGTATTTTTATATTTATATATATATATATATATATATATATATAACACATTATTAATGGTAGTAATAATAATAATAATATTCATAATAATAATAATAATTTGTTGTTGTTATTAATAACGTACATTAATATTACTAATAATATTAATATAAAAACACATTATTTTTAATGATAGTAGTAGTAGTAGTAATAATAATAAAAATATAAACACATTAATATTATCATTTATAATATGTTTATATTATTATAAATAATAATAATAATATACAAATGCATTATTAATATTAACAACTTATTATTAATATTATTATATTATTATTCATAATAATATAAACACATTATTATTAATAATAATTATAATAATATTATAAAAGAACATTATTATTACTATTATTGTTGTTATTATTATTAGTTTTATTATCATTTATAATAATGTGTTTTTATATTATTATGAATACAAATAATAATACTACTAATAATAGTATACAAATGCATTATTATTATTATCAACAACTTATTATTATTATAATTATTATTATTAATAATAATAATGCATTTGTATATTATTATCAATATTATTATGATTATTATTAATAAGTTATCATTATGATTAATGCATTTGTATATTATTAATATTCATAATATAAAAACACATTATTATTAATGGTGATAATAATATTATAAAAACACATTATTATTAATGATAAATAATAATAATACTAAATTATGTTTTATTATAATAATAATAATTTTGTTGTTGTTGTTAATAATAATAATAACAATAATAGTAGTATTAATGTCCTTTTTATACTATTATTATTATTACTACTAATAATATATCAAAAATAATACATCATTATCAATATTATTAACAGCAAAACAATAATATTATTAATAATAATGTATTATTTTTAGTATATTTTTATTTATTTATTACAGGTATTTAAAATATATAGCATATTATTATTATTAAGCTATTTACAGCTTACAACCTAAGTGTTTCTCATTCAAGAAAATTGAGTGGTCCCATTATGGCCACTAGATGGAGCTGAAGATCATAGTAAGTAAGTATTTATTTCCTATTATCATCAGTACCATCTAGTGAACATAAAGCGGTATTCCAGGATATAACTAAATACTCTTAAAACTGCTCCCAACCACCGACCTACCTTATAACTCGTATACGAATTTCCCCTGTATCCTCAGGCTAAGTCGCGTTATTCCCCATGTGTCAGCCAGCGCCAGCTACAGGGGAGAGTAGGGAGAGCTTCTGGGAGAGAATTAGGAAGGCAGCCAACAGCACAGCCGAACTTTTCTCGATCTCTTCTGAGCTAATTCATCCCGAAGCTACCAGCTCTGCTCCTAAGGAGTCGCAGGACTGGTGCCAGGAGCTCGCTGACTTCTTTGCCTCTAAGGTTCAAACCATTAGAGACAACATTTCCATGCCAGAGTCTGTGCAGGAGGACACTGGCCACATAGCGATGGCCCCTGGATTGACTGGCTTCCAACCAGTTACGGCTACACAGGTGGTTGAGGTAATTGCCTCTTTGAAACCATCCTCCTCTCCTTTAGATGTATGTCCTGCCGGGCTGCTTAAAAAATCTGCTGCCCTTTTGGCCCCCTTCATTGGGGAGATAATCAACTGCTGCTTCAGGACAGGTATTGTTCCGGGCGCTCTGAAGCGGGCCGTGGTCTTGGCCCTGCTGAAGAAACCGACCTTGGACCCGGACATACTGGGCAACTACAGGCCGATTTCCATCTTGCCCTTTGTAGCAAAGGTAATGGAGCGCCAGGTGGTTATCCAGCTACAGGCTTACCTTGAGTCTTTCCATCTTTTGGACGAATTCCAGTCTGGATTTCATCCAGGCCATGGAACAGAGACAAGGCTCATCCGTGTTTATGATGATGTCCTTCATGGCTTGGACAGGGGTGACTCAGTAGTTCTGGTTCTCTTGGATCTGTCGGCCGCATTTGATACTATTGATCAAGGAATTCTACTGGAGCGGATGAGATCTGTTTTGGGTATGAGCGGGTCAGCTTTGGCATGGGTGGCCTCTTTTTTAGAGGGCAGAGTTCAGGGAGTCAAGTCTGGCCTCTTCTACTCTAAGTTCACCACCCTGGATTGTGGAGTGCCTTGTCACCCCTGCTGTTTAATATCTATATGAGGCCCCTTGTCGACCTGCTAAAGTCCCACGTCGTCCAGTACCATGTTTACGCGGACGACACTCAGGTTTACCTGAAGATTCCTAGGAACAAGACGGCTGATGCCACCCTTGCCAGTTGTTTGGGGGCCATCAATACATGGATATCTGCTAACTTCCTGAAACTTAATGGGGGCAAAACTGATGATGATCATCAGTGAGATGATCAACTTCAGCGATCTGGCCACCCCCCCCCCCCCCAGTTATTCCACCTTGGCCTCCTTCTTTTGGTCCTGTTCCGGAGGCAGCCCCCCAGGTTCGTGATCTGGCATTCGTCCTAGATTCAGGTTTAACTCTTGCTCCTCAGGTAAAAAAAGGTCATCAGTGCATGTTACTGGCAGCTAAAACTCCTGAGAGGGTTGTTTAAATATCTGGATATCTCTGTCATCTGTGCCACGATAGGTAGCTGCCTAGACTACTGCAACTCTTTGTATTTGGGATTGCCAAAGATGCTAGTGCAGAAGCTACAACTTATGCAAA
Organism: Lithobates septentrionalis; assembly: GCA_037952835.1. Taxonomy (NCBI): domain Eukaryota; kingdom Metazoa; phylum Chordata; class Amphibia; order Anura; family Ranidae; genus Lithobates; species Lithobates septentrionalis. The sequence continues at coordinate 4,472,178 of JBBDGP010000388.1, forward strand.
ATGCTGCGGCTAGGCTGCTCATGGATGTCTCGTTGAGGGATCAGATCACCCCTGTCCTCCGCGCCTTGCATTGGCTGCCGGTCCACTATCGCATCTTATTTAAGGTAGGATGTATTATGTTTAAGATTATGAGAGGCCTTGCCCCAAGCTATCTCTGCTCTCGTTTTCATTGTCAGATCACTCAGATCTACAGGCAGAGATCTCCTCTACATCTCGGTGCCAAGAAGATCCGACGTGGTGGTCGGGCCTTCTCCCACCAGGGTGCCGTACTATGGAATAGCCTCCCTGTCGAGCTCCAGGAGGCCCCCTCTTGTCAGGGGCATATCAGTGGCCGTCGGGCAAATATGCGTGCACGCAGGTGCACAAGGGGCCTTTCCAGGACAATTCTGCTTAATTCCCCAACAGGGGGCACCGGAGCGCTCCCGCGTGTGCCCGTATGCGCGGTCGCGGGTGCGCGCGCCCGTTCGCGCTAGCGCTGTTTTGGCGCCAAGGGCCCTTTAAAAGAATGACAGGTGCTTCTGTCAGGTGCTGTTCGTCTGCAGCTCTGCACCTGAGTTCCTGTATCCTGCCTGTTTGTTGTATTGCTAGTGACCCGGCTACGTCTGACCATTCTCCAGTCTCCTATCCGACCCGGCTTGCCTGACCTTGCTTATCTTGTTACCTGTTGCCGAACTTCTGCCTGCCTGACTATTCTTGGATCATCCCTATTGTTTATACCTGCCTGATCTCCTGCCAAAACGGACTGTCTGACCTTGCTTTGCCTGTGTCCTGTGACGCTGCTTCCAGCCTGCTTGCCAAGCATCCAGCTGCTGCCTTCTCTGCTACCTGCCTGCCTTCCAGCCTGCACCAGCCTACCTGCATCCGCAGCTCAGCCATCCCTGAGGGACATCCTTCCAGTTCCTGTGTCTGCTTCTGCTGGAACCTGCATCAGGCCCTCCTACCCACTGTGCTCAAGAGACCACTGTTCCCACTTCCAGTGGCTCCTGAACCAGCGTTTAAGAGAGGTCTCCTTCTACCAGTCAGGCTCGACTACCAGGTACCTAACACCTCTATTCCAGTCTTCCGCGGGTTACTGAAGACTTGGCTTTTCACACAGGCATTTCCTGTGTAGTCTCTCTCTCTTTTACCCTCCTGCCGCTCTGTGCTGCTTCTGGTCCCAGGGCCCTCTCTTTCCAGGATCTTTGCTATGCGCGTCGGGACCTTCGGGGTAAGACAGCGCTATATTAAGATTCAACTCAACTCAACTCCACCCTATATAAATGATCACATTCCTTGTAGGGTGCTGCAGGACTGCCCTGGGTGTAACTGTTGGTCCATAATAACTAGTATGGGTACCTTTAGTGACCAATAGCACGGCACAAGGTGTGTGAGTCTGGGTACCTCTCCCAATCACAGGGGCTGCTAGAAATCTTTATAACAGAAAGACTTATCTGCCTGTCAAATATCCTCTGTTTGGTCACTAGATGGCAGCAATTGGAAGCTTCAGCCATTTGCTGTGTACCTTCACACTAATTAATAATAATAATAATAATAATAACCATAATAATAATAATACATTTAAAAAATACTATATTTTTTGCATACTTTATTTTATTATTATTATTATACAGGATTTATATAGTGCCAACAGTGTGCACAGCGCTTTACAATGTTCGGCAAACATTACAGTTACAATACAATTCAATACAAGAGCAATCAGAAGGCCCGATAGTTAGAGCTTACAATTATTATTATTACCAAAAAAAAATATTAAAAACACATTATTATTATTACTGTTAGTAAAATATTAATAAATTATTTTTTGTATATTATTATTATTATTATTAACAAAAATAATATTTTAAATATAATACAGTATAATTATTACTGTTAGTAAAATAATACTAATGTATTATCTTTAGTATTATTATTATTATTATTATTATTAACAGAAATATATTAAAAATAATACATTATTATTATTACTGTTAGTAAAATAATAATAATAATGTATTATTTTTAGTATTCTATTATCATTTTTATTAATAATAATAATAATAATAATAATTGGTGTTTTAATCGTATATTATTATGAATAATAATTAATTTATTAATAAAATAATAAATGGTATTGTTGTTGTTGTTATTAATATTATTTTTGAGAAGAAGCACTGAGTCTTCAGTTTTACATAAAACACCATTTTAATGATGACATCAGTACCACTCTCCCATTACATTGTGAGTGTAGGACGCCATAGTGACACCACCTCAGTGGCACCATGACACCCTGCACTCACAGTATATCCTCAATCTACTGGACATCATTCAACTCACCACACGGAGAGTAATCTTCACAGGGGACAGCACCGGAAAAAAAGGAGAGTATTGCAGTCTGAGCCTATTTATTATAGGTATTTATAGTGCAGCATTAATTGACGCAGGACTTTACATATAGTATGTTCATATCCTGCTCCAAAGAGCTTTCAATCTAATCCCTGTCTGACATGCACACACAAAATGGGGCCAATTTAGACAGGAGCCAACTACCAGCATGTCTTTGGAGTGTGGGAGAAAAACAGAGTGTGCAATTTGCAATGTGGAATTTGAACCAAGGACACTAGTGCTGCAAGCCACTGTGCTTTCATTATTTATTTTTTAATGGGGACACTTAAAAAAAATTAACCTGGAGTTAGGATCTAAGAATTTCAACTGAATGAGGCCCCGGCTGTTCTCCAAAAAAGAGGGGCCTCATTCAGTTGAAAACCTTAGACCCTGTCTGCTAGTTGCTATATATATTGCCTTGCAAAAGTATTCACCCCCCCCCCCCCCCTTGCCATTTTTTGTATTTTGCTGCCTCACAAAGTGGAATTAACATGGATTGTTTGAGCATTTGCATCATTTAATTTACAGAACATGCTCACAACTTTGAAGATGTATTTCTTCTTTTATTGTGATGCAAACAACAAATATATAGCCACCTTTTGCGGCTATCACAGCTCCAAGTCGCTTTGGATAAGTCTCTATGAGCTTGCCACATCTTACCACTGGGATTTTTGCCCATTCCTCCTTGCAAAACTGCTCCAGCTCCTTCAAGTTGGATGGTTTGCGCTTGTGAACAGCAACCTTTAAGTCTGACCACAGATTTTCTATTGGATTGAGGTCTGGGCTTTGACTAGGCCATTCCAACACATATACATGTTTCCCCTTAAACCACTCAAGTGTTGCTTTAGCAGTATGTTTGGGGTCATTGTCCTGCTGGAAGGTGAACCTCCATCCTAGCCTCAAATCATACACAGAGTAGTACAGGTTTTGCTCAAGAATATCCCTGTATTTAGCACCATCCATCTTTCCCTCAACTATGACCAGTTTCCCAGTCCGACTGCTGAAAAACATCCCCACAGCATGATGCTGCCACCACTGTGTTTCACTGTGGGGATGGTGTTTTTTGGGTTATGTGATGTGTTGGGTTTGCGCCAGACATAGCATTTTCTTTGATGGCCAAAAAGTTTAGTCTCATCAGACCAGAGCACCTTCCTCCATACATTTTGGGAGTCTCCCACATGCCTTTTTGCAAACTCAAAACGTGCCATTTTGTTTTCTGCTGAAAGTAATGGCTTTTTCTGGCCACTCTGCCATAAAGCCCAACTCTATGGAGCGTACGGCTTATTGTCGTTCCTATGTACAGATACTCCAGTCTCTGCTGTGGAACTCTGCAGCTCCTCCAGGGTTACCTTAGGTCTCTGTGCTGCCTCTCTGATTAATGCCCTCCTTGCCCGGTCCATGAGTTTTGGTGTGCGGCCGTCTCTTGGCAGGTTTGCTGTTGTGCCATGTTCTTTCCATTTGGTTATGTTAGATTTGATGTTGCTCCTAGGGATCATCAAAGATTTGGATATTTTTTTATAACCTAACCCTGATTTGCACTTTTCAACAACATTGTCCCTTACTTGTTCGGGGAGTTCCTTGGTCTTCATGGCAGTGTTTGGTTAGTGGTGCCTCTTGCTTAGGTGTTGCAGCCTCTGGGGCCTTTCAAAAAGGTGTTTATATGTAATGATAGATCATGGGAAACTTAGATTGCACACAGGTGGACATCATTTCAATAATTATGTGACTTCTGAAGGTAATTGGTTGCACTAGAGATTTTTGTGAGCTTCATAACAAAGGGGGTGAATACATACACACATGCCAATTATCAGTTTTTTATTTCTGAAAAATAGTTTTATGTATATATTTTTCTAATTTTCCTTTACCAACTTAGACTATTGTGTTCTGATCCATCACATATCATTCAGATTAAAAAAAACATTGAACTAATGGCTGTAATGTAACAAAATAGGTAAAAAGCTAAGGGAGGTGAATACTTTTGCAAGGCACGGTAAATACTTGTAAGGTATAAGCTCAGATTGCAATACTCACCTTTACTTCGGTGCTGCCCCCTGTGATGCAAGGTTTCCTCGGTGTGGTGAGTTAAATGATGTATGCCATTTCATGCATCATCTTTCAGCTAAATACTTTGTAAAGTGTTTTTTTTTTCTTTGTTCTTTTTTTTTCTGTGATTAAGCCTAGGTTCACACCAACAGTGGGAATGAAATTGTGTAAGTTCAGCTGAACTCGCACGATTTAATTCCCGCATGTCAGTCCCGACTTCGAGGGCGATTTTAGAGACATCTGTGTGGGTTCCTGCACAGATGTCTATTGAAATCGCACCCCGAAGTCCCCAAAAGTAGTACAGAAACTACTTTTGGGAATCGGTGCAGCGCCGCAAATGCAGCGTCGCACTGATTTGGACAGTGCCATTGCTGGCAATAGCAAATCGCAGCAATGTGAACCAAGGCTAAATGATATAAGTTTTAGTTATTACTAGAACATTAATTACCAAAGTGCTATCATCTGGGATTAAGTAGCTGTGGCCCTCAGTAAACATAATGGACTCAGTCTCCTCATATATCACTAATTTACTATCAGATATATCAGTCTGGATGTCACACCACTTCCTCAAACTCAATCTATCCAAAACCGAACTTATCATTTTTCCTCCCACATATGCCCCTTGCCCTGAGCTCTCTGTCAAAATCAATGGCACAACTATAAACCTATCCCCACATGCCAAGGTTCTAGGTGTAGTCCTGGACTCTGAACTCTCCTTTAAGCCCCACGTCCAATCACTGTCCAAATCCTGCCACCTCAACCTCCGCAATGTCTCCAAAATATGCCCTTTTCTAACCAATGAAACAACAAAGCTCTTAATTCACTCGCTGGTCAACTCTTGCCTCGACTACTGCAACTCCCTCCTCATTGGCTTACCTCTAAATAGTCTATCCCCCCTTCAATCCAGCATAAATGCTGCTGCCAGACTCATCCACCTTTCCAATCGCTCTGTGCAGGGGCGTTGCTAGATCTGCAAAAAAAAGATCTGGGGCTAGAGCCCATAGCAACCGCTGCAGCCACGACCCATTAGGCAGGGACCCTGCTGCAAGACACTCGGGGCTATGGGCTCCAGATTCGGGGCTAGAGCCTCAATAGTGACCCCCTGGCAACGCCTATGGCTCTGTGTCTGCTCCTCCTCTCTGTCAATCCCTCCAATTGTACCCACTCACTCAATTAATTAAATTCAAAATACTAACAACTACTTACAAAGCCATCCACAATTTAGCCCCCAGCTACATCACTAGCCTAGTCTCTAAATAGCAACCTAATCATTCTCTTCGTTCCTCTCAAGACCTCCTGCTCTCTAGCTCCCTCATCACCTCCTCCCATGCTTGCCTCCAGGATTTTTTCAGAGCCTCTCCAATCCTATGGAACTCCTTACCCCAATCTGTCCGATTATCTCCTACTCTATTAGGTTTTTAGACGATCCCTGAAAACCCTCCTCTTCAGAGGAGCCTACCCTACCCACACCTAACAACTGTATTTTCATTTTCTCCATCAGCTCATCCCCCACAGCTATTACCTTTTGTTTCAATTGACCCTCCCTTCTAGATTGTAAGCTCTAACGAGCAGGGCCCTCTGATTCCTCCTGTATTGAATTGTATTGTAATTGTACTGTCTGCCCTCATCTGGTAAAGTGCTGTGCAAACTGTTGGTGCTATATAAATCCTGTATAATAATAATAATAATAATAATGGGGTCCCATGAAGATCTATTCCACTGTTTTAGTTGAGAACGACATTCCTGATCTAAATGCATGAAAGACGAAAGCTGATCCTGTTTGCACTGTTGTGCTGAGTAAGCCGCACGGCGCTCACACATTATTGGAAGAAGAGCTGCGGCTGTGCGCAGGGAGGGGAGCAGCTGCGAGCGTCGTCTGGGAATTGTCCACATTCCACGCAGCAGAGGTCAGACATCTCCTGTGGCTTCTGGGTTCTGAGCTCATTGAACTGGCTGACATAAGTGATCCACTCAGCTGTACCTCACCCACCTTCCCATCTTGGCTCAGCTCTACACTTATCGCTTTCTTCCCAATTCCTCTGGCGAGGCATAATAGTTCATTAAAGGTACACTCCGGTCCGAACTGAAGATGAAATGGAAGTATAAAAAGATAAGTGATGGCAGAAAAAGACAGAGTAGTCCATCGAGTCTGACAATTTTTTTATGTTTTTTTTAGAGTATAGATCTATGTTTGTCCCAAGCATGTTTGAAACCATTTACTGTTGACTGTCTTACTGCCTCTCCTGGTAGTTTATTCCAAGAATCAACTACCCTTTCAGTAAAATAATACTTTCTAATAAAAAATACATGCATACAGGGCTCTAGGTCTCCTTTTACTGATGGCCGAGATTTATTACTCTGAATCGCTTCTTTAAGTAAAAGCACCCCCAAAATGAGTGTAGCCATGGCGTTGCAGCTAATAACAAACAATTCGCCAAATCACCCCACTGCCAGTCTTCATACATCACTTCCAGAGACAATGAATAGTCTTTTGCGAGCTTTGTTTTTGTTGTTTTTATTGGGGGGGTACAACTTGGATAGGGATTAGGAATATGGGATGCCCATAGGATAAGTTATTGCCATCATATTTAAGGATTTAGTACATTCCTAATAAAGTTAGAGCCAGAAGATTGAATGTGCAAATTGAACATGAATCTCCTCCTGCATCTCCATGCAGACTGTTGCTCCTCCTGCGGCTCAACCTCCGCAGACTATAACATCTAATGCCGCGTACACACGGTCGGATTTTCCGACGGGAAATGTTCGATGGTAGCTTGTTGTCGGAAATTCCGACCGTGTGTAGGCTCCATCGGACATTTTCCGTCGGAATTTCCGACAAACAAAATTTGAGATCTGGACCTCAAATTTTCCGACAACAAAATCTGTTGTCGTAAATTCCGATTGTGTGTACACAATTCCGAGGCACAAAGTTCCACGCATGCTCGGAATCAAGCAGAAGAGCCGCACTGGCTATTAAACTTCATTTTTTCTCGGGTCGTCGTATGTGTTGTACGTCACCGCGTTCTTGGCGATTGGAATTTCCGACAAGATTTGTGTGACCGTGTGTATGCAAGACAAGTTTGGGCCAACATCTGTTGGAAAAAAAAAACATGGATTTTGTTGTCGGAATGTGCGATTGTGTGGACGCGGCATAAGTGTTCTCTTACCATCCGACCGTGTGGTGGCAGAGACATCACTAATGACCGTGTAAAAGCAATGTTCTTAGATCTCTTTCACCTCCTGCCCATAACTTGTTTCCTACTGTACACTTGGTTCCTCCTGCACAAACTTGAAGTTACTGTATTGAATAGTAGGGGCACACTCTGAATAAGCCTCCCTACTGTGGCTCTGGTTGCTCGCTGCCACTAGGCCTGAGGCCTGCAGAACCTCTCCCCGGAGGCTCAGTGGGTTAAAAGGCAACATCGACTTGACACAGATCCCCACAGTATCTTTTCTGATTCAGGACCCCCCCATCATCCACCGTGTGTATTGATAAAGATTCCACTAGTGACCGTGTACTAGCAAAGTTCCCTCACAGACTCCTTGGCACTTCCAGGCCTTGGCACCTCCAGCCCCACTGTGGTAACACTCACCGACCTTCCAACAGCCCTGAGTCCTTGATGAGGAACTTTGACTGGGCCATGCGAACCAACAGTTTCACCTGCCCCTCTGCTCCAGGAGTTCCCTGCCATCTGACCGTGTGGTGGCAGAGACAATGCCAATGACCGTGTAGAGGCAATGTTCCCTCACAGCTCTCCCCGGGCCTCTCCTGCGATTGGCGCACCCCCCCCCCCATCAGATGGGGATGGCCTCCTGCGACTGTCTGACATGCCATTCCTCACTTCACCCAGCCGACTCTGACTCCCCAGTGGAAAATCACCTCAGCTTATATATGAGGCCCGGCCCCTGCCAATACCGATTGGGGATTGGTCAGGGCTCACACACAAGCAGCCTGCCACTCCAGTTCCAGGCCCAGCCATTTTTCTAGAACAGAAACAGGGGAGGCGCCTCAGAACTGATGTGCAGGTGGTCACACCCACTGCTACTCTGACCACTCCCAGCCCCCCAGATCAAAATCAACAGGCCTAGCATGCAGCAAAGGCCTGCCTAAATTTGCCTGTGCTGGATAAACTTAGTAAAATAAACCTTACTAGCACCTACCTATTGGTAGAGGGTGCTACATGAGGATAGGTCCTGAGAAAGATCCAGACATATAAAATGTAGCAATCATCTTCTGGTTATATGAGAGATACAAAAAAATGTCCTAACTGCTCCAGGTCCAGGAATTGCTGACGTCACATTATAGATATAGCAATGCGGACTACAGTTGCAAAGTACGACAATCCTCCGGTGTCTTTATGCATTGCATGTCCCCCATTCCCAGTACTTTTGAATGACATCATATTTGTGAGTCCAGTCAAAGAAGCTATGGGATGGGTAGTTTATCAGACTGATAACTGTTCTGCCTGTTCATGCATCTGGACCACATACCCCAGAGATCTTTTCTACCATCAGAGGGATTGCTGGGATGAGCTATAAAAGAAGTCAGAGACCCACCCATTGCTCTCTTCCTCCTGGGCCTGACACGAAACGGACCACTCCATGCAGGGAGAGAGAGGTGGCGGCCTACCAGGTGTTCTAACATCTGCCCACCTTTGCCAGAAAGGCCTAGCTTTGCTGGTTGCCATCGGACATCCTTACTGCACCAATACAGTGACCAGCCAAGTCGGTGTGTCAAGCTGCAAAAGGGAAGATCCAAGAGGCGGATTCGCTGTAGAAGCATCACTACACCAGAAGCTGTTCGGAAGACATCACATTTACCTGGTTGTTGGTGAGAGGGTCAATCGTCCATCTTTTCTCCGCACTCTTGTCACAGTATCACTGGGACACTTTACATCAGACACATCCACTCCATGAACACTTTCCTGAATTTAGCTGAACACAGTGCTTAAACGCTTTAACTTTACTCTTTACAAGGAACTTAGTACATCTCACTGCACCCAATCAGATTACAAAAAACGAGCTCCAACGTACCGGTGAAGAACATCAGATCTGCAACAAGGACATTAATGCTAGAGTCACCCAAGGGCCCTTATCTCATCACACCTAGGCCTGAGCTCTCGTTACTAGAATCGTTGTAGTTCCGCCAGGTTACCTCCTTTGGTAAGCCAGCCTAGTCCGTTCTTGTTTTATTCATCTATAGGGGGAAAGTACTACCTTATAAAGGAAGTGTTTATAATGTGCTGTATATTTGTTATTGCCTTGTTTTGACTGTCAGAGGAATACTTTTGCTGAGCTGGCGCTGTCAGCCCAAAGCCCAGCAGATTTATTCCCTCCTTGTTGTGTACCGCCCTTTCCAGCTGATTCAAGTAAATACTATCAGAATCTAAATACACCGAGTTGTCTGATTCATTACTTTGCAGCGGTACCAAGATGTCTGAACCCCGAGTGCCAGGTGGGTTGGAATGTTCATCAGGTCATGGCAGTGCAGATGAGCAGGTAATTCCAAACAGTCCCCTAGGGGGCAGTGCTACATACCTAATCTCTGATTAAGGTGGGGGGACAAATGAACCGCCAGCTCCCTATCGGATCCTCCTCTTATATCAGGATCCCTATTAGAGTGCCCCTTAAATCAGAGGCCTCCCTTACATCAAAGTCCTCCCTTGGTTGCTGCCATAGGTGTGCGCAGCCTATTGCCTTAAGATGTGCACCCCAAAGCTCAAACACACATGCCTTTCTCTGCAGCCTCAGCTACACGTGGCAGTGAATGAATGGGAAGTGCTCTGTGCTGAGCGGCTTCCTATTCATTTACAAACTGAAGCATAGTATACATAGTTTACTATGCTTCAGTTCTGAATTAACACATTAGAGTCCTTCCTTACACCAGAGACCTCATCAGCGTCCCTTCTTACATCAGCATTCCCCTTTACATCAGGGCCCTCATTATAGTTCCCCCTTACATCAAGTTCTTCATCAGAGACCCCCTTACATAGGGTTCCTTATCGGAGTCCCCCCTTAAATAAGGGCCCACATGCTTCAGTTATAATTGAGCACAGTGAGTGAGCTTGTTCACTGTATTCATTTAGAAAGAAAGGGGCCGGTAAATTACATATTGATTAGCCTCTTCCCCCAATCAACATCCCGAAACATCCCCCGCAGCAGCCGGGGGGGAGAGGAGAACAGAGGAAAGCCAGCAGCACTTTAGTTGGGGGGGGTGCAACATGAGTGGAAGCCCTGGCAGTAGGGGGAAACGGCACCGCACAGAGTGATTAGGGCATGCCCAGGCACACCACCTGCGCAGGCCTATGGTTGCTGCCGAACAAGCTGCTGACTAGGCATGTGCTTTGAATTCACACTGGAAAAAATACCATTGTAGTTTCAGTTCACTTCTGGTTTGTTCACTTTGTTGCCAGTCAAGCCCTGATGAAGGGGGATTTGGACCCTAAAACACATTGGCTACTTTCTTAATTGTACCCCTGACCTCTAAAAGGAATAAAGTTGCACCTGGACCTCTTAATAGTGGAGTGGTACTTCAATTTCAACCAAGGAGATGGTGGAGATCCTCTGGGGTGTGGAAGCTGCCTGTCCAGGAACCAAATCATTTACACCAACGGTAATACCTTGAGGTAACAATAACAGTAAAATAAACCTACGGGTCCAACACTATCTTTCCACTTCCCCCCTTACATCCGGGTCTCCATCAGAGCCCCCCTTACATCAGGGTTCCCATCACAGTCCCCCTTACATCAGGGCCCCCATCAGAGTCCGACTTTACATCAGGGCCCCAACAGAGTCCCACCTTACATCAGGGTCCCCATCAGAGTCCCCCTTACATCAGGGTTCCCATCACAGTCCCCCTTACATCAGGGCCCCCATCAGCGTCCGACTTTACATCAGGGCCCCCAACAGAGTCCCACCTTACATCAGGGTCCCCATTAGAGTTATTCTTAACATCAGAGACCAAATCAGAGTCCCCTCTTACATCAGCATTTCCCCTTACATAAGGGTCCCCATCAGAGTCCCCCATTACATCAGGGTCTTCATCAGAGTCCCCCCTTACATAGGGTTCCTCATCGGAGTCCCCCTTACATCAGGGCCCACATCAGAGTCAGGGGACAGGTACTCTTTATGGCGACATCAGGGGTCTATTATTATTATTATTATTATACAGGATTTATATAGCGCCAACAGTTTGCGCAGCGCTTTACAACATGGGGCAGACAGTACACTTACAATACAAATCAATACAGTAGGGATCGGAGGGCCCTGCTCGTTAGAGCTTACAATCTAGAAGGGAGGGTCAAGTGGAAACAAAAAGGTAAAAACTGTGGGGGATGAGCTGATGGAAAAAATGAAAATACAGTTAGGTGTGGGTAGGATAGGTTTCTCTGAAGAGAAGGGTTTTCAGGGATCTTCTGAAAGCTAATAAAGTAGGAGATAAGCGGACAGATTGGGGTAAGGAGTTCCATAGGATTGGAGAGGCTTTGGAAAAGGCCTGGAGACGAGCATGAGAGGAGGTGACAAGGGAGCTAGAGAGCAGGAGGTCTTGAGAGGAATGAAGAGAACGAGTAGGCTGGTATTTAGAGACTAAGCTAGTGATGTAGCTGGGGGCTAAATTGTGGATGGCTTTGTACGTAGTTGTGGGATGCGGATCTCAATAGCGTAGCATCTAGCTAAGAACATTATCCATAGACAGTAAATGTAACATAAATGTGCAAATCGCATACAAAGTGAACAGTGTCAATGGTGCTACTAGTAGTAAGCTAGTTACTGCCAGGGATGTTAATCACTATGCCTGACGTCTAGCTAGGTGTATTAACCATAAATAGTCGAGTGAAAAAAATCTGCATTCAGCAGTGTAGTATAGGTAGTTCATAGACTCTCCTAATTAACCCATCAACTCCCAGCAGCATCATTCATGCCCTATAGAGTGCTTTTGATTTGACATCCGTTTTGCACACTTTATGAACACTGAATGATGTCCTAAGTGTGATATTTTAAACACACTTACACCAATATTGTAGAATTGCACATGTTATTTTATACCTTCTATATTTATTTTTATATTCAATTTTATGTGTATTTTTCTTCATGATCCTTTTGTGATTTTTTTCACTCGGCTATTTATGGTTAATACACCTAGCTAGACGTCAGGCATAGTGATTAACATCCCTGGCAGTAACTAGCTTACTACTAGTAGCACCATTGACACTGTTCACTTTGTATGCGATTTGCACATTTATGTTACATTTACTGTCTATGGATAATGTTCTTAGCTAGATGCTACGCTATTGAGATCCGCATCCCTTAGCAGCCACTAGCTTATTATCAACATCTCCATTGTCACAATTCACTTCACTATGTGATTTGCACATTTATGAGACACAGTTATTATATATGTTTGCTTATTCACTTCATTTTATCTAATATTGCGCGAAATCTTCTTATCTTACATTTCTATTAAGTGTTGTGTGTAAACACCTTAATTTTGCTGCAATATTATTGGTCACTTTATACGTTTATCTTGTGACACCTTGTCACTCACCTAGTTATTTCCACACCTGACCAGCGCAAGGGACACTATTACATTTGTACGTAGTTGTTAGAATTTTGAATTTAATTCTTTGGCCGAGCGGAAGCCAGTGGAGGGATTGACAGAGAGGAGTGGCAGACACAGAGCGATTGGTAAGGTGGATGAGTCTGGTAAGCGGCATTCATAATGGATTGAAGAGGTGATAGACTATGTAGAGGTAAGCCAATGAGAAGGGAGTTGCAGTAGTCGAGGCGAGAGATGACCAGCGAGTGAATTAAGAGCTTTGTTGTGTCATTGGTTAGAAAGGGGCGTATTTTGGAGATATTGCGGAGGTTGAGGCGGCATGATTTGGACAGTGATTGGATGTGTTGCTTGAAGGAGAGTTCAGAGTCTAGGACTACTCCTAGAACCTTGGCATGTGGGGATGGGCTTATATTTGTGCCATCGATTTTGACAGAGAGATCAGTGGAAGAGGCATATGGGGGAGGAAAAATTATAAGATCGGTTTTGACTAGATTGAGTTTAAGGAAGTGGTGAGACATCCAGACTGATATATCTGAGAGTAAATTACTGATACGTGAGGAGACAGAGGGAGTGAGCTGAGGGGTAGAGAAATAGATTTGGGTGTCATCAGCGTAGAGGTGGTATTGGAATCCATGGGAGGCTATCAGTTGACCCAGGGAGGCAGTGTAGATTGAAAATAGTAGAGGTCCAAGAACAGAACCCTGAGGGACCCCAACAGAGAAAGGAAGAGGAGAGGAGGAAGTAGAGTTATAAGAAACGCTAAAGGTGCGGTTGGATAAGTAGGAGGAGAACCAGCGAAGTGTACAGTCACGGAGACCAAAGGCGTGTCGTTTTTTGAGGAGGAGGGGGTGGTCAACAGTATCAAAGGCAGCAGAGAGGTCCAGGAGTAGGAGTACAGAATAGTGTCGATTGGTTTTGGCCATTAGTAGATCGTTTGTTAGTTTTAGGAGAGCAGTTTCTGTGGAGTGTTGAGGACGAAATCCAGACTGAAGGGGATCAAGAAGGCCATTATCAGCGAGGTGGACACTCAGTCGGTTGTAGACCAGACGTTCGAGGAGTTTGGATAAGAAGGGGAGCAAGGAGATGGGGCGTAGGTTGTTAAGATTGGATGGGTCCAGTGAGGGCTTTTTAAGTATGGGTCTGACAAGTGCATGTTTTAGAGAGTTAGGGAAGATGCCAGAAGACAGGGAGAGATTGAAGATTTGGGTTAGAGAATGTAGTATAGGGCCAGAGGGTGAACGTAGCATTTGTGAGGGAACAGGATCCAGAGGGCAGGTGGTAAGGTGGACATTAGCAAGTAGTTTAGCAACTTCGTCTGTAGTGGTGGGGTTGAAAGAGGGAAATAATGATTGTGCCTGTGGGCATGAAGTGTAAAGCGTGGAGGGTGTCGGCACAGTAGATATCTCAGCGCGAATAGTATCAATCTTCTGTTTGAAGTGATTGGCGATCTCCTGTGCAGTGAGTGAGTTGGCGGGTGGAGGCGGTGGAGGACGAAGTAGAGAGTTGAAGGTGGAGAAGAGTTGACGGGGACAGGATGATAAGTTGCTAAAGAGAGTGGTAAAATAGGTCTGCTTGGCAGAGAGGAGGCTGGAGTTGTATTTTTGGAGGGCAGATTTATATTGGTAGAAATCTCTCTGGGACTTAGTCTTACGCCACAGGCGCTCCAGAGCACGACTACGTTTTTTCAGACTTCTAGTATCATCTGTTTGCCAAGGTTGAAGGGGTCTGGGCTTGATTCTATGTGTAGTGAGGGGGGCAAGTGAGTTCAGAGAGGCTAGAAGTGAAGCGTTGTACACAGAAGTGGCTAGGTTGGTGCAGGATAGGGGTGAGATTTTGTTGTAGAGGTTGTTGATAGCAGAGTAGAGAAGAGAAGGGTTGAGATGACGTAGGTTTCTGCGGGTAACATTAAGGTGGTTGGAGGGAGAGGAGGTGAAGGAGAGGGAGAGAGTGAAACTAATAAGGTGGTGATCAGAGAGAGGGGATGGATAGTTAGAGAGGTTGCATGGAGTGCAAAGGTGAGAGAACACGAGGTCAAGGATATTGCCTTCTGAGTGAGTTGGAGCATGTATCCACTGCTTCAGGTCAAAGGAGGATGTTAGGCTAAGAAGTTTGGAAGTGGAAGGAGTGTTAGTATTAATAGGGATGTTGAAGTCCCGAGAATGATAGTGGGGATTTCAGAAGAAAGAAAGTAGGGTAGCCAGGCAGAGAAGTCTTCAAGAAAGGTTGATACTGGTCCAGGGGGCCTGTAGATCACAGCTATCCTTAGAGAAGTTGGAGTGAAGAGGCGAATACAGTGTGCTTCGAAAGAGGAGAGTGACAGAGAGGGAGGTGGCTGAAGTACCTGAAAGGTTCTATGTGGGGCTAGAAGGATTCCAACACCTCCTCCCTTACGTCCGCTGGATCTGGGGGAGTGAGTCCAGAGAAGACCACCATGGGATAGGGCAGCAGAAGATGCAGTGTCGGATTCGTGGAGCCAGGTTTCGGTAATGGCGAGTAGGTTAAATGAGTTGGCAATAAAGAGGTCATGGAGAGAGGTGAGCTTGTTGCAGACAGAGCGCGAGTTCCAAAGGGCACAAGAGAAAGGGAGTCTGGTTTTGGGAAGAATAGAAATGGGAACTAAATTGTGTTGATTGCGGCGGCTGCTGCCAGAGGGTGCAGGGTGATGGGTGGATGGGGTACAGTTAAATGATGGAGGCCCAGGGTTTGGGGATATATCTCCAGAGGTTAGGAGAAGCAAGAGGGTGAGGGAGGAAATATGGGAGTGGGATTTATATGAAGTGACATGCCCCAGGGTCTTGGAGATTTTTAGTGTATGTGGATTTAGAATTAGCAGGAGTTGGTGGGTGCAGTAATAAGGACAGGACAGGAGTGAGGGTGATATATATATGCTGTTGGGGGGAGAAGAGGCGTGAAGGAGAGACAGTTTTAGGATGGAGGACAGAATTGTCAAAAGCAGTGGTAGAGAAAACGGAAAATTGTATCATACTTACCGTAATTTTCCTTTCCTGGTGCCTATCCATGGCAGCATACTAGTGATAGAGCTCCGCCTCGACTCCTCCCTCAGGACCAGTGAATAGCATAAATTAAAGACGTAGTCCCTCCCCCAACATTCTCCGTAAAATAGAATACCGAGGGTGGGAGCGTATGCTGCCATGGATAGGCACCAGGAAAGGAAAATTACGGTAAGTATGATACAATTTTCCGTTTTCCTGGTGCCTCCATGGCAGCATACTAGTGATAAATAACTAGCTGACATGGGTGGGATAATGCTTAACAATAAATGTTTAATTAGAATGAGACATCGCAGCCTGAACTGCCCTTCTCCCGAACTCAACCGTTGTGAGAGCTCCTGGGTCGATACGGTAGTGTCTGAGGAAAGTATTGCGAGAAGACCAGGTGGCGGCCCTGCACACCGTCTCTAATGACACGTTAGCCCTTGCTGCCCAGGAGGTTGAGACTGCCCTTGTGGAATGAGCACTCACTCGAGATGGAGGTTCCATATTCTTTATCCTGTAGGCCTTCTGGATTAGCTTTACCACCCAAGATGCCAGAGTTCTGATGGAAGCTTCTTTGCCCCTGTATTTGCCGAATGGAACAATGAAGAGTCTTTCCGAGTTCCTGAAGGACCTAGTGGCCTCTAGGTAGGCTCTGAGTACTCTGGATATGTCCAGCTCGTGACATGCTCCTGAATCTGCTTCAGCAAATACTGGTAGTGCCCAGGGCTCCAAAAGGTGGCTTGGAGTAGTGACCTTAGGTGTGAACCCCCGAAGGGGACGAAGTTCTACTCTATCGTGAAAGAAAGAGATGTGGTCATCACCTATTCCCAACGAGTGGAGTTCTGAGATCCTTCTGCCAGATGTAATGGCTAACAGAAAAACCGTTTTCAGTGTTATGTTCCATATTGTCAGTTGTTCCACTGGGGTAAATGGATGGTCAGAGAGGACCTCAAGGACCAGGGATAAATCCCACTTGGGAAAAGACCGTCTGGCAGGTGGCCGGATCTTCAGCACTCCTCTGAGGAAAGTGACTACTAAGGGCTCTTCCGCCCATCTTTTATTTGTTGCGGCAGAAATTGCTGCTACTTGCACTTTGAGAGAACTTAGACCAAGACCCAGATCAAGTCCTGATTGGAGGAAGCCTAGAACACCTGATGTAGAAGGAGAGATTGGATTAAACTCATTTGAGGCAGCAAATGACAAGAACTTGTCCCATATTCTTGAATATATGGCATTGGTTGCTGGTTTCCTGGCTCCTAGGAGGGTTGTTATGACCCCTGGGGAGCATCCTAGGGACTCGAACCTTCGCCTCTCAACCTCCAGATTCGAAGGTTCAGCTTCTGAGGGTCTGGATGAACTAAACTGCCCTGCGTCAGAAGTTGAGGGAAAGGACGGATCCTGATTGGAGAGCTCACACTGAGACGCATAGCTAGAGGAAACCAAGGTCTCTTCGGCCAATATGGGAGTACTGCCAGTACCTGGACTGCTTCTCTGAGAAGTCTCAGGAGGAACTTGAATATTAATGGCCGGGGGGGGAAGGCATATGCGGTGGTGAACCTCCAGGGGCATGACAGGGCATCTACTTCCTCCGCTTGCGTATACGGAAGGCGAGAGACGAACCTGGTCAGTTTGGCATTCCCCGGGGTGGCAAATAGGTCTACTTGAGGGGGATCCCAGAGGTTGGCAATCTGATGGAAGACCTGGGGATGAAGAGCCCACTCGTTGTTGTCCAAGAATTTCCTCGACAACGTGTCTGCTTCTGTGTTCAACCTTCCCGGGAGATACATCGCCCTGAGGTCTAGGACGTTCTTCTCTGCCCAGAGCATAATCGGCTCCACTTCCCTGAGGAGTGATGTGCTGCGAGTGCCCCCCTGCCTCTGCAGGTATGCGACAGCTGCCCTGTTGTCCAGGCGTAAAAGTACTCTCTGGCCCCTGATCTGAGAAGCCAATGAAGTTAGTGCCAAGAACGCTGCTCTCATCTCCAGTATGTTGGATACTACTCCCTGGGTGGAACAGGACCATCTCCCCTGTATCCTGGCTTCCCCGCAATGGGCTCCCCAGCCCTGTCCACTTGCGTCGGACGTAACTGTGATCCAGAAGAGGGAACCCAGATAGCGAGGTTTGGAGAGGTTTTCCGGCAGAGTCCACCAGTGAAGGCTCCTGCGCATTGCTCCCGTCAGCAGAATTGTCTGAGAGAGTCGCTGTTTCTTCCACTGCGCCAAGAAACCCGTCTGAAAATACCTCAAATGCCAATGGGCCCAAGGAATCATTGGTATACAGGCAGACATTGTGCCAATGAGGCTCAGGCATTGCGATGCCGTTAGATACCGGCTCGCGATGGTTTTGACCATCTTCTGGATAATAATCCTCATCTTCAGGGATGGTAATGACACTGTCCCCTCCCGGGTGTTGAACATCGCACCTAGATAGATCATCCGCTGTGTAGGTGCAAGCTGACTCTTCTCTGAGTTTAACAACCACCCTAGTTCTCTCAGGGACTGGAGAAGAATGTCTCGGTGGTATACCAACTGACCCGGACTGCTTGCTAGGAGGAGGATGTCGTCCAAATAGTGGTATATCCTCAAACCCCTCTCCCGCAGGGGAACCAAAGCGGATATTAGAATTTTGGTGAACACCCTGGGGGAGGTGCACAGACCGAAGGGCAGGGCTTGGAACTGCAGGTGGATCCGACCTACTGCAAATCTGAGATATTTCTGAAAGACAGGTAGAATTGGCACGTGTAAGTACGCATCCTGCAGATCGATTGATATCATCCAATCTGTTGGCTGTACTGCCTGAATGATTGTTTGTAGAGACTCCATCTTGAAGCTTTCTGGGTGTATGTGCCTGTTGAGTCTTTTTAGATCGATCACAGGCCTCCATCCACCCATTCTCTTTGGAACCAGAAATAGAGTGGAATAGAAGCCTGTGAAACGCTCTGCCAAAGGAACCGGCACAGCTGCTCCCTGAAGTTGGAGTGACGATACGAATTGTCTTAGGGCTTGAGCCTTCAGCAGCGAGGATGGAATTTCCGTTCTTGTGAACGAATTTTGAGGTGGAGGATGAGAGAAACTCCAAAAGCGTCCCCATTGGATTGTTGAGAGAACCCAGGGATCCTGGCATTTGCTGGCCCAGACTGGAAGAAAGAATTTTAGTCTGGCTCCCACCGGGAGTGTCTGGGCTAGTCTGGCGTCAAAAGGACTGCTTCTGCTCATGTGGAGTCTGAGGGGCCTTCGACTTTCTGCCCAAGAAGGATGCCTGAGTGCCCCTCCAGGGTCTTCTGCCGTCTCTGAACTGCCTTGATTGTCTGAAATCTCTAGGGTTTGACTGGCGGAACCTGGAAGAACCCCCTCTGGATCTTCGCATCCTTCTGTCTTGAGGAAGCATACCTGACTTTCCTCCTGACAGCCTAGATATGGCTTTATCCATTTTGTCTCCAAATAATGCCTTCCCGTCGAACGGGATTTTGCACCAATTTTGCTTGGAAGCCAAATCCGCCGTCCAGGGTTTTAACCACAAGGCCCTTTTCGCCATTACTGAGTGCAGCATAGATCTTGCTGAACACCTAATCGTGTCTATAGCCGCTACTCCAACGAAGTCTGCTGACAATCTAATTTCTTCCAAGGCTTTAATTATGTCTTCCTTGGGGACATCCTGGCGTAGAGCTGTTTCAATGTTATCCGTCCAAGCTCTAATGGCATTAGATACGGAGGTGAGGGCGATCGCTGGCTTACACGCCGCTCCTGCAGCTAAATAGCTCCTCTTGAGATCTAGATCGATTCTTCTGTCAAGAGGATCCTTGAAAGAAGCGTAATCTTCCATAGGCAGGGTAATATTCTTTGCGAGTCGCACCACTGATGCGTCTACCACTGGCATGGAGTTCAGTGACTGTGTTCCCGACTCCGGTAGGGGATACAATTTATTGAAACGGCCCAATGACAGTTTTTTATCAGTTCTTGACCATTCGTTTTGAATGATTTGCGTAATTTCTCCCATCAAAGGGAAGAAAGCCTGTTTCCTTTTAAGGAATGGGAAGTAGCTTTTTGCTTCCTGGGGAGGTTCTTCAGTATCCTCCCAAGCTATTGCGGCTCTTACTGCCTGGATGAATGGCTTTACCAATGAATGGCTGAAGCCGGAAGGATCTGACTCATCTGACGAATCGCCCGAGAGGTCTTCGGGTGGGGAATCTCTGGCCAGTCGGCCTGATGGAGGTAGAGGCGTACTGGCCACGGAAGGACCAGGAAAAACAACCTCAACATCCTGCCCCTGGGACGTCTGCGGGACTGGCTGGGCAGGAACCAAGGCCGCAAGCTCAGAGAAGGAGTCCTTCATAGTCCTTTTGAGCAGATCCACCACTTGCTGGTTTTCTAACTCGCGGCTGGACGCGTAATCCGCAAAACAGTCCTTGCAGACTACTTTATTCGGCAGCGGACTAGCCCCACAGGTCCAGCACTTCTTCTTCTTGTAGGATCTAGGAGAGGGGGACCGGTCCCGTCTTCTGGATCTTGACCTTTGTCGCGAAGAATGGGACTCACGTCTTGACGAGCGGGACCGGTGGCGTGAAGAACGAGATCTGCGACTTGGGCTGTCGTCATCGCGGTGCCTTGAGGATTTTTCGGTCCTCTTGGAATGGGCAGGGCTATGATTTTAAGAAAAAATCATGTCAGGCCAGCGAGCGCACTTTTTTTTTTTTTTTTTTTTATACTCACGTATAGGTGGTCCCATACCTAACGGAAGTGTGAGGATCTTTGTTGCGAGATGAATGGCTCATTGCGGAGTTGGGCATAAGGATCAGCTGCGGAAAATAGCAGGAAAGGGTAAAAAAGAAAAGAAGTTTGTTTTTTTTTTTTGTTTTTTGTTTTTTTTCGGCGACACATTACCCATTTTGTTCTTTCCCCCCTCATTTTTTTTTTTTAAATACTTACCACAGAGCAGCTTTAGAGAAACCTAGCAGGGCACAGCCGAGGAGACTCTGACTGATAGCCCTCAAAGCTAACTTTAAATACCCTAGGGGTGGGTGGGGCAGTCCCATGAACCTCCAGTCTCGCTCTCCTCTCTTTTTTTTTTTTTTTTTTAATTTTTTAGAAAGAAAAAAGGGCAAAACTGGCCCTTTTTCCAGAAACCAAGATGGCCGCCGGAGCGCCGAGAGACCGCGCATGCGCCCGCGCATGCGCAGTAGAGCCGAGACGGCGAAGCCGAGAGAAAACATCCGTCCAATGACGGCTGTAATCTCGCCGGCTCGCGCATGTGTGGTACGGCGGAGGGGACGCCGGACCGCGCCGCCGAAAGGTAAACAAAGCACAAGGCCCCCACAGCAGCAGGGCAGCAGACGTTGATCCTAAAGGTCGCAGCATGATAAACATGACAGGTAATTTACACAAAAGGAACTTTTTGCACCCTCTTTAGTGCATATTCTGTTTTCACTAAGGGAAGAAGGGGAAGGACACAGAAGGGGAAGATGGGAGGGAAAAGCCATATGCATCTTTCTATCTCTTTCTTTTTTTTTTTTAAATGAGAAATGGAAAAAAAGGAAAAATCACAAGCCTGAAGGAATGGAAGCTGATCCTTTTGCGACTCCTTTTGCCTTCATCATAGGACATGGTGGCAGACTGCGTTCCTGTGAGGAAACTCTGCAAGAAGACCCCAACAGATCCACAGAGGGGTTCCCAGTCTTATCAGCGCTGTGAGCGGCCCAAGAACAGGGACTGCGCACGGGAAAGGCTAAACCCGGCGCACGCTGCCGACGGCAGAGGTAGGGACATACTGCTACTCTTCACCAGCACAAGAGGTATGAGGAAAAAAAGGAGAATGTTGGGGGAGGGACTACATCTTTAATTTATGCTATTCACTGGTCCTGAGGGAGGAGTCGAGGCGGAGCTCTATCACTAGTATGCTGCCATGGATAGGCACCAGGAAAGCATGTTACAAGGAAAAGGGGCTAAAGGAGTAAACAAGTTCACCTGATGTCAGTGTGCTGGTTTTCAAAGTGTTTCTCTTGTTTCTTTTCGCTTTGTGCATTCGCTGAAGTGCAGAGTCAGAAGTGCATTTCACTTATAGAAAATCGCCACTTTGAGAAAGAGCCAAGTTGTAAATGTGTACCCCCTGCAAAATTAGACCCCCAATGTCTTTCCTGCCCTCTTCTCTAGCTGAATGAGCATAGGAGTGTGCTCGATCAGCTGTGTACCCAGCTTCTAGCCAGGATTTTGACAGCTATGAACCAGGACATGCTCAGAACTGAGCGCTTCTGGTTCACAGTATTGCAGAGGAGATTAGGGAAAGAGGGAGGGCCAGGGACAATCAGGCTGGGGAGGAAAGGGTTAGAAGATGCTGGCTCTGTCTGACTTGCTGCATATTCTACTGCACACTGTGAAGCACTTACAGCGTGCAGTGAAATCAGAGTAAGCCATTTCAGTCCAGGAGAGCAGCCTGTACAACTCTGCAAGACTGAAGGCAAGAGTTTAACCTCCCTAGATTGCCTGGAGCGGTTGGAAATTCAGTGAACACATTGATGACAGCTCATAGAAGGAATCCCGTACAAACATATCCATGTGGAATAGACACGGCTCTGGGTTTTTGCTGTTGGGAAAACTTCAAAATGCTGACTTTTGTCAGATTGTAACACCGTCCCATTCCTGCAGGTATGCAGAGATCCAACAATGTTCACAGACCTCGGATTATCCAAAAATTCCTGGAGCCGTGGATTGAACAGATGCTTCTTCTTCCGTCAGGAAAACTGTGAGCAATTAACATTATTTGTTGGTTCACAGGGGATTCTTTTCCTTGGTGTTATAAAGAGCTTATCCAGATGTTCCTGAAGACCTTTTCATATCCTCTCCAGCACTTTACACTTGCTGTGAGCTGCCCAGTCATTTTTGCACATCGAAGGGAATTTGTCTCCAACCAATTACTTGGGTGAAAAGCCCCATTGGGGACCTGTTGTCTGCCATCAGGGTGGGGTAACCAGGGCCAGGAGCAAATTAGCTACTCTTGAAGGCTCACTGTACCAAATGGAGATAAATTGCTGCAGGGGTAACCAAACCAGGACCCCTGTGATTAGTATCAAAGAGGTAGCCAAACTGACTCTTACAATTGGTAACCTAATACAATTGTGATCCTCCACAGCTCATAATTTATATCAGCCTTTCTTGACTTTTTTACCCAAGAGGAACCATTGAAGGAAATTTCAGGTCCCTGGGAACTCACGCAAATCTTTGTATGTCAGTGGGAAAAATTCCACTGACATTGGTGGTCAGAATGCCACCCTTACAGACATAAAAAGATTAGCGTGTGATGGCTCCAAAACTATGCAGGCACCATCCAAGGGGAGGTCAACCAGCCAGAGCTCAAGGAACTCCAAGGGGAGGTCAACCAACCAGAGCTCAAGGAACTCCTAACGACCTCTGGTTGAGAGTGGCTGCTACACATCATAGAGGTTCATAAAGTCCCATATGTTAGGCTGTGAGAATGTAATAGTGCTTCGGAATAGTCATGCGGCCACACTGTATAATGTGGGTATGGCCAGCCTTATTTAGTAAGAGGAAGAGTTGTAAGAGGAAGAGTTGTCACCTGGCCTTAATGAAAGAAGCTCCTCAGTCAAGATTATGTGGATCTCTGTCAATCAGCCTTCTCCTTCAGGGGAATATCATCAGTAGTTTCTCTTATGGGCACCACTGGGGAAACTGGAAAATTTTATTGAGAGTGCACCCTGTTAGTGGGTAAGAGCAATGAATTTGACCAGCCATGGAAATACGGAAGGAAAGTAAAAATGGACTGTTATGGCACAACCTAATGTTTGGTAAGAGGAGTTTGTGAAGTCTCTTAATTCTGGTGGATTGTAGCGTGGTTTATGCTTGGGGAGTAAGTACAGAGTTCTAGAAGGACATGGACTAAGTCTCTTAATTCCAGTGGATCGCAGTGTGGTCTATACCTGGAGAGTAAGTACAGGGATTGGATAGTGGGCAAACTGGTGGTGGCCAGGAAAACGAGGGTAAGCCAGCCGTGCAGTGGTGATGAGTTTCTTGCCTCAACTACATGCCTTGTACCCTGCGACCCTTGCGTTGTTTAGGTCAGTGTGGCGTGATCCTTGACGCAACCACATAATCTGGGATCCCATATATTTAAGTAAATGAGAATTTCTGACTGGCCTGTAGGCCCGAGTGGAGTGGAATCAGAGCAAAGGGAGAGGTCTCTGGCATTCCTTGCTGGACAGTTTACAGCAGGCCTGGTACAGGAACTGGCTTAACAACTCACCTCAAGGAGGAACTACAGGGTTCTATAATCCTCAGAGATAGACAGGAACAATGTACAAGATAAGAGTGTGGCTCAGGCAGAAAGCATAGCAAGCTATCAAGATTTCTAGCAGGATCAATGGGTATTTTTTTCCACTTATTAAAAAAATATGTAATAGACTCTGTAACCCAATCACAGACACCTATGTGAACAGGTCAGCAGGAGGGTAGAGAGCTGGCAGCTGACATCTTCTATGTCAGGTTCCTCCCTTCTGTCTCCTCAACCCATAGGCCAGGCATGTCCAAGTCTATCCCGCGTCTTGTTTCGAACGGCCCACCTGGATATGTAAATCCTAACATATTTGGGGGAATGGGAACCAAAGATATATATATTGGCTGCATTGGAGGCGACAGGGAGGGGGCGGGACGAGTGCCGTACACACAGGAGTATTTCCTGTTTACGAGGCGGCCTCTGTAATAGAAAGTCTCGTCTCCTGCGCTGCCATTGGACGACTGTTCTGTTCATCATAGGAGGCGAGACTTTGTATTAAAGAGGCCGCCTCCTAAACAGGAAATACTCCCGCCCCCTCCCTCTCCCCTCCAAGGATGCAAATGGGCATGGATAAGGCTGCACTGACGGCAATGGTGAGTCTGCATTCATGGCAATGGGGGTGTTGCAATGGTGGTGCTGCATTCATGGCAATGGGGTTGCTGCAATGGTGGTGCTGATTTCATGGCAATGGTGGTGCTGCATTCATGGCAGTGGTGGTGCTGCAATGGTGGTGCTGCATTCATGGCAAAGGGGGTGCTGCATTCATGGCAATGGTGGTGCTGCATTCATGGCAATGGTGGTGCTGCATTCATGGCAATGGTGGTGCTGCATTCATGGCAATGGTGGTGCTGCATTCATGGCAATGGGGGCGCTGCATTCATGGCAATGGGGACGCTGCATTCATGGCAATGGGAGTGCTGCATTCATGGCAATGGTGGGACTGCATTCATGGCAACTGTGGGGCTGCATTCATAGAAATGGTGGAGCTGCATTCATGGCAATGGTGGAGCTGCATTTATGGCATATACCACAGCTGCAATATGATTTCCCCAGTGCTGTTTCTTCTCCGGTGGCAGAGTCCCCAACATATTCAACAAAGTTGGGTAAACCTCTCACGCTCAGGATCCTGATAGACTTATATCCGTGTAGAATGAAGCTGGGGGCATTCTAGCCATTGGACTACCTGTGGTTGAACCGTCTGCAACTGGACTCCCCCGTTTGCAATTGGGAAGGGTCTTCATCCCGATCACTTGTTCACTGCAATGGAATCACTTGAGCATCAAGGCCTTCCACCAGACTTACAACACTCCTCTGAAACTCAGCGGGGACACTCTCCCGCCATTCCAAGAGAACATATATGCAATCGTCATCATACTCGTATTTTAAGTGTAAGAGGTAAGACCCTTGTTCTGGTAAGGCCTTTCTCATCAGCTGTCACACCTCCTTGTCGAACCACCGGACTCTTGGCAGTTTCAAGACTGTGGTTAGCTCCCATGCTCTCGGCCCCAGTCAGAAGCGGTGACCGGGTTCATCCTCTCTTCTACACTGCACACATCATCTGACTTGCTCGAGCTTCCCAGATGGGGTATCTCGGTGGGACCTCCAAATGTAGCTGTACCCCCATGAAGGCTGCTAATAGACTCTGTACCCCACTGATTACCTCCTCCATTACCTCTGACACCCTGGGCTCAGTCATCTTACCAACTGTATTAATAAGAAGAGACTCACACAGTATCAATGAAACAGTTCAAGTTTGTTTATTGTATTAGTGAGAACACAGAAATAAAGTATATCTCAACACTGTAACATAATAAAAAGGCACTACTACATCTATACTTATGAAAAAGGCAATATAGTGATCCGAAGTTCCTTCAACTGTAAATAAAGCTGGCACTGTATCTTCTATGTCAGGCTCCTCCCTTCTGTCTCCTCAACCCATAAGCCATTAAAACTTGCACAACATAAAGAAAACAATATGCAGACTATTATATTGAAATTGGCTGGGTCTCTTTAAATGAAGTCCAATGAAATTAAAGCAGATGAGGAAAAGGATAACAAAAGGTAAAAGGGTATTCCTTTAAATCCAGATGTCTTGAGCTAGCCTTGCTGTATTGTAACTAAGGTAATTCTTGATAATAGGGTATAGCAAATTTGGGAGAACGTTAAGGTTTCCTTGTTGTATTGTAACTTCCTCTCATATGATCCTAATGGCGTTATCCAGTGTAGCTAGAAGAATCAATAATGTGAACGAGGCATAGATGTCTGCTTTCAGTGTTTGTTTTAGCATAAGAACTGACTACAAGTACCACCAAACTGAACTGTGTGAACAATGTCTGAAAGCAGTGTATTATAACAACAAGATGGGCTATGCCCGCTCACCACTCTGGAACTCAGATACAGCTGGCAACGATGTAGGTGATGAAGAAGACTCTATCAGGAACTCTCTCTGTATCCTGGCTCTGGGAAATGGCGCCCGCCGCGCCGTGATGCGGCCTACTTGGATCTGAAGTGCAGGCGTCTCTGGATGACCTGGAACACCCTCCAGTCTGCTGCAGGGAAAAGCGATGCTGTCCACAGAGGTCCCTCTGGGTACAGCTGAACGGCTCCCCGCTTTGTAGGTTGCAAATCAACAACAGCTCACTGTCACACAGACCTCCTGCTGGTAGAGTCAAACTGCCTCCCAAGAGGAAGATCTAGGCTGCACCAGCCCTTTTATATCCTTTCCCAGCAGTCTGTTCTGTCCGCTCAGCATTCTGTTAATTGTAATTCAGATCAGTCCTGCTGGCATTGAAACTTCAGCATTCTGAACTACACATCCCACGATGCTTTGCTCTGAATTTTGTCACAAGAAAAGGAAATGATACATATTCCAGCAAATACTAGAGGAAGCCAACCCCACATTAATAACACAGCAAAAATTTCTCTGAATTGCAGGCATAATAGCCAGCTCCTGGCTACAGATAAAATTAAACGATTCCAAATGCTTTATTTAAACGACTAGAGGGGACCCAATAAGAGAAGGTTATTGTTTGGTTTTCAGATAAAGGATATGCAAATCCTAACATATTTGGGCGAATGGGAACCAAATAAAGGGGGTATGGAACTGGATCTGTTAGTAATTAAAAAAAAATAAAAATAGTATTTTCTGCACTATCTGACCTTCACTAACTTTCTGTGATGCAGAATCCCCCCCAGCACCCCTTACTCTTACTTAAGGTGGTGTTCCACCCAAAAAAAAAAACTACATGAAAAATCCTAAAAAAAAAAATACAAAAAAAATTTGGATATTTTTTTTTTTTTTTTACTCACATCTAAATGCCTGTTGCTAGGGGGTCCCTTGTAGTCTGCCTCTTTCAGTGCCTGGGCTGGTGACATCACTTACGTCTCGGCACAGGAAGGGCTCAGCTCTGCTCCCTCCCTCCTGTCAATCATCTGGGACCCATTACAGGTCCCAGGTGACTGAGCGGCCAATCACGGCGCTCGGCGCCGCTCGCGCATGCGCAGTGGGTGCCAGGCTGTGAAGCCACAGCCCGGCGCCCACAGTTGCAATGCCAGCGCCGCTGAACGGAGGGGGAGATGAGCGGGGCTTCGATCCCCCGCATCGCTGGACCCTGGGACAGGTAAGTGTCCAATTAAAAGTCAGCAGCTGCAGTATTTGTTGCTGCTGACTTTTAATTTTTTTTTTTTTTAGTGGCCCTCCTCTTTAAGCCCGATCCAATCCAGCGATGTGCACGAGATCAGCGGGTCTCGCCACGGTCTCCCTCCTCCCTGTGCAGATTGATAGCAGTGAGAGCCAATGTCAATCAAATGCTGTGCCGAGCAAGCGCGGGGGGGGGGGGGGGCTTGATGCCAAGCTCTGGGTCAATAGAATAGGCGAGCCCACACGGGTGCCTCCATGGAAAGTGGCTTTCCATGGGGGCACTTGCCAAAGAGGAAGAACCAGGAGTGTCGGCATTGGACCCAAGAAAAGGAGGATCGGGGCAAAACCATTGCACAGGGCAGGTATGACATGTTTGTTATTTTAAATACAAAAAAATGAAGCTTTAATATTGCTTTAATGGATCCGATAATACATGAGTAGCATTGTTAGTACCTGGACCTCCGTTCCATTGTTTTGATGGTACAAAACAGCAACAAAAGTCTAGCTGTAGCTTGTGTATTTGTTATTTGCTGTTTTTATATAAATAGATATGGTAAAATTCCCTTTCAGCTGTGATGAGTGAGAAGCAGGACAAGAAGCCAATCAGTTGTGCTGCAGCGCTCATATGCTATTAAGTAATATGCCGATAGGAGGAGAGAGCAGAGTGACAGAGAGAAGAGCTCATCAGTCTGCTGCTTCTCCTTTCACTGTCCAGTCACAGGCTGGGGAAGGAACAAGACCTGTAATGCCGCATACACACGAGCGGACTTCTCGTCGGACTGAACTCTTTCAAAGGACTTTTCGACGGAGTTCCGACGGAGTTCCAACGAAACGGACTTGCCTACACACGATCCCACCAAAGTCCGATAGTTTCGAACGTGATGACGTACGACCGGACTAGAATAAGGAAGTTCATAGCCAGTAGCCAATAGCTGCCCTAGCGTCGTTTTTGGTCCGTCGGACTAGCATACAGACAAACGTATTTTTCTATAGGAATCGAGTCCGTCGGAAAGATTTGAAACTTGTTTATTTCTTTCATGCTATGTTTATTTCTAAGGTCCGTCAGATTTTTAGACAGAAAAGGTCCGAAGAAGCCCGCACACGATTGAATTGTTCGACGGATTCACGGATACACAGATGTGTACGCGGCATAAGTGTTATTCAAAAACTGACTTTCACCTTAGCAACTAAAGTGGAAGTAAACCTTTTTTTTTACAGCCTTATTATAGGCTTGCCTGTGGGTACTGTGAATATTTCCTAAACTTGCACGGTTTAGGAGATATTCACACTGCATGCAGCCGGTGATATCACCTGCATGCACTCTGAAGGGACGGCATACCCGCGCCACCCCTTCAGAGCTCTGTGCCGCAGTCTGTGACTGGCCATGCATGTGTGGGAGTGACGTCATTGTGGCGCAGCCAATCAGACGGTCGGAGGACGCAAACACAGAAGGAAGACCGGGTGAAGATGGAAGCGCCTTCAGCTGTGACAGCGCGCCGCTGGAAGGCTTCGTTCTAAGGTAAGTATTTCATAGTGTGCTAGTATGTGATGCATACTAGCATATTATGCGATTGTCTTACAGGGTTTAAAAAAAAAATGTGGTTTACTACCACTTTAAGATATATTTTCTCCCAACCCTGTAACACAATCAGATATTGAAAAAAAAATAGTTGTTTTCTAAATACCTGTCCTGCAGGTCTGGGACCTTCTCATCCGGCTTTCTCACCTAAGCGAGAATGATGTACCCCCCTGGCCTAAAACCTCTGGAGATACTCACATCACGAATACCAGGAGGCCTCAAGGCAATATCCAGCACACTGTGTATGTGCCAGGCAATCTTGGAACACTGCGCTTGTGCAGCAGTAAGTCAATAGGGGGCAAATGCACAAGCCTGAAAGAGACAGCTGGCCCCCTCATGACGTCAGTATAGAAGATGGCAGCGAGGGACCAGGATCAGACAATACTGGATTTCCTGGCTGTGTATATTTTTTCAGGACAGTCAGAAGTTAAGTTCCTCTTTAACCAATGCATGGAAAGGTCAGGTCTACTGGCCTGCCAGACAGGGCAGTGCTATGTGGCAGATCTGTGTAAATCTATGGATTGGATGGACAGAAATACCAATCCTTTGGCAGGTAAGCAGCTCTCATATGTATTTCATCTGTGGAACTGGTTACTTGGAATTCACCTTTACGAGCCCTTGATCTACTGAGGGAGCCTTTTGGCCTTCAGGCAGTAGACTTTATTGACCTGTTCTGACGTGACCAGCCAAGACAAACTATTCATTACCCTGTCATTTTGTTACTCTGGATTAGCTGGTTATGCTGAAGAAAACCGGTTTAGGGTTTAGACAGGTGTAATTTACCTGCGGTTGAAACCCACATCAGAGCTAGGTCAAAAAATCCTTCTAATGGTGGATGATCATTCAAATGCCCCGTACACACGGTCGGATTTTCCGCCGGAAAATGTTTGATGGGAGCTTGTTGTCGGAAATTCCGACCGTGTGTAGGCTCCATCGGACTTTTTCCATCGGAATTTCCGTCACACAAAATTTGAGATCTGGATCTCAAATTTAACGACAACAAAATCCGTTGTCGTAAATTCCGATCGCGTGTACACAATTCCGACGCACAAAGTTCCACGCATGCTCGGAATCAAGCAGAAGAGCCGCACTGGCTATTGAACTTCATTTTTGTACGTCACCGTGTTCTCGACGTTCAGAATTTCCAACAAGATTTGTGCGACCGTGTGTATGCAAGACAAGTTTGAGCCAACATCTGTTGGAAAAAATCCATGGATTTTGTTGTTGGAATGTCCGATCGTGTGTACGGGGCATTAGGATGCGTTTGAGATCCTTTGCCTGAATTGAAAAGCAGGTCAAACACAGCCTCACCATTGAAAGAACCATAAGAATATGGCCTCAGAATGAGCATCTACCCTGCACTACTAGGAGAGCCATTAGAACTAGGCTCAGAATAGGCATCCAACTTACACCATTAGAAGAACCATTAGAACACAGACTCAGAATTGGCATCCATCCCACTCTATTAGAAGAACCATTGGAACAAGGCTCAGAATGGGAATCCACCCTACAGCATTAGAAGAGCCATTGGAACAGCCTCAGAACAGTCATCCACCCTACACCACTAGAAGGACCATTAGAACACGACCTCGGAATGGGCATCTACCCTACACCATTAGAAGAACCATTAGAACACGGCCTCAGAATGGGCATCCACTTTGCACCATTAGAACATGGCCTCAGAATGGGCATTCACCCAACACCATTACAAGAACCATTAGAACACGGCCTCAGAATGGGCATCCACTCTGCACAATTAAAAGAACCACTTGAACACAGCCTTAGAATGGTCATCCACCCTACACCATTAAAAGAACCACTAGAATACGGCCCCAGATTTGGCATCCACCCTACACTATTAGAAGAACCATTGGAATATGGCTTCAGAATGGGCATCCACACTACACTATTGAAAAAAACATTAGAACACGGCCTCAGAATGGGGTGGGGGCTAAATTGTGGATGGCTTTGTACGTAGTTGTTAGTATTTTGAATTTAATTCTTTGGCTGAGCGGAAGCCAGTGGAAGGAATTGACAGAGAGGGGTAGCAGAGACGGAGCGATTGGTAAGGTAGATGAGTCTGGCAGCAGCATTCATGATGGATTGAAGAGGTGATAGACTATGTAGAGGTAAGCCAATGAGAAGGGAGTTGCAGTAGTCAAGGCGAGAGATGACCAGCTAGTGAATTAAGAGCTTTGTTGTGTCAGTGGTTAGAGAGGGGCATATTTTGGAGATGCGGAGGTTGAGGCGGCAGGATTTGGACAGTGATTGGACGTGGTGCTTAAAGGATAGTTCAGAGTCCAGGACTACACCTAGAGAGAGATCAGGGGAAGGGGCATATGTGGGAGGAAAACTTATAAGTTTGATTTTAAATAGATTGAGTTTGAGAAAGTGGTGTGACATCCTTCTATATATCGAGGGAGAGCAAATTGGCCTTCAAAGAATGCAACAGTGGCCTGTTCTGACAAGACTAATGACTGGCTGGTTATTATCTTGTCATCGTGCCACTCTGGATAAGCTGACTCCTTTTTAAAAAACAGGTTTAAGGGACATGCAGATAGATGAGGTGTTGTCTTCCTGCGTTTGAAACCTACATGAAACTTAGGTAGATGTACTAAGTCAACTGGACTTGTTCTGTAATGTTGAAGACACTTCGTAGTTTCCCAAAGCCACTTCTTCAGTTCTAATGAGTGCAGACTTGGGGGGGTTACACACAGAGTGCAGAGTTTGGGGGTGCGATGCATAGAGTGCAGAGTTCAGCATTCTTCCACATCTCACTTTCATTCCTATTCAGCTCTGACCTCTTCATGCAACCCCCCTCCACTGACCCCATCTTCTCCCCTCCTTACAAAACGCCACCATCTTCCACATGTCTTAATGTCGTTGCAGTATTAAGCTGAAGCTGAAGCACTCAGCTGGCTCTAGTACCTCTCGCACACTGAAGGTGGCCCCACCTCTCACTTGCAGGGAGAGCATCCAGTAGGGGTGTCGGCATCCGCACTGCACCCTGGCACCAGCATCTCCGTTGTCCCCATCCTGCACTCAGTGGGAGCCACTCAGGGGAACAGATCATTGGGAGACGAGCTGTCACTTGTTATCACAGAAGCTGGACCTGTGTTTACAACTGACAGTGGTGAGCAGGGAGCAGAAAGCCTGAGCCAAAGGTGGTGGAACTGAGTTCCACCAAGTTCCAGCTGAAAAAAAGCCCTGGTTCATGGTGACTGGGAGGACCGGGCTTTTTCTGCCACTTTTTGTTTACATGTAACAATCGGGGGTTGTTTTTGCTAGAAAATTGCTTAGAACCCCCAAACATTATACACTTTTTAAAAGCAGAGACCCTAGAGAATAAATTTGTGGGTTTTGCATTTTTTTATGTCACACGGTATTTGGGCAGTGGTTTTACAAATCCAATTTTTTGGGAAAAAACATAGTTTTTTTAATTTTACTGCAAAAAAACACAATACATTTTTCTTTAAATATAAAAGATGATGTTATGCTGAGTAAATAGATACCAAACTTGTCACGCTTTAAAATGGTGCACGCCCGTGCAGTGGCAGCAAACATCGTAAATTTTACAATCCATAGCATTTACAAGTTACAACTTTAGATTTACAGAGGAGGTCTTCTGCTAGAATTACTTCCCATGATCTAACATTCACGGCGATACCTCACATGTGTGGGACAACCGCTGTTTATGTGCGTGTGGGACCAAAGCGCACGTTCACCTTTGCGCGCAAGCACGGCGGGGGGGTGGGGGCACTTTAATTTTTTTTTTTTTTTAATTAGTCATTTTTTTCACTGTTGCTTTATTTATTTATTTATTTTAAACACTTTTATAGCTGTCACAAGGAATGTAAACATCCTTGTGACAGCAATAGGCACATGACAGATCCTCTTTGTGGAGAGACCTGGGGTCTATAAGACCCCCAAATCCCTCTTAAAAGAATTCAAAACACCAAGATCTGTGTTTTTGAACGCTTTTGATTTTTTTAAAATGGCGCCGTTAATATCAGGGTAAACCGGAAGTGATGTCTGGTCACTGCTTCCAGGTTACTATAGCAAACAGCCGATCAAAGCCAATCCCAGATTTGTTTGGCTGTCCGGTCAGCTAGTGGATGGGCTGGCTAGTTGCTTGGGTCTCCCAGTGGGACAAGAGAGCCTGAGCAAGCTGCGGAAGGTGGCGAGGAGGAGTCCCCTCCTACTGCTTGTACAAGCAGTCCAGCAGCTAGTTAGCTGCTAGGATTGCTTTTACAAAAGAGCCAACCGCCGACTCTAAAAAACTGTACTGGGGTGATGCCTGCAGATGCACAAAAGGACCTCCCCTAGCCAGAAAAACATGTATTATGTCGCTTCTGGATTTGGCTGTCTCCTTTCCCCAGCCACTGGGGCCAGGGAAGAAGCTAATGGAGTGCTTCATTAGCTTCAGTATAAGAAAGTGAGACATTAGGGGTCTAATAGATCCCTGATGTCTCATTAAAGAGAACCTGTCTAAGCAAAATACTATCACATAGGGGATTCGGTCCCCTACGTGCGTGGTTTAAGGGGAAACATGTAAATGTGTTGGAATGGCCTAGTCAAAGCCCAGACCTCAATCCAATAGAAAATCTGTGGCCAGACTTAAAGATTGCTGTTCACAAGCGTAAACCATCCAACTTGAAAGAGCTGGAGCAGTTTTGCAAGGAGGAATGGGCAAAAATCCCAGTGGTAAGATGTGGCAAGCTCGTAGAGACTTATCCAAAGCGACTTGGAGCTGTGATGGCCACAAAAGGTGGCTCTACAAAGTATTGACTTTAGGGGGGGTGAATATTTTTGCACATTGACTTTTTCTGTTATTTTGTCCTATTTGTTGTTTGCTTCACAATAATAAAAAAAAAATCTTCAAAGTTGTGGGCATGTTCTGTAAATTAACTGATGCAAATCCTCAAAAAATCCATGTTAATTCCAGGTTGTGAGGCAACAAAACACAAAAAATGCCAAGGGGGGTGTGAATACTTTTGCAAGGCACTGTAACGCAACACATACCATAAAAGTGGAATTACAGGTCCCTGCATTACGAGGAACCTGTTATTTGTCCAGCATACTGTAGATGAAGTGCAGGTTGACGTTAACATTGTTACAGTAAAGTGTAAGCTCCCTGGGGCAGGGATTATTGGCATACCTCCCAACATTCTGAGATAGGCACGAGGGACATCTATTAGCAAAAGTATGTAGCCATAGGACACACACCCCTGCCACGCCCCCTTAAAGGAGAAATATACTAAAAAAATGATTTGTTAAATAGTTTGATAGATAAAAAGTGCATTTTATATACAACTATATAGATCAGACCAAAATGAGGGACAAATGAGGAGGAAAGGGGGACATTGTTCCAAATAAGGGACAGTCCCTCGAAATAAGGGACAGTTGGGAGCTATGGTAATAGGATCAATGCTCCGTGATTCATCCACATGGTGTTATGGAAATTCATATTTGCCTGGATATGTCTGATCTTTTTGGGAGGGGGTGAGCAGTGACCTCTCCAAGCTGTCCCATTCATCTCGTGTAGACATGACAAGGGGTCAGCGGTGCTGGAGAAGGGGTCACCGCCAGATACCGGGCACACAAGTCCAGGCAAGGATCATCAGATGCCTTATACCTTCCAGTCCTGGCTGAAATGGGAATGAAACCTGATCACTAAATTATCATAGAAGCTTCAACATGTTAAAGTAAAACTAAAGGCAAAAGTTTTTTTTAAAATTTCAGATAGCGTAATGGAGGGCTATTATAACCCCTGTCAGGTTCTACTTTGCCATCTGAGCCTCCCTTTGGGAGATTTCCCTTCACTTCCTGTCCCATAGCCACACAGGAATTTAAAGTATAACTAAAGGTAAAACTTTTTTTTTTAGCTTTGGAGTGGAGAGGGATTAGAATCCCTGCCAGTTTTTATTGCTGTCTGTGCCCCCATTAAGGAGATTCACCTTCTCTCTTTGTCTGTTTGTGAAAAGTAAAAAAAGATGCCAAATTTTGGATTTTCCCCAAAAAAGTAATAGAGGGAAAATCTCCCAATGGGGACACTAATTCGGGTGGCCTGGGGGTAGGTTTGTCATCTTTTCTTCAAGCAAAACACTTTAGCGGCATAGGACACCTTTGGGTGCTCCAAGGAGAGTAGTAATGCGGTGCGCATAGTGTGCCACAGCGACCAGTGGGTGTGGCCAAATTGTTCTTGCCGACATCATCGCCCTGCACCCAGTGATACCAAACCTGCCCGCAGCTCCCGGACAGCAACAGATTGGTGGAGAAATGGAATGTGGGACTTTAAATGAGGCAATTGACTTGTGGAGGTAAAGTGGTTGGTAAACATTATTTATTTGTAACAATAATATAAAACAGATAAAAAAGTATTTTCATATATCTGCACATACACATGGCATGAACGTAATAGATACATATATGTCAACTTGGCAGCACATAAGAGATAGTAAATATTAATAGAGTATAAAACAAGGTATTTCCTATTAGCAGGCATTGGTAACCCATATGCAAAAGAGCTGCTGTAAGATAGATGCACATACATATGAATGGTTACATACTACTCAATGAATTTTAAATGTATAAAAGATATATATATGGGCCAGTGAATAGGTAGTGAGCGGGGCTTGACTGAGCACACCATGGAAACTCAACGCGTTTCATGACTATCTGCCATTCATCAGAAGTTGGGTACAGAAGAAGGGGAGAAAAGACCTCATGGGGAGAAGAAAACTTATACTCACAGGTCGGCTAAAACACTGTACTTGGCTGGCAGCGAGGAAGATGGGACCCCAAATGGTTGTCTGTTCCGGAGCTGAGGCAAGGGACCCCACCCCAGCCAGGAAAACACCCACATGGCATGTCCGACTGCCACAGCACATTCCACATGTGTGGGGAGGATTGCAAGTATGGTATTCTGGAAAAAATATATAAAAAAAGATGTGAAAAACCATGTGTGAAAAAAGTGTAAAAAGGTGAAAAAATTTGAAAAGTGAAAAAACATGATAAGTGTTTGGAAAAAAAAAAAAAAAAAAAAAAAAAAAAAAATAATATATATATATATATATATATATATATATATATATATATATATATATATATATATATATATGTATGTACATATATAATGATATGTGTATGTTCTAATGAGTGTTATGTGTGTATAAATATACATAGACACACAATAGTACATGGGTGTATTGCATGTGTCAAAAAAAGGGAAGAAAAAAAGGGCTGAAAAAAGAAAAAGAAAAAATTGTGCATACCTTACGTGTGTAGCCAGTGAATGGGCTGTGTGTGTTGCCTCCCTGGTGTCAAACACATAGTGAAATGGTAAGGCAATCAAGCTCACCTGCTTATGTAATCCAGGTATAGG
Organism: Lithobates septentrionalis; assembly: GCA_037952835.1. Lineage (NCBI taxonomy): Eukaryota > Metazoa > Chordata > Amphibia > Anura > Ranidae > Lithobates > Lithobates septentrionalis. The sequence continues at coordinate 4,509,018 of JBBDGP010000388.1, forward strand.
GCGGGTAAATGAATATGTAGTATTAATTAATATGGCCTACCCCTTTAAGGGGATAAAAGACCTCATGGGGAAATCTATACTCACAGGTCGGCTAAAACACTGTACTTGGCTGGCAGCGAGGAAGATGGGACCCCAAATGGTTGTCTCTTCCGGAGCTGAGGCAAGGGACCCCACTAGGGTTGCCACATCATCCCTTTAATCCAGGACACACATTAATTACACAGGTTCTGTGGCTGATTAAGGTGGTAATTAAACCCACTTGGTGCCTTATCTGCATTAAATAAGCCCCAGAACCTGTGTAATTAATATGTGTCCTGGATTAAAGGGATGATGTGGCAACCCTAGACCCCACCCCAGTGTGACTATCTTGGTTACTTGGGGAGCCACAGCCCAGCCTGAATAATGTGTCCGGGTTTAAATCTGCCTGAAACCTGGACACATGATTCAAAACCCGTACCGTCCGGGAGAATCCTGGACAGGTGGCAATCCTACCTGGATTTCCTCTCACTTTCTGTTTAGTTATGGGACAGGAAGTGAAGGAAAATCTCCATAATGGGACACAGATGGCGGAAAAAAAAAACTGACAGGGGTTATAACCCTCCCTTGCTCTATCCAAAATGAAAAAATACGTTTTGCCTATAGTTCTACTTTAAAGGAAAACCCTCCAAATTGAGGTAAGCCCTGAACTAGTGTCTCCACTGGAAGGTTTCCCCTTTATTCCTGTTCTGGTGACAACCCGAAATTTGGGAATTACTTTCACTTTCAATGATAATGGTAAACAGGACAAATAGAGAGGGTGAATCTCCCTAATCGGGGCACAGACAGCGATAAAAACCTGACAAGGGTTCTAATCCCTTTCCACTATCCAAAACTAAAAAAAAAATGTCTTTTAATTAGAACTGTGCAAACATGTTATGATTTTAACCTTTTTGTGAATTTCTTAAATATTTGTCCCCTTGAAGAAGGGGACATACCCCGAAAGCTTGTCCTGAAAAATTGTATGTTAGTGCAAATAAAAAAAGTATCACGGACAGTACTCAATTTTCTCTGTCTTAAATATTTTTCAAATTTTATATAAACATATATATATATTTTGTTTATATTTTTTATTTTTAAAAAATCTATATAATCTATTATTTTAATTGTAATTTTTTTTTTTTTTTTGTGAATTGAATTGTATTGTAACTAACTATGAATAAAAATAATAATAATAGTCTCTGTGCCCAGAGTTCAGCTTTAAAGCTGCGTTCATTTGAGAAACACTATTAACAAACACCAGGGGGCGATGTAACACTTTTTTTCTTCTTTAATCTGACGCCTGCGCTGAAGCATTCCCAGGATGCTTACACATAGTCACAAGACTCCTGATGAATCGAGTCTGAGCAGCTTGGAATTTTAAAGTGACATTAAAGGATATCCTTATTCTCCAGTAATAATCCGCAAGCATTAAAACAACCACTTGCCTATTGGGCCAATTTTTACACTTAGCTCATATACGTAAAAATCTGTATTTTTTTGCTAGAAAATTACTTTGTGCCCCCAAACATTATATATATATATATATTTGCGCAGCGGTTTTTCAAACACAATTTTTTTGGGGAGAAAATACACTTTATTGAATCTCCTTAGGTGATGATTTAAACATTTCTACAGGTTACCTGTTTAGAATTACAGAGGAGGTCTAGTGCTAGAATTATTGCTCTCACTCTGACGTTCATGGCAATACCTCACACGCATGGTTTGAACAATGTTTACATATGTGGGCGTGACCTACGTATTCATTCATAATCTATTATTCATGAAATTATTTCTTACTGTGTTTTCCTGCCACCTTGTAATGTCTTCCGTAAGTTCCTGAACCTTTCCTTTTCCCCTCACTTCCCTTTGGAATGAGCAGTGTACATTAGCTGTGGTCATCTATGTACACTGCACATCCTATAGTCCATAGTTAGGAGTGAGCAAGAGAGGGTGGCCACGTTCCTACATACTGTGGGACCAAGGCACGGTGGCTACATTCCTAAATACAGCGGGACCAAGGCAGGATGGCTACATTCCTACATACAGTGGGACCAAGGCAGGGTGGCTACATTCCTACATACAGCGGGACCAAGGCAGGGTGGCTACATACAGCGGGACCAAGGCAGGGTGGCTACGTTCCTACATACTGTGGGACCAAGGCAGGGTGGCTACATTCCTACATACAGCGGGACCAAGGCAGGGTGGCTACATTCCTACATACTGTGGGATCAAGGCAGGGTGGCTACATTCCTACATACAGCGGGACCAAGGCACGGTGGCTACATTCCTACATACAGCGGGACCAAGGCAGGGTGGCTACATACAGCGGGACCAAGGCAGGGTGGCTACGTTCCTACATACTGTGGGACCAAGGCAGGGTGGCTACATTCCTACATACAGCGGGACCAAGGCACGGTGGCTACATTCCTACATACAGCGGGACCAAGGCAGGGTGGCTACATACAGCGGGACCAAGGCAGGGTGGCTACGTTCCTACATACTGTGGGACCAAGGCAGGGTGGTTACGTTCCTTCATACTGTGGGACCAGGGCAGGGTGGCTACATTCCTAGATACAGCTGGACCAAGGCAGGGTTGCAACTTTCCTACGTACAGCAGGACCAAGGCAGGGTGGCTACATTCCTACATACAGCGGGACCAAGGCAGGGTGGCTACGTTCCTACATGCTGTGGGACCAAGGCAGGGTGGCTACGTTCCTACATACTGTGGGACCAGGGCAGGGTGGCTACATTCCTACATACAGCGGGACCAAGGCAGGGTGACTACGTTCCTAAATACTGTGGGACCAAGGCAGGGTGGCTACGTTCCTACATACTGTGGGACCAAGGCAGGGTGGCTACATTCCTACATACAGCGGGAGCAAGGCAGGGTTGCAACTTTCCTACGTACAGCAGGACCAAGGCAGGGTGGCTACATTCCTACATACAGCGGGGCCAAGGCAGGGTGGCTACATTCCTACATACAGCGGGACCAAGGCAGGGTGGCTACGTTCCTACATACTGTGGGACCAGGGCAGGGTGGCTACATTCCTACATACAGCAGGACTAAGGCAGGGTGGCTACGTTCCCTCATACTGTGGGACCAGGGCAGGGTGGCTACATTCCTACAAACAGCGGGACCAAGGCAGGGTTGCAACTTTCCTACGTACAGCAGGACCAAGGCAGGGTGGCTACATTCCTACATACAGCGGGACCAAGGCAGGGTGGCTACATTCCTACATACAGCGGGACCAAGGCAGGGTGGCTACGTTCCTACATACTGTGGGACCAGGGCAGGGTGGCTACATTCCTACATACAGCGGGACTAAGGCAGGGTGGCTACGTTCCTACATACTGTGGGACCAAGGCAGGGTGGCTACGTTCCTACATATTGTGGGACCAGGGCAGGGTGGCTACATTCCTACATACAGCGGGACCAAGGCAGGTTTGCAACTTTCCTACGTACAGCAGGACCAAGGCAGGGTGGCTACGTTCCTACATACTGTGGGACCAAGGCAGGGTGGCTACATTCCTACATACTGTGGGACCAGGGCAGGGTGGCTACGTTCCTACATACTGTGGGACCAAGGCAGGGTGGCTACGTTCCTACATACTGTGGGACCAGGGCAGGGTGGCTACATTCCTACATACAGCGGGACCAAGGCAGGGTTGCAACTTTCCTACGTACAGCAGGACCAAGGCAGGGTGGCTACATTCCTACATACAGCGGGACAAAAGCAGGGTGGCTAGGTTATTACATACAGTGGGACCAGGGTAGGGTGGCTACGTTCCTACATACAGCGGTACCAGGCAGGGAGGCTACGTTCCTACATACAGTGGGACCAAGGCAGGGTGGCTACATTCCTACATACAGTGAGACCAAGGCAGGGTGGATATATCATACCCCCCAACTGTCCCAGATTTGCCGGGAACATAGCGGGATTTTATGTAAATCCCGGAGTTCCGGCGAATCAAGACTGAGTCCCAGAATGGAGCACAATGTCAGAACAAGTTCCAGCACTTGGCTCCCGGGACTTGCCCAGTGGGTCCGCACTAGCCGAGCACCAGTCACAGCTGCTCGTGGCTTGTGCGGGGTGCCTGGGGTCCTGCAATCCTTTTGCGGCCAGCTGCCTGTCTGGGTCAGTGCAGAGCCCCATGAACCCGCCTCTTTCTCCTCTCCGGCTCTGATGTCTTCCTGTATACAGACAGGAGTAGGCAGCGGTAGGAGGCGGGAGGAGAGATCTGAGGTCTGTTCATATTTTCATACATTCATTAATGTTTCCACACGTGGGACACAGTGACTATGTCCGTATCTGCGTATGTGTGTTCTTGTGTGTGTCCATGAATGTGTGTGTCCATGTGTTCGTGTGTGTGTGTGTGTGTCCGTATCTGTGTGTGCTCGTGTATGTCTGTGTGTGTATGTGTCCATGTGTGTGTGTGTGTGTGTATCTGTGTGTGCTCGTTTATGTGTGTGTGTGTGTGTCCATGTGTGTGTGTGTGTGTGTCCGTATCTGTGTGTGCTCGTGTATGTCTGTGTGTGTATGTGTCCATGTGTGTGTGTGTGTGTGTATCTGTGTGTGCTCGTTTATGTGTGTGTGTGTGTGTCCATGTGTGTGTGTCCGTATCTGTGTGTGCTCGTGTATGTCTGTGTGTGTGTGTCCATGTGTGTGTGTGTGTCCTTGTGTGTGTGTGTGTCCGTATCTGTGTGTGCTCGTGTGTGTGTGTGTCCGTATCTGTGTGTGCTCGTGTATGTCTGTGTGTGTCCATGTGTGTGTGTGTGTGTCCGTATCTGTGTGTGCTCGTGTATGTCTGTGTGTGTCAATGTGTGTGTGTGTGTGTGTGTCCGTATCTGTGTGTGCTCGTGTATGTCTGTGTGTGTGTCCATTTGTGTGTGTGTGTCCGTATCTGTGTGTGCTCGTGTATGTCTGTGTGTGTGTCCATGTGTGTGTGTGTGTGTCCGTATATGTGTGTGCTCGTGTATGTCTGTGTGTGTGTCCATGTGTGTGTGTGTGTGTCCGTATATGTGTGTTCTCGTGTATGTCAATGTGTGTGTCCATGTGTGTGTGCATGTGTCCTATCTGTGTGTGCTCGTGTATGTCTGTGTGTGTCCATGTGTGTGTGTGTGTGTGTCCGTATCTGTGTGTGCTCGTGTATGTCTGTGTGTCCGTATCTGTGTGTGCTCGTGTATGTCTGTGTGTGACCATGTGTGTGTCCATGTGTGTGTGTGTCCGTATCTGTGTGTGCTCGTGTATATCTGTGTGTGTGTCCATGTGTGTGTGTGTGTGTGTCCGTATCTGTGTGTGCTCGTGTATGTCTGTGTGTGGGGGTTTGGATTACAAATGATTGGAGGGGGAGGATATACAGGCATACCCCACTTTTAAGTACACAATGGGACCAAAGCATGTATGTAAAGTGAAAATGTACTTAAAGTGAAGCAATACATTTTTTCACTTCTCAATGCATGTACTGCATTGCAATAGGAATTTACAGGCATAACTGTATACCTAGGCAAGCTGGCCGACCCCAAAATCAGATCAACCGGGATCAGTGCCATGTCAAGCTGCCAAATATTTCCCATAGACGCCAATGTTAAAAACCGGGAGCAGTGCCATGTCAAGCTGACCAAGATTTTCCATAGACGCCAATGTGTCCGTACTCACAAGTGTATGTAAAGTGAGGGTACATAAAGCGGGGCATGCCTGTATATGCTAGGGGTCACTATCAGAGGGAAGGATTTGTGCTAGAAGGGGGGTTGGATATGAAATTCGTCCACCCACCCAGCACATATCCTCTCCCCCCTCCAAATCAAAGAGATGCTGACAGAGGGGGCGATTGTGGCCCTTGCACCCCAGTCACTCCGCAAGAAATGCAGGGCAATTGCCCCAGGTGCCAGAGTTAGTGTCCCCCTGCCAGGCAAGTTAGTGGAGCCAGGTGCTGGTATTTGTTCTGGCACTGGGCTGGATCATACCACGGATCACATAGGAACGCGCTGTGTGTTCTTGTGCGATTCACATGCGATACAGGTGTATTTATTTGAATGAGCTGAAAGTGTGCCAGACTGCACCAAAAGTAGTGCATGCACTACTTTAAAAAACACACAGCAACTGGATCACATGGTATTAATGTACCACGAGATCCGGTGCAGACAAATGCACTGCATTTGCAACCTACGTTTGGGGTGTTAAGTAAACACGTTTTTGTGGGGGGGTTTGGAGAGGGGAAATTAGGTGGGAGAGGATTTGTACTAGAATGGGGGGTTGTGCTGGGACAAAGAATTTGGGGGGTGGAAGAGGATTTATTCAGAGAGTGGTACTAGGGGAGAAGGATTTCTGCTGTAAGGTTGAACTTTGTGTTAGGAGGGGGGACTTGTGTGGGAGAAAGGATTTGTACTAGGGGGCGGTAAGCCTGCAAATTAGTCTTGGATTTTTCTTTTTTTTTGGAGAGCCCGGAGTGTGATTTTTTAGATGAAAGGGTAATGTGGGGGGGGGGGGGTTCTTGCGGTATAGGGTGGGGGGGTGGATTTTGACCTCTCCTTGCCCCTACTCTGTGCAATACATGCCCCTAGCTGCTGCACCCTTTTTTTTGTACTCCTGACTTTTACTATGCATTACACACGCCTGTCCCCTGTTCATTAACCATTCTGTGCAGTAACCACTTAAGCCCCAGACCATTTGGCTGCCCGAAGACCAGAGCACTTTTTGCAATTCGGCACTGCGTCGCTTTAACTGACAATTGCGCAGTCGTGCGACGTGGCTCCCAAACAAAATTGACGGCCTTTTTTCCCACAAATAGAGCTTTATTTTGGTGGTATTTGATCACCTATTTTTTGCGCTATAAACAAAAACATAGCGACAATTTTGAAAAAAACGCATTATTTTTTACTTTTTGCTATAATAAATATCCCCAAAAAATATATAAAAAAGTTTTTTTCCTCAGTTTAGGCCGATACGTATTCTTCTACATATTTTTGGTAAAAAAAATCGCAATAAGCGTTTATTGATTGGTTTGCGCAAAAGTTATAGTGTCTACAAAATAGGGGATAGTTTTATGGCATTTTTATTAATAATTTTTTTTTTTTACTACTAATGGAGTCGATCATTGATTTCTATCATGACTGCGACATTATGGCGGACAGATCGAACACTTTTGGCGCGATTTTGGGACCATTCACATTTATACAGCGATTAGTTAAAAATGCATTGATTACTGTGTAAATGTGACTGCCAGTGAAGGGGTTAACCACTAGGGGGCAGTGAAGGGGTTAAGTCTGTCCTAGGGAGTGATTCTAACTGTGGGGGCGTGGCTATGAGTGACACGACACTGATCACCGCTCTTGATTACAGAGAGCTGTGATCAGTGTCCTGTCACTAGGCAGAATGGGGAAATGCTTGTTTACATCAGCATTTCCTTGTTCTTCCTCTCCGTGAGCCGATCGCAGGTATCCCTGTGGACATCGAGTCCGCGGGACCCGCGATCACACCCACAGAAGTTGCGGCGGGCGTGCTCCCGCAATCCACTTCTTACAGGGCAACGTACAGGTATGTTAATCTGCCTGTACGTGCCCTTCTGCCAACGTATATCGGCGTGAGCCAGTCGGCAAGCGGTTAAACTCCTGTCCCCTGCATTCTGTGCATTACACTCCTGCCCCTGCATTCTGTGCATTACACTCCTGTCCCGTGCATTCTATGCATTACACTCCTGTCCCCTGCATTCTATGCATTACGCTCCTGTCCCCTGCGTTCTGTGCATTACACTCCTGTCCCCTGCGTTCTGTGCATTACACTCCTGTCCCCTGCGTTCTGTGCATTACACTCCTGTCCCCTGCTTTCTGTGCATTACACTCCTGTCCCACGCATTCTATGCATTACACTCCTGTCCCGCGCATTCTATGCATTACACTCCTGTCCCGTGCATTCTATGCATTACACTCCTGTCCCCTGCATTCTATGCATTACACTCCTGTCCCCTGCATTCTGTGCATTACACTCCTGTCCCCTGCATTCTATGCATTACACTCCTGTCCCCTGCATTCTATGCATTACACTCCTGTCCCCTGCATTCTATGCATTACACTCCTGTCCCCTGCGTTCTGTGCATTACACTCCTGTCCCCTGCATTCTATGCATTACACACCTGTCCCCTGCGTTCTGTGCATTACTCTCCTGTCCCCTGCATTCTGTGCATTAAACTCCTGTCCCCTGCATTCTGTGCATTAAACTCCTGTCCCCTGCATTCTGTGCATTACACTCCTGTCCCCTGCATTCTATGCATTACACTCCTGTCCCCTGCATTCTATGCATTACACTCCTGTCCCCTGCATTCTGTGCATCCCACTCCCATCCCCTGCATTCTGTGTATTACACTCCTGATTCTTGCATTCTGTGGATTAAACTCCCGTCCCCTGCATTCTGTGCATTACACTCCTGACCCCTGCATTCTGTGCATTACATACTCCTGTCCCCTGCATTCTGTGAATTACACTCCTGACCCCTGCATTCTGTGGATTAAACTCCTACCCCCTGCTTTCTGTGCATTACACTCCTGACCCCTGCATTCTGCGTAATAAACCCCTGCCCCCTGCATTCTGCGCATTATTCTCCTGTTCTTTGTATTCTGTGCATTACACACTCCTGACCCCTGCATTCTGTGCATTATGTACTCCTGGACCCTGCTCTCTATGTGTTATGTACTCCTAAAACTTGCAGTGACTACAGTCCTCTGTGCATTACATACTCCTGATCCTTGAACACACCCTGGACCCCTGCAGTCTGCATTATGTATCCTAAACCCGACACTAACTGTAACCTCTCCCCAGCCCCTTGTGCTCTGCATTACAGACTCCTGTACTATATACACAATACTATACATTATATACTTCTCACCAAAGTGTTCATTGTTTCAACAGTTGCTGGTTGCTTTGAAGTCCCTGACTATTTTAATGAAGCTCTTCTTTAAGGCAGGCTCAGATTTGTTTAACCACACCCCTTAAGCCCATCCCACTGTTAAGAGTTTGGCCACATCCACATATTGCCGTGGCGCACTGCACGCTCCGCAAGTCACTTCCTCTAGGTGTCCCTCATGCTGAAGTTCAAAAGTTGGGAGGTATGCTATTTTCCTACATACAGTGGGACCAAGGCAGGGTGGCTACATTCTTACATACAGTGGGACCCAGACAGGGTGGCTATGTTCCTATATACAGTGGGACCAAGGTAGGGTGGCTACATTCCTCTGTACAGTGGGACCAAGGCAGGGTGGCTGCATTCCTCCATACAGTGGGACCCAGACAGGGTGGCTACATTCTTACATACAGTGGGACCCAGACAGGGTGGCTACATTCTTACAAACAGTGGGACCAAGGTACGGTGGCTATGTTCCTATATACAGTGGGACCAAGGCAGGGTGGCTACATTCCTACATACGGTTGGACTAAGACAGGGTGGCTACATTCCCACATATGGTAGAACCAAGGCAGAGTGGCTAAGTTTCTACATACAGTGTGACCTAGGCAGGGTGGCCACGTTTCTACAGTGGGACCATGGAGAAGGAATGTAGCCACCCTCTAACATGATGTTGGATCACAGCAGCAAAAAAAAAAAGGAATCTGGAGATCTGGTATTGTGCACAACAGTGCAAATGGGCCATAATGTTTTACACTGGGCCCTGAGGTCCCCTTCATACTTCTCTGTGTTTCATGAATGCCTGCACATTGGATTGTGCAATAAAGTGCATTGCATTAAGACAGTCCATTCATTTACATGGGCTGTCAATATACCAGAATAGGAAAAAAATGCCTACACCTACACTACCGTTCAAAAGTTTGGGGTCACCCAAACAATTTTGTGTTTTCCATGAAAAGTCACACTTATTCACCACCATACGTTGTGAAATGAATAGAGAATAGAGTCAAGACATTGACAAGGTTAGAAATAATGATTTGTATTTGAAATAACATTGTTTTTACATCAAACTTTGCTTTCATCAAAGAATCCTCCTTTTGCAGCAATTACAGCATTGCACACCTTTGGCATTCTAGCTGTTAATTTATTGAGGTAAGCTGGAGAAATTGCACCCCACGCTTCTAGAAGCAGCTCCCACAAGTTGGATTGGTTGGATGGGCACTTCTGGCGTACCATACGGTCAAGCTGCTCCCACAACAGCTCAATGGGGTTCAGATCTGGTGACTGTGCTGGCCACTCCATTACCGATAGAATACCAGCTGCCTGCTTCTGCTGTAAATAGTTCTTGCACAATTTGGAGGTGTGTTTAGGGTCATTGTCCTGTTGTAGGATGAAATTGGCTCCAATCAAGCGCTGTCCACTGGGTATGGCATGGCGTTGCAAAATGGAGTGATAGCCTTCCTTATTCAGAATCCCTTTTACCCTGTACAAAGCTCCCACCTTACCAGCACCAAAGCAACCCCAGACCATCACATTACCTCCACCATGCTTAACAGATGGCGTCAGGCATTCTTCCAGCATCTTTTCATTTGTTCTGCGTCTCACAAACATTCTTCTTTGTGATCCAAACACCTCAAACTTGGATTCATCCGTCCACAACACTTTTTTCCAGTCTTCCTCTGTCCAATGTCTGTGTTCTTTTGCCCATCTTAATCTTTTTCTTTTATTGGCCAGTCTCAGATATGGCTTTTTCTTTGCCACTCTGCCCTGAAGCCCAAAATCCCGCAGCCGCCTCTTCACTGTAGATGTTGACACTGGTGTTTTGCGGGTACTATTTAATGAAGATGCCAGTTGGGGACCTGTGAGGCGTCTGTTTCTCAAACTAGAGACTCTAATGTGCTTATCTTCTTGCTTAGTTGTGCAACGCAGCCTCCCACTTCTTTTTCTACTCTGGTTAGAGCCTGTTTGTGCTGTCCTCTGAAGGGAGTAGTACACACCGTTGTAGGAAATCTTCAATTTCTTTGCAATTTCTCGCATGGAATAGCCTTCATTTCTAAGAACAAGAATAGACTGTCGAGTTTCAGATGAAAGTTCTCTTTTTCTGGCCATTTTGAGCGTTTAATTGACCCCACAAATGTGATGCTCCAGAAACTCAATCTGCTCACAGGAAGGTCAATTTTGTAGCTTCTGGAAGGAGCTAGACTGTTTTTAGATGTGTGAACATGATTGCACAAGGGTTTGCTAATCATCAATTAGCCTTCTGAGCCAATGAGCAAACACATTGTACCATTAGAACACTGGAGTGATAGTTGCTGGAAATGGGCCTCTATACACCTATGTAGATATTGCACCAAAAACTAGACATTTGCAGTTAGAATAGTCATTTACCACATTAGCAATGTATAGAGTATATTTGTTTAAAGTTAGGACTAGTTTAAAGTTAGCTTCATTTAAAAGTACAGTGCTTTTCCTTCAAAAATAAGGACATTTCAATGTGACCCCAAACTTTTGAACGGTAGTGTATTTCTTCATTGCACTGTAATGCATGTAATGAAGTAATGTAATGCGCAAGTCAAAGCAATAACAAATAAATAAAAAATGGAGATGTGTAGACAAGAAGGCAGACTAAAAACATACATGGACACTCTGCTATGATGCCAGGCACTTCCTGTGATGGGGTGACAATGCTCTGTCCCTGTTTCCCAAAAGCTCTCCTGGCACCCTTTTCGAAGGAGACGACAAGCGGCCGTGTTGGTGCTAGTTTGTGCTGTGATGGGGGACCTCTAATATGATGGAGGGACCTCTGATGTGACGGGGGACCTCTGTAGGGTTGATGGGGGACCTCTGATGTGATGGGGACCTCTGATGTGATGGAGGACCTCTAATATGATGGAGGGACCTCTGATGTGATGGAGGACCTCTAATATGATGGAGGGACCTCTGATGTGATGGAGGACCTCTTATGTGATGGAGGGACCTCTGATGTGATGGGGACCTCTTATGTGATGGAGGGACCTCTGATGTGATGGAGGACCTCTTATGTGATGGAGGGACCTCTGATGTGATGGGGGACCTCTTATGTGATGGAGGGACCTCTGATGTGATGGGGGACCTCTGATGTGATGGGGGACCTCTGATATGATGGAGGGACCTCTGATATGATGGAGGGACCTCTGATATGATGGAGGGACCTCTGATATAATGGAGGGACCTCTGATGTGATGGGGGACCTCTGATGTGATGGAGGGACCTCTGATGTGATGGGGGACCTCTGATGTGATGGTGACTTCTGATGTGATGGAGGACCTCTGATGTGATGGGGGACCTCTGATATGATGGAGGGACCTCTGATATGATGGAGGGACCTCTGATATGATGGAGGGACCTCTGATGTGATGGGGGACCTCTGATGTGATGGTGACTTCTGATGTGATGGAGGGACCTCTGATGTGATGGGGGACCTCTGATATGATGGAGGGACCTCTGGTATGATGGAGGGACCTCTGATATGATGGAGGGACCTCTGATATGATGGAGGGACCTCTGATATGATGGAGGGACCTCTGATATGATGGAGGGACCTCTGATGTGATGGGGGACCTCTGATGTGATGGTGACTTCTGATGTGATGGAGGGACCTCTGATGTGATGGGGGACCTCTGATATGATGGAGGGACCTCTGGTATGATGGAGGGACCTCTGATATGATGGAGGGACCTCTGATGTGATGGAGGGACCTCTGATGTGATGGGGGACCTCTGATGTGATGGGGGACCTCTGATATGATGGAGGGACCTCTGGTATGATGGAGGGACCTCTGATATGATGGAGGGACCTCTGATATGATGGAGGGACCTCTGATATAATGGAGGGACCTCTGATATGATGGAGGGACCTCTGATATGATGGAGGGACCTCTGATGTGATGGGGACCTCTGATGTGATGGGGACCTCTGATGTGATGGAGGACCTCTGATGTGATGGGGGACCTCTGATATAATGGAGGGACCTCTGATATGATGGAGGGACCTCTGATATGATGGAGGGACCTCTGATGTGATGGGGGACTTCTGATGTGATGGGGACCTCTGATGTGATGGGGACCTCTGATGTGATGGGGACCTCTAATATGATGCAGGGAACTGTAGTGTGATGGGTGGACCTCTGATATAATGGGGGGGGGACCTCAAGGGGGGTGATGCATGTAGAAGGTTGGGATGGTTTCTGTAGACAGCCAGGGAAATGCAGGGAGCTCTGGCTCCCCGGTGGATGCATGGTGGTGAGATCTGCATGGTGGTGAGATCTGCATGGTGGTGAGATCTGCAGGGCGGTGGATATGATGCAGCACTCTCTTCTCCGCAGTGCCTGTCCTTTGCTGACTTGCTAGATCTGTTATCCTCCTGCAGGAGGAGGTGGGGGGGAGATGCAGCAGGGAGGGGAGGGGGAAATGATGGACGGTTGGGGTTAGGTGTGCCCCCCCCCCTCCAGCCAATCAGCTCCCTGCTTTCAGCCACACCTCCACTGCAGCAGCATCCAAGGCTGACATCATGCTTAACAGCGACACGTCACCAACATCTGCTGCTGTGACCCCCTGAGCAGCTCCTCTCCCCTCCCCCCTCCACTGCAGACGCGGCTTAGGTTGCACGGAATTCTTCGCCATCTGCCTGGTGCACTGCAAGTCCCAGAATCCTGAAAGATGCCTTAGATTGTAAGCTCTTATAAGCAGGCTCCTCCTAACCCTCTTGTATTGGATTGTATTGTAACTGTACTGTCTACCTTTATAATGTGAAGAGGTAACATTGCTAGGAAAATATTATAGTGTAGAAGTTCAGTCTTGTTAAATGGATTAGGAGGTAAAGGTTGATAATAGTCATTATCGTCTTCGAAAGATTACCATCTCACAGCAGATGGCAGCCTGCCTACAGCATATGTGGATGGGATATCCGGCTGCACCCAGACCTGGGCACCCGAAAATACAACCATTCTCCATGATCCTACACAGGGGTCCTAGAGATGTCATCACTATGCTGCAGGCAGATGGAGACATTTTCTCAGTCTCCTCCCTCTCAGTGATCAGACTGTAACATTGTAACTGTGTACAGCAAGTCACAAGACGAGGGGCTGCAGCAGGGGCTGATCTGTGTCAAAGGATTGTAGACACTGCCAAAAAACAGCACAGGCAACAGAATGTGCATGAATGTGTCATCTCTAAGCCCACATCTCAGTCCAGGAAGTGGATGGTGACCCTGGATGATGCCTGTCCCTCTGGATAGAAAAGCAAAAGAAGGCATTGTACTGGGGCCCTATGATTTCCAATGGCGGCCCTGCAGACAGCAATAAGAACCTGAAAAAATGCTCTAACCCATTTTAGAGGCCTCAAGTGCGACCCCAACTCCTACAGAGGGAAGCACATTAGCTTCGCATTTTTGTACCTCAATGGCCAAAAAAGTTGGTCCTGCTGCATTTTTTTGCAGTGTATGGCAATGCACACAGATGTTTCAGAACAAAAAACCCCAGCTCTGGTGTCAGTGGATGTAATAATAACCCCCAGTCCTAGCGCTGTGCAAACTGTTGGTGCTATAAAAATTCTGTATAATAATAGTGTTAGAGGACACAATAATAATCCCCAGCATTGGTGTCAGTGAGTGCAATAATATCCCCCAGCATTGGTGTCAGTGAGTTCAATAATATCCCCCAGCATTGGTGTCAGTGGATGTAATAACTCTCAGCTCAGGTGTCAGGGAGTTCAATAATATTCCCCAGCATTGGTGTCAGTGAGTTATTATTATGCAGGATTTAGTACAGTAATAACCCCCCAGCATTGTTGTCAGTAGGGAGGAGCTTGATGTTCGGGTTGAACATAAGTTCGACTCGAATATCGGGTGTTCACCCGTTTGCCGAAGAGCGAACATTATGGGGTGTTAGCGGCAAATTAGAGCGCCGCGGAAAGCCCCATAATTCACTGTGAGATTGCAGTGCATTGCTGTATGATGATTGGCCAAAGCATGCACCTGACCTACATGCTTTGGCCAATCACAGCGCCCTCTGCTAAGAGAGCCATAATTGGCTAAAGGCAGGGTGCCTTTGGCCAATCATGGCTCAAGGGGACTAAATCCACACCCCACACTATATAAGTATTCAGACCCTTTGCTCAGTATTTAGTAGAAGCACCCTTTTGATCTAATACAGCCATGAGTCTTTTTGGGAAAGATGCAACAAGTTTTTCACACCTGGATATGGGGATCTTCTGCCATTTCTCCTTGCAGATCCTCTCCAGTTCTGTCAGGTTGGATGGTAAACGTTGGTAGACAGCCATTTTTAGGTCTCTCCAGAGATGTTCAATTGGGTTTAAGTCAGGGCTCTGGCTGGGCCATTCAAGAACAGTCATAAGAGTTGTTGTGAAGCCACTCCTGCGTTATTTTAGCTGTGTGCTTAGGGACATTGTCTTGTTGGAAGGTAAACCTTCGGCCCAGTCTGAGGTCCTGAGCACTCTGCATCTGCATATATATACTCTGCATCCAGTGTAGCCTATATCTACAGTGCATTCTGTGGTGTACTGTTGCTAATACACTTCAGGCGGTGTATTTAGTATTTTTTTATATATATATATATATATATATATATATATATATATATATATATATATATATATATATAAATAGATAGATTGTAAGCTCTAATGAGCAGAGCCCTCTGATCTCTCCTGTATTGATTTGTATTGTAATGCCGCGTACACACGGTCGGACTTTTCGTCTACAAAAGTCAGACAGCCTGTCCGACAGACTTCCGGCAGACTTTCGGCGGACTTTCGACGGACTTGCGGCGGACTTTCTAACGAACAGACTTGCCTACACACGATCACACAAAAGTCCATCGAATTCTTACGTGATGACGTACACCGGACTAAAATAAGGAAGTTCATAGCCAGTAGCCAATAGGTGCCCTAGCGTGGCTTTTTGTCCGTCGGACTAGCACACAGACGAGCGGATTTCGGGGTCCGTCGTAGTTACGAAGTAAAGATTTGAAGCATGTTTCAAATCTAAAGTACGTCGGATTTGAGGCTAAAAAAGTATGTTGAAAGTCCGGAGAAGCCCACACACGATCGGATTACCAGCCAGCTTTAGTCCGTCAGCGTCCGTTGGACTTTTGTAGACGAAAAGTCCGACCGTGTGTACGCGGCATAAGTGTACTGTCTGCTCTAATGTTGTAAAGCGCTGCAAAAACTGTTGGCGCTATATAAATCCTGTATAATAATAATAATAATAACAATAATAAATATATATATATATATATATATATATATATACATACACACATACACACACCCTCTATATCTACAGTGCATTCTGTGGTGTACTGTTTCTAATACACTTCAGGCGGTGTGCATAGTATCTAATACAGTGTGTACAGTTTCTGCTACACTTCTGGTGGTGTACACAGTACACAATACAGTGCAGCCGTAGTACAGTTGCTAATACAGTGCAGACGGTGTACACAGTATCTAATAAAGTGTGTACAGTTTCTACTACACTTCTGGTGGTGTACACAATATCTAATACGGTGTAGTGTGGTGTTGCAAGACAAAATATACATCATTTCCGGAAGGCCACCAAGGAGAAGCAGTCACTCACAGGCCACCAAAAGAGGGCAAGCAGCCTCTGTGTCTACAGTCAACAGTGCTGGTCGTGGACATGGTGCATCCTCTGCCGGTGGCCTTGGGGCGCGCTTGTCCTTTTTTTCTGCTGCTGACCGTGTTATTGAGCCAGAATACGCATAAGAGTTGGTGGAATGGATAACAAAGCTGCCCTCATCCTCCTCATCCTCTGTCACCCAGGTTTAGAGTAGTTTGCCTTCCAACGCAGCTGCCAAAGCGGCCTATTCCACAGGCTCCTTGTCCACAGTCACTCCTTCCATAGCCCCACCATCATGCACGGAGGAGTCACCAGAATTATTTGACCAGAGTGTCAGGTACATGCTGCTGGAGGATGCGCAGCGATTTAAAGGCTCCGATGTTGGTTCTGAGGTTGAGGAAGGGAGTAACCTGAGCCTAGAGAGAGGGGGTGCCCAAGAAGGACAAGAAACTGTCAGTCATGTTCCCTCAGCTGCAGCATACTGCCAAGTTTGCTTCAGTGATGAGGAGGGAGGGGATGATGAGGTCACTGACTGTGCTTGGGTGCCTGAGAGAAGAGAGGAGGAGGAGGCACAACTGCAACGAGGCAGGATGTCCTCTAGGGGGCAGCTTAAGGGCAGCCACCCTATTGCATCACACTGCAGAGCTCCGCAGGTGCAGTGCGCTGCTGACTACCCGCTGACTTTTAAAAGTTCCTCGGTGTGGGCCTTTTTCAACACGTGTGCAGCAGATCGCACCATTGCGGATGGCAACCTATTTCTGAAGCGGATCAAGCGTGGTCAGAACACCAGCCTTTTGGCCACATGCTTGATCAGATATATGATGACCTGCCATGCAGTCCGTTGGATAAAGCACTTGAAAGACCCACATCAAAGAAAAAGGCGGACTTCTCCTTGCTCCTCATCTGGGATCTATAAGCCTACTATACCTCCAGTCCTCTCAAAAACCTGCACTGAGAGGAATGAAGGTATAGCAATAGGTGTCCCAAGTACTTGCAGCCAATCTGCTAGCAGTACACCACCATCTGATTTTAGGAAGGCAATGTTTTGGCCTTGTTGGACAGGGTGGTCAGCAGTAAGGTGCATATTACCGCTGACTCATGGTCCAGCAGGCATGGGCAGGGACATTACCTTTCCTTCACGGCACACTGGGTAACTCTGCTGGCAGCTGGGAAGGATGCAGGACAGGGTTCAGTATTTTTGGAGCTTGCTTCCGGCACCACGCCTCCATAATGCTAGTTGTGATTCTGCCACAGCTCAGTCTTCCACCCACTCCTCTTCTTCTTCCTCTATGGTCTCTTCTGCAGATTTGTCCTTCCTCTGAACCAGCAACCATAAGTGTTCAAGGGGCTATGCAAGCAGTCAGGCTAAAAGATGCCATGCGGTGCTTGAGTTGGTCTGCCTGGGGGACAGAAGCCACACTGGGGCAGAGATTCTGTCAGCTCTGCAGGGGCAGGCTCAGAGGTGGTTGACGCCATGCCAGCTTCAGCCAGGAATAGTTGTATGCGACAATGGCACACTTGACCCATGTTCCATGTTTGGCACACATCCTGAATTTGGTGGTGCAGCGGTTCTTGAGCAGGTACCCAGGCTTACAGGATCTCCTGAGGCAGACCAGAAAAGTCTGTGGTCATTTCCGCCGGTCATACAATGCCAGTGATCAGCTGACTGACATTCGAAGGGAATGCAACCTGCTCACCAACCGCCTCCTTTGTGACATGCCCACCAGGTGGAACTCAACGTTAGCAATGCTGCAGCGGGCTGCACACACAGCAGAGGGCCATCAGTGAATACCTGTGTGAGGATGGCACCAGGACAGGGTCAGGGGAGCTTGGCTTCTTTTCGCCACACCAGTGGCTACTGATCAACGATGCATGCACTGTCCTGTCACCATTTGAGGAGGCCACAAGGATGGTGAGCAGCGACAATGCATGCACCAGTGACACTGTCCCTCTAGTCTTCCTGTTGGAGCACACGCTTCATATAATCATGGACAGGGCACTTGAGGCAGAACAGTAGGAGGAAGAGGAGGATTTCCTTACCGCTCAAGGTCCCCTTTATCCAGAGAAATTCCTGTGGGCCCGCCAAACACACAGGAAGAAGAAGAGGAGGAGGAGGATTGTGTCAGCGTGGATGTAGAGGATAAAACTCAGCAGCAGTCTTCAAGCGATGGTTTTCAGTCCCCAGAAACCCAAGGAGTTGTACGTGGCTGGGAGGAGGTAGTTACAGATCATGTGATCCTTAATGACCCAGAGGACTCAGAACCGAATGCCTCTGCAAACGTACGCTGCATGGCCTCCCTGATTCTGCAAAGCCTGCAAAAGGACCCTAGGATTAGTGGTATCAAGGAGAGAGATCATTACTGGCTGGCAACCCTTCTTGATCCACATTACAAGGGTAAGGTTGCAGAACTCATCCAGGAGCAGAGGATGAAACATCTTCAGGGGGCCTTAAAGAAAGGTTTGTGCAATGCATTTTCAGGCCCTGGGAGGTTAAAATTTCCTGGTGCTGGACAACGTGTTGCTGAGGTTTCGTTCAGTCAGAGAAAGAGCGGTTAAGAAGGTGGCCGGCTGACCAATGCCTTTAAACAATTTTTCAGTCCTCAGTGCCAAGGTCTGATCGGTTCAAGCAACCATCACCAACGTCTGCATTACATGGTGCAGGAATATCTAGGGGCAAGAGCAGACTTGGAGATCTTTCCAACAGAGCATCCACAGGGTTACTGGGTCTTGAGGATGGACCACTGGCCAGAACTTGCTCTATATGCAATTGAGCTACTGGCCTGTCCTGCATCCAGCGTGCTTTCTGAACGCACATTCATTGCTGCTGGGGTGTTTGTAACTGATCAAAGAGTGTGCCTGTCCACAGACTCCCTTGATAGGCTCACATTCATGAAAATGAATCAGTCTTGGATCAGCAGCTATTAAGCACCTGATGCTGATGTAACTATTTGAATTTGCTATGGATATGGGATCCCTTGAACACTGCCTATGATGACTATCCTATTCCTGCTCAATCTTGATAATGTTAGCTTCCAACAATATTTTTGGTTTAGGGCACCACCACCACCACCCAAGGCCCATTTTTTCTGCCCCTGTTTAACAGGGGCATGTAATTAAATTTTTTATCTAATATTTCACAGTAAGGCCCGTTCCTGCGCCCGACAAGAGTATCTGTGAGGGGTTACAGTGTTGTGGCACCACCATCCAAGGGTCAATTTTTCTGCAGAGTATATAGGGCAGGCCGTATAGTATATATACTGCTGTTCAGAGTATATAGTGCCTGGGGGCCCCCTATGCCATTTTTTTTTTTAGTTGGGTGTGGGGTTCCCCTTAATATCCATACCAGACCCAAAGGGCCTGGAAATGGACTGGGGGGGGGGCCCATGCCATTTTTTTAAATGATTTTCATCTATATTGCCGGGGCCCAACAATACATTACAGCCGCTAGTAGTTTTAAATTACATTTTTTCCTTTAGAAAAGTCATTTTGCTGTGGTATTGTTCTAAACACTGGAAAAATGTGCTTCTTTACAGGCATACTAAGGACACCCCCCAAGCACGATATGTAATGGAATATTTTATTTTTATTGTTTCACTTTAAGCATTATTAAAATCACTGCTCCAGAAAAAACGAACATTTTTAAAACTTTTTTTTGCATTGATACATGTCCACTGGGGCAGGACCCGGGTCCCCAAACACTTTTTATGGAAATAATTTGCATATAAGCCTTTAAAATTAGCACTTTTCATTTTTCATGTTCGTGTCCCATAGACTTTAACGGTGTTCGAACATATTTTTTGCATGTTCTGCTGCGAACCGAACCAGGGGGTGTTCGGCTCATCCCTAGTTGTCAGTGAATACAATAGCCCCAGCGGGTTATTATTGCTATTATTATGCAGGATTTATTACAGTAATAACCCTCAGCATTGGTGTCAGTGAGTTCAATAATACCTCCCAGTATTGGTATCAGTGGATGCAATAATACCCCCCTTCCGCATTGGTGTCAGTGAATTCAATAATAACACCCAGCATTGGTCTCAGTGGATGCAATAAGGACCCTCAGGATTGGTGTCAGTGGATGCAATAATAACCCCTAACATTAGTGTCAGTGGATGCATTAATAACCCCCGGCATTGGAGTGAGTTCAGTAATACCCCCCAGCATTGTTGCCAGTGAATACAATAACCCCCAGCATCATTGTCAGTGAGTGCAATAATAACCCCCAGCATTGGTGTCAGTGAATGCCATAATAACCCCAGCACTGGTGTCAGTGAGTTCAGTAATAATCTCCAGGATTGGTGTCAGTGTACACAATAATAACCCCAACATTGGTGTCAGTGTACGCAATAATAACTCCCAACATTGGTGTCAGTGTACACAATAATAACTCCCAGCATTGGTGTCAGTGTACGCAATAATAACCCCAACATTGGTGTCAGTGTACGCAATAATAACTCCCAGCATTGGTGTCAGTGTACGCAATAATAGCCCCAACATTGGTGTCAGTGTACACAATAATAACTCCCAGCATTGGTGTCAGTGTACGCAATAATAACTCCCAACATTGGTGTCAGTGTACACAATAATAACCCCAACATTGGTGTCAGTGTACGCAATAATAACTCCCAACATTGGTGTCAGTATACGGATTAATAACCCCAACATTGGTTTCAGTGGATGCAATAATAACCCCAACATTGGTGTCAATGAATGGAATAAGAACCCCCAGCACTGGTGTCAGTGAGTTCAATAATAGTGCCCAGCGCTGGTGTCAGTGGATGCAATGATAACTCCCAGCATTAATGTCAGTGAGTTCAATAAAAAAAAACAGCATCAGTGTCAGTGAGTGCAAGAACACCCAGCATTGTCGTCAGTGAATACAATAACCCCCAGCATTGGTGTCAGTAAGTGTAATATTAACCCAAAGCCCTGGTGTCAGTGAGTGCAATAATACCCCCAGCATATACAGAAACACCATAGGATATGTGACAATTACCGCAGAGCTCTGCCAGGTCTCATACACTTGGCAACGACCTCCACGTGGCATGTCTGCGCATGTGCAGGATCTCTTGTCAAGATGGCGGCACTGGCAAAGAGCCGCGTAGGGAGGACTTTGCCTGCAAGCAAGACAACGCTGGAATCAATGGACTAATAGTTATGTTTTTTTATATTTTTATACAGAGACGTGTTAGGAATGTAACGTTTAATTTTCTATAGGAAGGGTGGAGCTCCTCTGCGTTGCGGGAACGCACGCAAAATCCCACCACATTCAAAAAGGTGTATCCCTTTTGCAGGTGCGCAGTATTTCCAATAGTTCTTAACATGACCCAATGCGTCCTGCTGACCAAGATTTTTAAAATGGAGCGTGGACTTCTTTTGTGCGATTTGCACACATTGAAGCGATTGGGCTTCCCTAAAGCTCCATTCACACCTGCACGTTGCGTTTTTTTTTCTCTGTGCAGCAACATAGAGCAGTCCATTCACTTTAAGCGACAGTAGCCCTTTTGGTGTGCAACAAAAATGCACAACTGTTACCTGAGTTCAGGGTGCCATTAAGAATTAATGGCACCACAAGCGTCATTCGGGTTTTGGCATGTTTCTGGGAATGCATGCAGAAACGCGTTGTATCCCCAGAACGTGAAGACGTAAATAGGACCTAAAACATGCGCACAACGCCGCCCCTGCACAGGTGTGAACAGTAGACATTTTGTTTCCTTCCAAATCCGTTTTTCAACTAAATTCGACAAAAAAATTAATTTGAAAAGATTTGAATTAACAAAAACCTGCTTAACAAATTTTTCCGAAAACAAAAATTCGGAAATTTGAAAATTCTGAAATCCGAAAATTCTAAAATCCGAAAATTCAAAAGAACGAAAATCTCAAATTAAAAACAAAAAAAAAAACTGAAAATTTGAAAACCTGAAAATTCGAAAATGCGAAATAATAACTAATTAATAATAATAACTATTACTAACTATTAAATTATAGGTATTGGAATTTCCTTTCAAATTTGGCTGTTAGTGAACATAACAAAATGGAATTTATCCAAAGTTACAAATTATCTGAAATAACGAATGCCGCATCTAAACGAATGGAACGTAACAAATTATTAATAATAATAAAAACTTATTATTATTATTTATTTTTATTAATTCCTTACGTTCCATTCTTTTAGATGCGGCATTCATTATTTCAGGTCATTCGTAACTAACTTCGGATAAATTTGTTTCGTTCACCAACAGCCAAATTTCAAATGAAATTCCAATACCTTTAATTAAATAGCTCATTATTATTAGATTTTCGATTTTCAGATTTTCGAATTTTCAAATATTCGGATTTTCGAATTTTGGATTTTCGAAATACAGAATAGCGCATTTAAACAAATGGAACATAACGAATTCAAATTTTCCCGAATTTATGAATTTATTCGAAATAACGAATTTCGATCATAACAAATGACCCGAAAGACGAAAAATAAAAAACGAATGAAACGAAAACGAACAAATTTTTCGGCAGTGCACATGTCTAGTGAACAGAGCCTATGGTCAGTTCCCACTATTCATATATCATAGCATGGTGTCCAATGCCGGCGGCTCCTCTTATATTTCGATATCTGTTGCCCTCTTTTCCTTTATCTCCGCTCCTCCATCCGGCTGGTTTATTGTGTCTCTTACTCTCCTCTCTGTCTGCTAACAACGTTACACGCTCGCCTGCCTCCGCCCCCCCCTTGGCGTTTATCAGACAGGCGAGATCCTCAGCCCAGACTCCTCATCGCCCCCCATGCCCGGCGGCTCCGGCTAATGTCTTTATCCGTGCAGAGAGCGGTGGATAATGGGAGCGTCACCCACAGACACACTGACACACAAAACCCAGCCGCACAGAAAAGGCACGCCGCCGCGCACAGCAGGTGAACACTACACCCCAATACTGTTAACTGTAAAAGTGGCGCAACAGATCTGTGGTCGATGCTGTGCCAATTTTAATCTCAGAATCCTGAGAGTCTGGTTTATATTCAAACCCCAAAACGCAGCATGCCCCCATATTAATGTTTAAAGACGCATGTCAACACACTGCAGTGTCGTTTTTGTGACACTTTTCAATAAAGTTACAAAAAAAAAAGGTACACTGCCCTTACACAACATGCAACAGCGCACCATAACGCACTCCCGCTGTGAATGAGCTCTAAGAACCAATTCACACTAACTTGCGCTAAAATGCATGTACATTTTCATCTATTTTAGTCGCATTTTAACATGCGGTGGTGTCCATTGACATACATACATTTTACCGCAGCGCAACGTTATGGTCTAAATAGGACACATTGGAAATGATTGTTTTCAGATGTCCTTCCATTGACCTGTGTTTTACAGCTGCGCTTAAACGCACTGGTGTGAATTGGCCATGAGTGGATGACATTTAACCGCATCACATCCGGGGCAATTGTTTAATTTTTCACATGTTAAAATCTTAATTTTTTTGCTAGAAAAATGTATGAAAACATATATATATATATATATATATATATATATATATATATATATATATATATATATACACACAGTATATTTTCCAAAAGCAGAGGCCCTGGAGAACAAAATGGCGGCAGTCATAATTTTTTATGTCACGTGATATTTGTGCAGCACAGTTCCTCCCAATGACACCAAATGATGGGGCACAATTCCTGCCATTGACACCAAGGATGGAGCACAATTCATCCCAGTGACACCAATGATGGGACACTAATCCTCCCACTGATACCAGTGATGGGACACAGTTCCTCCCAATGACATCAGTGATGAGGCACAATTCCTTCCACTTACACCAAGGATGGGGTACAACTCCTGTCATTGACATCAAGGATGGAGCACAATTCCTCACAATGACACCAATGATGGGGCACTATTCCTACCACTGATACCAGCGATGGGGCACTCTTCCTCCCAATGACATCAGTGATGAGGCGCAATTCCTGCCAATGACACCAATGATCATGCAGCACACCTCCTTCAAATGACGCCAATTATGGAGCATGGTTCCTCACAATGGCACCAATAATGGGGCACAATTCCTCCCAATGGCACCAAGAATGGGGCACAATTCCTCCCAATGGCCCCAAGGATGGAGCACAATTCCTCCCAATGACAGCAATGATGGGGCACAGTTCCTCCCAATGACACCAATGATGGGGCACAATTCCTCCAAATGGCACTAAGGATGGGGCACAATTCCTCCCAATGGCACCAAGAATGGGGCACAATTCCTCCCAATGGCCCCAAGGATGGAGCACAATTCCTCCCAATGACACCAATGATGGGGCACAGTTCCTCCCAATGACACCAATGATGGAGCAGAAGCTCTGTTCTGGAAAAAGGTTGCCACAATCCCTTTTAAACCAACAAAGCAATATGCATAAAATGAGGCACAATTCCTCCCAATAACACCAACGATGAGGCACAATTCCTCCCAATAACACCAATGATGGGGCACAATTCCTCCCAATAACACCAATGATGGGGCACAATTCCTCCCAATAACACCAATGATGGGGCACAATTCCTCCCAATAACACCAACGATGAGGCACAAATCCTCCCAATAACACCAATGATGGGGCTCAATTCCTCCCAATAACACCAATGATGGGGCACAATTCCTCCCAATAACACCAATGATGGGGCACAATTCCTCCCAATAACACCAATGATGGGGCACAATTCCTCCCAATAACATCAATGATGGGGCACAATTCCTCCCAATAACACCAATGATGAGGCACAATTCCTCCCAATAACACCAATGATGGGGCACAATTCCTCCCTATAACACCAATGATGAGGCACAATTCCTCCCAATAACACCAATGATGGGGCACAATTCCTGCCATTGACACCAATGATGGGTAATTGTTTACTCCCACTGATGCTGGGACATTTTTTACTCCCAATGGCCACAGTCCGCTCCCTAAAGTCTGAAGGACAGTAAACTGGCCCTTTGTTTAGAAAGTTTGGAGATCCCTGGGCTAGATGATGCTGCATGTACTCTAGCCATGAAATTAGGTGGGTTCAAACTGACTTACTTCAGTGTCTAATGCACATTGTGAGAGGTCTACAAGTGGTTGCATTAGCACACATTACACAGACATGGTCCACTGTTGTCACCATCTGGTAAACGCCCCTGAGAAATGCCATGCAACCACCACTGGAGTGCATGTAGACAGGAAATGGCTGCAAAGAGGCTGCAGGAGATCCGCAGTGCTGAGATGTAACAAATGTTTGATTTATGGTAAAGACAAGTTCTCACCGGCTTGGCGAGGTGATAGTATCGTACATCCCTATGAATGAGGTCACCTCTTTCTAATGACAAGTCAGACAAGGAGAGACCAGACAAACTGGTTCTGCTGTCAGAATAGGCCCATAGGCCCTTTCTAAGTTCTTAAAACTTATGAGCATCAATGGGTGGAAATGGTGTCATGAGGAACACAATGATTGTACTCATGCCGATGTTATCATTTCACCTTTGTTCTGTTAAGTAACGTTAAAACTTTTTTTTTTTCTATTTCGGATGCAGTTAGAAAGGGTTAAATCCTATGTCAAGTTTTTATTGCTCAATAATTCATCAAATGATGAGGAGCGCTGGAGCTGGATTTATAAGGCCATGTTTTTTTTTTTAAAGGTGTCAACTGGCAGCTCCATTTATCATACGACTTCCATGGATGGTCCACAGGAATATTGTATGAAAGATAGAAACTCCACAAAGAAAAGTCCAACAAGGATTATTTGTTTAAAATAGACGTGGAAAAGCCAACAAGTTTTGGAGGTTGTAAAAAAAAAAAAAAACCCTCTTCAGGGCTATAAACATATAAAACAGATATACGTGTCTATAGTCCTGAAGAAAGGCTTTACACACCTTGAAAAACTATTTTTTCTTTATTTTTGTTTCAATACCTTTTATTCAAGTTTTACAATTTCCATAATAAAAGTACAAAATATGCAAACGTTTTCATAGTGAGTATATACAGCATCGAATATTATATCGAATGTACACTTTCTATATGATAGTGCAGACATTTGCCACCTGAGAATCAGTTTGTATTTTCGTTATTAGATAAGTTCTTTCAAGTAGGGGTCTTTGCCAAGGCTAAGGTCAGCGCTTACAGGATTCTGTAATATCACCCTCATTACTTTATCAGAGTTCAGTTAGAGTTACAGAGAGGAGATGGTTAAATATAAGGAATGAAGGATCGAAAGAAGTAAAGAGTAAGGCTGGGTTCACACCTATGCGAATTAATTCGCATAGCAGGAGAATGTGACTGGTTCCCTATGGAGCCGGTTCACATATCTCCGTTGCGTCCGCGGAGCGCACTGCACAGAAACGCTGTACGCCTTTGGCTCCATTTCAGGACCGAATTCAGGCATAGAATCGGCCCTGATTCGTCCCTGAAGAGGGGAACAGGGACGCACATCGCTCCTGTGCGATCCGCAGCAGGTTCCAGTGTGAACTGAGCCTTAGTGAGTGACCTCACCCCCCAATTCCCGCCCCCTCCGGCTGCACTACACCGATATGGTTCTGGGGTCCCCCGTCATGTACCGGATCCAGGGATTCGAGACCTTTTCGAACTGCTGCATTTAATCAGTTAAGGTTGCAGTCATTCGTTAATTTAGCATAATCCAGGAATTCTCCATGATTTTGCTATTATAATGTTTGCTGCTGGAATATAAACGCTATGAGACGCCTCCGGGGTTTTGATGCTGGTTCTATTTAGCAGTGCCTGTGTGGGGGACTTGACAAGGTTTACCTGGGTGAGAGTGTATATAAAGTTATACACCCTGATCCAATACCGCCTCACCTTGGGGCACTGCCACCACACATGTACATTGTCCTCATTTATCCACTTTTTTCTTGATTTTAAATAAAATATTACTATGGACCTGACATTTTTAACCAGGGTACCATGCGTGGAACACTAGGGGTTCCTCAATCTGTGTTTGATTGACCTCCTGTATGTTGGAGCCTGCATAGTTATATGAGGCCAATGGCACTTGGCAGAGCCAGCCTTACCTGACTGTAAAGGTAACATCCTTGCCACCAATGTAAGGAGCATTCGTCTCACTGACCACCAATATAAGGAATATTGTTCCCACTAATCACCAATATAGAGAATATTCTTCCCACTGACCACCAATGTAGGGAATATTCTTTCCACTGACCACCAAGGTAAGGAGCATTCTTGCTACCGACCACCAATGTAAGGAACAGTCTTCCCACTGACCACCAATGTAAGGAGCAGTCTTCCCACCGACCACCAATGTAAGGAGCAGTCTTCCCACCGACCACCAATGTAAGGCGCATTCTTCCCACTGACCACCAAAGTAAGGTGCATTCTTCCCACTTATCACCAATGTGTGGGGCATTCTTTCCACTGACCCCAATGTAAGGAGCGTTCTTCCCACTGATCACCAATGCATGGGACATTCTTCCCACTGACCACCAATGCATGGGACATTCTTCCCACTGACCACCAATGTAAGGAGCATACTTCCCACTTATCACCAATGTGTGGGGCATTCTTCCCACTGCTTATGAATGAAGATTTTGGCACATAGCACTATTTGCAGTTTTAAAAAACACTTTTTATTCTTTATTTTTATTGATGAAGTTTTTGGCACAGTATGATCATTTTAGAGTTTTGGTAACAATTTGCACTTGCACATGCACTTTAGCACTTTTTCAAGATTGCTTTGGTCATTATATTACTAAGTCTCTTGGTAGCGCCAACTACCTCTTTATATTTATATTGCCTAGTTGAGGAAGGCTGGTTTAGGGCAACTGATTTGGAACCTTGAAACGGGAGGTCAATCAGCCACAGCTCAAGGAACCCCTGCCAATCCCTAGAGAAACCCTAGTTGAGGATGGCTGGTCTCGGACAACTGATTTGGAACCATCAAATGGGAGGTAAATCAAGCACAGCTCAAGGAACCCCTACCAATCTCTGAAGGTATTCTAGTTGAAGATGGCTGGCCTAGGGCAACTGATTTGGAGCCACCAAATGGGAGGTTAATTAGCCACAGCTCAAGGAACTCCTACCAACTTCTGGAGGAACCCTAGTTGAGGATGGCTGGTCTAGGGCAACTGATTTGGAGCCATCGAATGGGAGGTCAGTTAGACACAGCTCAAGAAACCCCTGAAGGAACCCTTTTTGAGAATGGCTGGTCTAGGGCAACTGATTAGGAACTATGAAATGGGAGGTCAATCAACTACAGCTCAAGGACCCCTACCAGCCTCTGGAACAGGGGTCTCCAAACTATGGCCCTCCAGTTGTTTCGGAACTACAATTCCCATTATGCCTAGTCATGTCTGTGGATGTCAGAGTTTTATAATGCCTCATGGGATGTGTAGTTCTGCAACAGCAGGAGGGCCGTAGTTTGGAGATCCCTTCTCTGGAGGAACCCTAGTTGAGGATGGCTGGTCTAGGGCAACTGATTTGGAACCATCAAATAGGAGGTAAATCAACCACAACTCAAGGAACCCCTTCCAAACTCTGGAGGAACCCTAGTTGAGGATGACTGGTCTAGGGCAACCGATTTGGAGCCATCAAATGGGTGGTCAATCAGCCTTAGCTCAAGGATCCCCTACCAACTTCTGGAGGAACCCCACCTATTTGAGAATGGCTGGTCAGTGGTAACCAATTTTCGGAACGCTCATTAAAAATTATATTGATTATCCTTGGAATCCCCTGTCATACTCTTTTGAGGGAAATGATTCCATGGACCATTTGAAGCTGTCTCTGTTGTGTAAAATTCAAATTGCCCCATTATGGGGACGGGTCATTACTCTAAAGGGTACATATTGTGTTCATGATGATATGCACTTTAGTGATGGGAATGTACATTAAGATCGGTTGAGTTGTACTTGCTGCTAGTGCTGATGCATTGTAGCACTTGTCTGTTTTGTGGTTATGGTTGTAACTGTTTTTGTATACTAGTGTTAAAAGCAATAAATTATATTGATTGCCATATATTGCCTCATGGAAGCCGGCCAGGGAAGGGTTACGCCAACCCTCCCCTTTAATTACAGCCACATCCACCTCATACAGGTTGCTCGGTGAATTAAACTCACGGCCTTACCTGGATTTAATCGGCCAAAAAAACCTGTATAATATATATATTTATGTGCGTGTCAGCAATTAAAAGGATGAGCTGGACGCCACCGGTGGCGATGCAGCGTCTTTGCAAACACGACGCTCTAATAGGAGCCAGAGCCCATTCTAGATGCTGCGTATGTTCTCCATCTCTGGTCTCCTATATCCTCCTCCCGCCCCTGACTTCCACCCCCCCCCCCCCCTCCCATCTCGTGTCTGGTTTAAGCCAGTTCATGGTGAAACACTGCAGACTCCGTATACACGCCCAGTGAATGTATACATAACGTGATGAAGACACTACAAGGCTCCCACGTGTTTGATACCAAGTTCTTTTTGCTTTTTCTTCGTTTTGATATTTTGTTTACAAACATTTTTTAACAAAACATAACAAAAAGAAACAAATAGTTACATCTACATGTAAACATTGTAATCTATACACTCACCGGCCACTTTATTAGGTACACCTTCCTAGTACCCGGTTGGGTTTGCTTTCAGAACTGCCTTCATTCTTCATGGTATAGATTCAACAAGGTTTTGGAAACATTCTTCAGAGATTTTGCTCCATATGATAACATCACCCAGTTGCTGCAGATTTGTTGGCTGCACATCCATGATGCCAATCTCTCATTTATTTATTTTTATTCATTTCAGGTACTTATATAGCGCCGTCAATTTATGCAGCGATTTACATATACAGTACATTCACATCAGTCCCTACCCTCAAGGAGCTTACAATCTAAGGTCCCTAACTCGCATTCATACATACTAGGGACAATTTAGACAGGATCCGATTAACCTACCAGCATGTCTTTGGAGTGTGGGAGGAAACCGGAGTACCCAGAGGAAACCCACACAGGCACAGGTAGTGTCGTGGTTGAGATTTGAACCAGCAACCCTTCTTACTGCTAGGCGAAAATGCTACCCACTGCACCTCTGTGCCGCCCCATTCCACCACATCCCAAAGGAGCTCTATTGGATTGAGATCTGGTGAGTGTGGAGGCCATTGCAGTACAGTGACCTCATTGTCATGTTCAAGAAACCAGTGGTGAGATGATTGGAGCTTTGTGCATTATCCCGCTGGAAGGAGGCATCAGAAGATGAGGACACTGTAGTCATATAGGGATGGACATGGTCATCAACAATACTCAGGTAGGCCGTGGCGTTTAAACCATGCTCGATTGGTACTAAGGGGCCCAAAGTGTGCCAAGAAAATATCCCCCACACCATTACACCACCACCAGCCTGAACCGTATACAAGGCAGGATGGATCCATGCTTTCATGTTGTTTATGCCAAATTCTGACCCCACCATCTGAATGCCACAGCTGAAATCGAAAAGTCCCATCAGAGGAAATCCTTTCCAATCTTCTGCTGTCCAATTTTGGTGATCCTGTGCGAATTATAGCCTCAGTTTCCTGTTCTTAAACCCCATACCCCCTATTAGATTTTCTGCAGATTTTTGTCTTCAGATTTACCAAAACCATGTAGTGCAAGGGCCTGCCTGATTGCATACAAATTGAAACTCTTAAGGTTTGACCTCATATTATATGGTTTTGGTAAATCTGAAGACAAAAATCTGCAGAAAATCTAATAGTGTGTATGGGGCTTAAGCAGACAGGATTGGTTGTAACGAGTGGTTATTTGCGTTACTGTTGCCTTTCTATCATCTGGATCGTCTGCCCATTCTCTTCTGACCTCTGACATCAACAAGGCATTTCCTCCACACAACTGCCGCTCACTGGACATTTTCTCTTTTTTGGACCATTCTTTGTAAACCCTAGAGATGGTTGTGCATGAAAATCTCAATAGATCAGCAGTTATTGAAACACTTAGCAATTTGTGTTACCAATCAATTGGACAGGTGTACCTAATAAAGTGGCCAGTGAGTGTATAGTGAGAGGACAATTAGCAGAGCTAAGGCTGGCCATACACTAGCATTGTTTACACAGGCGCTGAAAATAGGCCTTTCGGTCATGTTTTTATCGCTGCCTGACCACCTATCAACGGCAATGCAAATGTTTAAAACAGGGACGGAGGATGGAGGTGTACACATGGCAGCATTAGCGAGGCAAAAATAGCGCAGCCTGCAGAATTTTTAGGCTGTGGGCACTTACAACTTTTTCCATCCTATGAAAGCCATAGGGCTTGTTCACATTAGCAGGTGAGGGATGGTAAAATCCTGTGATTGAGCTGTCTTTTTACCACCCCCAACCAGTGCCAAGACAAGGTCATCTAGAGCCAAGGGCGAACATACCAAACTGTGCCCCCCCCCCCCCCCCAAGATGTATAGGCATTATTTGTCAACACATTCCCCCCACCCCAGAAAAACACTGAGCACTAATCTGCATGCTTATCTCCTAAGCATAAATTCCCTCCCCTCCCAGTATAAATCCCCCCCCCCTGCTGATATCCCTCCTTTCAGCCCAAATCTTTGCCCCCCCTTCCCCCAAATCCCCCCAGCTCAAATGCACCCCCCCCCCAAAAAAAATTGCCCCTTTTAGCACAAATCTTCTTCCCCATCCCCTTCCAACACAAATGCCCCTAGATCACCACTCTTAGCAGCCCAAATTTCCCCGCCCAGAACAATACTTACCCCCTGCTGCCCCCCAAAATCCCCTTTCAAACACAAATCCCCTCCTGCCAATCTCCTTGTGGCACCCCCACGTCACATGACACCACAGTGCCCAGGGCAGCTTCCCCTCCTGCCCACCCCTTGTACCAGCCCTGCCCCCAACCGTTCCCCCTTTAGCTGCAGAGGCATTGGCCGGGGGTGTACACATGCCGCGGCTGCAGCAGGAATGATACCCCCCTGTTGCTTTCGATGGGCGACGTGCCCACTGAGCGTGACCTATTCAAGTCAATGGGGATGCTCTACAAGCGCAGCGCAACCGCGGAATGTTATTGTGGGATTTAAAGTGGTTGTAAAACTCAGACGTGAAATATGAACAAAGCATATCCCTCTAAAGTGTGTACTTGTCTCAATCCAGAGCACTAAATGTCATTTCTCTCTGCTGAGTCCTTTCACTGCTATCAGCATGAGTCACTTCTGACAAGTTTTCCTGAAGCCAAGAGAAAAAAATGACAGCGGAGGGAGCTCCAGCACACAGCCTGTGATTGACAGCCTCAGCTCTGTTCCTGTGTGAATGGGGGGGGGGGGGGTTGTCCCTTCCCTTCCCTTAGAAAATCAGCTCTCAGCTCTGCTTACTGAGCTCTGCAGATTGTAATTTCAGCTCTCCGCTCCTTGTTTTTTGAAACCTCAGACAAGCTTGATAAAGTCTGGACTTTGAATGGCTGTAGAGAAGACTGCAGATAAACAGGTACAACTTATGTAGGAGGCTTTGTTTAATCTCTGTGTATCACCTGAGGCCAGTCACTTCATTGGGTATATTTGAGGAGTTTAAGGGGTTAAAGCAGGCAGTGAGGAGACGATACAATGCTTCCTCACCACCTACAAATGCTTCCTGAAGAACAATTTGAACGTGGATCATTCTGAATCTAAGGTGCAACTGCAAAGTGTCAACAGTGATCACTAGTAAGGCCCCGTTCAGACATGCCACAGCCCCTAACTCCCCTCTGAAAAGTGATCTGCGGTGGACCACTTATCAGGGGGCAGTTGACATGCAGCTGGGAGGCCATATATCACCTGTTTTAATCCTAAAAAGGCCAAACTACTGCACCGCAACCATTGACTTGGGAAGTACTGCCCTGAAACCCAACAGAGGGTTTCATTTTTGTGCAAAGCCTTGCGATCACAGCATGTGTACAGCCCTGAGCGGCTGCATGTCCTTCTATGGGTGGGTGGTAAAACCACAGCTCAACTGCCTGCTTTTACTGACTCCTGTCCAATCATGGGAACAAGCCATAAAAATAAAAAAACTCACAGGGCATTTGCGGAGTGGCGCTTGATGCAACTTGAATGCACATGCAACAGGTTTTACCACTATAGGTGCTTAAC
Organism: Lithobates septentrionalis; assembly: GCA_037952835.1. Taxonomy (NCBI): domain Eukaryota; kingdom Metazoa; phylum Chordata; class Amphibia; order Anura; family Ranidae; genus Lithobates; species Lithobates septentrionalis. The sequence continues at coordinate 4,542,652 of JBBDGP010000388.1, forward strand.
CTCTTCAGGGCGGTGATGCGCATATATTCCGCCTCTCGGTGGGCCTTAATGCTGAGCAGCCACATATACTGTATGTGTACCAGAATGTAAACAAAGCTGTGCCCACCCTGTGCGCTCCCAGGACAGTTACCGGACCTCTACTTGCGATTGGGAGCTTTCCGGTCATGTGAACACTGTGACAGCCAATCACGGTGGTCACATGATCAGAAACCTCGACCCTGCCTCAGAAACCCCTTAAGGGGATAAATGAGCCTGCCTTAAAATTCAACACCTGTGTGAATTTAGCCTAAGGACTCACCATAAGGGATGGTAAAACCCTGTGATTGAACTACGTTTTTACTGCCTCCCTTTTAGTTGCAGAGGCAGCAGCCGTGGGTGTAAACATGGCACAGTCACAAGATTTTGCTTTGCGGCCACGGCAGGGTATTACCGAGAAGATTTAGGTGTAAACTGTAAAAAAAAAAAACTTCCGGTATCCTACAACTGACTATAGTGGCAACAGAGTGGAGACAAATGGTGGCTGGTGCTCAATTTTCTTGGGGGGGTGGGCCCACGGCCCCCACCCAGCCAGAAACCCCCCCTCCCCCGGTGCGCGATCGCTGCTTCCCCCCCTCCCGCTTTGCTCGCCTGTCGCCCACCAGGACCCCCCGCCAACCCCGCACTTACTCCCAAGTCCCGGCGATCGCTTCTCCTCCTGGCCAGTCAGGGACTTTGGACTCGTGGCCAATCGGGTTTTAGGACTCCCAGTCAATCGGGTCTCAGGACGCGCATCCTGATTGGCCGGGAAGAGAAACAAGAAGACATTAGCAAAAATTAATTCGCTAATGTCACACAATTGGGCGGGCTCAGGGCACAGTGCTCTTCGCCCTGAGCCCACCCTTTTTTGAAGCCAATTAGAGCCTCAGGCTCCTATCATGTGCTTAAAAAAAAACAAAAAAACCTTTGAAATCCATGCGTCTGGCGCCCTGCATGTAGATTAGGGGCCGGGCGCATGGATTAGGGGGGCGGCACCCCTGCAGCCTTTATGAGCGGCCGCCACTGGTGCAGATATAATTAAATAAAAGAACATGATCTTTATTATACAAAATTAAAAATACATAAAAATAGAAGTATCCAACCCCAAACACATGGGAGAAATGAAAATACTTTCCATCAACTGTACATAGCACACAAGTGATCCATGTAATCAATAATATGCATACAAGAAAATACAATCCATGAGATGATATCTATTGTAGGCTACTGTCAACGTTCCGTCAGAAGTTTGGCTTCCTCAGGACCCAGACATAGAGATAATGGATTGCCTAGAATAACATAGTATTAGAATCATATACAGACAAATCATAACAATAATAAGCAATATATAGTCATTTATGCTTATAAATACTGCATGTTCCTACCAGCAAGCAAAAGGGGGCCGACCATCCACCCCTATATACCTCGGGCAGGCATAGGAGTAACGTCAGCTACTTTCCTACATACAGTGGAACCAAGGTAAGGTGGCTACATTACTACATACAGTGGAACCAAGGTAAGGTGGCTACTTTCCTACATACAGTGGAACCAAGGCAAGATGGCTACATTACTACATACATTGGAACCAAGGCAGGATGGCTACAATCCTACATACAGTAGAATCAAGGCAGTGTGGCTACAATCCTACATACAGTGGAACCAAGGCAGGGTGGCTACAATCCTACATACAGTGGAACCAAGGCAGGGTGGCTACAATCCTACATACAGTGGAACCAAGGCAGGGTGGCTACAATCCTACATACAGTGGAACCAAGGCAGGGTGGCTACATTACTACATACATTGGAACCAAGGCAGGATGGCTACAATCCTACATACAGTAGAATCAAGGCAGTGTGGCTACAATCCTACATACAGTGGAACCAAGGCAGGGTGGCTACAATCCTACATACAGTGGAACCAAGGCAGGGTGGCTACAATCCTACATACAGTAGAATCAAGGCAGTGTGGCTACAATCCTACATACAGTGGAACCAAGGCAGGGTGGCTACAATCCTACATACAGTGGAACCAAGGCAGGGTGGCTACAATCCTACATACAGTGGAACCAAGGCAGGGTGGCTACAATCCTACATACAGTGGAACCAAGGCAGGGTGGCTACAATCCTACATACAGTGGAACCAAGGCAGGGTGGCTACGTTGCACCATACAGAGCAGGGATCCTCAAACTACGGCCCTCCAGCTGTTGCGGAACTACGCGTCCCATGAGGCATTGTAAAACTCTGACATTCGCAGACATGACTTGGCATGATGGGAATTGTAGTTTCTGAACAACTGGAGGGCCATAGTTTGAAGACCCCTGATACAGAGGAACCAAGGCAGGGTGGCTCCATTCCTACATACAGTGGAACCAAGGCAGGGTGGCTACATTCCTACATACAGTGGAACCAAGGAAAGGTGGCTATGTTCCTCCATACAGTGGAACCAAGGCAGGGTGGCTACATCCCCACATACACTGGAACCAAGGCGAGGTGGCTATGTTTCTACATACAGTGGGACCAAAGCAGGGTGGCTACATTCCTACATACAGTGGGACCATGGAGAACAAACAGAGCCACTCTCTAACAAGAAGTCAGATCACAGCAGCAGCACTCCTCCTTCCATTCCTCCCTACAACCATTATTTTCCTGCTGATTTTTTTTTTATTTCTATGTTTTAAACAATCATATTTAAGCCTTTTTTCATTTTTATCGATTCTGTTTGTTAGTTTTTTTTGGTATTGCAGTTTAAAAAGGGGCAGCTGAGAACATTTCTTTTGTGTTAATAATGCTGAAAATATATTTTTTCATTTTTTTAACCAGAAATGTAGGCCCTCTTGAGGGGTGCTGCTGCATCACATTTTTTGCTCTTTTCTGCATGTTTCTGCAGAGGATTTTTGGAGCAGCATCGCTCATTATGAATGGGCCCCCCTCCACACCAAAAATGGGCCCAAAAAGCTCATTTACCAAAATTTTGGCACCGAGTAAGACGTGTTAGGCATCACAAAATTTTCCACAATTTTCACGCGTTTCTTTAGCATGACTTTTAGCCGATCCCTGAAAACCCTCCTCTTCAGAGAAGCCTATCACGCCTGCACCTAACAACTGTACTTTTCTCCATCAGCTCATCCCCCACAGTTATTACCTTTTGTATCACTTGACCCTCCCTTTTACTTTGTAAGCTCTATTGAGCAGGGCCCTCTGATTCCTCCTGTATTGAATTGTATTGAAACTGTACTATCCGCCCTCATGTTGTAAAGCACGGCACAAACTGTTGGAGCTATATAAATCAGTGTATTTTGGTTTTGTGCTAGGCAAGACTAAAATCGGGTGCCCCCCCATCTAAATTTGCCCCACCCCTTCCTGTTTAACCACTTCCCGTGGTTAAACATATGGTCATAGGACGCCCTGCAGGATAACAGCCGCTGCCCGCCCATGGGGGTGCGTATCGCGGCGATCGTTGTTGCGGGGTGTCAGTCTGACACACCGCTACACCGATCTCGGTAAAGAGCCTCTGGCGGAGGCTCTTTACCACGTGATCAGCCGTGTCCAATCACAGCTGATCACGATGTAAACAGGAAGAGCCGTTGATCGGCTTTTCCTCATTTGCGTCTGACAGAGGTGAAAGAGAGAGAGGGGTGAAAGAAAGAGAGGGGGAAGAGGTGTGGGGAGAGAGAGGGAGGTTAAGAGAGAGGGGGGGTCAATGGGGGAGGTGGGAGAAGAGAAAGAAAGAGGGGTGAGCGAGAGCGGGTATGAGAGAGGGGGCAGAGGTGGGGAGTGAGGGAGGTTAAAAGAAAGAGGGGGGAGAGGGTGAGAGAGAGAGGGGGGAGAGGGTGAGAGAGAGAGGGGGGGAGAGGAAGGGGGGAGGGGGATGAAAGAGAGAGGGGGAAAAAGAGGGAGGTTGAAAGAGAGAGGGGGGAAGAGGGGGGGGGAAGAGGTGAGGGAGAGAGAGGGTGAGAGAGGAGGGTGAGAGGGGGGTGAAAGAGAGAGAGAGGGGGGAAGAGGTGAGGGAGAGAGAGGGTGAGAGAGGCGGGTGAGAGAGAGGAGGGTGAGGGGGGGGTGAAAGAGAGAGAGAGGGGGGGAAGAGGGGGCGGAGGGGTGAGAGAGAGAGAGGAGGGGTGAAAGAGAGAGGGGAGGGAAAGAGGTCTGGGGAGAGAGAGAGGGAGGTTAAGCGAGATAGAGGGGGTCGGGGGGGAGGGGAGATAGAGAGGGGGCTCCTCTATCCCCTCATACTACACCAGGAGGTTCTCCCATCCCCCCCATAAAAACATATGACTCTCACCTTCCTTCATCCCGCTGGCTCCTTTTTACCAGCTGCGTGTAGTGAGGCATGATCACAGCCCGGGACTCTGACTTGCGCAACCAAGTGAGCCACTGCTCGTAGTGTCCCTTCTGCCTGGGGGCGGAGCCGCCCACCCTGAGAAATGCTGCCCAAGGCAAAGGTCTTGTTTGCCTAGTAGTAGATAAGCCAATGTGTATAATCATAATAGTAATGACAGTCGTGGCAAAATCACATTGCATTTGGAGTGCCATTAGGGAACAATGGCAGTGCAAGTGCGTTGCGTGATTTGCTGTGACTGCATGCGCTTAAGTGAGAACAGGACCTTGGTGTCACTAACTAAAGACAGAATTAAAGGTCTGTGTTTACTGGTCAGCCATGTGAATGAGGTCTTAGGCTATACACCATACAGTCTGAATGTACAATCTCCATTAGATCTATCATCAACTATGTAGTGCCTGATTGGATAGTAACTAAATCCATAGCTCAAAGTATTTTTTGTTTTGTTTTGGATATAGTGGAGAGCGAATAGAACCCCTGTCAGGTTTTATTGCTGCCTGTGGTCCTGTTAGAGAGAATTGTCCTGTTTACTGTTATCACTGAGAGTGAAATTGAAAGCAAATACCAAATTTTGGGTTGTCACCAGAACAGTATTAGAAGGAAAATCTTCACATGAGGACACTAGATCTGGTGACCACCAGGGATTCTGTCACTTTGGAGAGATTTTCCCCTCACTTCCTGTTTGGCTATGGGACAGGAAGTAAAGGAAAATATCTCCAATGGGGCACATGGCAAAAAGAAATGGCAGGGTTATAACCCTCTCTTACTCTAGCCAACATTTTTTTCTTTTAGTTGTACATTGAGGAGGAACTTTACCCGGCAATCCAAAAAGTAAAACTCAGCAGCTACCAAGGGCTATGTCATCCTCGCCTAGGTGAGGAACGAGGAAGTGAGAGAAAATATCTGCTGAAAAAAGAGAAAAAAAATGCGGAATAGGGAGGGGGAGGGGGGGAATGGCTGGGAACACCCAGCTATATAACATATTGTATGGCACTAAGGAGAGTCTGTAGGAGTTTTTCAGTGAGATAAGTTATGGAGGGGATAGCTCAGTGTTTCTCAATTCCAGTCCTCAAGGAGCCCCAACAGGTCATGTTTTCAGGATTTCCCTCAGATGAAACAGCTGTGGTAATTACTAAGACAGTAAAAATGATCAAATCAAAAAAATAAAGAGTAGCAAAAATGAGCAGTTGTAGAGGTGTATTGTATTTTAGTAAAATTTGTCCTCTTTAAGATGCTTTTATTCCCGGTTCGCGCATGCGCGACCTGGGCTTTGTAATTTTACCTCTTTTTTTTTTTCTACATGGATATCCTGGGTTGCTGCGGTTCTCCTGTGGCCTCCTGGGGTGTTTTTCTTTCTTCCCACTCGCTGAAAGAGCGGTGGGGAGAAGGGTGGTGTGGCGGTGTCCCTGCCTGTCAGGCTCAGCTTGTCTCGGGTCCCTGTGCGCAGGCGCGGTCCAGGATATGCTGCTGCACATAGATGGCAGTGAAAAGTCCGGTGCCCCTGGTGCGCTTGCGCAGGCGCAGAGAGTGGCGAAGCTTCGGCCGCCATCTTTCTTAAGGGAAAAACATGTCATTCTGGTTGATGTTGCCAGAACTATTTAATTACAGGCGTATCCTGGCAAAAAATAATTAGTTAATTCATGGAGCGTTCCCTCCCTCTCTCCCTATAAAAGTAAGTCTCTTTTTGAGCTCAGGGCTGCTCTTCATAACCTGTGTGTGTGCCCTGCAGCTCAAAAGTTTTTTTCAGAAAATAGGTATGCGTTACTATTTTTTTATTACTGACATTGTAGATTTTGTTAGGTTGCTCTTTGGGGTCCTATTTTTGTCTTTCTTTCTGTATTTCTTCAGATGATCCTCCTGCCCATTCCGCCATGAGCCATTAGAGTACGCCACTGACAAACAAACTTTGTTTCAGCTCCATTCCTGCAAAACGGTCCGGAAAGTCCTCAAGGCGCCATGACATGGAGGATAGTCCTGAGCGGAGGTCACGCTCTTCTCACCGTAAACCTTCTAGAAGATCAGGATCTCATAGACATCGCCATTGGCCTTCGCCTCCACCGTGGGCGTCAAGGAAAAAATGCTGGGCCTTTGGCGCAGTTCCACTCCCTGATAAGCTTGTCTGCAGGGACTGTCTCAGGGACTACGCAGCTAACCAGTAATTAGAAGGCCAACAGGTGGTTGACCTACTTAAACAAACCATGAAAGACTCTCTTTCTGAACTGATGGCCATGATTCCCGTTCACCCGGTTTCACAAGCTGCACAAGTATTGGATTTAGACCCCGACATTCTGGGTCCATCAGCTGTTAGTACTCCTTTGCCTCCATCAGGAAAGACAGCTAAACAAACTCCACCGCTAGATATAATCCGAGGAGTCCTCAGATGATACTGAACCATCTGGTTTCAATTTCTCCCTGGTTCAACCCTTTGTACAAGCCGTGAGGAGCGCCATTGCCTGGGAAGACCCGGAAGAACCTCCTCAAAAATCTAAATCAAAGACCTGTTTCCCATTCCTCAAGAGAAAGCAAATCTTTTTCCCATCAATGGGGGAGATCAGGGAGATCATAGAGGATGACTGGAACAAAACTGATAAAAAGTTTTCTCTAGTACGTTTATCCAACTGTATACTGTAACTGTATCCACTGGTAGATTCGGATACTCAGTCCTTAAGTTCAATGCCTGTGGATAAAGCGGCTGTAGTGCGTCTGGCAAAAAATGTAACGTTGCCAATGGAGGATTCAACGTCTTTCAAGGATCCCCTAGATAGACGTATTGACCTAGACCTCAAGGGGAGCTATCTAGCAGACCAGCCATTGCGCTGACATCTGTTTCCAATGCCATCAGGTTTTGGATGGAAAATGTTGAGACAGCCCTGCACCAAGACGTTCCTAAAGATGACATAATCAAAGCTCTGGAGGAACTTAAGTTGGCAGCTGATTTCTTAGATGAAGCTGCGATTGACACAATCTGTTGTTCGGCCAATTCAATACTGCACTTGGTTATGGCAAAACGGGCCTTATGGCTAAAACCTTGGACAGCCGATCTAGCATCAAAGCAGAATTGGTGCAAGATTCCCTTTAATGGAAAATCTTTGTTTGGCGAGAAACTCGACAAAGCAATCTCCAGAGTAACAGGGGGCAAATCTGGCTTACTTCCTCAGGACAGGAAGTTCTGGAGAACAAAGGCCTATTTACCCCGATTCCGGCAATCAAATTCTAGAGACTTCAGGCAGTCTCACCCTTTTAGGGACAACAGGAAATCATGGAGAGGCGCCCAGACTTCTTTTTTGGGAGCCAGAAAGAACAAGTCCCTCACCGCTCCCCATTAGGGGACAAAATCTTTTTTACGCCAAAGGGGTGGAGACGCCCCCAGTAGGAGCCCGGCTAAAACTTTTTTTCCCCATCTGGGCCTTCAAGTGTCAAGACCCATGGGTCCTATCAACGATCTGGTATGGACTCTGGACTGGACTTTCTCTCAGCAGCCTCCTCAATAGTCTTTCAGAAGAAACACAGTTACCAGCCTCCCCACAGAAAGAACTGGCCCTAAACCAATTTATGGAGTCTCTGCAGCGTCAAGGGGCAGCAGTACCTGTTCCCCCATTGGAGCGATTTACAGGTTTTTATTTCACCCTTTTCCTGGTGAAAAAAAAAACCAGGCGACTGGAGACCTGTAATAGATCTGAAAAAGCTAAATCGATACATCCATCTCGAAAGCTTCAAGATCTCTCCTATCTCTCCTTCCACTGCTGATGTTCTGAGTTTTCTGCAAACTGGTCTCTATTTGGGGCTCAGCCAGAGTTCTACAGCAGGTTTCAGGAACTCTGAAAGATTATTCATCATCCCATGGGGTAAGAATAGAGGAAAGGAAGCTTCTACCAGAACCTTGGCATCCTGGGTTGTCAAGCTAATTCAGAAAGCATACAGGGTGAAGAACTTGGAACCTCCGGCTCAGGTGAATGCTCATTCAACAAGAGCGGTATCAGCTTCTTGGGCAGCGAGGGCAAATGTTTCTTTGGAAACAGTATGCAGGTACGCCACTTGGTCTTCTCGACACACGTTCCTTAAACAGTATCGTGTTGATCCCCGAGCTCTTACGACTGTAGAGTTCGGGAGAAGAGCACTTCGTGCTGCTATGTCTGTATCTGAATAACATTTTTCGTTAAAGCATTAAACTCACCTGTGTGAGCTAGTTATTTATCACAGGTATGCTGCCATGGAGGCACAAGGATAAAGGAAAATTGTATCATACTTATCCAAATTTTCCTTTCCTGGAGCCAATCCATGGCAGCAGAAGCTCCCACCCTTGGTATTCTATATTATGAAGAATGTTGGGGGAGGGACTATGCCCTTTAATTTATGCTATTCACTAGTCCTGAAGGCGGAGTAGAGGCGGAGCTCTATCACAGGTATGCTGCCATGGATTGGCACCAGGAAAGGAAAATTACAGTGAGTATGATACAATTTTCCGTTTTTTTCCTCATACCTCAAGGTCAGTGAATGGTGGTCGAATGTCCCTCACCTCAGCAGTCGGCAGCTTCCAGCTGGGTTCCAGCCTCTCCCAGGTGCAGTCCCTGTTCTTGGGCAGCTAAATGCGCTAATAAGGTAGGGAGTCCCTTCTGTGAGTCTTTTGGGACAGCAGTTGTCTCTTAACTAAGAGCTCCTATCTGCATTTATATACTGGTATTTGCTTAAGACTCCAGCAGAGAAAGCAGCTATATCTATTTTTCACTAAGCCTTAGCCTTTCATTTCTTTCTTGTGTTCCTCTCTCTTTCTCACTTTCTTCCTCCCCCACCACCTTCCCCTTCTTGTAATATTGTACCTTCATTCCTGGTTACTATAGTGGGCAGTGTGCACCTCGCGCCGGCTTTTCTGAGTCCCTTCAGTGTCTTCCTGCCTGCTCTTTGCATGCGCAGACGTCAGGAGCTGGCTTGGTGGGCCGGGCAGAGTTGGGCGGGCCGCATAGGTCCTAGTGCCGCCAGCCGCAAATGCGTGGGCTGCCCTGAGGTCGTGGTGGCCATCTTGAATAGGGGCAAATTTTAAATTTTTTGCCCTTGTTTGTTAAAATCATTTTTTAGAGGGTTGTATCTTCCACAGATGTCCCTCCCCTCTCCATTGTTTATTACTGGGGGCTTTCAGCATGGCAGCCTGTTGTCATCTGAGGAGGTTGCCTATGTGGGGAGCCCCTGGAGGGGACCCTGTTTTTTGCCAATAATAAATACCAGTTACATAGTTACATAGTAGGTGAGGTTGAAAAAAGACACAAGTCCAACCTATGTGTGTGATTATGTGTCAGTATTACATTACATATCCCTGTATGTTGCGGTCATTCAGGTGATTATCTAATAGTTTCTTGAAGCTATCAATGCTCCCCGCTGAGACCACCGCCTGTGGAAGGGAATTCCACATCCTTGCCGCTCTTACAGTAAAGAACCCTCTACGTAGTTTAAGGTTAAACCTCTTTTCTTCTAATTGTGATGAGTGGCCACAAGTCTTATTAAACTCTCTTCTGCGAAAAAGTTTTATCTCTATTGTGGGGTCACCAGTACAGTATTTGTAAATTGAAATCATATCCCCTCTCAAGCGTCTCTTCTCCAGAGAGAATAAGTTCAGCGCTCGCAACCTTTCCTCATAACTAAGATCCTCCAGACCCTTTATTAGCTTTGTTGCCCTTCTTTGTACTCGCTCCATTTCCAGTACATCCCTCCTGAGGACTGGTGCCCAGAACTGGACAGCATACTCCAGGTGCGGCCGGACCAGAGTCTTGTAGAGCGGGAGAATTATCGTTTTATCTCTGGAGTTGATCCCCCTTTTAATGCATGCCAATATTCTGTTTGCTTTATTAGCAGCAGCTTGGTATTGCATGCCATTGCTGAGCCTATCATCTACTAGGACCCCCAGGTCCTTTTCTATCCTAGATTCCCCCAGAGGTTCTCCCCCCAGTGTATAGATTGCATTCATATTTTTGCCACCCAAATGCATTATTTTACATTTTTCTACATTGAACCTCATTTGCCATGTAGTCGCCCACCCCATTAATTTGTTCAGGTCTTTTTGCAAGGTTTCCACATCCTGCGGAGAAGTTATTGCCCTGCTTAGCTTAGTATCGTCTGCAAATACAGAGATTGAACTGTTTATCCCATTCTCCAGGTCGTTTATAAACAAATTAAATAGGATTGGTCCCAGCACAGAACCCTGGGGAACCCCACTACCCACCCCTGACCATTCTGAGTACTCCCCATTTATCACCACCCTCTGAACACGCCCTTGTAGCCAGTTTTCAATCCATGTACTCACCCTATGGTCCATGCCAACGGACCTTATTTTGTACAGTAAACGTTTATGGGGAACTGTGTCAAATGCTTTTGCAAAATCCAGATACACCACGTCTACGGGCCATCCTTTATCTAGATGGCAACTCACCTCCTCATAGAAGGTTAATAGATTGGTTTGGCAAGAACGATTCTTCATGAATCCATGCTGATTACTGCTAATGATATCGTTCTTATTACTAAAATCTTGTATATAGTCCCTTATCATCCCCTCCAAGAGTTTACATACTATTGATGTTAGGCTAACTGGTCTGTAATTCCCAGGGATGTTTTTTGGGCCCTTTTTAAATATTGGTGCTACATTGGCTTTTCTCCAATCAGCTGGTACCATTCCAGTCAATAGACTGTCTGTAAAAATTAGGAACAACGGTCTGGCAATCACCTGACTGAGTTCCCTAAGTACCCTCGGATGCAAGCCATCTGGTCCCGGTGATTTATTAATGTTACGTTTCTCAAGTCTAATTTTAATTCCATCCTCTGTTAACCATGGAGGTGCTTCCTGTGTTCTGTCATGAGGATAAACACTGCAGTTTTGGTTACTGAAGCCCCCCGATTCACTCGTGAAGACTGAGAAGAATAAATTCAATACCTTCGCCATCTCCCCATCCTTTGTAACCAGATGTCCTTCCTCATTCTTTATGGGGCCAATATGGTCTGTCCTCCCTTTTTTACTGTTTACATACTTAAAGAATTTCTTGGGATTTTTTTTGCTCTCCTCCGCTATGTGTCTTTCATGTTCTATCTTAGCCGTCCTAATTGCACCCTTACATTTCTTATTGCATTCTTTATAAAGTCTGAATGCTGAGGATGATCCCTCAACCTGGTATTTTTTGAAGGCCTTCTCCTTTGCTTTTATATGCATTTTTACATTGGAGTTAAGCCATCCAGGATTTTTGCTCGCTCTTTTAAATTTATTACCCAATGGGATACATTGCCTAATGCCCTTATTTAATATGCTCTTAAAGCAAACCCATCTCTCCTCCGTATTCTTTGTTCCTAATATTTTATCCCAATTTATGCCTTTTAGCAAGGTTTGTAGTTTAGGGAAGTTGGCTCTTTTGAAATTCAGTGTCTTTGTGTTCCCTTCATGTTTCCTATTTGTGTGATTTATACTGAAACTAATTGACCTGTGATCGCTGTTACCTAAATTGCCCCGTATTTTTACATCTGTGATCAGGTCTGTATTGTTGGTAATCAGTAGATCCAGTAATGTTTTATTTCTAGTTGGTGCGTCTACCATCTGACCCATAAAATTGTCCTGCAAGACATTAAGGAACTGGCGAGCCTTAAATGAATGCGCGGTTCCCTCCGCCCAGTCTATGTCTGGATAATTAAAATCCCCCATTATGATAACACTTCCCATCCTTGCTGCTAATCCAATTTGTGATAGGAGATCCGTCTCCACTTCCTCCCTCAGGTTAGGGGGCCTATAGCATACTCCCAGTATTATTTTCCCCTTAGCTTCATCCCTTTGGAGCTCTACCCATAAGGATTCCACCTCCTCTCTAGCTCCCTCTGATGTCATCTCTCACATTCGCATGTACATTATTCTTGATATATAGGCATACCCCTCCCCCTTTTTTACCCTCTCTATCCTTGCGGTAAAGGGTATACCCTTGAATGTTTGCCAGCCAATCATGAGAGCTGTTGAACCAGGTCTCTGAAATTCCCACAAAATCCAAATCCTCCTTGTACAACAGTATCTCTAGTTCACCCATCTTGTCCGCCATGCTCCTGGCATTGGTGAACATGCCACATAGTTTAGACCGGTCGCATATTGTCCTCGTATTGGGTGTTTCAAGATTGCAACTAGGACTTGCTACTATACTCACCTTGTGTTTTTGTGCTTTGGTTAACCTACCACTAATGCCCCCAATACTACTCTCTGGAATATCTTCCGCGCTGGCTATCACTGTCTCTGGATCCTCCCCCCCATCGCCTAGTTTAAAAACCCCTCTAACTTTTTGGCCATCTTCATTCCCAGCAGATCTGCCCCCTCCTCATTTAGGTGCAGTCCGTCCCTTCTATAGTACCGGTTACCGACTGAGAAGTCGGCCCAGTCCTCCAGGAACCCAAACCCCTCCTTACTACACCAGCTCTTCAGCCACTTGTTTACTTCCCTAATCTCCCTCTGCCTTTCTGGTGTGGCTCGATGTACCGGTAGTATTCCTGAGAATACTACCTTGGAGGTCCTTTTCCTCAATTTAGCACCTAAGTCCCTAAAATCGTTCTTTAGGACACTCCATCTGCCTCTGACTTTGTCATTGGTGCCAACGTGCACCATGACAGCCGGGTCTTCCCCAGCCCCTCCCAGTAATTTGTCCACAAGATCCGTGATGTGCCGAACCCGAGCGCCCGGTAGACAACATACTGGTCGGCGCTTCAGGTCTTGGTTACAGATTGCCCTCTCTGTCCTTCTAAGAATTGAGTCCCCTACCACCAGAATTTGTCTGTCAGTTGCTAACTCCTTTATCTTTCTCTAGCTGCTTTTTCTGTCTATGGCCTAAAATAAGCAGTACGCCACCCTAACAAGACTCTCTCCAACATTTAAGGTAGGGACCGTTGTCCAGTTGAGTAAAAAAGAGAGCACATATTATGAACGTTTATGTATTTAAGCCTTGTACGCCAGAAGAAGTCCAATCAGAAAACAAACACACCTATGAAGGCCCCAACCAGATCAGGATACCATGCAAGCGGCGAGGGTTCATCCGTGAAAAGACGTAGTTCTTCACATTCACCAACTCTCAAATCCCTAAATGCCGAGCATGCGGGGTCATCCCATTACCAGCCAATTGGTCTGCAAAAGCTGTTTTGGAGTCTATGCAGCAGACAGAGAGTCAGAGGGTTAACAGGTAAGCTGATGGGCAGAGGATACATAGCGGAATGAGCAACAGCAGTTCCATTGCAGCAATTAGCTCAATCTCCTCCAGAGAAGTTATCTGGCCCATTCTCGAGAGAATCCTCTCTCCACGCAGCAAGTATCCCTCCTAGACATCCTTATGATAGTGGGCCATCTAAGGATACCTCAGAAGAGCTCAGACTTCAACTTTTTCCTAGTTCAGCCTTATGTCCAGCCTGTAAAGTGAGCTATTGGCTGGGAGAAAGCCAACACTGAGTAGTCAAAAGATGTACTTGCCATTTCTAAAGAAGCACGTTTCCACTAGTGCGACTTGTCATGCAACTTGGGAATGAAAAATCACATGACGAGTCGTACCCCATGATATCCAATGAGTATAGTTTATCTGTGCGATTTCAAGTCGCAGCAACTTCAGAGTAGTCCCTGCACTACTTTGGTCCCACTTTGATGTGACTTAAGGTCCATAGACCTCAAGAATACACAGGCATTGTTTCATGTCGCATCAAAATCGTGGCAAAATCGTGCGACTTTTGGTTCGCAAGAGTGGAAACATAGGCTTACTCTGATGGATGATATCGGAGGTTCAATTTTTTTTCTGCTTTAAGTTCAGAGTTTTCACTGGCTGCATGCTGCAGGAAAAAAGTGACAACTCTTCAGCCCACAGTTTTAAAAGCACCATATCAATGACCACTTTCATATTTGTGTCCTCACAGATCTGAGCGTACTAGTGATAATGACTCAAAAAAAAAATCGCCAGGCTTCACTGCTCTGTGTTTCACTGAGCTGCTGTCAGTCCGTCATCCTGACACATGGGTAGCACCAGGGCCAGGACAAGGGGTGGGCAGAAGGGGACAGCTGCCCTGGGCGCATTGTGTATTGTAGGGATGGGGAGGAAAATTCACAAGTTTTTCTACTATAAGGCTGACACGAGTAGTGACAGCATAGCAATACTTCTGTCAGCCCAGAGCTGGAAGTGGCGAGTAAAGAAGGAGAGAGCTGGGAAGAGGTACAGTCTGTGCTCTCTAAGTAATTTGTATAGAATGTGTTAATGATAACAATAAAATAGATCCCCTGCAGCCAGCAACAGAAAATTCACAAGTTTTTCTACTATAAGGCTGACAGGAGTAGTGACAGCACAGCAATACTTCTGTCAGCCCAGAGCTGGAAGTGGCGAGGAAAGGAGGAGAGAGCTGGGAAGAGGTACAGGCTGTGCTCTCTAAGTAATTTGTATAGAATGTGTTAATGATAACAATAAAATAGATCCCCTGCAGCCAGCAACATTAGACCCCTCCAGAAATAATAGCCCCCCCCCCCCAGCAGAAATAGACCTGCTGTAACAACTCCTCCTCCCCTCCCACCCCCCACCAACAGAGGAACACACAAACTGTACTACATACTCCTTTCGGAACAGTATATAAGAACTGAGTTGACTAAACAATTTGGTAAATAGACACAGACGTATCCAGGGAGCAAAATCCATAACATAGAGATACAACTAGAAACATCTCTGCACCCACTACATCAGGAAACAGTCCTCCTGACAACACATGCTCGGCATTCCAGCAACACGTCAACACGCCTAAGTTGAGTCCCATGTTGTAGTAACATTACCTGTGTCCATCTGCCTCCAGTCCTCTGTATTCACCATTGTTTGCCATACTGCGCCTATTGTGCCTCTTTGCTCCCCACTGTCTCCAGCGCACCCTTTGCACTTCAGTGTTTTCTGTGCGCCCTGTGCACTCCAGTGTCTTCAGTGCCCCCAGTGTCTCCAATGTGCCCTGTGCCCCAGTACTTCCAGTGTACCATGTGCTTTCTCACTGACTTCAGTACTTTGTGTGTTTCCTGTGCACTCTGTGCTCAACAGTGCTCAACAGTGTCTGCGGTGTGCCTTGTGCCCCCTCAGTGTTTCCAGTGCACCCAGGCCTTTTCAGTGTCTACTGTGCACCCTGTGTTCTCCAGTGTGCCCTGTGCGCCTCAGTGTCTCCCAGCACCCTGTGCTACCTAGTGCTTCCAACTCGCCATATGCTTCCCAGCGACTCTAGTGTGCCCTATGCTCCTCAATGTTTCCACTGTGCCTTGGGCCTTTCCAGAATCTCCAGTGTGCCTGGTGTTCCCTAGTCTGCCTGGTGTTCTCCAGTGTCTCCAGTGTGCCTGGTGTTCTCCAGTGTCTCCAGTGTGCCTGGTGTTCTCCAGTGTCTCCAGTGTGCCTGGTGTTCCCCAGTGTCTCCAGTGTGCCCGGTGTTCCCCAGTGTGCCCGGTGTTCCTGGTGTTCCCCAGTGTGCCCGGTGTTCCTGGTGTTCCCCAATGTCTCCAGTGTGCTCGGTGTTCCCCGGTGTCTCCAGTGTGCCCGGTGTATCCCAGTGTCTCCAGTGTGCACGGTGTTCCCCAGTGTCTCCAGTGTGCACGGTGTTCCCCAGTGTCTCCAGTGTGCACGGTGTTCCCCAGTGTCTCCAGT
This sequence comes from Lithobates septentrionalis, assembly GCA_037952835.1. Classification (NCBI taxonomy): domain Eukaryota; kingdom Metazoa; phylum Chordata; class Amphibia; order Anura; family Ranidae; genus Lithobates; species Lithobates septentrionalis. The sequence goes on from JBBDGP010000388.1 coordinate 4,558,643, forward strand.
GTTCCCGGTGTTCCCTAGTGTCTCCAGTGTGCCCGGTGTTCCCCAGTGTCTCCAGTGTGCCCGGTGTTCCCCAGTGTCTCCAGTGTGCCTGGTGTTCCCCAGTGTCTCCAGGTATACCTGATGTTCCCCAGTGTCTCCAGTGTGTTCAGTGTCCCCAGTGTGTCCAGTGTGTCTGGTGTTCCCCAGTGTCTCCAGTGTGCCCGGTGTTCCCCAGTGTGCCCGGTGTTCTCCAGTGTCTCCAGTATGCCTGGTGTTCCCCAGTGTCTCCAGGTATACCTGATGTTCCCCAGTGTCTCCAGTGTGTTCAGTGTCCCCAATGTGTCTGGTGTTCCCCAGTGTCTCCAGTGTTTCTGGTGTTCCCCAGTGTCTCCAGTTTGTTCTGTGTTCCCCAGTGTCTCTAGTGTGCCTGGAAGGAAAATCCGGGACATTTTGGCATCTATGCTATCATTCTCTGCAGCACTTGAGCCATGGAAAAGAGGGAGTAAAGTTCCTTGCAGTGTTCAGACCATAGTGGGGGTTCCATATTGCAATAGTTGCAAATTGAACGTCAATGCCAAATATCCCACATTTTGTGCTACTGCCAGAAAATTAGCTCAGCTGTGATCTTACCTTATTTCCTAATCTGTTCAGCCTTGACTGGCCACACACAGGAACAAAAATTCCAACTTTTCTGCATGTTTCCTGACAGAGGCGGGGGTGACACCATAAATAGAAAGTTTCTTTTACAAGAGAAGTTTTGGTTTTCTAAAATTATAATGTGGTTATGATTTGTGTGACATCCTAGAGTACTTCTGCCTTCATATACCAGTTCCTCCACAACTGATGTATTGGTCTCAGTGGCAACTAATAGGTGGCATCACCGCACTGGTAGGGATTTTTTGTGTGCCTTCACTCCCACCGACAAGGCCACAATCTAGATGTCACTCCTAAAGTGGTATTAAGCCCCAAACAAAAAATTTAATATATTGCAGCTTACTAATCATTAGATGTGGTGGCTGCATTAGTTTTCTTTTTTAGGCTTTGTTCCTCTTTGTTTTTCCCTGGTGATCTGGCCAGTAACACACTTCCTGGTTCACACTAATGCATTTTTTCATGCTTTTTGCTGAAACGCAGGACATGTTTTTTTAACATGAGTTCCTATGATTTTTGTGTCTCTGTGCTTTTAGAAAGGGTCAGGGAATTTTTTTAAACGCAAAATGCTGCTTTTTTTGGTTCAATAGACTTCAGTGGAGACCCTGCAGGAAAGCATGTAGTGTGTTTTTAGCAGATTTTTGTTGCGCTTTTCAATATTTAATTTGCCCAACAACAAATTGGCCAAATAAAAAGGAAGAAAAAGCATAAAAATGCGTCAAAAACACGTGTCCGAAAACACAGAAAGCACTGCAGAAACGCTCAAAAACAACATGCATAGGTGTGAATGGAGCCTTAGTGAGACACAACTCTGGAGGAATGAGAACAGGAGGCACAGCAGACAGCAGCAGAGTCAGTCTGAGGGGATATGAGTGTTAAATGTATTGGCAGATTTAAATACACTAACAAGCTGAAGCCAAACTCCAGCTCAGACTTTAGCCACTTGCTTACCGGCCACTTAAACCCCCCTCCTATCCAGACCAATTTTCAGCTTTGAGCGCTGACGCACTTTGAATGACAATTGCGCTGTCATACAACACTGTACCCAAATGAAATTTTTATAATTTTTTCACCACAAATAGAGCTTTCTTTTGGTGGTATTTGATCACCTCTGCGGTTTTTACTTTTTTGCTGAATTTTTTTTTTTAAAAATGTTTTATTTTTTTATATTTTGTTATAAAAAATTTAAAACGGGTAATTTTTCTCCTTCATTGATGTACGCTGATGAGGCGGCAGTGATGGGCACTGATAGGCGGCAGTGTTAGGTGGCACTGTGGGCACTGTTAGGTGGCACATTTAGTGGGCACTGATGAGGTAGATGTGCCTCTTCCACTTCGGGACCGATGTCCCTGTCATGGGAGCCGGTGATCGGCTTTTTTTTTCTACTCGCGCCGTCAGCGTGAGTAAAAAAAAAAACGATTACCGATGTTTTGTTTACATCATGTGATCAGAGGTCATTGGCTGACAGCTGATCACATGGTAAGGGGCCGGGACCGGCCCCTTACACGGATTGGTGATCAGCCGAGTCTCAGTGATCACAGCACGCCCGGCGCGTGCCCTGCAGGGCGCGCGCAGGGAGCGTGCACAGGGGAGGCCGTCATATGACGGCCTCCCGGGAATGCAGGTCCGCGCTGTGGCCGTCATTCGGCCATAGCCTGGATGTCTAGTGGTTAGGCTTCATGTACACGGGACGTTTTAAAACCTCTCCTGAATGGTGGAACTTGACAGCTAGTAACCGACGTTTAAAAACGTCTGTTGTGCCGTGCTAAGCCGCGTTTTGCGTTTAGAAGCGTTGTTTTACTTTGTAAATGGTCAGAAATGTATCTCCATTAAAAATGCCCATAAACGAAACGCGGCTAAACGTGAGTTACTGCGTTTACAGGCATTTGGCATTTCAAATGCCTCCTGAACATCCGTCCTGAACATATTCTAACCTCAAATGCCTGGAAATGACTATAAACTACTCAGTGTACATGTGCTGATAAGATAATATAGAGGAGAGTTCAGGGGCAGCAGAAAAAAAACGCCCAACTACTCCTAAACGTCCGTTTACCACAGCAGTACATGGGGCCTTATAATCAGCAAACAGTTTTTCTTTTCCTTTTGGGATAAAGGTTTTACATGAATAAATAAAAGCTGATCATTGTAAGTACCTCGCCAGTATTTAGTTGTTTGTTTCATCTATGGAAACTGATACATTCTGCTGGAGAGCTTTAAGAGGAGTTCCACCCAGGGGGTCCTTAAAAAAAAAAAAAAAAATTAAAAGTCAGCAGCTACAAATACTGAAGCTGCTGACTTTTAATTGGACACTTACCTGTCCCTGGGTCCAGCGATGCAGGGGATCGAAGCCCCGCTCGTCCCCCCCCTCCGCTCGTCGGCGCCGGCATTTCAACTGTGGGCGCCGGGCTGTGGCTTCACAGCCTGGCACCCACTGCGCATGCGCGAGCGGCGCCGCGCGCCGTCATTGGCCGCTCAATCACCTGGGACCTGTAATGGGTCCCAGATGATTGACAGGAGGGAGGGAGCAGAGCGGAGCCCTTCCTATGGCTGAGGGGGAAGTGATGTCACCATCCCAGGCAAAGGAAGAGGCAGACTACGAGGGACCACCTAGCAACAGGCATTTAGAGGTAAGTGAAGAAAAAAAAAAATATCCAAATGTTTTTTTGGGGTTTTTTTTAGAATTTTTGAGGTATTTTTGTTTTTTTGGGTGGAACCCCACTTTAAGCTTCTGAAAAACAACAGACTTGCTGGCCACAAAAAAAAAAAAAAAACTAAAAAGGAAAACGAATGCAGCCATCACATCCAAGAATTGGTAAGCTGCAATGTAATAAATGTATGCTTTTGGGCTTAATACCGTTTTAAGCAGGTCATAGACGGATCGAAATTTGGCTGGTTCAGCAGGAAGCGGCTGAATTTTGATCCATCTATGGGTAGACCAATTGTAACAAAGTTGATTAACCTTAGTACAACCAGCCTGTCATTTTTTTGTTTTTTTTGGTTTTAGGCGGCAGCAGTGATCATTGCATTCTGATGGCAGGTAAAGCTCTCACTGTTAGAATACAAAAGCGCAGCGGGAGGGATTCCCTCATCAACACTGACTGTTGACGGGAGAATCGAGCAAGTTTCTTTCCTTCAACCAGTGGTTGAAGGAAAGAAAATTGCACAATGTATGGCCTATCTTAGGCTAGGTTCACATCTGACTATTGCAGGAATGCACACAAAATTGTGCGCTTTCCGGCATTGCAAAAAAAGTGCAGCCCTTCTGTAGAATGAATTCTTAATGGCAACCCCAATGCATTATGGGTATTGGTGCAGCACAAAGAACTCGGCCCACTGGGGCGCGAGAACGGGGGGACGTACATTGACGCAATCCCGGAATTTGAGGTCCGCGCTGTAGCCATCTTTTGCCTATAGCGCGGATGTCAAGTGGTTAAATACACAAACAAATTAATGCCAGACTCCAGTCACAGCAAACACTTCTAATGGCACCCTAATTGTACCGCGATTTTTCCGCCATTGTTGCTTGGTAAATTGTGCTGCAATCGCGGCAAAACGAAACACGTGAAGCTCATGTTCCTTGTTGAGTGACAAGCATTGCGCGTTGCGATTGCAGCATGATTTACTGCGCGACAATTGCAACAAAATCGGGGTGTGATTGGGGTACCATTAGGAAGTAATAGCATCGCAAATGCGTCCCGTGTTTTGCAGCAATTTGAAATCGTGGGCGGGATCGCGGCGATTCCACCCCTGATCAGGTGTGAATGGAGCCTAATGCCGCGTACACACGAGCGGACTTTACGGCGGACTTTGCCCGGCGGACTGGATTTCGTCGGACAATTCGATGTGTGTGGGCTCCAGCGGACTTTGTTTTCTCAAAAGTTGGACGGAATTAGATTTGAAACTTGTTTAAAATTTATCCGTTGAAATCGAGTCCGGTCGAAAAGTCCGCCGTCTGTATGCTAGTTCGACGGACTAAAAAGCCACGCTAGGACAGCTATTGGCTACTGGCTATGAACTTCCTTGTTTTAGTCCGGTCGTACGTCATCACGTATGAATTCGTCGGACTTTGGTGGATTGTGTGTAGGCAAGTCCGTTCATTCAGAAAGTCCGTCGGAAAGTACGTCGAAAAATCCGCCGGGCAAAGTCCGCCATAAAGTCCGCTCGTGTGTACGCGGCATAAGAATTGGTAAACTGTAATACAATAAATGTTTGCTTTTGGGTTTATTACTGCTTTTAGATGAATGTAACTCAGAGTGAGCTTGACCACCTCGAAAATGTATCTGTAGTGCACCGAGAACACGATACAAAGATTCAAAAATGTACACAAAAGATACAGTGAGGGAAAAAAGTATTTGATCCCCTGCTGATTTTGTACATTTGCCCACTGACAAAGTAATGATCTGTCTATAATTTTAATGGTAGGTTTATTTTAACAGTGAGACACAGAATAACAAAAATATCCAGAAAAAAACACTTCAAAAAGGTTCTAAATTGATTTGCATTTTAATGAGTGACATAAGTATCAGCAAGATTTCTGGCTCCCAGGTGTCTTCTATACAGGTAACGAGCTGAGATTAGGAGCACTCTCTTAAAGAGAGTGCTCCTAATCTCGGCTTCTTTCCTGAATAAAAGACAGCTGTCCACAAAAGCAATCACATTCCAATCTCTCCACCATGGCCAAGACCAAAGAGCCGTCCAAGGATGTCAGGGACAAGATTGTAGACCTACACAAGGCTGGAATGGGCTACAAGACCATCGCCAAGCAGCTTGGTGAGAGGGTGACAACAGTTGGTGCGATTATTTGCAAATGGAAGAAACAGAAAATAACTGTCAATCTCTCTCAGTCTGGGGCTCCATGCAAGATCTCCCCTCGTGGAGTTTCAATGATCATGAGAACGGTGAGGAATCAGCCCAGAACTACACGGGAGAATCTTGTCAATGATCTCAAGGCAAGTGGTACCATAATCACCAAGAAAACAATTGGTAACACACTACCTACTCTGTGAAGGACTGAAATCCTGCAGCGCCCGCAAGGTCCCCCTACTCAAGTACAGGCCTGTCTGGTGATTGCTAATGAACATCTGAATGATGGAGGAGAACTGGGTGAAAGTGTTGTGTTCAGATGAGACCAAAATCGAGCTCTTTGGCATCAACTCAACTTGCCGTGTTTGAAGGAGGAGGAGGAATGCTGCCTATGACCCCAAGAACACCATCCGCACCGCCAAACATGGAGGTGGAAACATTATGCTTTGGGGGTGTTTTTTTGCTAAGGGGGCAGGACAACTTCACCGCATCAAAGGGACGATGGACAGGGCCATGTACAGTCAAATTTTTGGTGATAACCTCCTTCCCTCAGCCAGGGCATTGAAAATGGGTTGTAGATGGGTATTCCAGCATGACAATGACCCAAAACACACGGCCAACGCAACGAAGGAGTGGCTCAAGAAGAGCACATTAAGGTCCTGGAGTGGCCTAGCCTGTCTCCAGACCTTAAAAGAGTTGTAAACCCCCTGGGTTTTTCACCTTAATGCATTCCATGCATTCATTTTAAAAACCTCCCATGATGCAGCAGCCCCCCAGAGTCCCCCTTTTACTTACCTGAACCCGGTCTTTCCAGCGACAGGGACAAGCACACCAGCTCCACCCAGTTTCTCAGGTCCTGATTAGACAGATTAATAGCAACGCAGCCATTGGCTCTCGCTGCTGCCCATCAAATCCAATTACGCGGGGGGGGGGGGGGGGGGGCAGGGGCCGAGTCTTGCTGTCTGTGTCAATGGATGCAGCAGTAGGACACGGGAGCGTGCCCGCAGGAGTGCCCAGAGGGAGAGCGGCTCTCCAACGGGGCACTCGAGAAGAGGTGGAGGGACCCCAGAAGAGGAGGATCAGGGCCACTCTGTGCAAAACCAACTGCACAGAGGAGGTTAGTATGACATGTTTGTTTTTGTTTTTGTAAACTAACCTTTACATATCCTGTAATCCCATAGAAAATATGTGGAGGGAGCTGAAGGTTCGAGTTACTAAACGTCAGCCTGGAAACCTTAATGACTCGGAGAGGATCTGCAGAGACAAAATCCCTCCTGAGATGTGTGCAAACCTGGTGGCCAACTACAAGAAACGTCTGACCTCTGTAAATGCCAACAAGGGTTTTGCCACCAAGTACTAAGTCATGTTTTGCAAAGGGGTCAAATACTTATTTCACTCATTAAAATGCAAATTTAATTATAACTTTTTTGAAATGCGTTTTTCTGGATTTTTTGTTGTTATTCTGTCTCTCTCTGTTAAAATAAACCTACCAATAAAATTATAGATCGATCATTTCTTTGTCAGTGGGCAAACATATAAAATCAGCAGGGGATCAAATACCCCCCCCCCACCCCCGTATTAAAACTGGCGATTTTTCACTGCTGATTACTCAGCATCCACAACATCAAAAATCAGCTTCATCCAGCTGTGCGCCGCTGCGATCTTGCTCACCATGTGACTGGTATGCTCTAACCTACTTTTTTTTTTTGTGATTAAATAGGAGTTTGCAAAGACAATGTTAAAAAAAAAAAGGTTGCAAAATAATAAAAGATGACAGAAAAAAAAAAGAAGTCGCCCAGCTCTATCCACATTGCATGGTTGTTTTAATCTCTCTGCAAACAGGAAGAAGGAAGCGCCATGCCGGTGTGAATTCTTCATTAGTTCTGCACTTTTGTGTGCGCCATCGCAGTACACAAAGGGGAATCGGCGCGCACACGGCGCACACAGCCAGTTCCAGCCAGTTTGATTGTAAAGCAGCTGACACTTTGCAGCATAAGAGGGAGGAGGGAGGAGGGAGGAGGGAGGAGGGAGGAGGGGGGGGCACAGGGAGGAGGGAGGGGGGGCACAGACACAGGGGGGGGGGGGGAGAGGAGACAGACTGCATAGAGAACACCAGCAGACACAGGGATTCAATATGCATAGAGGAAATAGGACACCGCATGCGGAGAAAAGGAGGGACAGACATAGGACAGGCGGATGGATGGACATAGAGACATAGAAGGGTGATGGCAGAAAAAAGGCTGAGTGGTCCATGTGATATAAGAAAGCCATGTGGCCATTTCTGACGCCGTCTGTTCTAGTTGTGTGCGTCGCGCTCTGCGGCGGATCCAGAGACCGGGGTTGGTTTGTAGATAGATAGAGAGGAGGGGGGGGGGGGGAGAGCAAGGAGAGGAGAAGCAAAGGGAAGAGAGGGCAGAAGAGGAGAAGAGAGGTGCAGTAGAGAGAGATGAGAGGAGGGGAGAGAGAAGAGAGGGCAGAAGAGGAGAAGAGAGGTGCAGTAGAGAGAGATGAGATTAGGGGGAGAGAGAAGAGAGGGCAGGAGAGAAGAAGAGAGGTGCAGTAGAGAGAGATGAGAGGAGGGGAGAGAGAAGAGAGGGCAGGAGAGAAGAAGAGAGGTGCAGTAGAGAGAGATGAGAGGAGGGGAGAGAGAAGAGAGGGCAGGAGAGAAGAAGAGAGGTGCAGTAGAGAGAGATGAGAGGAGGGGAGAGAGAAGAGAGGGCAGGAGAGAAGAAGAGAGGTGCAGTAGAGAGAGATGAGAGGAGGGGAGAGAGAAGAGAGGGCAGGAGAGAAGAAGAGAGGTGCAGTAGAGAGAGATGAGAGGAGGGGAGAGAGAAGAGAGGGCAGGAGAGAAGAAGAGAGGTGCAGTAGAGAGAGATGAGAGGAGGGGAGAGAGAAGAGAGGGCAGAAGAGGAGAAGAGAGGTGCAGTAGAGAGAGATGAGAGGAGGGGAGAGAGAAGAGAGGGCAGAAGAGGAGAAGAGAGGTGCAGTAGAGAGAGATGAGAGGAGGGGAGAGAGAAGAGAGGGCAGGAGAGAAGAAGAGAGGTGCAGTAGAGAGAGATGAGAGGAGGGGAGAGAGAAGAGAGGGCAGAAGAGGAGAAGAGAGGTGCAGTAGAGAGAGATGAGAGGAGGGGGGAGAGAGAAGAGAGGGCAGAGGTGAAGTAAAGAGAGGAGGGGGAGGAGAGGAGAGAGGGAAGAGGAGAAGCAAAGGGAGGAGAGGAGGGATGGGATAGGAGAAGCAAAGGGAAGAGAGGAGAGGTGAAGTAGAGAGACAGGAGAAAAGGGGGAGTGAGGGGAGAGGGCAGAGGGCAGAGGAGAAGTAAATAGAGGGGAGAGGAGGGGGAGGAGAGGAGAGAGGGGAGAGAAAAAGCAGAGAGAAGAGAAAAGATGAAAGAGAGGATAAGCAAAGGGAAGAGAGGACAGAAGAGGAGAGGAGAGGTGAAGTAGAGAGAGGGGAGAGGGCTGGGAGGAGAGGGGAGAGGATAAGCGAGGAGAGGAGAGGTGAAGAGTAAAGGTTTTCAAAGTGCTGGAAAATCTATTAAAATTAGTGATAGAAGGAAGTGTGTGTGGGGTGTATTAGATAGATAGATTAAGAGGAAAGGAAAGATGAAGTAAGGAGAGGAGGGGGGAAGAGAGGGGAACAGTAAGAGGAGAAGCAAAGGGAAAAGGGGAGAGGAGTGAAGTAAAGAGATGGGAAAGGAGGGAGGAGGAGAGGAGAGAGGGGGAAGAAGCAAAGGGAGGAGAGATGGGTGAGGAGAAGAAAAAGGGAGGAGAGGAGAGATAGGAGAGAAGAAAAGGGTGGGGAGGAGAGGTGAGGGGAGAGGAGAAGAAAAGGGAGAATAGGAGAGATGGGAGAGGAGAAGAAAAGGAAGGAGAGGTGAAGTAAAGGGAAGGGAAAGGAGGGGGAGGAATGTGAGGAGAGGTGAAGTAAAGGGAAGGGAGAGGAGGGGAGATGGGAGAGGAGACGCAAATGCAAGAGAAGGCAGGAGAGGAGAAGTGAAAAGAAAAGGTTTTGAGGTGCTCAAAAATCTCTTTTTAATGAGTGATACAAGGAAGAGTGTGTGGGGTGGATTAGTAGACAAATGGAGAGGAGAGGTGAAGTAAAGAGAGGGTGGAGGAGGAGAGGAGAGCGGGGAAAGGATAAGCAAAGGGAAGAGAGAGCAGGAGAGAAGAAAAGGTTTCAAAGTGCTGGAAAATCTATTGAAATTAGTGATACAAGGAAGAGTGTGTGGGTAGGATTGGTAGATAGATGGAGAGGAAAGGAGAGGTTAATTAAAGAGAGCGGAGAGTAGGGAGGCAGAGGAGAGAAGTAGCAAAGGGAAGAGAGGGGAGGTGACGTAAAGAGAGGGGAGAGGAGGGGGGAGGAGAGAGGAGAGAAAAAGCAAAGGGAGGAGAGATTGGAGAGGAGGAAAACAAAGGGAGCAGAGGAGAGATGGGAGAGAATACAAGGGAGGAGAGGAGGATAGATGGGAGACAAGATGAAAAGGGAGGAGAGAAGAAAATGGAGAAGAGGAAAGGTGAGTAGAGAAGAAAACGGAGAAGAGGAGAGATGGGAAAGGTGAAGAAAATGGAGGAGAGGTGAAGTAAAGAGAGGGGAAAGGAGAGAGGGGAGAGGAGAAGAAAAGGGAGGAGAGGAGAAGAAAATGCATGAGAGGGCAGGAGAGAAGAGGTGAGGAGAAAAGGTTTGGAAGTGCTGGAAAATCTCTTTTAATGAGTGATACAAGGAAGAGTGTGTGGGGTGGATTAGTAGATAAATGGAGAGGAGAGGTGAAGTAAAGAGAGGGGGAAGGAGTGAGGAGGAGAGGAGAGAGGCAAGAGGAGAACCAAAGGGAAGAGAGGGCAGGAGAGGAGATGTGGGGAGAAAAGGTTTAAAAGTGCTGGAAAATCTATGGAAAGTAGTGATACAAGGAAGAGTATGTGGGAAGGATTGGTAGATAGATGGAGAGGAAAGGAGAGGTGAAGTAAGGAGAGTTGAGAGGAGAGCGGGAGAAGAGAAGAAAATGGAAGAGGGGGCAGGAGAGGTGAAGAGAAAAGGTTTCGAAGTGCTGGAAAATCTGTTGTATTGAGTGATACAAGGAAGAGAGTGTGGGGTGGATTGGTAGATAGATAGAGAGGAGAGGAGAGAATAAGTAAAGAGAGGGGAGAGGAAAAGCAAAGAGAAGTGAGGGCAGGAAAGGAGAGGGGAGGAGAGAATATAAAAGAGGGGGGGTGAAAAGGAGAGAGGAGAGAAGAAGGGAAGAAAGAAAAGGGGAGATAGAGGGGAAGGAAGGAGAAAAATAAGAAGTGGAAAAGAGTTTTAGTTGTGTACGGGACACTCTGCTCCAGAGATTGTGGTTGGCTAAAAAGGTTTCGAAGTGCTTGGAAAATCTGTTGTAATGGGTGATACAAGGAAGATTGTGTGGGATAGATTGGTAGATAGATGGAGAGGAGAGGTGAAGTAAGGAGAAGAGAGGGGGGAGGGGGCAAAGTGAAGAGAGAACAAAAGAGGCAGTGTAGGAGAGGGGCGATGAGGGGGTAGAGAGCACAGAGGGGAAAGGAGAAGAAAAGCAAAAGAGAGGGCAGGGGAGGAGAGGTGAAGTAAGGAGAGTTGAGAGAAGGGGGAGAGGAGAAGTAAAGTGAAGAGAGGGCAGGACAGGAGATGGGAGGGTAGAGAAAAGAAAAGGAGAAGGGGGGAAAGGGAGATGAGAAAAGAGAAGGAAGAATATAGGGAAATGAAGGAGATGAGTAGGAACTAGAGGAAAGAATAGAGAGAAAAGAAGGAGGGAGAAGAGTAGAGGGAGGGAGAGAAAAAGAGAAAAGTACTCAGAACAGGAGAAGTGAGCAGAGGAGAAAAGGGATAAGTATATGAGAAGAGGAGGTATGTAAGTGGACAGAGGGAAAGGAGAGAGGAAGTAAGCAGGGAAGTGGGAAGGAGAGGGAAGAGAAGAGGGAAGGAGAGGCAGTGAAAGGAGAGGGGAGAGAAAAGAAAAGAAAGTAGAGGATAAAGGGTAAAACAGATATTAGTGAGGAGAGAAATTGAGAAAAGGGAATAAAGAAACATATAGGTGAGGTAAGGAGATAGGTCAGGGGAAAGGGGAGCTGAGATAAGGGAAGAAGAGAGGAGAGGTGAAATAAGGAGAGGAGAGGGAAGAAGAGAAGAAAGGTGAGGAGAGGCGAAATGAGGAGAGGGAAGAAGAGAAGAAAGGAGAGGAGAAAAAGAAGGAAAGGTGAGAAAATGAGAAAGGAGAAGACAGATAGAGGGAGATGAAAAAAGGTGAAGAGAGGAGATGATAGGAAAAGTGAATGGAGAACAGGAAAGGTAAGGAGATCAGGAGAGTAAAAGAAATAAATAGAATAGGTTGATAAGTAGAGGAAGTAGGAAAGGAGAGGGGGACAAAAGAGTAATCTGAAGTGAAAGTTATTTAGGAGAGGAAAAGGAAAGAAAAGAGAAGGGAGGGAGGGAAAAGGGAAGGGAAGAAAAGAAAGGAAAGGAGAGAATGACAGTGAAAGAGAAGTATGGATAAATGGAAGGGAGGAGGAAAGAGATGAGAGGAGAAAGTAGAAGAGGAAAGGAGAGAAGAGAGGAGAAGGGAGGCGAAGGGGAAGGACACATACAAAGATGGAAAGGAGAAGGGAGAAAATGAGAGAAGGAAGGAGAAAAAACTAGAGGGGAGAGAAGAGAAGGGATGGGAAAGACAGATAGATGGAAAGGAGGAGGGAAAAGATGAGAGGACAAGAAAAAAAGGGGAAAGGAAAGAAGAAAAGGGAGGTGAAGGGGAAGGGCAAATAGATGGAAAGGAGAAGGGAGGCTATGAGAGTAGAGGAAAGAAAAGGGGTAGGAGGGAAGAAAGGAGATGTGAAAGGGAAGGGAGGATGTAAAGGAGAAGGGAGGAGATAAGGGAGGGGAAAATCAAATAGATGAAAAGGAGAAGGAAGGAGATGAGAGGAGAGGAAAGGAGAAGGGGAGGAAGGAAGAGAGAAGATGTGAAAGGGAAGGACACAAAGATGGAAAGGAGAAGGACGGAGAGGAAATGAGAAAAAAGAAGAGAATGGAAATGAAGGGGAAGGACACAGAGATGAAAAGGAGAAGGGAGGAGAGGAAAGGAAAGAAGAAAAGGGAGGTGAAGAGGAAGGGCAAATAGATGGAAAGGAGAAGGGAGGAGATGAGAGGAGAAGGGGAGGACGGAAGAGAGGAGATGAAAGGGAAGGACACAAGCATGGAAAGGAGAAGAGAGGGGATATGAGGAGAAGGAAGGAGAGGAAAAACAAAAGAAGAAAAGGGAGGGGAAGAGCAAATAGATGGAAAGGAGAAGGGAGGAGATACGAGGAGAAGAAAGGAGAGGAAATGAGAAAAGAAAAAAAGGGAGGGGAAGATCAAATAAAGAAAGGAGAAGGGAGTTGATACAAGGAAAGGGAAGGAGAGGGGGAAGAGAGAAGAGAGGTGAAGGGGAAGGACAGATAGATGGGAAGGAGATAATAAGGGTAAAGAGTGAAGGATAGGGAAAGGGATACATAGTTGTGATTGATATACAGACGAGGAGAGGAGATAGGTAAGCAGGAGAGGAGTACAGAAGAGTAAACTGGTGGTAAAGTTGGTTGGGAAAGGAGGAAGCAGATGGGCTTGGTAAATATTTGAGGTAAACTAATAAGGTAGGTAGTCAGATCTAAGAGATCAAAGAGAACCATCCATGGAATGGAGGAAGAGGATGAGAGCTAAACAGATGGGATTGATCATAGAAAGAGAAATCCACAGCTAAACCGATCGATCCACAGACAACTCATCTCCACATCTGTACCTGTTTTTCTGGATTTAAGGGACAGCCAGTACAGACAGCTGTTGGTGACTGGAAGGAAAACTTTCTGATAAATGTTATTTTTATGATTTGATTTCCTTGTGTAAGACGGATAGGGATCTGTGCGGAGGCAGAAGGCCTTCATAGCAGGAAATGTGAGGTTGTGATCGAGGCTCGGTGAACACCAAAGCCAGACATTTTTTATGGATGATTGTTTGCAGCGCTTTGTTTTCCTGCCCCGTGTATTCATCCAGTAAAAGCAGATCCACATACAGGAACCTTTCAACGCGGCTCTGAATGTTTTATGAAGATGGGAAAATAAAACCGAAATTCACATTAGAAATAAAGCCTGCGGCCGATTACCGCTGCGCCATGTCCGTGTCTAACTCTGGATGGTTACCAAATGGAACAGACACTGCAGGAAAGCCGCACGTCTGAGACAGAGATCTGCTATAGGGTCAGACTTTTTGGGGCCTAAAATTTTTTGAGTCCCAGTGAGCAGACCATTGAAGCAAAAACTGAAAATGACATAATAAAGTTTTGTAATGTATATTTTGCCTTTTGTTTTCATTGCATACATTATTTCAGACCCAGTGATGTCCTCCAATGAAGACGGTTCTGTTAATTCATTTTAAATTTATTTTTTTAATTCAGGCAGTGTGATGACCTGAATATGACTGGTATCAGCCTCCTGCGGTCCCTGTACAGCAAAGCTCAGACTGGGAGAGGAAGAAGCAGCACAAGGAGCTAATCAGTTCTGAGTTGAGAAGAAGGATGCTGATAATACGAGAGAGCAGAGTGACCAGGGTCTTAATGCCCAGGGTTGGGGGGAGGGGGTGGGTTTGGGGATGGCAGCTGATCAGTGGTCATATGACTGGTAGCCTGTGCAATCCAAAGATTTGGCTCAGGTGCAAACCTCTGAACCATTCATATCAGGGGCATTACCAATGATGGGCACCATTCCTCCAACGGATAACAAGAATGGGACATTATTCCTTCCACTGCCACTAATGATGGGGCACTATTCTTTCCACTGATACCAATAATGGGGCACTATTCCTTCCACTGATACCAAAGATGGGACACTATTCCTCCTACAGATACCAATGATGAGGTACCATTCCTCCCACTGATACCAATGATAGGGCACTATTACTTCCACTAATACCAATGATGGGCACCAGTCTTCCAATGGATACCAAGGATGGAACATTATTTCTTTCACTGATACCAATAATGGGGCACTATTCCTTCCACTGATACCAAAGATGGGACACTATTCCTTCTACTGATACCAATGATGGGGCACTATTCCTCCTACAGATACCAATGATGAGGTACCATTCCTCCCACTGATACCAATGATAGGGCACTATTACTTCCACTAATACCAATGATGGGCACCAGTCTTCCAATGGATACCAAGGATGGAACATTATTTCTTTCACTGATACCAATAATGGGGCACTATTCCTTCCACTGATACCAAAGATGGGACACTATTCCTTCTACTGATACCAATGATGGGGCACTATTCCTCCTACAGATACCAATGATGAGGTACCATTCCTCCCACTGATACCAATGATAGGGCGCTATTACTTCCACTAATACCAATGATGGGCACCAGTCTTCCAATGGATACCAAGGATGGAACATTATTTCTTTCACTGATACCAATGATGGGGCACTATTCCTCTTACTGATACCAATGATGGGCACTATTCCTTCCACTGATACCAATAATGGGGCACTATTCCTCCCACTGATACCAATGAAGGGGCACTATTCCTCCCACTGACACCAGTGATGGGCACCATTCGTCCCACTGATACCAATGATGGGGCACTATTCCTCCTGCTGACACCAATGATGCAGAACCCACTAATGCCAATGATGGGATATTTTTTACTCCTACTGCTCAGAGTCTGACCCCCCAACCATTAAACTGGACCTTTGTTTGGTAAGATTGGAGACCCCTGCCATAAAGTGTAGTTCTTCGTATTTTCCAGGGAAAAATAATTGTAAATCGTGTCCCTACCAGTGCTGCCAGCTCTGTCATCCACAAGCCAGGCTATTGTGACTCCTGCATGTCTTGTATGATGAAATACAACATGAAGGTCCCATTTACATCCTTGTGGTGTGTTAACACTACGCATCAATGCAGCGCATCCTAATGCACTAAAAAGTGCATACACTTAGTTTAGCAATGCAGTGCACCACATTGCCTGGTCAATGCCTTACCATCCATTGAGAAAGGTACAGTGGGGTGCTATCCAGAATATGCTTGCTGTAACCCAATTCAAATATGTGAGTCTGGCCTAAAGAGTATGTAAACCCCCAAGCAGCTTGGTGCCAAGAAGCCTTTTTCCCAACACACCTGTGATTCTACTGCCAACCGTCACTACAGGACGTAGTTGGTTGTTCCACACCTCAGCATGATTTGGCATGCTGAAGTCATGTGGTTACTTTCCTGTCTTTTCACTGGATGTTAGAGATCATAGCAGAAGTTCAGTGTAAGAAATACACAGGAGAAAATGCATATTGACAAGGGGAGTGTAGAGGTGGGCGGGGAGTCTACTGACATCACAACTCCACCCACCGAGCTCCAGACAACAGACCCACCCACAGAATGTGCAGTTTTTCGGGTCTCATAACAGACAGAGGGGAGACATTTGACAGGTAAAGATACATGCAGGAGGCATGTATATCCTTATAGATAACCCCTATGGCAGTAGTTTAGAAAGGATGACATTGGGTTTACATCCACTTTAACTTTACCAGTGTGTGCAACTGTGTTACAAGGCAACCCTGTTGTTTTTCTGTTTGACTTACCTTTTGCTAAATAAAGCTTACTTTAATTTTACTGGACTGTCTCTGAGCTGGCTGTTCACCCCTCTGATTCCTTACAGTGTGTGTATATATATATATACACACACAGTATCTCACAAAAGTGAGTACACCCCTCACATTTTTGAAAATATTTTATTATATCCTTTCATGTGACAACACTGAAGAAATGACACTTTGCTACAATGTAAAGTAGTGAGTGTACAGCTTGTATAACAGTGTAAATTTGCTGTCCCCTCAAAATAACTCAACACACAGCCATTAATGTCTAAACCGCTGGCAACAAAAGTCAGTACACCCCTAAGGGAAAATATCCAAATTGGGTCCAAAGTGTCAATATTTTGTGTGGCCACCATTATTTTCCAGCACTGCCTTAACCATCTTGGGCATGGAGTTCACCAGAGCTTCACAGGTTGCCACTGGAGTCCTCTTCCACTCCTCCATGATGACATCACAGAGCTGGTGGATGTTAGAGACCTTGCGCTCCTCCACCTTCCGTTTGAGGATGACCCACAGATGCTCAATAGGGTTTAGGTCTGGAGACATGCTTGGCCAGTCCATCACCTTTACCCTCAGCTTCTTAAGCAAGGCAGTGGTCACCTTGGAGGTGTGTTTGGGGTCGTTATCATGTGGGAATACTGCCCTGCGGCCCAGTCTCCGAAGGGAGGGGATCATGCTCTGCTTCAGTATATGTTGGCATTCATGGTTCCCTCAATGAACTGTAGCTCCCCAGTGCCGGCAGCACTCATGCAGCCCCAGACCATGACACTCCCACCACTATGCTTGACTGTAGGCAAAACACACTTGTCTTTGTACTCCTCACCTGGTTGCCGCCACACACGCTGGACACCATCTGAACCGAATAAGTTTATCTTGGTCTCATCAGACCACAGAACATGGTTCCAGTAATCCATGTCCTTAGTCTGCTTGTCTTCAGCAAACTGTTTGCGGGCTTTCTTGTGCATCATCTTTAGAAGAGGCTTCCCTCTGGGATGACAGCCATGCAGACCAATTTGATGCAGTGTGCAGTGTATGGTCTGAGCACTGACAGGCTGACCCCCCACCCCTTCAACCTCTGCAGCAATGCTGGAAGCACTCATCCGTCTATTTCCCAAAGACAACCTCTGGATATGACGCTGAGCACATGCACTCAACTTCCTTGATCCACCATGGCGAGGCCTGTTCTGAGTGGAACCTGTCCTGTTAAACCGCTGTATGGTCTTGGCCACCGTGCTGCAGCTCAGTTTCAGGGTCTTGGCAATATTCTTATAGCCTAGGCCATCTTTATGTAGAGTAACAATTTTTTTTTTTCAAGTCCTCAGAGAGTTCTTTGCCATGAGGTGCCATGTTGAACTTCCAGTGACCAGTATGAGAGAATGAGAGCGATAACACCAAATTTACCACACCTGCTCCCCATTCACACCTGAGACCTTGTAACACTAAACGAGTCACATGACACCGGGGAGAGAAAATGGCGAATTGGGCCCAATTTGGACATTTTCCCTTAGGGGTGTACTCACTTTTGTTGCCAGAGGTTTAGACATTAATGGCTGTGTGTTGAGTTATTTTGAGGGGACAGCAAATTTACACTGTTATACAAGCTGTACACTCACGACTTTACATTGTAGCAAAGTGTCATTTCTTCAGTGTTGTCACATGGAAAGATATAATAAATTATTTTAAAAAATGTGAGGGGTGTACTCACTTTTGTGAGATACTGTATATACTGGGTGTATATATATATATATATATATATATATATATATACATATATAGTATTTCTGTTCATCCAGACCTGAGATATACTTAGCTCTGCCACACAGTACAGCCACTTGGATGACATGACTTGCAGTTGAAGAATACAGTAGTGCTCTTTCTCTGCCTCCAGCCTGCTATCTGGACAGTAAAGGAGAAGCAAAACACTGATGAGGTCATCTTTCTGCTGCACCCCAATGCACCCTGCATTTGTCACAGTGCAGTACTAACTTGTATTTCCAATCCATATGCTCCAAAAAATGCTGCATGAACAATTTTGGGCCCACACTGGTGTGTTGGGAAGCCAATTGAAATGAATGGGCTGCTCTAATGCATTGCGTATTTAATTCCCCCCCGGAGCAGACAGCCCAGGCTTGTGTGAATGGGCCCTCAATGTGTTTTTCAGTACTACTTGTATAATTATTCAAAATAGTTTTTTATTTTAACGTTTCTATAATCCTCAGCATACCACATAATGATGGCAATCAGAGCACCAGCAATATAAGCCAGTCAGGCTGTACTGCACACTGCTGCTACATGTTTCAGGCATTGGGGGAAGGGAGGTGATTAGGCAGCAGCCTTACAGAGGGAAAGCACAAGAAGACATTCATTCACATTCTAATGACATAGCTGGAGACAGGGAGGTGACAGAGGAAGCTGAGTAGCTACTGGCTATAAATGGGGACAGCAATGTGTGAATCATTGTAACTTTTCAGAAGCTAACAAGGGTTCAGTAGATCTATTAAGAAAGACAAAACCCGCATTGATCTGACTTCCAACTGGCTGGATCTACTTTGTTTTGTCAGACACACGTCATGTCAAGTCCCACCTGAAAGCACATCCTACATTAGGCCTCCTATTACCTTTGTGAGCCTCTCTGAAACTAGTTTCACTGCTTTACAAGGACAAGGCCTTCAGGGCTGATCCCCAGCGGTGACCAGGTCCTTGTCCAACCTGTATGTATATAGCACTGCTCAAGCACTACATCACTCACCCTGCTGCTCTGTTACCACCATAAAAAGGGTGCAGGCCCTGTATGCAGACAGGAACATGAAAGCAAAAAACATTTTTTGGGCTACTGAAGTCCTCTCATTGACTAGGGTTCCTGGTGGGGTTTGGTAGAACTAGTTTCAGAGAGCCATATACTGGTGGGGCTTATTAGAACTAGTTTCAGAGAGGCACACAGAGGAGGGTTCTTTAGCTCAGTGGTGCCCAACCACCGGGGTGTGGCCCCCTGCTGGACTGAGGCCCCTCTTCTGCTGGGCCTATGGCCAGTTGCAGAACCCTTTAACTTTCCACAGTGCCTCCCAGCAACTATGGTGCTCCCCAACCTCCCATAGTGGCCCACGGTGTCTATTGAAACTAACGCCTTATGGTAGTGTGCATTTCCGCAAAACACATTACATGCGTTTGTGCAATGTGGTGGCATTCATTCTGCCAATGAACATGCTGCAAGGCACTAACATGCATTGCAGTGTGCTTGCACAATTTGTAGTCAGCCTGTAAACAGCTGCAGTTATCTAGTTTGCCACTAGAGGGGCTCTGTTCCAGAATAGGGTCTGGTTACAGAAAGCAGTGTCGTATCATCAGGTGCTAGGCCCCTTTTAGTTAGAGCTCTCCTGTAGTGATGTCATGGGTGAGCCAGGGCCCAATTATAGGATAGGCTGGGAGGAGCCCTAGTGCAGTTGGTGCATGGGAGCTAGAGACCCAATCATCAGGCAGATGTAGCCAGCAAGTGGAGGCCCTGGACAAGGTTGGAGGCCGGGGAGACCTGCAACTAGAAGAGCTGGCTGTGTACTTCCTGATGGAGGTGGGGGCTAGGGCAGGTTGAAAAAGGCCTTTTAGCCCAGGGCAAGAGTTCCCTGGAATTGAGCTATTCCCCTGAAGGGTTTGGGGAAAGGTGTACACGTGGAAGGGGTGACGCCAGAGATCTCATCTTAATGAGTACTAATTACCCCGGGTGGAGAGAGACCGCTTAAGGGAAGATGTCTTACTGGAGTGCTACATGATGCTTTCACATATGACTACTGCGGACTGTCCACTAAATGTGCCCTGAAAGAAGTAATTTGTGATGAAACACATAGGGCGGAATGGTGTGCTGATGTCATCATGTAAACCAGAAGTGATAAGAAAAATGCCATATTTTCCGGCTGGAAGTATTTGCTATTACGTAAACTGATTTTATATATTGCGAGTGTATTTTTAAGGGTTTTTTATGCTATGCAGTATCTAACTCTCCTATGTCCCTCTAAATGATAATTTAAAGGTGAGATGAGGAGGATAAACAGGATACTGTGGCAGTATGGAAGTGGCATGTCCCAGATGAGGGTTTCACTGCGAGCCTTCATTGACTTCTCTTTAGTTAGAGGGTCATTACCCATTGGTAAGCCTACATCTGTTCCTTTTAGGTGGGGCGCTCACAGGAAGTGGTGGTGGTGGATCTTCGATCAGCTATATAGAAGATTTTCTTGGCTATTTTTATGTCAGGTGAAAACCCCTCGCATTGAGTGGGGTACAAGATGGGGAGGGTTACAGACTCAGCAGAAGGGTCACTGTTCTAACAGCAGAGGAGCGGGGCAGGGGCTTTTTTTTTTTTTTTTTTCAAATAACTTTTTATTATAATATTTTGCGGTACAGAAGTACAAAATATAATAAAGGTAATAAGCGACAAGAGCCTGTCATACAATAACAGAAGGAGAAACAAAGAGTACAGATATACTAGGCTCTCTCTCTCCTCTTTCTTTTTTTTTTTTTTTTAGCTCCTATTTTATTTTCATCTTTTAGTTTGCTTATAACTAAGCAAGAAACTGAAATACTCAAAGTAGAGTAGAAGGATAGTGAAAGAGGGAGGGAAAGAAGAAGATGAAAGGAGAAAGGGAGGGGGATGATTGTATAATTCGTTTACTTGTTCATGGTGGGTCCTCTCGAAGATGCCACAGCTCCCATACTTTATTATGTACCTCCAACCTGTCCTGTATCCGGGCTGTCATCTTCTCCATCAACTCCACATCTTTGATTCTAGTGTATAAGGCTTCAAGTGTGGGGGGGAGGGTTTTTTTCCAGTGTAGAGCAATGAGACAACGTGCTGCTGTGAGGATGTGACGTATACGTTTTTTTTGAACCTTGGGGATCTTTAATTGTGAGATTCCTAAAAGGAAGAATTTGGGGGTCATAGGGATCTGTGTCTCCAATAAGCGAACTAGTAGTTGTTGAACCTTATCCCAGAATGGGGTTATCAGTGAGCAGTCCCAATATATGTGAAGGAGGGTCCCTCTGTCTTTTTGACATCGCCAGCAGCGATCTGAACTAGACGGGTATATGGCATGAAGGGTATCCGGAGTCATGTACCAGTAGAGGAGAATTTTATAGGTATTTTCTTTGTATAGAGTGCAGAGGGAACTTTTTGCTGCCTGTGTCCATACCGCCTGCCATTGCTCCATGGGAAGTTCCTCACCGAGAGCTTTTTCCCATTTAATCATATAGTTATGTTTACCTTTGAGTTCTATTGGATAAGCATTTAGTATTTTGTAGATATCAGAGATTAACCCTTTCTGGGCCGTGCCCGCCAGGATTAGAGTTTCAAAGGGTGATGGGGGGGAGAACTGTAGGTCAGGCGCTATAGACATGGCGTAGTGGCGTATTTGCATGTAGCTGTAGAACGCTTGTTGCGGTAGGTCAAACTTAGTTTGTAGGTCAGGGTAAGATAGCAGTTTGCGGGATCTGGGATCTACCAGGGCTCTGTAGTGGAAGAGATTTCGTGAAGTCCACGGGAATGACATCTGATGGGTGAGGCTGTCTGGAATTTTGGGGTTGCAAACGAACGATGTTAGGACTGATTTTTCTGAGGCCAATGTATGTGAGCGGGATAGTTTGTTCCATAAGCGTCGGAGTTGGGTCATAGGTCCCAATAGTCTCTCGGAGGGTACCTCTGCCCCCGCACTCCATAGCAAGCTGTTAGGGTGGGTTGGGGCTAGCCGTATTTTTTCTATCTCTGTCCATCTGTTATAAGATCTTTGCGTGAACCATGATGCTATCGCTCGGAGTTGGGCTGCTTGATAATATTTGGTAAGATTGGGGAAGGCAAGACCACCGTCCGAGCGAGCTGCCATCATTACTGATTGAGGGATTCTATGTCTCTTATAATTCCAGGTGAATTTAAGGAGATCAGATTGGAGTTTATTCAAATGCTTGGGGGGGACAGGAATTGGTAATGTTTGGAAGAGGTACAATAATTTCGGGAGGATCGTCATCTTAATAGATGCAATCCGGCCTAGCAGGGAGATATGGTGTTTTTTCCAATTAGTGAGCAGGATTCTGATGGAGCGGAAAAGGGGGGGGAAGTTCTCTTGATATAGGGTGTTAAACTGTGGGGTGATATGTACTCCTAAATATTTCAAGGAGGTATCTTTCCAGTGATAGCTAAAATTGGTTTTTAAGTGTGCTGTTTCTTCGTCCGAGATATTGATTGGGAGGGCTTCTGACTTAGATGTGTTAATTTTATAGCCTGATAGGGCTCCGTAACGACTAAGTTCTGCATGTAGGTTTGGGAGAGAAATTCTGGGTTGGGTCAAAGTGAGGATCACGTCGTCAGCGAACAGCGAGATCTTGTATTCCCGACCCCTGACTGAGATTCCCCGTATGTTTTGGTTGCTTCGAATGGAAGCGGCCAGTGGTTCGACGCATAGTGCGAATAGTAATGGTGATAGTGGGCATCCCTGTCGAGTGCCATTGGTTATTGGGAAGGTAGTTGAGATGGCAAAGGGTGTCCTGACCTGAGCAGAGGGCTTGAAATATAGGTGTTGTATGGCTCTCATAAAGGGTCCTTGGAACCCCGCATGCTGTAGTGTTGCAAATAAGAAAGGCCACCCAAGGCGGTCAAAGGCCTTTTCGGCATCTAAACTAAGCAGCAAGGATTCTGATTTCTCTCTATTTGCCACGTCTATCAGATCAATCACCTTTCTGGTATTATCTCCTGCTTGCCTAAGGGGGACAAAGCCCACTTGATCCTTATGGATAAGGGATGGGAGGATCATGTTCAAGCGGATTGATAACAGCTTTGTAAAGATTTTTAGATCCGAGTTCAGTAAGGCGATGGGTCTGTAGTTGGCACATAGGGTGGGATCCTTATCTGGTTTAGGGATCACAGTGATAAATGATCGCTGCATATCAGGGGGGATGGGAGAGTCCCGATAGAAGGCATTAAAAAGTTTGCACATATGGGGTAGTAGGATAGGTAGAAAGGCCTTATAGTATTCATAAGGCAGTCCATCCGGACCTGGGGCTTTGTGTGATGGGAGGGTTTTAATGGTCTGTTCTATTTCTTCTTCGGTAATTGGCATGTTTAAAGTTGCTAGATCTGACGTTTGTATTTGTGGGACTCCACTCTGTGCTAGGTACTGCTGCATATGTTGGTGTAGGTCGGGAGGTAGGGGTTTACTAGGTATGTTAGGATTATTGTAGAGTTCCTGATAGTAATCTGCAAAAGTATTGACAATGTCTTTGGGGTGGGACATCAGGGAGCCTTGTTTATTTTTAATCTGGTGTGGCGTGTTCATGTGCGCATTGTCTCGTAATTTTCTCGCTAGTAGGGAATGAGCTTTGTTGCCCTTGTCGTAGTACTTTTGTCTAAGCCTAATGATAGCCTTTTCCACTCGCCCCATTGCCAGATCACTCAGAATAGATCTCAAGTGTATGATTTTCTTGAGAAGGGATAATGTAGGAGCTTTTTGCAGTTGAGTTTCTAATGTTCTAAGTTCTTTTTCAGTTTGAATTTTAGTGATTTGGGCATCTTTTTTCATGGCAGATGATAGTGCTATACATCTACCTCTAAATACTGCCTTGTGGGCTTCCCAGAGTATGGGAGTGGATACGTCAGGAGTGTTATTTTCTGTGAAATAGTGTTTCAGGGTGGTGACAAGTTCCATTTGCGATGGGGGATGTTGAAGAAGGTATGTATTTAATTTCCAATTATAAGGTCTGCAGTTGGGAGATCCTATCGCCAATTTGATTAAAATAGGCGCGTGGTCAGACCACGAGATCGGAAGTATCTGTGCCTCTCGTGTGTTTCTAAGCGTGTGGTTATTTACAAAAAAATAATCGATACGTGAATGTGTCTGGTGGGGGGCCGAGTAAAATGTATATTGTCTATCGCCAGGGTGGAGAGCCCTCCAGGCGTCAAAGAGAGCATATCTTCTAGTGAGTTTACGAAAAAGCCTCGAGTCTCGGAGGGCTCAAGCTGATGCCGCCCTGGGGTTCACCACCTGGCGATCCATTAGTGTGGAGTGGAGTAGGTTAAAGTCCCCCCCTATCACCAGCATCCCGTGTTCGAGTTTAAAGAGGCGAGTGAGTACTTTAGACAGAAAGTTGTGTTGTTTAACGTTGGGGGCATATAGGGCGCAGAGGGTGATTGCTTGTTGTTGCCAGTGTCCCTGTAGGATAACAAAGTGGCCGTGCGGATCACTGTACTGAGTTGTGCAGGTGAAGGGGGCCCCGTTCTTAATGAGGATCGCAACCCCCGCTTTTTTGTGCAGACCTGAGGAGTGGTATATTTGGGAGTATTGTTTAGAGGCGAATGTAAATGAACCCCCTTTGTCAAAGTGTGTCTCTTGGACCAAAACGATGTCTGCCCCTGATTGTCTAAATTCTCTCAACGCCAAGTGTCTTTTTTTATTGGAGTTTAGGCCGTGTACGTTCAGTGATAAGATCTTGGCCATGATACCGAATGGGTGAGGGGGTATGCCTTACCTGATGTGGAGGAGGAGTTTCGGAGGTTGTGGGTTGACGATACGCAGTCTTCGAGAGGAGAACCATTCAGGCTCCACCGATTGTGGAGTATGTCATACGGTAGTGGAGGGGTGGGTGGGGGAAGAAAAGAGAAGAAAGAGGGTGAGAAGAAGAAAAGGTAATTAGTACATGCAGAACATTTATAAACTTGTATAGTTAACATGTCTCGACCTTGAGAGGCTAAAGGGCCTAGGTCGGTGTGGGATTCCAGGGATCCTCCCAACAAAGGTCCCGAGGGGCCCGTCGGTCGGATGCACTGGTGCCCAAAGTTGGTCATATATAGCACGAACTGTAAAACAACTAACATTGCTAACATTTAACCAGGAGAGGGGTGACTAGGAGTGGGAGTTCCTATTCTCTCGGGTCTCTACTGAGACATGCCCATGTTGTAGACTAAGGTATAAAACTAGGGCGCATATAAGGGGGGACTAAATTTGCTACATTGTCCAGGGCTAGATCATCCGCGGGACCGGGCGGAAAAAAACTGTTCATCAATAGATGATTTCAAATGCGAAGACTTTCACTGGAGTCAACCATTCTTTTGCTTGGTGCTCTTGCGGGGTGTTTCTCTGTTCCGGAATCGGTTGGAAGGAGGTACCTTCTGCCATATTGTGGGCGGTGCAGGCGGGGTGGTGACCAGATCCCAATCTGGGAGTCGAGGGACGGAGATTCCGATGGTTTCACAAAAGGTTTCTATGTCCTCCGGGTATCTTAAGACAGCAGATTTGCCTTGGGTTTTGGCTGTGAGGCTGAAGGGGAATCCCCAACGATAGTTGATGTTTTCGTCCTGCAATAGACGTAGCAGTGGTTGGAGGAGCCTTCGTTTTTGCAATGTGATCCATGAAAGATCTGGATATAGTTGTACATGGGCATCTTTATAGGTTACTTTACGGGCCAGTCGGGCTTGCCTCATGATGTCTTCCTTCAGGGGGTATGAGTTAATCCTGCAGATAATGTCCCTCGGTTGTGAGGTGGAGCCCTTGGGGCGCAGGGCTCTATGGGCTCTATCCATTTCTATAAAGTTGGTAATGGGTTCACCTAGAAGATTATTGAACACGTCTTGTAGTGTATGTTGAATGTCCTCTGGACCTTCGACTTCTGGTATCCCCCTCACTCGTATGTTGTTTCTTCGTCCCCTATTATCTAGGTCCTCTACGTGCCGCTGCATTTCTCGTAACATAGTGTGGTGGTCTGCTCCTTGGAGTTGGGTTCTGTGTACTGCCAGTTTAGTTTCTTGGATCTCTTCCTCAGCCATCTCCACTCTGTCTGCTAGGTGTTTAAGGCCTGACTGAAGTACTTGTATTTCTGAGCGACAAGTGGACTTTACGTCTTCTATCAGCTGTCTGAAGTCCTCTTTAGTGGGGATCGCCTGTAAATATGTTTGCCATTGTGGGGGTACTGATTGGGTGTGAGCTGGTACCGGGTGATCCTGCTCTGAGGTTGTACGTGGAGGTAGGGGGTCTGTGAGCTGCTGTGCAGATCTGGATGGGGGATCCCATGATTCGTTCCAAAATGGAGCTTGAGCGTGTGGGGGGGCCCGTGCTTTATCCAACCTCTGGGGGTGGGGGTCTGGTGTACCCACTTTTTTAGCATAGGTGGTCTGTGGTACTGTCTTTTTTGTGGGTGAGCTGTTAGCCCATGAGGAGGTTAGTTTTTGCGTTTTTAAGGGTGGTGAGTCAGAGTCCCTGTGACTGGAGGGTGCTGGGCTCAGTGCGGGCTCTGGTGGGATTCGGGTGACTGGGTACATGGGGTTTGGTAGAGCTGGAAAGTCCGCAGAGAAGTCTGATGGGGTCGGTGAGTATGGATCTATGCTCTGCATGCAGGGATCCGATGCAGTTCTCAGTAGGCGAGGATATGCCTCTGAGCATTGTGTATACTGCTGCAGGGGGAGGGCCATCATGGCGTCCTGTGCGGCCTGTGGTGCTGCCTCATGTATGGTGGGTTCGGGGTTAGGACTCACCATTCCTGACGGAGGAGGCTCAGCTGCGCTGCCCGTCTGGGCTGATTCACGGTCCGTGAGCTGCCTGTATGGTGAGTGAGGCGATGGGGGGATTCGAGCGGAGCCGCGCTTGTAGGCCGCGGATGTGTCCGGCGCCATCTTGGCTGGTCCGGTGGGAGGCATGTCCGTCGTCGGAAAGTAGGACCGGAGGTCCGTGGAGGTTCCCGGCGGGGGTAAGGATGATCCCCTGGCTGCTGTGGATCTAGTGGTCCTGGATCTGCCCATGTGCGGTCAGCGAAGCGTCCCCTATGCGCTGTAATATCACGGGCTGAGAGAGAGCAGGAGGATTAAGCTGCCATCCAGAGCGGCTTCCGGTCACGCCCCCGGGCAGGGGCTTTTGGCGCCAAAATCTAGACAATTGCAAGCCCCTCTTACAAGCTCATGCATTTGAATGGGCTGCCCTATTGCACCGCACATTAACATGTGATACAATGCGTAGGTTTAACGCACCGCAGCCAAACTGGCTGATGTGAATGGGCCCTTCCAACAGCATTGGTGTTTTATTGCCTATATAGTTTTAGCCCGTAAAAAGTTCACAACGATGTCGGGGTGACCTTG